>CM077078.1:257934224-259199854 GCA_039513925.1 Platanthera zijinensis
AACCAGTCATCCAAGATGATATGGATACTCCAGAATATATACCTGACACACCTGGGAGGGATGATGTGGATGAAGCTCAACAAGAAGATGCCTATGTTGTTCAAAGAAGACTGCCACCTATATTCAGACATATGAGAGATCATCCAGCACACCAGATCATTGGTGAGGCAAGTCATGGAGTAATGATAAGGTGCAGAAGTCAAAACACAGCCATGTATTCAAGCTTTCTATCCCAAGTGGAGCCCAAGAAGTTTGAAGAGTCCAACATAGACCAGCATTGGATTGGAGCTATGTAGGAGGAACTGAACCAGTTCAAGAGGTGTAGGGTCCTGAAGTGGTTCCATGCCTCATGGTCATAATGTCATTGGAGTCAAGTGAATCTAGAGAAACAAGCTTGATGAAAATGGCATTATAATTAAGAAGAAGGCCAGACTAGTAGTTAAGGGGTACAGGCAAGAAGAAGGGATTGATAATGATCAAACCTTTGCACCTATAGCAAGATTGGAGGCCATCAAGTTATTCCTTACATATATAGCACACAAGGGATTCAAGGTCTATCAATGGATGTGAATTCAGCCTTCCTAAATGGTGTCTTAAAAGAAGAAGTCTATGTTGAGCAGCCTCCAGGTTAGTTCCTAACTCACCTGATTTTGTTTATAGACTTAGGAAAGCTCTATATGGGATGAAGTAAGCCCCTAGAGCATGGTATGAAACATTTTCTAGTTTCCTCATTGAGAATAAATTCTCAGGGGGAAAATATACAAGAATCTATTCCTAAGGGAATCTAAGGGTAAGATCATCCTAGTCCAGATCTATGTAGATGACATCATCTTTGGATCTACTGATGACAACCCCTGCAAAAAGTTTGCTAAAATCATGCAGGGGAAGTTCGAGATAAGCAGTATGGGTAAACTTAAGTTCTTCTTAGGCCTCCAAGTAAGACATACTGATGATGGCTTATCCATATCCCAGTCTAAGTTCACTAGGGAGTTAATCAAGAAATTTGGCATGGAGAATTCCTCCACCATGAGAACTCCCATGGGGGGTCAAGTATTCATGTAGGCAAAGATGAAGCAGGGAAACCTGTTGATGAAACTTTGTATGGAGGGATAATTAGCTCCCTTCTATATCTGACTGCAAGTAGGTCAGACCATCATGTATGCTACATGTGTTTTTGCTATGTATAGGTTTCCCTAAAGAATCTCCACTACTCTGCAGTAAGTTAGAGAATTTGAGGTATATCTTAAGGGCATCACTCAAGATCTTGTCCTTTGGTACTAGGAATGTGAGGTTTGAACTAACTGGGCTATTCAGATGCAGATTTTGCAGGCTTTGCAAAGAGGATAGAGAAGAAGAGCACATCTGGCACTGTTAGTTCTTGGGAGGGAGACTGGTATCTTGGAACACCAAGAAACAAACCAGTGTGGCAATATCAACTATAGAGTCAGAGTATATCTCAGTAGGAAGTTGTTGTGCTCAGTTGTTGTGGATCCGCACCAGCTTCAAGACTACAACCTCCAGATAAGTAGAACTCCTTTATTCTGTGATTCTACTATTGCAATCTCTATTGCTATAAATCCTTTAAAAAATAGCAGGACCAAGCATTTATAGATTAGATATCATTTCATTAGGGAGCATGTGGAATGTGAAGACATCACCCTTGAGTTTGTCCCAACAGACAAATAAGTGGCTGACATCTTCACTAAGCCACTAAATGAAGCAAGTTTAACACCTTCAAATTTGAGTTGGGTATGTTAAACTTAGTATAGCTTCAGTTGCTCCTCATCTAGTTGCAAACTATTTGGCTTTATGCAGATAGGATGGTCCTTTAAAGAAATGAAGACTCTCAAATTGAGGGGAGCAAGTCAAGCAATGTTGCCTAATTGAGGGGAGTAAGTCAAGCAATGCTGCCTAATTGAGGGGGAGCAGGTGATAAGATATGATCAGTTTATCAGGTGCATCCTACCATTCTATTTGTATTGTTGTAGGTCAAAAGGGGGAGAGGATAAGTTGATCTAGATGATTAGTGAAGCATGGACAGCAATGCAGTAATTCCAGGGAGCTTGAGATGATCAGTGATGCCAGTCAGTAAATGTAATTATATAAAGCAGGGGAAGTGTGGCTAACTATAGATCATATCTCAATTATTTCTGTTTTTATTTGTGTTGTATGGTTCTGTGTATGTCATTGTCTTTGCTTACTTAAGAGTTTGCTTGAAGAGTTTTTTGACTTCCTCAAATATAGGGGGGGGAGTTTTGTTTGTTGGGTCCATTGCCCACAATGTCCTGGATTTGAGTGAAGTCAATATTATCAATGATATACACATGTCTGTAATGATGACTATGATAGGTCAGGTATAGCCTAAGTGGCTATGTCAGTAGGTAAACACTTACCTAAGGTGTGGGATGACAGAAAACTGTCTAAGACCTAGTTGTGTGAAGTGAAGATCAGTCACTCAACGCTAGATGGATTATAGCGCTAAGTGAAGCCTATACAGTCAAAGACAAGGCATTTGAAAGCTGAGAAAATGGCCATGTCCATAGGCATTGAGTGAAGTTAACTAACTTAACTCCATACAGTAAAGGCTGTGCTGTGAGATAGGCTAAAGCAGTAAAGCCTGAAGCCGGAGTTTGGAATGAGTTAAATTGTGGCTAAGTCAACAGGCATTGAGTGAAATCAACTCACTCAACATCATGGTACTAAATACAGAAAATTGGCTAAGGAAGAAAGCGTTGAGTGAGGAGTGCGTGTTCACTCAACGCATATATTGTTAAATAAGCAGAAATTTGGTTAAGGCAAAATGCATTGAGTGAGGTGGAGGGTTGCTAAACTCAACGCTCTGTCAACACCTAGTGTTGACAGAATTTTGTCTATGGGATTTACCGTTGAGTAATGATTACTCACCAACTCACAAGCAGTTTGAGAGATGATAAGCAAGTTGGTGTTGAGTGAAGCTGAATCACTCAACACCTTGAATCAGATTTATATTCTAAGTAGTTTGTATTGAGCGAAGGTTACTCACTCAATGCCAAGAGACAGTGAATCTGTCTAAGTGTTTTGGCATTGAGTGATGCTGCTTTACTCACTCTATGCCTATTATCTAATGCTCGATTTTGGCTAAGTCCAACAGGTGCTGACGTCAACAAAATCGACAAAGTAACTAAGGTCAAACTAGATACGAGGAAGCTACACTACGCGACAAAACTTGTCGTGAAGCTAGCTACTATATGTCTTATTCTGTTAAAGTAAGGCACAGCTGGAAGCTGCAGGTGGGGCCACCAATCTCTAAGATTCGTTGATCGGCGAACTACAAAAGGAAGAGATAGGGCAAGACAAAGATAACTTTTGGGGCATACATTATTCCAAAGGAGAGAGAGAACCGTCATCTTCTTTGTCATTGCTGCATGTGAATGAGCTTGAAGCTCTCCAGCAAGAAAAGTTTAGTTAGCTATGCAAGTCTCCATCTATCTCAGCAGATTCAGAACTTGTTCTGAAGAAAGAAGATAACCTTCATCCTTTGGCAGGTTCAAGTTCAGTGAGCTGTTTGAAGACTCAAGATCAAAATATCTTTAGCCTTCAGCAGCAAGTTCAGAAGTTATCTTCTGAGTTCCTCCAGTAAATCCTTTTCCCCTGCTGTGTGTGAGGAGGGTTGGAGCAGAAAGTTTTCTGCTCAAGTGGTTGACACAGAAATATCTCTGTGTCAAAGTTAATTAAAAATATTTCTTTTTGTAGGATCCTTCTGGATTCTGATCTGAGTGTAGGACCTTTGGGTCTGAGGTAGGGAAAAATTTGCCTGAGTTGTTGTAGGAGAGAGTTCTCTCTCTGAGGTAGGTGAGTTTTTACTCACTGAGAAGTAGGGCAATTTGCCTGAACTGTAAGAGAGTGTGTATCTCTCTGAGTTATAGGAGCAAGTTGCTTGAGGAAAGGCTATCCTCCATAGCCTGAGTGTAGGGACTTAAGTGCCTGAGGTAGGTGATACTTGTATCACTGAGTGTAGGCCTTTGTGGCTGAGGTATAAGTCTTGGAGGAGACTGTGAGATCCTAAGGTATCTGAGGTGTAAACTCCTTGGAGCATTGGTTTGGAGGAGAAGTTCCTTGACAAACAGGAAGTTAGCAAGGTGGGAGGAGAGTGAGAGTGGATGTACCCATAATTTTGGGGAACCGCTATAAAATACTTGTGTGCTTTTCTGTGTTTGACTTTATTTTCTTAATTGTAGGTGCTAAGGGCAAGCTCTAGATCACTATAAAGCTAAAAAACCTAAAGAAACAATCAAGTGATTTAATAAAAAAGACTCTCTAAAGACCTAAGCAGACCGTTTCACCCCCCCCCCCCCCTGTAGGTTGCTAGCTACCTTGAAATTAAAGACTTTCAGGTGTCATAAGACTCATGAACAATAAGTGAGGTCAGCTCACTCATCAATTTATCCAAGTCAACCACAGTCAACATTGGTCAAAATTTTGGCCTAAAAGATAAATTAAAGCCTAATCATTTCTAATAGGCTAAGGCATCATGGTCAGCCATCCTACAATCCATTAGCTTAATTACATCCCCTACCCTCTAGATTAACATGTGGAGACATGCATGGGGGTAGAATAGGAAAATCCCCAATTTCGAAATAGGACAAAAGAGGTAATTGGGGAATTACAACCATTAAGCCCTCCTCTCATCTCCCAAGCCTTCCTCTGAGCTCATCAAGGCACTCTCAGCACTTGGTGTTGTTTGGGGGCCACTTGGCAGCCATGGTGAAGAAACTAAAGTTTAACGGAAATCTCCTTAATGGACCATTGATACAGACTATATCATCCCCATCTGACCCTTTCATTAGCTTCGGGAGGTGGAAGGGAGTCGGATTAGAGCCATGGATTGAAGCTTTTAGTGGAGAATCAAGAAGTCAAGCAAGGTCGTTTGAGGAAGAAATAACCATGGCCACCTGCCGGAATACCTATCGTCAGGCCCTAATAGATGTACTTCATATTCAATATTGGGTAATTCCTCATAATTAGTCGAATTAATTGTTAGGCCCAAAATAAATGGAAAATATCTTAAATTCAGATAGACCTTATATTTCATCATGTTAAACCTCTAGAACAAATTTAGATGCACTGTATTTTATATGATAATAGTCTCTTCATATATATCATGGATAATTATAATAGTGCATATGGTCTACACATAGCAAAAGTGTCACTTAGGGATTTGAGCATAATAATCACATTGGATGTAGATGAAAATTGACATGTGATAGTAGAACTACATTTTATATTCACTAGAACTTTTGGAGCGAAAATATCCTATAGTTAAGTGAAAAATATGATTTTGTGTCACATGTACATAACATTAATATTTTCTTAAGTTAATTACCTTGGGAATTTATATTTTTTTGGTATGTCATCATTTGGATCATAATACAACCCTGGCAGAAAGAAATTTTAGAACATTTCTATGAGTTTCGATGAAGAGTCACTCGTAGGCCTTAATCTTTAAGGATAGAAGTGAGCGTTGTTTAACAAAACACGTGATAAGCAAGTTAATTTGAGAGAAACCTAGGACTTGACAAGATAATGTAGTGGCATGATTAGATGTGGTCAAAGTTCCAATTGGAGTGCTAGGGCAATTGTCCAAGGAGTGACGAGCGACAGGACACACTGATGTTAAGGGGAGTAGTAGCGTTGGAGTTCAAATGATAGATCATTCACCCCTAAAAAGAGTTATAATCTACCTTAGACTAGTAGAGTAAGAGTAACATGGAGAGAGGATTATGAGAAGGGTTAGCCACCAATAAAAGTAAATATCTTGAGAAAGGGGAATTGAGCTTTAGCCCATCGTATTTCCTAGTACGTTGTGAGTCCTTCACCGGGTAGACCTCGAGAAGTCCAGATTCATCTTAAATCTCTATGTATAACTAAACAATAGACAAGAGTAGTCTAAGTAGGTGAACGAAGATAATAGTGAGCCTCGTCCCGTATTATGGGATGGAGTGGTGCAAGAACTTGTTAGTCCTATAAGCTAAAGGCTCAGTGTTTTATTGATATGAGGGCAGGTTAGTCCCGCGAACTGGAGGCTAGGATGGATGAGGTGATACATTAAATGTGCATAAATAGTGGCAAGTCTATGGTGTTGGTCAATCGGCACACTGATGGAAGTGTATTGACTCTTGTGATGTATGAGGGTTTGAGGAGCCAGTAGGTTATTTATACTGCGATCTAGAGGACAATCCCTGAAAATGCATACCCAACCATAAAAGACTGGTGGACTCCAGCAAAATACATAAGAGATCATACAAAGGCGTGAAAAATATCTAGGTTTGGTAGTGTGCATTTCCGCCTAGGAGTGCAGGACCCGATCCACTGCTTTTGCTTCCATGATGGTAGTACCTGAGAGACTAGCTATCTCTAAATAGTGGGAAGAAAAGGTATGTGTGTGCAAAGTTGTGTGGTTGAGTTTCACTTGCATGACACATGACATATACATAACATATTATAATATACATACATATTATAGGACATACATACTTGCAGATCCTCATTATATAAATCAGGATGGACTCTTTTATATGATGAGTTAATTTATCGAAAATCTTAACTTTTAAGTTTGTATAAGCATTCATATAAGTTAGGTACACTGTTATGATGATAGTGTAGTTGTTCTCTATCTTTTCTTACTTACTGCATTGGACTTTACTATTCTTTCTTTTTGCTATTATTCTACTTATATAGAACTGGTAGCATAGATTGTATACACTATTGCAGTACTTTACATATATACTTGCTAGTTAGGGCCACTGTCACCTGTCTTGATATACATACTACTACTATTATACCTTTCTTTTTTATCCTCTTGCTCAGTTCCTAAGAGTCATTGGGGGAGTGGATGTTGAAACACCTTAGTATTTTGACTAACGATCGTTGGACCGTATCATTTTAGCAGCATATGGAGCCGAAGACATAGCACCACATCTAGGAGTACTGTCAGCCCAGTGTAGCAGGACTTGAGGAGCAGATGCAATGCACTACTACTGCCTGATGATAGATTGATGAGAGTTATTACTTAGCTTCCGCATAGATGTGTAGAGTGAGAGAGTATTGTACTTTACTTTTGAACATGTACCGGGCATAAAACCTTACTCTTTCATTTTTGTACTCATTGATGGACTATGCATTTCATATTGATATATATGTGTGATTGTGAACTTGTAATAAACTACTTCATTTCTCATAATTGGCCTTGTGTAAATGATGATCGTACTTGCCAACAAAATCAACGTCAAGCGGCAGCGACTAATCCATAAGTTGGTATCACCATAAGACGACGGTTATGTGCATAAAATCTCCCCTCGGACATGCTCAATTACCGTGAGTGGAGATTTTACAAATCTTTCACCCTCGGAAAGATTGTTAAAGTCGAGATCAACAATGTTGCACTCGCCCTTCCGTGCCACCATCCGAAGAGCCTTCGACACTATACACTGAAGGGATACCTCTCGCATGTCCTCCATTTGAGGCTCAAATTCTTTGGTCCAGATCTCCTCTTGGACCTCTTCATAAATTAAGTTGTGATCATGCATGTAGTCAAGGGATTCCCTATACTCAGCAACTCCTGCTGCTTTTAGCTCTATGGTCCACTTCTGCGAAGAAAGTTGCTCCACCTTGGACTTGAGGCCTCTAACTCAGTCTCTAGAGGAGTCACATCCCCCTTTGCACCCTCTAATAGCCACACAGTCCTCTCTATGGAAGACTTCTCTATCCAAAGCACTGCCCAAAACTGCTCCACCTCAACTTTTAGCTCTGACTCGATCTGTCAGAAGCAAGATATGTCCTGATCGTGCCTTCCTCTCAAGTAAAAAAGGGAGCTCTCTGCTCCGTGAAGCTTCTCCTAAAGTGCCAAATAGTCATTCTTCAGTCTCACATAGTGATCATTTCACGTAAGCTCTATATTTTCCTAACCCTTCATCTACAACAAGTTTGAATACACGTGCTTACCCTTCATCATCAGCATCCTGGGAGCCTCCAAAGGAGGGGCCTTGGGGCAGAAGAGCCTAGGATCTCAAGGTCAGAAATAGCAGGTGTAGCCTCAACTCTAAATTTATAGGGAGACACCTTAACTAGACGATCTCTCAGTCGAGAAAAAGGTAAATACTCAGAGTTTGTATCATTATAGTCTTTGAATACCAGATTCCTCTTTCAGTCACTAACCAGCGGAACTATGACAACATACTCAGGATCAATAGAAAGCTCGCACAGCGACAGACGTTTCTCCTCCACGAATAAGGAGAGGCTAAAGAGGGGGTTCACTAGCTTATGAGGTGCATTAAACCCCAACATCAGAGTAAATGCCCTCTCACGCCCCTTCATACGATGACAGCGATCAGGGAGCAATGACCAAAGCTTTGACAAGCCCCATTAATTCCAGACATAATCTAATAGAGTATTTCCATGGTGATGATCTGTTTGACTCTCGAACTTGAGCCAGCATTTATTACTATGAATCTCAATACACCCACCTCCATCAACATGCACCTTGAATATTTATCTAAAAATCCCAAGGAGAACCTCGAGTCGTGCTCCCTAAAAAAAATCAACCAACCCCATAATGTGCGTCATTCCAAGGTGAGTGAATTGAGACATAAGAATGTTGCAGAACTTCAAGATCTCGACCACCTCCTCGCACAGTGGTAAATGAAACCCGAATCTTAAAGATGACTTACACAAAGTCAACCAGCCTTTTGGTGCATTTTGAACCCGCACATCAACATGCAGTATCTTTATTTCTAACTCGACAGGTAACACGGACATTTTTCTCCAAACAATAATTTACCCAGCGGTATGCGGAGAGTGCAGTCGCATTGGCCTACCCTGTGCACAATGCCTCGGCACCTGTAAGAAAAATATGTCAAATTTTGCGAAAGAAAGACGCCAAAAAGGGGTTAAAACCCCTCAAAAAGCAAGCCCGAGGAATCACCCTGTGCGTAAAATAGCCCAGCATGCGCATGTGCAATGAGAAGGATGCCCCCACAGGCACACACAACATGTAGGAATGCCTCACTTATGACCTGTGCATAGGTGTATCTCATTCGCAAATGCACCTCACCCGCACTCTTCCCCTATTCTCTTTCGTGCATCACCTTGTCTTTCTTCCACATTCGCTTGTGTTTTTCGGCGCCCCTTCATCCGCCTCTATTATGATCTCCGCAATTTCGACTCGCACAAAAGTCCACGCTATTCTCCCAATCAGGCTCTGAATATCGAGGACTTTGGGGGGCAATTGATGGGTTCTCCTCACAATTTATAGAAATTCCAGATTGCAATTAGCCAAAATTCCATGATCCCCACTTACTTAATGGGGTGGAAGGGGGTCATAGGAGTAAATACCCAACACGCAATCCAAGAACATGATCCCCCCACTGCCACATGCACGACCACCGGCCCACGGTCGGCCATCTATGCTGGCCGCCTCCTCTACAAGCATCACCCATGGTTGGGCGCCCCACGAGTAGTCACGACCTTTCTATCCGGTCAGCCCCCGCAAGGATGGCACAGGCACAGCCTGAAGGGCCTCCATAAAAACATCGTCTGGGTGGCCTCCGTCGGGCAGCCTCTGCGGGCCCGGTGCCGGGGCAGCCTCCGAGGGGCCGGTGCCCGGGCGGCTACGATGGGCCGGTGCCCGGGTGGCCTCTGCGGGGCCGGTGCCCGGGTGGCCTCCGCGGGGCCGGGGTCGGGCAGCCTCCACGGGGCCGGTGTCTGGGCGGCCTCCGTGGGTCCAGTGCCTAGGAGGCCTCCACGGGGTCGGTGCCCCGGCGACCTCCATCCAGTCAGTGCCCGGCGACCTCCGTCCAGCCGGTGCCCCGGCTGTAATATCCCTTGTTGAAGTATGAGACCGGGCGGTCTGGCGGTTTGAGCCTGGCGGGTTGTAGACCGGGCGGTCTGGCGGTTTGAGCCTGGCGGGTTGTAGACCGGCTGTTACTGTTTGAATTCCAGCGGTCTAGCGGCTTGTCTCCAGTGGATTGAATACTGGGCGGTCTAGCGGTCTCATCCTGCATCTCGCTCTCTCTCTGGTATTGCCAATCGGTTAGCCCATTATCAAACTGCGTGGCTTGTCCGGCCTGTTTTTATTCCATATTGATGGTTTGTACTCTCTCCTCTCTCCTCCATTCTATAAAAGGGAGTCTATACCTTTGTAAATGATATCTTTTTTGATAATAAAATTTTTGATTATTCAAAGTTCCGGCTTGTTTTCTAGTCGTTTGTTCGCTACTTTCACATAGTATTAGAGGACTCGATTTTCTCCTACTAATTCTGTGCCCCTCTCTGACCGTACGACTTGTTTCTTATTCTTGCGACCTGTTTTCACGGCCTGTTTCTTCCGCCTTGTTGCTTGCGCCCTGTTCGTGCGGCCTGTTTGTTTGATTGCTCCCTGTTCGCGCGGCTTGGTTATTTTGCTTGTGCCCTATTCCCGCGACCTGTTTTCACGGTCGTTTTGCTTTCTTCTTTCTCGCGACCTGTTTTAGTCGTCGCGCCCAGTCGACGCGACCTGTTTTGGCCTTCTTCTCCCAGTAAACCCCACTTCTGTTCGCGTGGTATGTCTTCTAGCCGCCCGACTTCTTTCCCTCTGCTTGGTTCTGCGGTTTGTTCGTGGCTTTCCTGGCCGCTTGTGTCTGACATCGTGACCGCTGCAGTTCTCCTTCTTACTTTCCCACGGCTTGTTTTCTAACCGCACGGCTTCCTGTTACTTTCTTCTATGGCTATTTTTGAGAATTCAACTGCCACCACTCCTGTAGCAAATCCGGCTCTGCCTCCTCCTTATACTCCTTCCGGAAACCTGGGAACGGTTTCTAAACTAGTTGGTTCCAACTATCCGGATTGGAGCGTTTCTTTCACCTTTCTCCTTCGCTCTCAGCGCAAACATCATCACCTCACCGATGACCCTCCTCCTCCCGATTCTGCTAAATTTGATGATCGGGATGTGAGTGATGCCCTTGTCCGCACTTGGCTGGCTAACAGCCTCTCTAACGAATTCCTTCCCGTCATACGCCATGATGAGACAGTCAAGGCTGCATGGCTTCGCCTCGCTGCTCTTTACTCGAAGGGGACCAAGACGTCCCGTATCTATACTCTCTATGCGGACCTCTTCGCTCGTCCTTCCATGACTCATGTTGCGGCTTATCAGCAAGTTCAGACCCTTGGCACTGAGATCCTCCAGAATCGCCCCTTCTCTGCGGACTTGGCCGAGCAACACAAACACTTCCAGGAACTCCTGGTTGTTTGTTATCTTCTGCGGCTCCCCGAGTCTTTTGATATGATCTGCCAGCAGATCTTGGGCGAAGCAGAGTCTCCCATCTTGGATGCCACCGCGGCTCGCATCGCCGTAGTTACTTCGCTGCTCCAGCGCCCTCTGTTGTCCTCCCCTTCTCCGCAGGATGCCTATGCTCACCAAACCCAGCGGGGCGGCACTAGTGGCCGCAGCCAGTCAAGCGCGCGCGGTCCGTCCAGGTTCTTTTGCTCTCACTGTGGTCGTACTGGCCATTCTATTGACCGTTGCTGGCAGAAACATCCTCATCTTCGCCCCTCTGGTGATGCTTCTTCCTCAACATCCGTCCCTCTCGGCCTTCTGCCTCTGTGGCCACGACCTCAGGTAGTGCTCATATCATTACCAAAGGTAAATGGCTGATTGACTCTGGTGCTACAAATCACATGCCCGTCAATCCTCAATGATTCTCTCTCCTCGAAACGCATGATCGGTTACCCCCAGTTCTTGTTGCGAATGGTTCTCCTTCCCCGGTTCATGGGACGGGCATGGTTCAAGTCACCACATCACTTTGCTTAGCGGACACACTCTATGTCCCGAAGTTCCCTTGCAATTTACTATCCGTTACTACCTTATGCAAGCAACTTCAGTGCTCTGTCTTATTCACTCCTACTTCTTGTTGTTTTCAGGACCCGAGGACCCAACGGACGATTGCTACTGGGACTGAGAGCGGCGGCCTTTACTTCCTCGACAACGTTTCTGCTCTGTCCGCCTTCTCTTCCTCGTCTACTGATCTGCTTCAATGGCATCTTCGCCTTGGACATCCTCCTACTCGGATTCTTCGTCAACTTCTGCCCCACTTACCTCAAACCAGTCCTCCTCTCAACTGTGATGCGTGTCAGCTGGGCAAACATCACCGCTCCTCCTTCCCGCTAAAGCAAGGTCGTGGTTCCTCTCGCCTGTTTGATCTCATTCATTCTGATGTCTGGGGTCCTGCTTCTACTCTCACCGTCTGTCGGGGTAGTTCTTATTTTGTAACTTTTATTGATGATTTCTCTAGATGTACCTGGGTGTATTCTCTAGATGTACCTGGGTGTATCTATTAAAAGATCGCTCTGAACTCTTTTCTATATGGCAATCCTTTTATAATATGATAAAAACTCAGTTTGACATTTCTATGAAAATTCTTCGCTCTGATAATGCTAGAGAATATCTTAGTCATGAGTTTTCATCTTTTTATATGCAACATGGTCTTCTACATCAGACCAGCTGTGTTTACACCTCCTAACAAAATGGGGTGGCGGAGCGTAAAAACCGCCATCTCCTCGATGTCGCTCGCACTCTCATGACGCAGATGCAGGTGCCTCGCTCCTATTGGGGCTATGTCGTTCTCCTCGTCTGCTATCTCATCAATCGCATTCCCTCTACTATTCTTCATGGCAAGACCCCCTTCTCTATTCTCTACCCAGGCAAGGAACCCTTTCCTCTCCCTCTTCGTATCTTTGGGTGTACGGCGTTTGTGCATGCTCTGTCCGCTACCCGTGATAAGCTTTCACCCCGTTCCACAAAATGTGTCTTTTTGGGTTACTCGACCACTCAAAAAGGCTATTGTTGCTTTGAACCCATTCTGCGCAAACAGTTTATTTTTGCGAACGTCACCTTCTTCGAAAATGCATCCTACTTCTCATCTCCAACCCAGCTTCCTCCTGATGTCTCTGACTCTCCACCATCACTTTAGGTTCCTTCCACGCATATCGACGTCTCCCCTCCAACATCCGCTCCTCCTCTGTCTCCTCCTCTCCCTGTTATACCCCTTTCCCCTTGTCCCTCTTCTCCGTAGCCGTCTCTCTCTAGTCCCGGGCCAGCTCTCTCTGCCACGGACGCTCCAGTCCTTGAGGCCCAAGACGACCTAGATCTTCCCGTAGCTCTTCGCAAAGGGGTGCAGGCATGCACTCAACACCTGCTTGCGGCTGTTGTTTCCTATGATTAGCTTACACCTTCTCGCAGGACTTTTGTTTTGGCTATCTCGGCTACTACTACTCCCCGCACCTACCAGGAGGCTTTGGCTATTCCTCATTGGAAATCTGCTATGGATGAGGAAATCGCCACTCTCACTGAAAGGGGTACCTGGACCCTTGTTTATCCACCAGTGGGTACTGATGTGGTTGGCTGTCGCTGGGTGTTTGTTGTGAAGTTTCGCCCAGACGGCACTGTGGAACGCTACAAGGCCCGATGTGTGGCCAAAGTCTTTACTCAAACTTATGGGGTTAACTACTTTGATACCTTCTCCCCAGTTGCTCGCCTCAGCACCATCCAAGTTCTTCTCTCTGTGGCCGTCAACTGAGATTGGGCTATTTCCCAGCTTGATGTCAAAAATGCCTTTCTCTATGGGGATCTTCACGAGGATGTTTACATGGAGCAACCTCCGGGGTATGTTGCTCCGAGGGAGACACGAGTATGCCACTTGAAGAAGGCCATCTATGGCCTAAAATAGAGCCCTCGGGCATGGTTCGACAAGATCAGTGGCATTGTGGTTGCCATCGGTTTTGCAAGAAGTTCGGCTGATCACTCGTTGTTTATTCGCAAAACTGCATCGGGCCTTGTGGTTTTGGCGGTATATGTAGATGATATTCTTCTTACAGGAAATGACCAGGCTGGGGTGGACTTGACAAAGAAACACCTCCGTCAACACCTTGTCACGAAGAATATGGGCTCCCCGAAATACTTTTTGGGGATAGAAATCTCTCGGAAGCCCGACTCAATTGTTCTCTCCCAACAGAAGTATGCTCTTGATCTTCTACGGGAGGCAGGATTGACCGGTGCCAAACCAGTGCGGTATCCCATGGATACTGGAGAAGACAAAATGTGGACAGATGACTCTCCTCTTATATCCGATGCAACGAGGTATAGACGGCTGGTGGGTAAACTCATTTATCTAACGGTGACCAGACCCGACATCGCCTATACTGTAGGCAAGGTTAGTCAGTTCATGCAAGCTCCTAGGGAATGTCATCTTCAGTCTGCCTTGAAGATATTAGAGTATGTCAAAGCAGCACCGGGAAAAGGGCTACTCCTTAAGAGGTATGGTCATCTGAGAGTTGAAGCCTACTCAGACTCAAGCTATGCGGACGATAAAGGTGACCGTATATCTACATCTGGCTTTTGCACATTTATTGGAGGTAATCTTGTGAGCTGGAAGAGCAAGAAGCAATCTGTTGTCTCAAGGTCCAGTGCAGAAGCTGAATACCGGAGTATGGCGTCAACCACGTGTGAACTAAAATGGTTGCGGGCTCTCATGCTTGACCTAGGAGAGGTCTATGACTATCCTCTTCCTATGTTCTGTGACAACAAGAACGCTATATATATATATATCAAAAAATCCGGTCTCCCATGAGAGAATGAAACATATAGAAGTTGACTGCCATTTCATCCGGGAAGAGGTCTTGAAGAGATAGATTTGCACTCTGTTCGTCACCTCCGACAAAGAGTTGGCGGATATCTTCACCAAGCCGGTTTCTACTTCCTTCTTCGACATTTGTGACAAGCTGGGCATGATTGATATCTATGCTCCATCTTGAGGGGGAGTGTTTAAGTATGAGACCGGGCGGTCCGGCGGTTTGAGCCTGGCGGGTTGTAGACAGGGCGGTCTGGCAGTTTAAGCCTGGCGGGTTGTAGACCGGCTATTGCTGTTTGAAGTCCGACGGTCTGGCGGCTTGTCTCCGGTGGCTTGAAGACCGGGCGATCTAGCGGTCTCATCCTGCATCTCGCTCTCTCTCTCTGGTATTGCCGAGCGGTTAGCCCATTGTCTAACCACGCGGCTTGTCCGGCTTGTTTTTAGTCTCACATTGTTAGTTTGTACTCTCTCCCCTCTCCTCCATTCTATAAAAGGGAGGTCATACCTTTATAAATGATATCTTTTTGGATGATAAAATTTTCGATTATTCAAAGTTGCAACTTATTTTCTAGTCGTTTGTTCGCTACTTTCACATCCCTCAAGCAACTAGACCCCCAAGAGTGGTTTTGTCATGGAAAGTGCATGACAAAACCCTAGGAAGCCCTAGAAGACTAAGAGAATCTAGAATAAAAGGTGGGACCACCATGGTCTGCAATTAGCACTTTTCAAATGCAATCCTTAAGGTTTGACTTTAGGGTTTTAACTTGACTCTACGACCCTACCACAACTTCCCTATCCCTTTAGGGTTCCCATAGGATCACTAAGGACCCTGTAGGGCCAACCCTAGAGGCTAAGTTTACTAAAGTCAACCATAACCCTAATTAGGTCAAACTAGTTCACCCATGGTTATTTGGTCACCCCCTTAGCCAAAGGGACCCTCCTAGACCTTCCTAAGCCCTAAGGGAGGTCAATGGGTCACCAAGGACCCATTAATGTCAACCAAGGTGGCTAAGTTGACCAAAGTCAACTCTAGCCCATATTTGGTCAAAGTACGCTTCCTAAGGGTCAAGTGACCCCTAAGATGCCAAACCAACTCTACTAAGGTCCCCCTAGACCTTAGGAGAGGCCAAGGGGACACAAACCACCCCCCCTAGGGTTAGCTAGGTCACCCAAGGTGGCCTAGGGTTGAACTTACCTACCTTTGGGTCAGTTAACCCAAATGGGCTAGCTCAAGCTAAACCCAAATCCTTTTGGGCTAGCCTCATGATAATCATTTAGATGTGTTTATGGGGTGTAGCTTGACTGGTTTACCCCTTTAACTTCGGCCAAGGTGACTAGGAGAGAGAAAAGCTTCACTTGCCCTTTAATGGAGGAGAGAGAATTGGGGGGGCATTCATGGCCAAGGGAGACCAAGAGCCCCTCCCTCCACCTCCAAGGGGGCTGATTCAACTCCCTATTCAATCTAGAGAAGCTCAGGGGTTATTTTGGTGGTTGTTCATGGCCGGAACAGTGTATCCACCCATAGCCGAAAATTCCATTAATGGCCATTAATGGTGCCATGAAGAAAGACCCCTCCCCTCCCCATTTTGTTCCTTTTAAGAGCTTCATTGGGCACCAAGGAGTCGTTTCCACCCTTTCCCCGGTGGTTTCAAGCTACTTGGATTTTTTGTTGTAGAATCCTGATTGCCTCCACCACCGGCTATGGAACACCAACACCAAACCCGTCGACAAGCGCGATTGAAGGTCGATTTCTCCCCCTCTCCCTCAATGCTAGGATCCTAGATCAGTTAGGAGATACATCGAGCTCAATTGAGCCCGATCCATTGAGAATTTTCCTGGTTTTTCTGAGGTTTTTGCACCTCTCGGGTTTGCCGGAAAAGGCCTATCCTGTGGCTGTGCCGCCGCCTGACGATAGCCACCACCTCAACGGAGGTGGTGGTGGCAGTGGCCGGCTGGGTGGTCGGCAGCAGTGTTAGTAAGTGGTTGCAGGAAGATTGAATCCTGTCCGTTGGCGTGCTGGAGAAGATGACCAGATGCCGTCCTTTTTGTGCCAAGATTCGTGTCGCATTGATTTAATCTTAGGTTTAATTAATTCATTTCATTTGATTTTCTGTCACATAATTTAAGTTAATGTTTGTATTTTTTAAAAATACCTAAAGGCTTCTAATGAAAAAGTGGTAAATATCAAAGTTATATCCCTTGAGGTCTACTTTAATTTAAAATTCTTTTCAACTTATTTGAGTCAGTGGTTTAACCTCAGCACCTAAAATGGTGAAGTCTATACCTAAGGCTAGTCAGAGATTAAAATGAGTGCCCCCACCTAACCACATGTCCAAATGATCTGAAATTTAGACAAGGAGTGAATCGTATTTATGCCTAGGACATATCCAAAAATGAGAATTTTTGGAGAAAACATTTCTATATTTTTGGTAAAAATTTGATAATCATAGTATAGTTTAATTAAGGGGTCTAATGACCTCACCAACCCCCAAAACTTTAATGGATGGTCTTAGGGGTCATCTTGAGTCACTGGTTAAAATTGAAACCCATTTGAGTATGTTTTGATTTGGTTTTGATTGACTAAAGTTTGGGGCCTTAAGGGTGAGATTAGGGTTTAGGATTCTTGGGGCATGGAGGGGCCAATCCTCACCCAAAGGGGTTGGGGCTCTGTCCAAAGTCTCAAGTTCAGTAAGGTCACCCTTTCTTAGAGTTTGGGGTGGGTTAGGGTGGTTGAGCCCTAGTGCCCTAGTTCAAAGCCTTAGATTGAACCTTTTAGGGTTGGTGAAGGACTTAGGGTGTTTAGTCCTTGTTTGGACTTGGGGTATACCCTATGGGTTTCTAGGGTGGATTAATGCCCTAGGGTTAATGTAGGTGGTAGTTATACTCTTGCACCCCACTTAAAAAACTTTATGTCAAATTAGGCCCTTGCACCTTAAGGAATAAATTAGGAGTCCTATGACCTTGGATTTCCATGGAATGATGGTAGGAGTCATTTTTGTAGTCATATTAATCTCTGGAATATTTTACATGTTGTTGGGATGAGTTTGCAAGTAGGCTCCTTTATAAAGTATACTATCATGGGTTTTCTTGAAGAATTTTTATACATGCCTTTCTAACCTTGAAATTGCCTAAGATTTAGTCAGTTATGTTTTGAGATCATAACAAAGCTCTAGAAATTTTAGTATGAATTTTAGATCAATAATTGGTGTACTTCATTCACAAACCATCAAGTTGCTCTATCTACTTAGAAATTTCTTATGATTTAACCTCTTATTGGAAACTCATGAAATTTAGTTAGAGGACCTTTTATGGCATTATAAAGCTCTGTAAATGTTTGTGGAATTTTTGAAAGTCTGTTTATAGGTGTTGCTTCACAAGGTGCTTATTTCTAGGTTAATTTAATTGATTTTAAGTTGGTACCTAATGAGCTTTGTAAATTGTGATCTTTGGTCAGAGGTCCTTTCTGATTATCCTTAAGGTTCAGTAATTTTTTCATAATTTTCTAATGAAAAAATCTAGTACTTTCTTCTTAACCCATAAATATTGGATTTATTATGGATAAATTAATTAGAGGCCAAAAAATTATGAAAAATTATGAAACTTGGTATCCTCTGATTTTTAGGCGTCATATGGAGTTCATAATTTTTGGGTTGTCATAGCTTTTGGAAATCTAGTACTTCATGTTCAAAATCACCCATGACCTTAATTTGGGAAAAATTAAATAAATGCCAATTAAACTAGGAAAATTGCAAGTTTCTGGAATTAGTCTAATCTTGTCACTATAGACCCCCAGTAATTATATTATGGCATTCAGATGAATATTTATGGGGGTCACCATTCTTGCATGTCATTTAGCTCACTAGGAATGCACATAGCAAAACATCAATATCAAGGGATCTTGAGGACTTTGGTATGGGGTAAAGGGGTATGTGGTATACTTAACTTGTAGAGTATGATTAAGGCCATATTTGTAGGTTAGGTTGTGAGAGCCTAGTTAGCTAGGTTAAGGTCGTACCTGGGGGCAACGAACGATCATCATTCCCTAGTGAGAGAGTCCAATACACTTAGGAATAGCTCAAGAGTAAATCAGTGAGTTGGGACAAGGGTAGTAACCAATAACAATAAGTGCCTTGCAAAAGGGAGCTTTGGGCTTCATCCCATCGTAGTTCATAGTGCCCTCGAGAGCCCTTCACAGAGAATGCCCTGGGCAGTCCAAGGTTAACGTAAACTGTAAGAGCAAATTGATTACAAGAGTAACTAGTCTATAATAAAACTCCACTTACACTCACTTCGAGTTTCAGGGTTGTTAGTTTATCTTGGTCATCCGAGCGATATGCTCGATGGTATTAGTAGTGGGAAGGTTAGCCCGGCGAGCCGACGACTCGGTAGATAGTTTTTGACGGACGGGTTAGTCCGGGGATCCTATGGCTCGAAAGTTCTTGTTTGCATGTGCATAACATAAGTGGTGGGTCTTTGTTACTTGATAGTCATTCACGCTGACATCGGTACGATGACTCAGCAAGTGTGGTTCACACTTAGCCAAAGAAAGACTGGTGGTTTTGCCAGTAAGGTGCGCAGAGGCTCCGTGGTGTGTCCTTCACGTTGAGGCGTACAAAGGTCTAGGTTGGGTGGCATAAATGCCGGCCTAGTAGTGGGGTTGGCTCGACCCACTGCCTCTGTTTGCCACAATGCGAGGTACCTGAGAGTTTAGCTAACTCCAAAATGGGGGAACTAAAGGTTTGTGCGCATAGAGTCGTGTGCGTGAGTTGCACTTGTGTGATCATAGCCTTTCATCTGCATAACATTTCACTACACGCATACTTGCATAAAAACATGACACCCTATCGTATAACCTAATATGGGATAGCTTATACGATGGGTGCCTTGCAAAAGACCCATTAACTTATAAGTTTGTATGGGCATTCATATATGTTAAGGTTATTATTCATTATAGTTTACTTTCTTACTATTTTTACTTACTGCCTTACTTTGTACTATCATATTACTATTGTTAACCTTTATAGCTCTATGATACCACTGTTAGTTTAGATCTGCTTCCATATACTTTGACACTTCTCCACCTCATTATCTTCCCTATCCTCCTCCCCGCACGGTGCCTAGGATACGCGGGGGGAGATGGGGATGATAGTTGGTTTAGTCTTATGACTAACGGTCGGTGGACCATATTTTTCAGGGACTCTGGATGGGAGACAAGCAGCAGTCGGAGAGGCAACACCAGCAGGGCACGGTGCATATGGAGGTGGGCCAGTATAGCACGGGAGCACACGTTTCTGGCTCTGTGAGTGTTTAGTTTTACTAGCTTCCGCGAGTGACCTTGTAGTGAGGATTCTAATGTACCTGGCATAAGCCCATTTGCCTTTCTACTTGTCTTTTTGATACTCTATTATTCTGGGACAAGCTGTGATTCATATTTTATATATATGTGATATGTTTTGTGGACTTGGCATTTAATGTCTTCTTTTATAAGCTTCTGCATCCTTGGTGATCCTGTTGTGCAGGCAAGGTTGGCGTTTCGTAGTGTCGACCTTCCCGAGCGAAGATGACACTGCGAAATGGCAATTCTGGGTGTAAGACCTGGTAGCATAAAAAAAGGGTCTTACAAACTGAAGCTCAATTGGTGATGAGAAGTTGGGAAACTCTATAGTTAAGCGTGCTCAGGCTGGAGTAGTATTGGGATGGGTGACCTCCTGGGAAATCCCCATGGTGCACGCTTGACTATCGAGTTTGTCTCATCAAAGGGAGGTTGTGGCCACCAACAACCTGCTAGTGGGATGGAGAGGGGTTGGGGTGCTTGGGCTGCAGCCCGGTAGCGGTCCGCATAAGGCCTAGTGGTTGGACCATGAAAGGTGGAGCAGGACGCTACAATAAAAAGTGCACTTTTTGTAACCATCTCCCCAGCCCACGGCTCGAAAGGACGACCACCGGCACCCCCAGCAACATGCTCGAAAGGGTTCAGCCTAAACAAGTCTGCAGACCATGCACTCCAAAGCCTCTCCTCGCCTGTTTCTCGGCTGCGGCGCATTGTTGCGGGCTCGAGAACCGGCCTCAATAATGTGTCGCGGCCGAGAAAAAGGCACGGAGAGGCTTTGGGGTGCATGGTCTGCAGGCCTGTTGAGGTTGAACCCTTTCGAGCGTGTTGCTTGGGGTGCCGGCGGTCGTCCTTTCAAGCTGTGGGCTAAGGAGACCGTTACACCGACGGCCTCCATCCGGCCAGTGCCTCGGCGGCCTCTGTCTGGCCAGCCCTCATGAGGCAGACGCGGGAGCCGCCCCGATGGCCTCCGCAAGGCCACCATTTGGGTGGCCTACGTATGGACAGGACCCGCGCGGTGTGCCTCCAAGGCCTCCGCGAGGCCATTGTTCTGTCAGTACCTGTGTGGTGTGCCGCCTAGGCCTCCACGAGGCCGCCATCCGAGCAGCCTCAGCCCGGCAAACCACTACAAGGCCGACACGGTTGTCGCTCGGTCGACCTCCATGAGGTCTGCGCCCCGACAACCTCCCCAACTGGCTTCTTTGAGGCTTCTGCCAAGGCGTCCTTCGTCCGGCCGGCCTCCTCGAAGTCGGCGGCCACCCGACCGACCTTTCCTAGTCGGCCCTCCCTGGCTAGTCGACCTCTCTTCGACCATCGTTGTTTGATCGTCCCTTGCGATCACCACCGTCTATTATGCAGGTAACCACTCACATAACCTCCGACGTAACCACCCATCATGATTGGGTGCTAATAACTAACATGATGACGGTCTACACGTAGTAAAGTTATAAAAATAATACACGCGTCGTTATAGTGGGTTGTAATTAGTTAAAGCGGTGGTTACAATTTTCAGATAACCGCATAACTATTATCACCACTCCTGGGGCCTATAAATATGACCAAAGACCTCCCTTCATTCTAACTTTTCTCTTCCTACAGGCCAGAGCTATACCGAAATTCTCGTCGCGTCTTCCAAATACCTTCAAGGGCCTGAAAGATTCTTTGAAGCCCACCGTGCTTTAACGTGCAAGGAATCCCGTCGTCCCTCCTCGACAATCCTCATATGTGCCCTCCTAATACTTAGTGTTCGGACAGCGACCGCAAACATTCTTTATCAGTATGAAGAGATAATTATTGAGTTTCACGAGTGGTGGTCTGTCACCTCCCGAGCACGCCTTTTCTCTCTCTCTCTCAAGCTGTTATGAGGAGCGGCATGTCACCCTTGACTTCTCCAGAACCTTATAAACATCAACGAATACTGAAATTTGGCTAGAACCAATCCGTCCACGTGGTTTTTTAATCTATTCACGGGTTTTCCACATTAAAAACCTTCTTGTCAATTCTCTACTTTATCTATGACTGTTTGCAGGTCAACCGCTCCGCGGACTAAGGCAGTCCAATTTAGTTCGATCTACCAAAAGCCAAGAGTCTCGTGTGATCCATATATATATATATATATATATATATATATATATATATATATATATATTGTCGGCGCCCAGGAAACCTCCCCGACCGGCGTTTGTGAGGCCTGTGCCCAGGCACCCTCCGTCCGGCCAGCCTGACCTTTCCCAGCCGAATTCCCGGTCGGCCCTCCCCGACCGGGTTTCCCCTTCGGTCGACCTCTCTTCGACCATCATTGTTTGATCGTCCCTCGTGATCACCATCGTTCGTTTTGAGGGTAACTACCCACGTAACCTCCGGCATAACCACCCATCATGGTTGGGTGCCAATAACCAAATTGATGACGGTCTGCACTTAGTAAAATTATAAAAATAATACACGCATCGTTATAGTGGGCTGTACTTAGTAAAAGCGGTGGTTACTGTTTGCAGATAACCGCATAATTATCGTCACCACCCTTGGGGCCTATAAATATGACCAATGACCTCCCTTCATTCTAACTTTTGTCCTCCTATGGGTTAGAGCTATACTGAAATTCATGTCGCCTCTTCCAAAGACCTTCGGGGGACCGAAAGATTCATCGAAGCCCGTCGCACTTCAACGTACAAGGCATCTTATGTAAAACCCCAAAATCCCAATATGGGGTTCAGGTTGGGCAACACGGCCTGGGACATAGGCATGTCCCAAGGCGTGTCCTGCTCTATTTTCTCGAGTGTGAGTTTTGGTATCGAGAGTGTCTTGAGTGAGGCACACGGGTGTGTCCCAAGCTGTGTCCTTCTCTATGTCGTCTCGAGCACTCGACGAAATGCACTCGACGCTTGTCGAGAAGGTACACAGCCTGAGACACGGGCGTGTCATAGGTTGTGTCCTCCTCGAGTTTGTGTGGCCTAGTGAAATGGTTGGGCAAGGGCATGTCTACGGCTCTATCTAGGCACACGGCCTGTGATACAAGCGTGTCACAGGGCCGTGTCCCTTTCTGGAACTTTTCAAAGGCATTGAGGCTTGGTGAATACGGGCTAGACACGGGCGTGTCTGAAGCCATGTCAGGAGACACGGCCTGTGACACGGGCGTGTCACATGCCGTATTCTGTTCTGGGTAAGTCGGTTTGTGTGCCGCTTACAGTACATGGTCGATGACACGGGCGTGTCACAGGCCGTATCAGCCTAAAAATAGATATTTCTGGGCGATTTGTGGCCGTTCATTTCCTTCTGATGGGATCTAAGGGTCCAGGCTTCTCCCAGCTAAGTTAAGTCCAGGAATTGAGAAGATATCTCTCATTTATTCTTGGCTATCCTCTTTCTAAAAGCTAGAGATTGGACACTACAACAAATATGTCAATTAGGAACAAAAATTATGAAGGCATTATAATTTGTTGCTAATTGGCTACAAATTTAGCTATGTAAATGATTTTTGTCTTTTGATACAAGATTATCAACGAATATTTTTGTTGATGATTTAGAATCAAATATATTTATTGCAAAATATCATATGATAGTTAGGAATGATTTATTTTGTGCTCAAAATTCGTTGGTGAATAGTGAATGGTGAATACTCTCCCCCCCCCCCAAATATATGGAGGGAAAATAAAAAATTCCCCCCAAAATTTTAACACCAATTTATAAATATATATTTACTTTATCATCAGCCCCAATTCATTTTCACGAACACTCGGTTCTATCCTGCATCACCCTCGCTCCTCCAGTCGCCTTCCCGGCATCGTCCTCCTCCCGCCAACCTCATGTCGCACTCTGTCCGCCCCACTCCAAGCATCATCTTCCCATTGCCCTACTCCGGCCAGTCTCCCTCCTCCTGTTGCTCTGCTCCTATTACAGCGCGTGCCCTAGATAGATCGCCCAGCTTGTCGGAAGATTATCTCCAGTGCCGCCATTCTTAGTTGGACGATCTCCCAAGGTAAGATTTGATGTTTTGTGCAAACTATTTCTGGGTTTGATTTCTGCCGTTTCTTCCTTTTCACCACTTCAATTTCATGCAAACTATTTCTGGCTTTAGAAGTTGGAATCTGCCATCCCTTCTTAATGGACCAGTTTTTGAAGATGTCCTCCGTTTATATATTTGTAGTTTCATTTGCCAACTTCTTACTTCACCAGGTTATCTCTTTTAAAATTTTGTTTGATTTCTAATATAATTGATAAAATTATTTGGGTCCTTATGAATGAAATAGGAGTTTGTCTGCATGTATGTTTCTAACAAAATGATGAGTATCTTCACTTCTGATTAATTTATTTTTTTATCACTTAGTTTAATCGGTTCTTATTGCTAGGAGCATCATTCCTTTTAATGTTGTACTTTAGTAGGAATATGAACGCACTCATTATATGTGATAAAAGAAGCTTCAAACAATATTATAACACCAAATGTTGAATTATTTCAAAACAAGACAGTAAAATTTTGGCTAGGATACATCCACCTCAAACCTACTCATGAAGTCACATTCCACCATATGAACAACACAATGTATTCACCTCATTTAATTATGCATAAATCCTTCTTTTATATTTAAGGCACACTCAACCATATGAATAACATAATGTATGCACCTCATATAATTATGCAATAAAAAATCGAAAGATGGTCTAAAGAAAAATCTCTATTTGAGAAAGACACATTCCAGAGCATATAAACACAATGCACTCACGTCATATAATTATGGATAAAATGCCTTCTTTTTCAATTAAGAATGAAAAATTCCAGGATGTGAACAACACAATGTATTCGCGACCCTCATATAATTATAAAGAAATTTATTCTTTTTCAAATAATGAAGATACATTAATCCAGTATAGAGACAACATAATGTTTTCACCACATATAATTATGCATACATTACCTTAATCTTTAATCAATAAAACTATGCTCCCTATAAAAGGTAAAAATGATACAAAAAATAGCTCTTTTCATGACAAGTTTTTAAACATTACCTCTGGACACAAAGGTTGTAAGAAAAGATCCTTCTTTGTGATTTTTTGAGATGTCTTACATTGGGAGACTATTGTAGCACCATTGTCATTGACCCTAAATCCCTCTCCATTCTCTATAGCCTGAAAAGAGATTACCACAAATAAATACAAAATTCATATATATTCTGGATCACTCAGGAATCAAGATAGTAGAAGTACCTCTATATGACCCCTTCAACCATATTCACTAGATCTGAAGCATGACCACAAGGCAAGTTTTCTGAAACATGGGATAGTGATGCAATGTGAATATCATATGATAGTTGAATACAAATCAAAATACCTGTAATTAGTAGTAAATAAAATATAAATTACCCATCTCCACGAATTTAAAATCTATTACAAGCTAGCATGCGCAAAACTATAATCCACTAGTTTTACTTAAGATGTTATAATTGCATATATTTACTTCATGTATATATATAGATATATTTAGACTTTAATATGTTTCCATGGTGGTGTAAATTGGTAAGATGTTATAATTGCATATATTTACTTCATGTATATATAGATATATTTGAAAATTATATTACAGCTTTATGTGATGTTTAATTGAAGTTGATGGCTTGTATACATGTTTATAATAAATATATAGTGAATAATAATTTTGTATGTTGTGTATGCAGAATAACAATCATGCATTCAGATAGGAGATGGATTAAAAATCATGTTTGTCCAGGAGGATATGGTATTACAGATGAGTATAAAATGGGGGTGAGGGGATTTATAGAATTGTGCCAACAATATCCCGAATATATGGATCAAGGAAAAATTTGATGCCCATATTGTGATTGTAGAAGCTTGAAATTTATTGTGCCTGATATGGTTAATTTTCACCTTATCTCTAGAGGATTTGAACGTGATTATATTAATTGGGTCAGGCAAGGGGAACCATCGTGGGATGAATCATCCATTAAAGTCTCTACTATTCATATGCATGAGCAGATTGTGTTTGAGCAAAGAGTCACGGAAGAGCAACAAGATTCTTTGAGGGATATGGTTGTTGATGTCAATGGTCCAGAATTTAATTGGAATATTAAGGATGAACCACAAGATCCTAACCCGATGACAAAGAAATTTTTTTACATGAAGGATGCTGCTGATAGTCCTCTTTGGCCTGGTTATGAGAATTATTCAGTGTTGTCAGCATTGACAGAACTCTTAAATATCAAGTCTGATTCAAATTTAAGCGTGAAACATTTTAATCAATTTTTAAAGGTGTTTGGTCTGTGTTGCCTAAGGGCCATAAGTTACCTGATAGCTTTTATTCATGCAAGAAGATGGTTGCTCCACTAGGCCTTGGACTTCAAAAGATTGATGCATGCGAAAATGATTGTATGTTGTATTGGAAGCGTGATGAAGTGTTACAAGAATGTCGTATATGTCACCACCCTAGGTTTAAGCCTAGGAATAAATGTGGGAAAAGAAAGCATAAATCTATACCATTTAAACAATTGAGTTATTTACCACTTACGCTAAGGCTACAAAGGTTGTATATGCCTAAAGTCACTACAGAACATATGAGATGGCATAAGGAAAACATTAGTGAGGAGGGAAAATTATGCCATCCGAGAGACGGCGAAGCTTGGAAGCACTTTGATCGAACTGAATCTATATTTTCTGTCGAGTCACGAAATGTTAGACTTGGGCTTTCTACTGATGGTTTCAATCCACATAATCAAGGATCTAAACCTTATTCTTGTTGTCCGATTATTCTCACACCTTACAATTTACCTCCATGGATGTGTATGGATAGACCTTATTTGTCTCATACCTTACTCGTGCCGGGTCCAAAGAGTCTATGTAATAGCTTAGATGTATATTTACAACCTTTGATAGATGAGTTGAATACACTATGGAGTTCTTGGGTTAAAACTTATGACATCTCTACAAAACAAAATTTTTTGATGAGGGCGGCACTAATGTGGACCATTAGTGACTTTCCTACATATGGAATGTTGTCAGGTTGGAGTACACATGGTAAACTAGTATGTCCATATTGCATGAATCATATCAAGTCATTTAGACTCAAACATGGTAGGAAACCATGTTTTTTTTTATTGTCATCATTTATTTTTGCCTTTAGATCATCCTTATAGATATCAAAAAGACAACTTCACTAAGGGAAGGATTGAGACAGATACACCTCTCATTCACTTAATAGGTCATGAGCTTGAGGCAATAGTTGCATCATTACCATGCATTGAATTTGGTAAGACAAAGGACAAGTATAGATTGGAAGGGTTTGGTGAATCCCATAATTGGTTGAAAAGAAGTATTTTTTGGGATTTGCCATATTGGAAAACAAATTTAATACGTCATAATCTTGATGTAATGCACATTGAAAAAAATGTGTTTGATAATGTATTTAACACTATTATGGATGTAAAAGGTAAGACCAAAGATAATGTTAAAGCTCATCTTGACCTCCAGAATATATGTAAGCGTTGAGATCTTGAGCTTAATGAGGTGAATGGAAAATATTTTAAACCTAAGGCAAGTTATGCATTATCTAAGGATGAAAAAGAAATTGTTTTAAGATGGATAAAAAACTTGAGACTTTCAGATGGGTATGCATCAAAATTAGGCAGTTGTGTTAATTTGGATGATTGTAGTATGTATGGAATGAAGAGTCACGACTGTCATGTTTTTATGGAGAGATTGCTTCCTCTTGCATTTCGGGATTTATTACCAGAATTTATATGGAATGTCTTGACTGAATTATCACAATTTTTTAGAGACTTGTGTTCAACTATTCTGTCTGAATCAAATATGAAAAAAATGGAGGAGAACATAGTCATAATATTATGCAAGCTTGAGAAGATATTTCCTCCAGCTTTTTTTGATTCAATGGAGCATTTGCCAATACATTTGCCATACGAAGCTAGGGTTGGTGGGCCTGTTCAATATCGATGGATGTATCCTTTTGAGAGGTAAAATCCTTTAACTTTTTTTTTCAAATTATATATATATATGTGTATATTAATTTTATATCCACAGGTGTTTAAACACATTAAAACGTAAGGTAAAGAATAAGGCACGTATTGAAGGATCAATTATGGAAGCTTACTTGATCGAAGAAACTTCAACCTTTTTCTCTCATTTCTTTGCTCCTAATGTGGAAACAAGAACTACAATTATTGGGCGTAATGATAATATGATCAATCAAGTTGAACCATATGGTCACATATCTATGTTTAATTCTTCTAGTAGACTCTTTAGCCCAAAAGATCACAAGCGCATTTTAACTTCAACTGAAAAGGCTGCATGCACAATCTATATAATGTTGAATTGTCCAGAGATAGCTGAATATGTTGAGTAAGTAACATCATAATTACTATTTCTTCATAACATTCTTTGTTATTTAAAATTTATCACAAGGTATGCTTTGCAGACTTTATGATGTTAAACAACGAGATCAAATATTGAATCTAACTCCTAAGGCATTAGGAGTTATACGCGATAAAGAGTTTGCCAAATGATTTGAAGAATATGTAAGTTGATATGTTATTATAAGTTATGTGATTATTTACTATATATTGTTCGTGCTAAGATCAAAAAAATCATTTTTTGCTTAATAGGTTGAGAATCCAGTCAACCAAATAACAGACAATAAAATAAAAGTCTTTGCACACGGATTTAGTAGCATTGCCAAAAACTTGGAATGGGTGTCTAGTGAATGGATATAGATTCCATGCACTCGAGTATGGAGAAATAAAATCTACACTGAATAGTGGCGTCTGTGTTAATGGAAGCTATTATGATGATTCTAATGAAGACTATTATGGAGAATTGATGGAAATTCTTGAGCTGAGTTTCTCCATGATATAAGATTATTGGTATTATAGTGATGTTCAAGTGCAAATGGTTTGATACCGGAAAACAAGGAACAAAGATTCATCCATGATATAAGATTATTGATATTAATAATGATCGTATCATGGCCGAAGATAACCCCTTTGTGCTTACTTACCAATGTCATCAAGTATATTACACATCATATCCTTGGAGAAAGAAAACACTTGATCGTCATTGGTGCACTGTTTTTAAGGTTAAAGCAAGAAGCACATATGAGATAAATTATACTCACATGCATTATCAACAAACACCACCAGAGGAATTCTACCAAGAGGCGTCAACTAATAATCCAACCCATATTGTATTAGATGATGTCCTATTCTAAGCAATATTCATTATCAAGCGGAAGAAGTATGCCCAGATAAATTACAACAATCAAGGAGGGATGTTGAAAAAAATGTTGATTCTGATGAATTAAATGAAGTGAACTCATCGGAGGATGAAGACATTTGATCATTTGTGCTTGATCCAAGCTTTCTTGTTCCTTTTTTGTTAGTATTCATATTTTGCTGATCTTCTATTCTATTCACTGATTAAGAGTGCTATTTCACTATTTAAGAGCAACATTTCACTATTTCACTTTATTTATGCAAATATCTTCTATTTCTTTTACTGTCAAAGTACCTGCAATGAATATCTCTATCATGTCTACAATATTGTTCACCATGTTGTATTAGATGATGTGTCCACTCCATGAAGATAGGAATATTTTGTTCTATTTCAAACATTTTTTGCTCTAAATGTTGTTGTATGTTATTTCTAGCATCTCAAATAAGATTTACACCATTCTTCGAGCATGATGAGAACTAGAGGAAGGGGAGGTAGATTATTATCTAAAAGAAGCCACAAAGATCCTTTTCTAAGTCTTTTAATGCAAGATGTGAATCATCACTCGACCTCTGATTCTGACTCACAAGATGAGGAGCATGATATATCTAAAAAAGTGAGTATTGAACAAGTCATATCCGAAGAGGTGAATATTGAACATGTCATATCTGAAGAGGTGAATAATGCTCAACATGATTGCTTGGATCCTCCTTTGGACCAAATAGAGTCAACTAATTCAGATTGTAAAGATGAGGTTGAGCGTGATGAAGCCGGACGAGAGATATTGATCATCGTTGGAAAATGGTAAATTTTGTCTTTATAATTCAATTTTTTCTATTCATAATATTCTAATACATTTTTTATATTTGTAGTTTCATTAGTATTGCAGCACCTAGGTCTATGTTGAACTGTTTAAGAGGTTGGTTCAACGGAGTTTGGCCCACTTTGAGTAATATTCCAGATGATGTAAAACAAAACTTCTTCAATATGTTCAAGGTAAATCTTCCATTTCTTTCTTGATTTATTTGTCAAATTAATGTTCATAACTTCAAATTTTATGATAATTATAGGAGAAATTTACTTGGCGTGCTCCAACAATAGAACAACAAATCTATAAAATTTGGAAGAGTTATTTTAGTAGAATAATGACTTCAGAGATGAGACGCATTCGAAGAGTTACAAAGTCAAAGTCTGCACCTCCGCCGACATGGATGCGAAAAGAAATTTTTGAAAAATTATGGAATATATGGGTAGCTGATAAATACAAAGATCTTTAAGCAAATAATCGTAGAAATAGAATGTCTGATAGAGATGGCCTTTGGGTAGTTAAAAGAATATCGGGATCTATTTCCATTCTACATCATGCTTTTAGAATTGTAAGTGATTAAATATTTGGACATTGCAACTTTTTATTTGAATTTTTAATATTGGCATTCAAAATCTTCTATTTCCATTCCAAATCATGCTTTTAGAAAGAGCATAGTATTTCACATCCAAGTCCTAACATATGTCCACATATACTATACATAATTTTTCATGATCATGGAAGGCCTAAGCAGGACAATAAATAAGATCGAGGGTAGAAACAGTAATACGTGAGCTCAGAAGTAGTAATTTTTAGATCTGAAACAGAGATTGCGGTCATTCAAAGAATCCTCTTTGAAGTGCGTCATGATTTAAACAGTAAAATGTGAGCTCAGAAGTAGTACTTTGAAGTGCTTCATGTTTTAAACTTCGTGCACAATCTATTACAGCCCAGATCACTATAATTCAAATATTGAAGTCACTTCAACATCATGAATGTGCAATGCATAAAAGCTAAATAGAAAATTTATTTCAAAAATTGTTCTAGATCGGACCAAAGAGAATCTAACAAGCAATTCTTATAATGAAGTAGAAGAGATTAAACTCTAGATATATTGATGAGACCAGTAAATACATTAGATCAGGAAGTTTTTCATAGTTGGTTGGATATTAAATTTTAATTATATATTATATGATACATCCTATTAAGGTGTAATTTTGTATACTTATAATAATGATTATTCAGCTAGAAATTCATCTCACATAAAATTAGATTTGGATCATGGGTATGACTTTGTGCTAGCAAATAATAAAACATTTGAGCTGATAAACATGGTTTACTTGCTGCAGAATTATGGAAATTTGATTGCAATTAATAAAAAAAATGCTTACTCTTCTTTAAGAAATCTTGTGAAAGCTCGCATTTTGAACCAAAACTTCCTTGGCGATTTGGCTAGTGACATACTCGACATGTGTTCCTCCCTTGATAGTGTTGATGGAATTAAGAAAAATCACCTGTTGAATGTAATATAAAAAGAAAATCATCACTTATTTGTCTTAAAGGAAGATAAAAATGATAAAATAATGAGTTCTTCCGGCAAGAAACCTGTTGAAATTGCCCATCGCTGAGGCTTACACATATCTCCCACCTATCATTGACTTTCTCTGGAGCATTTTTCGGCCAAGCCATGTCTGTCTAACTAGTTTGAATATATTTCTTGTTCTCTCTAATCATCATCTATGTTAAATACAATGCAGGCTCATGCTAATGCAGGGTTACCGGTTCCTCATGAAAAGGTTTTCAACATAACTCATAGAACCAATAAAGGGCGAGGACCATTTGTCGATAAGAAATCAAAGAAAACATTTTTAAGTATTTTTTCCATTAGTTTTTAGTAAATACTAATATTTTAATTCTTAATGTCATTATTGCTTATAGTTTTTTATTTTCTTTGTAGGAGTCTTACACCCTGAAGTTAAATGAGAAGCAAGCTCAAAGTAATGATATAACGATATTGGCTTCTACCAATGCTTCTTCGACATATTATCCGTATTTATGGATTGAGGCTTCTGGTGGTCTTAAAAATTGTCGTTGTTATGGATTTGGCAATTCATATGATGAGAGTGTCATCTTTGGTACGATTTCAAGGACCAATGCCCAAATTGTAATTGAGAAGTACAAGGATCGTGTTGAAGAATTAGAGAAGCTTCAAATGGAGATGAATAATAGTTTTTAACAAAGGGTAGATAATGTTGTTAAAGATATTGTTAAAAATGTTGTTTCTACTGCCTTAGAGGTGCATGGAATTTATCAAGGCCATCACTTTTCTCCTGGACATTATTCCTCTCCTAGATCATATACTTCTACTCAATTCTCTGCTCCAGGTTTCGGTTATTTTTCAGCTCCAGTTCCCAGCTACTATGCAACTCCAACTATTTTCGAATCCCAAGTCATCATCCGCAAGCTCAATATCAAGCTCCAAATCAAGATTCTTCTCCAGTTCAACGTCAATCTTCTGACAACGGTCATTATCCAGATCAATTGATTCCACGCTCATAGTTACATCATATTTTGTTTTGTTTAAATTTTGATACAAGTTATCATATTTTGGTGGATTTACTTTTGATCAAAGTTGTTAATATGCCAATTTTTGTGTATATGTTGGTTGTCAATTTGGCTATCTAATGACAAATTATGTATGACATTTGATCATATTGATGACAAATTTACATTGGTTATTTTGTTAGATGTATTCTTATTTAATAATTGAATAATTATGCAAGAATTTTTTTTAATTTTAATTGTTGTTAAAAATATGAAAATAATAAATTATTATTAATTCAATCATAAAAAAAATTTATTTTCAAATAAATTTTTTTTGTGTGTTTGACATTTATCAGCAACAAATTTTGTAATAATATTATTACTAGCTAATATTAGCATCAAAAATATTTGATGATGATTAGGTTCAAATGTTTTGGTAGGTAGTCTTCCTTGTTAATTTAGATAGCCAAATATTCGTTGTTAATTATTTGTTGTTGATTAGCAAGGAAAATCACCCTTGCTAAATTTAACTATGCTCAAATTGGCTATGAATTTGTTTTGTTCTTAAATTCCTTCCCAATATAAATTAGCAACAAATTTCATCATTTAGCAAGAAATTCTCCACCTTGTTATTTGATGTTTTTGTTGTAGTGGGAGAGAGCAATAAAGAAGGAAGAAGAAGAGATCCGGCCGTCGGTGGATCTTCAGCGTTCGGAATTGCGAGCCGAGTCCAGCTTTGTAGAGGCGAGAGCATTGCGGTGCTTGCTATCCGGCCAGAATTCCATGGCTCCCAAGAGATCGTCAAGGGTAACGATCTTCCTTCTTGGACATGTGAAGTCCTCATTTTGGCATGTTTATGGATTTCCACTACCAAAAGGTGGCTGTTGAGGGATTCCCTTGGGTTTATTCTTGAAATCCCCAGTCTTGCAAATAGACCCAAAAATGTGTAGTACATGATATATATGTTGTGTAAAGCCCATCCGGACAGGTTGGTCTAGATTGGTGATGTTGCATCTTGCGCACCAGAGAAGACTCCGCGTATAAACGGGTAGTTTGTGGAGTCGATGGGTTGTGCCTGTGAAGGGTAGTAGCAGGAAGTACTAGAATGAAATTCCAGGAAAATACCCACGTGATTCTTGTGATGTATGCCATGTTTGGGTTGAGTTTGGATGCAGAAAGTGAGTTCTGCTGAACCCGCCAAGCGATCGCAAGGAACGTTGGCATTAACTCCCCTTTCTTATTGTGAAGCCAGTCCTTGGTGGGCAGTGTGGCTATTGTGAGCTGCAAGCTCTTGAAGGCTTAGTGCCGAACAGGAAAGGTGAAACCGACCTGCGCCTGTAAATTGGCCATGAGTACTTCGGTATTCGTTGATGACATGACGACTTAAGTGTTGGGTATTGCATCCACAATAACACAGATTTGCATGAAGTCACCCTTGAAATAAGATGAATTAAGTTGTATTTGATATCCTTGTTTTAGCTATGTGTTTGTAGATTACCATTGCTAAGTGTAGACCAATGTCAGTCTACAGTGGATCATGAACACAGGACCATATAGTGTAATCCCTTACTGTGTGACCAAAGGTGTTGACTCATGTGTAGCCTCTCTATTGGGATACACTTAATATTCAAACCTTGGATCATGGAATGAAGATTGGACTCTTGGAGAGAAGAGAAAGATTTTTTTCTAAAGTTCAAAAAATTCTCTAAGTCCACTTCTCGAGAAGTACATCTTAGTTCTCGAGAAGTCCTTAGAGTTCTCGAGAAGCTTAGCCTCTTAGTTCTCGAGAAGTCCTCAGAGTTCTCGAGAAGTCCCAGCCTTTGGTTCTCGAGAAATCCAGACAGGTTCAAGAATTTTTCTAAGTCAGAGTTCTCGAGAAATCTTTTTAGTTCTTGAGAAGTCTTCTTAGTTCTCAAAAAGTCTTGGCCAGTTCTCGGGATGCCTCAACTTTAGTTCTCGAGAAGTCTATCTTATTCTCGAGAAGCTTGGCTTAAGTTCTCGAGAACTGCCAGCTCTATTTCTCGAATAGTCAAAGTTGCCTCAGAAAATCTCTCTAAGTGTTAGTTCTCGAGAAGTCTTCATAGTTCTCGAGAAGTCAATTAGTTCTCGAGAACTCAGCCCTTTTGTTCTCGAGAAGTCTAGAATTCTTCTAAGTAGTATAGTTCTCGAGAAGTCCTGATAGCTCTTGAGAACTCAGTCTCTAGTTCTCGAGAACTAAAGGCACTTCTCGAGAACTGTAAGTTAATTTTTAAGAAAATTTATGTTAAGTCCAGATCGGCCAAGATTTTCAAATGACTTGGCGTGATTGGTCCATGTGTTGTCATTAATGTCTTTTCTAGCCGTTAAGGGTAATCCTATATAAAGTCTTTTCATTAAGACCAAACCCTAACAATTACAAGGAGCAGAAATCCGTACACTTCTAAATTTCTGGATCGGCATTCTCTTTCCAAAAGAACACATTCGTCAGCCTCTGCTGCCGCTGCTCCTCAAGTAGATCGATCTTTCTGCTTTCGATCAAAGAAGACTTGATGTTCAAGGGATCATCATCTTCTCCTTGATCGAGTAGGTCAAAGCTTTCTCAGATCAGATCGTCAAGTCTTCTTCAATAGTTTCTGAAAGAGCCGCAAATTTCAAGAAGAAGACCTAGGGCTAAATATTTCCAGATCTGAGAGAAATTCTTGTTTGTATTTTCAAATCTTGTTGTTATCTTGTAGGAGATTATTCTCCAAGTGTAGGAGTGTCGTTCTCCGAGTTTGTAGGAAGTTTTATCTTCCGAGTGTAGATCCATTTGGATCGAGTTTGTAGGAACTTGGTTCCGAGGCGTAGGATTATTTTGAATCCGAGATAGTGGAGTAGCCGAGTCTAGTGATTTGCTAGATCGGTGAGGTAAAGTGGACGTACCCAAGATTGGAGAACCACTATAAATATTCTTGTCTTTTTGTGATTGCTTGATTTCTTGTGCAAGATCGCTAAAATTTTTATTCCGCAAATAGATGCACGATTAACCTATTCACCCCCCTCTAGGTGATTTAGGTTGACAACATCACACTTTCAATTGGTATCAGAGGGAGGTTGGTCGTTAAAAGGTTAACACCTTGATCAATTTCCTATCGAAAGTTGTCATTTGGTTATTCAAGCAATGGACAAGGTCAAATATTTTGCCAAGCTTCCCCTGTGCACAAAGAATAACTTTCCCATGTGGAAAGAGAGAATTAAATTTTTCATGGAAGTTGTGGACCCCCGGATCTTCATGATTGTTGAAGAAGGTACTTACGTCCCCATGACTATCTCCATTATAGATCCAACCAAGAAGGTTCCTAAGAAATTTATGGATTTGACGAGATTGCACTTGTCTCTTTGGACAAGAAAGCTAAAAATATTATAACAAGTGCAGTCGATGACACAATACTGCAGAATCTGATTCACTGCCAATCTGCTAAGGAGATGTGGCAGTCTCTAGTTACTCTGATGGAAGGCACTGAAGAAGTGAGGGATGATAGAAGGTCCCTACTGAACAAGAAATATGAAGCCTTCAGGCAAGGGTTAAAGGAGACCATTGCAGATACCTTTGAGAATTTCTTCAAGATAGTAAATGGCCTAAGAGTGTTGGCCGAGTCTTCACTAATGGGTAGATGAATGATAAGTTTCTGAGGTCTCTCACAAAGGAATGGGACAACAAAGTCTGTGCCATTCGGGAGTTTGGCAAACTAGCTGAGACAGACCCACAGAATCTATTTGGCAAGCTGATGTCCTATGAACTGCAGATCAATTCCAGAAAAGTTGAAGAAGAGAAAAGTAGCTTCTCCTCAAAAGAGAAGTCGGTTGCATTTAAGGCTGACAGTTCAAGGAAGAGCAAACCTGCCTCACCAGTGCCTGCTCAAGAAGTAAGTGAAGAAGAAAGCTCTGAGCCAAGCACCTCAGGCTTAGAACTATCTAAAGGAGAGTTCTCGTTGCTCTCTCGGTAGTTCAAGAAATTCTTGAACAAGAAGAAGCAATGGAGAGGCAAGGATGCCTCATACAGAAGATCACGACATGAAGGTGATCAGCGAACGAAAGGCTCGGGTAGCCATGATAGGTATAACTCTAAACAGAACAAAAAGATTTCTACTGACATCGTTTGCTACTTTTGCAACAAACCAGGTCACGTCATAGCTGACTGCCCCCACAAGAAGAAGGAGGGTGGCAGAAGAGAGGAAAAGAAGTCCTCGTACCACAATAAGAGGACAGAGAAGAGCCTGTTGGCCAAGAAGGGCAAGACTCTCAGCGACTCTGACCCATCTGAGTCGAGTGAAGAAGAGGAAGCCTACTTTGGGCTCATGGCTCAATCAAATGACGAACAAGAGCCCCAGTTTACTGGGGAGGTAAAATATCACACTCCTCTCTATGAATCTGAAAGTTCTGAGCATGATTATGAGGACAGCTCTTCTGACGATGAGTCGGAACTTATGGCCTAGTACAAGGAGTTGATCATAACTTTCGACAAATGTCGCCGAGTCGTGAAAACTCAGGCTAAAGAGATTAAGTCTTTAAAGGCTATTGAGAGCATCTTGAGAGAAGAAGTCACTAAGACTAACTCTCTTCAAGAGAACTTTAATTTTATTATTGAAGAATATAATCAAGCTCTTAAGCACCTCGACCTTAAAGATGAAATCATCAAAGAGTTGGAAAAATAACTCGAGGCTGAGAAGAAACTTGTTGAAAGTTTCTCTAAGCCTAAGACAGTTCTTCCACTCGTTGTTAAATTCTCAGCTAAGGCCCAAGGAGCTGGACTAGGCCATGTTGCCGCTCCGAGTAAATCTTCTAGGAGAAACAAGGCTCAACAAAAGAATAAGGCCGCCAAGAAGGCCTTGGCCAAAAAAAGGGGAAAGCCCCTCTAGATCAGACTATATTTAAGAAAGTCATCTTTCCAACAAATAAGTTTGATCTGGACTCGTCCTATGGTCACTTGACCAGGCCTACTTATGTAGAGCCAAAGTCTAGGTACCAAGGATGGACTCGCTCTTGGAACTTTGGTGAGAGTGTCTTTAAGGCACCTTATGAAGAAGTGATTCTTCAGGGCTATGGTCCTTATAATCATGGCCACAACTTTTAGAAAGCACCTAAAGTAAAGCCCATTTGGGAAAGGCCTCCGAAGGAGAAGAAGTCATGTGATTTCCATCACCATGAAGCTTCCTCCTCCAAGAGTGCTACCCCTGCTAGACCACCATCTCAAAAGGTCAAGCAGGAGTACATAAGGCAAAGATATAATAGGTTTGACTGTTGGTGTTGTGGCAAAATTTGTCATTTTGCCATCGATTGTTGGTTTAATACTAGGAATGTCACTACTCCTCAAGTTGGCAACATGAGATTGACCACTCAGAATGCTAATCTTCGTAGGGGGAGTGTTCTAACCCAAGACCAAGGACCCAAACATGTTTAGGTTCCTAAGGCAAAGTGATCATGAATGCAGGTATGTCCAAAGGCCACCAAAATGCCAATTTGGTACTTGGACAGTGGATGCTCTCGACACATGACCGGGACAAGAAGCCTACTCCAAAATTTCACTCCAGTATGCAACAGACCAAAGGTCATCTTTGGAGGTTCAGACTGAGGGATAACTAAAGGCTACGGTATGATCACTAATAGTAATGTATCCTTTTCGGATGTAGCTTATGTGGAGGGATTGGAACACAATCTCATAAGCATAAGTCAACTATGCGATAAAGGATACATAGTTGAGTTCCACGCTGACAAGTGCTTGATAAAGTCTGTTGACAATATGGAAACAATTCTATCAAGCACTCGAAGCAGGAACATATTTTGTTTAAATTTCATTTGTATAGACTCTTCTACACCAGTATGTCTTTTGGCAAAAGATAGTGCGTCTCTTGGTGACCAATGGCACAAGAGGCTAGCACATATTAATTTTAAAACTATTAATAAATTATTCTCCCAGAACTTAGTACTTGATGCCCCAAATGTCAAGCACGTCAAAGAGAGACCTTGTCACGCATGCGTAAAAGGCAAGCAAATAAGGGCTACCTTTAAAAGCATTATGGGTAATAACTCTAATAGGTGTTTACACCTACTTCATATGGACTTGTTCGGTCCACTGTGTTGGTACCCTAGTTTGATTTGAGTTTAGTCCTCTCCTTTGTGCTCCTTGACCCAAGAATTATCTATGGTCAATGGTTAGTAGTCTAGCTGTAGAGTCCTCACTTTTCCAGATTGAGAATTTGGTTAAGTAGTTTTTCGTTCGATGATAGTCGAACGCCGCTCGACTATTGTCTATCGGCTGATCGACGATCGTCTATCAGTTGGTCGACGCTCTGTCTGCATTGATAGTTCGACTATCTGTTGATAGGTCGACTATTTGCTTGGCGTGATAGTTCGACTATCTGTTCTGATAGATCGACTATCCGATAGTTCGACTATCTGTTGATAGGTCGACTATCTGTTCCGCTTTGATAGGTCGACTATCTGTTGATAGGTCGACTATCTGTCGTCTTTGATAGTTCGACTATCTGTCCTGATAGTTCAACTATCTGATAGTTCGACTATCTTTTGATAGGTCGACTATCTGGTCTGTTTTGATAGGTCGACTATCTGTTGATAGGTCGACTATCTGTTTTTTGAGATAGGTCGACTATCTGCTTGATAGGTCGACTATCTGTTTGCGCTTGATAGTTCGACTATCTGTCCTGATAGATCGACTATCTGATGGTTCGACTATCTGTTCTGATAGGTCGACTATCTGCCGAGGTAGTTCGACTATCTTCTTCGATAGGTCGACTATCTGGATCGTTCGACTATCTGCCTGATAGTTCGACGATCTCCGAAGGTCGTTTGACGATCTCCGAAGGTCGTTCGACGCTTTCTGCCTGCCTTTATATTTTGTATTTATTTATTATATTTAATTAATTAATACATCTTCTGGCAAGTTGTTTCAGTTGATTTATGATAATATTTCCAGGCAATATCTGCTCTATTCTTTTTGCCTGAGTCAAATCTGTTTAGATAAAGTTGTTTGTCTTATTAGCTGTCTTTGTATATTACTTTATCTACTGACAGCCCTTTATAGCCGTTAGACTGAAAAGTCTTCTCTTTGCTATAAAGAGTATTTCTTTGATGTGACTTTATTTAGTCCTTCTGTCATTTGATTTGGGCCTGCAGCTTCTTAGAAAGAGGTTCATTTCTTTTATAGTATATCCTGCTGCAGAGTTTGTTTTGTTGTGTGTTATTTGCAGCCCAGGTCTCAAGTTTCAGAAGAAGACAAGTAATTCAAACTGAAGAGAGCCGTTGCTTGTATCTGCTATTTAAAGGACCCTTTGAAGAAGGATTGAAGCTAGCTAATAGCTAACCAGTTGTTCACTTAAGCTTTCAAGCCTTCATCAAATTCAAGCTTTCTGCTCTCAGCAATCTCCATCTAACTGAGAAGTGTTAAGATCTTCGACTCTTCTTCAACCTAAGTTCTCCTGCTTTCAGGAAGTTCAAACTCAGAGTTCCTTTGAAGAAGAAGAAGAAGAAGATAGCTGCTTGAAGATCTTTGATTTTGTTATTTATTTTCTTCCTGTAGCTTTTCCTTCAGAACTTTCTGAAGAGTTTTTCTGCACTGAAGCAAGACTTCACCTGGACATCTTTGAGCCAGGGGGAGCCTTGATTCTTTAGAGCTCTCTAGCTCAGTGGAAGTTTTTGTGCTTCTCTAATCTATTGTAAAATAGAGAAGACTTCTTAACCTTCTTCCCCCTCCTATACAGGGTTATTACTCCCTTCAAAAGTATCCCTTGGTGGCAGGGCACCTGATCAAAAACCTGTGCTTGGTTTTTAGACACCTGATCAAAAGTCTAAAGGGTTTCTGGATCTACCTGAAGCAGATCCTGTTGGTGGCAGGGCACCTGATCAAAAACCTGAGTGGATTCCTACCGTGTGGGTAGAAGAGTGGACGTACCCAAGTTGTTTGGGGAACCACTATAAATTTCCTTGTGTCGTCTGGATTCCATTGTTTAATTCCTGTATTGTGGCTGTGATTAGATATAACTAGGATTGCTAGTTGCTGATTAGGTTTTCCAAGCCTTAACTGTAATTACAGTTAGCTTGAGTTTGTGCACATCACTTGTGTTAGGCTCTAGGGTTAAATCTATATCTATAATCTTTCATTCCGCACTTCACTCCAAGGGAGTTGGGTAGACCATTAAGTTTTGTCTTGTGCAAAATTTGATAACTCTATTCACCCCCCCCCCCTCTAGAGTAGTATCTATCCCTTCACTTTCAATTGGTATCAGAGGGAGGTTGACTGACTGAATAGGCTAACACCTAAGTCACAAGATCCTGATAGATACCAAAGCTTATAGATATTCACTATCATGGCCCAGTCCAAGGATTATTCTAGCACCAGACCTCCAGCATGCAACTTAGCTAAGTTTGGCATCTGGAAGGCAAGGATAAAATTGTATATGAATTCTATTGATGAAAGCATCTTTGCTTCTATTTTGTCAGGTCCCCCAAGAGCACCTGCTGCTGCTACTGCCTCATCATCTGATATGAGTGTGGTACCTCCTCCAGATTACAATGATGAGTACAAGAAGGCCAAAATTGCAGATGCCAAGGCAATGAACATACTGGCTCAGACAATGTCTGATGAGGTGTTCCAGAAGGTTGCTGACTGCTCTTCAGCAAAAGCCATGTGGGACACACTGAACCAGATTGTAACTAGTTCAGCTGATGAAAGGAAGGACAGAAGGTCCAACCTGATCTCACAGTATGAGAACTTCAAGAAAACTGATGCTGAATCAGTTGAAGCAATGTACACCAGGCTCAGCTCAATCATCAATGAGCTGAGGACCCTGGACAAGGACATATCATTGACAGAGGTCAATGATAAGATTCTTATGTGCTTCCCTAGCACATGGGATCTAAGGATCTGGCCCATCAAAGAAGCCAGAAGTACAAATGAGATCTCTACTAAAGCCCTTCTCGGCAAGCTCAAGTCTTTTGAGCAAGTGCTGAAGACAAGGGAAGCTGAAGCAGAAGCGAAGACCCCCACTCCAACAAGAAAAGAGCAATCTCTGGCTCTTAAGGCTGCTGATGTTTCTGAAGGCAGCTAATCTAATGAGGAACTGATGGCATTGTTTGCCAAGAGGTTTCTCAAGATGGGGAGAAAGGAGTTCAGAAAGAAGTCTTCACGCTATGAAGACAAACCAAGGTATGATCGCTCTCCTGCTAAAGAAATTATTTGTTATGGTTGCAGGAAGCCTGGACACATCTTGCCAGAGTGTCCAGAGGAGAAGAACAAAGAAAAGAGAAAAGAAAAGGAACAACACAGGAAGCACTCCAAGCCATCCTCCTACAAAAACAAGAAGAAGGAGAGAGGTTTCATTGCTGAAACCTGGAGTGATTCTGATGAAGAATCCTCCTCATCAAGCTCCAGTGAGGATGAGGAAGAGAAGAAGGCAAAAGAAGTTTGACTAATGGCAATAGATGCCTGCAGCAACCACTCTGCTGCAGAGAGTTCTGATTCTGATGAAGAGATGCCTACAGAAGATGAGGTACTCTCTTCTTATGATTTTACTTCAGAAGAATTTAAATTAGAATTTAAATCTTTATGCTTAGATTTAATTAGCTCAGAAAAAGAAATAAAAGAACTTAGAAATAGGTTAGCTGACTCAGAATCAATAGCTACAGAAAACATTAGGTTAAAGGAAGATCTCACTACTTGTAGTGAAGAAATTAAATTTCTTAAAATAGAGTTAGCTAAGTCTAAGAGATTAGAGGAATCACTTAATGGTAGAAGCCTTAAGTTGTTAGAAATTACCAGCATGACTAACACTAGGTCAGGTAATGACAAACTAGGCTTAGGAGCTTCTCCCAGTGAACCCCCAGTCCTTCTTAAAAACAATCTTTCAACTCCAGTGAACTTCATTTCAGCTAGTGGAAAGAAGAACACTGAGCAAGTAAACCTTGTTAATAAAACTTTAAATAAAGCTAAGAGAGAAAAGAGAAAGAAATTCTTTAAAGAAATGCAAAGAGCGTCGAACGCAGCTCGACGATCGGAAGCTCAATGGTCGAACGAAGGTCGACGATCTGAGCACCCATCGTCGAACGTCGATCGACGTTTTCAATATGATTTTCAAAATCATAATCAATTCCATAGAAACCTAAATGAGAATAGAAACCCTAGGTTTGTTGACCCATCATCTGCATGGAGAATCCCACCTAGGAGATCTCACCCACTAGGTTATCACCCTCAACCTGCATTCTCATATATCTCCAGTTTTTCTTATGTGAAAAATAAGGGACCCAAGGTTACCTGGGTCCACACTGTCTAAATAATTGTCTTGCAGGTGAAGGCCTATCCAATCACTCAAAATAAGTGGTATTTGGATAGTGGATGTTCCAAGCATATGACAGGAAATAAAGATCTTCTGTCAAAGTTCAAAGCTAAGCTCGGCCCAAAGGTTATCTTTGGAGACTCCAGCTGTGGTCAGACAGAAGGCTATGGCAAGATCACAATTGGAGCAGTTACTTTCAAGAGAGTTGCATATGTCAATGGACTGAAGCATAATTTGATTTCAGTCAGCCAGCTATGTGATGTTGGCTACCAGGTTTCATTTTCTAACTCCTCTTGCAATATTACTTTAAATAATAATAGTATTTTAGTAGGCATTAGAATAGGTAATATTTATTTAATAGATTTCAATTCATCTCATTCTGAAATCTGCCTGTTTAATGAAGTAACTCTTAATAATAATTCTTTGTGGCATAAGAGGCTTAGTCATGTTAACCTTAAAAATATATCTAGGTTATCTAAGCACAACCTTGTTAGAGGTTTACCTTCTTGCCCCTACAAGAAGGAGAGCCTATGCAAGGCTTGTCAGCTAGGCAAGCAAACCAAAAACTCTTTTAAATCTGTAAATAAGAGTGATTCTCCTAGAATCCTGTATTTATTACACTTGGACCTTTTTGGCCCAATAAATGTACAGAGTTTAGGAGGGAAGTATTATACTTTAGTAATTGTAGATGACTTCTCTAGGTTCAGTTGGGTTTTCTTTTTGAGAACTAAGTCTGATAACTTCAAAGCCCTTACAGACTTTCTACTATGTGTGCAGACTGAGTACTCTACTCATGTGGCCTTGATCATAAGTGATCATGGTACTGAGTTTGACTCTCTTCTCATGCAAGAATTCTGTGAGAGAGAAGGTATCAAACATAGCTTCTCAGCTCCTAGAACTCCTCAACAAAATGGGGTAGTTGAAAGGAAAAATAGAACACTTATTGAAGCTGCTAGTACATTGTTGGCAGATGCTAACATGCCTCTCTCCTATTGGGCAGAAGCTGTTAGTACAGCCAATTATGTCTTGAATAGAAGTTTGATACACAAACTTAAGTGTAAAACTCCTTATGAGTTGCTTAAGGGAAAGAAACCTAAAATTAATTACTTCAAAGTTTTTGGCTGTATTGTTTATATTCATAATAATAATAAAGAATATATTAGAAAATTTGAAGCAAAAGCTTCAATGGGAATCATGCTTGGATATTCCCAAGTAAGCAAAGCTTATAGGGTTTATAACAAATCAACCTGTAAAATTGAAGAATCTGTGCATGTGACTTTTGATGAGTCTCAGATGTTTTACAAGGAGAAGGAAAATTCTCCTTCCTCAAGTTCTTTGCAGGTACATGATGCCCCTCAAGAAATTCTTCAACTATCAACTCTTCAGATCACTGAATCAGACAGTGATGAAGACATTGCTGAAGCTGTTGAAGCTGTTGTTGTACCACCAACAGTAGATCAAATTCCTCCTGAGGAATTAATCCCAACTATTGCTGAAGATCACATCCCACCTGCTGATATTGTCACACTTAGAGATCACCCGACATCTCAAGTGATTGGAGACATATCAGCTGGTGTGCAAACAAGACACCAATTAAGACAGGATGTGATGCACGCTTGTTTCCTCTCACAGGTTGAGCCCCTCACCTTTAAAGATGCAGAGCTAGATCCCCACTGGATCATTGCAATGCAAGAGGAACTCAATCAGTTTGAGAGATGTAAAGTTTGGACTTTGGTTCCAAGACCTAAAGGCCAACTGATCATAGGCACCAAGTGGGTGTATCGAAACAAGTTGGATGCTAATGGAATTATAGTAAGGAATAAAGCAAGGCTTGTAGCTCAGGGCTACAGACAGGAGGAAGGTATAGACTATGACCAAACTTTTGCTCATGTTGCAAGGCTAGAAGCAATAAGGATCTTCTTAGCCTATGCAGCCTACATGAAGTTTAAGGTGTTCCAAATGGATGTCAAAAGTGCATTCCTGAATGGTGAGCTTAAGGAAGAGGTGTTTGTTGAACAACCACCAGGGTTTGTTTCTTCAACTCAGCCTTCTCATGTGTTTAAGTTGCAGAAAGCTCTTTATGGACTAAAGCAAGCTCCTAGGGCCTGGTATGAGACCTTAGCTAGTTTCCTGTTAGAGCACAACTTTACTAGGGGAGTAGTTGATAGAACCCTTTTCGTCAAGCATCACAAGGACACAATCCTGTTAGTTCAGGTGTATGTAGATGATATTATTTTTGGCTCCACTGATCCCAAACTGTGCAAAAAGTTTTCTAACTTAATGCATTCCAAGTTTGAGATGAGTAGTATGGGTGTGTTGTCTTACTTTCTTGGTCTCCAAGTTAAGCAAGATGCTGATGGTATCTTCATCTCCCAATCCAAATATGCCAAGGAATTGGTTAAGAAATTTGGGATGGCTGATGCTTCAGCAATGCCTACACCCATGGCTACTAATGTAGTTATTGATTCTGATGATCACGGCAAGCCAGTTGATCAAAAGAATTATAGGGCCATTGTTGGTTCCCTATTGTATCTAACTGCAAGTAGGCCAGATATAATGTTTGCTACATGCCTTTGTGCTAGATTCCAGGTCAACCCCAAGGAATCTCATCTGATTCTTCTAAAGAGAATCCTGAGTTACCTGAAGGGATGCCCAAATCTAGGACTTTGGTACCCAGCTGAGTCAGAATTTGAATTAATTGGATATTCTGATTCTGATTATGATGGTTGCAGAGTTGACAGGAAGAGCACCTCAGGAACTTGCCAGTTCCTGGGAGAGAGATTGGTCTCTTGGTTTTGTAAGAAGCAGGCTTCTGTCTCAACTTCAACTGTAGAGGCTGAATATATAGCAGCTGCCAGTTATTGTTCACAGATCCTGTGGATTCAAAACCAGCTTGTGGATTATGGTTACTCACACAAGAACACCAAAATCATGTGTGATAGTACCAGTGCTATCTCAATTGCACAAAATCCAGTGCACCACTCTAGAACGAAGCACATTGAGATTCGGCACCATTTCCTGAGAGATTGTGTGGAAAAGAACAAGATTTGTCTTGAGTTCATATCCACTGAGTTTCAGAGAGGTGATATATTCACCACGCCCTTAGATGAACAGAAGCATCTGTTCTTTTTAGTTCAACTAGGCATGATTAATGGACGAGACTAAGTGTGACTATATCTGCCTTTGTTGAAACTTGTTTGAAGATAGTCGAACGACGTTCGAAGATAGTCGATCGGGTCAAGCCCATCGTCGACCTATGGTTGATGAAAGTTTGTCTGATTGAAGATCGTCGACCGGCGTTCGACCATCGTCGAACAAGTCGAGCTCATCGTCAATCTCTGGATGACGATAGCCTGTTGTTTGAGAAGCCAGAAATAGTCGAACGATTGTCCGACTACTCTGATTCTGAGCCGATCGTCGAACGGCCGTTCGACCATCGGGTCTAGTATCTTTTTAATAGATCGACTATTTCCGGTCTAATATAAAGCCGATAGTCGACCTAGGTTAAAAGATCTTGTGTTTTATCGTCGACGGAGCGTGTCTTTTCGCATTCTGCCTTCCCGCTTGCGATTTTCTGCCGCTTCGTCCCCTTCGTCTCCGCCGTCCTTCTCGAGCTTTCTCCAGCGAATCCATGGCGATTTCTCCCGCAGTTCTAGCAGTTGTAAAGTTTGATGCAGGCTTTAGTGTCGATTTCGACGCGTTCAGTAGTTGCGAAGCTGGGATCGTAGAAGTTCTTCAGCTTTGCCGGGATCAAGGACTCGAGAGGTTAATGTCTTCAAGGATTAAGATAAACATCCCAGAGATCAAGGAATGGGCCTTCACGTCGTCCTCCACCGACGACTCGATGACTGGCACCATCGGCGGAGAAGAGGTAATCCTAACTCTGGCCGTTTTGACTGAAATTTTTGGTTTAATAAATGGTGAAGAGGATTATGAGCAAGATGCTCAGGAATTTGGAAGAATGCTAGTTGAGCTGGGACATGCAGAGGGCATTCCCACCAAGCTGCTCAAAGTAAATTTCCCCTTCAAGATCAAGTTTCTTGCTGAGTTGGTAGGAAAAGTGCTCCTTGGTAAGCACTCTGCCCATGATAACATCACAAGGCAACAATTCGCACTAATGTGTGCAATTGTTAATCGGAAAAGGATAGATTGGGCAGCAGTTGTGTTTGATTTAATAAGGAAAAAGACTGGTAAGAAGGAAGTCACCCTAGGAAGGGTCATTGGAATCTTCCTGAAGGAAAAATACCCCCAGCTGCTGAGTTCAACCGCCACAATAATTAACGCAAGCAAGAAGATGGATCCCCACCTGTTCTCAAAATGGAAGAGAACTTTTGTGAAACCCGCTCTCACAGGGGTTGCTCCAGCAACATCTGAGGACACCAGGACTGAATCAGTCACTCCTCACCCTGTCGAAGCTGGCTCAGCCCTTCCCTCTTCTTCTGCTATGTTGTCTACCTCAGTTGAAGTACCATCAACTTCAGTTGAAGTAAGACTTTCCCCTTCTTCTGCTCCAGAAACAACCACGGTTGTTCCTCTTTCCCCTCCAGCATCTCCTCTACCTGCTCATCTGGCTAGGATATCTGCTCCTAGCTTTGATTTGCTAGGTTCTGAGAGGATTCCATCTCCTCCTCCGTCTCCCATTCTTTCCCCAGTTAATTCTCCAATTAACTCTCCAGCTCCATCTCCCATTCAAACCCCTGTCCACACTATTATTCATCCCAGCATTTCAACCATATCTGCTGCAGCTCCATCCACTTCATATCCATCTTCTTTTGAGATTACTCCTGAACTCATCTCCCGCATTGTGGAGTTGATTACCCCGTCAATCAAAACCATGATTGAAGAGGCAATCGCTCCCCTTGCATCCTCCATTGATATCTTAACTGCCTCCATCAAATCTCTCTCAAAATCTGCTGAGCCATCTTCCTCAAGGGGCCTGGTTTCAGTCTCCACTGAAATCAGGCAGGGGGAGATGTTCTATGAAGATGCCTCAGAACCTCCTGCCTCCCTTCCAGCTATAACAGATACTGTAATGATAGCTCTGGAAGAGTCTGCTCCAGCTGAGGAAGAAGTAGTTCCAGTGTTATCTGATAAGGAAATAGCTGATGGAATCATGCTATCTGAAATTGCAGTAAAAGTCTGCCTAGAAGATCTCACCACTCCTGTGGTTGCTAGATTCCTAGAAGGTATTATTACCTCATATCTAGATGAATCATGGGAGATGGTCAAGTATGAAGGTAATTCTTTCATCCGCTTTGTTGATGAGTCGATTAATTTGCTTGCTAGTGAATACCTTGAAGGAATGATTATTGCTTATTTAGCAGATCTGTATTCATAAATTCTACAGATGTTATTAGAGAAGATTTATCTGCTCAGATAATAGTAATTGTCTCAGAGGCTGCCCCAAGTGTTCCTGATATCCAAGTAGATCCTGAATTGGAGTCTTTCTTAAATGATAGAGAAGATGAGTCTGAAAAGCGAGATGAAATCAAAGCTGACACTCCTGCTCTGAGTGTGGAAGAAGAAAAAGCACGAGCTGCCTGGGATTTAAGAGTACAGTCTTTGTTGGAAGATAAAGAAAAAGAGCTGCAAATTGAAAAGTCAACCATCTGGGATGATTCACCAGGGTTGGACTTAGATTCCCTTCTGGCTCTGGATGCCATTGAAGAGGAAAGAGAGAAATCTGCTCTGAAGCTTAAAGAAAAGGCTGTTTCTGAAGCCTATGATCCGTATGAAAATCCTCCCTCATCTCATTCTGATGATGAAGAGGATTCTGATGTATCTGAGAAATCAAGGAAAAAGAAAGCTGCCCAAAGGAAAAGGAAAGCTGCTGCTCCTCCTCCTCCCAGTAAAGACAATGACACTCCTTTTTATATTCTGAAGGGCATTGACCCTAAATCGAAGGAATTTCAGCACTGGATGTGGTTTTCAAAGAACCAGCAGAAAGAAAGGAAAAGATCTAAAAGATATGATAGTCCTGGTTCAAGATGGACTCCCAGAGGTCCTCCTCCTCCTCCTCCAAGTGCAGGAGCTTCTGGTAATCTTTCTGCCAACCCTTCAGCATCTTCAGGAAAATCTGCTCCTTCAGCAAGATCTGCTTCGTCTCAGCATCAATCAAGGAAAAGCTCTCACAGCTCTTATGGAAAATCTCATTCTGACAGTCAAATGCATGAAGCAGAAGTGAAAGAACAAGTTAAGGAGGTTGTGCATCTAAAGCCAACTTTTTCACCTCCTCCCTCTCCTAAGAGAAAGATTTCAACTGCTGCACCAGTTCAGTCTGAGAAAATTATTTCAAAAGGTAAATAGTTTACTTTGTTTTAAAATCTCTAGCAAGATCCTTTTTGCTAAGTTTGCTTCAAATGTCTTATCTAGTTATTCAAGATAAAGTATCTGATGCTGCTCCTCCTGAGCCTGTTTATGAAAATCCTGAGCTTGATCCTAATTTTAGGATGGCTCGTTTTCAAGAACTAGTTGGAGCAGCTCAAATAAGAAAAGCAAGAGCAGAAGGAAAAGATACGACTGGTCTAACTACCATGTCTGATTTCAGAAAGAAAGAGTTTGAAAAGTTCCAGGTAAATCCTGATGTTTTTGACCCCTCTAAATACATGGAAAAGCATCCTGAAGCAGTAGTCCCAAGAGCTGCAGAATTAAAGATCATTGGGGTGCAGGACTTAAAGCTATCAAAGAAAGAATCTGATGATCCTTTAAGGAAAATCTCTTTTGTTCCTAGTTCCTCTGCCCCCTTGCCAGACTCTGTAGATTCTTAGTAGTTTGATTAACTGCTGTGCTATATTTGTTTATTATCTGTTATCTGTTTGATAATCTGCTAGTTATTTGCTGTCTATTTCCTGTATTAATTTTAGTGTTCTATAGCTAGCTGTATGTTTTAGATTTTGAGATACTTAACTCAAATAGGGGGAGATTGTTGGTACCCTAGTTTGATTTGAGTTTAGTCCTCTCCTTTGTGCTCCTTGACCCAAGAATTATCTATGGTCAATGGTTAGTAGTCTAGCTGTAGAGTCCTCACTTTTCCAGATTGAGAATTTGGTTAAGTAGTTTTTCGTTCGACGATAGTCGAACGCCGCTCGACTATCGTCTATCGGCTGATCGACGATCGTCTATCAGTTGGTCGACGCTCTGTCTGCGTTGATAGTTCGACTATCTGTTGATAGGTCGACTATCTGCTTGGCGTGATAGTTCGACTATCTGTTCTGATAGATCGACTATCCGATAGTTCGACTATCTGTTGATAGGTCGACTATCTGTTCCGCTTTGATAGGTCGACTATCTGTTGATAGGTCGACTATCTGTCGTCTTTGATAGTTCGACTATCTGTCCTGATAGTTCAACTATCTGATAGTTCGACTATCTTTTGATAGGTCGACTATCTGGTCTGTTTTGATAGGTCGACTATCTGTTGATAGGTCGACTATCTGTTTTCTGAGATAGGTCAACTATCTGCTTGATAGGTCGACTATCTATTTGCGCTTGATAGTTCGACTATCTGTCCTGATAGATCGACTATCTGATGGTTCGACTATCTGTTCTTATCGGTCGACTATCTGCCGAGGTAGTTCGACTATCTTCTTCGATAGGTCGACTATCTGGATCGTTCGACTATCTGCCCGATAGTTCGACGATCTCCGAAGGTCGTTTGACGATCTCCGAAGGTCGTTCGACGCTTTCTGCCTGCCTTTATATTTTGTATTTATTTATTATATTTAATTAATTAATACATCTTCTGGCAAGTTGTTTCAGTTGATTTATGATAATATTTCCAGGCAATATCTGCTCTATTCTTTTTGCCTGAGTCAAATCTGTTTAGATAAAGTTGTTTGTCTTATTAGCTGTCTATGTATATTACTTTATCTGCTGACAGCCCTTTATAGCCGTTAGATTGAAAAGCCTTCTCTTTGCTATAAAGAGTATTTCTTTGATGTGACTTTATTTAGTCCTTCTGTCATTTGATTTGGGTCTGCAGCTTCTTAGAAAGAGGTTCATTCCTTTTATAGTATATCCTGCTGCAGAGTTTGTTTTGCTGTGTGTTATTTGCAGCCCAGGTCTCAAGTTTCAGAAGAAGACAAGTAATTCAAACTGAAGAGAGCCGTTGCTTGTATCTGCTATTTAAAGGACCCTTTGAAGAAGGATTGAAGCTAGCTAATAGCTAACCAGTTGTTCACTTAAGCTTTCAAGCTTTCTGCTCTCAGCAATCTCCATCTAACTGAGAAGTGTTAAGATCTTCGACTCTTCTTCAACCTGAGTTCTCCTGTTTTCAGGAAGTTCAAACTCAGAGTTCCTTTGAAGAAGAAGAAGAAGAAGATAGCTGCTTGAAGATCTTTGATTTTGTTATTTATTTTCTTCCTGTAGCTTTTCCTTCAGAACTTTCTGAAGAGTTTTTCTGCACTGAAGCAAGACTTCACCTGGACATCTTTGAGCCAGGGGGAGCCTTGATTCTTTAGAGCTCTCTAGCTCAGTGCAAGTTTTTGTGCTTCTCTAATCTTTTGTAAAATAGAGAAGACTTCTTAACCTTCTTCCCCCTCCTGTACAGGGTTATTACTCCCTTCAAAAGTATCCCTTGGTGGCAGGGCACCTGATCAAAAACCTGTGCTTGGTTTTTAGACACCTGATCAAAAGTCTAAAGGGTTTCTGGATCTACCTGAAGCAGATCCTGTTGGTGGCAGGGCACCTGATCAAAAACCTGAGTGGATTCCTACCGTGTGGGTAGAAGAGTGGACGTACCCAAGTTGTTTGGGGAACCACTATAAATTTCCTTGTGTCGTCTGGATTCCATTGTTTAATTCCTGTATTGTGGCTGTGATTAGATATAACTAGGATTGCTAGTTGCTGATTAGGTTTTCCAAGCCTTAACTGTAATTACAGTTAGCTTGAGTTTGTGCACATCACTTGTGTTAGGCTCTAGGGTTAAATCTATATCTATAATCTTTCATTCCGCACTTCACTCCAAGGGAGTTGGGTAGACCATTAAGTTTTGTCTTGTGCAAAATTTGATAACTCTAATAGGTGTTTACACCTACTTCATATGGACTTGTTCGGTCCACTGCAAGTTAGAAGTTTAGAAGGTAAGGATTATACGTTGGTAATTATTGATGACTACTCGTGTTTTGCGCGGGTGTTCTTTCCGAAACACAAGTCAGATACCTTTGATATCTTTACAAATTTTGTCAGGCAGGTCCAGAATGAATACAACTGTTCTGTAGTCAAAATCAGAAGTGACAATGGAACGGAGTTCAAATCTGGGGCCATGACAGAATTTTGTGAAAGTCTAGGTATCTTTCATGAGTTTTCCGCTCCTCATACTCCACAGCAAAATGGAGTAGTTGAGAGAAGGAATCGAACACTCATAGAGGCCTGTCGGACTATGTTGAGTGATGCTTCACTACCGGAGAACTTCTGGGCTGAAGTCGTCAACACTGCATGCCACGGGCAAAATCGAGCCCTCATAAACAAGAATCATGATAAGACACCTTATGAACTTCTAAAAGGCAGGAAACCAACAGTTTTATATTTTAGAATTTTTGGTTGTTAATGCTTCGTGCTTAACAATGGTAAGTATCATACTACCAAGTTTAGTGAGAAAATTTTTGAAGGTATTTTTGTAGGATATAGTAGCCATAGTAAGGCATACAGGATTTTCAATAGAAAAACTCTGGTTGTAGAGGAATCCATACATGTTGTATTTGATGAGACGAGCTTGTTGCAAGGCGAATCGTCTAATGTGCTTGTTGAAGATGCGGGTACAAGGCTTAAAGAGATCAGCTTGGATGAATCGATCGAAGGTAAAGATGAAAAGTTCATCAAGATCACCTCTCCAACCCCTATTGGAGAGATAGAGGATCAAGATGAAAATATTGTCCAAGTTGATGAAGTCACTCTAGTGGCTGAAGAAGTTCCAGATGCGAGGTATCTAGAGCTCAGACATCTGAAGGATCACCCAATGGACCAGATCATAGGAGATCCCCGGGAAGGTATCAGAACTCATCGAGGTACAACTAATGAGAATCTATATTTAAGTTTTCTCTCACAGGTTAAACCAAACAAGTTTGAGGAAGCAAACTCAGACACATCATGGATCTTGGCCATGGAAGAAGAATTGAATCAGTTCAAGCGCTGCAAAGTTTGGACTCTTGTTCCAAGACCCAAAGGTAAGAATGTCATTGGAACGAAATGGGTCTATAGGAACAAGTTGGACGAGAATGGGATAATCATCAAGAACAAGGCCAGACTCATCGCCAAAGGATACCGTCAAGAAGAAGGGATCGACTTCGACCAGACATATGCTCCAGTGGCAAGACTGGAGGCCATCAGATTGTTCCTGGCTTATGCTGCACTGAAGGGATTCACTGTCTACCAAATGGACGTTAAGTCTGCCTTCCTAAACAGTGACATAAAGGAAGAGGTGTATGTGGAACAGCCCCTAGGTTTCGTTGATCCTAATTTTCCTGAGTATGTTTATTTATTATCAAAAGCGTTGTACGGTTTAAAACAAGCTCCTCGAGCTTGGTACGAAACGCTATCTACCTTTCTCCTCGAGAACAAGTTCACAAGGGGAAAGATAGATAAGACATTATTTCTTAGGGAAATTAAATGCAAGATTTTGCTAGTGCAAATCTATGTCGATTATATTATTTTTGGTTCTACAGACGACAACCTCTGCAAAAAGTTTTCTAAACTTATGCAATGGAAGTTTGAAATGAGTAGTATGGAAGAGCTGAAGTATTTCTTAGGAATTCAGGTGAAACAATCTGAAGATGGAATTTTCATCTCTCAGCCTAAGTTTACCAAGGATTTGATTAAGAAATTCGGAATGGAGAGTGCAACCTCTTTGAGGACTCCAATGGCCTCAGCTATGTCTCTGACAAGGATGAGAAAGGGAACCTTTTGATGAAACCAAGTACAGAAGTATAGTTGGTTCCTTGCTCTACCTTACTTCCAGTAGACCAGACATAATGTTCTCTACAAGTGTCTGTGCTAGATTCCAAGTGAACTGTAAGGAATCTCACTATGCTGCTACAAAGCAGATTTTGAGATACGTTAAAGGTACACCGAATTTTGTCTTATGGTACCCAAGAAGTAATGACAACGAACTAATCGGTTTTTTAGATGCAGACTTTGTAGGTAGCAAAGATGACAAGAAAAGCACTTCCGAGACATGTCAGTTCCTAGGAAGAAGGCTTATATCTTGGAGTAGCAAAAAGCAAAATTGTGTCGCAATCTACAACGGTCGAGTCAGAATACATTTCTGCCGGCAGTTGTTATGCACAGGTTTTGTGGCACAAGAATCAGCTAGAAGACTACAATATGAAGGTCAAAGACATTCCATTGTTCTGTGACTCATCCAGCGCGATCGCAATCGCAAACAACCCAGTCTCGCATAGCTGGACAAAGCACATCGAGCTCAGATATCACTTCATCCGGGAGCATGTGGAGCAAGGGGATGTGGATCTGCAGTACGTGATAACAGATCGGCAAGTTGCAGACATTTTCACAAAGCCGCTGGACGAGACCAAGTTCAATTTCTTCAAAACTAAACTTGGGCTGCTGAACAAAGAAGAATAGACCAAAGTGGAACAGTTCAAGGCTCAAGAATCTAGGACTCTTCAAAAAGGTCAAAAATTTCTCAAGAGGAAGGTAGCTCTCAAAAATTAAGTATACCTCTCGAAAAGTTAAGTAACAGTTCTTGAGAACTTAGACTACCTCTCGAGAAGAGGGATCTAGTTCTCGAAAACTAAGCATACTTCTCCAGAAGCAAAGTACTAGTTCTCGAAAACTTACTCAACTTCTCGAGAACAAAAGACTGTCTCTCGAGAAGTCCCTTAAGTTCTCGAAAACTAATAACTCTACCTCTCGAGAAGCACTCATAATGCTCTCGAGAACTAGGCGTTACTTCTCGAGAAGTCTATTAAGCTCTCGAGAACTATATCACACTTCTCAAAAAGTATACTTACAGCTCTCGAGAACTAAACCTACTTCTCGAGAAATGCCCGTCCTCTTTTCGACATAAGTTTAATTTCTTCTATTTTCGAAAACCCGATTGATTTCAGTCCTAACCCTAGATTAATTAGATACTTAATTGACATTATTAGAATTCTATATATATATATATATAGTTTTAGAAATCAATAATCAACCGACATTTCAAATTCCATCTTCTCGAAAACTCTTCATCTTCCGCCGACAGACACCCTCGTCGCAGCCATCGTCTTCCGCTCCGTCGCCGCCTTCAGCGTCCATGGCGAATAGTTCGATGATAGGAATTGGCAGTGAACTTGTCGTCGAAGGAATAGCAGACATTTCAGATGATTTCCAGAACTTGCTTCTTCTCCTGGACACGGCAGGATTGATGTTCGTTCTCTCCGAACCCTGCAAGATTGTCTTTCCAGATGTCGAAGAATTCTTCCGGAATGACAAGGTGAGGTGAAATGGTACTGTGTTGAAAACTAAAGTGAAAGGGATCAAAATCAAGTTGGATAAAACCAAAGTTTCAAAGCTTCTGAAGATGCCCATTGTTGATGAAGAGGATGACCTAACTCTTGAAGATTATGACAGGACTTACTCCTTCTGCGGAGTTTCTAAGGAATTCAACTCTCTAAGGAGAAATCTTTTCAATGATGTAGGAAAACTTCTGGCAGATATTATTAGAAAAATCTTATGGTGCAAAACAGGGTCTATCAGTTTCATAACAAATGATCTATTTGGAGTAATGACAGCTGTAATCTATAGAAAGAAATTTCAGTTTGGCATGATGGTATTTGAGATGATCAGGGACAGCATTCAGGATCCCAAATTTGCAAGGATAATCTCTTTATTGCTGAGTGAGATTAATCCAGTCACTTTCAAACTTTCCAAAGGCACTCCAGTTCACCACTTAAAGAAGATTTCATTGGCCTACGTTCATAGATGGGAACTCAAGCTAAAGAACTCCAAGCAGTTTGCTAAGGAACTTGTAGCTTCTACCTCTTAGGTCAGGACCCCATCTCCCTCCTATCATCATGTTGCTGAACCCTCTGGTGCAGCAACTGAGGGGGATCCTGCAGCCTCTGTTCCTATTGTCAGACCCACTCCCTCATCTCCAGCAAGATCATCTAGCAGAAGTCCTCTCAAAAGCCCAGTGAGATCTCCAATCAGGAGCCCTGTGGCAGATTCTCTAGATCCCTCCCTATCAGATGTTCCAGGACAGGACACCCTCATGGACACAAGTGCAGACATTGACAACATGATTAAAGAACTAATGTCAGATGAACCACTTCCTCCCCTTCACAAAGAAACCCCTGCATAACCATCAAAAGAACCATCTCATCCACCCTCAACTCAAGCTACTCAACCTCCCTCTCCTTCTCCAAAGAAAGCATCTACTCCTCCAGAGACCATCCTTCTCACTGAAGAGGATGAGGCAGAACCTGAAGAGGTGGAATCCCCTCTCAGGAATCTTGATTTCTCCCTCCTAAGATTTGTTAATGAGGAGGTTGATACAGTGTCTCACACTGTATGAGCCCAGAGCTCTGTGGTTATAGAAGAAATTCCTCCATAGAAAGCTCCTCCTCTACCTCAGATTGCTATATCTAGTACCACTCCTGCTGCTGCTGCTGCTGAAAATGTAAGTTCAGACATTTTATCTAAGATTGAAGGTATACTGGCTGCCCAAAGGAAATATTTTGATGAATCCCTCCAGTCAGTCAAAGATCAGGTCACCTCTCTAGAAAAGGAAATGAGCAGAGGATTTGCAGAGATCCAACACAATACAGATTCTCTTAAAGATCTATTCAGAATTGGTGGCAAAGCCATTGACCACACCATTACCAGTATTGGTTAGTTCATGGACAAGTTTGTTACTCTAGCAAATAATCAAATTCAATTGGAAAAGAAAGCTCAAGAGCATGTCATGAAGATCTGTGAGGAAGTTGGAACTTTCAAAGAAGACACCATAGAAAAGCTTAGTGTAGAAATCAGAAAGTGGGAGAGCTTAGTGAAAGAACAAGTGGAAAAGCTTGATATAGATGCAAAATCTCTCTGGAATGAAAAGTTGACTGAGATAAATAAGAATGTTTTAGAACAACTCCAATCAGTGAAATTCCACACTTATGACACTGCAGTCTGGATGCACAATTAGATATTCCTTGACTTTCAAGCTGATCCTAATATGATTCCACATCATCTGAACCCCCTTGCTGAAGGTAAATCCTCCCAGATTCCTCAACCTCGGATGCCTACCTTCTCTCCCAGGACAGAAGAATAGGATCTTCCTCCTGCTTCCTATGACCGGGTTTGGGATGACATTATTCCTAAGGACTTACTAGAGATTCACACCTCAAAGAAGAGAAAGTATGGTGAAGGTCCTTCTACAAGCAAGTCTGTTCCCCAGCCAGATGTAGAGAAAAGGAAAGCAAAGGAGTTTGCTGAAGTTTGGAGCCCCACTTCCAAAAGCTTAATTCTTGAGACTCTTAAATTGGTGATGGACTACAATGAGAATATAAATCTCCACTGCAGCTCATCTGAGTGGGAGTTATATGAGAAGTCTATGACCAAAAGAAAGATATATGATAGAGAATTTGGCAGGAATAATCCCAAAGCTCCTCTTAAGCCTCCTAGATACTACCCTAAACCCTTCAACTACCAGAGGAGACAACAAGAAAAGTAGGACAAACAACATCAAAGCAAAGAATGAACTCTTGTTGTTTTGTTTTTGAGAATTTGGATGAAATGATTGTTGATTAGAAATCTAAAACATTACATATATACAATCTCTAGTTTTGCCTAATTATGTCTTTAATTAATCTGTTACTGCATTTAGATTCAGTTTTTCATTTCCAGCTCTTTCTTAATTGTCATAATTCACCTTAGTGTAGAGGGTTCTTACTTCTACAAATTGGGGGAGATTGTTGGGTATTGCATCCACAATAACTAAGATTTGCATGAAGTCACCTTTGAACTAAGATGAATTAAGTTGTATTTGATATCCTTGGTTTAGCTGTGTGTTTGTAGATTACCATTGCTAAGTGTAGACCAATGTCAGTCTACAGTGGGTCATGAACACATGACCATACAGTGTAATCCTTCACTGTGTGACTCAAGGTGTTGACTCATGTGTAGCCTCTCTATTGGGATACACTTCATTTTCAAACCTTGGATCATGGAATGAAGATTGGACTCTTGGAGAGAAGATAAAGATTTTTTCTAAACTTCAAAAAATTCTCTAAGTCCACTTCTCGAGAAGTACATCTTAGTTCTCGAGAAGTCCTTAGAGTTCTCGAGAAGCTTAGCCTCTTAGTTCTCGAGAAGTCCTCAGAGTTCTCGAGAAGTCCCAGCCTTTGGTTCTCGAGAAATCAAGACAGGTTCAAGAATTTTTCTAAGTCAGAGTTCTCGAGAAGTATTATTAGTTCTCGAGAAGTCTTCTTAGTTCTCAAAAAGTCTTGGCCAGTTCTCGGGATGCCTCAACTTTTGTTCTTGAGAAGTCTATCTTGTTCTCGAGAAGCTTGGCTTAAGTTCTCGAGAACTGCCAGCCCTATTTCTCGAATAGTCAAAGTTGCCTCAGAAAATCTCTCTAAGTGTTAGTTCTCGAGAAGTCTCCATAGTTCTCGAGAAGTCATTTAGTTCTCGAGAACTCAGCCCTTTTATTATCGAGAAGTCCAAAATTCTTCTAAGTAGTATAGTTCTCGAGAAGTCCTGATAGCTCTCGAGAACTCAGTCTCTAGTTCTCGAGAACTAAAGTCACTTCTCGAGAGCTGAAAGTTAATTTTTCAGAAAATTTATGTTAAGTCCAGATCGGCCGAGATTTTCAAATGACTTGACGTGATTGGTCCACGTGTCTTCATTAATGTCTTTTCTAGCCGTTAAGGGTAATCCTATATAAAGTCTTTTCATTAAGACCAAACCCTAACAATTACAAGGAGCGAAAATCCGTACACTTCTAAATTTCTAGATCGGCATTCTCTTTCCAAAAGAACACATTCGTCAGCCTCTACCGCCGCTCCTCAAGTAGATCGATCTTTCTGCTTTCGATCCAAGAAGACTTATTGTTCAAGGGATCATCATCTTCTCCTTGATCGAGTAGGTCAAAGCTTTCTCAAATCAGATCGTCAAGTCTTCTTCAACAGTTTCTGAAAGAGCCGCAAATTTCAAGAAGAAGACCTAGGGTTGAATATTTCCAGATCTGAGAGAAATTCTTGTTTGTATTTTCAAATCTTGTTGTTATCTCGAAGGAGATTATTCTCCAAGTCTAGGAGCGTTGTTCTCCGAGTTTGTAGGAAGTTTTATCTTCCGAGTGTAGTCCATTTAGATCGAGTTTGTAGGAACTTGGTTCCGAGGCGTAGGATTATTTTGAATCCGAGATAGTGGAGTAGTCGAGTCTAGTGATTTGCTAGATTGGTGAGGTAAAGTGGGCGTACCCAAGATTGGGGAACCACTATAAATCTTCTTGTCTTTTTGTGATTGTTTGATTTCTTGTGTTAGATCGCTAAAATTTTTATTCCGCAAATAGACGCACGATTCACCTATTCACCCCCCTCTAGGTGATTTAGGTTGATAACTTCACACTTTCATTGAGCAATGGGGGGTGACTGATCTATACCTGCATTATGTCTGACCGACTGGTAGACCTGGTTATTGGTCTCGTTGGAGCGCATAATGAGAGTCTTAGGTTTGCGCTCCATTAAGACTATCTGCTCAATACCATTGGGTTTTGGCCTGTGAACGGTTGTGGGATGCTGGTTCGCCGGTACACCAAGAATGTGCCCTGAGTGCACGGATCGTCGGGTCGTGTAGCTGACGGTTGTGATATGTTGCTTGTGCCTGAGTGCACATTATCTGATATATATATGCTTGTGTAAAGCTATGCCTGTAGGGAAGGAATACCACTGCCCCGGGAAAGGGGTAGGGTCGTTATAAATTGGTCAGCTGAATGTTGATTATCGCCTTGTTTGCCACTGTTGCGGTGGGCTGTCCTTGTGCAGGTGTTGGAGAGCCGAGTGAGAAATAGTGGGTTGAATCCCTTGCCGCTGCTGATGCTAGCCATCGAAGGCTGAGTGAAGCCATTTTGTTTTCATGTGTGGCCGGCTTGCGTGCCAATGTTGGTAATCCACACTTGTTAAGTTAAACTGTAAGGTCTTAAGGCTGCAACTTTGTTTATTTGGTACATTCCTTTGGTTGTATATATAAATGTGCAGTTTATATATAGTGTACATTCGTAATGATTGAGTTCAATGTTAACCTTAAGCTTCCGCTAGCATGCTTTGAGTTAGGATGCGTTTATGGTTTGGTATTAACCTGTAACTTCGCCGTCTGTTTGTGGCATATAGTGTGGGGCCCCAGCCAGACCTTCTACTATACGTCACGTAACGGATGAGGTCGTTACAATTTGGTATCAGCTTGTCTCGGTCTTTCTCTTTCGAATTCGTGGTCGAATTCTTTTGTGGGGTGTCGAGCACGTGTAAGTGCGACCCGCTTTAACATTATTAATCTCAAGAATGTCCACTAAGGAATGCAAATACACTTGTTTGAGGAACCTACGTGTTCCTATGTTGTTGTTATTGCTTGTGCAAGGTCGCTAAAGTGTGTATTGTCCACCTATAGGTGACTCGGAGTGGTGATGGGCAGTCTGATCCCCAGCATTCTGATGAGAGTACGACACTAGCTGAGGTGCCTACACCTCCTCCTTCTGCGGAAACAGTTCACTTAGTTGCTGAGGCACTGTTTGCCATGATTCATACACAGCCTATTGGGCAAGCGCAGCCGGCAGCGGTGCTAGAACGGGTTGTTGTGCGGCCAGAACCTGTTGAGGCTGTTGATCCTTGAGCAGCTAAGCGACAGTTGAAGCAATTTATGAGCTTCCATCCTCCTACGTTTTCGGGTGTGGGATCCCCGACGCAAGCGGAGGATTGGTTGTCGCGCGTCAATCGTATATTGACGTCAATATGGACGGAGGAAAATCAGAAGGTCACCTTGGCCACCTTCCTATTTGAAGGAGAGGCTCGGTTGTGGTGGGATGAGATGGAGTTGCACCACCTAGCGGGCAGGAAATTAACACAAGTCTCGTTTGAGGAGTTTTCGCGACTATTTTTGGCAAAGCATCTACCAGCGGCAAAACGCATCGCCATGGAAAATGAGTTCCAACGTCTGGCGCAAGGTGAAAGTAGTATGGATACTTACTTGCATGAGTTATCTCGGTTGGGCCGTTATGTGGGGTCTATCTTCGCTAATGAACAACGAAAAACCAATATGTTCTACGAAGGGTTGCGGAATGAGTTGAGATTATTGCTCTCGAGTTCGGTGAACCAAGGATTTCAGGCATTGGTAGATACTGCTTGTGCGCTAGAGACTGATATGAAGCAGGGGCAAGGAAAGAGGGACTTGGCTACGACGAAGTCTGAGTTCAAAGCACCCCGTCCTAGAAAATCAAACTACCAAAGGAAGTGGAGCAAGAGGTCCAAATCTTCTAGACAGTCCCCTTCTACAGTTGAGTCGGGAGCAACATCAAGGCAAGAGTCTCGTTCATGCTTTACATGTGGAAAAGTGGGACATATAGCCCGTGACTGTCGGGTTGGTCCGCCAAATGGGGAAAAGAAGATGGGAGCGTCTTACGCTGAGAAGAGAAAGGCAGTGGTGGATTCCTCTGCATCCCAAGCGCAGCCCCGAGTTTATAATCTTGGCCAGCATGAGGCTATAAAGAAAAGTGACGTCGTCACAGGTACGAGTTAAGATATTGATTGCTTTTATATTTCATAGCTTGTGTGTGGCTTGTGTATGATGTGTTTGTCTTAGGATTTGTCCTTATTCGGGACCGTCCGGCAAGAGCACTATTCAATACGAGTGCGTCACATTCATTTCTATCTAAGGACTTTGTAGCTCAAATTGGAGTACCTAGTCATGTGACGACAGATAGTGTGAAGGTTTTGTTACCAAATGGGAGTGTGATGCTTACGGATAGGGCTTGCGATGTGGGAGTTCAAATAGGAAGTCGGGATTTTTGCTTGAGAGCATCTTTGCTACCGATATCAGAATTTGATGTGATCTTTGGTATGGACTGACTTTCGGAGCAGCGCCTTTATTGATTGCAATTCAAAGGAGATCACACTGGGCTAGAATACAGAGCTTGAGACTAAGTTCGTTGGTATGCGAGGAATAGGCGGGACTTTGTTGTCTGCTCTCCAAGTCGTATGCTGTTCGGAAGGGCGCGGAGTTATTCTTCACGATTATTCAGGCTGTTGAGCCAAAGGCCAGTGTGAGTGATGTTCCAATTGTGTCGGAGTTTGCTGATGTGTTTCCTAAGGATCTTCCTGGGTTACCACCCCAGCGGGAGATTGACTTCGCTATTGGGTTGGTGTCAGGTGCGAAACCTGTGGCCCGCTCGCCATATCGCGTAGCACCAAAGGAAATGGCAGAACTGAAAGTTCAGTTTCAAGAGTTGCTGGAACAGGGTTATATACGCCCAAGTATGTCACCTTAGAGCACACCTATTCTCTTTGTGAAAAAGAAGGACGGTAGTTTGCGGTTGTGTATCGACTATCGCGAATTAAATAAGCTGACAGAGAAAAACAAGTATCAGATTCCACAGATAAATGACTTGTTCGATCAGCTCGCCGGATAAACCGTCTATTCTAAATTGGATTTAAAATCTGGATATTACCAACTGAGGATTCGGGAAGGTGACATTCTCAAGACAGCGTTTGGAACACGCTACAGTCATTATGAGTTCACGGTAATGCCGTTTGGGCTATGTAATGCGGCATCGGTATTCATGGATCTAATGCACTGAACGTTCCGAGAGTACTTGGACCTGTTTGTGATCGTCTTCATTGATGATATCTTGGTGTACTCTCAGTATAAAGCTGATCATGCGAACAATTTGCGATTGGTGTTGTATACCCTGAGGAGGAATAAGCTCTATGTCAAGTTCTCAAAATACGAGTTCTGGCTATCGTCAATGGCTTTTCTTGGCCATGTGGTGAGTGGAGAGGGCATTGCGGTGGATCCGTTAAAGATAAGTGCCATTCGGGAGTGGCCGGTGTTGTCTTCAGTGGCAGATGTCAGGAGTTTCCTAGGAATGGCTGGCTACTACAGACGTTTTGTAGAAAACTTCTCACTGATCGTTTTGCCTCTTACCACATTAACGAGGAAGGATCAGAAGTTCGTTTGGACGCCGAAGTGCGCGTGATCTTTTGAAGAGCTAAAGAGTCGTTTGACCACGACGCCTGTTTTGACATCGCCATGTGGTACAGACGGCTATGAGATTTATAGCAATGCTTCAGGGAGCGGCTTAGGCTGTGTTCTTCTACAGTTTGGCAATGTGATTGCTTATGACTCACGCAAGATGAAAGTGCATGAGCGGAATTATCCCGTCCACGATTTGGAGTTGGCGGCGGTGATCTTTGCACTAAAGTTGTGGCGGCACTATTTATATGGTGTAAAAGTTGATATCTTTACAGATGATAAGAGCCTATAATACCTATTTGATCAGAAGGGTCTCAATATGCGACAACGGAGGTGGATGGAGTTCCTAGGGGACTACACCATTGATATTCACTACACGCCGGGGAAGGGAAACGTGGTCGCAGATGCCTTGAGTCGTAGGACTCCAGTAAGGGCAAATTGGTTGCAGATGCATGATAAGCGTCTGATCCAGGAGTTGGAAGCATTAGAGATTTCTTGTGTTAACAGGGATTCCACAGTAAGTGCGTGCTTGAACTGGACGGAGGTACAATATGACCTCGCGGACAGGGTTCGACGAGCAACAGAGCTTGATGAAAGCCTCCAACGCTATGCAAAGGATGGTTCAAATGACCAATTCTCCTAGGATGACGGCCTTTTGAGGAAAGAGGGTCATTTGTGCGTCCCAAGTATGGATAAGTTGAGGGAAGAATTGATGTATGAAGCTCACTTTGCAAAGTATTCAATTCACCCTGGGAGCACAAAGATGTACAAGGATATGAAGAATTTATTCTGGTGGTCAGGACTAAAGAAAGACATAGAACTTTATGCGGCTAATTGTCAAACATGTGCTTTGGTATAAGCTGAATGCCAGAAGTCTGGAGGGTTCCTGAAGTCATTACCTATTCCGGAATGGAAGTTTGATGATATTTCGATGGATTTCGTGCACGGGTTACCGAGAACTCAACGCGGGAATGATTCAGTTTGGGTGATCGTAGACCGGTTGACTAAAGTGGCTCACTTCCTACCAAACAAGAGGGACGATTCAGTGGAAGTTTTGGCGAAGCTTTATATCGAGCAAATTGTACGATTACACGGTGTTCCCCGTAGCATCGTAAGTGACCGTGATGGGTGCTTCATATCGAATGATTGGAGGGTAATCCATCGATTGTTGGGCACAAAGTTAACATTCAGTACGGCCTTTCATCCCCAAACTGATGGCCAGACTGAGCTAACCAACAGGTCGATGGAGGACATGCTCCAAATTGCGCCTTGGATTTTGGTAAGAGATGGGAAGACCATCTATATATGGCAGAGTTTGCCTATAATAATTGTAACACCCCAAAATTGTTGTAGGAGCGACGGGGATCGATTTTGGCCAAGACAGGTTTTTGGTGCAGGTGACACGGGCCTCGACACGGGCGTGTCAGAGGCCGTGTCGGGCGTGTCGAGCTCGGGCCGTGTAGTCGACCAGTTCAGGTCGACGATGGTCGTGTGGATGAACACGGCCTAGGACACGGGCGTGTCCCAGGCCGTGTCACACCTGGGCTGTGCGGTGAGATACACGGGTAGTGACACGGGCACGAACACGGGCGTGTCTAGTTTGACACGGGCGTGTCTGATGCTATGTCACCAAGCCGTGTACCCCTCTGACTGCAAAGTGTTAATAAATTGCACATGGGGGGCGTGACACGGGTCCCGACACGGGCGTGTCGCAGGCGACACGGGCGTGTCGGAGGCCGTGTCACATGCCGTGTGCTGGTTTTCAATTTTGGTCGAGACGGCGAATGAGCTACACGGCCAGGCACACGGCCGTGTGCCAACCCGTGTTCGGCCCAGATTTTATGATTTTGGATTTAATCCAGGCCGTTCGTTTCCTTGGCTTTGGATCCGACGGTGGGGGGCTGCTCCTGGGTAGTTATGGTCGGGAAATAGGGTTTAGAAACCCATTTTTCATTGGCCCATCTCTCTCTAAAAGTTAGAGAGAAGGGAGAGCAAGGAGGAAGGAGGAGTCCAAGATCCGGCCGCCGGAAGAGCTTCGGAGCTCCGAATCGCGATCTGAGTCCAGATCCGCGGAGGCGACGCCGTTGCGGTGCTTTCCAACCGTATAGTTTTCGATGGCGCCGCGGAAGAACGCAAGGGTAACAATTTCTCATCCTTGGGCATGTGAAGCCCTCTTTTCCTTTGCATAGGAAGCCCGCTCTCGCGATTGAGCGAAGAGTTGGAGCGTTCCTTGGGGTAGATATGTGAAGTCCCCCTTGTGTAGAGTCCGTATGCGTAAATGGGCATAGGCATTGTGTGTGAAGCCTATTCGGACATGTTGGTCCGGATCGGTGATGTTGCATTGCATTTGAACCGGGCAAGAATCCGGATGTTTGGGTGTTTTCGGGTTTTCTACGTGGTAGATTGCATCAGGGAGCCTTGGAGATTAACTCCAAGGTGCACCCGGAAAACTGGGCAAAAGCGTGTTTTGCCAACACGGTGGCCGGGGAGCCAACGTGAACATAACCGGGTTATGTGATTATTGTGGTGGGAACGGGACTCGGTGAGTCTTGACCTGCGCATATGGCTTAAATTGTCGTTGCGGTGTGAGCACGGGTCAGGCGGAACTGTACCCGGTCTATGTCGTTCGGTAGGACCATTGGCATGGATGAGGGTCTTCGGCGGTCTATGATTTAAATTGCCGTGACCAAGGCCAGGAAGGCAAAATGCTCATATGGATGACCGTCCAAGAGGCGGTGGTGGATTGGGAACGTCTATGGCTTGAATTGACGTGATGTTGGCCGGTTCGCCGAGAATGTGCCCTGAGTGCACGGGGTGTGTGGCCGTGCGAGCCTACGCCTGTGTTGATGTGTGTTCACATTAATATATATTGCCTATACTAATAAAGTGCAGGGAAAGAGCATCGCCGCCCCGATTTTGGGGGCGGGATCGTTATAATTTGGTCAGCATAGCTGACCGTTGCTTTTGTTTGCCACCGGGCGGTGGTGTGTGCTTGCAGGTGCTGCGGAGCCGAGCGGAAAATAGCGGGCTAAAGCCCATGTTGCGGTGCTGGCCCTCGAAGGCCTAACCCTTTTTATGCTTTCCGTTTATTTCATGTATGGCCGGCCTGCGAGCCGAAGTATGTAAGACATGTTTTGTTAAGCAAACCTTGTAAGGCCTTAAGGCTGGTACTTTTGTATTTTCATTCCTATTGTTACTTCTGTAGTGGACATTCCTGCTTGGCAGGGTTCTTGAATTTGTGCAACTTAATAATTTGCTTCCGCTAGAATGACTCTGTGTAGGACGTTGGTGATTGGTTGTATGGTTTCAACGCATAACCAACCGGTCTGTCCGTAGTATATGGCGTCGGGCCCCGGCTGGACCTACTGCTATATGCTATGTGACGGATAGGGGTGTTACAAATTGGTATCAGACTACTGGTTCGGTCAAGCTTAAATGAATTCGTGGACGAATTCACTTTAAGGGGTGGTGAGCACATGTGTGCGTCATCATTATAACATGAAAAGAACCCATGAATGTCCACTGAGGAATGAAAATATACATGTTTGAGGAACCTGCGTGTTCCTATAATTGCGGTTTGCAGTAATTTTTGGGTCGCTTATCGGTGTTTTGCACGATTATAGGTGACCAGAAGTGGTGCTGGGCCATCTGAACGGCCAGGTTCTGAGGCGAGCAGTGCGCCAAGCGATGCGCCTGAAACACCTCCGTCTGCCGAGACCATTAGGTTGGTGGCAGAAGAGGTCATGGCAATGATCAATGCACAGCCTGCAAGGCAGGTGCAGCAGCCTGCTCCTGCTATGGAGCATGTACCGCTTCAAACGGCAGAGCAAAGGAGGGTTGAGCAAGTAGTGTTGGAGCCAGAGTTGCCTCGGAGAGCAACGGAAAGACAACTGAAGCACGTGATGGGCTTTCACCCACCGGTATTCACGGGGGCAGAAACCCCGACCCAAGCAGTGGATTGGCTCTCAAGGGTCAACAGGGTGATGACTGCGACAGAAACGGAAGAGTGGCAGAAGACCACAATAGCGACGTTCCTGTTGGATGGGGACGCAAGACTATGGTGGGAAGTCCTAGAGCTACATCAGTTGCGGGGAAGGCCGTTGGCCAAAGTTTCGATGGAGGAGTTTGCGAGACTATTCATGGCTCGATACCTCCCCTCGGCGCAGAGAATTGCGCTAGAAAGCGAGTTTCAGAAGTTGGTGCAAGGGGATTGTACCGTTGATGAGTACCTCCACGAGTTTACTCGGTTGGGGAGATATGTCGGCGCTACCTTCGCAGACAAGGAGCGCAAGACGAGCCGCTTCTATGAAGGGCTAAGAGATGATTTAAGGTTGCTACTGTCGGGGCCCAAGGTGCAGGGTTTCATGACCCTGGTCAATTCGGCCCGGTCCTTGGAGAAGGACATGAAGAATGTCCAAGCGAAGAAGGAATCCGGTAGTAAGAAAGCGGAGTTCAAGGCACCGACTACGTCGAAGTCGGGCTACCGCAGATTCTATAAGAAAGCTAAGACGTCGGGTCCAGCTGCTTCAGGTGCCTCGGGGGTAACTACCAATCGAACCCCGGGCGCTTGTTTCACGTGTGGAAAGACGGGGCACTTTGCCCGTGATTGCTGGAGTGGACGCTCAAAGTTCGAAAGGAAATAAGGAGCTACCTACGAGGAGAAGGGCAAAGCGGTGGAGTCAACCGCATCCCACTATGCTCCGACTCAGCCTAGAGTCTATAACTTGGGCCAGCAGGAGGCCATCAAGCAAGCGGATGTGGTGACAGGTATGAGTTAATTTATAGCAAGTTAGCTTTAATACAATTATCTATTGCTTGTTAGCCTAATATTGTTTGTATAGGCTTTGTTGTGATTAGTGATAGTCCGGCACGGGCACTGTTCGATACGGGAGCTTCACACTCCTTCTTGTCCGAAAGCTTTATATCGCGCATCGGAGTCCCTTCTTCGATGGCGAAGGACAAGTTGGATGTGCTGCTACCGAATGGGTGCTCTATGCGTGCGGACAGGGTGTGCGCCGTAAAGGTTCACATTGGGAGCCAAGAGTTCGACTTGCTAGCGTCATTGCTGCCACTAGTAGAGTTTGACGTGATCTTTGGGATGGATTTGTTGTCAGAGCAGAAAGCTTGGATTGACTGTGACCAGAAGGAGGTCAAGCTGGGTGTAGGGCGGGAGACTACATTCGAGGGGCTAAAGGGGTCGAGCAAGACACTGATGTCTGCTCTTCAGGTAGTGAAGGCGATTCGTGCTGGTGCAGAGCTGTTCTTCGCAATAGTGGGGGATGTGGAGCCAAAGTCTCCGTTGGATAGCATCCCCGTGGTTTGACAATACCCCGATGTGTTCCCGGATAGTCTTCCCGGAGCCCCACCGCAGCGGGAGATTGATTTCACCATCGAGCTCGTACCGGGGGCCAAACCGGTGTCACGTGCTCCGTATAGGTTGGCGCCTAAGGAGATGGCAGAGTTGAAAGTTCAGCTAGAGGAGCTGATGGAGCAAGGGTATGTGCATCCAAGCTCGTCGCCTTGGAGCGCACCGGTCCTCTTCGTTAAGAAGAAAGACGGGAGTATGCGGCTGTGTATCGACTACAGAGAGTTGAACAAGCTAACGGAGAAGAATAAGTACCCGATCCCGAGGATTGATGATCTCTTTGATCAGATGGTCGGATCGTCGGTATACTCCAAGTTGGACTTGAAGTCGGGGTACTATCAGTTGAGGATCAGGGAGTGTGATATACCAAAGACGGCGTTCAGTACGAGGTATGGGCATTTCGAGTTCACGGTCATGCCATTTGGACTGACGAATGCGCCATCGGTATTTATGGATCTGATGAACAGGACGTTCAGAGATTTCCTGGATCGCTTTGTGATCGTCTTTATTGACGATATTTTGGTGTACTCGCAGTGCGAAGAAGACCACTTCAAGCACTTGCATTTGGTGTTGGAGACTTTGAGGAGGAATGAGCTTTACGCAAAGTTCTCCAAGTGCGAGTTCTGGCTACCCTCGGTAGGGTTCCTTGGTCATATAGTGAGTAGGGAAGGTATAGCGGTGGATCCGGTGAAGATTGTTGCGATACGGGAGTGGCCTGCGTTATCTTCTATCGCGGAAGTCCGGAGTTTTCTTGGGCTTGCCGGATATTACAGGCGCTTCGTAGAGAACTTCTCGCGGTTAGCATTACCTCTCACGAAGTTGACAAGGAAGGATCAGAAATTCTTGTGGACGCAAGAGTGCGTGCAAGCTTTTGAGGAGCTGAAGAGACGGTTGACCACGGCGCCAGTGCTTAGTTCGCCGAGTGGGACCGAGGGCTTTGAGGTGTATAGCGACGCTTCGGGTAGTGGCTTGGGCTGCGTGTTGTTGCAGCATGGGAGCGTGATAGTGTATGGATCGCGTCAGCTGAAGGTGCATGAAAGAAATTATCCGGTGCACGACTTGGAGTTGGCGGCCGTGATATTTGCACTCAAGTTGTGGAGGCACTACCTATACGGCGTAAGGGTCGATATATATACCGATCACAAGAGCCTAAAATACTTGTTGGATCAAAAGGACCTTAATATGAGACAGAGGAGGTGGATGGAGTTCCTAGGGGACTACACCTTCAAAATACACTATGTACCCGGGAAGGGCAATGCAGTTGCGGATGCGCTGAGCCGCAGGGCTCCCGCCCGAGCCAACTGGTTGTCGGTGCATGATGAGCGGCTAGTACGGGAGTTGGAGGAGCTTAAGATCTGTTGCGTTGACAAGAAGACGAGCACCAAAGCAATGTTAAACTAGACAGAAGTGTAGTATGACCTGGCTGACCGGGTTCGGCAGGCATTGGAGTTAGATGACTTTATGAAGGAGCTTTTGGAGGCCGCTCTGGATGGGTCAAATTCCCAGTTCTCGGTAGAAGATGGTTTGTTAAGGAAGGGTCATCGGTTGTGCGTCCCGAGTGGGGGTAACCTCCGGGAGGAGTTGATGTACGAGGCTCATCATACCAAGTACTCAATCCACCCAGGGAGCACGAAGATGTATCGTGATCTCAAAAAGTTGTTTTGGTGGCCGGGGCTCAAGAAAGATGTGGCGTTTTACGTGGCTAAGTGCCAAACGTGCGCCTTGGTGAAGGCGGAGTGCCAAAAGCCGGGAGGGTTTCTGAAGTCCTTGCCTATACCGGAGTGGAAATTCGACGATATATCTATGGACTTTGTGCACGGGTTGCCAAGGTTGCAGAAGGGGAACGACGCCATCTGGGTGATCGTAGATCGACTAACCAAGGTGTCGCATTTCATTCCGCATAGGAAGGATGATCCAGTAGAGAAATTGGCAAAGTTGTATGTTGACAATATTGTTAGGCTGCATGGTGTGCCCCGTAGCATTGTGAGTGATCGCGATGGGCGGTTCACGTCAAATGATTGGAGGTTGGTGCAGCAGATGCTGGGAACAAAGTTAAAGTTCAGCACAGCTTTCCATCCGCAGACGGATGGGCAGACCGAGAGGGTCAATAGAACGATGGAGGATATGCTACGCATGTGTGTTCTGGATTTCGGTAAGCATTGGGAAGACCACCTTTATTTGGTGGAGTTCGCGTACAACAACAGCTACCAAGCGAGTATACAAATGGCGCCCTTCGAGGCCCTGTATGGTAGGAAGTGTCGCACGCCGTTATCGTGGCTTGAAACGGGTGAGGCAAGGTTGTACAAGAAGCAGGAGGTGGAGAGTGCTACCTCGTTAGTGCGGATCATTCGGGAGCGCTTGTTGATCTCTCAGGACCGGCAGGCAAAGTATTACAATGCCAAGCACCGGAACGTGGAGTTCGCGGTAGGCGATTGGGTATACCTGAAAGTGAAGCCGTTCAAGGGGGTTTCGCGGGTGAGACGCTTGAAGAAGCTGAGCCCAAGATACATTGGACCTTTTGAGGTTCTGGAGCGAGTCGGCGAAGCTGCATACCGTTTGAAGCTATCGGTGGAGTTGAGTGGGTTACATGATGTGTTCCACATTTCTGTGTTGCGGAAGGCGGTGCAAGAACCTTCGCAGGTGATCGCAGTTGACCAAGTGCCGGTGGACGAAGGGTTGACGACTAGGGTCAAGCCCATTCGTATCGAAGATGTTGAGGTCAAGAGACTCCGTAACAAGGAGATCCGGATGGTTAATGTACGGTGGGATAATTGCGGGCGTGAGGAGCTCTCTTGGGAACGGGAGCAGACTATGCTCGAGGAGTACCCGGAATTGTTCCGCTCAGGTACTGTTTTACGTTAAGTCCTGTTTGTCCTTTATTAATTTCGTGGACAAAATTCTTTAAGGGGGGTAGAATTGTAACACCCCAAAATTGTTGTAGGGGCGACGGAGATCGATTTTGGCCAAGACAGGTTTTTGGTGCAGGTGACACGGGCCCCGACACGGGCATGTCAGAGGTCGTGTCGGGCGTGTCGAGCTCGGGCCGTGTAGTCGACCAGTTCAGGTCGACGATGGTCGTGTGGATGAACACGGCCTAGGACACGGGCGTGTCCCAGGCCGTGTCACACCTGGGCTGTGCGGTGAGATACACGAGTAGTGACACGGGCACAAACACGGGCGTGTCTAGTTTGACACGGGCGTGTCTAGTTTGACACGGGAGTGTCTAATGCCGTGTCACCAAGCCGTGTACCCCTCTAACTGCAAAGTGTTGATAAATTGTACACGGGGGGGCGTGACACGGGTCCCTACACGGGCGTGTCGCAGGCGACACGGGTGTGTCGGAGGCCGTGTCACATGTCGTGTGCTGGTTTTCAATTTTGGTCGAGAAGGCGAATGAGCTACACGGCCAGGCACACGGCCGTGTGCCAACCCGTGTTCGGCCCAGATTTTATGATTTTGGATTTAATCCGGGCCGTTCGTTTCCTTGGCTTTGGATCTGACGGTGGGGGGCTGCTCCTGGGTGGTTATGGTCGGGAAATAGGGTTTAGAAACCCATTTTTCATTGGCCCATCTCTCTCTAAAAGTTAGAGAGAAGGGAGAGCAAGGAGGAAGGAGGAGTCCAAGATCCGGCCGCCGGAAGAGCTTCGGAGCTCCGAATCGCGATCCGAGTCCAGATCCGCGGAGGCGACGCCGTTGCGGTGCTTTCCAACCGTATAGTTTTCGATGGCGCCGCGGAATAACGCAAGGGTAACGATTTCTCATCCTTGGGCATGTGAAGCTCTCTTTTCCTTTGCATAGGAAGCCCGCTCTCGCGAGTGAGCGAAGAGTTGGAGCGTTCCTTGGGGTAGATATGTGAAGTCCCCCTTGTGTAGAGTCCGTATGCGTAAACGGGCATAGGCATTGTGTGTGAAGCCTATTCGGACATGTTGGTCCGGATCGGTGATGTTGCATTGCATTTGAACCGGGCAAGAATCCGGATGTTTGGGTGTTTTCGGGTTTTCTACGTGGTAGATTGCATCAGGGAGCCTTGGAGATTAACTTCAAGGTGCACCCGGAAAACTGGGCAAAAGCGTGTTTTGCCAACACGGTGGCCGGGGAGCCAACGTGAACATAACCGGGTTATGTGATTATTGTGGTGGGAACGGGACTCGGTGAGTCTTGACCTGCGCATATGGCTTAAATTGTTATTGCGGTGTGAGCACGGGTCAGGCAGAACCGTACCCGGTCTATATCGTTCGGTAGGACCGTTGGCATGGATGAGGGTCTTCGGCGGTCTATGGCTTAAATTACCGTGACCAAGGCCAGGAAGGCAAAATGCTCATATGGATGACTGTCCAAGAGGCGGTGGTGGATTGGGAACGTCTATGGCTTGAATTGACGTGACGTTGGCCGGTTCGCCGAGAATGTGCCCTGAGTGCACGGGGTGTGTGGCCGTGCGAGCCTACGCCTGTGTTGATGTGTGTTCACAATAATATATATTGCCTATACTAATAAAGTGCAGGGAAAGAGCATCGCCGCCCCGATTTTGGGGGCGGGATCGTTATAATTTGGTCAGCATAGCTGACCGTTGCTTTTGTTTGCCACCGGGCGGTGGTTTGTGCTTGCAGGTGCTGCGGAGCCGAGCGGAAAATAGCGGGCTAAAGCCCATGTTGCGGTGCTGGCCCTCGAAGGCCTAACCCTTTTTATGCTTTCCGTTTATTTCATGTATGGCCGGCCTGCGAGCCGAAGTATGTAAGACATGTTTTGTTAAGCAAACCTTGTAAGGCCTTAAGGCCGGTACTTTTGTATTTTCATTCCTATTGTTACTTCTGTAGTGGACATTCCTGCTTGGCAGGGTTCTTGAATTTGTGCAACTTAATAATTTGCTTCCGCTAGAATGACTCTGTGTAGGACGTTGGTGATTGGTTGTATGGTTTCAACGCGTAACCAACCGGTCTGTCCGTAGTATATGGCGTCGGGCCCCGGCCGGACCTACTGCTATATGCTATGCGACGGATAGGGGTGTTATAATAATGGCTACCAAGCGAGCATTGGTATGGCTCCGTATGAAGCTTTGTATGGTCGGAAGTGTCGTACACCGCTAGCTTGGGCGGAAGCAGGCGAATTAAAAGTATATCCGCGTAAGGAAGTCGAAGAAGCTACTTCGACGATATGCTCTATTCGGGAGAGGCTATTGATAGCCCGGGATTGTCAAGCCAAATACTGTAATGCCAAGCATCAGAACGTGGAGTTTGCGGTGGGAGATTGGGTATACTTGAAGATCAAACCCTTCAAAGGTGTGTCCAGGATTCGGCGTCTAAAAAAGTTAAGTCTGAGATATCTTGGTCCGTTTGAAGTGGTGGAGCGAGTTGGTGAAGCTGCATATCGGCTAGCTCTTTCGGCAGAATTTAGTGGATTGCATGATGTGTTCCACATATCAGTACTTCGAAAAGCCATGAAAGATCCAGCTCAAGTGATTGCAAACGATCATGTACCGGTCGAATTTGGGCTAACGACGAAGGTTAGGCCTATTCAGATCGAGGAAAGAGCCGATAAATAGTTGCGGAACAAGACAATAGGGATGGTCAAAGTCCGGTGGGACAATTGTGGCCGTGAGAAGCTAAAACGGGAGCGGGAGCAGACCATGCGAGCTGAATTTCCCGAGTTGTTTGTTTAAACTGTTGTAAAGTGCATCTTTTGTTGTAACAGACCTTTTGAAGTTATAACATTGTGATTGGTGAGTTTCCTTGCTGTGAGAAAATTTTGGGACGAAATTTATTGTAAGGAGGGGAGGGTTTTAATACCCCAAAATCCCAATATGGGGTTCAGGCTGGGCAACACGGCCTGGACACGGGCGTGTCCTGCTCTATTTTCTCAAGTGTGAGTTTTGGTCTCGAGAGTGTCTTGAGTGAGGCACACGACCTGCGACACGGTCGTGTCCCAATCCGTGTCATTCTCTGTGTCATCTAGAGAACTCGACGAAACGCACTCGATGCTTGTCGAGAGGGTACACGGCCTGAGACACGGGCGTGTCAGAGGTCGTGTCCTCCTCGGGTTTGTGCGACTTAGTGAACACGGCTGAACAAGGGTGTGTCTGCAGCTGTGTCTAGGCACACAGGTGTGTCACATGGTCGTATCCCTTTCTGGAACTTTTCCAAGGCATTGAGGCTTGGTGAACACGGGCTAGACACGGGCGTGTCTGAAGCTGTGCCAGGACACACGACCTGTGATACCAGCGTGTCACATGTCGTGTTCTGTTCTGGGTAAGTTTGTTCGTGTGCCGCTTACAGTACACGGCCTATGACACGGGCGTGTCACAAGTCGTGTCAACCTAAAAATAGATATTTCTGGGCGATTTGTGGCCGTTCATTTTCTTCTGATGGGATCTAAGGGTCCAGGCTTCTCCCAGCTGAGTTAAGTCTGGGAATTAAGAAGATATCTCTCATTTATTCTTGGCTATCCTCTTTCTAAAAGCTAGAGATTGGAGAGAGCAAGAGAGAAGGAAGAAGAAGAGATCCGGCCGCCGGTGGAGCTTCAGCGTTTGGAATTGCGAACCGAGTCCATCTTTGTGGAGGCGAGAGCGTTGCAGTGCTTGCTATCCGGCCAAAATTCCATGGCTCCCAAGAGATCGTCAAGGGTAACGATCTTCCTTCTTGGACATGTGAAGTCCTCGTTTTGGCATGTTTGTGGATTTCCCCCACCAAAAGGTGGTTGTTGAGGGATTCCCTTGGATTGATTCTTGAAATCCCCAGTCTTGCATATAGCCTCAAAAATGTGTAGTACGGGATAGACATGTTGTGTGAAGCCCATCCGGACAGGTTGGTCTGGATTGGTGATGTTGCATCTTGCGCAACGGAGAAGGCTCCGCGTATAAACGGGTAGTTTGTGAAGTCGATGAGTTGTGCCTGTGAAGGGTAGTAGCAGGAAGTACTTGAATGAAATTCCAGGAAAATACCCGCTTGATTCTTGTGTTGTATGTCATGTTTGGGTTGAGTTTGGGTGCAGAAAATGAGTTCTGCTCAACCCGCCAAGCGACCGCGAGGAACGCTGTCATTAACTCCCCTTTCTGATTGTGAAGCTAGTCCTTGGTGGACAGTGTGGATATTGTGAGCTGCGAGCTCTTGAAGGCTTAGTGTCCAACAAGAAAGGTGATACCGATCCGCGCATGTAAATTGGCCATGAGTACTTCGGTATTCGTTGATGGCATGACGACTTGAGCAACGGGGGGTGGCTGATATGTACTTGCATTATGTCTGAACGACTGCTAGACCTAGTTATTGGTCTCGTTGGAGCGCATAATGAGAGTCTTAGGCTTGCGCGCCATTAAGACTATCTGTTCAATACCATTGGGTTTCGGCTAGTGAACGGTTGTGGGACCCTGGTTCGCCGGTAGACCAAGAATATGCCTTGAGTGCACAGATCGTCGGGCCGCATGGCTGACGGTTGTGATATGTTGCTTGTGCGTGAGTGCACATTGTTTGATATATATATATATGCTTGTGTAAAGCTATGCCTACAGGGAAGGAATACCACTGCCCCGAGAAAGGGGTAGGGTCGTTATAAATTGGTCAGCTGAATGCTGACCGTTGCCTTGTTTGCTACCGTTGCGGCGGGCTGTCTTTGTGCAGGTGCTGGAGAGCCGAGCGGGAAATAGCGGGCTGAAGCCCTTGCCGTTGCTGATGCTGGCCCTCGAAGGTTGTGCGAAGCCCTTTTGTTTTCATGTGTGGCCGGCCTGCGCGCCGATGTTTGTAATCCACACTTGTTAAGTTGAACTATAAGGCCTTAAGGCCCCAACTTTATGTATTTGGTACATTCCTTTTGGTGTATATATAAATGTGTAGTTTATATATAGTGGACATTCGTAATGATTGAGTTCAATGTTAACCATAAGCTTCTGCTAGCATGCTTTGAGTTAGGATGCGTTTATGGTTTGGTATTAACCTGTAACTTCGCCGCCTGTTTGTGGCATATAGTGTGGGGCCCAGGCCGGACCTTCTATTATACGTCATGTAACGGATTAGGTCGTTACAATTTGGTATCAGCTTGTCTCGGTCTTCCTCTTTCGAATTCGTGGTCGAATTCTTTTGTGGGGTGGCGAGCACGTGTAAGTGCGACCCTCTTTAACATTATTGAACTCAAGAATGCCCACTTAGGAATGCAAATACACTTGTTTGAGGAACCTGCGTGTTCCTATGTTGTTGTTATTGCTTGTGCAAGGTCGCTAAAGTGTGTCTTGTCCACCTATAGGTGACTCGGAGTGGTGCTGGAGAGTCTGAGCCTCAGCATTCTGATGAGAGTACGACACCAACTGAGGTACCGACACCTCCTCCTTCTGCGAAAACAGTCCGCTTAGTTGCTGAGGCACTATTTGTCATGAATCATGCACAGCCTGTTGGGCAAGCGCAGCCGGCAGCGGTGCCAGAACGGGTTGCTGTGTGGCCAAAACCTGTTAAGGTTGTTAATCCTCGAGCAGCTAAGCGACAGTTGAAGCAATTTATGAGCTTCCATCCTCCTACGTTTTCGGGTGTGGGATCCCCGACGCAAGCGGAGGATTGATTGTCGCGCGTCAAGCGTATGTTGACGTCGATATGGACGAAGGAAAATCAGAAGGTCACCTTGGCCACCTTCCTATTGGATGGAGAAGCCCGGCTGTGGTGGGACGAGATGGAGTTGCACCACCTAGCGGGCAGACAATTAACACAAGTCTCGTTTGAGGAGTTTTCGCGACTATTTTTGGCAAAGGTTTTACCAGCGGCAAAACGCATCGCCATGGAAAATGAGTTCCAACCACAGGCGGACCTATGTATGGACACACCCGGGCACGTGCCCGGGTGTGTTTTTTCCGCTATTTGTACAGGGCAGCAGTACAGCACGCCTGTCCGTGCCCGCCGCAGGCCCGCAGCTCTTCCCGTTCCTGTCCGTCAGTCCGTGCCCGCCGCCGCAGTAAGCCCTTCTTCTTCCCGTGCCCGCCGCCGTAGTAAGCCCTTTCTTCTTCTTCCCGTGCCCGCCGCCCTTTATTTTGTGTTTTAAGAAAATAAAACCTGGATCCAGGTTTTCTGGATCCAGAAAACCTGGAACCTGGATCCAGGTTTTCTGGAACCTGGAACCTGGATCCAGGTTTTCTGGAACCTGGATCCAGGTTTTCTGGAACCTGGAACCTGGATCCAGGTTTTCTGGATCCAGAAAACCTGGATCCAGAATTTTCTGGATCCAGGTTTTCTGGATCCAGGTTCCAGGTTTTCTGGATCCAGAAAACCTGGATCCAGAAAATCTGGAATCTGGAACATGGGTTATGGAATTGGTTTTCCTTGCAAGCACATATGCACTATTTAAAACAAATATTTTGTATGCGCATGAACTTCAACTTTTTTTTAGATTTGTTGGTTAGTTTGGTTAATTTGTTGGACACGGTTTTGCTCCCCTAGTGCTTTATGGGGACTTCCATGGTATTTTTTTCTTCCACTTCCTTTGGTCTTGACATTCCATCATCTGATTCAGAACCTTGAGATTAGCTAGCTTTTTGTATTAGGGCTGTTGATTTTCTCCTTTTCTTTTGGAATTTTCCTAATTCAAGTAGAACAATATTTTGATCATTTACTTTCTCCTGCACTTCTTTTATTGTTAGCCTTAATTTTATGCCCATGGTTGGACTTCCACGGTTCAAGTGCATGAGTGCTTTACTCAATTTCTTGCTTCAAGTGCACGAGTGATTCACTCAAGTACTTGAGTTATCCATGTAACACATTTAAAAGAGGGAAAATAAAAGGTATTGTGGTTAGTTTAAGTGCATGAATACTGTGAAAAATTAGCAGTTGGTTAGTTTAAGACTTTAAGTGCACTATTTAAACAATTTTCATTTGCAGTTGATTTGCTTTAGTGATTTACTTCAAGTTCACAAGTGCTTTACTAATTTGCTTCAAGTGAACAACCTTTAGTAATTTGCTATAGTTTGGGTTATACTTTATGCTTAAATTGCGATTTCCATCATACATTCATACTGTTATAATTTGGATGAGAATTACATGGCCGATTAGTACAAGTTATTATTCTTGAAACTCCCCTCCAATGTAGAGCATATAGAACCTTAGGAATTTCCCTCGCGGGCCTGGTACGGTCGCGCTTGGCCGTAGGGGCATTGCCCCGTGTACCGTCAGGTCATGATTTATTTTTTTTTCAATTGAAGAATGCAGAGCATATAGAACCTTAGGTCATTCTGAATACCAAGGTCATTTTGAGCAATTAATTTAGTTTTTCATCCTATTAACTTAGGTCATTTGGATGGATAAATTTCTGTTAAAAGCTGGGTCCAGTTTACAAGGCCACAATCAAAGTGGTAAAAGACATCGTCAAGATATTAATTTGGAGAATTTACCATCTGATCCGGGTATGAGGCAACCTATTAACGCTTATGATGTCAATGAGCAGGAATCAGTCAGAAGATATTATTTACAGAAAGGGCCTTGTCAACCTCGTTTAGATAATTTTCCTCAAACTACGATTGGTCAGAAAGCACGACGATTCAATAAGAATTGGTATAATGAATTCAAGGGTTGGTTAGAGTACAGCGCAGAAAAAGATGCAGCGTATTGCCTTTATTGTTATATTTTCCCTCAGAGAGGATGTGATACTACTTTTGTTTCTCGTGGTTTTAGGTATTGGAAAGATAGAACCATATTAGAGAAACACGTGGGAAATCACTTGACTGCACATAATGCTTCAAGAATGATGTGCGAGTCATTGATGAATCAAAAACAAGGTATTCAGATTGCATTTGCTAGACAAGATGAAACACAAAATTTACAATATCGTGCTCGTTTATGTGCATCGATAGATTGCATTCGATTTCTATTACACCAAGGATTACCCTTTCGCGGGCACGATGAGACAAAAGAGTCAATGAATCGAGGGAATTTTCTGGAACTCTTAGAATTTTTGGCATCTCACAACGATGATATAAAATCAGTTGTTTTGGGAAATGCTCCTATTAACTGTCAGCTGACCTCTCCAAAAATTCAAAAAGAAATTATTTCAGCAATTGCAAGTGAGACAACAAAAGAAATTATTAAGGATATTGGAGATGAATGCTTTGCTATATTAATTGACGAATCTCGTGATGTTTCGTCCAAGGAGCAAATGGCTGTTGTTCTACGATATGTGGACAGTAAAGGTAGAATTATGGAGCGTCTTCTGGGTTTTGTTCATGTGTTTGACACAACAGCTTGTTCTCTTAAAAATTCCCTAGAAAATCTGTTTATGAAATACGGACTCAGTATGTCAAAAGTACGTGGGCAAGGCTATGATGGAGCTAGTAACATGAAAGGCGAGTTCAAAGGATTAAAAACTTTGATAATGAGAGAAAACAAATGTGCTTTTTATGTTCACTGTTTTGCTCATCAACTTCAACTAGTCCTAGTGGCAGTAGCAGAAGGGCACTTTGAAATTGCAGAGTTGTTCTCACTTATTAACATTGTTTTGAATGTGGTTGGAGGCTCCTGTAAGCGACGCGATTCACTTAGAGCTTTAGAAGTTGATCGAGTTGCTCGGGAGCTTGGTTGCGGAGAGTTAGAAAGTGGTCAAGGATTGAATCAACCTTTGGAACTAAAAAGAGCTGGAGATACAAGATGGAGTTCACATTTTGGCACCGTATTGAATTTAATTTGTATGTTTTCTTCTATTATTGATGTTCTTGAGATTATCACAGTTGATGGTGCAGATGGAAATCAAAGGGGGATGGCGAACACTCTTCTTACTCGTATCTTGACTTTTGATTTTATATTTGTACTGCATTTGATGAAAAATATTCTTGCAAAAACACATGAATTGTCTCAAGCTTTACAAAAAAAAGATCAAGATATTGTAAATGCAATGAATTTTGTGAAGATTTCAAAACATCTACTCTTCAAAATGAGGAATGATGATACTGAATGGCAAACCTTCATGATTGAAGTATCCACTTTTTGTAGCAAGCATGGTATAGAAGTCCCAAATATGGATGAAAAGTATGTTCAACCAGGGAGATCAAGACGTCGAGCAAATGAGATTACAAATGTTCATCACTTTAGAGTTGAAATTTTTAATACAGTACTGGATTGGATGCTAAATGAATTGAATGATCGTTTTGATGAACTTAACACTGAGTTGTTGTTATGTGTTTCTTGCCTTGATCCCAGCGATAACTTTGGTTCATATGACAAACAAAAGTTACTTCGACTTGCAGAATTCTATATATACGATTTCACTGCAATAGAACTGCAACTACTTGAAGGTCAGCTTGATACTTATATTTGTGACATGCGCACAATCTCAGTTGATATATTATCTCACGTTAAAGGCATAAATGGACTTCTTCAGCTATTAGTGGAATTGAAAAAGGACAAACATTTTCAGTTAGTTTTCAGATTATTAAGATTGGCATGTCTCCTTCCAGTTGCAACAGCGACCGTTGAAAGGATGTTTTCTGCAATGAAGATCATAAAGGGTCGTTTGCGAAACCGAATGAGTGATGAATTGATGAATGATTGCTTAATTGCTTATATTGAAAAAGATGTTGCTGATGAAATTACAAATGACACAATTATCTACGGCTTTCAGAACATGTGTACAAGAAAAGTAGCTTGTTGAGAAGTAAGTTTTATCATGTTATTTTTTGCTCTATAAATCTACAATGTAGTGTTGAATGATTAAAAATTTGAAAATCTATATTCACTTTTGAATTAACACTATTGATGTACAAATATTTAAATAATATTGTTACTTGATTTTAATTGTGCCCGGGCTTCAAAAATTTCCTAGTTCCGCCACTGGTTCCAACGTCTGCTTCCCTGCCCGCTGATGTTGCTGTCGGCGGAGCAGCCGACGGTCTGCTCAATGCCCACCGGGTGGTTCGCCTGCCTCCAGCGAACCCGTCGGGGGTTGCCCGCTCGCTGCCGTACAACTGACGACGAGCTCTTCGCGGGCCGGCGAACCCCCTGGTGGGGTCCGGTCAAGCCGGCGGCGGCGTGCTTTTGGAGGAATCAATATTTGCAGTCTAGATCATTTGAATCCGATGACCAGTTTTTGAAGATGCTTGATCGGACGGTCCAGATAAGATTCTTGGTGTGCTTCCAAATATGCATATTATTTCAGCGGTCGTAACCGCTTGACCGCTGAAAATAAGTCCCTCCAAACAAAGCCTAAATCTGAATTCCGCGTTTTTCAATCAAATATATATATATACTCCTTGCATTCATAATTGTCAGCACGTACTCAAGGACTATCGATTCCTTTGTCGTCTCCAAATAAAATATAAAATTAAAAACCAGACACCAATTAAACAAAATAGTATTCCTATTGATTTTTTCAATAGTTAGTACGGCCTGATAAAAAAAAATAGTTAGTACTGCCTTAGCTATAAAGGAGCTTCCATTGTGATTCTCCATTGTAAGCCACTACTTTTCTCTCCATCTTCTCCCAACTTTTTCGGTTCCCCCGCCCAGAGGCACAGAGAGAGGAGGAGTGTGTGTCTGGAGAGGGAGTTAGAGATGAAGAAGCTTATCCTTCTCTTCCTCACATATGCAGTCGCCGGAGCTTTTGCCGGCGGCGTTGCCCTCCTCAGCGTCTCCCGTCTGGAGTTGTTCGTGGACGAGCTGCCGGCGATGCCAAGGCTCAACGGTTACCGTGTCCAGAACGGTTCTTTGGAGCCTGGCAACCTCACTATTGGCATGTACGAGAAGACCTGGGTCAGTTCCCTTCCCCCTCTCACACACCCTTCAATTTTATACAGCTTTTATTTTTCATTTATACAATGCTAATTATTATAGTTGAGGTTCTTCTCGTTGTCCGGTCAACGGTCCAAGTACCCAATGGGTTTCGTTCTTTCTCCATTCATTCTTAATAAATACCCAGTGCGAACTGCTGCGCATAGCATTTTTTGTGTGGGGCCCACTGAACGGAGTGCTCCCATTAGTCATCCTAGAAAAAGGCCTTTTAATGGACAAAATAATTTGGTATGTTATGCCCGTGTAAGATCCGGACCCCGCCATCTTCAAGGAATTTCCGCAAATATATGACTATTTTTGAATTTCAAATATGACTATTTTTTTCGGATCGGACGGCCAGAACTTCTTAGCACCAAAAAATTCATATGTTTTTCTTAAATTCCCTATGGAAAAATTCTAGGAGGAGAACTAAATATTCTTTTTTTATATTAGCTGGCAATATGTGTTACTTAAAATTTCCTATCATTTAATTTTAAATCTTAAACAGTATAAATTCCATATGTGTTGTATAAATTTATCTAAAAATTTCTATAAATTATTTCATAAAAATATTTAATTATTTAAATGTAATAGAAAATATTTTTTAATCTTTTAATATTTTTGTAGTAATAGAAATATGTTTAACAAATTATCCACAAATTATATTAGAGCAATGTTAAAAGCACATCACTTTTCGTTATTGACAGCCAAATTATATTAACATATCAAATTATTTTATTTTTACACCAATGCGTTATTATCACACCAGATTTTAAAATTATTATTAGTACATCAAAACGATTGATTTTTCTCTCCTTTACTCGTGATATTTTCACACTAAAATGAATGTGACACCAAAATTACTATTATAAAAATGTAAACATTCTATCAATATTTGACTCTCCATTTTTATATGATTAATAACTCGTGTGCTATCAAATAATATGAAATAATCATCAATTTGATTGAAGCAATACAATAAAAACACAACAGTCCAAATTTTTCTTTTTATCCAAACATTGACAAGCATGCAGTATAGGGATTCAAGGAAACAACAAATACAATACAAACTTTGCACAGTCAACATTGCTCGTAAGAAATTTTTAAAACTCTGACCCTACAGATCCAAAAATAGCATCACGATCTCTTGCCGGCGGGTGGATTGATCAACAAAATGAGAACTTCTTTTCACCAAAAAAGCCAAATATCCACTGTTTTTGGGCAGAAATCTTCACAGATGCCAATTCTACACTGTTTTGGAAAAGAAATAAGGTAAAACACAATACAAGAAATTAGGGTTTGGCTGAAAAAGGGAAGGAGAAGCACAAAAAAATGGAGATGGGAACTTACATTCAAAGGTAGGGGTGCGGCGTTCTTCCCGTGAAGTTCCTCGGCACCGAAAGGGTGTGTGGCGTTCTTCCGGCCGAAATAGGGAAGAGGGCGCGCGACTTGAACTAGCGAAAGGAAGGGGAGTGCGACATTCTTCCGTCGAAGCTCCTCGACGTCGGCGATAGCCTCATATGCCGACGAAATGGCGGACTGGGAGGAGGCGAGGGTTCGCCCGCGGCTTGAACTCGCGATAGGCGGAAGCGGAAAATAGGAAACCCGGTGTGCGCTTAATGGATGTGAGGTTAGTGTTTTAGTATTTTTTTTGAGTTAAAATTGGTGTCGCAATAGCTTATATTGGTGTGCTTATAACATTGCTCTTATATAAGTATGTATCTTAGCCTGTAATATTTAATATCATACGTACTATTTGATAGGTACCCCTTTATTTATAAGCTGTTAGCAAAATCCCTCCATTATGAGAAGTGCTCATAATGGAGGGCGAGGGAGGTTCTATAACCTCCTCCATTATGGGAGTGCTTATAATGGAGAAAGCCCTTAACCACCAAAACCCCTCTCGACTGCCAGGTATGCAAGTCCACAGGCACACGCTCCTAGGCACACCTCGCACAACCCCGCCACACAAAGGAGATGGTTAGGGTCCCGACCGGACGGCTACCCGGCCGCCCAAAACATGCCCAGTCGCGCTCACGCCTTAGCATGTGACAAGGGTCGCACACCCCTTTGTCGTGCACCCCTTCCGCGCACCTCCTTTTGTCGCAAGGCTATGTGTGCACTCGCGACGCTTCACCCCAGACATCTTGCTGACTCCCCTGTGCTCACGACGTGTTCACAACTCCTCAACGCCCACTGTACTAATAACACTCTAGTGCACGTAAGCGCACAAAAATCCTTCTGTGTGCGCTTCGCCTCTTGTTTACATTAGGATTGCAGGATTGTTCGCGTTTAGCACCATCAGTGTCGCAGCCGGCCGGACTTTCCTTGCGGTAAAATCGTCATATCTGCATGGCGGTCCTTGCACTCCAAATCAAGGAACGCAATCCATCTGCCTTGTAGTTATGGCGGTTATCACGCCGCTTTTACCAAACAGCCCCTGTTGAAGATCCTTGAGTTCTCCCTCAAAGTTCAAAGCTCTCCTTGAAGATATCCTTCGTCCTTTGAAGATGTCCCTTCCCTTCAAAATTTTCCTTCGAAGGTGACTTGAGTTTTTTTTTTCGGTCTTCAAAGATCTATTCCCCTTTGAGGCTCCCCATCGAAGGTAACTTGAAGTTAATATTCTCGCATTCCATTAAATTCTATTGTAATGAGTGGTGGTGTCACCCTCAAAAACCTTGCAATTTGTAACACTCAAAGATATAATGGAATTTGGTCAACACCGATTTGGCCTCACGGTTTTTCACCATTTTCGGATTTTCCACTCAAAAGTCTCTTTGCCAGTTGTTAGTATTCTTTGTGACTATTTGCGCGCTCAACCCGCTCTCGAGCTAAGATTGTTCATTTTGACAAGTCTACAAGTGCTTCGAATGACCCACAATAGTTTGGCGCCGTTTGTGCGAAAGGCGTTCCCAAACTATGAGAAGATTTTTTTGAAGACAATATTAGCTTTGATACTTGCAACAAACAACAATGGTAAGAAGAGGTATCCACACAACTAAAGAGTCAATCTATGGGGGGGGGGGGGGGGGGGCACATTGATCCACCTCCCTCTCACTAGCTTATCAATGTGCCTCTCGCGGTAGAGGCCCAGAATGCACCCATAACGGCATTCGAGGGACTCATGCTCCAGATGGAAGAGCGCCAAGCCGAGATGCCCACCCTCCTAAGAAACCTAAGAACTCCTCGAGACTCCAATCCTGCCCCCGTGCTAGCAACCAGCCTCCGCCAACTCAGAACCGCGCTTTGACTGAGCACACCGCACACAAGTATCAAGCCACTAATGAAAAATTCTCAAATGTGACCTATCATATAACTTTACTAGTTAGGGGATAACGACTCTCAATGCTTGCCCCCCAATGGTCCTCCAAACTGCCCTCAGGATAAGGACCAAAAATGAAGAGCTCGCTAACACTAGAAGAGATCTCTTCCGAGCGAAAACAAATTGTATCCATGTGCGAGTACTCGAATTTAAGGAATTCGCCGACCCTCTAGAAGAAGAGGAAGATCCTTCTCCTTTTATGACATAATTAGATGGAAACCTATCTCAGTGAGTTTGAGAGCACCTCATCTCTCCCGATTTACTGGCAGGAGGATCCCATCCATCATATGTAGGTATTCGAGTCTGCAACCTCTCTCCGGAAACTCTCTGATGGCATCCACTACAAATTGTTATCCTTGAACTTAGACGGAAAGTTCGGGGATAGGTTCAATAAACTTTTGTCTTGTCATATCAATTCCATCAATTTTTTTTGAAAAAAACTCCTTAGGTTTGCCATCTCGAGGAAAAGGAAGAATGATTCTAAAGCATTTTTCCAAATCAAGCAAGGAATGTCTGATACTCTCAAACACCATATTGATAGGTTTTAGGAAGAGATATTCGTGATCCATGATAGGGATCCCTCTATATACCAAGTAACCCTGGTCTATGGACTCTAGGAAGGGCTCTTCAAATTAGAAGTTAGCCGGAGGCCACCAAGTTCTCAAGGGGACTTGATTAACATGGACAAACATTTCATAAAGGTAGTGATGACAAATCCTAAATTTTTCTCTTCCCTCACACAGTTTATCCAACGACAAAAGGGAGGGGTAACTCTCTCGCTCAGCCTCCTGTTGTCCCTCACAACATTCAGGAACATCGTCCAAGGTTCTTTCCGCCTCCTCCACAACGTGGAAAGTCCTTTCATCACCAACAAACACCTCGCCTCATCACTTTCAATAGATGAGACCACTTCGACCACGTTTTTCTCCACGGAACAGGTTCATGCTATCCCAACATCAAGCATTCCCATCCACATTATCACAAGTACATCTCGCTAAGGTTTGTATTCCTCTATAGGTAAATCAATATGATGACTCCCAGGAGGAATACATAGATTTGATTCTCCCAATAGAGGTCGTGCAAATTCTCCAAAAGCAGCCCAACTTAAGGAGACCTCCTCCCATTAAAGGTGAATACAAGAATAGGAATTGGGAATTCTATTGCGAGTTTCACAGAGACGTATACATAGATTTGTTGAGCTCTCCGTGTTTTAATAGAGAAAATATTGAAGGCAGGAAAATTGCAAGAATATGTCGTCCACAAGATCAACAAGAAGCCCATCTTTACAAAGGGAAAAAAGTTTTAGAAGTGCACCTCTCCCAATCATGGGAGTGTATCGAACAAGAGAATATCAGTTATCTTGGGAGTATAAACTGTGTGCATGAATGCATGAAAATCCACGATGTTGGTTTCTTAAGCCAAATAAACTGCATTCATTGATGATTTAGATTAGAGTGCTCAAAGTAGGAAAGTGTGAATGTGGTCTACTAGCAGGAGGTTCTACCACTTCCCAGGCCGCTCTCATGAGAGGAGAGGTCTGTTGAAATTTCTCAAGTTGATCAGCAAGGTAGTTCAAATACCAAATCAATATCTTCGGAGCTACCCAAATCACAACTTGAACTTGCGGAAAGCAGGAAGCAACTCAGATAACCAAAAACACAGACAGAAGCAAGCAGATCAAAATTTCATTAATCTTCTTTACAGGGCGAGGTATACATGGCGAGACATGATTTCGCCAGTACATGAAAAAAAAGAAACACAAAACAACTCGGGCGGATAGACCACAAAGACCGCCGAGATCGCCGAGACCGCTGAGGTCGCCGAGACCGCCCGAGCCGAGCTGAAACCAAACTGAACACGGAGTCCGCCGAGACCGCGAGGTCGCGCGGACACGCCGTTATTCGCCGAACTGCTGCTGAACAGAGGAACAAGCCGCCTACCCGCCAAGACCGCGAGGTCGCGCAGACAGGTTATTGAACTTGAGAGAAGATGCTAAAATAGGTAACTGCTGGAAACAGTCCGCTAACTCCACTGAGGTCAGAACCAAACTCCTGGTTTCATAGTGTTAGCCGCGCCACCTGCACACAACAACCGGTTAAGCAAGCAACCCGTGCGGATACAAAAAACCGAGTCCGCAGCCGAAACTCAAGCCCAACTTACTGTTCACTCTGCTGTAAATGACTTGCCGGGGGGTCCTATTTATAGGCCAGGTGAGGAGTGTGGTCACCACCCTATGAGATAAAGTCACCGCCCATTGGTCGTAGTTAACAAAGTCAATCCGCTGAGTCCGCTCGCACGTGACAAACCAACCCGCCAAGTCCAGGCGAGATGAAGAACTGCACAAAGCAGTCCGCCCAGTCCGCAGAAACAAGGCTACCCATATTCACCAAGTAACAAGCGAGATGACAGACTGCACAAGGAAGTCCGCCCAGTCCGCAACAGCAACGCCGGACCAGCCATCTCGCAAGAGCGACCAGCTGACCACAAGGCCAGCCCGCACGCACTAGTCCACGACCACAGGCACAACACCGCCCGGTCACAGCGGACACTGCGGAAACCCTGAACTTCACAGAAGTGCAAGTCCAGAAAAGAAAGCGCGAGCTCGGCGGATACCAAGCCAGTCCGCCAGCTCCAAGGCCAGACCGCTGCTCACCGCAACTCCAAAGAAGATGCGCGGACTCCAAGCCCAGTCTGCACAGGCCGCGCACACCACCTTGCATAGCTCAGCTCACTGCCGGACTAAACCAGTCCGCCCAGTCCGCAAAACCTGACCGCAGCAAACTACGCAGGTCGCCAACCACCAACCCGCCGGACTAGATACCAGTCCGCACGGTCAGTCCGCCCAGGCCGGCCGGATTGCCCGACCACCCACTTCCACTTCACCAATTTCAACACTCCCCCTTGAAGTGAGAAGTGGTGATCAAGCCAAGAAGACCTCGTAGCCGCTGAAAAGGCCCCTTCGACAGCGGCTTAGTGAAGATGTCTGCAAGGTTATCTTCACTCCGAACATGACCGACCACAAGAGATCCTTCCAACACCTTCTCCCTTATGAAGTGGTGATCGATCTCAATATGCTTGGTCCTGACATGACAAACTGGATTGTTTACCAGCTTGAGAGCACTTTCATTATCCCCTCGGAGCAAAGTTGGACCTTGCACTTCCTCATGGACGTCCTCTACTAGCCTCCTTAGCCAAACGACTTCCCGAGCTGCCAAGGTCGAAGCCTTGTACTCAGCTTCCGTAGTAGAGACGGATACCGAGTCCTGCTTCTTGCTACACCACGAAATGCCCACTGATCCACAAGTGAACACATAACCAGAAGTTGACCTTCGGTCATCCGAGTCACCACCATAATCAGCATCCGTGTACCCTAGCAAAGAGAAACTCGCATCCCTTCTGTAAAGAAGTCCCATGTCAGAAGTTGTTTTGACATACTTCAGAATGTTCTTTGTCGCTACAAGATGAGACTTCCTTGGCTCTGCCATAAACTGACTTACTCGACCAACAACATAAGCTATATCTGGTCTAGTAATCGTCAGGTAGATCAAGCTCCCAACAAGAGCTCTGAACACCAAAGGATCAGGAAGAACCCTTCCTTCATCTCGACGAAGCTTTAGTCCTTGATCCAGAGGAGTAGAGCAAGTCTTCCCTTCAATCAAGCCAAACCGGTTCACAATGCGTTCAGCATATCCCTTCTGGCAAATGAGTAACCCACTCTCCTTCCTATCCACTTTGAGACAAAGAAAGTGATGAAGCTCTCCCAGGTCTTTCATCTCGAAGCGAATAGCTAGCTCAGCTCTGAGCCTAGCTACCTCCTCCTCCGAATTCCCTGTGATGATCATATCATCAACATACAGCAGGACCAAGACTCGAAGCTCCCCCTTCTTCTTGATAAACAAGCTTGAGTCTGAGTTTGAAGCAAGGTACCCGCAGAATTGCAGATATTCTGCTATCTTCCCATACCAAGCTCTAGGAGCTTGCTTCAACCCGTAGAGAGCCTTCCTGAGCTTGCAGACGTAGTCCGGATGAACTTCAGAAACGAATCCAAGTGGCTGATCCATGAAGATGTCCTTGTCAATCTCTCCGTAGAGAAAGGCGTTCTTTACATCAAGCTGCCACATCCTCCATCCTTGGCAAGCAGCCAAAGCAATCACTATCCGAACTGAAGTCATCTTTGCAACTGGACTAAACGTCTCCTCATAGTCTTCTCCATACTGCTGAGAGAATCCCCGAGCGATCAGGCGAGCCTTGTATCTTTCAATGCTCCCATCAGCCTTCTTCTTCAACTTAAACACCCACTTGCAAGTTACCGGAGTAATGCCATCAACTTTGGGCACAAGATCCCAAGTTTCATTCTTCTTGAGAGCATCCATCTCCTCTCTCATGGCATCTTCCCACTCCTTGACTCCAGTGGCCTCATTGAAGCTAGCAGGCTCCCGCTCATCAAGAGGACCTGCAAAGAAACATGAGACATAGCTCACAGTGTTTCCTTCGCAGTAGCGAGCTGGAGGCTTAATAACCCTCTTTGATCTCCGAAGAGGCTTCTCCTTACTGACCACCTCCGCTACTTCTTCTGGTTCACCTCTGTTCTCCGGCAAGCTTGGAGCAATGCTCCCCCTGCTTCCTGACCCAGAAGCTTCTCCCCCAGAACTTGAAGCAACTGGAGCTGCTGGTGACACAGTTAGCTCCTCTTGATCAACAACCTCAGCCACCTCCTGATCTTCATAAACCTTGCTCTCCGGTAGCTCAACCGAGCTTCCTCCATATGACGTCAGTTCGTCAAAGACAACATCTCTTGACATCACGAACTTCTTCGTCACCGGATCCATGCATCTCCATCCTTTCTTTCGCTCATCATAGCCAACAAAGACAAGCTTCCTTGCCTTTGCATCAAGCTTAGTCCTCAGAGCATCAGGAATATGCACATAGCAAGTTGATCCAAACACCCGAAGGTGTTCAACGCTCGGCTTCTCCTTCAGCAACATCTCGAAGGGAGACTTCATGTTGATCGGACTGAGAGACATCCGATTGATGACATAAGCTGCACAAGACATTCCCTCCGCCTAGAAGGACCTTGGGATACTCTTGGCATGAAGCCAACATTTGCAGGTCTCCGTCAGATGACGGATCTTCCGCTCCGCTACTACGTTTTGTTGTGGAGTATGAGCACAAGTGAGCTCCCTCTGGATTCCATGCTTCCTGCAAAAATTAGAAAACTCGGAGGAGACAAATTCTCCGTCGTTGTCAGTTCTTATCTTTTTGATCCTCAGGTTAAGCCGACCCTCCACCAGCTCCTTGAACTCCACAAACAATCTGAAGGCTTCAGACTTCTCCTTAAAGAAATACACCAAAGTGTATCTTGAGTAGTCATCAATCAAGACTAGCATGTACCTTCTCCCGCCAGAGCTAGCAGTAACGGTTGGTCCCATCAGATCACCATGGATAACCTCCAGTGGTGCTTTGCTTCTCGTTTGCGACTTATCAAATGGAAGACGATGAGACTTGCCATACTGACATCCAGCACAAACGTGACCATCACCGAAGTAAGATAGCTTAGGCAAGCCTCTCACCAGGCTCCTATTTACCATAGCCTTCAGCTTATCCATCCCTACATGCCCCAACCTATCATGCCACATAGCAACGCTATTATTGACCCTCATCCGATCAACATAGAAACTTGTTGATAGAACAAACAAGTCCTTCACTCTCCTTCCAATGTGAGCAACATCAGCCTTAACCGCTGATACGTTGCGAAGAAACTTCACTTCTGTTGGCCCAAACAGAATGTGATAGTCGGCGTCGACAGCATTGGTCACAGAGAAGAGGTTCTTCTTCATGCTCGGTACGTGATAAACACTCCTTAACGTGAGCGACCCCTTATCACTACCCAACGTTACTATACCCTCCTTCTTTACTGCATGAACAGTATTATCAGTAGTTATAATAGCTTCGTTACCTGAGTATGCCTGCAGCTTGGAGAACTTTGACATATCTCCAGTGAGGTGATGACCATACTCGGAGTCAACGATCCAATCGTCCTCCATGTTAACGGTGGACAAAGCTCGGACACAAGTGCCCGTCATGAATGCTCCACTCCAACCGACCTCCTCATTGCTAGAGGAAGCTTCCTCCTTGCCTGTAGCATGCCCAGGCTGCAGCTTGACCTTGCAGTCTCGCTTGAAGTGGCCTGGTTGATGACACCTGTAGCATTTCAGGTTCTTCTTCCAGTCATTCTTAGGAGCAAAGCTCCCCTCCTGCTGTTTAGAAGATGAAAGTTCATCTCCAGCCGCAGTCTGCTTTTTCTTCCCTTCCCATCTCTTCTTCTTCTTCTCAGTGAAAAGAGCTTCACTAGCTCCTTCAGAGACAGACATCCCAGCCATCTGCCTTGCCAGGCTCTCCTGCGAGGCAAGCAGATTTTCCAGCTCCAGAAGAGAGGGCTGAGTAGCCCAGCTTTGAACAGAAGTAACAAAGGCCACATACTCCTTCCGCAGACCGCGGATTATGTGCCTCTTCAGCTTGGCCTCGGAGATCGGCTCATCAGGATCAAGTGCTGAAAGCTCTGCACACAAGCTTTTCATCTTCAAGAAGTATTTGGAGATGGAAAAGTCTCCCTGAGTTGCCTTAGACAACTCATTCTCCAAGAACTGTAGCCTTGCTACATTCTTCCTATTGAACAACCCATCAAGGGAAGTCCATATCTTAGCAGCAGATTCACATCCAAAGATGTTATCAAAGGGCTCAGGTGACCTCGCCCGCTTGAGAGCAAACTCAGCCTTGGCATTTGTCTTCCTCCACACTCTCACCTGCTTGGCTGTTCCAAACTCAGTAGTGATTTCAACTTGATCATCGCCACCGACGACCTCCCATAGCTTCTCGCCCAGAAGATAGCTCTTCATGCACGACTTCCACTTCTTGAAGTTAGTCGGCGTCAGAAGCTCAATTCCCAGACCTCTTGCAAACCCTCCGTCCATTACACTAACTTGGTTATCCTTTCAGAAGCACACAGAGCAACAACAAGGCTTGTTGATCACCGCTCAAGCAACTGAACCTTCCTCTGATACCATGTTGAAATTTCTCAAGTTGATCAGCAAGGTAGTCCAAACACCAAATTAATATCTTCGGAGCTAACCAGATCACAACTTGAACTTGCGGAAAGCAGGAAGCAACTCAAATAACCAAAAACACAGACAGAAGCAAGCAGATCAAAATTTCATTAATCTTCTTTACATGGCGATATATACATGGCGAGACATGATTTCGCCAGTACATGAAAAAAAAGAAACACAAAACAACTCGGGCGAATAGACCATAGAGACCACCGAGATCGCCGAGACCGCTGAGGTCGCCGAGACCGCTGAGGTCGCCGAGACCGCCCGAGCCGAGCTGAAACCAAACTGAACACGGAGTCCGCCGAGACCGCGAGGTCGCGCGGACACGCTGTTATTCGTCGAACTGCTGCTGAACAGAGGAACAAGCCGTCTACCCGCCAAGACCGCGAGGTCGCGCGGACAGGTTATTGAACTTGAGAGAAGATGCTAAAACAGGTAACCGCTGGAAACAGTCCGCTAACTCCACTGAGGTTAGAACCAAACTCCTGGTTTCACAGTGTTAGCCGCGCCACCTGCACACAGCAACCGGTTAAGCAAGCAACCCGTGCGGATACAAAAAACCGAGTCCGCAGCCGAAACTCAAGCCCAACTTATTATTCACTCTGCTGTAAATGACTTGTCGGGGGGTCCTATTTATAGGTCAGGTGAGGAGTGTGGTCACCACCCTATGAGATAAAGTCACCGCCCCTTGGTCGCAGCTAACAAAGTCAATCCGCTGAGTCCGCCCGCACGGGGCAAACCAACCCGCCAAGTCCAGGCGAGATGGCGAACTGCACAAAGCAGTCCGCCCAGTCCGCAAAAACAAGGCTACCCATATTCACCAAGTAACAGGCGAGATGACAGACTGCACAAGGCAGTCCGCCCAGTCCGCAACAGCAACGCCGGACCAGCCATCTCGCAAGAGCGACCAGCTGAACACAAGGCCAGTCCGCACGCTCTAGTCCACGACCACAGGCACAACACCACCCGGTCACAGCGGACACTGCGGAAACCCTGAACTTCACAGAAGTGCAAGTCCAGAAAAGAAAACGCGAGCTCGGCGGATACCAAGCCAGTCCGCCAGCTCCAAGGCCAGACCGCTGCTCACTGCAACTCCAAAGAAGATGCGCGGACTCCAAGCCCAGTCCGCACAGGCCGCGCACACCATCTTGCAGAGCTCAGCTCACTGCCGGACTAAACCAGTCCGCGCAGTCCGCAAAACCTGACCGCAGCAAACTACGCAGGTCGCCAACCACCAACCCGCCGGACTAGATACCAGTCCGCGCGGTCAGTCCGCCCACGCCGCCCGGACTGCCCGACCACCCACTTCCACTTCACCAATTTCAACAAGGTCATTTTCAACGAGTAAGGTCTGCAAAGACCACCAATCCTTTCAACAACATTGTAGTTGTTAAGATGGCGTTAGATAACTACCCGATGTCATGAATTCATCGACATGGGTAGTTACATAAACTTCATCTTCAAGCCCACATTCAAAGCAATGAATATGGGAATAAATCCCCAAGCTGCAGACGTACCTTTCTATGGGTTTGCAGGGGAGATGAAAGAAATTGGTGGGAGTGTTACCCTCTCTATTACATTATGTGCAAGTACTCACCAAGTGACATTCATTGTAGTTGACACTCGCAGCAGCCACAACGTCATCTTTAGTCGGCCATTACTAAACGAGTATGAGACCATCGTTTTAACATACCACCAAGTGATCAAATTCCGTATGGGAGGAAAACAGTTAAGGGTCTGGAGCGATCGTTGGATTGCTCGAGAATATTATGCGAGCTCAGTCAGCCCGATTGAGACTTGTAATCTCCCTACAAGGAATGCTGAAAGAAATGATGAGTGCTTACAAGCCGACGAGGACTCTGAAAAAACTGTCAAAAAAGAACCTACCATAAGAAAAAGGTACAAGAGACTGTGCTTATTTGGAGGTCGCTTAAGCCATTCATAGTGTTCTGGTCATAGGAGGAGATGGAGGCATGACACTCTCCAACAACACCAACTTGAAGGAAGATAAAAAATATTTGCCAATCACTTGCCTCTTCGACAACTTTGATGTCTTTGCATGGTCAGTAGCCAACATTCCTAGGGTAGATCCCGATGTTGTCTTCTATCGTCTCATCCTTGATCATGCCTTCAAACCGATCAAGCAAACGAAGCGAGTGATGGCAATGACCTTGGTGGAACCCATTCGGTAGGAAGTCACAAAGCTCAAATTCAACTTCATCAGGGAGATTCAATACCCCAAATTGATTACCAATGATGTAATTGTCAAAAAATCGAACATTAAATTGCGCATGTATGTAGATTTTATGAAATTTAATAAAAACATGTGCTAAAGATTATTACCTGGTACTTTAGATAAATTTTCTAGTTGATTTTATTGTGGAGTTTTTTAATATGAGTTTTTTAGACGCTTTCTCAGGATATCATCAAATTTGATTGAATACTCCCGACATCTCACATACGTCATTAGTCACAATTGAGGGGTGTTACTGTTACCAAGTTATTCTATTTGGGCTTAAAAATGTCGGCGCTACGTACCAATGTATGATAGATCATGTTTTCAAAAGTAAAAAAAGGATGAAACTTGGAAGTGTACACAAATGATCTTCTCAGTAAAAGTCAAGAGTTTAGAGAACATACTCATGATCTTGTGGAGAGATTTTCAACTCTAAAAAAGTACAAAATGAAACTAAATCACACAAAGTGTGTTTTCGGGGAAAGCAAGGGAAAGTTCGTAGATCATTTGTTGACACCTCAAGGCCATAAGTCTAATGCTAATAAGGTAAAGATAATCTTGGTCATGCCGCCTCCTCGTACTCTGATGGAAGCTCAATTAGCTAGAAGGATCATCGGATTAAGTCATTTCATCTCATGATCTGGGGATAAATGTGCACCCCTTTTCAAAACCCTTCATAGAGCCTCTAAATTCGAGCAGACTAAAGAATGCAGTAAGCATTCTAAGAACTTAGGAAAAATTAATGTCTACTCCTCTTCTACAAAGCTCTCAGGAGGGTGAAGATTTATGTTACTGTACCTGAGAGTTGGTTCTGAAGCTATAAGCTCAGTATTGGTTCTAGAAGAGGAAAGAAGCTTCTCAATCCAATATGACAGAAGTGTACTAAAATACTCTGAAACTCAATAACAAATCTTGGAAAAGCTAGCTCTAGATATAATCATGTGAGCACGAAGACTCCGCCCATATTTTCGAGGCCATTCCGTGCATGTTGTTAAGATCATCCTTTGAAGACCATGTTGATGAAACCTGAGCATTCCCGAAGACTTCTTAAGTGGAATAACAAGCTCAAAAAGTTTAACATTTCTTACACACCAAGGATGTCAATCAAAGTTCAGGTTCTAGCAGATTTCTTGATAGAGTTCGTGGAATATAAAACCATCAAAGGGGATCACAAGTCCCCTGTCTTGGATAATATTTGTAGATGGAGCTTAGAATCCATTCCATGCAAGTTGTTACATATCATCCATTGAATATCATCTTGGAGAAACCCAAGCATTCCGGAAGACTTATTAAGCGGGCATTTGAGATCAGAGGTTTTAACATTTCTTACACACCAAGGAAGACAATCAAAGTTCAAGTTCTAGTAGATTTATTGATAGAGTTCATGGAAAAGAAATCCATCAAAATGAAAATGATAACTCCATTAACCTGGATAATGTTTGTAGATAGAGCTTTTGATACCCTATAAGAAAATGGACTTTTAGCTACAAGAACTCATCTGGTGTTGGAGTTATATTATTGAACCCAAATGATTTCCGTATCGAGCAGGTCATCAAGCTATATTTTTTTAGTACAAAAAATCATGTTGAGTACAAAGCGCTCATTTATGGATTGAGACTTACAAAGGAACTAAGCATAAAAGTCACTAAATTGCAAATGGATTCATTGGTAATAGCATCACAGGTAAAAGAGATCTTCGAGACGAGAGATTCAATCCTCAAAAAACACTTCGTGGTGGTGAAGAAAAATATTAAGAACTTTAGAACCTTTGACAGACAACATCGGATATCGGGTTCATGTCGGTTTGGGTTTGAAATGTCATATGTCGGATTGCGGGGGATATATCGAGGATATTTTACAATATCAGATTTTAATATTTAAATAAAGATAACAATGTTTATAACACTTTTTTTTGCAAATAAGTAAAAATGTACGGACAATATATGGTTATACACTTTGCATTAAACATGTAATAATATGATTATAATGAAGTATTAAACAAAAATAAACACAATTGTGCATAATTGCATATTAATAAATGACAAATATTGAATAAAGCAAATTGCTTTTATTGTTATGATTGTTTCTGGTGCAGTGATTCACCAATTCGTCATCCAATAGTTTAAATAAACCAACATGAACCAAAAGTCATCCACCTTATCAACAAAGCTTTTGTAATAATTGCTGAACATTTATCCAAAAAATATGTAATTATATATTAACATGATTAAATGAATAAACAGATTACAACATAATTCAATTTGATTGATTAACTAAACCAAGTAACCAACACACCAAATAACAATCGATTTAAGATAATAATAATACAAGTGCTGAAAAGGAAGTCATGATAAAATAAGAGGAAACATCATCAGTCACATTGAAGGCCAAAAGTTCAAAAGTCATAAGTCATACTGAATGTCAAAAGATCAAAAATCAAAAATCTTCACTGCATAACTTCCATATGTATGCCTGCATCAAAAAAACATGTATAAATTAATTATTAATGAGTAAAATCCTATTAAGTAAATTGATTTATAATTTATTTTATAGTAAAGACTTACATTTCATATTTCCTCTTCTGTTTCGTAGTCTTCTAACATTGTGTCTAATAGTAGAGCTTGCATTTTCTCTTTTGATAGCCCTGCATCTTCATCATCTTTCTTCAATGCTTGTGTTGCAATGCGCTTTCGCTTTAAACTTTCATTTTGTGATTGTTGGTTAGTAGGTCTGGTGCTCCTTCTTGGTCCCAAATCAGCATCCACAATGTCTCCAAGTTGTTGCCAAAGTCAATCCTTCTCCAGGAAACACTTCCTCCTCATTTTCATTATCACCTTCACTTGAACCAACGAGTCACTCTACTGCTTTTCCTTCATCCAAATTTTTTGCAGATATTGGATATCGAGAGATATCAGCATGCTTAGATTTGAGCATAGCATTAAACTTCACGAAAACAAGATCATTTAAACGTTTGCTCTCAAGTTTATTCCTCTTTTTCGAGTGGATCTACAAATTGAAACATTTGAAATATTTATTATCTCTTTATTACTTAAATGAAATTGCATGCATGTAGAACTACTGTACTACCATTTCGAACGTGCTCCAATTTCTTTCGCATCCAGATTAACTTGTGGTCAAACTCAATATCCTCATGACCATCCACCTCAAATTCGGAGTCTCAACTCCATGTAATTTCCTCCATTGTACTAATTAAAAAGCGAAAGTTAGCAATATGCATAAATCTTCGTGAACTTAGAATTTAAACTACTTACTTGGATTAAAAGAAGGAACTAGCAATTGCCTCTTTGCAAGATCCTTTCCAAATAGTCCTTGCCCGAACTGATATATATCAAGCTCACTAGTGATATGATCTTGCATATCAGGGTCATTTGAATACATTCTTGTAAGGCAATCAAGAAATCCATGCATAAACTTAGTATCCCCCTCCACCTCCTCCTTATTTGGGTAATAGAAGAAAAGATTTAAAAAAAATCCAGCTAAATGTAAAGGGCTGCTCATCTTGTTATCCACTCTACTATCAATCAACTTTCATATAGGAAGATATCTATTTTCTTTATTTTCGAGTGCTACAACAACTTTCTCTTTGGTTTTCTTCATATCTCCATACAACCAACCCATTGACGGTATATCTCCATCTGCTCTTCGTAGAACTTTAACCAGTGGGATAAATATAAGGAGTGCCAACTCAACATTATGCCAAAATGTGGCACTCAATGCTATTGTTGTGGTCTACATACAATGATACAACAACAAGATATTAAAACGATGCAGTGTATTTGCAAAAAATAATTTTAAAAATATTAGATGAACGCATTACTTGTTTTCCATGTGCGGTACTTGATAACTTTGGTGTCTCTGATACGCCCAAAACAGGTATGCGTATTACACGCAAGTGCACGTGCCGGTTCAAGTAATAAAGAGTGAATAAAGATCGTTTCCACGGAGAGGTGGCGAATTCAGTGATTGCAATTACTAGTTAGACCTTTTCTCTAAATTCAAGTAAAACGAAATTGATTTTTGATTTAATGAACTAAATTATGGAAGTTCTAAAATACGATAAACTAGACTATAGTTCGTTGGAGAAAACTTTAAATTCAGTTTGGAGAAATAATCTTATGCGGCGATTTCCTATGTCTGATGCAATGAATTTTTTTAAATGATACTTTGTGAGAATGAGCGGTGAACGACCTTGCAATGATTTTTAGAGTAGACAACCGTATCTCTCGATATCGGAGGTCCCTAGTCCTCTATTTCCCCTCGGGTGAAATAGGAAACCGATTAGAGATCGAAAACCATAGTTGCTAACACTAAGGGGAAATCTCTTTCTCCCTTTAAGTGTTATATGGAATCCATAACGCACTTACGCAACTCCTCTCTCGATTTATGGAGCGTAGTAAAAAGACGAAACCGTGATCAAAGGCTTCAAAATATAGATTATGAATTCAATAAAAGTAAATTCACCATTCAATTACAAAGATAAACTAAAGATCATTCATCACACAAGACATAGTACTTTCACAACACAAGATCGAGAGAATTAGTTCATGTCGGCGGAAGAAAACCACAAATATGAGTAGATCTTACAGCACATGATGACAGAAATTAAAAACTTGCAGTGTTTCGCTCTCCGATTCGGCCAAAATCCGTCCGTCTTCCTTGCTCGGAACAAACCCTAGATGAAGAACTCTTCTTCTCTCCTTCCTCCCTAATGGAATAATCATGATATATCTCATTTGATGTAGTTATTTCCTCTAAAAAAACGTAGGCACCCTTTTGGAAAGAAGCAACTTTCCATATTTGAAACCGGCGCCAATTTTGAATTTAAAAATCTGAAATTCGTCCAGACCACGTTGCAACCTGCTTTTTGCGCGTTGTGACTTATTTTCCTGGTTATTATGTTTGGGCAGATTTCCTTCTCCAAGCAGATTTTTTCGGCAATCCTCGCAATAACAACATGGAAAGAGACCAAATTAGCCAGAAAATAAATAAATATGAATTTAATTTCATTTCTACTTTATTCAATAGTCATTTTAAGCATTTTATAACAAATATTACGTCTAAAATCGGGCAAGATAACTTCTTTTTGGGAAGTTATCACACCTCCACACTTAAACCTTTGCTAGTCCCTAGCAAAGACAATACTAATCATGGAAATTGAGTGAGCGAAAATAATCATAATACAAACTCATAAGATCCTTCTTCTCAACATAATTAAAGAAAAGATTACTCAAAAGTTTCAAATTTAACCAAATGAGGACTTGTCATACCTTAATGGTTCGTAATAATCAAAAATTCACTAGCTTGATGAAAGGTAAAGCTCAATTAAACTTTCTAGTGTGCTGTGTGCTATCCTTTAAAATCATCGACTCCTATAAATTGTTCTCAACGAACTTCCTCAATAACTAAGAGAGAATGAAAATAGGCTGAGTCTTTGACTTAACCTCCACTAGAGTTGGTAGTTTAATTTGAAAAAAAAAATCATGAGGACTTGCAATATAAATGACCTTAGCTTGGTCAGGAATGAAATGATATAGTAAAAGATACTTCCCTTGTTAATATTCTTAATAACTCTCTCAACTATGAGGTTCATCCTTTAATTAGCAACTTTTTGGTCCGTAGTAGGGATCATTCCAAGTAGGTGTACACACACTCGGGCCACATATCACTACAACTCACACAATATTATTATTTTTTCTCTGTAATCATAGTTGGGATCATTCCAAGTATGAATATACATACCTAGGCCACATATCACTATGACACTTTCTTTTCTTCTTCAAAAGTCATAGTAGGGATCGTTCCAAGTAGGTGTACACACACTTAGGCCACATATCACTACGACTCATAATTATTTTCTTTGAACAATCACCCATAGTCAAATAGTTACTAAGAAATTGCTTTAGGAATGAGGGGAAATTATGCATGATAATCAAAGATTCAAGCTCTAAGGATAGTAAGTGATCAAATCAAATATAAGTAGTGAGGCACGGGTTGATCAAAGGGAAATGCTAATCATTCTTACAAATCAACTAAACATCTCAATGTTTTGGTTTATATCTCGACTCGGTTCATGCCAACCCTTCCATCATTATCTTTAGAAGTCAGTGAGAGTAAATTTTTAGGAAGCAAATTCTTTTAAAGAATTGTGTGGATAAGAGAAATATTTAAGAGAGCTTTTACCCATCTCACTAAATCCAAAGTGAAAGTATGAACCGTTAAGGATGCATATCCTACCAACAATAATCATCAAATAATATTGATTAACTCATTCATTAATTATATCGAGAAATAGGATTAACTAAAATTTTTGAAAATATTAAACTCTCACTCAATTGGTAGGAGTATACTACCCTCACCTCCACACTTTTGCCCTTTGCTAGTCCCTAGCAAAGAGACTTCAATATCGTTTAAATTTCGTTTTTAAAATATATATATATTTTTAATTAACATATAAAGGGAAGGACAAAATGAAGGACAAAACGAGACTTGAAATTTAAATACTCCCCTGAGAATTGGAGTGTTTGCATGAATGTCCATTACTTAGTGTCTCGATGATGTACTCAATGTATTCTGTTATGGAATCTCCTTCTGCAATCCGATCTCTTAAATATACCCCGCATAAATTAGACCCTCAACATGCACACCCATTAGGAAATGAGATGTAATTATGTTGGGCATCTCGTGTATCATCAAGAGTAACCGAATATATTATTAGTGCATAATCGTTCTTGTAGACATATTGACCTAAATCATCCTTAAACATTCGCAAGCATTTAATAGAAATAAAATACAGTCGGACTAGACAGAATCATAACCACAAATAACATCGTTAAGCAGAATTCATATACTAACTCAGCAGATCATAGAGTTAAAACTCAGAATTAATACACATCTGTCAAATTTACAGAATTTAAAGGATGGTTCAGCATAACAAGAAGTTAAAATACCATAATCTAATGACAATACATCATGACTCAATGAAATTCCCAAATAGCATCAGAGTCTAACATGAAATAGGCAGTCGAACTGATCATCATAAAAGAAATATACTGCCAAAAAGAATAAACCTGTCATCACGCTAATGTACGAGTGCAGCGCTAATTAAACAAGTGTCCAAAATAGAGCAACAGAGAATAAATATAAATCTGAGCAGGTGCAAACTATGTATCAAACAAAAAATAACTATGCACCCCCTTCGTCTGCCTCGTCATGCTCGTCGTCTTCAGCCTCCTCATGTTCGTCGTCTTCAGCCTCCTCTTCCGCATCTTCATCGCCATCGTCCTCTTCGTCTTCGTCCACATCATGTTCTTCCGCTTTTGTCAATGTTGGATCGACCCTCGACCCATCAGAAGTCAGGAGGTGACCATCTTTGTCAAACTGGGACTGCAGGGCATACTTAGGCATTGATACTGGGATCTGGGCCTTGCGCATAAGCTTGGCTTGATTCTCACAAATGTAATCCAAGCGGGAATTGAAGTAAACAAATTGGCAACGATGATATGCCTTCATGTACTCAAGCTGCTCGCTCATTGCGTCGGGATCCGCTCCATTGTCAACTGCCGGGATATCAATGTGCTTGGGGGCCGTGGCCGAGGCCTTTGCAGATTTGGCGGCGCCCACTGCCCTCAACTTGCCTTGCATTTGAGGAAGTTCAGCTGCGACCTTGATGTGCACATTCACTACTGTTTCGGTGATGTGGCGATCCACTTGCGTGATTAGGTCTCCCTCACCGAGTTCAACTCCAGCCGCGCGACATAGCTCTGTGATGGTAGTTGGGAACCACATGTGCTTCATTTTCTTGTCATTCACCTTTGTCCAGATAAGCCGGGAGATGATCCGTCCGATATTGACCTTTATGCCTTTTATGATGCAAAAAATCAATGCAATCCTATCAAGTTGGACGTGATTCAAATGACGTGTGGGCAGCAAACTTGTGTTTACAAAGTGGAGCCAAACTTTCGCTTCCCTCGATAGGCAAGTAGAGTGTAGAGCGTTCTCTTTGGTGCTCACCCAGTTTGGTCCCAGTACACTACAGATAACAGCGGTCATATCAGCCTTAGGCGTGGAAGAAAGCATAGCCGTATGATCTGGTCCGATGTTATCATCTAAATCAAAGAACAAATTGATGGCAGAGGCAGAAAAATCCACTTTCTTTCCTCGCACGAACACCGTCCCACTTTCTGCGACTGGTGCATTAGCGTAGAATTCATAAACCCATGGTAACACTGCCTCCGTCCTTGGGTGACAAAACGTTTCCCAGCCCATAGCCTGAATTTGCCCCACATAACCTATACTCCAGCCCCGTTTCTCCATCTTGAATCCTCTTTCGTAAATGGGCGGTATGGATTGGAGGGAATGAAATCTTTGGGCGGCTTCGTCACTCAAAAATCTCATCTGTTTGCGAGCTATCTCCTTCCCCTTTCCCTTTTTCCTCGACGCCATGACCTAGACCACTAAATCCAAACCCAATGCTAAAGTAAAAATGAAGCAATACACTACTCTAATGGAGTTAGGGTTCAAGAATATACCTTCAGAGGCTTCGGCTACCAAACCCGCGTCGCTGTTAGGTGATGAAATTTGCCGGAAAGCAGTAGCTCTCCGACAACCGTGCTTCCCCCTTAGCTGAAATCGGCGGCCGCTCGCCTACTCCCGTCGACGCCGACCGTATCGCCTGCGATGTCGCCGGCCGATCGACCGTCGCGTACTCCCGTCCGCACGACGCTTAGGGCAAGATGAGGAGAGCGATGAACGGCAAGAGAGGAAAGAAAATATCGGGTAGGCCGGTAAAAGGGTTTCGAAGTTTATAATATTGAGTTGCGGAACCGGTTAAGCAGGTGTGGTGACCGGTTCAGCCGGTTCGTGAGAACTGAACGAAGGAGAGGCAGTAAATGGAAAGTTGCGACCTCCCAATGGCGCGTTGCAACTTTTAATTTTTTTGTTCAACTTGGCGTCGGTTCAGACGAACCGAACCAGACCGGATTAAGGTTATTCCTTTCAATGCCAAACAGAAATTTAAAAGTCATGACTCCTGTTTGCTGGGCTGCAACCTCGAAATTGAGATTTAAAAAAAAAAAAAAATCCAATCGCCTCGCAGTTTCTTCCTGGTCAAATGATGATTTAGAATACAACATACGGGTGAAGTTTTATTAAAAGGAATAGTACTATTAATCTTTTTATTACTATTTAAATACATAACATAGATAATGGGTTGCCTCCCACCAAGCGCCTAATTTATCGTCCCGGCAGGACGGTACAGATCTAGTAGAGCGACACGCACGACACCGCTCGGTCGTCGTCCTCCCGAAGATATAGTTTAAGTCGTTCACCATTCACTTTAAACTCCGTTCCATCGCTTTCATTGAGGATAGTCACCGCGCCATACAGATGCACTGTTTTGACTTTGAACGGCCCCGACCACCTCGACTTGAGTTTCCCGGGAAATAACTTTAAACGGGAATTGAATAGGAGGACAAGTTGGCCCGGCTCGAAGTGTTTTTCCTTCATGCGTCGGTCGTGCCATTGTTTTGTGCGCTCCTTATAGATTCGCGAGTTCTCGTAAGCTTGCATCCGAATTTCTTCAAGTTCATTTAGCTGTAGTAATCTCTTCTTACCGGCGTCCCGAAAATCATAATTTATTTTCTTAATTGCCCAGAATTCCCGGTGTTCTAATTCGAGTGGTAAATGACAAGATTTTCCGTAAACCAACCTATACGGGGTTAATCCGATGGGGGTTTTGAACGCAGTCCGGTATGCCCGTAATGCATCTGTGAGCTTTTACGACCAGTCTTTCCGATTTATGCTCACTGTCTTCTCTAAAATCCTTTTTATCTCTCTATTTGATACCTCCGCAAGTCCATTCGTCTGAGGGTGGTAAGCGAGCGCGACCTTATGGGTGACTCCGTATTTGTTTAGCAACGAGGTGAATTGATGATTACAGAAATGACTTCCCCCGTCACTAATGATCGCCCTGGGTACCCCGAATCGATTGAAAATATAGTTTCTTAGGAAATTCAAGACTACCTTGCCATCATTCTTAGGTGTTGCAATCGCCTCCACCCATTTGGATACATAGTCAACTGCCAACAGAATGTATAAATTACCATTTGAATTGACGAACGGACCCATAAAGTCCATTCCCCAAACATCGAACAATTCGACCTCCATATGATCTTCTTGACCTCGAGGGAATTTCATAGCTTCAAGTACATTAAAAGTGATTTGTTCGTCGTTAACTCTCATAGTCAACTCCCCCTTCTGTACATCTATTAATGTCCTACCTGTGGCGAGGAATGGTTTCCCTACTATAATGGGCACCTCTCTATCCTCTTCCATATCTAAGACAACAAAGTCCGCTGGAAAAATAAACTTGTCCACCTTAACTAGGACATCTTCAACTATTCCTTTTGGGAACGCCAGGGTTCTATCGGCTAGTTGCAAGGTGATAGAGGTCTTGGAGATTTCTCCTAAACCAAGCTTCCTATATATCGAAAATGGCATCAGATTGATGCTCGCACCTAAATCACATAGAGCCTTACCCTCGAATTGGTAACCTATAGAGCACGGTATGGTGAAACTCCCCGGATCTTTCAATTTGGGCGGGAGTTTCTTCTGGAGTATAACACTGCACTCTTGCGTGAGTGCCACCGTCTCATGCGTTCCAAATTTTCGCTTTTTTGATAAGATGTCTTTCATAAACTTCACGTAGCTTGGCATTTGCTCCAAAGTCTCCGCGAAAAGGATGTTGATTTGCAGTTTTTTAAATATTTCAACAAATTTTTGAAATTGTTGATCGAGTTTGCTCTTCTTTAACCGCTGTGGAAACGACGGTGGTGGATAGATTTTTATATTAGCGTTCTTCTTTTTATCTTCAGTGACAGGTTCTCTCTTGGTCTCTCCCGATGCTCCTTCTACTTCTTCATTCCTCTTATCCTTTTCTTTTAACTCGTTGTACGCGGCATTAGAACCAACAATCTCCAACTCCTTTTTCTCACCAACTTGGATCTCACGATCATTTACAGTCCCACCCACTAACTCCTTACCACTCCGTAGAGTGACAACTTTGCAGTGAGGATTATCTCCCTTCGGATTTGGGGTTGTATCCGTAGGGAGCGAACCTTGGGGTCTAAGACTTAAAGCATTAGCGATTTGTCCCAACTGAGTTTCAATTACACGCAAAGAGCCCTCTAGGCTAGAAATGCGAGCATCCCTCTTCTGCATGGATTCTATGAGTAACTCATCAGATAATTTTCTAGTTGACCCCTGTTGATTGTAATTATTATTCTGAGGTGGATGAGGGTTTGAGTTGAACCCGGGTGGGTGTGCCATTCCCGAATTATTCTTCCATGAAAAATTAGGGTGATTTCGCAAATCTGGATTGTAATGAGTTGGAATTGCATTATGATTATTGTGATTCATGTACCTCGGTTGCCCACCTATATAGTTGACCTCCTCGTTATTGCTAACGATTTGCTCCACTGTAAGTGAAGGATTCATATTGATCGGAGGAGCAACTATACTATTAACTTGGGGGTTCATTTGAACCTGATTTTGATGTAGGGTTAAGGCATCTAACCGCTTATTCATCGAGTTGAATTGTGCGGTTATTTGCGCAGCGAAAGAAGTGAGTTGGTCAACTTGGTGTACACCTCCCATGGATGAGGAACCTTGGCGCTCAATTGAATGATAATTATTCGAAGATAGATCCTCTAAAATTTCATACGCATTCTCGGGATATTTGTTCATCAGTGATCCTCCTGCAGCTCCATCTACTTGGATCATAGTAGACGTCTGGAGGCCATTGTAAAAGGTCCACACCTGTTGGTGTATGGCTAGGCCGTGGTGTGGACACTTGCGCAATAGTTCCTTAAATCTTTCCCATGCGTCATAAAGTGTCTCTCCGTTCCCTTGCATGAATGTAGATATGTCACGCATAAGTTTGGCAGTTTTTGACGGAGGAAAATATTTAGCTAAAAATTTCTCTATCAGAGTTGCCCAAGTAGTGATAGAACCATTGGGCAGAGAGTTCAACCAATCCCTTGCTTTTCCTTCCAAAGAAAATGGGAATAACCTAAGTTTTATCGCTTCCTCAGATGCTCCATTGATTTTGAATGTGTCACATATTTCAATGAAGGTCCTTAAGTGAGAGTTCGGGTCTTCATTATTAAGGCCACCAAACTTATTGTGTTGAACGAGTTGCATTGTCATAGAATCTATCTTAAAGTTGTTTGCTTCAATTGCGGGTCTAGTAATACTAAACTGTAATCCTCCTCGGAGTGGCATGTTATAATCACGACATGTTCTCCTTTGTTCAACGGGATGACCGTTTTGATCTACCTGGCCTCCTAAATCCTGACCTTCTTGATGATTTTCATTTTCAGCGTTATGATTGTTATGATCCATTGTTAAGGAGTTGTTATGTCCTAAACGAACTGCTCTCCTATTCCGTCTACACGTCCGTTCGATTTCTAAATTTAAGGGTAATAATTCCGGTGATCGATAACGGGACATGCACTAATGAAAAAAAACAAAATTAATAAAAGGAAACACTCCTAAGAAAAGGAAAGAAGGTTACAAACTTGAACTCTAAATACTTAGGGTTCACTAATATCGCAAGAAATAAACACTAAATACGTCGCACCTCCCCGGCAACGGCGCCAAAAACTTGATACACCCAAAACAGGTGTGCATATTACACGCAAGTGCACGTGCCGGTTCAAGTAATAAAGAGTGAATAAAGATCGTTTCCACGGAGAGGTGGCGAATTCGGTGATTGCAATTACTAGTTAGACCTTTTCTCTAAATTCAAGTAAAATGAAATTGATTTTTGATTTAATGAACTAAATTATGGAAGTCCTAAAATACGATAAACTAGACTATAGTTCGTTGGAGAAAACTTTAAATTCAGTTTGGAGAAATAATCTTGTGCGGCGATTTCCTATGTCTGATGCAATGAATTTTTTTAAATGATACTTTGTGAGAATGAGCGGTGAACGACCTTGCAATGATTTTTAGAGTAGACAACCGTATCTCTCGATATCGGAGGTCCCTAGTCCTCTATTTCCCCTCGGGTGAAATAGGAAACCGATTAGAGATTGAAAACCATAGTTGCTAACACTAATGGGAAATCTCTTTCTCCCTTTAAGTGTTATATGGAATCCATAACGCACTTACGCAACTCCTCTCTCGATTTATGGAGCGTAGTAAAAAGACGAAACCGTGATCAAAGTCTTCAAAATATAGATTATGAATTCAATAAAAGTAAATTCACCATTCAATTACAAAGATAAACTAAAGATCATTCATCACACAAGACATAGTACTTTCACAACACAAGATCGAGAGAAATAGTTCATGCCGGCGGAAGAAAACCACAAATATGAGTAGATCTTACAGCACATGATGGCAGAAATTAAAAAGTTGCAGTGTTTCGCTCTCTGATTCGGCCGAAATCCGTCCGTCTTCCTTGCTCGGAACAAACCCTAGATGAAGAACTCTTCTTCTCTCCTTCCTCCCTAATGGAATAATCATGATATATCTCATTTGATGTAGTTATTTCCTCTAAAAAAACGTAGACACCCTTTTGGAAAGAAGCAACTTTTCATATTTGAAACCGGCGCCAATTTTGAATTTAAAAATCTGAAATTCGTCCAGACCACGTTGCAACGTGCTTTTTGCGCGTTGTGACTTATTTTCCTGGTTATTATGTTTGGGCAGATTTCCTTCTCCAAGCAGATTTTTTCGGCAATCCTCGCAATAACAACATGGAAAGAGACCAAATTAGCCAGAAAATAAATAAATATGAATTTAATTTCATTTCTACTTTATTCAATAGTCATTTTAAGCATTTTATAACAAATATTACGTCTAAAATCGGGCAAGATAACTTCTTTTTGGGAAGTTATCAGTCTCCCATTTAGCAGATGTGAACAATTCCCTCAAATGTCTTCTCTTATCCTGAAGGCTCTGCAATGATAAAAAAGCTGTAGCAAATCTGGTCACACCAGACCTAACGAGATCATGGGACTCCATGTCTTTAGTCGTCTCTCTGAACATAGCAAGAGCAATGGTGTGAACATATATAAATACAGTAAGTTGTCGGCCCATACAGATTGCACTTTTATTTGCTTCAGTTTTAAAATATCTTGGAGAAGAAGATTTATGGTGTGAGCGGAACAAGAAGTCCAAAAAATCTTTGGTCTTTTTACTGCTAGCAATCGTGATGCAGATATATTGTTGGACGCATTATCCGCCACAACCTGTACTATATTTGCTTCTCCTGGGCCATCCGGACTACTGATTGCCTCATCAACAAACTCATATATGAACTTGCCATCATGTGTAGATGATGATACATTCTTCGATAACCAAAATGCTACTCCAGCAACTATGTGCACAACAATATTCATGACGTTTCTGCCCTTGCGATCTGTCCAAGCATCAGTCAAAATACTACACCCATGCAACCTACATGTTTGAGTGAAGCTGCTTAACATTTCTTTGGTCCGTTGAACTTCCATCTGTAAGAATTTTTTCCTCATCTCATACGGCGTTGGTCCTTTCATCCCAGGGCCACATAGACCGACAACATGCAACATTTGTTGGAAGGATATGCTATATAGAGCATTGGAAGGAATACCCATCTCATATGCCCACCTAGCAATATATAGAGCTGCGTCATCTCTGGCTTTCTTCTTAAACTTACTCTCAATCGTGCTTTGTGAACTACTTCCTTACTCAATAAATTGGTCCATTGGACCTTTATTTCCCATACTTGTAAACAATGGCCTTTGTGAACTTTCGGGATCTGCACCCTCTCCATCAACAACCTCATCCAAGCTACTCTGTAACCTACTACTTCTCAACAGCTTACTAGTTTGTGCTGCTGCAAGGGTTGCTTCAGCTTTTGCTCTGACATCAGTTGGGACATGAGGGCATGACTTTACATTGCCCTTAATCCCAGCAAAATGATGTTTGAACCGAGTGATGCCCCCGTTTATGACTTGCTTGCAGTAATTGCAACGAATTCTACTTATATCCGTTGCAACCACTTTCTCTCCAAATGCCCAAAAAACATCTCTACCACCAGAAACTATCGCACTTACGTCTTTTGTAGAATACTGAGAGGAGTCCATTCTACAACACTAACAAAATATGTGAATGAACAAAATAATAAATTAAAACATGCCTCATTATTTCATACATGTGTGGATGAGCTTAGCATGAGTGAACAAAGAACACCACTGAAAACATGCCTCATTAGTTATCATGATCGATCAATGTGATAAAATCAACAAAATAGAGCACCCATCTGACCATCGTCAATCCTCAATACTCATATTCATTAGTCCCAATCGACGTGATAAAACAAACATCTAGCCCTATCTGGCAATCTTCAATCCATGGACCATGATTCTATTCAAAAAGATAAAATTCCAGAGCATCTCAAGTCTCAACAACAATATCATCATTCATCACAAATCAGTCATCATACTCTCACAAAGACGCATCATTGACATAATGTATTGCAAAATGATATTAGATACTTGGATTACTTTGGTATTTAAGTAACATCGTATGCTACAAAATTAGGAACAAAATTTGGACCAATTGTTAGCACAATGCTAAGCACAATTGTATATTAAAAATGACATTTACCTCAGAACCAACATACCAGCAAACATCCACATCATTAATATAATGATAGGGAAGGACAACATAACAACCAAAAATCAGTAAGTCCTAACCAGGTGAACACCTGTACTGAAACAGTAAGAGTAATCTAAGTGAGGAACAACCAAATACTGGTTCTTATAAAATCAGTAAGTCCTAAGCAGGTGAACACCTGTATTGAAAAAGTAACAGTAATCAAGAAAGAAAGCTAATTTTTATGAAATAAACACCACTCACGACTCCATGGAAAGCCAAGTCGAAGAAAGAAGAAGAGAACTTACAGAGTTACAGTGGAGTGAAGTTAGGGCGGAAGATGCGCCGCCGGGGATGCAGATTCGTCGCTGGGAGAGGCTGATTCGTCACCGGGAGAGGCTGATCCGTCGCCGGTAGAGGCTGATTCGTCGCCAGGAGAGGCCGATCGTCGCCAGGAGAGGCTGATTCCGCCGATCGTCGCTAGGAGAGGCTGATTCGTCGTCGAACTGTCGCAGCGCCATGAGAGAGAAAGGTTAGGGCAGAAGATGCGATGCTCCTCCCGACTCGACCAGTGAAATCATTTTAAAACCCCGATTTTTTTTATAAAATAAAACAAAAAAAAGGTGTCTGATATATCGCCAGGAGGCCGATATCAATCGATATATCACCGATATATATTGGATTTTTTACAAAACGTTATTTTGCTCAAACATATCGATTTCGTTGCGGTTTACGCCCAAAACCTTTATGTCGTCCGACATATCGGACATGTCGGCCGATATCTACAACAATGACCACCAGTGGAGAATAAGGAGATTGATGAGATAATAAAATATTAACTTCCATTAGGAAGGACTGTCACTAAACTCTTCTATCCAGCAATCAAAAAAGGAAAAGTGATGGAGATCGATCATCGCTCATCCTGGATGGACCTATACATTCATTTCCTATCCACCAGAGAATAACATTCAAGTATCACTAGTAAGTGAAGGTTTAGATCCAATGCAGTGTAAGAGGGGGTTTGCTCAAGGCTCAAGGTAGTCCACATAACCCTATCAAGTTTGTAATATGGATTATATAGTATCTCCAGCGTAGAGCCTAACCCTAGGATGACACGAACTCAATAACCCGTTCCGAGTCGTACTTGACACGAGCGGACATTAAATTAATATATCTAACAATCTCCTCCTATATCTGTCGTGATCCTTGACTTCGGATAAAGGTTGGTTTGTGCAACGTTCAATCCAAACGTGAATCATTCACAACCGTGTGCAGCACCTATTCATACATATTAGACTTAAAACATAAACAGTATAAGTCAAACAAAAAAAACTCAACTACAACAAAGAAAAAGTCTCAGGTACAATAAAGGCGCAGGTCCTAAACGCCTAGCGTCTCACATCAAATAGAGATCATAAAGTCCAAACGAACAAGTGCACAAGGAGCTAAACAATGCTCTGAACAGAGATATCAAAACAAAGAAATCTACTAAAGCTCTAACAATCGTCATCCATAAGATCGTTATGATCTTTATCCCAGACTACCTGTGCTCCTCCTGAAACGTCAGCCCCTGCAATTTCAACAGAGAATTTTATTTTATAGTGAATTCAATCCTTTGAAAATTTACACATATCTAGTTATTTTATAAGAACTTAGTATTAATTCATCATTATTGGCTGGGAGGACACCTTCACAGAGACTCATAGATTGACATCAGAATCTGTTATTTGTTTCCAAACGAAACGACTTACGGACTTCTGGACACCGCAGCTATATCTATGATCCTATATGGAATGTCGTGGTTACTGCTCTTCTAGAGTTAATTGGAACTCATCAAGTTTGGAATGGAATCAATTTCCAGAAGAAGAGATAAATCAAGTCAGATTGTGTTATTAAGTTTTGAATAACACTTTCCTTCAAGGCAACAGCCGAATCTAAGTGAAGTTATTAGTATCAAGTTTGGAATGAAACAACTTACCAGACCCGAGCTCAGCAATCAAGAGCATCAACGGAGCACAACATGATTGCTTTGACAAAGGAAATCAGAATAATCAAAATGTTGGACAAAGGCCGAACTAAATCGCCTGATATTTGAACTAAGGCCGAACTAAATCGCATTTAGTCTCATTTCCCCCACTATTTTGATTAAACGGTCCTTATGCATTCTTTTCGTTAATGAATCAGCCAGGTTATTTTTTGAACGTACATCGATCAAAGTGATAATTCATTGTTCTTTCAGATAATTCAATAAGACATGTCTCAGTCGTATATTTCTTCTCTTAGTATTATAGAGGGCATTCTTAATGACTTGAACTGCTGTTTGATTATCACAATACAAGCTCAACGAGTTGACTTGTAGATTAGACAAGGGAATGTCTAAAATCAAGTTCCTGATCCAATCTGCCTCTTCACCAGCTGAAGCTAAGGAAAACAACTCGGCTTCCATAGACGACAATGCTATATAGGTCTGTCTTTTGGATTTCCAAGTGATAACAGCTCCACCCAAGGTGAATATATATTTACCGGTATACTTGTTGTTCCCGGCTTCTAAACCCCACGAGGCATCAGATTGTCCTTCCACAGTAAGTGGGTAACCATTGTAGTACAGTGCATGATCTTTAGTATCTCTCAAGTATCTTAACAGTCTGTCTAGGGCTTCCCAATGGTCTTTGCCTGGATTACTGGTAAAACGGCTCAGTATGCTATCCAAAAAAGTAATGTCTGGTCTTGTACAACTTGTGGTATACATGAGACTACTAATTATTTTGGAATACTTGATTTGATCAATGCTGGTCTATTAATTAGGACTCAACTTGATATTATGATCAAACGATGTCTCAGTCGTCTTACAGTTATCATATCCCCAGGTAGAAAGAAGTTACTCAATATAATGAGCCTGACTCAGAGTAACCCGACCCTTGTCAACTCTAACCTCCATACCTAACAGGGTATCCATAGGACCAAGGTCCTTTATGTCAAAACTTCTGCCAGAGTGGACCAAGATTAGACCCCAAAATCAGTATATCATGCACATATAAACATATGATGACTGTTTGATTTGACAATTAGCGGTGATAAAGGCATTTGTATGAGAGATTGGACTAAAATTCAAGGCTCTTTACCACCTGATCAAACTTTATGTGCCACATCTTAGGCATTTGTTTAAGCCCATATATTGATTTATCTAATTTACACACTTTATCTTTTAGATCTTTCTGCACATAACCTTCAAATTGTGATATGTCGATATCCTCATCAAGCTCTCCATTTAAGAACACTGTTTTCACATCCATCTAATGAACTATAAAGTTCTCGATAGATGCTAAGGTCAGAAGAATCCTGATAGTCGATAGATGACACACCGGTGAATAAACATCAAAATAGTCTATTCCCTCTGTTGTTTATAAGTTTTAGCTACGAGACACACTTTATACATAGCTATAGATTCATCACTATTAGTTTCTTCTTTAACACTCATTTGCATCCTAGGACTTTAGCGTCTTTCAGCAAGTCAAATAAATGTCAAGTATTGTTATGTAGCGGCGAGTCCCTCTCATCATCAATGGCTTATGCCCACAATAACGAATCTCTAGATTTCATTGCTTCCTGGTAGGATAATGGATCATCCTCTAAGTGATAGATGACAAATTTTTCACCAAAGTTTTTAGGAATTCTCTCTTGTAGATGATCTAAGTGGAACAGGTTCTACCTCTAAAGGTTGAGGAGCAGTGTCGGAAGGGCCGGCTTCAGGTTCTACGATAGATTCTGAAATCATATCATTAGACCCAGAGACATACAGACCATGATCCTTGACAAAATTATTTTCAAAGAATATGACATTTCTTGACTCTATCACGGTATTCGTGGATAGATCAAGAAATCTGTCAGCTGCACTATCTTCTGCACTACCTAGATAGACGCACGTTATTGTTCTAAGTCCTATCTTAGGCCTCTTAAGGTCTTGTATTCACACATAGACAATATAGCCCCAAGTCTTTAGAGTATCATATGTACAAGGATGATCGTGTCACAGCTCATGTGTTGGGGCTGCGGTCCGGAATCGCCCCCGCGTTGCGGCGCTATGCGGTAATGGCTTAACTGGCTGCCCCGTCCCCGGTCAAAATCTTGATATAAAGATTAGTATGCGCCTTTGACCTTCAGGCCGGTCTTTTGGTGCAGTTGGTAGCGCTAAGTCCTCTCAATTGGTGGAGATGCGGGGTACGGGTTCGAAACCCCAGGGTCGTTTCCGGGGGGGGGATTGTTGGGGCTGCGGTCCGGAATCGCCCCCGCGTTGCGGCGCTATGCGGTAATGGCTTAACTGGCTGCCCCGTCCCCGGTCAAAATCTTGATATAAAGATTAGTATGCGCCTTTGACCTTCAGGCCGGTCTTTTGGTGCAGTTGGTAGCGCTAAGTCCTCTCATCATGTGGGGTAGAAGTGAGCTGAGAATGAGACACTCTATTTAGAATGTGGTTTGCAGTACGAACTGCTTCTCCCCAAAAGGAATAAGGCATGTCAGCTGTTAGGAGCATAAAATTTAACATCTTTGTCAAAGTTCTATTCTTACACTCGGCAACACCATTTGACTGAAGTGAGTAAGGAGCTGTGGTTTCAAGAATTATTCCCTCAGAGGCACAAAATTCCTTGAACCCGGTAACAATGTATTCTACTCCTCGATCACTTCTAAATATTTTAATTTTTAGGTTTAACGTATTTTCCACACGAGACTTGAAGGTTTTAAAAGTCTCAAAGGCCTCATCTTTTGATTTCAACAAATACACATGACAATATCTCGAAAAATCGTCTATGAAGGTTATTAGATACTTCCTTCCCCCTCTAGTGACGTAACTACGAAAATCACAGAGGTCTGAATGTATCAATTCCAGAAGTTGTGTGCTTTTCGAAACCGACTTGAAAGGTTTTCTAGTGATTTTGGTTTGAGCACACACCTTACACTTGTCAAATCGAATAGACAGATCTAATATGATGTTATGGCTTTTTGCTAGATCTAGCATTTTTCTATTGTTCACATGTCCAAGTCTGTTATGTAGCAACTTATGATCAATAAGGTTTGAACTTACTTGGTTAATGTTATCGTTATTTAAACTAAGTCGATACATTCCGTTGATCAAATATGCACATCCAAAGTAATGTGAATTGACTGTTAAAGTCATTCTACCGTTTTGAGTTGTGAAGGTTATTCCAGCCTTATCTAATAAACTTATGGAAATCAAGTTCTTAGTTAAACTAGGAACTATTTTAACATTATTTAAAAATAACGTTTTACCTGAAGAGAGGACCAGCTCTGCTGTCCCAGCATGGGTCACCTCGGTCTCTCCTCCATTGCAGTTCTCCACATTTTCCTAGACTGCTACGACCTCAATCAAAAGACCTCTGTCATTCGTTACATGACAGATAGCACCACTATCCAGCCACCACTAAGAGGAAGCACTGTGGTGACTACTCCCGATCATAGCCACGAGGGGCTTAGGTTCGGAGTTGTCGGCCAGCAGATTTAATGCAATTTGATCATCTAAGTGGATGTATCTTTTGAGTTCAACCAATGTGATCTCTTTCAGCTTTTCTGCCTTGAAAAAGATCCACTCAGGAGGCAGCTTGAGCAGAATAAGACCCACAAAAAGATTATCGGATATCTCGGAATGTTCGACTGCCAACTTGAGGCACAGATTTTCCAGTTCAATAATTTGGGAGGTGATTGAAGAGTTTGTATCAAATTTAGAGTTAAAAAATCTCTCACTAAGGAGAGTTTTCAACAATCCTTCCTCCTTTTAGAAGTGCGCGTTCAAGCGATCCCAAATCTTCTTTGCAGTATCAAAACCACTGTAGGTCATGGCGAGACAAGGACTTATGGAACTTAGTAGATAGTCCCTGCAGAAAACATCGTCCTTACTCCACTTATATTCGTCCACATCCTCTCGGGTAGTGGCGAAATCGCTTCATCCCTAGTTGGACGTGCAATTTCCAAAGATAGAAATCAGAGGGAGCGAACGACTGAAGCTCCACGATATCGAGTGAGCTACATCTTAACATTTCAATTTAGCTTGAACAAAAAACTAGTAAGAAATCACCTGATCCGCGCAGAGACGACCCAGTGTCTTCTGATCCAATCCAGAAATTGATTTGCTCCTCCTAACCCAGTCGTTGAATACAGATTCGATCAACAACCTTCCGCAAATGTGATGTGAATTCCTTAAAATGGTGCATAAATCTTGTCAAGTGACGATCATAATCAGAAACACTTTGCTTGCAACAGTCGTGGCAACAGATAGAGATCTGATGCAGATCTCCCTTAAAATCTTAGGAGAGATCCATAGGTGCAGATCTCTCTTAACAGCCACAAGGAAGAACAACAGCCCTAAACCCTAAACCCTAAACCCTAAACCCTAAACCCTAAACCCTAAACCCTAAACCCTAAACCCTAAACCCTAAACCCTAAACCCTAAACTTTAAAAAAGGGTGATAACTTAGGAGAGATCCATAGGTGCAGATCTCTCTTAACAGCCACAAGGAAGAACAACAGCCCTCTAACTTAGGAGAGATCCATAGGTGCAAACCCCCCCGTTTTTTTTAATCAGATCTGTTACTCAGATCTTGCAGCAAGGACGTAGCAAAAACCTTCCTCCTATCGATCCAGAGGATGGCGACAGTAACAGATCAAGCAGCAAATCCAGATGAAGAGAGAAGAACACCGACAAAAACAGTGGACTTCCCTAGATCGGCGATGGCCTATAACCGGCAGCGGCGACAGATCTGCGAACGACAAGGAGGCGCACGACTCCGATATACAGCGGAAAACTGACGGCCCCTTTTCTCGATCGACGGCCACAACACAAGTAAATCGAGGGAAAGAGAACTCCCGATCGCGCGTTTTTCCTTTTCCTTTCTTCTGATCGGTGCACCGGGATTCCAAAAGATGGGCGACGCTCGGGATTTCACGAACGGGAACGACGACGGTGCAGTTTTATTTTCGAGATCGACGAAGATGAAAACCCGATCCTTCCTTCACTCGCGATGGAGAACGGCGACGGAAATCGGGAAATCGAAGGGGCACGGGAGCGGCGGGTTGAGAGCGATGAGGGAAAACCCTAAAAACTCCTATCTTGAGAATGTAAAAGGGGGTTTGCTCAAAGCTCAAGATAGTCCACATAACCCTATCAAGTTTGGAATATGGATTATATAGTATCTCAAGCGTAAAGCCTAACCCTAGGACGATACAAACTCAATAACCCGTTCCGAGTCGGACTCAACATGAGCGGACATTAAATTAATATATCTAACATGCAGCTCGTCACTTTCTCTCTTTGGAGTCCTATATCAAAGAACATTCTTATCACCTTTGACAAGTTGTAATACTAATCATATTACAAGAAATTCACTCCGGAAAATGCGAAAGTCATTCATGGGCACGAACCTTAGAGAAAAGAAACATCGGGCAAAGATACTTCGAGTTAGAAAAGAAGAAAGATGTGAAATAGTACACCAAGAAGAGTCTCCAATGTTATTAGTTTACTCCTCTATAATTAAAACCCGCGCAACAACTATGTTCAGTCTCTACCTCTTGGCTGCTTGTTGTTTGGGGAGTGGATCTCCTCAGACCTTTTCCAATGGCAAGTGGACAATGAAGATACATCTTAATTTTGCTTGGAGGCTTGCTTGGCCGGCCATCTCTTCTCAGAGGAATATTGTGTTTATTCAGGAGGAGCCCGTATTTGTAAGAGGAGTGCCCTTCTCTTGCTCTTGGGAGTTCTCCTAAACCTCCATTACTCCATGAGCCAATCCCTTTTCCAAGAGTTCCCCCCTCTTTTTTTATTAGTTCCTAGTTCTCACTCCTTAATCCCCCACCTTAAATTATCCTCCATTTTCCACCATCCATCAATGTTCATGGTCCAATTTACAAGCTACTTATATTTTTCATTATCCTTTTCTTCCATAATACTAATCAAAGTTGTGTCATTCCTACTTCTCTTATTAAATAACATTTCTCTTAAAAAAGATTATATATTTATTTTGCAATTGATTCTTAAAAATGATGTAGTGTCTTGCTGTAACTTCACAATACTCTTCTCATGAGACACTATATGCTTGAATAAAGAAACAAGTTAAGAAAAGAAAGCGGCCTTGTGTTCATATTCCACCAGTGATACAAATTTGAATTAAAAATTTGTTGAATGTTGTCGGAAACCTCTTCATATTGTATCAATGTAACATTTCTTCTTTAGACTCCATCTCCATTGGATAGTCGCGCGTTTTTCGTCCGAGCGTGTGTTTTTCGTCCAGCGCGCGTTTTTCGCTCAGATGCCTGCTTCTCATCATAAATACAAGCTCTGACGAAAAAATGCGCGCCCGGATGAAAAAACGTGTGTACGGGCGAAAAACGTGCGCCCGGGCGAAAAACGCGTGCCCGGGCGCCGCGCGCCCGGGCGAAAAACGAGCGCCCGGGCGAATAACGCGCCCCCGGGCGAATAACGCGCCCCCGGGCGAAAAACGCGCCCCCGGGCGAATCACGCGCCCCCGGGCGAATAACGCGCGCCCGGGCGAATAACGCGCGCCCGGGCGAAAAAACGCCCGTCCGGGCGAAAATACGCGTCCCAGGGCCCAAAAACGCACCCCCGGGTAAAACAAAATGCTCCCCCGGCCGAAAAAACGCATGCCTGTGCGAAAAATCGCGTCAGGGCGAAAAAACCGCGCATCAGGGCGAAAAGCGCGTGCCCGGGCGAAAAGCGCGTGCCCGGGCGACAAGCGCGTGCCCGGGCAACAAGCGCGAGCGATAAATGCGTACCCGGACGATAAACGCGTGTCTGGGCAAAAAACACGCACTCAGGAAAAAAATATATGCACGAGAGAAAAGGCACGCTTAGGCAAATAGCTCATGTCTTAAAACATCTTACCTCATTTAATGCACGCTTAGGCAAATAGCTCATGTCTTAAAACATCTTACCTCATTTAATGCGTTCAGCGTTGACACGTTTTGAATTTTATAAAAGTGTTTTATAATGTCAATTCCTATACCAATTTCATCAGGTCATAATTTCAATTCTATTGTCCGAATTTAGGCTCTATTTCGGGGGGACTTATTTTCACCGGTCAAGCGGTTACGACCGCATGTACCGGACCCAAAAACCTAATTTTAGAATGTCAATTCCTTACAAAGGAACCAACCCTTAGTGTCAAGAGAATAGTGTCCTGTATGCATAATATTTGGCAGTAGTAATTTTTAATGGCAAAAATATGCTCAACAAAAGGTAACACTTTAGATATTGTCAAAGCATTCTAATTTGTAGGTGATTATTATGTATAAATTTATTTTGAAATGTGCACATCATTTTATTAATGAAAATTTAAAACAAAATTAACTCTAATGATAGGTAGATGCAAACAAATACAAAAAAATAGTCAAAAATTAGAGATTTTTTTTTATAATTATTCTCCTCATCGTCACAAGTCTATCCCTCAAAATAGTCTTGCAACTGGAGTCATATAACTCATGCAATCCTTCAAATTTGCAAAACTAGAAATCTTTCATGCCTAAAATTTCCATCAAAATTCCACCAAAATTTTCTATTAACCGTTTATAAATTCAAATTTTGTCAAGCATTTTGAAAATTATTATCCAATAAAGTTTTCAGACTCTTCCTCTTCTCCATGGCTGCCCCTTCTTCCCCTAGAATGGGAAAAGAGGGTGAATAGATCCTTTGAATGAATTGATTTTGATTTACAAGTATCAAATTGATCATCACTTAAATATATATATATTTTTTAATTTATAAGTATTCAAAATAAATTTACACATAACATTACTTATTTATTTTTGAAAATTGGTTACAAAATTATTTGATTAAATTTGAATCTCTGATGTGGTGTCCTGATTGAGAATATTTGAACTGCAGAAATTCCACCGGGATATCCCCCCAACGACCGTCTTCGCCTTCGGCACCTCCCGAGAAGCTGCCACCGTCCCCGGTCCAACCATTGAAGCTCGGCAAGGCGTCACCACCCACATCACATGGGAGAACCACCTCCCTTCCCGCCAAATCCTCTCCTCGGATCCCACAATCCCCATCGCCTCACCCCCACCGGCGTCCCCACCGTCGTACACGTTCACGGCGGAATCAACCCCCCGGGCATCGACGGTCACCCCAATGCCTGGTTCACTTCCAACTTCTCCTTTGTCGGCCCTAGCTTCGTCTCTCCCACTGCATCCTACCCAAATTGCCAAGACCCCGGCAACCTTTGGTACCACGACCATGCTCTCGGCCTCACTCGTGTCAATCTCCTTACCGGCCTTATTGGTGCCTACACGCTCCGTTCCCATGAACTTGAGTCCCCGCTCCGCCTCCCCACCGGTTCCAACTTCGACCGCCACCTCTTCCTGTTCGACAGGAGCTTCTACACAAACGGCACGCTCTTCCTCAACTCCACCGGCGATAACCCCTCCATCCACCCACAGTGGCAGCCTGAGTACTTCGGCGATGTCATCATTGTCAATGGCAAGGCCTGGCCGTTCCTCTCCGTCCTCCGCCGCCGTTACCGCTTCCGGATCATCAACGCAAGCAATGCCCGCTTCTACCGCTTATTCTTCTCCAATTCCCTGCGCTTCCTCCACCTCGGCTCCGACTCTGTTTACCTCAGCAGACCCGTCTCCTCTAGAAAATTTCTCCTCGCCCCCTCCGAAATCGCCGACGTCGTCGTCGATTTCGCCGATTCCTCCACCGACTCCGCCTTTCTCCTCAACGATGCTGCCTACCCGTTCCCGTCAGGCGACTTGCCGGATGAGTTTAGCGGCAAGGTGATGAAATTCATCATCAACCCCCACGATCGGAAGGACCGAGATCAATCGCGCGTTCCGAGGCAGTTAATTCCGGCCCCTCCACCACCGTCGGCGAACCTTGCCGCCGTGACTCGGTACATCGCGATGTACGAGTATGAGAGCGCGACGGGGAATCCTGTTCATCTGTATCTCAACGGCCTACCATTCGAGGCGCAGGCGACCGAGAAACCTCGGTCGGGGACCAGCGAGGTGTGGCACGTGATCAACCTGACGCAGGACAACCACCCGCTGCACATTCATCTGGGCCTCTTCGTGGTGCTGGAACAGCGCGAGCTGGTGGATGTCCAGGCATTCAAAAATTGCATGATGAAGATCAACGACGCGCAGGCGTGCCACGTGGAGAAGCACGCGAAGGGGCGTGTCGACCCGGTCCCAGCCCATGAACGGGGCTGGAAGAACGTGTTCAAGATGAAGCCTAGTTTCATTACTCAGATTGTAGTCCGGTTCGCAGACCTCCGGTCTGAAAAACCGTACCGGTTTGACGTCACCAAAGAGCCGGGCTATGTCTACCATTGTCATGTGAGTAGCTGTCTCCTTCTTGAAGAATTTTATTATTATTATAACTCACACATTTAAAATAAAATATATTTTCTTGCTAATTAATTGCAGATATTGGACCATGAAGATAATATGATGATGAGGCCGTTGAAGTTTTTGGCTTAAGAGCTTGCCATTACCGGAGAGTAATAAATAAAATTGATGTGTTTATTTAGATATATTAATGGGAGAAAATAATTTATCAATCATTTTCTTTCGATTGATAAAATGGAAAATATTTATAATGGGTGATTGTAAGGTTTTTCTTTGAAGTATTATTGGAAATGTATTGCTACATCGAGTTTACCCAGTGTTGAAGATTGAATGGTTGGTTACAATTTGCAACCAAATATTAGTTAAAATATGTAATCTCATTGCAAGACAATTTATTTATTTGCTGTAATATGGTGATTTAATCGTATAATTTTGTAATTTATATATACACAAAATAATGAATGTAACAAACATCATCCGTTTGAACATAAAAAATGGATGAAGTTTTTTAGGTGAGCGTTAGCAAATGACAGTTTAACACTTTAATCCTCATGTTCACGACCGTCACTACCATACCAAAGGAGCCTTTAGGCTCCTCCGTTTGGCACGGTGGTGGTGGTCCTGAAGATCAGGGTTAAATTGTCATTCGTTAACAGCCACCTAAGGAACTTCATTCACTTTTATGTTCAAATGGATGATGTTTGTTAGGTGATTCTTAACGAATGACAGTTTAACACATGCGTTTATGACCGTCATCACCGTTTGGCCAAACGGAGCCTAAAGGCTCCTTTGACATGGTGGCGGCTGTCGTGAACATGAGGGTTAAACTGTCATTTGCTAACGCTCACCTAAGGAATTTCGTCCAATTTTATGTTCAAATGGCAGGCTCCTGATACACAGTTGACACTGCGGAAATGTATCCCCTTTCAGATCCAGTTCAACAAGACTACAGAAATCCTTGTCTTTCTCCCGACGACCCATTCGGACGACGATCTAGTTCTCCGAACGATTCATTTTCCGCTGGGGCTCGCATTCTCCGTTCGGGAGCACATTCTTTGCCCGAGCACGCTTTCTCGCGCATGAGCGCTTTCATCTCCTGAGCATGCTTTCTCCGCACGGGCGTGCATTTTCCGTCAGAGCGTGCATTTTCAGTCAGGGCGTGCATTTTTTCCCAGGCGGTCATTTTTTTTGCGCGTATTTTTCGCGCAGAAGGGCATTTTCTCCCGAGCGTGCATTTTCCCACCTTATGCACAATTTTGAGCCGAGCGAACAATTTTCCACTTGGGCGCCAATTTTCCGCCTTGATGCACTTTTTTGGCTTGGGCGTGCATTTTCCCACCTGAACGCGCATTTTCCTGCCCTGACGCGCATTTTCGGCCGGGTGCGCATTTTCGGCCCGAGCATGCATTTTCGAACTGAGCGCACATTTTTTCGCTCGATCGCGCATTTTTCCGCCCCGATGCGCCTTCTCTGCCCCGACGTGCATTCTCCGCCCGGGCGTGCATTCTCCGCCTGGGCACGTATTCTTCGCCCGTGCACGCATTTTCAAACGAACAAACCTTGTAATTGTTGGAGTTATGATATTTATTTTATTTTCTTATTGTATAACCCGTTATGCGTCGAGATCAAAAATGTCTAAGGACACGACTATTCACAAACCTCTCAAGAATAGTACTCGACATCCTCAAGGAGGAGAACGATGATAAGTATATGTCAAAGGGAGAGTACCCCTTGCAACTCGCCATTATGGGCGAGTTCCCCTTGTAGCTCACCATTATGGGGGAGTTCCCCTCGCAGCTCCCCATTATGGGCGAGTCCCCCTTGCAGCTCACCATTTTGGGGGAGTTCCCCTCGCAGCTCCCCATTATGGGCGAGTCCCCCTTGCAGCTCACCATTATGGGGGAGTTCCCCTCCCAGCTCCCCATTATGGGCGAGTCCCCCTCACAACTCGCCATTATGGGGGAGTTCCCCCCGCAGCTCGCCATTATGGGCGAGTCCCCCTCGCAGCTCACCATTATGGGAGAGTCCCCCTCACACCTCGCCATTATGGGCGAGTCCCCCTCACACCTTGCCATTATGGGTGAGTTCCCTGAGCAACTCCCCATTATTGGTGAGCAACCCTTGCAATTCGTCAGTGTGGGCTAACATACATACCCCTTAGGATTTGTCTATAAATAGAACACTAGGGATACTAGGAATGACACGTTGAGGTTCCGCCAAGCTCCATGTTTCTCAAGTCCGTGTTGTCCATGTACCTCGCTCGACCTTTGGGTTGTGGAGGGAAAGTTTTCCCAAACTTTCGGGTACGTGGTGACACCTCCCTAATGAAGCACCTTGGGTGTGCTTGTCGACATCTCTCTCTTTCTCTTACTCTAGCCATCCGAATTGTGGCATTCAACGCTGAATAAGTAACCTTATGATACACTAAGGTCGGAACATTTGAAGCTACGATTTTCTTGACTTCAATAGTTATGTCCAGTTTTGCCAAATAGTTTATAATGTGTTTTCCTTTTATGAAAAGCTCTACAAACGGAGTTTGTTGGAACCCCACCTTTTTTAGGGTTGATTTGGGATAGGTTCACTATTAGGAATCTCAGATGACCCACATTGTATAGTCTAGAGTCATAAGTCTTTATCAGGGTCTAGGTCAAGTCAGCAAACCTAGAGTGATTGGTTTTCACCTTCAGAAGGCTTAGAGACAGAAGACCTCTAGAGAAAGGAGTTTTCTAAGAGTCAGAAAAAGCGTTCGACGATAGTTGAACTCAGCTCGACGATCGTCGATCTCAGATCGAAGAACTTAGAGTTTCTTCTCTGTGTTAAGCTCGACGAAAGTTCAGCTGAGATTGACGATTTATCAGCTTAGACGAAGTGTTATCTCAGCTCGACGAATTTGGAGCTCCATTCGACAATTTTATACCTCTTGTCTGCTATCTTCAGTTCAACGATATTGGATCTAAGGTCGACGAAATTTGTTGAGTTCGACTAAATTCTTCCAGATTCAGGTCGAATATTTTCTCTCAGTTTCAATTCGACTAAAGCAGAAGTATTTCAAATTTTATTTTATTATGTTTGTAATACTCTGGTAATTAATGCTTAATATTCTTATGAATATAGCCATTCCATGACAGCATTGATTATGTTTTTTACAGAGTTATTACTTGACTTATTTACTGGGACAGTTGAGGAAATTCATTTAATACATATTTTAGCCGTTCAACTCCCAGATTTTCTACAGTAAATCAAGGATAAGGAATTCAAAATTCAAATGCTATAATCTGTAAAGAATATATAAGGTTTTCTTCTTCTTCAAGACAGATAACAATACAGAGAATAAGAAAAGCAGTAATATATACAGAAAATAAGAACACACAAAAAAGGCAGTCAGGAATACATTCTTACTTCAGGAATTTTCAAGAGACAAAATCATCAACATCTGACTGAAAGTTTCTTGAAGATTTTCAAGCAGTCTGAAGGCCTACACCCTGAGCAAAGCTCTCTTTCTCCTGAACCATTCTACATCTCAGGGAGAGCTTTGACAACAGCACAATCCACTAGTCTTCTCTCAGATTGTTGACAGTGAAAAACATCATCTTTATTTTCTTTCACCACTGTAAAAGGGTTTTTAACTCCCTTCAAAAGTTATCATTTGGTTGTCAAGTCTCCTGATCAAAAGACTTGGTTTGGTTTTTGAGCACTTGGTCAAAAGCTCAAAGGATTGCAAGGTCTCCCTTAGAAAATAGATCTTGTGGTGGCAGGGCACCTGATCAAAAACCTGTTGTGGATTCCTACCAGGGTGGTAGAAGAGTGGATGTACCAAAGTTTAGAGGAACCACTATAAAATCTTTATGTCATCTGGTTGCTCTATTTTTTATTTTCTCTGTGCTGTGATTTTTGTGTTTTTTTTTCTGCCTTCATAAATATAGTTATGACTTTTTTTAATCTGCAATAAAAAATAATCAAAATTTTTTAAAACTCTATTCACCCCCCTCTAAAGTTAGTGTGATCTACCCCTTCTCTTTAAATTGGTAACAGAGGGTAAAGTTATTTGGTTTCACAAGCTAACACTTGAAGCAAAAGATCTTTGATAGATCCCACTTACTCTATTGTCTTTCTAAATCATGGTGCAGTATAAAGAATATTCAAGCACAAGACCTCCAGTGTGCAATCTTAACAAGTTTGCACTTTAGAAGATAAGGATTATGCTGTATATGAATTCCATTGATGAAGATATCTATAATTCTATTTTTACAGGTTCCCGTAATCCTTCTACAACAACCAGTACAAGCACCAGTATAGTTCCATCACCTGAGTGGACTGATGTATAGAAGAAAGAAAAGGTTGCAGATGCTAAAGCTATGAGCATTCTAGCTTATACAATGTCTGATGACATATTTTAAAAGGTAGTTGAATGCACATCAGCAAAGGCCATTTGGGATTCCCTAAACCAAATGGTAGCAAGATCTGCTGATGAGAGGAAAGATAGAAGATACCTTCTCATCTCATAGTATGAAAATTTCAAAAAGGATGAATCAGAGTCCGATGCAGATATGTACAACAGACTCAGCCTGATTGTTAATGAGCTGAAGAACTTGGATAAGAATATCTCATTAACAGAGATTAATGATAAATTCCTTATGTGCTTCCCCAGCACATGGGATTCTAGGATCTGGCCAATCAAGGAGGCCAAAAGCATAAATGAGATTTCTACTGAGTCTTTGTTAGGCAAGCTCAAGTCCTATGAACAGCTGATCAAGACTAGGGAAGCTGCTGAACAAAAGACTCATACCTCAGGAAGGAAGGAGCAAAGTGTTGCCTTCAAGGCATCTGAAGAATCTAAAACTCTACCTGTCAATGAAGAGCTAATGAGCCTATTAGCTAAAAGATTCCATAAAATGGCAAAGAAGGACTTCAGAAGAAGATAAACAAGAAAGGAGGATAAACTAAGGTATGACAAGACTCCTACCAAGGAAATTGTCTGTTATGGATGCAGGAAGCAAGGACACATTCTTCCTGAATGTCCAGAGGCTTAGAAGAAGGATAAGAGAAAAGAAAAAGAATACAAGAAACACTCCCGCAAGCCCTCCTCCAACAAATACAAGAAGAAGAAGGAAAAGGGATTTTTGGCTGAGACCTGGAGTGACTAAGAAGAAGAAACTTCATCCAGTTCTAGTGAGGATGAAGAAGAGGCTAAAACCAAAGAGATCTGCTTGATGGCAATTCAAGCATCATGCATTCACTCAGCAGCTGAAGAATCCGCATCAGAATCAGAATCAGAAGAGGACTAGGTAATAACTTCTTTTGATTTTACTTCAGAACATTTTAAACTTGAATTCAAACTTTTGTGTAATGATCTAATTAAATCTGAGAAGGAAATCAAACTTCTCAGAGAAAAATAAATAGAATATGATAATTTGTTTTCAGAAAACATCAAATTAAAAGCTGAATTAGAATCAACTTTAGAATAAGTTATTTCTTTAAAAACTAAACTAAATGAAGCAAAACAATTTGAAGAATCCCTAAATGGGAGAAGTATAAAATTAATGGATATCACCAGCATAGTAAATGCTAGGCTAAATGGTAAATTAGGCTTAGGAGCTTCATCTAGTCAGCCGCCTATTTTTCAGAAAAATATTTTATCAATCCCAATAAAATTCATCTCTGTTAAGGAAAAAGGAAAAGAAGTTTTACAACTTACAGATAAAAATACTGAAATCTTACCAAAGAACAGATCAAAGAAACATAAAAAATCTCATAAAAATAATGTTCAACAAAATTCATCAAACTCAGATCGACGAAATCAGTATTTTGTGTCGAACGACGATCGACGAACTCTGAACCTAGAATTTGGGTATGATTACTCAACAATGGGTGCTCGACAAAATCAATATATTTCGTCGAACAGAGATCGATAATCGTGGAATGCAGAACATGAGTATCATCATTCTGTGAACCGAGATCGATGATATAAATACTTTTCGTCGACCTCAGCTCGACGAACTTAGCTAAATTCGTCGACCTCAAATTTTGAAAACAAAAATTTTAATTTCTATCAAACTAAATATCAGAAACCAAAATTTGTTTACCCCTTTACTCAATGGATAATATCACCTAGAATATTTCACCCCTTAGGATATAAAGACCAACCTGATTATTCTTATATTTCTAGTTATAAATTTGAAAAGAATCAAGTACCCAAGGTTACCTGGGTCAAGAACACCTAATTTATTTTCTTACAGGTGATGGACTATCCTACCACAGAGCAACAATGGTACTTGGATAGTGGATGCTCAAAACATATGACATGCAGCAAGGGAAATCTAACAGATTTCAAGTCAAAGCTTGGACCAAAGGTGATCTTTGGAGACTCCAACTGTGGCCAAATAGAAGGTTATGGGAATGTTAAAGTTGGAGCTATTTCTTTCAAGAAGGTATCCTATGTGAGTGGTTTTAAGCATAACCTAATATCCATAAGCTAATTATGTGATGAAGGTTATCAGGTATCATTTACTAAATCTTGTTGTATTATTACTTCTGATAATAACAAAACTGTTTAAACTAGAGTTAGACAAGGTAACATATACGTAGTAAATTTTAAGTCAGCTAGTTCAGAGATTTACTTATTTAATCAGATTAGTAATACAAATGACTTATGACATAAAAGACTAGGACATGTAAACTTAAAAAATATTGTTAAACTATCTGCAGGGCTTATCAATTAGGCAAGCAAACTAAAAATAGTTTTAAATAAATTAATAAGAATAATTCACCAAGAATCTTGTACTTGCTACACATGGATCTTTTTGAACCCATTGTTGTACAAAGTCTGGGAGGGAAATCTTAAACTTTAGTTATTGTTGATGAATTCTCTAGATTCACTTGGGTGTTCTTTTTGAGAAATAAGTCACACAACTTTAAAGTTCTTACAGATTTTCATGAATAGCATATTCTGAACGCACATGCTCCTACAATTTCAACCAGTGATCGTTCATATCACGTTTATTCCAAAATAGGATGTTGAGATAATATATCACCCAACAAGCCATGTTCATTTTGATAATTTCACCATATAACAAATATTAAATAAACCCCTAATTTTAGGAAAATTGTGCTCCTCCAATAATTACACTCAATTTTGGAGCCCTTTCTACGGTGGATATGATGATATATATCAAGTTTCGTGTCTTTTGGATAATTATCTAGAGATGACTTCAACATATAAGTTTTATTATTGAAGGAGTTGATTTCAAGAGCCTAGACATAACTCTTGGGTGTCGACACATCTCCTACTTCAGGTATCTACACAATTTCTGGGTGTCGACACAGGCCTTGCTTCTGGTATCGACACAACTTCTGGGTGTTGACACAGCTCCTACTTAAGGTGTCGACACAATTCCTAGGTGTCGACATATGTCTTGCTTCTGGTGTCGACACAACTTCTGGGTGTCAACACAGCTCCTGCTTCAGGTGTCGACACAATTCCTGGGTGTCGACACAGGCCTTGCTTTTGGTGTCAACACAACTTCTTACAAGTGTCGATACTTGTACTTAGAAATTTTCCTACATTTCTTAAACCTGCACACTGAAACTCAACATCCCATCAAATTCAAATTGATGTATATCGTTAAGTAAAGTGAGGCTTCTCCAAATCTAGTGCACAATTTTCAGTGTACCCAACAATCTCCCCTTATTTGGAGAAATCATAACCCTTAGTCAATGATATACACCACACATGATAAAACAAAGAAAAAAATACGTGTACAATCATTTCACAGCAGGGTAACATATAAACACAAATAACAACTAATATCAATACTGAAAATGATAGCATTCATTAAGTAGAAAATTATTTAGCTTTACAGATTTCTTTATAAAACAGGAAGATTACATTGTTCTACATACTAGCCTATTTATCCAAATATTGACAAGGCTCCTTAATTACTATTCCTTTTCCAGACTTGATCTTAGCTTGCACATTGGATTTAGTATCTTCAGCTGGCTTCTTCCCTTTCAGGTCTCTCTTCTTGAGTTCTTCAGCCTTGATTCTCAGCCTTTCAAAATAATGAAAAGGCTTTAGAAAGTACTTGCTAGGCTCCAGAGCATTAACAACTAACTTCCAAGCTTTAGCATTCCTTCTGAACTAAAGTATGGCTTCTTGCCTTGCCTGATACTTATTCAATTTTTGCTCAGAGTACCACTTGCCTCTATCATGCACCTTATCTTTCACAGCTTTCTAGGCAGAAAGAATAATGTTCTTAGAAGTAGGACTCCACTGCTCAAAGTCAGGATTCAATTCTTCCAGTTCTCTAAATCTTTTCTTAGAGAGCTGGACCTCATGTTGAGCTTCCATAACAACTACAAACATTTCAACTTTATCAATGATGACATTTTGTGCCTCCTATGGAGGGCTATACATTTTCTGAACTTCCTGCTGTACTGTTTCAAAACCTGTGCAACTTCCTGTTGAACACCTTCAATATGATCTGGTTGAACACCAGATTCAGCAGTGATATCTTCATCATATAGGGGTGGAAATCCAAGGGTAGCTCTGATGGTATTAGATACCCATTTAGCATGATCAGAGCTGGCTTTGACTAATATCCTCTCCCCCTTTATGACTTCTCTTGCTATATGATCTCTCAGATCATTCTTTTGAAACCTTACTTGATCAGCCAGATATTCAGTACCTTCTTTGTAGTAGGCTTTGAATTTAGTCAAGTGATCAGAAATAGCCTTTTGAGAAGCTTCAATGGCTGTGTGGATAGCTACTAGATCATCTTTTATTTGTTTAGAAAGTTCAGCTTTCAAATCAGTGGCTATACCTCCAATTTTAGTGAGAATTTCATCATGTGAGTCCTTTGAGATTTTCATTTGATCTGAATTGATTTTCTAGAATATAGCCTTGCTTGACTACAATGTCTTCAATTTCAGTCTTGATCTTCTCTTGTTGCTTGGCCAGGTAATCCACAACATTACCTCCTTTATGAAAACAGACTGTCATCTCTTTCTTATTCAAATTTACTTCAAATCTGATGGATTTAATCTCTTGAGCTAGCTGGAACTGCATTTATTTCTGTGTCTCATCCACATACTTTTCCAAAGATTGTCTTTGCTCATCCAATTTTACTTGTAGTTGCACCATTAATGAACTGAAGTCCATCCCTTGAGCAGGTGGTTGATAGACTATTTGTAAGGCTTTCTTATAGCCTGTGATCCTTTTCCTGATAGCAACCAGCTTCCTTTTCTTAGCCATGGATGCTTCTTCATCATTAGAAGATTGTGATGAGCTTTGTATATTCACAGTGTCCATATCAATAGGGGAATACTGAGACATCTCCCCCTCAATTCCTTGTATCTCTTTCTCAATCCTTTGTTGCTCCCCCTCAGTTCTTGTTTAATTGAAGTCAGGGAATAGTTTTTCTAAAGTGAACTCCTGCTGCATCTGAACAGGAGGAACAAGGTTGTCTTTTTGAACTAATGGTTCTCTCTGGACATTAAGATCTTTGTCCAGGGTCTTCTCAACACTGGAGAAGTGGACTTGCCCATCTTGAGCTTGATCTGTCATTTGCACATCTTGTGCTTCATTCTCAGTATTGACCTTCGCTTCCTTGTTTATTTCTGATACAATATCCATTATAGTATCAGCAGCATACTCACTTTCTAGAGCTTCTTCAGCAATACCTCCCCCTTGGGCAGACAGCTATGATTGCTCCGTGTTTTGGATAGTTATTTCAGTATTCTCTTCCCCTGGAGTGGATACTATCCGATTCTCTAGTTGATGACTGCTCTCCACTTGAGCTTGAGCTTCTTTTTCATGTTGGTCTTAATCTGAGCTAAAGACAACTTCTTCTTCAGAATCACTGGAGGATTCTGCTTCTTGGACAATAGTTTTCTTCTTCCTATCCTTCTTTACTTGTTTCTGTGGAGTAGAAACTTCCTTTGTCAAGACTCTATCCCATCTGGATAGAATTCTCATATCCATTCTCCTCATGTGATTGATCTTAGATCCTGACAGTTGATTCATAACATCTGCGATAGCGGAAGCTAGATACAAGCTTAGTATTCTACCCAGATTTGTCGTCTTAATACCTTCTTGATCTTATCAAAAACTACTGATGACCAGTCTATTTTTACACTGAATATGACTCTGGTCATAAGGTTAAACATGTAAGCAAAAATTCTATCATGTCCACCTATCTTGCAGAGAATTACCTTGCCTATGATCTCGAAGAGAAATTTACCTTGGGAATTCATTCCCTTCCTGGTAATTGAGGATCCTACCTTGGTATTTGGATTAAGTCCACACTAACTGAGTGCATCCTTTGTCATTGATGGAACAATATCATCATCTTCTTTAACTCTGGGGAGTTGAAGCGACTTCCTGATCGTCTTCTGTGAGAGTTTCACTCTTGTACCATGAACAGTGGCTTTCATCTTCTTTCCAACAGAATCAATAGTTGCAGATGAGTAGAATTCAAGCACTTCCTTCTTCCAACTTTTTGTAGGTTCGGATACTAAATACTCCAACCCATTCTCGGAGATTAGGGTAATCACACCCTTGATTTCTTGTGAAGCTGTCTCGAATCCCCTGCGAACTAGCTCGTATCCTTCATTGATCTTATCGTCCTAGTGTGGCACCATTAACAAGAGAGAGAGAGAGAGAAGGGAAGAGAAAAGAAGAGAATATCTTTGTTGACACAAAGTCTAGAGTCAAGAATTCTGAAAGCGTAGTCGACCAGATTTTGTCTTTTTCTATTTATAGTCTACTGGTAAAGGGTAGGTCAAAAGACACGCCTTACTACGTAATAATACTAGTCGACAAAAATTTACATGTATCGACATAAATGACTTAGGTCTCGACAAAATTTAGTTTTAGTTGACACGTATATGTGTCGACATACTTATGCCAGTGTCGACATATACTATCAAAGTCTCGACAGAGTCTGTCGACACTGATTTTTATGTGTCGACACTGATTTTTGTGTATCGATACAAAAATATACTAATACAAGGTCTCGATAGAGTTGTGTCAACACCAACTTTTTTGTCGACACAGATTCTATTTTTGTGTCGGCACAATTCTTTTCTTTGTTGACACAACTTAATGATAGTGTTGACACAGTTAGCATGTGTCGACATAACTTTCTAACTTAGACAAAATTTCTTGAGAAATTTTGGACTTACTGATATCACTTAAAAGATTTTGTGTTGACCTATCATCTTATTCTTGTTTCAACATACCTAATTCAATTTTAAAATAATTGAACTTACTTTCATCCAGAAGTTTTGTAAATATATCGGTAATTTGGTTATTAGTGTTGACAAATTCTAGACTTATGTCTTTCTTTTCAACACGTTCTCTGATGAAATGAAATTTAATATCTATATGCTTAATTTTACTGTGTGAAACAGGATTTTTAACAATAGAAATAGCACTAGTAGAATCACAAAATAATGGAATTCTACTTACCTTGATGTCATAGTCTTCAAGTTGATGTTTTATCCACAACAACTGAGCACAGCAGCTGCCTGCAGCTACATATTCTGATTCAGTAATGGAAATAGCCACACTTGTTTGCTTCTTGCTGCTCCATGACACCAACCTACCACCTAGGAATTGACATGTTCCAGTGGTACTTTTTCTGTCTACTCTGCATCCTGTAAAGTCTGCATCTGAAAAACCTGTTAGTAAGAAATCTCTATTCTTAGGGTACCAAAGATCTAGATTAGGTGTGCCCTTAAGATATCTCAAAATTCTCTTAACAAAAGTATAATGAGATTCTTTTGGACAAGCTTGGTACCTAGCACAGACACATGTATCATACATGATGTTAGGTCTACTAGCAGTCAAGTAAAGTAGGGAGTCGATCATCCCTTTATACAAAGACTCATCAACTGGTTTTCCTACTTCATCTTTGCCTATAGACATACTTGTTCCCATTAGAGTTTTTATGGTGGAAACTGACTTCATGCCATATTTCTTAATTAAATCCTTGGTGAACTTAGACTGAGATATGGACAATCTATCATCAATCTGTCTAACTTGGAGTCCCAAGAAGAATTTCAGCTTACCCATGCTGCTCATCTCAAACTTACCTTGCATAAGTTTGAAAAACTTACTACAAAGGTTGTTTTCAGTAGAACCAAAGATAATGTCATCAACATAAATCTTGATTAGGATGATCTTACCTTTTGATTCCCTAAAGAATATAGTCTTGTCTATTTTCCCTCTTGAGAATTTATTCTCAATAAGAAAGGCAGACAAAGTTTTATACCAAGCCATAGGGGCTTATTTCAATCCATATAAAGCTTTCTTAAGCCTATATACATAGTTGGGATAATGAGAATCAACAAAACCTGATGGTTGTTCTACATAAACTTCTTCCTTCAAGTCTCCATTCAGAAAAGCTGACTTGACATCCATTTAGAATACTTTGAATCCTTGAAAAAGCTGCATAAGCCATGAACAATCTTATAGCTTCCAACCTTGCCACTAGGGCAAAAGTTTGATCAAAGTCTATCCCTTCTTCCTATCTGTAGCCCTTTGCTACCAGTTTGGCTTTGTTCTTGATTATGGTATCATTCTCACCTAGTTTATTCCTGTAGATCCACTTGGTTCCTATAATATTGTGATCCTTTGGTTTAGGAACCAATTCCCAGACTTTACATCTTCTAAATTGATTCTGCTCTTCTTGCATAACATCAATCCAGTTAGTGTCTAGCATGAACTCTTCAAACTTCTTAGGTTCTATCTGTGAAAGAAAGCTTGAACATAGAACTTTGTTCATGCTCTTGCTTTTGGTTAGAACTCCCAGACTTGCATCACCAATGATTTGGTGAGCTGGATGATCCTTCAAGTATCTTCTTGCTGGAGGAAATCTTTCAACCTCTTGGCCTTCTTCATTTTACTCATCCTGATGCACTTCACTGTCTTCTTCTTCATCCAGTGAGTCTTGTTCTCCCCTGGACAACATGCATCCTTTTCTTCATCCATCCTAGCAAGATTTTCTTCATTAATAGTCAGCTTGTCCAGCCTGTCCTTTAAACCTGTAGAACTAACTGAAGAGCTAGACAATTTACTGTTAATCAACTTTGACTCATCAAATACAGCATGCACAGATTCTTCTACAACTTGAGTAGTCAAGTTGTAGATTTTGTATGCCCTACTATTATTGTTGTACCCAACAAATATCCCTTCTAAGGATTTGGCAGCAAACTTAGTTTGGTAGTGCTTACCATTAACTAAGACATAACATTTGTTACCAAAGATTCTGAAGTAGGAAATATTTGGTTTTCTGTCTTTTATAATCTCATAAGGAGTCTTCTTGTGTCTTTTATTGATGGAAGCTTTATTGATCACATGACATGCAGTATTTACTGCCTCAGCCCAGAAGTACTCAGGGAGTGTAGTGTCACTAAGTAGTGTTCTACTTGCCTCAATTAGAATCCTATTCTTTCTTTCAGTAACTCCATTTTGCTGGGGAGTTCTAGGTGAGGAGAATTCCTGATGAATCCCAAATTCTTCACAGAACTTTGTCATATAATCAGACTGAAATTCAGTTTCATGGTCGCTTCTGATCTTGACCACTGAATTGTTAAATTCATTCTGAATTTATCTAACAAAATTTTGGAAGATAGAAAGGGTTTCAGATTTCTGCCTCAAGAAGAACACCCATGTGAATCTAGAATAGTCATCCACAATAACTAATGTGTATACTTTCCTTCCTAGACTATGAACTGACATAGGATAAAACAAATCCATATGCAGGAGATATAGACATCTCATTAAATCTTTGGTATCAAGTCTATGGAAAAAGGACTTAGTCTGTTTGCCCTTTTGGAAAGCTGAATAAACACCCTCTTTAATGCACTTAACCTGAGGACCAGTCCTCACTAACCCCATGCTAAATAGTTGTCCTATTGACTTATAATTCAGATGAGCTAGCCTCTTGTGCCATTTGACACACTGTGATACTTTCTCATCTACAACTAGATAGATAGGTGAGTTGTTATACTCATAATCAAGGTTAAGACAATATACATTCCCTTTCCTAGTGCTAGTTAGAATGATCTCTTGATCACTTGACCTCCTTATTTGGCACTCGCCCTTGAAAAAAGAGATGTCATAACCTAGATCACTAAGTTGACTTATGCTCATCAGATTATGTTTTAGACCCTTTATATAAGCCACTTGAGTGATGGTAATGGTGTTGCTAGAAATGTTACCAAACCCTTTGATGACTCCCTTTTCAGATCCACCAAAGATTACTTTGGGTCCATTCTCTATGGGTGAATAGTACTTCAACATTCTTCTTGTTCCAATCATGTGCCTGGAATATCCACTATCCAAGTACCATATAGGGGTATGGCCACTTAGACTCACCTGCATCAAATAAAGATTTACCTATCCTTAGAACCCAAATTGTTATTAGGTCCTAGGTTCAGGTTAGCTTGAAATCTGACATGCTTACCTGCAGATTTTCTGACAGATAAGCTGACCTTATTTTGAATACTAGTGTTGAACCAACAATCAATAGCAAAGCAGCCCACCTTGCCACAACACCAGCACTCAAACATATTATACTTTCTGTTAAGTACAGGCTTCACAACATTGTTGTCAGCATTCCTTTTAAGTGTAGGTGCTAGAGCAGCATACCCCAAGGATTCCTTAAGAACCTGATGGGTTTTCTTATAGGGTGGACTATTAGCATATGCACCCTTGCCATTGAAATCACCATACTCACAGTGACCATGAGTGAGGTCATGATCATACCTATTAGTAGGTTGCATCACTTTTCTAAAAGAAATAGGGGGTTTCATAGCTAGTGGCTGAACTTGGCCTTTGCTTTTTTCCTTGAGAATTGGTTGCCCTTGTTCTTTTCTTGAAGCTTAGTCCTGTCTTTCCTTTCTGAGATATGAAGTTATCTATTAAAGGTAAGACAGACTTTGGCTTTGAAAATTTAGCCATTAGATCAGTTTCTTTCTGGAGTCTTGCTTCCAGATTTTTGATGTGATTTTCTTTGAAGGTGATCGTGCCCATTTGAATAACAGTTATGTTTTTCAGTTTGGCAACCTCCTTAAATTTCAAATCTATCAATTTGGCTGAATCTGATGCAGCCTGTTTGAGAGATTCAATTTTCTTGGCCTGCTTCTTGACAAGGAACTTGCTTCTCTTTAGGGCTTGCAACAAACCACCATACTCATCAATTAGTTGATGTACATCCCCCTTAGATTCACAACCATCCACATCTCTTAATGCAGATGCTTCTAATTCTGATCTAGTATAGTAATCAGAAGCTAAGGAAGAACTGTATACCTTACTTGGACAAGGCTGATCCTGGCACTGATCTTCTTCTGATAGAGCCATCAGCCCTTTACAACAATAGTCTTCAACTCCATTTATGGAGTCCAGCATTTGTAAGAATTCTGATTCCCTAGAATCCTCTTCTGTAGAGAACAACCAAATATAAGCTCTTGCATCATCTTCTTCTCCAGATTCTGAAGATGAAGAGTCAGTCCAAATCTTCTTATTCTGAGCAACAAAGGATTTCTACTTCTTGCCCTTCACTTGATGCATCTTCTTGTCCTTAGTTTCCTTTTTCTTATCAGGACAGTCAGCTATGACATGTCCAGGCCTATTGCAGTAATAACAAACAATTTTAGAGGTAGTTTGTGTACTAGGATTAGGAGCATAACTGCCTCCTTAGAGGTCTTCTTCTTCTTATAATAATCATCCTTGGAGAAGGATGAAGATGACTTGGTTCTCCATTTTTTCTTCTTCATGAACCTCTGAAACTGCCTTGTAAAGGCAGTAAAGTCTTCATCAGAGGTGTGGCTATCTGATGTGCTGATGTCAGGATTTTATGCTTCAGCCTCAGTACCTCTTCTGGGTGGAGAAGGAGACTTTCTCCAACCCTTTCTTGAGGCTTCAGTCTTGAAGGCTACTGACTTATCTTTATACTCAGACCTATTGCTTTTCTCCTCCTCCTTTCTGGCAGTGAGCTGCATCTCATAAGATAGCAGTTTTCTAAATAATGTGGGTGGAGGTGTATCGGCAAGCCTAACCACCTCTCTGATGGCACATATCTTTGTGTCCCAGTCCTTGGTTAGTGACCTGAGAAACTTATCATTCAATTCATATATGCTAAAGACTCTTCCATAGGTCATTAGCTCATTTATAATCCTAAAGAACTTCTTGTAACATTCTGCTATGCTGTCAGACTTAGCTTGTCTAAAGCTTTCATATTCTTGATTCAACATAGATTTTCTATCCTCTCCAACTTCTTCAGTTCCCTCCATGTAGACAATCAAGGTGTCCCACATCTCCTTAGAGGTTTTGCAATGTACCAAATTATGAAATGTTGCATCATCTATAACACTCACAATTATGTTTTGTGCTCTCTTATCTAATGCTGCTAGAATGATCTCATCCTTAGTTATTTCAGAATAGCTCTTTGGGGTTTTGAGATTAGCATCAAGAGCTGATATATTCATTGGAATGAAAGGACCTTCTTGTACTGTGATGTAGATTCTAGGATCAGATGCTTCCATGAATAATCTGACCATTTATTTCCATATCCCAAAGTTTTCTTTCCTGCAAATGGGCAGTTTCATGAATCCAAATTCCTTCTGATTCTCACTTGAACCCATTCTGGCTAATTGTTAATTGCCTTGGAGATTTACTCAAACTGTTAGGTTTATTTTTGAGCAACCTCCATCTGATACCACTTAAAAAACTTGATTTCAAGAGCCTAAACACCTGGGGGTGAATAGGTTCTAATCTTTTTAACTAGTTAGGCAATTAACAAGATCTAACACAGCACACAAAAACACAGTTCTCAGAAAAATAAACACAGCACATCATAACAAGATTTATAGTGGTTCAATTCCCTAATTTGTAGGTACATCCACTTTTCCCCTTCGCCTATCTAGTAGAGAACTGGATTAAGCCAAACTTCCTTCCACTATCTCAGATCCAGAGATCTTACAACTCAAAACCTGATAGGTTCCTACAACTCAGACTTCTTCAAGTCCTACCTCAGATTCTTCCCAAGAACCCTACCTCAGGCAACAACCCTATCTCAGCCTTTATAAATACAAGCTTACAACTCAGATCTATAAAAGATCTTATAAGAAAAAGTTTATTTAATGAAACAGAAATTTCACTCAGATTGAAACCTAAATGGGTGAGAGATTCTTGATTAGTTCTTGAATGACTGAATACTTCAGATCCAACTTGACTTAGCTTCTTCAAAGCTTCTTGAATTTGAACAAAATAAGATTGATCTTTACTTGGTGATGAAGTTGATCTTTAATCAGCTTCCTTCTTAAATTCAGAATCAGATCTGAATCTTTCTTGCAGACTTGTTCAGGATCTGCCTTCTTATGGGTTAGCCTCTTGCTCTCCCTTACTTGTTGTTTGTTCTATATATTTATTCTATTGGATCACTTCTCTATGTTATGGATCAGACCTTTATATAGATTTATCCACGATTACCGATTGATCGGGTTTATAACGACATTCTGACAGTACTGACAGACGCGTCAGTCTTGTTACTTATGACAGCTGTCAAGTCTTCAGTTGTGACAATTGACCCTTCATTGAAATTCTTTCTCAGCAGGAAACTGTCAGCAAACTACTTCAAATGTGTCAACACAAATACCAAGTGTCGACACAATTCTTTATGATGTCGACACAACTTCCAATGTGTCGACACAGTCATTCTTTATCTTCTCGACACAACTTTTGTTGTATGTGTCGACACAATTCCCGTGTGTCAACACAACTGCTCCTGGTCTCGACATAGCTGATGTTGATAGATGGCGTTGAGTGTGTGTCCAGATGTCGTTGATTGTATGTCCAGACGTCGTTGAGTGTGTGCCGATACAAGTCCCATATGTCGGCACAAGCCTTTCAGACTCAATATAGCTGTTGTTGATAGATGGCATTGAGTGAGTGTCGACACAAGTCCCGTGTGTCGATACAAGCTTTCTTCTAGTGTCTATATAACTCCTGGGTATCGACATAGCTCCTGCTTCAGGTGTCGACACAATTCCTAGGTGTCGAAATAGGCCTTGCTTCTAGTGTCGACACAACTTCTGGGTGTCGACACAGCTCTTGCTTCAGGTGTCGACACAATTCCTGGGTGTCGACACAGGCCTTGCATCTGGTGTCGACACAACTTATGGGTGTCGACACAGCTCCTGCTTCAGGTGTCGACACAATTCCTTGGTGTCGACACATGCCTTGCTTCTAGTGTCGACACAACTTCTTACAAGTGTCGACACTTGTACTTAGAAATTTTCCTGCATTTCTTAAACCTGCACACTGAAACTCAACATCCCATCAAATACAAATTGATGTATATCATTGAGTAAAGTGAGGCTTCTCCAAATCTGGTACACAATTTTCAGTGTACCCAACAGTTATTCGCACCTCAAGCATGTGTGACCTCTTTTCAGGTCAAAACACTAAGAATGAATATTATTATGAATTCTTATTCCAAATTGCACAATATCTTAATCATCGCCCAAATATAGTCATTATCGCTCACGTACAATTTGAATAAACAAAATCTTGTTGTGACACACCATTTTCAAAATAAGATCTAGGGGAAGCCTAAGTCGGTATATAACTAGCTCAATATATTTCTCTATAATGCTCAAAAATTTCCCCGAACGGGCGTGTTTCAACTGTCTCGCTGGCACGCACCCGTGGGAACAATCCAAGGTCAGTTCTGAGTTCTTTTGCTCTTTTACGCTCTCTAAAGCATTTACAACCAATTTAATTAAACTTCAAAACTGTCTAAATGACGCTGAAATCGTGAACGAACGACTCCGTTGGACTCGTGTTATCAACACAGGTCTAATAAATTTATCTGATATCATGTTTGAGGTTGTTTGCTCGATTTTAGCGTTTTGCATAAATGCACTATTTGCAAATCACGTTATTTGAGCTTGCGCACGGTATAATTTCCTCAAGGCGCCACGCTGCCTTCAAGGCAACACATGCTTACTAGGTGACATAGGCTTTCTAGGCGGTAAACAATAAGACATGACACTTAAAGTTAACGTCAAGTCCAGGCGTCAAGTTCACTCGATGATTCGTCGAGATCACTCGACGGATTCGTCGAGACCACTCGACGGATTCGTCGAGACCACTCGACGGATTCGTCGAGACCACTCGACGGATTCGTCGAGACCACTCGACGGATTCTTCGATACCACACGACGGATTCGTTGATTCTACTCGACGGGTTTGTCGATACCACTAGATGGGCTCGTCCATACCACTCGACAGATTCGTCGATACCACTCGATGGATTTGTCGATACCACTCGATGGGTTCGTCGATTCCACTCGACGGGTGCGTCAATTCCGCTTGACGACTCGTCAAGTCTACACAAGTCAATTTATCGAGTCTACTTAGGGCTCTATTTATATTCCTGTTCGGACCTACAAGCAACTCCTGTGATCTTGGGTGCTCTTTCTCTCTCTCAAACTTTCCTACCGGGCCTAAGCCACCCAAGGTTACACAGAACACGCACGAGGGTTCTAGCTCAAAATGGGACATTACAAATCCAATAAACAAAGAAATAATTTCGTTCCCGAAATTTAGGTTGGGGTTATGAGAACTTTTCGAATGAGATTAAGACATACTCATCATATACAGTTATGGATACATCAGCCATAATAATTTCAAGCTCATATATACATTCCCAATTGTTACGATTTATGCATTGAATCTCCAATGTATGAGCGCTCTTGTCTTATAAAGTCATACGAACTAATAGTGATACACACTATTTCAACAATAATTACATCAGTCAAAACTGATTTTGTTGTGATTAATTTCAATCAAAACCTACATGAGGGTATTCTGCGAGGACGTGGTGTGTACTACATCATACCGACTACTCATTTATAATTACACGATACATCAGGCTGTCGCTACCAACGTCTCTATCGCAGTACATGTTCCATGAACTAACAAAACTGCTGAGCAACCAGCTTGTTTACAACTTGCAGGACTAGATATCAAAACACTAGATCCCTATATCAAGTGCCATCAATGGTTTCCATGCATCAATATCTTCCCCGCTTGCCATGAGTCTCCAACACACGCCCTTTATATTCTTATGTAGTTTATAATACCATCACATTATATATGCAGATCAGTGCATCGATGCAACTATTGTGAATTCATGAGAACCAGAGACTACATTTACACTATCAACATTCCTCTCAAACAATAAGTCAAACAAGGTGAATAAACCAACTAGGCTTCTATATGAGTTTAATGTACATATATAGTATCTTGAGTACATTCTACTCATCACCTATTCACACCTCACAAGGTCCAACATATATCTCGTGATTTTATATGGTCTAAAAAAATTCTCATCACATTTATGATATACTTGCATGAGTTTGTTAACCTAACAAGCGACACAGCAAAACCTTAACACAATGAGTGTTATGATTTTGAACCATTTATCCTTAATTTACGCTTTTGTAAACATAGCTCTTTGATCAACAATCAAATAAATTCCAACTCAACAAATTTCATGGCGTCTCACAAAATTTGGCATGCGGTCATCATATCGATCATGGATCATTGAGAGGCACTACAACACTATAAAAAGGGATTTAAGTTTTCATTCAACTACACCCTTGATATAAAAGTTATGGAGTTTAAAACAGTTAATCGAGTTAACTTATTATGATAGTATCACCTAAGTGTGTATCTGACATAATAGAAAGGTAACCAAAATGAATCAACATTCTGACATAACCACCAAAGATAAACACCATTAGAGTGCTCGTTGTGTTGTCAGTGCACTAACACAAAACATGACTGAGGGGAGCCTTATGCCCAGAATAGCTGCCTTGCGGTAGCGTCAGCACACATGCTAACCTGTACCATAAGGTACCTATCCTGCCGGTCATGATCAATATCATATTATCAACCCATTAATAAAAGAAAATCAAGTCCAAGATCCACAATCAGTATATAAAAGTCCACAACAATACAATATAACAGGACATCAAAAGATTCTGTAATATTATCAAAGTACTACAAGGTGTTGTCCGCAGGCTACATCATAACTCTCTGACTCACATCTGTCACTGACGGTAATGAAAGCAATGTAGCATCAGGCCCTGACTTCAAAATTCCCCAATAAAACAAAGAGGAACAAACCCTGGATCAAATGAAGGTAAATAAACTTAGATTTGTTGAGGGTGTGCGCAAAAAGTCAAAATTATTTATGAAGACTATGACCTTTACACCTTCAAATAATAATTTCACAGGATTGGTTTGAACTTATGCTATCCCTAGGAAAATTGAACACCACCAAACCCATCATCATTAATATGTTAACTTCGCAAGCATGTGATTCCTACCAGGTGGGTATATCTTCAAGTCCCTAGCTATAATATTATCCAATTCATCATTGATTACACTTTGAATTTAAAATTTCGTATGTCCAAAAAAAAGAATCATTATACACATGAGATTAGTATTAACATATTTAAGTAATATTTGGACTTCACTTCCAAAATCATATCACGATCTTAGCTTTTGCAATATTAGTTCTTCTAACACAAGACATCGTAATCTAGAAAACATTTAGTATAGTAATGTCAACATTCCCCAAATAAATAGAATTTTCCTCTGTGATCAAGACCCTCGCTATTTTGTACGGGTAGTGACTTGTAAATCTTCCCATCATAATCAAATTCTGTATCTCTCACATTTAACTAAAGTTTGAGAAAAATTCTCAACGCAGTTGGCGAGATGAGGTCACAAATTTTCAAATTGAGAAATCTTTAAATTTTATCGCCGCAGTTGGCTCTAATCCCTTATTTTGGGCAACTTCTCATTCTGGTCCATTGAATTACCAGTAGAATTTGAAAAGACACCTGCTTTGGAAGAAAGATCTTTCAATGCATCCTCACCTTTGGAGTTAAATGAAGTATGAACTACACTTGATTGAGAAATGTTATTATTTTATCTGCATTTATCAAAACTAGAAGCCATATTTGTACCGACAGATGACTGGAGGATTTGAAGTTTAAAATCTGACTCAAACGATCTAGTTATAGTACATTCAGATCTTCCAACTTTTGCAACACGATCAGGCTGCTCATCATGGGTAACATCAAGTTCTCTCGGATGAGACAATTTCTTCGACATCATCCCATCAACTTGGTCAAACAAGCTGCTCCATCAACATTTTTGTTGAAACCGAAATTCGGTCTCTGTGGAGTTCGATCCCCAAAAGAGGGGTGACCGCCCACCTACTACACTCGAGTAAACGATCTAGGCTCAAGACTAGGAACATAAGGGACAGACCCAAGGTCTCAGCGTGGAGGTCCAACCGCATACTCGGAAGACTAACAAACGCTTCCCCTCCCAAGCCAAAAGCTGAGCTAAGACACCTTTGGAGGTCTCTCTTGGCCGACCGGAACATCTAAGGAGGATCTCAAGATCAACTATCTCTTAACTAAATATGTCTCCTTGGGTCTATGTAAAACGTTTCTCATCCGCCCTGCCAATGGCGTAATCACGCCTAACAGCTCTACTTTACGCAGCCCCAATCAGTCCACCAACAACGTAACTACGTTGTTCTGAAAGGCCATTAACTGACCTTCAAGGGCTTCCCATTAACCTTACCTCGGGGTCCCCATGGGGCGAGCGGTTCGCGAACATACCGCTCTCCTAAGACAAAAAGGATAAAACACAATCAAAAGGCATCACAAGCATTTTAATTTAAAGGAATATAAATTCCATACATCGACACGCAGGCCGGCAATATAAACAAATTATGCCTTCTTGGGACGGTACAAAATTGGGCTTAAGCCCGCTACTTCCCGCTTGATACTGCAACACCTGTACGCCAACGTCTCGACAAGCGGTGGCGAGCTAAACATCGGTCGACTAAAAGTGACACAATAACATTGCACCTACCTCTTTTTCGGGGCTGTGTCGCTTATTCCCTGCAAATAGATAATATACAACTTCCTTGGAGTCTTCTCCGGGAACCCCAGAACATCACCAATCCGGCTCACACGTCCAGATGGGCTTCACACAACATGTCTAAACCTGTACTCACGCTTCCCGGTACTAATGCAGTTAATTGCGGGGATCTACACATCAACCCGGTGGAGAGATGCCTTCTCCCACCCATTGTTGGAGATGGGCTTCCATACAAATATGTTAATTGAGGGCTTCACCTGCCCAAGGAGAAACTTCGTTACCCTTGACACACGTTTTGGCGGCAGTGCCAGGAGAGGAGGTCCGGGCTGTTCTTGCTGAAGGCGATTGCGACGGTGGCCGATCTCCACTCTAGGTCGAGCCTTGCTCCAGGCCGAGTGCTGCTCCAGGCTGAGTACTGCTCCAGGCCGAGCCTTGCTTCAGGCCGAGTACTGCTCCAGGCCAAGCCTTGCTCAAGGACGAGTGCTGCTCCAGGCCGAGCCTTGCTCTAGGCCGAGCCCAGTTGCTGGCGGCTGCGACGGCAAAAAGAAGGTTGGGGAGATGGGGCTCGGGCTGCCCCACCCGGCTGGCGACAGGAGAGAGAGGTGCTAGAGCTCGACCTTGCTGGATCCAGGCAGCGCCGGGTGAGAGAGGATCTAGGGCTTGGGCTGGTATTGCTCCAGCCGATGCCGGGATAGAAGCTCCCGAACGATCTCCTTCTAGGCGGCCGACCTAGCTGGCCGAGAATGGGATCGAGAGAGGGGGAGAAATATGGTTGCTGCCCTACTGGAGAATGGGATCGGGAGAAGGGGAGAAGCAAGGGCTTGTGCTGGTCTTGCTCCAGCCGGCGCCGAGAGAGAAGCTCCCGGCCGATCTCCTTCCAAGCGGCGCTGGGAGAGAGAGGAGCAAGGGCTCGGCCTTGCTGGATCCAGGCGGTGCCGGGAGAGAGAAGAGGATCAGCCTTGCTGGATCTAGGCGGCGCCGGGAGAGAGAATAGGAGAGCGAGCGAGAGAGAGAGAGAGAGAGAGAGAGAGAGAGAGAGAGAGAGATCGGGAAAGTCCCAGGGGGGATTGTGGCTGCTGCCCTGCTGGAGAATGAAAACCTGATCCCCTTCTTTTTTTGACCTATCTTCCCCTCTCTTTCTTATTTCCCTATCTCCCCTCTTGCTTTTGCTTTTTTCCCTATCAATATATGTACATAATAAACATATATATTATGATGTTAACATGTATTTACATATAATAATAAATATATATATTCATATATGTATAAGCATAATCAATAAATCCTTTACATATGAAATCTCCACACGCCTGTACGAGCGTTTGCACGTCCTCGAACGGGGTCACACCAAATCTTCGCTCACAACACGCCCCTAGCCTATTATTTGGGGAGGGTCCCACTCGACAGGGTACGGGGTTGTACACAATCCCCGCTCTTTTCGAGGTTGGCACAAGCTCAGAAAGAAATGTCCAAACTAAGTATCCGGTGAGTGAGAGCCGAACCAAAAATTTTTTTGATAGAATTCCTCACTTGGAGATAAAGGGAGCTCCACACCAGGGCTATGAAAATCTGATTTTTGCATTTAGAATACTAATCTCTCTATGTCTATTTTGATCTTTTTGAACCACTTGATACCTGTAATACGCTCTACTATTGAATTGCCTTTATACTATTCCTTACAATCAGTATACAATTTCTCATGACATTGTGAAACATCAAAGCCATACATTTTTGTACTCTCTTGTACATGCGGAGCGAATCCTTCCCCCCCCAGGTGTGTCTACAACCCTGTCTAGCTAATTAGATCCTGAACAACGAGTCTACCTGTGGCCGAGCAGCACTCGGGGTCCCTTACCCCCACAGGCGAGCCTACGGACCTGCCAGCTAGTAGGAGCCAGGCAGCGGGTCTACCTGGGGCCGATCCAGGCTCAGGGTAGTGCAAAAGTCTCCAAGAACTAACCCTTCCCCCAGGTGTGCCTACCGCCCTGCCCAGCTAACGAGAGCCTGAGCAGCGAGTCTACCTAGGGTCGAGCAGCACTCAAGTTCCCATACCCCCACAGGCGAGCCTACGGACCTGCCAGCTAGTAGGAGCCAGGCAGCAGATCTACCTGGGGCCGATCCTGGCTCAGGGTAGTGCAAAAGTCTCCAAGAACCAACCCTTTCCCCCAGGTATGCCTACCGCCCTACCCAGCTAACGAGAGCCTGAGTAGTGAGTCTACCCAGGGTCGAGCGGTACTCGGGATCCCTTACCCCCATAGATGAGCCTACAGACTTGCTAGCTAGTAGGAGCTAGGCAACGGGTCTACCTGGGGCCGAGCTAAGCTTGGGGTAGTGAAAAAGTCTCCAAGAACTAACCCTTTTCCCCCAGGTGTTCCTACCGCCCTGCCCAGCTAACGAGAGCCTGAGCAGCGAGTCCACCCAGGGCCGAGCAGCACTCGGGGTCCCTTACCCCTACAGGAAAGCCTACGGACCTGCCAGCTAGATGGGAGCCTGTACAGCAGGTCTACCTGGGGCCGAGCTAGGCTCGGGGTAGTGCAAAAGTCTCCGAGAACCAAACCTTTCCCCCTAGGTGTGCCTACAGCCTTGCCTAGCTAATGAGAGCCTGAGCAGCGAGTCTACCCGGGATCGAGCAGCACTCGGGGTCCCTTACCCCCACAGGCAAGCCTACGGACTTGCCAGCTAGATGTGAGCCTGCGTAGTGGGTCTACCTGGGGCCGAGCTAGGCTCGGGGTAGTGCAAAAGTCTCCGAGAACCAAACCTTTCCCCCCAGGTATGCCTACATCCTTGCTCAGCTAATAAGAGCCTGAGCAGCGAGTCTACCCAGGGCCGAGCAGCACTCGGGGTCCCTTACCCCCACAGGCAAGCCTATGGACCTGTCAGCTAGATGGGAGCCTAAGCAACGGGTCTACTTGGGGCCGAGTTAGGCTCGGGGTAGTGCAAAAGTCTCCAAGCTCTCATTAGCTGGGCAGGGCTTCACCTGCCCAAGGAGAAACTTCGTTACCCTTGATGCACGTTTTGGCGGCGATGCCGGGAGAGGAGCTCCAGGCTGTTCTTGCTAAAGGCAGTTGCGATGGTGGATGATCTCCACTCTAGTCCGAGCCTTGCTCCAGGACGAGTGCTGCTCCAGGCCGAGTGCTTCTCCAGGCCGAGCCTTGCTCTAGGCTGAGAACTGCTCCAGGCCGAGCCTTGCTCCAGGCCGAGCCTTGCTCCAGGCCGAGCCCAGTTACTGGCAGCTGCAACGGCAAAAAGAAGGATGGGGAGATGGGGCTCAGGCTACCCCTACCAGGAAGCGATGGGAGAGAGAGGAGCTAGGGCTGAGCCTTGCTGGATCCAGGCAGCACTGGGAGAGAGAGGAGCTAGGGCTCGGGCTGGTCTTGCTCAAGCCGACGCTGGGAGAGAAGCTCCCGGCCGATCTCCTTCTAGGCAGCTGACCTAGCTAGCCAAGAATGGGATCGAGAGAGGGGGAGAAATGCGACTGCTGACCTGCTGGATAATTGGATCGGGAGAGGGGGAGAAGCAAGGGCTCAGTCTTGTCTTGCTCCAGCCGGTGCTGGGAGAGAAGCTCCCCGCCGATCTCCTTCCAGGCGGTGCCGGGAGAGAGAGGAGCTAGGGCTCAGCCTTGCTGGATCCAGGCGACGTCGGGAGAGAGAAGAGGAGCGGCCTTCCTAGATCAAGGCGGAGCCGGGAGAAAGAACGGGAGAGCGAGAGAGAGATCGAGAATGTCCTAGGGGGGATTGCGGCTGCTGCCCTGCTGGAGAATGAAAACCCGATCCCCTTCTTTTTTTGCCCTATCTTCCCCTCTCTTTCTTATTTCCCTAACTCCCCTCTTGCCTTTGCTTTTTTCCCCTATCAATATATATACATAATAAACATATATATTATGATGTTAACATATATTTACATATAATAAATAAATATATATATATATATATATATATATATATATAAATATATATATATATATTCATATATGTATAAGCATAATCAATAAAGCCTTTACATATGAAATCTCCACACGCCTGTACGAGCGTTCGCACGTCCTCAAACGGGGTCACACCAAATCATTGCTCATAAAATGCCCCTAGCCTATTATTTGGGAAGGGTCCCACTCGGCAGGGTACGGGGTTGTATAATTTTCAAATGCCAAATTCTCAATGTTGTCATCATTTCTGTGCGGTTTAAAATCAGAAAACCCAGGAGCAACAGATCTATTAGCAAAATTACGCAGAAACTCTGGTGCTCTTTTCACACTAATTGGCTCCTCGGTTTGTCTTGACACTATAGGGATTCTGCCTTTAGTACTAAGATACTCATTGAATTCCTTTGGTGATGTTATGACTTTTGGTGTGCCTCTTTTTTTCTTTTGGTTTTTGCACCTCTCACACTATTATTATCCTCATTCTACCTCCTAACTTCATCTTTGTTGCTCAGGCAGACTGTATTAATAGAAATAGCCATCTCTTCATTGGGGAAGTCCACCGTGTTATTTTCGATGGCAGGAATCTCAAAATCAACTGTAATAGAAGTGTGATCATTATGCTCAATTATATGACCGTTTGAAGACTGATTTTGACTTTCCACTTCACGAGCTGTTCTATGATCCTCGCCCTATCTGCAATGGATTGGTGAGAACAACTATAGGATGGAACGACTCCAAGTATGAGGACCTTACCTACGAAATGTCAGCGCACGACCATGGTCGTCACTTTGTTCCTCTCTTATAGCCATGACATTCGCCTGAGTTCTTCTGTGCTAGTAACTCTCCACGCTCACCGCACCATAAATGTTGAAACCGGAATCCGGTCTCTGTAGAGTTCGAGGTCCCAAAAGAGGGGTGACCGCGAACCTAATACACTCAAGTGAACAATCTTGTCATAAGACTAGAAACACAAAGGATAGACCCAAGATCTCAACGTGGAGGTCCCACCTCATACCCGGAAGACTAACAAACTCTTCCCCTCCCAAGCCAAAGACTGAGCTAGGAAACCTTCGGAGGGCACTTTTGGCCGACCAAAACATATAAGAAGGATCTCAATACAAACTCTCTCCTATCCAGATGTGTCTCCTTGGGTCAATATAAAATGTTACTCATTTTCCCTATCAATGGCGCAATCTCGTCGAGTAGTTCTACTTTACGCAACCCCAATTGGGTCGCCAATAACGTAACTCCATTGTTCTGAAAGGCGACAAACAGACCCCCGAGGGCTTCCCGGTAACCTTACCTCGGGGTCCCTATGGGGCAAGCGGTTCATGATAATACCGCCCTCCTAAGACAAGAAGAATAAACAACATATACAAGGCATCACAGACATTTTAATTTACAGGAATATAAATTCCATACTTCGACACGCAGGCCAAAAATATAAACAAATTAGGCCTTCTTGGGTCGGCACAAACTTGGACTTAAGCCCGCTACTCCCTGCTTGATATTGCAGCACCTGTACGCCAACATCTCGACAAGCGGTTGTTGGCTGAACAACAGTCGGCTAACATAAGCTGGCCAAATATATTGCACACACCTCTTTTTCGGGGCTATGGTACGTATTCCCTGCAAATAGATAATACACAACTTTCTCGGAGTCTTCTCCGGGAATCCCAGAACATCATCAATCCGGCTCACACGTCCAGATGGGCTTCACACAACATGCCTAAATCCGTACTCACGCTACTGGATACTAAATGCAATTAACTGCAGGGATGTACACATCAACCCGTCAGAGAGCACCCTTCCCTCCACTCGTTAGTGGATAGGGGCTTCCATGCAAATGTGATAATTGAGGGCTTCACCTGCCCTAGAAGAAATTTCATTACCCTTGACACGTATTTTGAAGAAGCCGCAACCGCGTGTCGTGCTTGGGCTTCGACGTATAGCAGTCGTAGCGGCTGTCCACGCACGGGTTCGACCACCACGGGAGGGTGAAAAGATCCAGGTGATTTCTCCTTCATAGTCTAGCCTCTCCATGGCCGATCGTGCTCCAAGTAGCACCGAGTAAGTTGATCTTGGCCTCTATGACTTCAGACGGCATCGGGGAATCTGATCCTGGTCGGCCTAGCTCCATGAGGCGATCCTAACTCCAAGCGACCGATCGGTCCTCTAGGGTTTTTTCCCTTCCTTATTTTGCTCTAGGCCGATAGGAGAGAGGAAGGTGGAGATGTCGGGCTACCCCTGTTGGCCGACGGGAGAGAGGAAGGGCAGCGGCGTCGGGCTACTGCTCCAGGCCGACTTGAGAGAGGAAGGGGGCAGCGTCAGGCTGCCCCTACTGGCCGATGAGAGAGAGGAAGGGAGGTGGCGTCGGGCTGCTGCTGTTGGCCGACATAAGAGATTGGGAGAGAGGAAGGGGGAGGTGTCGGGCTGCTGCTCCAAACCGATGTGAGAGAGGAAGGGGGCAGCGTCGGGCTACCCCTGTTGGACGATAGTAGAGAGGAAGGGGGCGGCGTAGGATGCTACTGTTGGCCGACAGGAGAGATCGGGAGAGAGGATGGGGGCGGCGTCGGGTTGCTGCTGTTGGCCAATGGGAGAGAGGAAGGGGCGGTGTCGGGCTATTACTGTTGGCCGACGGGAGAGATCGGGAGAGAGGGGGGAAAATCCGGCCTCTCTCTTTTTTTCCCGACCTACACAAATAACCCGATGCCCCTCTCTTATATATGTTCCCCATCTTCTATCACTCTCCACCTATATATATATAAATATATATATATATATATGCATATATTATAAATATATATACATATAATTGGTATAAATATTATAAATATATATATTGTAACATGAAAACATAAAACCTCCATACACATGTACGAGAGCTCGCCTGTCCTCGAATGGGGCTGCACCAAAATGTCATTCATAGCATACCCCAAGCCCGTCACTTGGGGAAAGTCCCGCTCGGCCGGATACGGGGTTGTACAATGAGGGTCCTTAAAAGCACCCATCACCCTGCCATACCTCCCACCATAACTGTGAACATTTTTGTTAACACTTGTGGATCTTGCATTTAACTAGTGACCATAGATATTTTCTTGGTCATACTTGTTTGATGGTAACAACACTTTCTTAAAAGAGATGAGAGGCTAAATTAGAGCTTTGCCTTTTCCTTTGGAATGAGCAACTCTAGTGTTCCCCTTGAATCCTATCAGGGGCAACACAGTATTGGGCTTTGAATATTTTGCCACAATTCTTTTCTCCCTTTGGAGCTTCTCCTCAAGATCCAGAATAATTGTGTTCTTATAGTTAATGGTCCCAATCTGGATTATTGTTATGGTCTTTAGTTGGTTGACTTCCCTTGTCTTCTGATCCAGCAAGAATGTTGTCTCAGCTTATTGGGAAGCAGATAGCTGTGGGAGATAATCTCCTCAGCTTGTTACTCAGACAACTTCTTGCTCCTTTTCAAAACATCCAGAAGGGCACCATAAATGTCAATCAATTGATTAACATCTTCCTCAGATTCTGACCCATCTTCATCACAGGATGATGATGCTTTAAAATTTGGACTAGTCTCAAAATCTGAATCAGAAGAGGAGCTAGATAGAGAGTCTACCTTATCTGGATCAGGCTGATCCTTGCTATATTCTTCATATGTCAAGGCCATGAGACCATAACTATTGTTGGCATCTTCATCCTCCTCAATATCACTGTCTGAATGTGAAAGAGGGGCCCTAACACCTATCCTTGCTACATGATAGTCTTCTTCTTCATTAGCAATAGCAGCAAACAGCCCAATATATGCTTCTTCTTATTCTTCAGAATCTAATGAAGATGAGTCACTTTGACTCCAGCTCTTTTCATTCCTGGCAATGAAGTTCTTTTCCTTCTTTCCCTTGAGATGGTGGTGCTTCTTCTAACCAGTCTTCTTTCTCTTTACAGGGCAATCAGCTATGACATGTCCTGGTTTGCTGCAGCAATAGCAAATAATTTTAGAAGAAACATGTTCACTAGGTTTAGATTCATACTTGTCTCCCTTATAGTATTTCTTCTCAGCCTTATAGCGATCCTTCTTGTGATAAGAGGAGGAGGAAGGTATGCTCCTCCACTGCTTCCTCTTCATCATCTTTTGAAACTGACTAGAGAAGGTAACAAACCCCCCATTAGACATGTTGTTGTCTGATGTACTTGGCTCTATGGTGTCTAAATTAGCAGGTCTCCTTAGGGGAGAGGCAATCCTCTCCTTATTCTTCTTGGAGCCTTCAGCCTTGAAGGCCACTGCCTTCTCATTGGCCTGAGATTTTTTGATGGTCTCCTCCTCCTTTCTGGCAGATAGTTGCATCTCATAAGAGACCAACTTTCCAAATAATGTGTGAGGGGGAGTTTCAGCTAGTTTTGTCACCTCCCTGATGGCACATATCTTGGAGTCTCAGTCTCTAGTTAGAGATCTAAGAAACATGTCATTTAGCTAATAATTGCTGAATACCCTCCGATAGGTCCTCAGCTCATTTATTATTCTGAAGAATTTTTCATAACATTCAACTATATTATCCTTCTTTGACCGCCTGAAGGCTTCATACTCTTGATTAAGCAGGGAATTTCTGTCATCCCTGACTTCTTCAGTCCCTTCCATATAGAACACCAATGTATCACATATCTCCTTGGAAGTTCTGCAGTGGACAAGGTTTTGGAAAGTTGAATCATCAATGACACTAACTATTATGTTCTATGACCTCTTACCTATGGTTGCTAATATGACCTCATCCTTGGTCATTTCATAATACTTCTTATGTGTCTGGACAGTTGCATCCAAAACTAAGACCTTTAAGGGGATGAATGGCCCCTCTTGAACTATAATAAAGATTCTAGGGCCAGATGTCTCCATAAACAGCCTGACCCTTTCGTTTTAGATCTCAAAGCTCTCATTCCTACAAATAAGAAGCTTCATGGATCCCAACTCCTTATGGTTCTCTCCTGAACCCATAAGGATAAAATTATGCTACTCTTAGAGATCAACTCAGACTGTTAAGTCCTTTATAAGCAACCTCCCTCTGATACCACTTGAAAGTCTTTAGTTTCAAGAGTAGTTAAATACCTAGAGGGGGAATAGGTTTTTGAGTCTTTGTGAACTTTTACTGTTCTTTAGTGTGTTATGATTTAGTTAAACTTAGCTTTTAAGATAATCACACATAGTACAAAAGAATTTTATAGTGGTTCCCCAGCTTATGGGTACATCCACTATCCCTCCCACCTTTCTAACAGTTTATGAGACAAGGCAACTCCTCCAAAATCGGCTCCAAAGGGCTTACAACACAGATCCCTCAGGATCTTTCAATATCCTCCAAGACCTACCTCAGCCACAAAACCCTACCACTCAGAGCCAGCAAAGCTCATACAGCTAAGTGATCCACAGAACACCTACTCAGACTTATCACTAAGTCCTACAACTCAGGCTAGGAGGATTGCCCTACCACTCAGAGAGAATGACTCTCCTACCTTAGGCCAACAACCTTACAGCTCAGATCCAAACTTGGATCCTACCTCAGATTCATCACTTGAATCAGACCACTCAGATCTACTTGAAGATCCTACACTCAGCCTTTATAAGTTTAGGCTTACACTCAGATCGAGAGATCTTACAGAAAAAATAAAGGTTTGTTGAAGATGTTTAGACACCAAAGAAGTATTCAATGTCTCTTACTCCTCCTTGTGCTGAGATAGCTCAGCCCAGTCTTCTTCACAATTCCAGGAAAAGTTCTTCAGGAATGGTCAGCTAGAGCTGCGAAGTTGCTGCAGCTAGGACTTGCCTTGCTACTTCTTCTTCAAAGAAATTACTTAGATCTTGCTGTTAAAGATCAAAAACTAACTGGTTGCTCTTTCAGATCAGTGATTTGAACATCTTCTCCAAACTCTGCAACAATGTCGAGAGGAGGAAGATGAAGTTCAGCTCTATTTCCAAAAGTTCCAAAAGTCTTGTTTAATTTCTTGATCTGATTGATTTTCTATCATGCCATCCATCAGCTCTTTGAACATTGGGCCTACTTGGATTTGGTAGTTGTAACCTTGCTTTTGCATTAAATGCAGTACAACATGCAAGCGATACCATTTGCCATGTACTGTAGACTTCCCACAACATTTGAATTTCTGCTGACGTCAGTACCTGTGGACTTAGTCAAATTCAGACAATTCAACATATGCATTGAGTGAAGGCTTGTCACTTTATGCCAAAACACTTAGCCAAATTTTTTGCAGCATCAGGCATTGAGTGAGTTAACAATACTCAATGAATATAGACTTTTGTGGTCTAACTTTTTAGGTATTGAGTGAACCTTCATCACTCAACGCATTTAGACTTAGTAGATTTTCTTTGAATGGAGGCATTGAGTGCGTTGACAATACTCAACCCTTTCTGCCTTAGCCTGTCATCTTATTGAGGCATTGAGTCAACAACCTTCACTTGATGCTTCTATACTTAGTTTAATTTTTATTGAGTTGGCTTTGAGTGAACTGCCTTCACTCAATGCTTCTGGACTTAGATAGATTTTTTGCCTACTTCTTTAGAGGCTTTTGCATCACTCTGTTCTGTTAATGCTTTCTTCTTGAGGCGTTGATTGAACTGCCTTCACTCAATGCTTTTGAACTTAGCAAGATTTCTTGGTAGATTCTTCTGCATCTTTGATTGCTTGAGCTTTAATCAAAGTATCTATCTCTGGGCATTTAGTGAACTACATTCACTCGGTACTTGTGGATTTAGGCAGATTTCTACCTTGCCAATGCTGAGGCTTTGACTATCTATTCTTTACTCAATGCTTTTGGCTATCTGGCATTGAGTTAACTGGATTCACTCAATGCCTATGGATTTAGATAGATTTTTATTTTGTCAGCATCTTCCCTTGTGCTCACTACATAGAACTTAAAGCATGCATCAGATACAAACATGTGTATACCATTGTCTTGTAGGCCTTCTTCAAATCTGGGACATTGGGAACAATGGACCCAACAAGTCGTATATTGAGTTTCTACCATGTTCTAGATTTCAATATCTAATGTCAATAAAAAGCATCACATGCATCCTCTACAGTAATCATAATTGCTTCCCATGAATAGTGGTGGTCTACTAATTCCTTGCCCCTCATAAAAAGCGAGATCATGGAGTGTCATTATTCTCGGTTCTTATGTTAATTTGGAATAACCTGCCTCTGACACCGCTTGTTGGATCGTGCGGCCTCCTTAAAGGGGTGCGAGGGGTGAATAGGGTTTCTTAAAACTTTTAAATATTAAGCAGTGAAATAAATGATTTCTGGTTTCTATTGCTACCACTGGCGATAGTGATACCCCCTGGTGATAGTAACAGAAACTTATATTTAACAATTAAATTCATATTAAAAGAATTGCAACTTGATAAATGAACACAGTAATTTTATTTCAAAAAGATTAATGATTACAAAAACTTTGATCCTAATCATGCTTGGGCTCGAGGCGGCACTAAAAATCATTGTCCCCTTTTCTATACCGACCCTTATCCCCAAAGACTGGTTTGTTCTAGCTTATTGATGAGTCCGCTTTACATCGTGTTTTCTGGACTCATCTGGGCTATTTTCATGCACATGCACTACATTTTAGGCTCATTATTACTTATATTTCATTTAATCTGTGTTCATATACAAAGTGCACTTTTGAAGCCCATTGTGGTGTGCAACTGCACATTTCTTTACTGGGGGTAAGCATGTGGTGCTCCCCATGATTTTCCATTGCATTTATGGTTTTTTGTGTATGCTGGAGGCCTGTGCCCCAGCTGTGGTTTTCCTGTGTAGGTGGGCAGAGCCCCATTCTAGTCCAGATCTTTAATGCAGGAATCACACGGTCTTGCATTTTTTTTCGCGTATGATTGATGCGACCATGTGATGCCTACAACTTTTTTGGTGCTCTGTCCTGGGTTGTGTGATATGCTCTCGCATGGGTTGTTTATCCTGTGCGTGACCAAATCGTACGACCTCCTCTATTTTTCAAAATAATTTATTAAATTATTTCCCATGCATTTTCTTCATGAACGGTTGGATTCAACCGTGTGTGAAGGAAATCGCACGATCTCTATCTTTTCCTGGGTTTTCAGTATTCTGTCCCCGCCCGCGTGTTTCGTTCTCGCATGGGTTGTTTTGCCTATGCATGTTCAAAATCATATGGTTGGTTTTTCTTTTAGGCTGGGTGATTCCACGTTGTAAAAACTGCACGATGAATGCACGGTCATACGTTCGACCGTGCATTCCTTATTTCTTTCTAGGTACTATTTAATCCGCTGGGTTGCCCTAATATGGGATCCGATCTTAAATTCTGAACCATTCCACTATTTTTGCTACAGGGAGAGCTTCGCTCTCTTCCTCCTCCTCCATGTGTTAGGGTTTTTGACCTAGGCTGCCTCCATCATCCAAGAGCTTCAAGGAAGGGGATTCTAGCCCTACACTCTCCATCAAGCAAGGAAGATTTGCACCGGAAGAGATCGGGTCTTGAGACTAAGAAGATAGACCATTGGGAGAAGGTGACAACTCTCCTCTACCCTGGATGTAGTTGCGAACCGAGCAAGGACGTAGATTGATAACCCGACGATTCCTACCGTGAATCCTCAACAAGGCTTCAGATTTGGTCGATTCATTTGCTCTCTTTTCCTTCTTTTTTGGATTGTGTATCTAGTTGTCTAATTTTATGATGATGTTACACTATAAACATTACTCTTAAATATGTATATCATTTTTGTTAATGTATTTTGTGTAGTGTGTGTTTGAGGTTGCGCATCTATTCTCCATCCCGCCATGTTAAGTTTTCCACACTAGCAACTGCTAGTTGTGCGCTTTGCGACGTGGTATTTGCGACCCTCATTTAGTTTGCCTTCTCGTCCATTCGCCTCATGAAGCAGTGCACAATGGCCTGTGTAGTTTTAATTCCCGCCAAACTAAGCAGTGCATAGCATCCTGCATAGGAGTAGTTGATTTAGTTTAGTTTTATTTTGTTTCTGCAAACTCAAATCCCCATTTTAACCCCGACCTAAGAACTTCAATCTCAAGTCCTCCTTGAAAGCTAACTTCACCTTATTGTGTTCCTCTGAGATTGATACTTAGGGAGTTATTCTCATTTTATATTACTTGTGCGACTGTTGCACTTGTTGAATGCGCATCAAGTTTTTTGCATCATTGTCGTGGAACACAGTCGTGTGAGTTTCTGGAGTGGGAGTCATGAGATAGTAATCCTTTCCATTATAAATTGCTTTCATTTTATTTAATTTTTGTTTTTTACTTGATTTTGTTTGTTTAAAATAAAGGTAGTTGTAGTGGATTTTTGTTGGATATAGTACTGTGCACAAAAGTTTTATTTTGTGAATCTGGCTAATTTCACACAATGTGGGCTGCATTTAATATCCAATGTCATTGGTGTGGAGTTACTTCCCACACTAGTGATAGATGCCCTACGGGAGATAGTGGGTAGAATTTTCATGGCATAGTGTTTGGAGCACCAGTCTTCTCCAGTTCTTAATGCCCTGTGCCCATGTTTTATGGCCACTCATCTTCGCTGCATTTACCTTTTTTGTATTCCCCTCTAGTCTCGCTTGGACTAGGGAAAATACAAAATGGTGATTGTTTCGTCATAGTGCATATCCTGCCCTGAAGGATTGTGCCAATTACTTTCGCCAAATGGAGGAGGATGATGAGTCGGACATCCGAATTATCCCGACTCATACTCTTGGCGGCACACCTTCAACATCTTGTTATGTGGTTGTGTCACCTTCATATTATGAAGGGAATGATGTAGACACAACCACCAGATGTGTGGCTGATCTAGGATCTAACATGGCTGAGCCTCTCTCCCGTGCATATATCCCTGTACGTAGAGCTAATTCTTTGTGAAGAATCAGTGCACGACGTTTATCTGAGCATTTTTCTTCCCCCTTTTGTGCAATATACTACATTCATTTCTGATGATATCATTGATGATGCGCCGTAAGTTGAGGCGTGTGATTTACCTATTGTGCCTATCTATAAAGAGGAGGACAACCTTCTATGTGAGGAGGAATCGTCCTTAGCACCAGTGGAGGAAGTACAAATCATGGGTAAGACCACTATAGATCCTGTCGAGCCTTGTTGTATCGTCGATGATGCCGACAACATTTCTCTACCTCCACCTATTGGGAGTGAGATTGGGACCACTCCCCCTATTGATGTTTAATTTTGTCTTTCATCTCCATTATTACTTGATCACCCTTATCCATCCAAGCTTGTGCAGGTTGAGCTTTCACAGGTACCCTAGGAGTACTTGGGTCTTCACCCTATTGACGACACCTTGCTAGACAAGGATGTTTCTAGTGAGATGAGTGGGGATCTGCCCTCCTATTCTTACATTCTCTTCCCTATGCTTGTGAGGCACATGTATGATTATTTAGGTAAGGGGGTAACTTCTCTACCGTCGTATCAGCACTTGTTACCAAATGGGTAATGGTACAGTTACATGTTCATTTCTCTTTTCATAGACCGATAAGCTAGAACTTTTAAAATTTTAAATAAGTTGAGCTGGGAGGACAATAACTCCAGTAGTTATCTTATATTCCCCCGCAAATTAATTTAGTTTGTTTGTTTTCTTTTGCTTGTGCGGAGCTCACCCCTTTGCAGGTATTTTCTATTTGTGAAGGATGTGGGTGTGATTTTTTGTATGGCGGGCTTGCCTGAGATTTTCACGTGTCTTCCGGTATGCTTACTTGCCTAGCATTGAGTACTCTCCTCCCTAGCTTTTTATCTTATTTCATTTGATGTATCTCTTGCAATGTTGCATAGTAGAAGTCTGGGGGAGAGTCATTGTACTTATGCACGTGTGCATTCCATTTACATACTAGAAGCATTTTTTTGTTTTTAGTCTCTATAATTGTTGTTTCATATTCTCCGCACATCACAACACCCACATGAGTGCGTGCTTAACCGTTAGCTCATCACGAGTTTGATTTATTTCTTTTGTGTGATTGGAAAAATGTTTGTGCAGGCTTAGGATTGTGAGACAGAGTAAAATGTTGACTCCCATAGTGCTCCTAATCAAGTGCTCACATCTCGTATAGAAATTCGAGTAGAATTAATTTTTCCTTATGCTTATAGTTTTTATACTTTTTCTATTTGTGTAAATATTGTTTATTCTACTCAAAAATTGGTGAATCCGGTGTGAATCCGATGGTGGAATAAGGATGTGTGTATATGGTCGTTAGCCTCATATTACTCGAGTCGGGAGGAAGGATGATTTCATTCGATGGCTAAGAACTTGGCCCTAGCTACTCTCAAAGCATGAGTACGTGGTTAGTCAAGCACGCGAGTGTGATGTAGGTCATCATTTTGGTCGATTGAGCTTTTGTACCCATTCCTATCATCTTATCCTCACTAGATCCTTTGTGCCTACCCCATCCTTTTGATTCAGCTCTACTACTATTTCACCGAAGCCTAAAAGTCAATCCTAGTCGCACATCCAAATTTGAGCTCTAGTTTATATTTAATTTTTTTATGATTGGGGTGTTGATGTGGTGACTATGTTGTGGATATGTGGATGTGCTTATTTGATAGTATTTGTTGAATTTTTGGAAAAAGAAAAGAAAGAAAAAAAGGGAGAAAAAGAAAAGGAAAAAGAAGAAAAATAAAATTATGAATAAAAATTGTGAAAAGTTTGACTGAAAATATTTATGTGTGAAATTTTATGGAGCAGGAGGTGCACACACTCAAGTAGTCAAGTCTGTAACGCCCCCGATTTTCCTGCGATTATTTTTATTCTCGTTGGCGTTACGATGACGCGTTTCCGTGGCTTGTGCCATGTGTGGAGTATGGTTTAGCTCCTTAGAACTGAGTGCCCTGTTTGGTAGCCTGTTGGCAAGATCTCCCTAGCAAGCCGAGTCGTTTTGGGTGACCCGGTGTGGCCTCTTGGGGGGATGTTTCTGTTTGGCTTTATTGGGGTATAACTCGAGTTCTGTTTGTCGAAAGTTAATTTCGACTTCACCGTTGTGTTCGTAGCGTGGGTATTTAGCTACGGTGCGAATTTCGTCGAATTCCGAGGTGATTCGGTTTTCGTGTCGTTTGGTGTGTTAATAGTATATGTGATCAATTAATTAAATTGATTTGGCTGTCCTGTAGCCTTCAGATTTTTGGCCGATTATTAAATTCTGCGGGAGAATTTAATTGGGCAGTTATTACCTTGCCTTGGTGGCAGCCATATATTGGCTTATTCTTTTTTTGGAATTTACTTAAGGTAATTAAGGGATTAGGCGTTTTTAGGGTTCGGTTATGGCTGAACCGGCGTTTAGCTTTAGTATAAAAGCTTTTCTTAAGAAGTGGTGGCCCACTTCTTTCTATTTCTTCTTCCTGTAAAACCGTCCCTGCTTGTTCGCAGAAAACAGAGGAGAAACCGCCATTCCTGTACCTCCTTCGGCCGGTGATTCCGGGCTTGATCGTGGACGGAATTCGATTCCGAGAGCGGCGTTGTCTTGCTCTCTCTGAGATCTTCGTTTCGGCGGTAAGATATTCGATTTTCATGTAGTTTTGTTGAGATTTGGGTTTTCGGTTTTGGAGTTTTCCGCCATTAATGGCCGAGAGTTATGTTCTAGGTGATGCGGCTGTTTGTACCGTGTGAAGAGGAGGAAAGCCGTCCAAGCTTCGCTGAAAATTGAGGCAAGTGGTATTCTTGCCCTTGCCAAATTTCTTTTTGAATATTCTACCTGAATTTGAAATCCCTGTTAGCCCTAGGTTAGAGGCCTTGTTGTTCTCTTTTTCTTGCTAACTATAGGATTTAGCTCTTCCTATTGAACCCCCCTACTTTGTGATGTTGGAATCCAAAATTGCTGGCGTGATGCCATTGTTCCTTACTCAGATTTTTTTGCTCTGGTTCTGGTGTAGCCGAGAGGGAGTGTTAGGAGGGGGGTGTGATTGCCGATTTCATTAAGGTATTATTGGAAAACGTCGAGCTCCGTTCGACGCTTTTCCAGGAAGAATAACGTCGAGGTCAGCTTTTGCTTAGCTTCGAGCTCCGCTCAACGCTTTTACAGGAAGAAAAACGTCGAGCTCTGTTCGTTCTTAGCTTCGTCCTTCGCTCGACGCTTTTCTTGGAGAGAAAACGTCGAGCTCCGCTCGACGCTTTTCCGGGAGGAAAAGATGTCGAGCTCAGCTTCTATTTGGCTCTGATCGTCGCTCAACGTTTTTCCCGGAGGGAAACGTCGAGCTCCGCTCGACACTTTTCCGGGAGGAAAAGACGTCGAGCTCAGCTTCTGTTTGGCTCTGATCGTCGCTCAACGTTTTTTTCCTGGAGAGAAAACGTCGAGCTCCGTTCGATACTTTTCCGGGAGGAAAAGCGTCGAGCTCAGCTTTCTGTTTTGGGCTTCGAGCTCCGTTCGACGCTTTTCCATGAGAAAAGGCGTCGAGCTCAGTTTTCTGGTTTGGCTTCGAGCTCCGTTCGACACTTTCCCGGGAGGAAAAGCGTCGAGCTCCGTTCGACGCTCGATGAGCGTCGAGCTCAGCTTCGTTCTGTCTTAGCGTCGTTCGACGCTCGACGTTTTCTGGGAGGAGAACGTCGAGCCCAGTGTTTAGTCTTGAGCCGTTCGACGCTCGACGTTTTTTTCAGGAAGAAAAACGTCGAGCTCAGCTTTGTCTGATCTCCGATCAGCGCTCGATGATTTCCTGGAGGAAGATCGTCGAGCTTCGCTCGCCTTTAGCCTTCGATGATCGTCGACCTCCAGGATGATGATCGTCAGGCTTCTTTTTGGCCTTCAGCCGATCGACGATCGTCGACTTTTGACTGACGATCGTCGAGTTCCGTGTTACCTTAGTGGGATTGTGGTTAGAGTTTGGTTTTGGCATTGAGTGAGGCTAGCTCACTCAACACCAAGGTTTATGTAGGCATGGAGTGGGTCTCACTCAACGCCTTGTCGTGTTGATTCATTTCAACACTCTTTCTTTACCTTGATTTCTGTTCCCGAGTGGTTTCTTGTTGTATTTCTGGGTTTTCTTGTCGGCCGTTTTCTTTATATTCTTGAAGGCTGAATCGTGGGTCGTGGTTGGTAGTGGTGGTTTGTAGCTCTTCAGGGGGGGTGGAGTTGTGTGATGTAGCCAAGGCCACTCTTGTTTTCTTGCTCCAGGTACGGCTGGGCATGTTGGGTGGAAGGTCCCTTGTGCTTTCACGTGTTGACCCTCGAGCTTGTTGACTTGGACATGGTGGATTAGGGGACTGCGTTTGCCTTCGATCCGGTTCCTCGTTGTTCGTTTTTGCTACTACCACTTCCCACAGTTTAGGGTGTTAGAAGTTTCTTCCTTGGTGGTTTGCAGCACTTTTGGCTCTTGGTAGCCTAGTAGGCCCTACAGGATGTTGTTCCTAGGTTGGGTTGTTGCTGTTTCCTTGCACGTTGTGCATTTCTTGGAGTCCTATTTTGGACAGTGGTGACTCTTTCTGCTGCATGTTTTTCAGTTACTTTCCCCTTTGGTTGACTCTTTCATGCAGTTTTTTTTAACCTTGTTTTGCTTGCTGAGGTATTCTGTTTTCTTCTGGAATGCCCCAGGTTCTGAGCTGTAGCCAGTTGGGTGGCTAGTTTGCTGTGGTGGTGTTGGTGGTCTCTTGGACTTTGGAGATCCGTTTGCTTTGTTGGAGAGGTAATTTTTCAGTACTTTCTCACAGATATACATATGTGTCAGTGGGTTCGTGTCAGGTTATTGGCGGCCACTGGTAGTTTTTACCTTTGCACTGGATATTTTACTTATGCTGCTACCGTTTTCTAGAGATAGTCTACTTGCTTTGAGAAGGTTTTATGCTAGGTTGCTAGTTATTTTTAAACTATAAATATTATTATAAATAAAGCTCATGATCAGCATGTTTTATAAAACTTAATCACTATTTTCCAAACAACGTATAAAGACCGTTTTCTTATATATTATATAAATTAAATGTAGGGTCTTGCATAGCATGAGTGGTTCTCTTGGGACCCTTATGCGCTCTTTAGGACGTCAAACCTGATTAAGTATTTTTCCGCAGCGTATAAATATAGTTTTTCTTTTGTGGACTAGGTGATCCACTGAGCCGAGGGATACAGTCTCTAAAATATAACTGATTTTCTAATCATTAAACCCATGATTTTCTTTCATTAAGTTTGTAGGTGGTTTTGCCTGAACGTCAGCAGTTATCCCCTGCTTGACGTGGCATCATGACGCGTGTTTTCTCTTACTCTAATAATTCTTAATTCGGAGAAAATGTGGGTTGTGGCAGTTGGTATCAGAGGGAGGTTGCTTGATAAGTTAGTTGAGCAACCTTCCTTTGTTTGCTTTAGTAGTTCAACATCATGTCATTCACACACCGATATGTCATCAACACGTCTTGGTAAAAGCACGAACACTACACTCATGGCATAACATGAAGTATACGGGGCATATTATGTAGTATGGGATGCATAATATGTGTTCGTATATGGATCCACCATAGGGGCTACATGTGAGGGTTATGTAGTATGGGATGCATAACCTCACCACATGACTGTGACTAGCACGTTTCTTTTTTGTTGCATGGGAATGTTATGTAGTATGGGATTCATAACATTTTCATGCGTACGTCGCTCATAACATGCATTAGGGCCTTTTTAGAATGCATAGCACAAGCATGCATAGCATATCATTGCATAAGCACAACGTGCCAAGCTAAAGATTTGCAGGATGACATATGTACACACATAAGTTTTCAAAATAATATAAATTCATGCATTCCCGATCTAGGCACAAGAGTTGGTAAGGTGGTGGTTAACCATCCTAGGTTAGGGCATGTCATCAAATTTTTGTTAAAAAGATAAACTCTCAGAGCAAGTTTAGCAGCTTTAAGTCTATATTTATATATGTATTGTCTGTACTAGTGTTTGGGTTCTAGTCGATGTTTTGGGATCTGATTTGTGTTGTTATGATTCTAGGATGGCTAGGCGTCCTGCGACTCGATCGACTCCCCTGTCTGAAGGTGAGTCGTCTAGGGCTCAGCATGATGAAGTGATCGAGAGTCTGCGTCAGAGTAGCGATTCTATGGGCAGGCAGTTGGAGGAGGTGCGAGCCCAGATTTTGTCCTTGGTGGAAGTTGTGGCAGGGCAGGCTCAGGGTGTGCAAGTTCCTACTGGGGGGTTAGCTGTTCCTCCTCCTCCACCCTTGAGACCTCCAGTGGTGGTGCCAGCGGAGATGGCCTTCACCTCGCAGTTTCAGAGGCTGAGCCCTCCCACTTATGACGGGAAGGCAGATTTCATGGTCATTGATGATTGGCTGATCTCCATGGAGGAGATGTTCTCGTACTCAGGGATTGCAGATGACCAGAGGGTGATGATAGCCGTCTATCAGCTTAAAGGCTTGGCTAAGAGTTGGTGGCTGAGAGAAAAGGAGAGCTTGGTAGCTGGATGCTCTTGGGAAGTGTTCAAGGGGATGCTGTTGAGGAAGTTCTTGCCTTCGGTCGAGCGTGACCGCCTCATGAATGACTTCCTCTATCTAAAGCAAAGGTAACTCACGGTGGGTGAGTATGAGATAGAGTTCAGTAAGTTGAGCCGTTTTGCCCCTGGATTGGTCAGCGTTGAGGCTGATCGAGTTAAGAGATTTCTCGGTGGTTTGAGGAGCGAGGTGCAACATTTGACCAGTGCTTATGGGTCAGTGACTTATGCTGGATTTATAGAGGCTGCTCTAAAGGTGGAGGCTATTGAGACCGCGAAGAGCAGAGGCCAGCAGATGAGGAAGGACAAGAGGAAGTCTGTGGAGGAGAAGAAGCCCTTAGTACCCAGTGCTGCTCCGGGAAAGAGGAGCAAAGTGGTGTGCAGTTTCTGTGGCCGGTCAGGCCACCCTGTCGAGAAATGTTTCAAGAAGGCGGCAGCTCAGAGAAAGGAGCAAGTCCATGCGATTCAGGGTGCTCCTAGGAGAGATGTCTCCTATTCTGTTTGCAAGCGATCCGGGCATGATGCGGCCCAGTGTTGGTCCAAGGATAGAGTCTGCTTTTAGTGTGGGCAGAAGGGTCACATCAAGTCTAGGTGTCCTCAGGTTCAGCCAGCTCTTCCTGCAGTTCCATTACAGGCATTACCTCCACCTCAGCGTGTGGATAAGGGAAAGGGGAAGCTGAACGTGATCTCTTCCGAGGAGGCTCAAGCCTCGACTCAGGTCATTTCAGATTAGTTGTTTGTTGTTTTTCTAGCCTGGTAGTTTTATTTTGCTAGAATTTTTCCGGTATTGTTGTGCTAGTTCCTTAGTTTTGGGTGCTCCTATCGGGAAATTTAAGGTGAAGAATCGCTGGGCGCGTATTCTGTTTGATTCCGGCGCTACTCACTCGTTCGTGGCTAGAGCCTTTGTGGAGAGACATCGGTTGACTCTAGATCGTGTTCGGGATTCCTTCCGTGTCAAGTTTCCCTCTGGTGAATCTGTGTTGTCAGATTTGGGCATTTTGGATTGCCCGGTTTTGTTGGGGGACTTTCTTGCGAAGGCAGACCTGAAGATAATTGATCTGGAGGACTTCGACATCATTTTGGGCATGGACTAGCTGTCTAGGTATGATGCGGTCATTCAGTGCAAAGGAAAGCGCTTGGACTTCATCAGGTACGACGGTCAGCCCGACAGCGTGTATGCTGATCCGTGTCAGGATTCTCCTGTCATCTCTACGGTATGTGCTTAGAGGTTGTTTCTTTCTGGTTGTTGTGTTGGTTTAGTCTCGGCGGTTGTAACCGCTGTTAGCGTGCCACGCTTGGAGGAGATTCCTATTATTCGTGGTTTTGCCGATGTTTTTCCTGATGATCTTCCTGGTCTTCCTCCTGATCGGGATGTTGAGTTTGTGATTGATTTAGAGCCGGGTACGCGTCCTATTGCTAAGGCGCCGTACCAGATGGCCCCTCGTGAGTTAGAGGAGTTACGAGTTTAGTTGGATGAGCTGTTGGCTAAAGGTTTTATTTGGCAGAGTTCGTCGCCTTGGGGTGCACCTGTTTTGTTTGTAAAGAAGAAAGATGGGTCGATGCGGCTTTACATCGACTATAGAGAGTTGAACAAGGTCACTATCAAGAATAGGTACCCTCTGCCGAGGATCGATGATTTGTTTGACCAGTTGCGTGGTAGCACAGTGTTCTCCAAGATCGATCTTCGTTCTGGTTATCATCAGCTCAGGGTCCGTGAGGCGGATATTCCACGGACTGCGTTTAGGTCAAGGCATGGACATTTTGAGTTTTTGTTGATGTCGTTTGGTCTGACAAAAGCACCATCAGCCTTCATGGATATGATGAACCGGGTGTTCAAGGATTTCCTTAACAAGTTCGTTGTGGTCTTCATTGATGACGTGTTGGTTTATTCTCGCAGCACGGAGGAGCATGAGCAGCATTTGTGGTTGGTTCTGACAGAGTTGAGGAATCACAAGTTATTCGCCAAGTTGAGCAAGTGCGAATTTTGGTTGCCTCAGGTTTATTTTCTAGGCCACGTGGTGAACAAGGATGGGATCTCGGTTGACCCAGAAAAGATTGCAGTAGTGATGGATTGGAGTAGGCCGAATACTCCTAAGGAGATCAGGAGTTTCTTAGGGTTGGCTGGTTACTACAGGAGATTTGTGGAGGGTTTCTCTTCCCTAGCCGCACCTTTGACCAAGTTGACTCAGAAGAATGTGGCTTTTGTTTGGAGCGAAAAGTGCGAGGAAGCTTTTCTGGAGCTAAAAGAGAGATTGTGCACTGCTCCCGTTCTGACCCTGTCTACTGAGGGTGTGGATTATGATGTATATGTCGATGCTTCGCTTGTAGGTCTGGGATGCGTATTGATGCAGGTTGGGAAGGTGATTGCCTATGGGTCAAGGCAACTGAAGACTCATGAGAAAAATTATCCTACGCATGACCTTGAGTTTGCAGCGGTTATCTATGCGTTGAAGCTGTGGAGACACCTACTTTATGGGGCTCAGTGCAAGATCATTACTGACCATAAGAGCCTGAAGTACGTGTTCACGCAGAAGGAGTTGAATCTGCATCAGCGGCAGTGGTTGGAATATGTGGCTGATTATGATGTGGAGATCCAGTATCATCCGGGCAAGGCAAATGTGGTGGCTGACGCCCTGAGCCGAAAGACGGGAAAGATCTTTAACCTCTCCGCCGATCGTTCAGTAGAGGAGTTCCTCCTTATGGATATTTCAGTGGGATGCTGTAGTTTGCAGAGTAGTTTATCAGTGGCAGAGCCGTCCTGGATTTCTTTGACTAGACTGCACCAGAAGGATGATCCTGATCTTATGCACCTTTTCACCAGGACTGAGAAGGGAGAGTTGCCTGATTTTGCTATCGATGATGCGGGTACTTTGAAGTACCGCGACAGGTTTTGCGTCCCCGCTGTTGAGGATATTAGGAGGATGATTTGCAGTGAGGCTCATGGTTCAAGCGTTGCCTACCATCCAGGATCTACGAAGATGTACCGTGACTTAAGGAAAATTGCCTAGTGGTATGGCATGAAAGGAGATATAGACCGATTTGTTGCTGAGTGTCACACTTGCAAGCGTGTGAAGGCCGATCATGGAAGGCCTGGTGGTAAGTTGACTCCACTAGAGATCCCAACTTGTAAGTGGGAAAGTATATCCATGGACTTCATTGCGGGCTTACCGAACTCCCCGAGGGGATTTGATTCTGTTTGGGTTATAGTTGATAGATTGACAAAGTGTGCTCACTTCGTGCCTTATAAGATTGATTACCCGATGAAGAAGATAGCGGAGTTGTACATGAATGAAGTCATCCGACTCCACGGTGTGCCGGTTAGCATCATTTCTGATCGAGACTCCCGGTTTACTTCTCGTTTTTGGCAGAGTCTGCAGGAGGGTTTGGGTACGGATCTGAGGTATTCTACTGCGTACCACCCACAGACCAATGGGCAGACGGAGCGGGTGAATCAGATTGTTGAGGATATGATCTGATGCTATATTTTAGACCACGGTGGAGCGTGGGATGAGCGGCTGCGACTTATGGAATTTGCTTACAACAACAGCTATCAGGAAAGTTTGCAGATGGCTCCGTTCAAAGCCTTGTATGGGAGGCGCTGTAGGACTCCGTTGTTTTGGGCTGAGGCTGGTGAGAGGCCTTTGTTGGGTCCTGATGCGCTGGAGGAAATGGAAGTCGCTGTGAAGCTTATTCGGGAGAAGCTTCGTATAGCCCAGGAGAGGTATGAAAAGAACGCCAATCGGCGTAGGTCTGCTTTGGAGTTTTCTGTAGGGGACCTTGTATTCCTTAAGGTTTCCCCGATGGTGGGTGTAAAGAGGTTTGGTAAGAATCGGAAGTTGGATCCAAGGTATGTGGGCCCGTTTGAGATTTTGGAACGGATTGGTGTGTCAGCGTACAGATTGGATTTGCCAGCGAACTTCCCAGGCGTGCATAATGTTTTTCATGTTAGCCAATTGTAGAAGTGTGTGCGCAGCAGTGGGCAGCTCTTGGACGTTGTGCCCCGGTTGGAGCCCAACCTCTCTTTTGTTGAGGTGCCGGTTCGTATTTTGGATACTCAGGAGCGTGTGCTGCGAAAGAAGTCCATATCGATGGTTAAAGTTCTTTGGAAAAATCAGGATTTGGAGAGCGCGACTTGGGAGCGAGAGTCGGCCATGAGGAGGGCTTACTCTCACCTGTTTCACTGATTTGGTCAGTATGTTTTCCTTCTTGTAACTCCTATTAGTTGCTTTTCCTTCTTTAGTAGGAGTGTTGTGCGTAAAGTTTCGGGACGAAACTTTCTTTTAGGGGGAGTGACTGTAACGCTCCCGATTTTCCTGCGATTATTTTTATTCTCGTTGGCGTTACGATGACGCGTTTCCGTGGCTTGTGCCATGTGTGGAGTATGGTTTAGCTCCTTAGAACTGAGTGCCCTGTTTGGTAGCATGTTGGCAAGATCTCCCTAGCAAGCCGAGTCGTTTTGGGTGACCCGGTGTGGCCTCTCGGGGGGATGTTTGTGTTTGGCTTTATTTGGGTATAACTCGGGTTCTATTCGTCGAAAGTTAATTTCGACTTCACCGTTGTGTTCGTAGCGTGGGTATTTAGCTACGGTGCGAATTTCGTCGAATTCCGAGGTGATTCGGTTTTCATGTCGTTTGGTGTGTTAATAGTATATGTGATCAATTAATTAAATTGATTTGGCTGTCCTGTAGCCTTCAGATTTTTGGCCGATTATTAAATTCTGCGGGAGAATTTAATTGGGCAGTTATTGCCTTGCCTTGGTGGCAGCCATATATTGGCTTATTCTTTTTTTGGAATTTACTTAAGGTAATTAAGGGATTAGGCGTTTTTAGGGTTCGGTTATGGCTGAACCGGCATTTAGCTTTAGTATAAAAGCTTTTCTTAAGAAGTGGCGGCCCACTTCTTTCTATTTCTTCTTCCTGTAAAACCGTCCCTGCTTGTTCGCGGAAAATAGAGGAGAAACCGCCATTCCTGTACCTCCTTCGGTCGGTGATTCCGGGCTTGATCGTGGACGAAATTCGATTCCGAGAGCGGCGTTGTCTTGCTCTCTCTGAGATCTTCGTTTCGGCGGTAAGATATTCGATTTTCGTGTAGTTTTGTTGAGATTTGGGTTTTCGGTTTTGGAGTTTTCCGCCATTAATGGCCGAAAGTTATGTTCTAGGTGCTGCGGCTGTTTGTACCGTGTGAAGAGGAGGAAAGCCGTCCAAGATTCGCTGAAAATTGAGGCAAGTGGTATTCTTGCCCTTGCCAAATTTCTTTTTGAATATTCTTGCTGAATTTGAAATCCCTGTTAGCCCTAGGTTAGAGGCCTTGTTGTTCACTTTTTCTTGCTAACTATAGGATTTAGCTCTTTCTATTGAACCCCCCTACTTTGTGATGTTGGAATCCAAAATTGCAGGCGTGATGCCATTGTTCCTTACTCAGATTTTTTTGCTCTGGTTCGGGTGTAGCCGAGAGGGAATGTTAGGAGGGGGGGTGTGATTGCCGATTTCGTTAAGGTATTACTGGAAAACGTCGAGCTCCGTTTGACGCTTTTCCAGGAAGAATAACGTCGAGCTCAGCTTTTGCTTAGCTTCGAGCTCCGCTCGACGCTTTTCTAGGAAGAAAAACATCGAGCTCTGTTCATTCTTAGCTTCGTCCTTCGCTCGACACTTTTCCTGGAGAGAAAACATCGAGCTCCGCTCGACGCTTTTCCGGGAGGAAAAGACGTCGAGCTCAGCTTCTGTTTGGCTCTGATCGTCGCTCAACGTTTTTCCCGGAGGGAAACGTCGAGCTCCGCTCGACGCTTTTCCTGGAGAGAAAACGTCGAGCTCCGCTCGACTCTTTTTCGGGAGGAAAAGACGTCGAGCTCAGCTTCTGTTTGGCTCTGATCGTCGCTCAACGTTTTTTTCCTGGAGAGAAAACGTCGAGCTCCGTTCGACACTTTTCCGGGAGGAAAAGCGTCGAGCTCAGCTTTTTGTTTTAGGCTTCGAGCTCCGTTCGACGCTTTTCCGGGAGGAAAAGGCGTCGAGCTCAGTTTTCTGGTTTGGCTTCGAGCTCCGTTCGACACTTTCCCGGGAGGAAAAGCGTTGAGCTCCGTTCGATGCTCGATGAGCGTCGAGCTCAGCTTCGTTCTGTCTTAGCGCCATTCGACGCTCGACGTTTTTTGGGAGGAGAACGTCGATCCCAGTGTTTAGTCTTGAGCCGTTCGACGCTCGACATTTTTTTCAGGAAGAAAAACGTCGAGCTCAGCTCTTGTCTGATCTCCGATCAGCGCTCGACGATTTCCTGGAGGAAGATCGTCGAGCTTCGCTCGCCTTTAGCCTTCGACGATCGTCGACCTCCAGGATGATGATCGTCAGGCTTCTTTTTGGCCTTCAGCCGATCGATGATCGTCGACTTCTGACTGACGATCGTCGAGTTCCGTGTTACCTTAGTGGGATTGTGGTTAGAGTTTGGTTTTGGCATTGAGTGAGGCTAGCTCACTCAATGCCAAGGTTTAGGTAGGCATGGAGTGGGTCTCACTCAACGCCTTGTCGTGTTGATTCACTTCAACACTCTTTCTTTACCTTGATTTCTTTTCCCGAGTGGTTCCTTATTGTATTTCTGGGTTTTCTTGTCGGTCGTTTTCTTTATATTCTTGAAGGCCGAATCATGGGTCGTGGTTGGTAGTGGTGGTTTGTAGCTCTTCAGGGGGGTGGAGTTGTGTGATGTAGCCAAGGCCACTCTTGTTTACTTGCTCTAGGTACGGCTGGGCATGTTGGGTGGAAGGTCCCTTGTGCTTTCACGTGTTGACCCTCGAGCTTATTGACTAGGATATGGTGGATTGGGGGACTGCGTTTGCCTTCGATCCGGTTCCTCGTTGTTCGTTTTTGCTACTACCACTTCCCACAGTTTTGGGTGTTAGAAGTTTCTTCCTTAGTGGTTTGCAGCACTTTTGGCTCTTGGTAGCCTAGTAGGCCCTGCAGGATGTTGTTCCTGGTTTAGGTTGTTGCTGTTTCCTTGCACGTTGTGCATTTGTTGGAGTCCTATTTTGGATAGTGGTGACTCTTTCTGCTGCATGTTTTTCAGTTACTTTCCCCTTTGGTTGACTCTTTCATGTAGTTTTTTTTTACCTTGTTTTGCTTGCTGAGGTATTCTGTTTTCTTCTGGAATGCCCTAGGTTCTGAGCTGTAGCCAGTTGGGTGGCTAGTTTGCTGTGGTGGTGTTGGTGGTCTCTTGGACTTTGGAGATCCGTTTGCTTTATTGGAGAGGTAGTTTTTCAGTACTTTCTTACAGACATACATATGTGCCAGTGGGTTCGTGTCAGGTTGTTGGCGCCCACTGGTAGTTTTTACCTTTGCACTGGATATTTTACTTATGCTGCTACCGTTTTCTGGAGATAGTCTACTTATTCTGAGAAGGTTTTATGCTAGGTTGCTAGTTATTTTTAAACTATAAATATTATTATAAATAAAGCTCATGATCAGCATGTTTTATAAAACTTAATCACTATTTTCCAAACAACGTATAAAGACCGTTTTCTTATATATTATATAAATTAAATGTAGGGTCTTGCATAGCATGAGTGGTTCTTTTGGGACCCTTATGCGCTCTTTAGGACGTCAAACCTGATTAAGTATTTTTCCGTAACGTATAAATATAGTTTTTCTTTTGTGGACTAGGTGATCCACTGAGCCGAGGGATACGGTCTCTAAAATATAACTGATTTTCTAATCATTAAACCCATGATTTTCTTTCATTAAGTTTGTAGGTGGTTTTGCATGAACGTCAGCAGTTATCCCCTGCTTGACGTGGCATCATGACGCGTGTTTTCTCTTACTCTGATAATTCTTAATTCGGAGAAAATGCGGGTTGTGACAAAGTCTAAGTGTAGGGGTGTGGTGCACTTGCATCTTGTTTTGTGGTGCTCGAGGATAGTTCTGTGCTAGCTCATTTGGGTTTTTTACATAGCCTTATTATTTATCCTTGTTTACCTCACCATAACCTAAGCCTCGTCTTAAACCGAAAGCCCTATTGATTCGTGCTTTGAGTCAAACAAGTGCCATGGAGAGAGTGTGAACGGGCAAGCTTATGGTCGCCAACATTGATGCATTTTTATGAGCGTGAGCATGCGACTTTGCATGACACTCCACCCTTGCAAATTCTAAGCCAACTATTTGTTTTTCTCATCCATGTAAGGGATGATTTACTCAGGACGAACAAATTGTTAAGTCTGGTGGTGTGATGAGTCTGATTTATATAGTGTTTTTTGGACTAATCTGGGCTACTTTTCACGCATGTGCACTACACTTTAGGCTCATTATTACTTATATTTAATTTAATCTGTGCTCATACACAAAGTACACTTTCTAGGCTCGTTGTGGTGTTTAACTACACACTTCTTTGCTGAAGGTAAGCACGTGGTGCTCCCCATCATTTTCCTTTGCTTTTATGGTTTTATGTGTGTGTTGGAGGCATGTGCCCTAGCTATGATTTTCCAGTGCAGGTGGGCATAGCCCCATTCTAGTTCAGATCTTTCCTATAGGAATAACACAGTCATGCATTTTTCTTCACAAAATGTTGATGTAACCGTACGATGCCTACAACTTTTTTGGTGCTCTGCCATGGGCCGTGCAATTTGCTCTCACACATGCTATTTTTCCCGTACATGACCAAATCTCACGACCTCCTCTTTTTGTCAAAATATTTTATGAAATTATTGCCCATGCATTTTCTTAACGCACGGTTAGATTCAACCATGCACAAAGGAAGTCGCACGATCTCTATCTTTGCCTAGGTTTTCAGCATTTTGTCCTCGCCCATGCATTTTGTTCTCACACAGGCTGTTTTGCTCATGCATATTCAAATTTGCATGGTTGGATTTTCTTCCAGGCTGGATGATTCTGCGCTCTAAAAATCACACTATGAACACATGGTTGTGTGTTCGACCACATGTTCCTTATTTTCTGACTGGGTAATATTTAAGCCATTGAGTTACCCCAATACGGGAGCCGATCTTCAATCCAAACAATTCCGCTATTTTTGTCGCAGGGAGAGCTCCGTTCTCTTTCTCGTCCTCTATGTGCTAGGGCTTTTGCCCTAGGCTGCCTCCATCATCCAAGAGCTTCAAGGAAGGGGATTCTAGCCCTACACTCTCCATAAACCAAGGAAGATTTGCACCATAAGAGATCTGGCTGTGAGACAAAGAAGACGGTCCATTGGGAGAATATGACAGTTCTCCTCTACTCCGAACGTAGTTATGGACCGAGCAAGGATGTAGATTGACAACCCGACGATTTCTACCGTGAATCCTCAACAAGGTTTCGAATTTGGTCGATCCTTTGCCTCTTTTCCTTCTTGTTTGTATTATGTAGCTAGTTCTCCAATTTTATGATGATGTTGTATTATAAACATTGCTCTTAAATGTGTATTTCATTTTTATGATAGTACTTTGTGTAGTGTGTGTTTGAGGTTGCGCCTCTATTCTCCATCCTTCCACATTATGTTTTCCACACTATAAATTGCAAGTTGTGCTCTTTGAGATGAGGTATTTGTGACACTCATTCTGCTTTCCTTCTCATCCATTCACCACGTGAAGCAGTGCATCGCGGCCTGCATAGCTTCCATTCTCGCCGAGCAAATCAACGAATAGTGGCCTGAATAGGAGTGGTTGATTTAGTTTAGTTTTTTTTTGTTTTCGCAAACCCAAGGCCCAATTTTAACCCCAAACTAAGGAATTCAATCTCAAGTACTCCTCGAAAGCTAACTCCACCTTACTGTATTCCTCTGAGATCGATACTTGGGGAGTTATTCTCATTTTATATTACTTGTGTGACCGATGCACTTGCCAAATATGCATCACCTATCTATCCTAGATACGGCCTTGAATCACCACCTAGACCTACCTACAATCAAGTCACCATTACACGTGGCAAATTCACGGAGTCCTCCCAGGAAACCGATGTCTGCACCAGATGATTTTGCCTCCTAAGTATCGCAAGACCCAATCATCCCAACCTGCGGCGAATTTTCAGCTTAATAAGAATAATGAAAAAGAAAATACAACACAATATGAAAAGCTCCCTCAATTATTTGGACCGGTTGATGACTATGTGTAGTTGATTTGTTGTCCGAGTCTGTAGCCTTCAAATGCATTGAGTAGAGTTTTTGATGCCAAGAGGTGTTTTTTACGAAATAGAAGGCGTTCTTATTCTTGTTGTGACCATCAGGTGGTGTCTTCAAGTTGTGTACTGCATCTGGAGGTGTATTGTTCTTTTTATAGGCTTGGGAGCTACCGCCCATGGTAGCGATACTGCCCGAGGATAGTTATATTAGGCAACCTCCTTTTTCATTTAGAAATCTTTATATTTGGAAACTTCCATTTTAGGAAACTTTTTACTCTATTTTAGGAAACTTTTGTCTTCAAAATCAAGCATTTTTGGCATTTAAATTTTTCAAAAACTAACCTTCCATAAGGATATTGCACGGCGATAGCATTACCGCTTGTCGATAAGACTTTCCTTCTTAAGCAGTTTCCTTCCACGGCTGAGTGTTATCGCCAGCGATAGTAATAACGCCTATGGCAGTGATACCACTAGCTATAGCAACATAACCTTAGCTTCTTTTGTCTTTTTGATTTGTTCTTCTATGTTGTACTAAACCTGTAGTTCCCGCACACTATAAACAAACAAAAACATGATCAAATACAAACTAAGATTTGTTATTCTCAAACCAAGAGATGCATAACGCATGTTCTAATAAAGATGCCATCTATCAGACTGGTCTTAGGGTCGGTTGCTTCTATGATTCTCGAGGTTGAGCTGATGGATGTCAAAATGGATTTTTAGTATGGAAACATGGAAGAGGAGTTATACATGGAGCAACCTGATGGTTTTGAATTCAAAGCGAAGTAGAACTTAGTTTGTCAACTCAAATAGAGTTTATTGGCTAAAGTAGGCACCCAGGCAGTGGTATAAGAAAATTGACTCCTTCATGACAAAGGGCAAATTCCAAGGGACTATGGCTGACCACTATATTTATGTGAAGAGTACTGCGAAGATTTTTTTTCATCCTGCTACTATATGTTTATGATATGTTGATTGTCGGGGATGGTAAAGGCAGCATCGAAGAGCTATAAATGAAGCTTAGTAATTCCTTTGAGATGAAGGACTTGGAATCATCAAATAAGATTAGGATAAAGATCACCAGGGACAAGAGTGCAGGTATACTATGGCTATCTTAGGGGGAGTATGTGGACAAGGTGTTGAAGAGGTTCATGATGAAGAAGGCCATGTCAGTTGCTACTCTGTTGGGTGGGCACATCAAGCTCTCAAGCTCTCAGTGTCCTTCATCTGAGAAGAAAGTAAAGGAGGTAAGTTAGATCCCCTATGCATTTATAGTAGGGAGTCTAATGTATATTATGGTCTACACGATGCCAGACATAGCTTATGCAGTTTGTGTAATAAACAGATACTTGTAGAACAAGGGAAAGTCCATTTGGATGTTGTGAAGTGGATACTTCGCTATTTTAGATGTACTATAAAGTAGTGTTTATTGTTTGGGGGAGGGTCACCGAAGCTGGTTGGGTACTCTAACTCGGATATGTCTGGAAATGTTGATTCTAGGAGATTCGCATCTGGGTTTGCTGTTACATTTGTAGGGGAGCAATGAAGTGGCAATCAAGGTTGCAAAAGTGCATGACACTTTTGGTGATAGAGTAAAAATACATAGAGCTAATGGAAGCATCTAAGGAAATCATATGGATGAATAAGTTCAAGCTTGAACTTGGACTCCAACTAGATGAGTTAACTATGCTCAGTTAGGGATAATATCGAGTCGAGTTCGAGCAATTTTGGCTCGTCTCGAAATAAAAATTTTCGACTTGAACTCAGCTCAAAATTGAAATCCATTTCGAATCGAATCGGCTCGACTCAAAATTGCTCAAAATTAATTCGAAATCAAATCGAGTCGGGTCGAAATTGAGCCATTTTTTCTTTTTATTCCTAGTTGGCTCAAAATAAAATTGGGCAACCTATAAATTTAGCAAATGAAACGCTAAAAGTCTTCATTCTTTTTATTTAGGTTTAAATTTATTATTTTAATTTTAAAAGAATATATACATAAATTTATAATATTGTTAATTAATTCGAGCTGATTCGAATCGTATTTCAAGTGATCCAGGGCTGGCTCAAAATTGACTCGAAATCTAATTCGAGTCAAATTGAATCGACTCAAATTGAACCAAATCAAGTTTAAATGATTCTGATTCGGCTCAATATTCGAGCAATTTTCGAGCAACTTTCGAGTTTCGAATAATATGTTCTTCCCTATGTTTAGTGACAGTCAGAACACTATCTTTTTGGCCAATAATCCCGCCTACCACCATAAGATGAAGCATATCGATATCAGGTATCATTGGGTACAAGATGGTGTCGAGGAGAACTTGTAGAAGGTGGAGAAAATTTACACCGATGAAAATCCCTTGGACATTTTGATGAAGGTTGTGTCAAGGGAGAAGCATGAGTTGTTACGATTGTTGATTAACATGATGTCCACTTTCATAAGTCAGATGGGTGGACTCCTTTTTATGGTCTGGAGGGAGAGTTTGTTGGGGTCCAGCCTCTAAAGATGAGTCTTATGACTTGTAGACAGATCACATTTGAAGTCTGTTGTATATCAACGAGAAGCAAAGGAATGTCGACTAGATAGGATCTTTATCGGCGAGACGGCTAGAGCATGCCATCAAGACGACTTGGACATGTCGACGAGAAGGCACTTTAGCATGTGGACGAGATGGGTTTAACATGTGAACGAGATATTCTTAGTATATCGATGAGACAAGGTTCATATTGACGAGACATATAATTATGTTGACGGTATGGGTCTAGAGCAAAAATCTATACTTGTTTGAGCTTCTTAATCCCATCTTTCTGGCCAACGGATCTTCATCTACTCTCATCGGATGAATGCGAGAGATGTGCATGTGTGTCTTAATAGGGGAATGACCTATATTTAAGGGGAGAAGTGGTTTTAGACCTAACCCTAAGTCTAATTATCATCATCTGCTATTCAGAGGACACCGTTCACGAGAAACTATAGAGATCGTTCATTGAGTTCTTCTAGAGAGAGTAAAATGAGATTCAAACCCTGATGCCTTTGTCTGCGCCGATCTAGTCTTTGCAGTCATAGTGCTTAAAGGGAGGTTGAGGTGATTTTTATTTCTTGAAGAGATTCTTGTTTCATCATGGACTGGTGAGAATATTCGGATTGTCGAATCCAGTGGGTCTTAGATTGGGCAAACCTAGCCGTGTACTTGTAATACTCATTTGATATAGTGGATTTTGTGTGCCCTGTCCCGTGGTTTTTTCTCTCATTCATGTTGAGAGGGTTTCCACGTAAATCTTGTTGTTTGCGTTGTTTGAATTATTATCTTTGTTGTTTGTGCTTGGGTTTGTGTGGGTCAATTCCCATTAAGGTCAAACCATGATTCAATTTGAAAGTGAGGGTAGATCTTATATTTTCTTTTAGGAAGAGTTAATGCGGAAAATTAAAAATTAAAACACATAACAGAGCATAGCACAAAAGAAACAGAGCAAGCAAACCAGACAACACAAGGAGCTACAGTGGTTCCCTCTCAATAGGTACGTCCACTCTTCTACCACCTTGGTAGGAATCCACTACAGGTTTTTGCTAAGGTGCCCTGCCACCAATGATCTGATTCAGGTAGATCAAACAGACCCTTTAGACTTTTGATCAGGTGTCTAAAAACCAAGCAGGTTGTTGATAAGGTGCCCTGTCACCAACGTTCACTTTTGAAGAGGTGTGAACAAACTCTTTACAGGAGGGGGAAGGAGAGTTAGATTATCTTCTCTATTTTTACAACAGATTAGAGAAGCATAAGAGACTCTTCAGAACTTATGACAGAATACTGTCACGAGGTTCTGAAGGAGTAAGGCCTGAAGAAGACTAGAGATCTGGATTTAGATGTTCTTCTTCAGCTTCCTTATTTCTTCTTCTTCTTCAGAGAAACTCTGAGTGTATCTTCCTGGAACAGGAGCACTCAGGTTGAGGAAGAGCAGAAGAGATATCTTCACAGTTGGATAGATATTGCTGTGAGCAGCTGTATCTTTTCTTTCTTGAAGACTGCTGAATGTTGATGGTAGCAGTCTTCTTTCACATTTGTTCTACAGCTTCGTCTGTGTGTTTCTGGTCACTGTCTTCTTCTTGTATGTTTCGTGTGTGTCGTGTGTCTTTTTTTTTCTTTCTCCAAAAGAACTCTTTAAATAGGTGCAGCAGCAACGGCTCTATTAGAGCAAGACTTTTGTCTTCTTCTCAGATCTTGAATCTGGGCTGCAATTAACACAAAAACAAGTCTTGCAAATATATATCCTATAAAAGGGAAAACTACAGCAGCTGCAATAAATAGACTCATAAAGGATGTTTGATAAATCACATCGGAAATAGCTCTTTACAGCCAACGGCTATAAAGGACAGCTGCAACAATAAAGTCAGATAATAAGACAAAAGACATTGCCAGAAAGAATTGACTTATGCATAAATATAGAAGCACGTTTGCTTTGAGATATATGCATAAGATCAATTAAATAATCCATAATAAAACATGTCAGAAAATATAGGAAATAAAACAACAAATAAAACGCATATAATATTACATATGCAGACCAGAAGATAGTCGAACGATCCTCGACGATCGTCGACCGACCTACTGAGATCGTCGAGCTATCAGTCAGATAGTCGACCGACTTAAACAAAACAGAAAGCGTCGAACGATCCTTAGAGATCGTCGACCGGCCCACTGAGATAGTCGAGCTATCAGGAATATAGTCGACCGACTCGGGCAAGACAGAAAACGTCGATCTATCAAGAGATAGTCGACCAGAGCTCGACGATCTAGCAGAACGTCGAGCTGGCTAGAGACAGACGATCGTCGACCGGCTGATCGACGATAGTCGATCGGCGTTCGACGATAGTCGAACCCGAAAAAAGACTTAGCCAGAAATTTACTGGAAAAGAGAATACTCAACAAAAAGACTTTGACCATAGATAAATCTTGGGTCAAGATCTAAAAGGAAAGACTTAACTCAAATCCAAACTAGGGTACCAACAATCTCCCCCTATTTGGGTTAAGTCTTTCACAAACTTAAAACTACTAAAAACAAATAAACTAAACTCAAACAACTTAATAGAGATCCTAGCCCAAATCAGAACCGGGGTTCCAACAATCTCCCCCTATTTGGGTGAGGATCCTATTAGCAAAATAATAAGAATTTGCAAAGCATAAAAAATATATATAAAGAAAAGCTTTGATTGGCTGGCTGCTTGCTGGCATTTGCAATCTCCCCCTATGTTGATGCAGTACATGTGATTTGGACTCAGCTGAGATGACTTTGAATATTGATTGAGTCATCCAGCTAATTCCTGTAGATAGTACCTGCAGAAGGCTATGGTAGAGATTGCTCTCTCCTTGAAAAAAAAAGTATGTTAGCAGCAAAAATGATATTTTGTCCAGCAAATTTGATTAAGATTCTGGATCTGAAAAACAAAATCAGATATCTTCCTTCCTATAGAATTTCTTTTCATTAGACGAGATTCAAACTCAGCTGACCAATGCAACTAGAGTAGAGGACTCAATCTAAATGAAGTTAGAAAAGGATCTATAAGAAATAGAGTTATCTGACCGAGAATTTCTTTATACAGAAATCTGAATGAAATATTTGAACATAACATCAATCAGATATAATCAGCTATAAGAAAAGAAGATGCTTCCTAATAAATCTGTTCCTAATAATAAAAGGATTTGAAAATATTTAACTATGAGTATAAAACAGATTTATGAAATAGCAAACTGAGATTGAAAGTTTTGTAGAGTTTGGCCCTGTTCTTGATCATCTCTTCATGTTGGAAATTTTGAGTCTGTAATCCTGCAAGACAGAAAACAGATCAAGTGCAAAGGGAACAAGAAGAGATGCAGTTTTTGCTTTTGTGCATGAACAAATGAATGAAGCAAATCTTGAAGAAGAAAAAGAATGAGGGCAGAGAAAATGACAGGGGAATGCAATTTAATGAGCACAGCACTCATTAGGATAATCTGAAAAAGATTTTGAAGAAAATCTTTAAAATCAGAAAGGCACTGTCTGATAATTCCCTTCCTATAGAATCACTTTATCACAAATAAAAACTTCAACACAGTGTGATGATCCACTGGATCAAGTCTGTGTTGAGTTTTAGTGTAGATAATTTTGTGAAAAATCTGTAAGGATGTAGAATTATCTTACTATGCCTCTTTGAGATCTAAGATTCATCAAAAAGGAAAATTTTCAGACCATAAATGTAATGAGGTTTTATTGGTTTATTAAATAAATTTTTCAAAAAATATTTCATGTATGTTTGAAAAATTTGAGAAAACTTTTGAAAAACAAAATCAATGTTGTTGAATTTTCTTAATATTTCTCTTGAAGGTTTTCTTATTGTTTCCTTAAAATGAGTGTGGTCTGTATGTGGACTGATGACGAATGGGAGTATACTTTTAAGGAAATTCATATTTTCTTTAGGTTTAGATGCATCCAAGTTAGAAAGTGATTTAGGATATTTTGAAATGTAGTTAGTATGGGATATCACCTGATATTTTCTAGGTTCTGATTCAGGCTTTTCCTTGTTGTTTGATGCATTTATGGCCTTTAAGCAGAAGGCTACTTCATCAGCATCATCTTCTTCATCACTTAAATAAGATGAGTCATATTGTGGTTCATCTGTGTTTGATTTTGGTGAAGATTCAGATGCTGATTCTTCTTCACTTGATTCTGCAGCCATCTTGATGAGGGATTGCCATAGCTCCTTGGCTGTGGTGCAGTGCATCAGAACTTCAAAGATGTCATCTGGCATTGATTGAGCAAGTATGTCCATTGCTCTTGCATCAGCCATCTTTAGCATTTTTTTATCTTCTGTATCTTCAGATGGTGAGATGGGACCTGACAAAATAGAATCATAAATAGATTCATCAATAGAGTTCATAAACAGTCTAATCCTTGTCTTCCATAGGGCAAGCTTGTCCAGATTGCACTTAGGAGGTCCAGTGCTTGACCATTCTTCATTTTGTGCCATGAAAAACTCTTAAGAAATAAATATAAGATCTATCTCAGGGATCTTTTGATTCAGGAGTTATCCTGTACAAACAATCAACCTCCCTCTGATACCAATTGAAAGTGAGGGTAGATCTTATATTTTCTTTTAGGAAGAGTTAATGCGGAAAATTAAAAATTAAAACACATAACAGAGCATAGCACAAAAGAAACAGAGCAAGCAAACCAGACAACACAAGGAGCTACAGTGGTTCCCTCTCAATAGGTACGTCCACTCTTCTACCACCTTGGTAGGAATCCACTACAGGTTTTTGCTAAGGTGCCCTGCCACCAATGATCTGATTCAGGTAGATCAAACAGACCCTTTAGACTTTTGATCAGGTGTCTAAAAACCAAGCAGGTTGTTGATAAGGTGCCCTGTCACCAACGTTCACTTTTGAAGAGGTGTGAACAAACTCTTTACAGGAGGGGGAAGGAGAGTTAGATTATCTTCTCTATTTTTACAACAGATTAGAGAAGCATAAGAGACTCTTCAGAACTTATGACAGAATACTGTCACGAGGTTCTGAAGGAGTAAGGCCTGAAGAAGACTAGAGATCTGGATTTAGATGTTCTTCTTCAGCTTCCTTATTTCTTCTTCTTCTTCAGAGAAACTCTGAGTGTATCTTCCTGGAACAGGAGCACTCAGGTTGAGGAAGAGCAGAAGAGATATCTTCACAGTTGGATAGATATTGCTGTGAGCAGCTGTATCTTTTCTTTCTTGAAGACTGCTGAATGTTGATGGTAGCAGTCTTCTTTCACATTTGTTCTACAGCTTCGTCTGTGTGTTTCTGGTCACTGTCTTCTTCTTGTATGTTTCGTGTGTGTCGTGTGTCTTTTTTTTTCTTTCTCCAAAAGAACTCTTTAAATAGGTGCAGCAGCAACGGCTCTATTAGAGCAAGACTTTTGTCTTCTTCTCAGATCTTGAATCTGGGCTGCAATTAACACAAAAACAAGTCTTGCAAATATATATCCTATAAAAGGGAAAACTACAGCAGCTGCAATAAATAGACTCATAAAGGATGTTTGATAAATCACATCGGAAATAGCTCTTTACAGCCAACGGCTATAAAGGACAGCTGCAACAATAAAGTCAGATAATAAGACAAAAGACATTGCCAGAAAGAATTGACTTATGCATAAATATAGAAGCACGTTTGCTTTGAGATATATGCATAAGATCAATTAAATAATCCATAATAAAACATGTCAGAAAATATAGGAAATAAAACAACAAATAAAACGCATATAATATTACATATGCAGACCAGAAGATAGTCGAACGATCCTCGACGATCGTCGACCGACCTACTGAGATCGTCGAGCTATCAGTCAGATAGTCGACCGACTTAAACAAAACAGAAAGCGTCGAACGATCCTTAGAGATCGTCGACCGGCCCACTGAGATAGTCGAGCTATCAGGAATATAGTCGACCGACTCGGGCAAGACAGAAAACGTCGATCTATCAAGAGATAGTCGACCAGAGCTCGACGATCTAGCAGAACGTCGAGCTGGCTAGAGACAGACGATCGTCGACCGGCTGATCGACGATAGTCGATCGGCGTTCGACGATAGTCGAACCCGAAAAAAGACTTAGCCAGAAATTTACTGGAAAAGAGAATACTCAACAAAAAGACTTTGACCATAGATAAATCTTGGGTCAAGATCTAAAAGGAAAGACTTAACTCAAATCCAAACTAGGGTACCAACACAATTTAGCAAAAAATCATATTTAAAAAAATTCCTTAACTCTACAATAGCCCACTGGCTCATGAATTAATCCCTAAACCCATCACAACCTAAACCTTATAACCAAAATCAGATGAGTCAAAATTAAGCTATTTAATCTAGTCAAAGGTCAAAGTTTGATTTGGGGAAAATTTGCCCAAATTTGAAAGACTTTGAAAGGCATTAATGGGGGATATGTATGACCTCATTCCTTCTTAGGAAGCCAATATTTATCTTTTGAAACAATTAAGAGTAAGCAAAGATGGACAGGAAGGCACCTAGGAAAAGCCATAGCTAGCTATGTAGGAAGAAAGATGGAAAATGGCCTCTTCCTCCTTATCCTATAAAAACCTCCTCTTACCCCCCAATTAGCTCACCCATCTCCCAAGCAATATTTTTAAGAAGGTAAGTTGAGTGGAAGACCTCAGGAGACTTGAAGAGCCCAAGTCTAACCAAGCCATGACATCCCAAACTCATTCTAGGAGAACACTTCCTCTGGAATAAGACAATGTACGTGCTAGCATAGGTGCTACTTCTTCTCTTGCGCAACTGACATTATCAAGGTGTTTGGTCTAACACCCTGAATGTCTTATAAATTTTTTTTGATTGACATGTTATGCTGCCAAGTTTTCGGCACACTTCATTGGTTTTGTGTGTGATACGGCATGATGGGATCATGTGCTGAGAGAGCAAAAGATAGTTGGAGCCACACAATCTCATTTAATTTTTATACATGTTTTTGAGGAGTAAAAGATTAGTTCTTATATTTTCCCATGTGTTTTATCTTGATAGTCTAGATTAAAAAGTTTTGGTATTATGATTTGATGGGATTTTTTTTTGAAAATTAAACATTTTATTTATAAATAAAATAGTTAATTTAGTTTCTTGGATTTACAAGTAGTATAGAGATAGTTTTGTACCACATAGACATAGTCCCTTGAATGGCGAACAAAAATATTGTAGTCAAAACATATTGCGTGTTGGGAATAATTGTGGGACAATCAGTGTTGTGGGGCAGTGGCGGATCTAGAAAATTGGTAATGGAGGGCAACAATTTTTTTTAAATTAAATAACAAGTCAATATTAAATCTATGACATTACAAAGTTATGTAAAATTACATAATACTAGAAAATACAAAATACAAGAGTAAATTAGTACAATTGTCCACGATGAGTATTCATATTTTGAAATTATTGATAACATCAACATCACTGACTTTCAAACATGCTTCTCGCTCAGTAAAAGTAATTAGACAATCATTCAACATTTGATCGCCCAGATAACCACGCAACCTATTTTTGATATAATTCATGCCTAAGAATACTCTTTCCATACTTGCAGTAGCCATGGGGGAATCAATACAAAATTCAAAAGCTTATAGATTTGTTGATAAGCACCATGTTTCTAGTTTCAATAAGCTTCAAGGATAGATGGTTGAGATCCTTCAAATTAGAAAACCTCTCATCACTTTTCATATCAAAAATGTACTTGTCAAGTTGAAATTATAAATTAAATAACTATAAACTTGAAAAGTCATTAAGATAAAACTCTGCAAGTCTCATCACTTCTTGCTTCTCAAAAAAAAGCAAAATGAGTTAGCGAGATTCAAGCAAGTCATATAATGAAGCAGATTCATACTCATCTTATCAAATCGGTTGTTTAACTCTTGTAGTTGTTGGTTTATAACCTTTAAGAAAATTTCAACCTGATAATGATTTTAATTTGTGTAGTTTTTAACAAACCTTCTTGATCTTTTATGAGTAAATCATCCATATTGGAAATATGAATATCATGTTTGCCACAAAAAATAAAGACATTTTTAAATAGAGTGTGATCTCATCCATCATCTCTCAAAGTTTGCAGTTGTTTATTTGTCAAACTAATAAAAGACATAACATTAACATTATCTTGATCATTTATTTGCAAAGTGAGATTTAACTTTTCTGCACACTCAAATAGAGTGGTCATCACATGAATCATTAAAACAAAATCAAATAATTCCAATGCGAACAAAACACCTTGTTCCTTCACACGATCATTTACTTTACTTTTCCCACTCTTAAAAAGTGTAGCAACTATATCAGGATATAATGAAATAATATGCACTAATGTTTTATGATGTGATCCCCAACGAGTATCTCAAGATTGACTCAAATGAAGCTCCTAATTTAAACCCGATCTAGTTTTTAGTTTACCATCTTCTAGTGACTTAACAACCTTTTGGACTTGGTTTTCTCTAAGAATTTCATTTCGCTTGCAGAAAATGCCTATCGTATTTAATAAAGTTGTTATTGCTTCAAAAAATCACTGGCAATCATCATTTATTTTAGTGACTGTAACTTGTGTTAACAGAAGTTGATGCGCAAAATAATGAATGTAGATAAGCACTTTGATTTTTCCTCAAAATTAAACTTTTAAGACTATTTATCACACCACTTATGTTACTAGCGCCATCATAACCTTGTCCACGAATTTTAGATAAATTCAATGAATATTTCATTAGTAAATATTCAATAAAAGCTTTAAGTGATATTGCAGTAGTCTCAAAAACATGTATGATATTAAGAAAACACTCTATTATTTCTCCATTTCTATCAATATAGTGCAAATAAAGAACAAGTTGTTTTCTATGTGACATATCACTGGATTCGTTGACTAGAACTAAAATGTAATCACCAAGATCTTGCATAAAAAGACTTGTAATTTTGATGGTGCTACATCAATTTAGGTTATAACATTACTAAAGTGTTAAATCAAATTACATTTGTGTAAGAGAATAAATACAATACTCATAACATTCATCACAAAAATATCATTTGAAAAAAACATCACAGAGTTCTACTTGCTCCCCTTGATCATTAACCGATTAATACTATGGAGCACTCCTACAAACATTCATCACATAGCCTATTATGCTTTGCTTAGTCACTATTTGACTAAAGCACACATACAATACATGAATATAAAAGGAAATAAGATTAATAGAGCAAAACCAAGAAGTATACCTCAACTCAAAGCACACATATGATCGTCAGAATCCAGCCGTAAAACAAGAATCATACGAATTTGATTAGCAGATATGGAAAATCACTTTGATTCACTTGCTATATATTCTTAGGGGTAAAACTTGCACAAGGAATGCCAATAAGGATTAAAATAATAGGAAAAGTCTATTCAATATGTCGTGTCTTGTTAGTTGTTTTTTTTCAATGGACCATTGTTATTAGCCTGATCAAGAGTATATGTTAGCTATTACAGTTTATTTTATTGATTACTATTATGTCTCAATTGCCCTAGTTTTGCAACATATGATCCTAATGTTTCTTTGTGCAAGATTGATTAATAATGATGTTAAGAAGCTCTCAATATTTCATCTCCTTGAACGGAAATATAGATTGATGATAGTCTAATGAATAGAAATATATATTGACTTCAATTCAGGAGATCAAAACCTATGGAATCTAGTCATGTTTCTCGCCTCAATAGAATAAAATTCTCGCAACAGTGTGATGATTTTAGTTGTCTACCAAAATCACCTAGAGGGGGGTGAATAAGTGAGGTCTGCGTCTTTTTGTGGAATAAAAACTTGTAATAGCGAAGCGCAGAAAATTATCAAATAAGCCATAGAGAACACAAGATTTATAGTGGTTCCCCAACCTTGGGTACGTCCATTCTCCACCTCACCGATCTAGCAACACGCTAGACTCGGCTACTTCACTATTATCATGGATTGAAAACCAATCCTACAACTCGGAGCAATACCCCTACAACTCGATCCTCAAAACGAAATCTACACTCGGATGAAAAAGATCTTCCTACAAAACTTGGAGACAAAATCTCCTACAAGAGTTGAAATAGATTTTACAACAACAATAAAATAAACTTCATTTCAGATCTGAGAACTTCAGATTTCTTACTTCTTGAAAGTTGAAACTCTATCAGAAATAGATCGAGCAAGACTATACAGAAATCTCTGGATCTGAAAAGCTTGAGATCAACACGAGCAAGAAAGAGATCTGTAGAAGTTGATCGCCTTGATTTGTTGATGACTTCTTGTTCTTAATCTCTTGAATCAGAGAAGAGCGACGACGAGAATGACGATGAAGAGCAGTGGCTTTCCCAATTTAGAATGAATAGTGCAATTTAGAAAACTTATTTTCTTGTGTTAGGGTTAGTCGAATTTTATAAGATCTTTTATAGGACTTGCCTAACGGTCATAATCATAAATTATTGTACACATGGACCAATAAGAATCGAGGTTAATTTTGAAATCTTTTCCGTATGGACTTAGAGAAAATTTCGGAAAAACATCTGCATTTCTCGAGTGAATAACATATAACTCGAGAACAGTATTTGTTTCTCGAGAAGAGGGAGTATGGTTCTCGAGAACAAGTCCTTAAGGAAAATACAGAAATTGTATCTGGCTTCTTGAAAAGTGACGTCTATTACTCGAGAACTAGATAAGGATTTCTCGAGAATTATCATGACTTCTTGAGAACAAATAAACTTCTTGAAATGTAATTTCTTCTTTCTCGAGTACTAGCCTCTGCTTCTCGAGACAAAGTCTTGGCCTTCTCGAGTAATGGCTTCTGTTACTCAAGTACTAGACTTATAAAAATTCTGAAATGATTTTTCAGTAAACTCGAGAAAGAGATAAGTCTTACTCGAGTTCTCCATGGCTTTCTCGAGTACTAAATGAAGACTTCTCGAGAATAGCTTCTGCTACTCGAAAACTACACTGAGCAGACTCGAGAATTTTCTCCAACACTACTCGAGTACAATATGTTCTACTCGAGTAATGGACTTAGAAATTTTTTGACTTTATGAAAATTTTCTTTCTTCAAGGAATTTCAGCAACTATTCTTTCTCCTATAACTTTAGTACCTGAGAATGAAATGTGTCCCAATAGAGAGGCTACACATGATTCAACACCATTGATCACATAATGAGGGATTAAATTGTATGGTCCTATATTTGGTGACTCATTGTAGACTGACATTAGTACACACTTGGCAATTATAACTTGCAAGTACTCAACTTGAAAAGAGCATCTAATGCAAACTTAATTCATCTTAGTTCAAGGGTGACTTCATACAAATCTAAGTTATTGTGGATACAATACTCAACAATCTCTCCATATTTGTAGAAGTCAGAATCCTTTACACTAAGGTGAATTACATCAAGACAAATAAAACAAACTGACTAGTAAACAAAGTAATAATGAAAAAGTGCTAAGCAATGAAAAATCAGATCATCAAAATTAAAAGATTTATATTTATAGATTTTGTTCATGAAAACTCCAAATCCACAAAATCTTATATATAAACTCTCTGATCTTCTTCTATTGCTGCTTGCTTTGCTAATGTTGGTGTTTCTCCTTCTTCTCTTATTGTCTCTTTTGGTAGCAGTAAGGTTTAGGATAGTACTTTAAAGGTTTGGGAGGAGCCTTAGAATTATTCTTTCCATACTCTCTGTCATAAATTCTCCTCTTGGTGATAGATTTCTCATACAAGTCTCATTCATGGGAGCTGTAATGATCATGTCTATTCTCATTGTAATCAATCACAAGTTTGAGAGTATCAAGAATTAAAGATTTGGAAGTTAGGCTCCATATTTTAGCAAGCTCTTGATCTCTTCTTCTTTCTGCCTTTGGATTAGGAGTGGACCTGCTAATAGAGGCACCATCACCATACTTTCTATTTTAAGGGATTTGCACATCTGGAGGTACTTGAGAAGGCACATCAGTCTGTTCAGATTCCCATACTTGAGCATAACTTTATGGAGGAGCAGCATCAGAAACTTCAGGTCTTGGAGAGAATGATGGCTGCTGGACAAGAGGATACTGAGCAGTTGGATTAAGATGATGTGGAATAATATTTGGATCAACTTGAAATTAGCGGAAAATTTGGTTGTGCATCCAAATTGTTATATAATAAGTGTGAAACTTGACACCATCAATCTTGTTCTGAACATCAGCATGTATCTCAGTCAGCTTTGCTTCCCATTCTATCTTCTTTCTTGCATCAGATTTTTCTAAGTATTCCTTTGTTAAGCTCTCCCCCTTTCAGACTTCTATAGATAGGGTGGCTATAGCATCCTCTTTGAATTTGCCAACTTCTTCACACGTTTTGTAATTATGTTCTTGAGCCTTCTTTTCTAATTAAATTTGATTGCTTGCAAGAGTTAATAATTGATCCATCACCTGACCAATGCTGGTAATGGTGTGGTATAGAGCTTTCCCACCTATTTGGAACATGTATTTAAGTTCATCAGTATTGTACTGAATTTTAGCAAAGCCTCTGCTCATTTATTTCTCTAGAGCAGTCATTTTCTCAGTTACAACTTTAAGAGAATTGTCAAAATTAGTTCTCTGCTGGGCTAGTATTACTCTGTCTTACCCAGGAGGGTATCTACTGAAAGAATTGGATTCAAGATATCCTAAACACCTAGAGGGGGGGTGAATAGGTTCCTTTTCTTTTTAATACTTAGGCAGAAAACTTATGTAAGTAAGACTATATTCCTAGTAACTATCACAGTACAGTAATAAAACAATCACAGCCAATCACATACTGTACACAGATTTATAGTGGTTCCCCAAATGATGGGTACATCCACTCTCCCCCTCCGCCTATCTAGCATTACACTAGATTCGGCCTAACTCCTCTTTCCTTTTTATCAGATCCTCTGATCTTATAACTCAGAACCCAAAGAAGGTTCCTACAACTCAGAGTGAATTACACTCCTACCTCAGGCCCTTGCCCTACCTCAGCCTTTATAGATTTAGTCTTACAACTCAGAGAGACACCTCTCCTACCTCAGGCACACAGCCTTACCTCAGCCTTTCCCTAGGCCTACAACTCAAATCTATTTTAGATCCTACAAAACAATGAAAATAAGATGTAGAGAATCTTTACCCAAGCAAACAGAACAAAGGTTGAAGATTTCTTGGTCAGTTCTTGATTTATCTGACAGCCTCTGGTTCAATCTGTCTTAGCATTCTTCAAAGCTTCTTGAATCTGAACAATGTAAGATTCAACCACTTAAAGTTGATCTATAATTATCTTCCACTTTTACTTCAAAATTTAATCTGAATTCTCTTTGCAAATTTGATCTTGATTTGCACTTAAGAGACACACTAGAGATTATTTCTTTCTTCACTTGGATACTTCCAGCTTTCTGCCCTTTCTATTTTCAAAATAGTTTTATCTTGCTTCTCTGCTATTTTTCACACTTTATTTGGAAGATAGTTCCTGTCTTTATATAGGCTTTCTCCAAGGTTACCGGCTGATCCGGTTCATAATAGACTTCCAACAACTCTGATACTTGTAACAGCATCGTTGAATATGACACCTGTGAAGTCACCAGTCATCCTTTGAATCTTTGTCTTAGTCAGCAAAGCGTTGAGTCATTTCTCCATATGTGTCGACACAAACAAGTTTAAGTGTCGACACAATCCCTGGTGTAGTTGACATAACTCCATAGTGTCGACACAGCTCCCATAGTCTCGACACAGCTACTTGACATGATTTTTGTATGATGCGTCGACACAAGTCCTGTGTGTCAACATAGCTTCTTGACATGGTTGAATTCTGGAATGTGTCGACACAGCTGTTGTAGACATAATCCAGATGAGTGTCGACACTAGTCTCGTGTGTCGACATAATTGTTGTTGACAAATTCTCTGTGTGTCGACACAAGTTCTGTGTGTCGACACAATCGGTCATCTGATGTAGACACAGCTTTCTACAAGTGTCGACACTTGTACTTATAATATTTCCTTTGCAATTACTTAACCTGCACAAGGTAACTTAAAATACCATCAAATACACATTGATGAATATCATTGAGTTAGGTGGGACTTCTCCAAATCTGGTACACATATTCCAATGTACCCAACAATCTCCCCCTATTTGGAGAAATCATAACCCTTAGTCAATGATATACATCGTTTTTTTAAAATAACACTAAAGATTATGATTTTAACATAAATCCAGAGACATGAGTAATAATATTGCATGTAATATTAAATTCATAGAATACATTAAAACGAGCAGAACATGCATCCACAGAATCTGAATATATAACAACAGATTAAATTTTAATCAGAGTTCAGAATTACAAACATTTAGTTCAAAATATTACATAGATTTACACAAAGTTAAAATTTAGTAGAACTATTCTAGGGCTGATCAGGCTCCTTGAAAACTATTCCTTTGCCAGATTGAATTTTAGCTTGTACACTTGGCTTAGTGTCTTCAGCTGGCTTCTTTCCTTTCAGATCTTTCTTCCTGAGCTCTTCAGCCTTAATCTTTTATCTTTTAAAAAAGTGATAAGGCTTAGGGAAGTATTTGCTTGGCTCAATAGCAGTAGCAGGTACCTTCCTAGCTTTATGATTCTTTCTGAACTGAAATATAGCCTCTTGTCTCTGTTGATACTTTGCCCATTCTTGTTCAGAATACCACTTGCCTCTATCATGCATATTATCTTTGACAGCTTGTCAGGCAGTAAGTATAATGTTCCTTGATGTTGGGCTCCACCTTTCATAATCTGGCCTTGACTCAACCTGCTCTCTAAATCTTTTCTTTGAAAGTTGAGCTTCTTATTCTTTCTTCAATGCAGCCTCAGACATTTCTACTATCTCATTTATCATATTCTGGACATCTGATAGAGGACTATACATATGTTGTACCATTTGTTGAATACCCTCATAGGTAGAAGGAGGATATATGGTTTGAGCCACCTCTTGCTGACCCCCTTCCTGACCTTCAGCCTAGATGTCAGATTCAGCTGTATTGTTATCATCACATAAAGGAGGGTAGCCAAGAGTGGCTCTGATGGCATTAGTGATCCATTTAGCATGATCAGAGCCTGCAGTGGCTAATAACCTCTCCCCCTTTATGACTTCTCTCTCAATATGATCCCTGAGATCATTCTTCTGAAACCTAACTTGATCAGCTAAGTAATTAGTACCCTCTTTGTAGAAAGCCTTGAACTTTGTGAGCTGATCAGAGATGATACTTTGAGATTTCTGAATAGCAGTTATAATTGAGGCTAAGTCTGCCTGTAGTTTCTGATCAAAGTCTGATTTTTCTTTTTCCTTTTTTGCTGTAGAAGCTGTGACTGTGTTCTTTTAATTAAGTAAGAATCTCATCATGTGACTGAGTGAGATTTTCATTCATCCTGAGCTGATTTTCCAGAACATATCCTTGCTTGATGGCTATATCATCTATCCGTATTTTGGCTTCCTGTTGTTGTTTTGCAAGACAGATTACAACATTGCCTCCCTTATGAAAATAATCTGTCATTTCTTTTTTATTTAGATTGACTTCAAATCTGATGGATTTGATGTCCTGAGCCAAGGTAAACTGTAGATCCTTGTGGATTTCATCCATATACTTTTCCATTACAGTTCTTTGTTCATCCAACTTAATTTGTAGTGCCACCAGGAGTGAATTGTAGTCAACGTCTGGGGCTTTTGGTTGGGTAACAGTTTGCAAAGCCTTCTTATAACTTTCGCTCCTTTTCTTAACCACCATTAGTTTTCTTCTTTTCTCTTGGGTTGCTTCTTCATCATCAGATACTGATGAGCTTTCTATGTCAACTGTCTCTTTTTGACTAGAAGGCAGCTCCTTCTTAGTCATATGAGGATCCCCCTCAGCCCTAGGAAGCCCCCCTCAGTCCTTGGAAGCTCCCCTTCAGGCCTAACTTCCTGATTCTCAGAAAACAACATGTCAATGTTGAATTCTGTTGGACTGTTGACAGATGGAGTATTAGTTATTGGAGCAGTGGATGGAATAACAGCAAGTGCTGAAGTGTTTATCAGGACTTGATCCAGTGCTTGGATGTCGTCTTGGTTTTTCTATTCAATATCAATTAAATTTATAGATAGTATATTAGACTCAGTTTGTCTAGCTATTTGATTAAGATCACGTATTACCTCAAGTATTATGGCATTGGCTAGTTCACTCTCTAGCTGAGTGACCCCTGGTACAGGATGATGCTCCCCCTGAGATGGATCCAAGGGGATGGTGTCTTCAGGTAATTGTTCTTCCTGCACCTCACCACCATCTGTATTGGCTGGAGCATCCTCTGGGTGTTCTTCATCTGAGCTTAAAGTCACTAGTTCTTCTGAATCACTAGAGGATTCAGGTGTATGAGGGGTTGATTTCTGCTTTTTCTGAGGTAGTGACTTAGATGATGTAGGAATGTCCTTTGTTAGCACCCTTTCCCATCTAGAGAGAATTCTCAAATCCATTCTTCTCATATGATTAATCTTAGAACCTGCACACTATTGCATCACTGCAGGTATCGTCTCTACTAGATATAGACTTAGTATTCTCCCTAGATTTGGTTTCTTGATGCTTTCCTTTATCCTTTTGAAGATAACTGATGACCAGTTGGTCTTGATTTTGAAGATGATTCTGGTCATAAGGCTGAACATGTAGGTGGAGATCCTATCATGCCCTTCAGTCTTACACAAGATAACCTTGCCGATTATCTCTGAAAGAAATTTTCCGTGGGTATTCATCCCTTTCCTGTTTATAGTAGATCCCATTTTAGTGGTGGGATTCAGTCTACACCATTGGAGCGCTTCCTTGGTATTGGAAGTTTGGACTTCATCGTCTTCTTGAACTTGCAGCAGGTGGAGAGTCTTGCATAATCTTCTCAAGGTGAGTTTAACCTTTGTTCCTTGAACATATGACTTTATCTTCATTGCAGTTGAATCCAAAGTTGCAGTAGCATAGAACTCAATAACCTCTTTTTTCCAGATCTTTGTGGGTTCTGACACAAGATACTCCAGTCCATTTTCGGTAATTAGGGCAATCACTGTTTGGATTTCTTGATCTGCGTCATCAAATGCGTTACGTATGAGTTCATAACCCTCGTTAATGTTGTCGACATGTTTGGGCACCATTGGAAGTGAAAGAGAGTTGGAATCTGGACGAAGAAGAATGTGTTGACATAGGGATTTGGTCTCGAGAATATGGAAAGTGTATCAATAGAATTTGGTTTCGTCCTATTTATATGGTTTTAAACAGAAGGTGAAGAGATGGGCTTAAAGAAACATAATGTGTCGACACAATTACAACTGTGTCGACACATACTTCTAAAGTCTCGATAATGACATTAACTATTGTGAGTCGATACAGACAATGATGTGTCAACACATCTAACCTAACTAGTCGATACTAATGTCTGAGTGTTGACACCATCCTTAGTATCGACACAATTTCTATACGCCAGAAATTCCAAGTGTCGACACCAATTCCTGAATGTCGACACCACTTACTGAATGTGTTGACACAACTTCCTGAAAGTGTCGACACATAAATACTTAGTCAATTTTGACTGTCTACTCTATGTTCAGCATTCCTAATTCAATTTTAAAATTATTGAATTTGGTTTCATCTAGAGGTTTGGTGAAAATGTCAGCAAGTTGATAATTTGTATTAACAAATTCTAAACATATATCTTCTTTTTCAACATGATTTCTAATGAAATGAAATCTAATTTCTATATGTTTAGTTCTGTTGTGTGAAACAGGATTTTTTGTAATAGATATTGCACTTGTAGAATCACAAAATAATGGAGTTCTACTTACCTTGAGTCCATAGTCTTCAAGTTGATGTTGAATCCACAATAGCTGAGCACAGTAGCTACCTGCAGCAACATATTCCGACTTAGTAGTAGAAATTGTCACACTAGTCTGTTTCTTACTACTCCATGACACCAATCTACCTCTTAGGAACTGACATGTGCTAGTTATACTTTTCCTATCTTCTTTGCAACCTGCAAAATCTGCATTTGAATACCCTGTTAGTAGAAAATCTCTATTCTTAGGGTACGTGAGCCCAAGATTAGGTGTTCCCTTAAGATATCTCAAGATCCTTTTAACTGCAGTATAGTGAGATTCTTTAGGGCTTGCCTGGTACCTAGCACAGACACATGTAGCATACATGATGTCTGGTCTACTAACAGTTAATTATAAAAGGGAGCAAATTATCCCTCTATACAAAGACTCATCTACAGTTTTCCTACATCATCTTTGCCTATAAGCATACTTGTCCACATTGGAGTTCTCATGGTGGAGGATGACTCCATACCAAACTTCTTAATTAACTCCTTGGTGAACTTAGAATGGGATATGGACAATCCATCATCAGTCTGTCTAACTTGGAGTTCTAAGAAAAATTTTAGTTCACCCATACTGCTCATTTCAAACTTTCCTTGTATAAGTTTTGCAAACTTCATGCAAAGGTTATTTTCTGTTGATCCAAATATAATATCATCAACATATATCTGTACTAGGATAATCTTGCCTTTAGATTCCTTAAGAAATAGAGTCTTGTCTATTTTTCCCTTGAAAATTTGTTCTCAATGAGGAAAGTAGACAATGTTTCATACCAAGCCCTAGGGGCTTGTTTCAGTCCATATAGGGCTTTCTTCAACCTGTAAATATACTTAGGATAAAGAGGATCTATAAAACCTGAGGGTTGTTCAACATAGACTTCCTCTTTTAGGTCACCATTTAGAAATGCTGACTTTACATCCATCTGAAATACCTTGAACCCTTAATAAGCTGCATAGGCAAGGAACAACCTTATTGCTTCCAATCTTACCACCGGAGCAAATGTCTGATCAAAGTCTATTCCTTCTTCCTGCCTATATCCTTTGGCAACCAGTCTAGCTTTGTTCTTGACTATGATACCATTCTCATCTAGTTTATTTCTATAGATCCACTTAGTTTCAATCACATTGTGATTCTTTGGTTTTGGAACCAACTCCCATACATTGCATCTCCTAAACTGATTTAGCTCCTCTTGCATTGCATCAATCTAGTTTGAGTCCTGTATGGCTTCTTCAAATTTCTTAGGTTCCAACTGAGACAAGAAACTTGAATATAGAACTGTGTTCATGTTCTTGCTTTTGGTTTGAACACCATGTCTAGGATCACCAATAATTTGATGTGCTGGATGATACTTCAAGTGTCTAACAGCTGGTAGCAATCTGTCCACAGGTTGAGCTTCTTCAATCTCCCCATCATGCTGTACTTCATGGTCTTCATCTGTATCTAGTGGGTCTTGTACTCCCCCTGGAAAGCAGCCATCACTTTCTTCATTCTGTCTTGTAGTCTGATCTTCTCTAATGGTTAGCATGTCCAGTTTTTCTTTTAAACCCATAGAGCTACAAGACTTGCTAGACAACTCACAGTTAATAAACTTATATTCATCAAACACTACATGAACTGATTCTTCTACAACTTGTGTAGTCAAGTTGTAGACCCTGTATGCCTTACTCATGTTGTTGTACCCAACAAATATCTCATCATGGGATTTGGCAGCAAACTTAGTTAAGTAAGTCTTTCCATTGTTAAGTACATAGCACTTGCTACCAAAGATCCTAAAATAGGATATATTGGGTTTTCTGACTTTCATAATCTCATAGGGTGTCTTCTTCAGGCTTTTGGTTATGGATGCTCTATTGAGAACATGTCATATAGTATTTACTGTCTCAGCCCAGAAATATTCTGGGAGATAAGTATCACTTAACAGTGTTCTTCCAGCCTCAATCAGTGTCCTATTCTTTCTTTCAGCAATACCATTTTGCTGAGGAGTTCTGGGTGAAGAAAATTTTTGATGAATCCCATATTCTTCACACAAGTTTGTCAAATTTTCAGACTAAAATTTAGTTCCATGATCACTTCTGATTTGACCACTGAATTATTAAGTTCATTCTGAATTTGTTTAACAAAATTGTGGAAGATTGTTGGAGTTTCAGATTTCTATCTCAAGAAGAAAACCCATGTGAATCTAGAATAGTCATCCACAACCACAAAAGGTATAGACCTTCCTACCTAGACTATGAACTGGCATAGGACCAAATAGATCCATATGTAAAAGGTACAAACACCTCACTAAGTCTTTGGTATCAAGACTGTGAAAGGAGGATTTGGTTTGCTTGCCTTTTTGACAAGCTGAGCATATGCCATCCCTAATGCACTTAATTTGAGGACCATTCCTCACTAACTCTTTACTAAAGAGCTGTCCAATGGTCTTATAGTTAAGATGAGCTAGCCTCTTGTGCCATTTTACATAATGAGAGACTTTCTTATTATCAACAAGACAAATAGGAGAATCATTTCCCTTACTTACTAAGTCTAGGCAATAAACATTTCCTTTCCTATAACCAGACAAAATAATCTTCTGATCACTTGTCCTTTTAATCTGACACTTATTCTTAATAAATGAAGTATCATAACCAAGATCACTCAATTGGCTTATGCTTATCAGGTTGTGTTTTAAACCCTTCACATAAGCTACTTGGGTGATAGTAATAGAATTGTTAGAAATGTTACCAAACCCTTTGATGACTCCTTTTTCAAATCAACCAAAGATTACTTTGGGTCCATTCTCAATAGGTGTGTAGTCATTCAGCATTCTTCTAGTTACAGTCATATGCCTGGAACATTCACTGTCCAAGTACCATATTGGAGTATGGCCACTTGAACTTACCTGCATCAAATGAATTAATTAACCTTAGAACCCCAATTGTTATTGGGTCCTAGGTTCAGGTTAGTCTGAAACTTGTCAAACTTACCAGCAGACTTACCGATAGGTAATCTAACATTTTTCCTGATAGTTGTATTGTACCAACAGTCTATGGCAAAATGGCTCACCTTGCTACAACACCAGCACTCAAATCTATTATATCTTTTTTCAATACAGTTTTAACAGCATTGCTATCAACAGTCTTTAAAACTGTAGATTGGTTGTACCTTTTCTTGAGAGCTGGGGCTGGAGAATCAATCAATGATGACTCATGATGACCATGTGTGATATCATAATAAAATCTGTTAGTTGGCTTCACAACTTTCCTAAATAAAACATGAGGTTTGAAAGCCAAAGACTGAACTGGGGCTTTGCCTTTTCTTGTGGAATTTACATCCCTTACATTTCCCATAAATCCCAAACCTATCTTACCCTTTTGAGGAATGAACTTATCAATCAAGGGTAAGACTGATTTTGGCCTAGAGAAACTAGCCACCAGATCCTTCTCTTTCTAAAGTCTCACTTCCAGACTTTTGATTTGATCATTCTTGAATGTAATTGTACCAATCTGAATAAATGTTATATTTTTCAGCTTGCCAATCTCATTCATCTTCTGATTCAGCACTTTTTCTGAATCAGAAACAATCAGCTTAAGAGCAGCAATTTCCTTAGTCAGATTTTTAACAAGGTGTCTGCTTCTCTTAAGTGCATGCAGCAAGTCACCATATTCATCAATGATTTGATGAACATCTCCTTCAGATTCAGATCCATCCACATCTTTTGATGCTGATGCTTCTGATTCTGATCCAGTGTAATAATCTGAATCTGCAGATAGGTTATTTACCTTACTGTGGACAGGCTGATCCTAATAGTGATCTTCATCAGTCATGGCCATCAGCCCTTTGCAATGATTATCTTCATTCTTGTTTATAGATTCTAGCATTTGCAAGAACTCAGTCTCTTTTGAATCCTCTTAAGTTGTAAACAGACCAATGTATGCTTCAGCTTCAGCTTCAGAATCATATGTTGAGGAATCTGTCCAGTTTTTTTGTTTCTTAGCAACAAAGGACTTTTCCTTCTTGTTCTTATATTGATGTTTCTTTTTGTCAGAAGATTCCTTTCTTTTATCAAGACATTCAGCAACTACATGTACAGGCCTATTGCAATAATAACAAACAATCTTATTAGAAGTTGAATTGCTAGGTTTAGTGATATACCTGTCCTTTCTAGATGATTTCCTTTTTTGATAATAATCATCCTTGGACTTTGAGGAGGATGGCTGGGATTTCCACTGTTTTTTCTTCAAAAATCTTTGAAATTCACTTGTGAAAGCAGCAAAGTCCTCATCAGAATTATGACTGTCTGATGTGTGATTGTCAGAACTTTCTGAGACAACTTCAGCAACTTTCTTTGGAGAAGATGGAGATATCCTCCTGACTCTTCTTATGGATTCAGCCTTGAAGGCCACAGACTTTTCTCTGTGTTCACCCTTATTGTTTTTCTCTTCCTCTTTTCTGACCATAAGCTGCATTTCATATGACAGCAATTTTCCAAATAGAATAGGAGGAGAGATTTCTGCAAGTCTGGCCATCTCCCTGATTACACATATTTTGGTGTCATAGTCCTTGGTTAGGGATCTAAGAAATTTATCATTTAGTTCATATGTGCTGAAAACTCTTCCATATGACATTAGTTCATTAACAATTCTGAAGAACTTTTTGTAACACTCAGTAATACTGTCAGTCTTTCCTTGTCTAAAACTTTCATATTCTTGATTAAGTATAGATTTCCTGTCTTATCTCACTTCTTCTGATCCTTCCATGTAGACAATCAAGGTGTCCCACATTTCTTTGGAGGTCTTACAGTGAATCAAATTTTAGAAGTTTGAGTCATCTATAGCACTGACTATTATATTCTGTGCTCTCTTATCCATGGTAGCTAAAATGATCTCATCCTTGGTCATTTCAGAATATTCTTTTGGTTTCTTAAGATTTGCATCAAGAACTGAGATCTTCATTGGAATAAATGGTCCTTCTTGAATTTTAATATAGATTCTTGGATCAGATGCTTCCATGAACAATCTGATCCTCTCCTTCCAAATACCAAAAATTTCTTTCCTACATATGGGTAGCTTCATTGATCCAAGTTCCTTGTGATTCTCTCCTGAACCCATTTTAACTAATCTTACTTCTGCCTTGGTAATCAGCTCAGGCTGTTAAGTCTAATTTTGAGCAACCTCCCTCTAATACCACTTGAAAGAATTGGATTCAAGATATCCTAAACACCTAGAGGTGGGGGGTGAATAGGTTCCTTTTCTTTTTAATACTTAAGCAGAAAACTTATGCAAGTAAGACTATATTCCTAGTAACTATCACAGCACAGTAATAAAACAATCACAGTGAATCACAGAATGCACACAGATTTATAGTGGTTCCTCAAATGATGGGTACATCCACTCTCCCCCTCCACCTATCTAGCAGTACACTAGATTCGGCCTAACTCCTCTTTCCTTTTTCTCAGATCCTCTGATCTTACAACTCAGAACCTAAAGAAGGTTCCTACAACTCAGAGTGAATTACACTCCTACCTCAGGCCCTTGCCCTACCTCAGCCTTTATAGATTTAGGCTTACAACTCAGAGAGACACCTCTCCTACCTCAGGAACACAGCCTTACCTCTGCCTTTCCCCAGGCCTACAACTCAGATCTATTTTAGATCCTACAAAACAATGAAAATAAGATGTAGAGAATCTTCACCCAAGCAAACAGAACAAAGGTTAAAGATTTCTTGGTCAGTTCTTGATTGATCTGACAGCCTCTAGTTCAATCTGTCTTAGCTTTTTTCAAAGCTTCTTGAATCTGAACAAAGTAAGATTGAACCACTTAAAATTGATCTATAATCAGCTTCCACTTTTACTTCAAAATTTAATCTGAATTCTCCTTGCAAATTTGATCTTGATTTGCACTTAGAGACACACTGGAGATGTTTCTTTCTTCACTTGGATACTTCTATCTTTCTGCCCTTTCTATTTTCAAAACAGTTCTATCTTGTTTCTCTGCTGTTTTTCACACTTTATTTGGAAGATAGTTCCTGTCTTTATATAGGCTTTCTCCAAGGTTACCGGCTGATCCGGTTCATAACAGACTTCCAACAACTCTTATACTTATAACAGCATCGTTGAATATGACACCTGTCAAGTCACCAGTCATCCTTTGAATCTTTGTCTTAGCCAGCAAAGCGTCGAGTCATTTCTCCATATGTGTCGACACAAACAAGTTTAAGTGTCGACACAATCCCTAGTGTAGTTGACACAGCTCCATAGTGTCGACACAACTCCCATAGTCTCGACATATCTACTTGACATGATTTCTGTATGATGTGTCGACACAAGTCCTGTGTGTCAACACAGCTTCTTGACATGGTTGAATTCTGGAATGTGTCGACACAACTGTTGTAGACATAATCCAGATGAGTGTCGTCACTAGTCTCGTGTGTCGACATAATTATTATTGATAGATTCTCTGTGTGTCGACACAAGTTCTGTGTGTCGACAAAATCGGTCATCTGATGTTGACACAGCTTTCTACAAGTGTCGACACTTGTACTTAGAACATTTCCTTTGCAATTACTTAACCTGCACAAGATAACTTAAAATACCATCAAATACACATTGATGAATATCATTGAGTTAGGTGGGACTTCTCCAAATCTAGTACACATATTCCATTGTACCCAACATCTACAGTATGTACTTCGGCTTGAGGAGGTGGAGGAGGAGGTGGAGGAGGAGGAGTTATTAATAGAGCTGACCAGGGAACTATTTCTTCAATAACCACTGAGCTCTGGCCTCTGGTGGTATAAATCAAGACATATCCTTCCTCACCGAGGATAGTAGGAAGGGAGAAGTTTAGGCTCTTGAGGGGAGCTTCAACTAGTTTAGGAGTAGCTTCTTTTTCATCAGAAATTAAAACTGTTTCTTCTTCATGCACATCTTCAGTAGGAGACTGAGGGTGATGGGATTCTGGTTCAGAATTATGGTCTGATGGAGATGGTTGTGGAGGAGGAGATTTCTCTGCATGTAGAGGGGAAAGAGGTTCTTTAGATGTGAGTTCATCAATCATTCTATTAATATCATCTTCTATAGTTAGAATTTGTTCTTGTACTTGTGCATCAGAAAGAATGTCTTCAGCAGGCAGATCAACATCTATAAGACCTAAGTCCTCTGGTTGGGTAGATGTGTTCTCAACAGCAGCAGATGGAGTGACATTTGGAGGAAGATCAGAATAACTTGCCTCTGGGACTGTAGGCGCTAGCTCCCCCTCAGCAGTTGCACCTGAAATGCCAACCACTTGATGTAAAGGGGAAGATGGGGTCCTGTCCTCATCCTCTTATAAATCATGCACTTTTGTAGCTTGAGCAGGGTTTTGAAGCTTGAGCTCCTATCTTTGAATGGATGAGATGGAGACTTTCTTTATGTGATGTAGAGTAGTACCTTTAGATAAATCAAAAACTTCTGGGTTGAGTTCATGAAGGATAAGAGAGACAATCCTGCCAAAATTTGGTGCTTTGATGTTTTCCATAATTTTATCAAAAATCATCATGCCCCATTAAAACGTCTTCCTGCAAATCACTACTGTCATCATATTAAAGAAGTTATTTATAATGAAACTGATAGAACTTGTTCTGCGCAGAAGAACTTTTCCAAGTATATCCATAAGTAATTTGCTCTCTGGATTGAGATTAGGACGGCGAATGGTGCTCACACCAACAGAGACACCACAAAATCCGCAGTCCCGATTGTAATATTCCTCAGTTAGGTCATCTTCTTCATCAATGACTGGTAGCCGAAGAAGCTTAGAAATAATAGGAGTAGTTAGTTTAACCTTGATTCCACGAACTTTGGATTTCAGAATCCTTCCATTTCTCTTAACTATGGTATTCAGGAAAAAAATTTCAACATCTGGAAGTAAAACTTTGCACGGGTGTTCCAAAACGAATGAGAGTCCGGCGGCTTCAAATAATAGTAGAAGGTTGTGGAAATCATCTGACAGTTCAGCAATTCCAGTAGAAACGAGTTCACTGCCGATTCTAATCTTCGACGGAGGGCCATTGATCGAGAGAGATGAACTGAAATCTTTCCTTCTGAGAGAACAACTGAAGCGGCAACAAGAGAACATCGGCGACAAGAAGATGAAGAGTTTTTGATTTTCATGAGAAAGGGTTTGAGACTCGGGTAATTGGATTTTCTGGACGTTATCTATTTAAGTAATTCTTAATTTATGATGATTAAGGAAATAATAATAATGACATACCTGAAAATATGGCGGTAGTAGATTCCGGGTCCGAATATCAAAATTTTGAACTTGAAAATGAAAATCTGCATCAGACATCTCGAGAGGTAGGCCATTTCTCGAGATAAGATGTCATAGTTCTCGAGTAGTGAAGTACTTTCTTGAGAAGCAGTTCTAAAGTTATCGAGTAACAGACTTGAGGTTATCGAGAATCAATGTGGTACTCGAGAATTATTTCTCGGGAGTCAACCTTGTTTCTCGAGTAGTAATCTATAGTACTCGAGTAATGACAATCTTCTCGAGAAATAAAGTCCATAGAAGAATTTTCTTGAATTTGTGAATTATAGCCCGATCTTTTAACTCTATTGTGAGACCTATTTCTTCATTCTTCTTTGTTGAGCATGCCAAGTTCTATTTTGAAGAACGATAACTTGGCCTCGTCTAGTGGCTTCGTGAAAATGTCTGAAACCTGCTTGTCAATTGGAACATACTAGAGATTGATGTCTCCATGCTACGCATGCTCCCTGATAAAGTGATACCTCAGATCTATGTGCTTTGTCGTGTTGTGAGAGACTAAGTTATTGGAGATTATAATTGCATTATAGGAGTTGCAAAACATTTGAATGTTCTTGAACTTCATATTATAGTCTTCAAATTAGTTCTTTATCCATAGCAGTTGTGAACAACAACTGCCTGTAGAGATATACTCTGACTCGGCTGTTTAAATTGCGACAAAATTCTGCTTCTTAATGCTTTAGGAGATAAGCCTTCTTCCTAGGAATTAATAAGTCCCGGAAGTGTTTTTCCTGTCATCTTTGCTTCCTACAAAATCTAAATCTGAAAAAAAAACAATTAGTTCACTATCATTACTTCTTGGGTACCGTAAGCCAAGATTTGGTGTACCTTTAAAGTATCTCAAAATCCGCTTTGCAGCAGCGTAGTGAGATTCCTTAAAGTTCACTTGGAATCTAGCACACACACATGTTGAAAACATTATGTCCGGTCTACTAGTAGTAAGATAAAGCAAGAATCCAATTATGCTTCTGTACTTGGTTTCATCAAAAGGTTTCCCTTTCTTATTCTTGTTCAGAGACATAGCTGAACTCATTGGAGTCCTCATAGAGGTTGCGTTCTCCATTCTGAATTTCTTAATAAACTCCTTAGTGCATTTTGTCTGAGAGATGAAAATTTCATCTTCAGATTGTTTCACCTGAAGTCCTAAGAAATACTTCAGATCTTCCATACTGCTCATTTCAAACTTCCCTTGCATAAGTTTGGAAAACTTTTTGCAAAGGTTGTCATCAGTAGAGCCAAATATGATGTCATCGACATAGATTTGCACTAGCAAAATCTTGCCTTTAATTTCCCTAAGAAATAATGTCTTATCTATCTTTCCTCTTGTGAACTTATTCACAAGAAGAAAGCTAGATAGCATCTCATACCAAGATCGAGGAGCTTGTTTCAAATCATATAAGGCTTTAAATAAAAGATAAATGTGCTCAGAATGGTTAGAATCAACAAAACTTGGAGGTTGTTCCACACACACTTCTTCCTTTATGTCACCATTAAGGAAGGCCAACTTCACGTCCATCTGATAGACAGTGAAGCCCTTAAGTGCTGTATAAGCTAGGAACAACCCGATTGCCTCCAGCCTTGCCAATGGAGCATACGTATGATCGAAGTCGATTCCTTCTTCTTGTTTGTATCCCTTGGCGACGAGTCTGGCCTTGTTCTATATAATTATTCCATCTTCATCAATAATAACCAATGTATAATCCTTACCTCGCAAAATTCTAATTTACAGTGGACCGAACAAGTCTATATGAAGTAGGTGAAAACACCTATTAGAATCTTTACAAATAATGTTTTTAAAGGTAGCCCTTGTTTTCTTGCCTTTTACACATGTATGACAAGGTCTATCTTTAATGCACTTAACGTTGGGTGCATCACGTACTAAATTAAGAGAAAATAATTTAGTAATAATTTTGTAATTTATATGTGCTAATCTCTTGTGTCATTGGTCACCAAGATACGCTCTATCTTTTGCTCAAAAGCACACTGGCATAGAAGAGTCTATGCAAATAAAATTTAAACAAAATATATTCCTACTAAGAGTGCCTGATAGAATTGTCTCTAAGTTATCGACCAATTTTATCAAACAGTTGTCTGCATGAAATTCTACTATATATCCTTTGTCGTAGAGCTGGCTTATGCTTATAAGATTGTGTTCCAATCCTTTAACATAAATCACATCTGAGAAGGATACACTACCATTAGTAATCATATCATAGCCTTTTGTAATCCCTCTATCAGAACCTCCAAAGATGACCTTTGGCCCGTTCATGACTGGAGAATAATTCTGAAGTAGGCTTCTAGTCCCAGTCATGTGCTGAGAGCATCCACTGTCCAAATACCAAATGGGATTTTTTGTGGCCTTTGGACATTTCTGCAAAAATAGAATCAATTTGTCTTAGGAACACAAACTTGTTTGGGTCCTTGATCTCTAGTTAGCATACTCCCCCTATATGTGTTAACATTGTGAGTGGTCTTTCTCACATTATTAACTTGTGGAGTTTCTTAATATCTGGGGTTAAACCAACAATCTATGGCAAAGTGACCAATTTTGCGACAACACCAACAATCAAACATGTTGTATCTATGCCTAAAGTTCTCCTGCTTGATATTTTGAGAGTGTGGTCTAGCAGGGGTAGCATACTTGGAGGTATAAGCTTCATGGTGATGGCACTCACATGTCTTCCTCTCCTTAAGAGGCTTTTCCACAATGGGTTCAACTTTTGGAGCTTTCTTGATGTTATAACCATGACTATAATGGTCGTAGCTCTGAAGAGTGATCTCCTCATAAGGTGCCTTGAAGACACTTTCACCAAAGTTCCGAGGACAAGTCCATACTTGGTTCCGAGACTTGGGCTCTACATAAGTAGGTCTGGTAAAGTGACCGTAGGATGAGTCAAGATCAAACTCGTTTGTTGGAAGGATAACCTTTTTAAACGAATTTTGGTCTTGAGGAGCATTTCCCTTCTCCTTGGCTAGAGCCTTCTTGGCAGCCTTATTTTTCCTTTGGGCTTTATTTCTCCTAGAAGATTTACTAGGGCAGCCACATGGCCTAAGCCAGGTAAGAAAAGAATTCAGCCACAAGTGGAAGGACTGTCTTGGGCTTGGAGAAACTTTCAACAAGTTACTTTTCAGCTGCAAGTTGTTCTTCCAACTTTTGAATGATTTTCTCCTTCAGGTTCAGGTGCTCGATATCTTTATTATATTCTTCCATCGCATTATGGAATTCTTTTTTGAGTGAGTCCATCATCATGACTTCCTCCCTCAGATTGCTCTCCTCAGCCTTAAGAGATTTAATCTCCTTAGCATGATCTCTTGCGAATCTTCGACATTTATCGTAAGCCTTAATCAACTCTTTGTATTGAGTCATGAGTTAAAATTCATCATCAGACGAACAGTCCTAATATTCATGGTTAGAAGCATCTGATTCCGAGAGAGGGGAATGAGAGTTTACCTTCCCAGTGAAGTGGGGTTCTTCTTCATCTATATGAGCCATGAGCCTAAAGTAGGCTTTCTCATCATAACTAGACTCAGATGAGTCTGTGTCACTGAGGATCTTGGCCTTCTTAGCTACCAGGATTCTTTCAGTCTTCTTCTTATTATAAGAAGACTTCTTCTCCTCTCTTCTTCCACCCTCTTTCTTCTTGTGAGAGCAATCAGCTATGACGTATCCTGGCTTATTGCAACAATAACAAATAATATCAAAAAAAATATTTTTGTTCGGTTAGAGTGATACCTATCTTGGCTACTTGAGCCTTTCTTGTGATGATCACCATCATGGCGTGATCTTTTGAACGAGGCATCTTTGTCTCTCCACTTTTTCTTCTTGTTCAAGAACTTCTTGAACTGCCACAAGAGAAGAGAAAACTCTCCTTCAAATTGATCTGAGCCTGAGGCACTTGACTCTGAAGCTTCTTCTTCACTCCCTTCTTATGCAGGAGCAGGAGATGCAGCTTTTGACTTCCTTAAGATGTATGCCTTTAGAGCGACAGACTTCTCCTTGGATGAAGACATGCTTTTCTCTTCTTTAGCTTTTCTTGAGTTTATCTGAATTTCATATGACATAAGATTTCCAAAGAGATTCAGAGGGTCAGTCTCTGCCAACTTACCAAACTCCCGGATTGCACAGACTTTGTTGTCTCATTCCTTAGTCAGGGATCTCAGAAATTTGTCATTCAGTTCTCCATCAGTGAATACCCGACCATAAACTCTTAGGTCGTTGATAATCATGAAGAAACTCTCAAGTGTATCAGCAATAGAGTCCTTGGGACATTGTCTGAATGCTTTATACTTCTGATTCAGAATGGATCTTCTGTCATCCCTTACCTCTTCAATACCTTCCATCAGGACGATAAGAGACTGCCACATTTCCTTGGCGGATTGGCTATGAATTAGATTTTGCAACATAGAATCATCGACTGCACTTACGATGATATTCTTGGCTTTCTTGTCTAATGAGACAAGTGCAATCTCATCTTTATCAAGATCCATAAGCTTCTTTGGAACTAGCTTTGTAGATTCAATGGTGCAGGCTGTCATAGGAACATAGGGTCCTTCTTCCACTATCATAAAAATCCTTGGATCTACAACTTTTATGAAGAATTTTATCATTTCTTTCCAAATAGCAAAGTTAGTCTTTGTGCACAAGGGAAGCTTAGCAAAATCCTTGGCTTTGTCCATGCTTGTATCCTCTAAAGACAACTAGGAGCAAATCTGTTCAAGGTGTTAACCTTTTTGATGAACAACCTACCTCTGATACCAATTGATGTTTTTAGTTGTCTACCTAAATCACCTAAAGGGGGTGAATAGGTGAGGTCTGCGTCTTTTTGCAGAATAAAAACTTGAAATAGCGAAACGCAGAAAATAATCAAACAAGTCACAAAGAACACAAGATTTATAGTGGTTCCCCAACCTTGGGTACGTTCACTCTCCACCTCACCAATCTAGCAACACGCTAGACTCAACTACTTCACTATTATCTCGGATTGAAAACCAATCCTACAACTCGGAGCAACGTCCAAACAACTCGATCCTCAAAACGGGATCTACACTCGGAAGAAAAAGAACTTCCTATAAAATTCGGAGACAAAATCTCCTACAAGAGTTGAAATAGATTTTACAACACCAATAAAATAAACTTCACTTCAGATCTGAGAACTTCAGATTTCTTCCTTCTTTAAAGTTGAAACTCTGTCAGAAATAGATCGAGGAAGACTATGCCGAAATCTCTGGATCTGAAAAACTTAAGATCAACACGATCAAGAAAGAGATCTGTAGAAGTTGAACGCCTTGATCTGTTGATCACTTCTTGTTTTGAATCACTTGAATCGTAGAAGAGTGGCGGCGAGAATGAAGATGAAGAGTGGCGGCTTTCCCGATTAAGAATGAATAGTGCGATTCAGAAAACTTATTTTCTTGTGTTAGGGTTAGTCGAATTTGATAAGACCTTTTATAGGACTTGCCTAACGGTCATAATCATAAATGATTGTATACGTGGACCAATAATAATTGAGGTTAATTTTGAAATCGTTTTCATCTGGACTTAGAGAAAATTTCGAAAAAACATCTGCATTTCTCGAGTGAATAACATACTACTCGAGAACATTATTTGTTTCTCGAGAAGAGGAAGTATGGTTCTCGAGAACAAGTCCTTAAGGAAAATACGAGAAATGATATCTGGCTTCTCGAGAAGTGACTTCTATTACTCGAGAACTAGATAAGGATTTCTAGAGAACTATCATGACTTCTCGAGAACAAAAAAACTTCTCGAAACGTAATTTCTTCTTAATCGAGTACTAGTCTTTTGCTTCTCGAGACAAAGTCTTGGCCTTCTCGAGTAATGGCTTCTGATACTCGAGTACTACACTTAGAAAAATTCTGAAATGATTTTTCAGTAAACTCGAGAAAGAGAGAAGTCTTACTCGAGTACTCCATGGCTTTCTCGAGTACTAAACGAAGACTTCTCGAGAATAGCTTCTGCTACTCGAAAACTACACTGAGCAGACTCAAGAATTTTCTCCAACACTACTCGAGTAATGGACTTAAAAATTTTTTGACTTTCTGAAAATTTTCTTTCTTCAAGGAATTTCATCAACTATTCTTTCTTCTATAACTTTTGTACCCTAGAATGAAGTGTGTTCCAATAGAGAGGCTACACATGAGTCAACATCATGGATCACATAATGAGGGATTACATTATATGGTCATGTGTTTGGTGAATCATTGTAGACTGACATTGGTACACACTTGACAATTATAACCTGCAAGCACTCAACTTGAAAAGAGCATCAAATACAAACTTAATTCATCTTAGTTCAAAGGTGACTTCATACAAATCTAGGTTATTGTAGATACAATACCCAACACAGTGATAAAGATTAAGCTTAATGAATTTCAAGGAAATTGGAAAGACAATTTCCGAACCCTGGAGAAATCCTAGAGGCTAGTAACGGCCTGTTGGAACTGGAATCCTGGATGGCTGGAGGTGAAGTTCCTAACCCTGGAGGCCGCTGGTGGAGGAGAAAGCCTGGAGAGCGACCGGTGCAGGCGAAGTTCCGAACTTCCAAACCCTGGAGCTGGAGGCCGCTCGAGCTTGGAGGAGAAAACTTGTCAAATGTTGGCGACTCGTGACTAGAGGTGTCGAGGAGAAAGCCCTAGTGATGTCATCGAGAGAAAGCACTTTCAAATAGCGATGTTTGCGCCTCTGTGGCCTGCCGGTCCATGCGTGGATATGTTTGTTTTAGAATGGTGTGTGATTAGCCTACTTTAGGTGTGCGGATATCAACATATTTTTGGGTGCTTATAGGAAATTCCAAAAAATAATGGAAATTCCAAAAAATAATGGCGGTGGGGGGGGGGGGAATGTCCCCCTCTAGATCTGCCCATGTTGTGGGGTACAAATTTATTTAACGTGTGTCCAAGTGGCGGATCCATAAATTTTTTTCTGTGTAGACGATATATAAATTTATTCAAAAAAATTTGACAAATATAGCTGAAAGTAAGTTTATTATAGTAATGACACGTGATGATGTCAAGTTAAATTTATACAGAAAATAGTGTGCAATTAGCTGGTCACCCATAATCCCCATTATCCTAGTGGGGATCATGAAAATAACCACAAAAAAATTATTTAGAATAATTTATTATTTTATATACATTAATTTTTAATAAGTCATAATACTTCAACCAGATATCGAGTCTATTTTGATCGAGTCAAGCTTGGCTTGAAATAAAAAAAGTTCAACTCGGAGTCAACTCAAAATCAAAATCAACTTTGAATTAGGTTGGCTCGACTCAAAATTGATTCGATTTTGAGCGACCTCGAATAAATTTTAAATCAACTCAAAATTAATTATTTTTTGCTATTAAAAGTCATTATTTTTATTAGTAAATACTAAATAGCGAATAAATATTGAGCAAAATTAATTTTAAATGGAGATTATGGAATGGGTAGAGCTCCTACTTTAAATGAAGATGAATAATTTTAGCAAAATCATGTCCCAGTTTCCAAGTTCAATGCAATTATTATCATTAGAAAAAATTGCCATAAGAGCTCAAAAAATGACTTTTGAAAAAAGAAGCACAAGAGAACAGCATAAAATTTAAAAAATTGTTATTGAGACCAACAAGAAAAACAATCCACTTACCAACTGAGTTTGGAATCATAAAAATATTTGTATTAATAATTTCTTTAAAAAAAATTAGTGTGGGTGACCGCTCACACTCACTTCTATGTAGATCCGCCCCTAATGTGCACGACGCACATGGATCTATGGGCACATAAGAAATCAATGCCGTTCATGATCTGTTTTTTTTTCTTTTAGGCTCCGTTTGAGGGGACTTATTTTCTCCGGTCAAGCGGTTATGACCGCATGAACCGGACCATTATTAAGGTCCGTTTCATGCGGTCGTAACCCCTTGACCGGTGAAAATAAATCCCCCCAAATGAAGCCTTAACCTTGTAACTTTTCCTAGAAAGCCCGTTTTCTGCAGGCCATAATTGGATCACTATTCAGAAGAATGACGTGCACTACGCACATAGACCTATACGCGCACGCGCACTTATTCTTGGTGGGGCGCCGTGTTCCATACAAGGCTGCCCGTATGCTAAATAAATAAATGCATAAATTCACAAATTGCAATGTAGCATTCTTAATATATCACTAGAGTCCCAAGCTGTCTAAATGCACATCAATTTCATTCAATATCTTTATTTTCTTTGAGGATGACGGCCAGGAAGCTGCCACGTCGGGAAATGTATATTATTTTTAAAAAGTTAATATTTTCCATCTCCGGCCGTCAAAAAAAAAATCCATAGGCCAATAAGAAAATCAGGATTGAAACACAGGGATTCCATTTGTCAATTAATTACTCGGAGGAATTTGAATATCTTGTCGTTAATACTTTTAACTAAGGTTTTGAAAATCCGATCAGTCCAGCCGGTTCAATCGGGCGGACCGCCGGCCGATCTAATAGGTCATCTGACTTTGGTTAGAGTTGTCATTTAAAACTGAAAACCGTAAATCGAATCGGAACCACAAAGAATAAGACCGAACCGTTCGCAAATTATTCGGGTATCTGTTTGAATTTTGGAACCGTGAACAACATTGGTCCGGGTGTGATTCTTACATTTTATTATCCGGACCGGAACCGGAACCGGAACAACAACATACAAGTCTAAAGCAATTTCAAGATTTTTAGACCCGATCCGAACCGGACCGAAATAGAACTGAACCACAACCCGTTTATTACTATTATTATTATTATTATTATTATTATTATTATTATTATTATTATTATTATATTGTTATTATTTTATAATTTATCTATAATATTTATACTTGTTATCCTGAGTGAGCTAGTGCAGTTTAAATTCAAACCGCAATCGCACTAAAGAGGGTCGATTTTGGACCGAAAAAAACTTCACCGCATAAAAACCGTGTGGTATGCTTTGACATTAATGCGGTTTGAAGTCAGTTTTTACAGTGCATTTTTTATTTTTATACAGTTATATAATGTATTTTCACTTTTACTTACATATTTTTTTGAAATATTTTATTTAAAAAATATAGAACATATACAACTACTATTTATTAGTAATCATGAAAACAATTAATTGTATTTGATTGTTACACTTGAGCATGCCGACGAGACGTGCGCAAGCCAACTAAAGGTTGTAGCAAGTCTACACGCGTAGGAAGACGATGAATACTATCTCACCGATCGTGGAAAAGACTGTCGAGAAGTGCGCAACATAATTATTTCTATTTCGATGTTGTTTTGAGTTTTACTATTTGCAGCCCGCTTTTATTTCATTCTGTCAAGTTTGATTTTGGTTTTAGTTGAAACCGATTGGAACCGGATCGAAGCACATGGAATCGGACTGAACCGTTAGTGGCCGGTTTGGTTTTGGTTCTTGTTGAACCGTAACCGGTCAAATCAAATAAGATTTTGGTTCTAATTTGAAGAAACGTTACCTTAGTGGTTCAGTTCATGATTTTAGTAGAACCGGAACCGTGACAACTCTAGTCTAGGTTCTAAAACCGCCCCGCCCAGAACCGGTGAACCAGCCGGTCCGCCGGTAAAACCGCAAACAGGGCGGGATTTAAATTGCTTTTTAATTTAAAATTTTAAAATTAGTTAAGAATTGCGCCACTTGGGATCGCACCACAAACATCCCCATGGAGGAAAGTAAAGCTTCACCAAGCATCCCGCTACAGTGTTGTTTGTATGATAGAGCAATTTTTTACTTAAATCATCAATACAGATGAAATATTTTCACAGTAAGGAAAAATACATTTTTATATATTAATTTTGTGTGTATATATATAGTTATACACAATATTAATTAATAAATTGATATACATAATATCATAATATACATTATAATATATTTGAACAATTATGTAAATCTATGTGTATATCTACATATGTATACTATAAATTTGATTTAAATGTTTATATACAACTAAAAATTATTAATTTAGTCTTCCATTTCCACTTCAACCTTTTGACTAATAAATGATTAAATAATATATTTTGGTATAGTTTAATTCAATAAGAAATGCATTATACTATTAAAATAAAATTAAACCATATTTTGGTATAGTATTATAAGTTACAAATATAATATATTTTTAGATAATTATAAATAATTTGTATATTTTTTATTATTGATTATAGTATCAGGGTACAACTCCGATCAGACCGGCCCAATCGATCAGACCTTGAACTTTTGATCTTTCTTTTAATTTTCTTTATCATCTTAATTTTTAAAATCTATAAAAAAACAAGCCCATTGAATTAATTATCTTGCAGATAAAAATATCAAAGATAACTCCTAGGCTCTATTCTTATCATTTGTTGTCTGTTTCACATGAACATTGATTTGTATTATTTTATCAGATTAACAAATAGCAAACATTGGTTAAGGTGTCTCCATGTTACCTTGAGGTCATGGGTTCGAGTCCTGGAAGCATCCTCTTGTAGAAATGCAGGGTAAATTTTGCGTACATTTCATCCTTACGGTGCGTACATTTCATCCTTTTTTTAACCAAATAGCTAATAGTATTCATGCTAAATCAATGGTTTTTAGTCTTATAAAAATTAGTTATTTATCCTCTCATAAGGAAAAGAAAATAATGTGAATATGAGAATCAAGGTGAATGAGAATATCATTAGGAGTAGGAGAAGGACCTGTGGTGTTCATAGGAGAAATATGAGCCGTAGGGACGAAGGGTGGAGGTTAAGGTAGAGAATGTCTTTCACTGAAAAGAAGAAGAGTAGATGAAAAAACTATAGATGGTTGAGTAGGAGGATTTTTGATCTTAATCTGCCTTCCCCATCTACTCAAAATTTGAATTTTCAATTTTTTCCCCTGGAGAGATATGCATTTCCTTAGATAAACAGACTACTGGGAATGAGTGCTTCAACACCATACTCAAAATCCTTCCATAGGATGTTTCAACATGACCACTAAATCTTGTTTGGATTATCTTCATCAGAAACTTTCTCCAGTCCATTTTATTTATCAAAATTAAGATTCATATATCCAACGGATATGTCCCATTGGTATTGCATCATGGGCAAAAATTTTGCACATCGGGACCTAGTCATGGATATAAGCAAGAAACTAGTATTTCTCATAAACCTCTTTTTTTCTTCATATTTGATGGTTTCTTTCTTGTAGATTCCATTATTCTTAGTGCCTCAGCTATTTCAATTTTAATGAGAATATCTTTTTCTGGCCATGTCGCCGGATTGAATGTGTCAAACATCTCATCAAAAGTAATCTTAGTCCATGTCTCATAAATAGTGTCAGATAAGACAATATCCTCAAGAATAAAAAATTTTAAGCTCATCAAATTATGATCGTTGTGAGAAAAAAAACTAAATAACATAACTTTGTTGCTCCAAAAAATTATATAACACAAGGATATGCCCCCTATTTATAGAAAACAGACGGAAGAGAGAGAGAGAAAATAAGAGAGAATATACAACGTCTGTCACATGCGACTAGGCAGATACATAAAAAAAAATCGCGCAAACTGTGCGGTTAGACATATCTAGATAACCGCACGACTACAAATTTTCCAACCACCAACACACGTGCTATGGCCTTTATCCGCCTCCATTGTAGTAGTCTACTCTAGGGCAACAGTGGAGGTTAGCATAACCTAACCGCCAGACTGCAGTTAGAATCAACGGTACTAATCTGCAACGAATTATCTTTGATGGTCGCTACGAGTTTGCACAAACAACTACCAGTGGTTACCCTCAAGAATACCACCAGACCGCGAGTTCTTGCCGCTAGCCTGACAAGACAACCTGTACAAAAACAAAACCAGATCTGTCAGATAAGCTGGCTGTCATCACTTAGTCGTCAGACTGCCAGACCGCCAGACGGCCAGACTGGTCCACCTTACCGCATTATAACAGAGGTTAATCGTGTGGGCTAAGCCGCCAGCTCGCCAAGCCTGTCCGCCACTGCTAGCCACCAGACTGTCAGGACTACATAGGTTCTGACACCCCCCTCAAGCTGGAGCGTAATTGTCAACCATGTCTAGCTTGTCACAGACATTCAAAAAAGAAGACACTGGTTTGGTAAAAACATCATGTAGCTCCTTGTCAGAGGTGAAAATCAGAGTGCAGATCTAATTCTTTGATACCACTTCCCAGATAAAGTGACAGTCTATTTCAATATGCTTTGTCCTTTTATGAAACACTGGATTCTTTGAAACATGTATGACCGCCTTATTATCACAGGATATTGGCAGGGGTGATCATAGAATTCTCCTAAATCAAGCATCAGTGCATGCAACCACTTCAATTCACAGGTAGTCAAAGTCATGCTTCTATATTAAGCTTCAACACTTGACCTGGAGACTAAAAATTGTTTCTTGCTCCTCCAGATTACCAAATTTCCTCCTACGGAGGTATAAAAACCAGGCGTTGATTTTTTATCCTCCTTGTGATCTGCATAGCTGACATTAGAATAGGCGTCAACCCTTAAATGATTATTTTTATGAAATGGAAGTCCCTTTTCCGGAGATCCTTTCACATATTTCAAGATCTTTAGAGCTGATTGTAGATGACACTACTTGGGTGTTTGCATAAACTTGTCCACCCTTCCTACCGCATAATAGATATTCAGTATTGTGATTGTTAGATAGAGTTTCCCACAAGTTGTTTGTACCTGGTAACATCTGCAAGGAAAGGTGAATCCTCACTCCAATACTTGTCATCATCAACGACCATTGGACACCGAATAGGTTTAGCCCCAAGAATACATGTCTCTTTTAAAAGATCCAAGACATACTTCCATTATGAGAGTCCTACAGAATTGTGCTTCTAGGAGATCTGAATTCCCAGAATGTACTTGACAGACCCCATATATTTTGTAATAAAATGTTGAAGAAGATGAATCTTTTTCAGGTCAATTCCCTTCTTACCATCCCCTATAAGAAGTGTCATCCACAAAAACAGCAAGAACAACTAGACCTATAGAAGTCTTGTGTATGAATTGAGAGTGATATGTAACACTTCTAGCAAATACAATAATAGAGATAATTTTGTTAAACTTCTCAAACCATGCCCGCAGGTTTGCTTAAGTCCATAAATTATCTTTCTCAATCTACACATATGAGATTCCCCTTGAGCAACATACCTAGTAGGTTGCTCCATATAGAATATCTCTTGTAGATCTCCATGAAGGAAGACATTCTTGACATCCAACTAAGATAATTCCAAATCTATGTTAACAACCACATAAAAGAAAACATAGATCGTTGTAATCCGAGCAACTAGATAGAATGTATCAAAGAAGTCCACACCATAGGTCTACATAAAGTCTTTTGCAATAAGCCGAGCCTTATAGCAATCTATGGTACCATCAGGAAGAAATTTTATCACAAACACTCAGCGATAGCCAACCATATTAGCTCCTGGAGGAGTAGGGACAATAGTTCAAGTACCCCATTCAGTAAAAGTTTTCATCTCTTTATCCATGACGACTATCTAATGAGGAATAATAAGAGATTCTTGATAAGTAGCCGAGATGACATTGGCCGAGAGAGCGAGAGTAAAGCTCTTGCAGGAAGGAGACAGCTGGGCATAATAAGCAACATCATGAATATAATGTTGAGTGCATGTACGAACTCCCTTCCAAAGGTAAATGAAAGTCCACCTAGTGCCAACTACCTTCACCTATAGGGGGGGGGGAATAGGTGTCTTGCAGCGATTTTAGCAGAATTAAAATTCTACCTGCACAAGTAAATAAAACAACACAGCACAAACAGACGCTAGCAGTTATAGTGGTTCCCCGATTTGGGTACGTCCACTTTCCCCCTTCGACCTATCTCCCAACAAGGGACGACTCGGTCTCTTCACCAACTGGATTGAAATCCAATCCTCACACTAACGGAAGGAACCCTTCCACCCGAAGGAGTCACCACTCCTCCACCACGGGTTTCACCCAACCCTTACAATGAGGAACCAACGTTCCTTTACAACAAAAATAAAATGGAATGTATAAAAAATACAAACTACTTTTGGAGCGCTAGGTGTCCCTCTTCGTTCGATGATGCGTTCTCGAAGATGACGAAGAGTCCACGGCCTTAGCTCTCACTTGGAAAGGATCTCCCCGAGATCGGCGGCGACAAAGAGTGCAGCGGCTATTCTTTCAAGATCGGCGGCGGCAAAGCTTACGGCAGCGATAATATCAAGATTAGCGGCTGCAAAGGAGAGCGGCGACGATGCTTTCGAGATCCAAACTTCATAGCTAAGCCGGCAAGGTCTACCAACGGTCTTTCTTGGATCAATCGTCTCGATCGATTCGGATAGGGAAGGTATTCCCGATCTACAAATCAAGAGACAAAGGTCCTCAAGAAGGACTCGTGAGACGCATTGCATGGCAGAGCTTCTGTCGCCAGGAGATCAGGAAGAACCCACGATCAGCAACGGCGACCAACTAGCACGAGCGGCGACGGCGACGGAACGAGCTTCGCGATTTAGGTCACGTCGGCGGCTCGGTTTTCGTTCTTGTATGTTAGGTATCTGTAATGATCGAAATACACAAGTATTTATAAAGTAGGTCATATATTATGACCGTTGTGGGCCCCACCAGTAGAAGCCCTAAGACCGGTTCAAAACAACGCCTGAAACTTGGTCCGGTCCAGCGAGCACTAGAATTTCGCACACGGCAAATTCGGCGAGAATCATAGGTGATTCTCGACGAATCGGCGAGAATCACTTATGATTCTCGCCGAATTCTACTTAGCAGAATTTTGGCTGAAGATAAAGCCAACCGGAGAGAATCGGCCAGAATCAATATTCATTCTCGACGGATCAGCGAGAATGCAAAGTCATTCTCGTCGATTCGGCGAGAGTCAACTAGTGATTCTCGACGATTCTGCCTTAAGCAGAAATCAAGACGGCGTTGAGACAGCCGGCTGCAATCGACAAGAATCAGTGAGTGATTCTCGACGATTCGGCGAGAATCACTTAGTGATTCTCGACGATTTCTACTTAGACGATTTTTCGTCTTTTCACCCGTGAGCTGCTCTTTGGCCCATCCTTGCTCCTTGTCTGCTCTTGATCTTTCTCAGCCCTGTACTTGAAAGTAAGTACACTCCAATAGAGAGAGTACATGTAGGCCAATACACTGATCTGCTCAACGAGGGATTACGTTGCGCAGACCCGTGTATATTGACCCACTGCACCCTGACATTGGTGTGTACTTAGCGTGGAATAACTACAAGCACAACTTGAAACCAAATGATCAAATACATAGTCAATTCACCTTAACTGGTCCAGGGGCTTCTTCAAATCAAGGTACATTGGGGATACAATACCCAACAATCTCCCCTATTTGAAGAAGCCTAAACCCTACAAGCTAAGGTGAATAGAACGGATGGAAGAAAAACATAAACTTAATAATCAGTTGAGAAAGAATTTCCATACCATTATCTTTAGAGCATTTGGATCAAACTTTGTGAGAGCACCTTAGACCTTAGCGCCTTAGCCGAGAGGGCAATCTCTCCCTTTTCGGCTTCTACAAATCTGGGACTTTAGCACTCGCCACAATGCTCCCCCTCAGTTCTGGCATTTGGGCTTACACTTGAGTTTCTTGCGGATGCTCCCCCTAAATGTACGAGCCTGGAGCTTCTGTAGTCTTCATTCCTCATAGTTTAGCATCCCCAGTTTAGTCTTGAAGAGACTAAACTTGGCCTCATCTAGGGGCTTTGTGAAAATATCTGCAATCTGCTTATCCGTGGGGATATAGCAGAGAGAGATGTCCTTGTTTTCCACATGCTCCCTAATGAAGTGGTAGCGCACTTCAATATGCTTCGTCCTGCTGTGCGATACCGGATTGTTCGCAATGACAATTGCACTTGAGGAGTCGCAGTACAGTGGTACTTCCTTGAACTGAAGGTCATAGTCTGCTAACTGGTTTCTGATCCATAGCAGTTGTGCGCAACAGCTGCCTGCTGAGATATACTCAGATTCAGCTGTGGAGGTTGCAACACAATTTTGCTTCTTACTATTCCATGATATAAGCCTTCTTCCGAGGAATTGACACGTCCCGGAAGTGCTTTTCCGATCATCCCTGCTTCCTGCAAAATCAGCATCTGAAAAGCCTATTAGCTCGACATCATTGTTTCTCGGGTACCACAAGCCAAGATTAGGTGTACCCTTAAGGTATCTAAGAATTCGCTTTGCAGCGACATAGTGAGATTCCTTAGTGTTCACCTGATATCTGGCACAAACGCATATGGAGAACATAATGTCCGGTCTACTTGCAGTAAGGTAGAGCAAGGATCCAATAATTCTTCTGTATTTTATTTCATCAAAAGGTTTCCCTTTCTCATCCTTGTCCAGAGACATGGTGGATCCAATTGGAGTCCTCATAGAGGTTGCATTCTCCATTCCAAATTTCTTGAGAAGTTCATTTGTGAACTTCGCCTGAGAAATGAAAATTCCATCCTCAGACTGTTTCACTTGAAGTCCCAAGAAATACTTTAGCTCTCCCATACTGCTCATTTCAAACTTTCCATGCATAAGTTTAGAAAACTTTTTACAAAGATTGTTATCCGTTGAGCCGAATATAATGTAATCAACATAGATTTGCACCAGCAAGATCTTGCCTTTGACTTCCCTAAGAAATAATGTCTTATCTATTTTTCCTCTAGAGAACTTGTTCTCAAGAAGAAAACTAGACAGAGTCTCATACCAAGCTCGAGGAGCTTGTTTTAAGCCATATAAAGCTTTATTAAGAAAATATACATGATTGGGAAATGTAGGATTAACAAAACCTGGGGGTTGTGCAACATATACTTCCTCTTTCAGATTTCCATTGAGGAAGGCAGATTTCACGTCCATCTGATAGACAGTGAATCCTTTGTGCGAAGCATACGCTAGGAACAATCTGATTGCCTCGAGCCTTGCCACTGGTGCAAAGGTCTGGTCGAAGTCGATCCCGTCCTCCTGTCTGTACCCTTGAGCCACCAGCCTGGCCTTGTTCTTTATGATGACACTGTGTTCATCCAGTTTGTTTCTGAAGATCCACTTGGTGCCAATCACATTCTGCTTTTGTGGTCTGGGAACCAGCATCCAGACGTTGCATCGTTCGAATTGATGCAGTTCATCTTGCATGGCCAATATCCATGCCGCATCTCTGTTCGCCTCGTCGAACTTCTTTGGCTCAACCTGTGACAGGAAACTAAGATGCAAAATCTCGTTAATAGTACATCTTCGAGTTCTGACACCGTCACGAGGATCTCCGATGATCTGATCTCTAGGATGATCCCTCACGTGTCGGAGCTCTAGGAGTCTGACATCAGGAGCTCTGACATCTTCTTGAGCTTCTCCTTCTTCTAAGAGGTTTGCTCCATTCTGATTTTCAACTTCTCCAGTTGACGTTGAGGTATAAACCTTGACGTACTTGGTAGTTACATCTTTAGCAGTCTCATCGAGACTCAGCTGTTCAAGTCTTGCACCTGCATCTTCAAGAATACTGCTGGAAGAATTGCTATTAAGCAAGCTTCCTTCATCAAATACAACATTAATTGATTCTTCAACCACTAGGGTTTTCTTATTGAAAACCCTATATGCCCGACTATGGCTACTATAGCCCATGAATATGCCTTCGAAGCATTTTTCATCAAACATAGTATGTGGGTACTTCCCGTTATTCAGTACATAACATCTGCAGCCAAAGATCCTAAAATAGGACATGGTTGGCTTCCTGCCTTTCAGTAGCTCATAAGGCATCTTATGATGATTCTTATTTATCAAGGTCCGGTTTTGTACATGACACGCCGTATTGACAGCCTCTGCCCAGAAGTATTCTGGGAGAGAAGCATCATTCAACATTGTCGTGCAAGCTTCAATGAGAGTTCTATTTCTCCTCTCCGCAACCCCATTTTGCTGAGGAGTACGCGGGGAGGAAAACTCATGAAAGATACCATGTTCTTCACAGAACTCTGTCATAGCACCAGACTCGAACTCTGTTCCATAGTCACTTCTGATTTTGATCACCGAGCAGTTAAGTTCGTTCTGAATCTGCCTGACAAAACTGGTGAAGATGTCAAACGTATCTGACTTGCGTTTTAAGAAGAACACCCAAGTAAACCGATAGTGTTCATCAACAATCACTAGCGTATAAGACTTGCCTCCCAAGCTATGAACTTGCATTGGACCAAACAAGTCCATATGCAGAAGATAAAGACACCTGGAGGAGTCTTTGTCAACGATGCCCTTAAAGGTAGCCCGAGTCTGTTTGCCCTTCTGGCATGCAGGACAGGGGCTATCTTTGATGCACTTAATGATGGGAGCATCCCTTACTAAGTTTTTAGAAAACAGCATACTAATTGTCTTGAAATTAATATGTGTCAATCTCTTGTTCCATTGTTCACAAATAGATGCACTGCCTGTTGCTACTAGGCATACGGGGGTAGATGAATCTAAACTAATAAAATCTAAGCAGAAGATATTTCTGCTCCTAATGCCCGTTAATACCGTCTCCGAAGAGGCACACGATATTATCAGGCATTTATCCTTGCAGAACTATTGGAACCCCAGGTTTTGATTTGAGTTCAGTCCTCTCTTTCTGTCTCTTGACCCAAGATTTATTTATGGTCAAAGGTTAGTTGATAGGTTAGATTCTCTAGTTGTGTAGAATTGCTTTTCCAGATGAATATTTGGTTAAGTAGTTTTTCGTTCGACTATAGTCGAACGTCGCTCGACTATCGTCTATCGGCTGATCGACGATCGTCTATCAGTTGGTCGACGTTCTGTCTGCGTTGATAGCTCGACTATCTGTTGATAGGTCGACTATCGGTTTGCTTTAGTAGTTCGACTATCTGTCCTGATAGTTCAACTATCTGATAGCTCGACTATCTGTTGATAGGTCGACTATCTATTTGCTTTGGTAGTTCGACTATCTGTCCTGATAGTTCAACTATCTGATAGGTCGACTATCTGTTGATAGGTCGACTATCTGTTCGCTTTGATAGTTCGACTATCTGTTGATAGGTCGACTATCTGTGTCGCTTTGATAGTTCGACTATCTGTTGATAGGTCGACTATCTGTGTTGCTTTGATAGGTCGACTATCTGTTGATAGGTCGACTATCTGTTTGATAGGTCGACTATCTGCTTTGTTTGGTAGTTCGACTATCTGTCCGGATAGATCGACTATCTGATAGCTCGACTATCTGTTCTGATAGGTCGACTATCTGCTGAGGTAGTTCGACTATCTTCTTTGATAGTTCGACTATCTGGATCGTTCGACTATCTGTCCGATAGGTCGACGATCTCCGTGCGTCGGTCGACGATCTCCGAGGGTCGTTCGACGTTTTGTTGTATGTTTTAAAATAGTTTTGTCATCTTCTATGATGTGACTAATTTCATGTTTATTTTGGCATATTTTATAAAAGATTATCTGAATAAATTGTGATATTATTTCCATGCAATATCAGTTCAATTCTTTATACATGAGCTAATCTTTTTCTGACAAAGTTGTTTGTCTTATAGATGAGATATGTTGTCTGCTTTATCTGCCAGGCTGTCCTTTATAGCTGTTAGACTCAAAAAGTCTCTCTTGGCTGTAAAGAGTCTTTTCTGATGTGACTTTCTCTAGTTTTATTTCATCAGAATTATTTGCAGCTTCTTAGAAAGCTTTATCCAGTTATAGGATATCTGCCTGCAGTATTTTGTTTTGCTTTATGCTTTTTGCAGCCCAGTTTGCAGAGTTCAGTAGAAAACAAGATTCAAACTCAAGTAAGAGCCGTTGCTGCTGCTGCTATGTAAAGACTTCTTTGAAGAAGAAATCAACTAGTTCTCACACATTGAAAAGCTAACTGCAGCATTAAAACTAAAAGCTTACAGTCTCCAACTGCTCTCAGCTCATTCACATCTAACTGAGAAGAAGCTTTAGTTCTTCACTCTTCTTCAACCTGAGTTCTCCTGCCTACAGGAAGATCTTCACTCAGAGCCTTTTGAAGAAGAAGAAGAAGATAGCTGCCTGAAGAAGAAAATCTTATTTCATATTATTTTATCTTCTTGTAGCTTTTTCCTTCAGTAATTTCTGAAGTGTTTTTGCACTGAAGCAAGACTTCACCTGGACATTCTTTTAGCCAGGGGGAGCCTTGATTCTTTTAGAGCTTTCTAGCTCAATGCAAGTTATTATGCTTCTCTAATCTATTGTAAAATAGAGAAGACACTTTAACCTCCTTTCCCCCTCCTGTAAAGGGTTATTACTCCCTTCAAAAGTATCCCTTGGTGGCAGGGCACCTGATCAAAAACCTGTGTTGGTTTTTAGACACCTGATCAAAAGTCTAAAGGGTCTCTTGATCTACCTGAAGCAGATCTTGTTGGTGGCAGGGCACCTGATCAAAAACCTGAGTAGATTCCTACCTTGTTGGTAGAAGAGTGGACGTACCCAAGTTGTTTGGGGAACCACTATAAATTCCTTGTGTCGTCTGGATTACTTTGTTTAATTACTTGCATTGTGGCTGTGATTAGATCTTAACTAGGTTTGCTAGTTGCTATTTAGGTCTCCAAGCCTTAACTGTAATTACAGTTGGCTGCTTTTTTGTGCACAACACTTGTGTTAGGCTTTAAGGTTTAATCTCAAATATCTATAACCTTCATTCCGCATTTAACTCCAAGGGAGTTGAGTAGAAAGTCAACTTTGCTAGTGCAATTTTTGATTACTCTATTCACCCCCCCTCTAGAGTAGTATCTATCCCTTCTCTTTCAATTGGTATCAGAGGGAGATTGACTGACTGAATAGGCTAACACCTAAGTCACAAGATCCTGATAGATACCAAAGTTTATAGATATTCACTTTCACTATCATGGCCCAGTCCAAGGATTATTCTAGCACCAGACCTCCAGCATTCAACTTGGCTAAGTTTGGCATCTGGAAGGCAAGGATTAAACTATATATGAACTATATTGATGAAAGTATTTTTGCTTCTATTCTGACAGGACCACCAAGAGCACCTGCTGCAGCTACTGCCTCATCATCATCTGATATGAGTGCAGTGCCTCCTCCAGACTACAATGATGAATACAAAAAGGCAAAGATAGCAGATGCTAAGGCAATGAACATTCTGGCTCAGACAATGTCTGATGAAGTATTCCAGAAGGTTGCTGACTGCTCCTCAGCTAAAGCAATGTGGGATACACTGAACCAGATTGTAGCTGGTTCAGCTGATGAAAGGAAGGACAGGAGGTCCAACCTTATCTCACAGTATGAGAATTTCAAGAAAACTGATGCTGAATTAGTTGAAGGAATGTACACAAGGCTCAACTCAATCATCAATGAGCTGAGGAACCTTGACAAGGATATTTCATTGACAGAGGTCAATGATAAGATTCTTATGTGCTTCCCTAGCACATGGGATCTGAGGATCTGGCCTATCAAGGAGGCCAGAAGCACAAATGAAATCTCAACAGAAGCCCTTCTCGGCAAGCTCAAGTCTTTTGAGCAAGTGCTGAAGTCCAGGGAAGCTGAAGCTGAAGCAAAGACCCCAACTCCTACAAGAAAAGAGCAAACCCTTGCTCTTAAAGCTGCTGAAGCTTCTGAAGGAAGTCAGTCCAATGAGGAACTGATGGCATTATTTGCCAAAAGGTTTCTCAAGATGGGAAGGAAGGAATTCAGAAAGAAATCCTCAAAGTATGAAGATAAACCAAGGTATGATCGTACCCCTTCTAAAGAAATAATCTGTTATGGTTGCAGGAAGCCTGGACACATTCTTCCAGATTGTCCAGAGGAAAAGAACAAAGATAAAAGAAAAGACAAGGATCAACACAGGAAGCATTCCAAGCCATCCTCCTACAAGAACAAAAAGAAGGAGAGAGGCTTTGTTGCTGAAACCTAGAGTGACTCTGATGAGGAATCTTCCTCCTCAAGCTCCAGTGAGGATGAGGAAGAAAAGAAGGCAAAGGAAGTTTGCCTAATGGCAATTGATGCCTGCAGCAATCACTCAGCTGCAGAGAATTCAGATTCTGATGAAGAAATGCCAACTGAAGATGAGGTATTGTCTTCTTATGACTTTACTTCTGCTGAATTTAAATCTGAGTTTAAATCTTTATGTTTAGATTTAATTAGTTCTGAAAAAGAAATAAAAGAGCTTAGAATTAAACTAGCTAAATCGGAATTGATTGCTAATGAAAACATTAGGTTAACAACAGAACTCACTAATGCTATTGAAGAAATCAAATTCCTTAAGAATGAATTAGCCAAGTCCAAAAGGTTATAAGAGTCTCTGAATGGTAGAAGCCTTAAGTTGCTTGAAATAACCAGCATGTCTAACACTAGGTCAGGCAATAAAAAATTAGGCTTAGGAGCATCTTCTAGTGAGCCCCCAATCATTCTTAAAAACCAACTTTCAACTCCAGTGAATTTTATTTCATCTAGTGGAATAAAAAACACTGAGCAAGTCAATCAAGTAAATAGAGCTTTAAATAAAGCTAAAAGAGAGAAAAGAAAACAGAAATTTAAGGAATTACAAAGGGCGTCGAACGCTGCTCGATGATCGCATGCCCAATGGTCGAATGAAGATCGACGATCTGGGTACCAATCGTCGAACGTCGATCGACGCTTTCAACAAGAATTTCAAAATTCCAACCAGAACCTTAGAAACCCGAATATGAATAGAAACCCTAGGTTTTTTGACCCATCATCTGCATGGAGAATCCCACCTAGGAGATCTTACCCATTAGGTTATCACCCTCAGCCTGCTTATTCATTTATTTCCAGTTTTTCTTATGTGAAAAACAAGGGACCCAAGGTTACCTGGGTCCACAATGTTTAAATTGATTTATTTGCAGGTGAAGACCTATCCTATCACTCAAAATAAGTGGTACTTGGATAGTGGTTGCTCCAAGCACATGACAGGAAATAAAGAACATCTGTCAAGGTTCAATGCAAAGCTTGGCCCAAAGGTAATCTTTGGAGATTCAAGCTGTGGTCAAACTGAAGGCTATGGCAGGATGATAATTGGAGCTGTTACATTCATGAGAGTTGCTTATGTGACTGGACTGAAGCATAATCTAATTTCAGTAAGTCAGTTATGTGATGCTGGATATCAGGTATCTTTCTCTAACTCTCTTTGTAATATTACTTTAAATAATAATGTTGTATTAGTAGGCATTAGACAAGGTAATATTTATTTAGTAGATTTTAATTCAACTCACTCTGAAATCTGCTTGTTTAATGAAGTAACAAATAACAATACTCTATGGCATAAAAGGCTTAGCCATGTTAACCTCAAGAATATATCTAGGTTATCTAAACACAACCTTGTTAGAGGTTTACCTTCTTGCCCCTACAAGAAGGAGAGCCTATGCAAGGCTTGTCAACTAGGCAAGCAAACCAAGAACTCATTTAAATCAGTAAATAAAAGTGATTCTCCTAGAATCCTGTATTTATTACATTTGGACCTATTTGGCCCAATAAATGTACAGAGTTTAGGAGGAAATTATTACACCCTAGTCATTGTAGATGACTTCTCTAGGTTCACTTGGGTGTTCTTTCTGAGAACTAAGGCTGATAACTTCAAAGCCCTTACAGACTTTCTACTATGTGTGCAGACTAAGTACTCTACTCATGTGGCCTTGATCAGAAGTGATCATGGTACTGAGTTTGACTCTCTTCTCATGCAAGAATTCTGTGAGAGAGAAGGTATCAAACATAGCCTCTCAGCTCCTAGAACTCCCCAACAAAATGGGGTAGTTGAAAGGAAGAACAGAACACTAATTGAAGCTGCTGGCACATTGTTGGCAGATGCTAATATGCCTCTTTCCTATTGGGCAGAAGCTGTTAGTACAGCCAACTATGTCCTGAATAGAAGTCTGATACACAAGCTTAAGTGTAAAACTCCTTATGAGTTACTTAAAGGAAAGAAACCTAAAATAAATTATTTTAGAGTGTTTGGCTGTGTTGTTTATATTCATAATAACAATAAAAAATATCTTAGAAAGTTTGAAGCAAAGGCTTCAATGAGAATTTTTCTTGGATATTCCCAAGTAAGCAAAGCTTATAGGGTATTTAATAAATCATCTTCTAAAATTGAAGAGTCTGTTCATGTGTCCTTTGATGAATCCTAAATGTTTTACAAGGAGAAGGAAACTTCCCCTTCCTCAAGTTCATTACAGGTACAAGAATCTTCCAAAGATGTCACTCAAGAAATCCTCCATCTTTCAACTCTTCATATCACTGAATCAGACAGTGATGAAGACATTGCAGAATTTGTTGCTGTACCACTAATAGTAGATCAAATTCCTCCTAAGGAATTAATCCCAACTATTGCTGAAGATCACATCCCACCTGCTGATGTTGTCACACTTAGAGATCACCCTACATCTCAAGTGATAGGAGACATATCAGTTGGTGTTCAAACAAGACATCAGTTAAGACAGGATGTGATGCATGCTTGTTTCCTTTCACAGATTGAGCCCCTCACCATTAAAGATGCTGAGCTAGATCCCCACTGGATCATTGTCATGCAAGAGGAACTCAATCAGTTTGAAAGATGTAAAGTATGGACTTTGGTTCCAAGACCTAAAGGCCAACTGATCATAGGCACCAAGTGGGTGTATAGAAACAAGTTGGATGCAAATGGAATCATTGTAAGGAATAAAGCTAGGCTTGTAGCTCAGGGATACAGACAGAAGGAAGGTATAGATTATGACCAAACCTTTGCTCCTGTTGCAAGGCTAGAGGCAATAAGGATCTTTTTAGCCTATGCAGCCTATATGAAATTTAAGGTTTTTCAAATGGATGTCAAAAGTGCTTTTCTTAATGGTGAGCTAAAGGAAGAGTTTTTTGTTGAACAGCCACCCGGTTTTGTTTCTTCAACTCAGCCCTCACATGTATTCAAGTTGCAGAAAGCTCTTTATGGACTAAAACAAGCACCAAGAGCCTGGTATGAGACTCTAGCTAGTTTCCTGTTAGAGCACAACTTTGTTAGGGGAGTAGTTGATAGAACCCTCTTCGTCAAGCACCACAAGGACACAATCCTGTTAGTTCAAGTGTATGTGGATGACATTATATTTGGCTCTACTGATCCCAAACTTTGCAAAAGGTTTTCTGACCTAATGCATTCTAAGTTTGAGATGAGTAGTATGGGTGAGCTGTCTTACTTTCTTGGTCTCCAAGTAAAGCAAGATGCTGATGGCATCTTCATCTCCCAATCCAAATATGCCAAGGAATTGGTAAAGAAGTTTGGGATGGCAGATGCTTCAGCAATGCATACACCTATGGCTACTAATATAGTTATTGATTCTGATGATCAGGGAAAGCCTGTTGATCAAAAGAATTATAGGGCCATTGTTGGTTCCCTATTGTATTAAACTGTAAGTAGGCCAGACATAATGTTTGCTACATGCCTTTGTGCTAGATTCCAGGTCAACCCCAAGGAATCTCATCTGATTCTTCTCAAGAGAATCTTGAGATACCTGAAGGGATGTCCAAATCTAGGACTTTGGTACCCAGCCGAGTCCGAATTTGAATTCTGGTTGTCGAGTTGACAGGAAAAGTACCTCAGGAACTTGCCAGTTCCTGGGAGAGAGATTGGTCTCTTGGTTCTGTAAGAAGCAGACCTCTGTCTCAACATCAACTGCAGAAGCTGAGTATATAGCAGCTGCTAGTTATTGTCCACAGATCCTGTGGATACAAAACCAACTTTTGGATTATGGGTACTCACACAAGAACACTAAAATCATGTGTGATAGTACAAGTGCTATCTCCATTGCACAAAATCTAGTGCACCACTCTAGAACGAAGCACATTGAGATTAGACACCATTTCCTGAGAGATTGTGTGGAAAAGAACAAGATCAGCCTTGAGTTCATATCCACAGACCTTCAGAGAGGTGATATATTCACCAAGCCCTTAGATGAACAGAAGCATCTGTTCTTTTTGGTTCAACTAGGCATGATTAATGGACGAGACTAAGTGTGACGTCTGCCTTGTTGAAACTTGTTCGAAGATAGTCGAACGACGTTCAACGATAGTCGATCAGATCAAGTCTATCGTCGACCTATGGTTGAAGATAGCATATCTGCTTGAAGATCGTCGACCGGCGTTCGAAGATAGTCGAACAGGTCGAGCCTATCGTCGATCTATGGTTAACGACAGCTTGCTGTTTGTGAAGACAGAAATAGTCGAACGATTGATCGACTACTCTGCTTCAGGACCGATCGTCGAACGACCGTTCGACCATCGTCTCCAGTATCTTTTAAATAGATCGACGATCGCTGTTTTAATATAAAGCCGATGGTCGACCTAGGTTAAGAGATAGTTGCTTTTATCGTCGACGGAGAGCGTCTTTTCGCATTCCGTCTTCCCTCTTGCTCTTTGTCTCGCGTTTTCTGTCGCTCCGTCCTCGCCGTCTCTCTCTCGTCCTCTCCAAATTTTTCGATGGCGATTGCTCCAGCGCTTCTTGCAGTAGTGAAGTTTGATGCCGGTTTCAGCGTAGATTTTGACGCCTTCAGCTGCTGCGAACCAGGAATAGTGGAAATCCTAAATCTGTGCAAAGATCAAGAATTAGAGAAACTCATGTCCTATAGAATAAAGTTAAACACTCAAGAGATCAAAGAGTGGGCCTTCACTTCATCTTCAACTGATGACTCGATGACTAGAACAATTAGCGGAGAAGAGGTAATATTGACTCCCGCTATTCTGGCTGAAATTTTTGGATTGATTAATGGTGAAGAAGTGTATGAGCAAGATACTCCTGAGTTTGGAAGGATGTTAACAGAGCTGGGACATGCCAAAGGCATTCCCTCTAAGCTGCTCAAAGTGAATTTCCCATTTAAGATTAAGTTTCTTGCGGAAATAGTTGGAAAAGTGCTACTGGGAAAGCACTCCGCCCACGATAATATTACAAGGAAACAATTTGCACTAATGTGTGCAATTGTAAATAAGAAGCAGATAAATTGGGCAGGCGTTCTATTTGATTTGATAAGGAAAAAGAATGGCAAGAAAGAAGTTACCCTAGGAAGGGTAGTTGGAATTTTCTGAAGGAGAAATTCCCCCATCTGCTAGTGTCAGCCGCCACCTCCATCAACGCCAGCAAGAAGATGGATCCATCACTGTTTGCAAAGTGGAAAAGGACCTTCCTGATGCCCGCTCCCGCAGGGGTTGCTCCAGTTACTTCTGAGAGCACCAGGACTGTCTCCGTCACTCCCCCCTTCTAGTAGCTGGCTCAGCAAATCCATCTCTTCCATCTTCTTCATCTGCTATGCCGTCTACTTCAGTTGAAGTTCCTTCAACTTCAATTGAAGTACGACATTCTGCTTCTCCTCCTGCATCTCCTCTCCCGACTCATCTTGCTGGGATCTCTCATCCCAGTTTTGATTTGTTGGTGTCTGAAATTTCTACTCCAGTTCACTCTCCCTCTCCTGATCACATTGATCACCCTGCATCCACTCATGCATCTCCAGTTCATTCTCCAGCTCATCTTGCATATACCATCCCTACTGATCTTCCATCTTCTGAAATTCCATCATCATCATCATCTTTTGAAATTACTCCTGCATTTATTTCTAGCATTGTGGAGTTAATTACCCCCTCAATCAAAATTATGATTGACGAGGCGATTGCTCCCCTTGCTTCCTCTATCTCCTCTCTGACTGCTGCTATTCTGAAACTCTCAAACTCTGCTGAGCCCTCTTCTACTAGGGGCCTGGTTTCAGTATCTACTGAAATCAGGCAGGGGGAGATGCTTGATGAAGATGTCTCTGAGCAGCCCTTGGCCTCCCCTCTAGCAGTTCATCTTGCAGTAATAGAGAAAGCCATAGAAGATTCAGCTCCTCCTTCTTTATCTGAAAAAGAGTTTTCTGATGCTCTGCTGAAATCTGAATTCATTGTTAAAGCTTGTTTAGAAGAAAGTTCTACTCCCTTGGTTGTCTTGTACCTAGAAGGAATCATCACCTCCTTTCTAGATGAATTGCGGGAGTTAGGACATGTTGTGGTCGATTCTGAAGGTATTCCCTTTACTTACTTTTTAGACTTGATAACTGATATGATAGTTTGGGAATATCTGGAAGGCATGATTAGATGTCATTTAGAACAATTTTATTCATAATACTACAGATAAATTGGAAGAAATTCTAGATGTTCAAGAGCATGTTATCCAACCTGATCCAGAAGTTCAACCAGAACCAAAGGCTCAAATTTCTGAAGTTGCTCAGCCAGAAGTACAAGCAGAACTGGTCACTATGACAGTTTCTGAGATTCAAGAATCAGTTGCAGATGCCCAGATTGAAAAATCAACTGTATGGGATGATTCCCCGGGCTTGGACTTAGATGCTCTCCTGGCACAGGATGCCATGGAAGAAGAACTAGAGAAAGCTGCTTTAAAGGAAAAGGAAAAAGCTTTGAAAGATGCAATTGACCCTTATGAGATGCCCATCTCCTCTAATTCTGAAGATGAAATCGATTCTGATGAGTCTGCTGAATCTAAAAGAAAAAGAATTGCTAAAAAGAAAAGAAAAGATGTTGCTCCTCCTCCTGCTAACCCAGATAATGATACACCGTATTATATACTAAAAGGAATTGATCCAAAGTCAAAAGACTTCCAGCATTGGATGTTATTCTCTAAGAACCAGCAAAAGCAAAGGAAAAAGTCAAAAAGGTATGACTCTCCTGTGCCTAGATGGAATACTAGAGGTCCTCCTCCTCCACATCCCGGTGCAGGAGCCTCAGGAAATTTATCTTCTAAATCTGCTGCTCAGTCCGAAAGATTAAATCCATCTCAATCTGCTCAAAGGAGAAGTTCGCAAGGATTCCAAGGCAAGAGTCAAACTGGCCATCAAAGACCTGATGCTGTTAAGGAACAGGTAAAGGAGGTAGTATATCAAAGACCAACATTTTCTCCTCCTCAGTCCAAAGAATTTAAAAGCTCTACCTCTCCTAAGCCAGATCTCTCTGAGAAGGATGTTTCAAAAGGTAAGCAAATTATTTTATCTGAAAATTCTAGCAAGAACTTTGCTAAGTCTGCTCCCTCTTGTTATCTAGTTAATCAGGATAAAGAACCAGTTGATACTTCTTCTGAGATTATTTATGAAAGCCTAGAGCTTGATCCTAACTTTAGGATGGCTCGTTTTCTTGAACTGGTTGGAGCGGCGCAAATAAAGAAAGCAAAAGTAGAAGGAAAGGACACTGCAGGATTGATTACAATGTCTAAATTCAGAAAGAAGGAGCTCGACAAGTTCCAGGTTAGACCTGAGATATTTGATCCTTCAAAGTATATGGAAAAGCATCCTGAGGCAGTGGTACCAAGAACAACAGAATTGAAAATTATTGGAGAACAAGACCTAAAGTTATCAAGAAAAGAAGCTCTAGATCCCACAAGAAAGATTACTTTTGTTTCTAGCTCTTCTGATCCGAAGCCTAACTCTGAAGCTCCTTAATTTTTCTTTGATTGACAATTAATTTCTTATCTGATTGATTGATGATATCTGCTTAGTTGTTTCTCTTTATGCATCTTATTTTACTTTCAGTAATTAGTTTTGTATGTTTTAATTGTTGAGAGACTTAACTCAAATAGGGGGAGATTGTTGGAACCCTAGGTTTTGATTTGAGTTCAGTCCTCTCTTTCTGTCTCTTGACCCAAGATTTATCTATGGTCAAAGGTTAGTTGATAGGTTAGATTCTCTAGTTGTGTAGAATTGCTTTTCCAGATGAATATTTGGTTAAGTAGTTTTTCGTTCGACTATAGTCGAACGTCGCTCGACTATCATCTATCGGCTAATCGACGATCGTCTATCAGTTGGTCGACGTTCTGTCTGCGTTGATAGCTCGACTATCTGTTGATAGGTCGACTATCGGTTTGCTTTAGTAGTTCGACTATCTGTCCTGATAGTTCAACTATCTGATAGCTCGACTATCTGTTGATAGGTCGACTATCTGTTTGCTTTGGTAGTTCGACTATCTGTCCTGATAGTTCAACTATCTGATAGCTCGACTATCTGTTGATAGGTCGACTATCTGTTCGCTTTGATAGTTCGACTATCTGTTGATAGGTCGACTATCTGTGTCGCTTTGATAGTTCGACTATCTGTTGATAAGTCAACTATCTGTGTTGCTTTGATAGGTCGACTATCTGTTGATAGGTCGACTATCTGTTTTTCTGTGATAGGTCAACTATCTGTTTGATAGGTCGACTATCTGCTTTGTTTGGTAGTTTGACTATCTGTCCGGATAGATCGACTATCTGATAGCTCGACTATCTGTTCTGATAGGTCGACTATCTGCTGAGGTAGTTCGACTATCTTCTTTGATAGTTTGACTATCTGGATCGTTCGACTATCTGTCTGATAGGTCGACGATCTCCGTGCGTCGGTCAACGATCTCCGAGGGTCGTTCGACATTTTGCTGTATGTTTTAAAATAGTTTTGTCGTCTTCTATGATGTGACTAATTTCATGTTTATTTTGGCATATTTTATAAAAGATTATCTGAATAAATTGTGATATTATTTCCATGCAATATCAGTTCAATTCTTTATGCATGAGCTAATCTTTTTCTGACAATATTGTTTGTCTTATAGCTGAGATATGTTGTCTGCTTTATCTGCCAGGCTGTCCTTTATAGCCGTTAGACTCAAAAAGTCTCTCTTGGCTGTAAAGAGTCTTTTCTGATGTGACTTTCTCTAGTTTTATTTCATCAGAATTATTTGCAGCTTCTTAGAAAGCTTTATCCTGTTATAGGATATCTGCCTGCAGTATTTTGTTTTGCTTTATGCTTTTTGTAGCCCAGCTTGCAGAGTTCAGTAGAAGACAAGATTCAAACTCAAGTAAGAGTCGTTGCTGCTGCTGCTATATAAAGACTTCTTTGAAGAAGAAATCAACTAGTTCTCACACATTGAAAAGCTAACTGCAGCATTAAAACTAAAAGCTTACAGTCTCCAACTGCTCTCAGCTCATTCACATCTAACTGAGAAGAAGCTTTAGTTCTTCACTCTTCTTCAACCTGAGTTCTCCTGCCTACAGGAAGATCTTCACTCAGAGCCTTTTGAAGAAGAAGAAGAAGAAGATAGCTGACTGAAGAAGAAAATCTTATTTCATATTATTTTATCTTCTTGTAGCTTTTTCCTTCAGTAATTTCTGAAGTATTTCTGCACTGAAGCAAGACTTCACCTGGATGTTCTTTTAGCCAGGGGGAGCCTTGATTCTTTTAGAGCTTTCTAGCTCAGTGCAAGTTATTATGCTTCTCTAATCTATTGTAAAATAGAGAAGACACTTTAACCTCCTTTCCCCCTCCTATAAAGGGTTATTACTCCCTTCAAAAGTATCCCTTGGTGGCAGGGCACCTGATCAAAAACCTGTGTTGCTTTTTAGACACCTGATCAAAAGTCTAAAGGGTCTCTTGATCTACCTGAAGCAGATCTTATTGGTGGCAGGGCACCTGATCAAAAACCTGAGTGGATTCCTACCTTGTTGGTAGAAGAGTGGACGTACCCAAGTTGTTTGGGGAACCACTATAAATTCCTTGTGTCGTCTGGATTGCTTTGTTTAATTACTTGCATTGTGGCTGTGATTAGATCTTAACTAGGTTTGCTAGTTGCTGTTTAGGTCTCCAAGCCTTAACTGTAATTACAGTTGGCTGCCTTTTTGTGCACAACACTTGTGTTAGGCTTTAAGGTTTAATCTCAAATATCTATAACCTTCATTCCGCATTTAACTCCAAGGGAGTTGAGTAGAAAGTCAACTTTGCTAGTGCAATTTTTGATTACTCTATTCACCCCCCCTCTAGAGTAGTATCTATCTCTTCTCTTTCAAGAACTTAACGTCATAACATTTATCACATAACTGACTTACACTGATCAGGTTATAATTTAACCCTTCAACGTAAGCCACGTTGGTGATAGAAATTATACCGTTGGAAATCATACCGTAACCCCTGGTGACTCCTCGATCTGATCCCCCAAAGATGACTTTGGGTCCATTCTTGACTGGAGAGTAATCACGCAGCAGGCTTCTTGTCCCGGTCATATGCCGGGAGCATCCACTTTCTAAGTACCATATGGGAGTTTTGGTGGCCTTTGGACATTCCTACAAAACAGAATTAATTTCCCTTAGGAACCCAATCGAACTTGGGTCCTAGATTCCTCGTTAGCATACTCCCCCTCGGATGGTTAGCCCTACGAGTGGTCTGCCTCGCATTGCCAACATGAGGAGTCTCGTTATTCCTCGGATTAAACTAGCAATCCACGACAAAGTGACCAACTTTGCCACAGCACCAGCAGTCAAATCTGTTATACTTTCTCCTAGGCACCTGCTTCACCCTTGGAACGGGAGGTTCAGCCGGGGCCTCGGACCTGGAGGTGGAGGCATCATGATGACAACATTCGCATGATTTCTTCACCTCCTGGTTTCTCAGTGTAACAGGCTTGGCCTTGGGTGCCTGCTTCCTATTATGGCCGCTAGAGAAGTGGACATAATCCTCCATTTGAACTTCCTCATAAGGTGCCTTGAAGACACTCTCACCAAAGTTGCGGGGAAGGCCCACCCCTCATACCGGCTCTTGGGCTTTTCAACCGAGGGCCAGAAGAAGTGGCCATAAGTTGACTCAAAGTCCTGTTCATTGCAAGGATAGCCAGGCTTCCTGAATACAATAGGGTTGAGTGGGGCCTTTCCCTTTTCTGCAGTAGAGGCCTTCTTAGCAGCCTTATTTCTCCTCTGCTTTTTGTTTCTCCTGGATGATTTACGAGGCACACCCACATGCCCCAAGACAGCCCCCTTAGCCTGAGCAGAGAAGGTATCAACCAGTGGAAGAACAGTCTTTGGCATAGAGAAGCTTTGGACAATCTTCTTTTCTGCCGTAAATTGTTCTTCCAACTTATTGATTTCTTCCTGTTTAAGGTCAAGGAGACTTAGAGACTCTGAGTGCTTAGAGATCAGGTCCAGGTGCTCCTGTCGGAGAGAAATCAAGCTAGTGATCTCTTCCCTTAGGGAGACACCCTCGACCTTAAGGAATTTAACTTCCTTTTTCCGAGCCCTCAATCTCTTGCGGCATTCCTCGAAGGTGTTGAGCAAAAGCTCATACTTTTCGAGGAGCTCAGCTTCTCGGGCAGATGGGCTGTCTTCGAGATCATCATCAGGAGACTCATAGTCAGATTCAGAGAGGGGGGTACGAGCTTTTACCTTCCCAGTGAATGGGGGGCATTCTCCTTCTGAGTCAGAGCGACCCACAAGCCTGAAGTAGGCTTCCTCATCATCACTGGAGTCTGAGGAATCAGACTCACTCAGTGTCTTTGACTTTTTGGCGATGTAGCTCCTCTCCTTCTTTTTATCTCTAGAGGTCCTGTGCTCTTCTCCCTTCCCCTTCTCTCTCTTTCCTTGATGGCAGTCGGTCACGACGTGCCCTGGCTTATTGCATCCAAAACAAATGATGTCAGTATTACGATGTTTGTTCGGTTTTGATTCATACCTGTCAGAAGAATAATTCTTCTTCTGATTTCTGGAGGAGGAGCCGTCTCTCTTTCTTTGATTCCTCATCTTGAGGAACTTCTTGAATTCTCGGGTGATGAGGGAGAAGTCTTCTTCAAACAACTCTGAGCCGGAGGAGCATGGCTCGGAGTCTTCCTTCTCATCCTTTTTCCCCACACGGGATGAAGCCGCACCCTTGCCCTTCCTGGAGTGAATGGCTTTTAGAGCCACAGTCTTTTCCTTAGCTGCAGCCTTCTCTGCTTCTTCTTCAGCTTTCCTCGTGTTCAACTGGAGCTCATAGGACATGAGCTTCCCAAAGAGTATCTGAGGATCAGTTTCAGCTAATCTGCCAAACTCTTGGATGTCGCAGATCTTCGTGTCCCATTCCTTAGTAAGGGACCTAAGGAATTTATCATTAAGTTCACCAATAGTGAACACTCTTCCGTATCCCTTGAGAGAATTGACGATCTTAAGGAATTTTTCGAAGGTAACTCCGATCTCTTCCTTGGGGCCTCATATTTCTGATTCAGAAGGGATCTCCGATCATCCCTCACTTCATCTGTGCCCTCCATCAGGATAATCAAGCTGTGCCAGATATCCTTGGATGTCCTGTAGTTGCAGAAGTTCTACATCATGGAGTCATCGACTGCACTGATCAGTATGTTCTATGCCTTCTTGTCAAGTCCGACCAGCACCATCTCATCCTTGTCCATTTCAGAAAGCTTCTTTGGCACCTTTTTGGTAGGATCAATGGTGGAGGCCTTAGTGGGAATATAAGGTCCCTCCTCCACAACCATGAAGAGTCGAGGGTCGACTGCTTCCATGTAAAATCTAATCCTTTCCTTCCAGATAGGAAAGTTTAGCCTGGTGCACACTGGGATCTTGCCTGAGTACTTGAGTCCGTCCATAGTAGATATCTGCCTTCTTCTTGACACTAGTGGCAGGAACTTACTTGAGGTGTTAACCCCTTTGATGATAAACCTCCCTCTGATACCACTTGAAAGTCCACCTAGTGCCAACTACCTTCACCTATGGGGGGGGGAATAGGTGTCTTGCAGCGATTTTAGCGGAATTAAAATTCTACATGCACAAGTAAACAAAACAACACAGCACAAACATACACTAGCAGTTATAGTGGTTCCCCGATTTGGGTACGTCCACTTTCCCCCTTCGACCTATCTCCCAACAAGGGACGACTCAGTCTCTTCACCAACCGGATTGAAATCCAATCCTCACACTAACAGAAAGAACCCTTCCACCTGAAGGAGTCACCACTCCTCCACCACGGGTTGCACCCAACCCTTACAATGAGGAACCAACGTTCCTTTACAATAAAAATAAAATGGAATGTATAAAAAATACAAACTACTTTTGGAGCGCTAGGTGTCCCTCTTCGTTCGATGACGCGTTATCGAAGATGACGAAGAGTCCACGACCTTAGCTCTCACTTGGAAAGGATCTCCCCGAGATCTGCGGCAACAAAGAGTGTGGCGGCTATTCTTTCAAGATTGGCGGCGGCAAAGCTTGCGGCAGCGATACTATCAAGATCGGCGGTTGCAAAGGAGAGCGGCGACGATGCTTTCGAGATCCAAACTTCGTAGCTAAGCCAGCAAGGTCTACCAATGGTCTTTCTTGGATCAATCGTCTCGATCGATTCAGATAGGGAAGGTATTCCCGATCTACAAATCAAGAGACAAAGGTTCTCAAGAAGGACTCGTGATACGCGTTGCGTGGTAGAGCTTCTGCCGCCGGGAGATCAGGAAGAACCCACGATCAGCAGCGGCAACCAACTAGCACGAGCGGCGACGGCGACGGAACGAGCTTCACGATTTAGGTCATGTTGGCGGCTCAGTTTTCGTTCTTGTATGTTAGGTATCTGTAATGATCGAAATACACCAGTATTTATATAGTAGGTCATATCTTATGACCGTTGTGGGCCCCACCAGTAGAAGCCCTAAGACCGGTTCAAAATAGCGCCTGAAACTTGGTCCGGTCCAGCGAGCAGTAGAATTTCGCCCAAGGCAAATTCGACGAGAATCATAGGTGATTCTCGATGAATGAGCGAGAATCACTTATGATTCTCGCCGAATTCTACTTAGCAGAATTCTGGCTGAAGATAAAGCCAACCGGAGAGAATCGGCCAGAATCAATATTCATTCTCGACGGATCAGCGAGAATGCAAAGTCATTCTCGTCGATTCGGCGAGAGTCAACTAGTGATTCTCGACGATTCTGCCTTAAGCAGAAATCAAGACGGCGTTGAGACAGCCGGTTGCAATCGGCAAGAATCAGCGAGTGATTCTCGACGATTCGGCGAGAATCACTAGTTTTTCTCGTCGAATCGGCGAGAATCACTTAGTGATTCTCGATGATTTCTACTTAGACGATTTTTTGTCTTTTCACCCGTGAGCTGCTCTTTGGCCCATCCTTGCTCCTTGTCTGCTCTTGATCTTTCTCAGCCCTGTACTTGAAAGTAAGTACACTCCAATAGAGAGAGTACACGTAGGCCAATACACTGATCTGCTCAACGAGGGATTACGTTGCGCAGACCCGTGTATATTGACCCACTGCACCCTGACATTGGTGTGTACTTAGCGTGGAATAACTGCAAGCACAACTTGAAACCAAATGATCAAATACACAGTCAATTCACCTTAACTGGTCTAGGGGCTTCTTCAAATCAAGGTACATTGTGGATACAATACCCAACAGTAAATCAGAAGATCAATGTCTGACTTATTTGTAGTATCATATCCATCCGTCGGAGAGACTGCAGGCCCAAGAACTATCATCAGTGGCTTAGGGAGAGAAGCAGAATTAGGAGAAAGAAAAGTAGAATCAGACACTAGTGTAGAAGAAAGAGACACAGATTTAGGTAGAGGTGTAGAGATAATAGGTAGAGAAGAGAGATCATTAGAAGGTGGGAGGGTAGAGGTGCGAGAAAAGTAAGGAGCATCTTCAAAGAATGTGAGATCCACAGAAATATATTGTTTCGAAGAAAAGAATCATAACATTGATATCTTTTTTGTGTCAGACAATAGCTTAGAAAGATGCATTAACCGAGCAAGGAGTAAGTTTGTCATGTCCAGAAGAAGGAGAGTGAACAAACGATGCGCATCTAAAGATACATGGAGGTAAAGGAAATGATGTCGCACTAGGATACAAAATAGAGAAAGAAGTTTTGTCGTTAAGAACTAAAGAAGGAATTTAGTTGATGAGGTAATAGGAAAGTAGAACGACAAGACCCTAATAGGACCAAGGAACACTCATTTGAGTGAGAAGAGTGCGAGCCATATCAAGGAGATGACGGTTCTTGTGTTCAGCAACCTCATTTTGTTGAGAGGTGTAAGGACGACTAGTTTGATGTATAATGACACGATGCATACAAAATAGTGAGAAATGATGACTAAGGTATTCTTTGATATTATCAGTGCGAAGAATTTAATAGAAACATCAAACTGAGTATGTTTCTCATTATAGAACATAGTAAAGACAAAAAAAAGTTCATAACGTTCTTTTAATAAGTATAACCAAGTACATCTAGAAAAATCATCAATAACTATGATAAAATACAGACTATCCATTCCAACAAATTTGGTAGAAGTAAGGCCCCAAATGTCAGAATGAACAAGATTAAAAGGACGAGAAGAGCTACATCCTTATTTTGCTGGAAAGGATGAATGGTGGTGTTTTCCGAGTTGGCAGGATTTACAATTGAGAGAAGATCTCCCCGAGGTAGATCAGGGAAAAGTTGGTAAAGAAAGCGAGGAGGAGGATGCCCAAGATGAAGATGCCAATAGAGAAGAGAAGTTGAAGCAGAAAAGGCAGACACGTCAAGATAGAATAATCCGCCACTTTCAGTCCCAGTAGCAATCATCTCCTTGGATTGAGGATCCTAAAAAGAACATATAGCCGAGGTAAAGATAACCATGCAATTTAGTTGTTTACATATAGAATGGGAAAAAATCTAAATAACAAGCTTTGCATTTCACAAAAAGTTAATTTACATGAGTATGACCCCTTATTTATAGGGGAAAAGGAAAGAAGAAAAAATACAATAGTCGATGTGGGACAAAACTACAACCCGCAGACAGGGTGGATAAAAATTTTATCAGCAAAATAACCAAGCGGTTAGGCCCTGACTACTCCAACTAAAATTCAGCGAACACAGAAGCAGTCCGCTTCACACAGGTATCCGCCAAACTCAGGTAGCAGTTCGTGGCCTCTGATCGAGAAGAGCAGTCCGCTTCACATAGGTATCCGTCAGACTCAAGTAACAGTTCGTGACCTCTGATCAAGAATAACAGACTACTTCGTACAGGTACCCATTGGATTCCAGTGGTAGTCTACGGCCCCAGACGAGCTCGCTTCTACACTAAGCCGCAATAACTACCGGTACTCACATCTTCAGCTGCTGTCCAAACCACAGCTTTAGTTGCCTCTATCCGCCGCGACTACAACCATGTTCTCCAAGTCCGCTCTAGTGAGATATGAACTAGACCACAGCTTGCCAGCCTCCTAACTAGACTGCCAGGACTAACCGGTATATCGCCTAACAGTCAAGCCACCCAACCAAATCGTTAGTCCGTCAAGGCTCCATGAAATCTAACAATCCATAACACTACAGGAACTAGTCCGCCAAGACTAACCGACTAACCGACTAATTGAGGTCGCCCAACCAAGTAACCTATCCGCCAAGGCTTCGTAAAATCTAGCACTCCCCCTCAAGCTGGAGTATATATATCAGCCATGTCTAGCTTATCACAGAAATCTAAAAGAGAAGCAGACACTGGTTTGGTAAACACATTTTCAATCTCCTTGTCTGAAGTGATAAATAGAGTACATATTTGATTCTTCAAAATTTCTTCTCTGATGAAGTGACAATCAACTTTTATGTGTTTTGTCCTTTCATGGAAAATTGGGTTTTTTGATATATGTGTAGTAGCCTGGTTGTCACAGAACATAGGTAAATGATGATCATATACTTCTCCTAGGTCATGCATAAGGGCACGCAACTATTTCAGCTCGCAAGCAGTCGATGCCATGCTCTGGTACTTAGCTTCAACACTTTATTGTGACACAACAAATTGTTTCTTGATCTTCTAGCTGACAAGGTTCCCTCCCACAAAGGTGCAAAAACCAGAGGTGGACTTCCTATCTTCTTTATTGTCTGCATAACTAGCATCAGAATAGGCTTTAATTTTCAGATGGTTATGTTTTCAAAACAATAATCACCTTTTATATACTCCAGAATTTTTAAAGCAGAACAAAGATGACACTCTCTGGGAGCTTGCATAAACTGACTGACCTTCCCTACTATATAATAAATATCTGATCAGGTAACAGTCTGATAGATGAGTTTTCTCACAAGTCGTCTGTACATAGTATTATCAGAAAGAAGAGGTGAATATTCTGTCCAGCCTTTGTCATCACCAACATCAATATGACAGTGAACTGCTTTTTCCCCAAGAAGACCAATTTCTTTCAACAAATCTAACGTATACTTTCGTTGTGAGAGAATCACTGAGTTGTGTTTTTGCAAGATTTCTATCCTAAGGAAGTATTTAGGAGAGCTCATATCCTTTGTAACAAAATGTTGTCGAAGATGCTTCTTTGCTAGATCAATTCATTCTTTATCATTACCGGTATGGAGAATATCAACCACATAGACAGCAAGAACCACAATCCCCTTAGTAGTTTTGCGAATAAAAAGAAAATGATCAGCAGAACTACGAGTGAAGACAATAAGAGAGACAACCTTGTTGAACTTTTCAAACCAGACCCGGGGACTTTACTTTAGACCATTAATTGCCTTCCATAACCTATATACCTGAGACTCCCCCTGAGCAATATACCCAGGAGGCTGATTCATATAAATCACCTCTTGTAGATCACCATACAGGAAAACATTCTTTATATCTAACTAACACTTCTCCCAACCCTTATTCACATCAACGGAGAAAATAACTTGAATCCTGCTGATACAAGTAACTGGGGAGAATGCATCGAAAAAATCCACACCATATATTTGAGTAACGCCTTTGGCCACAAGTCGAGCCTTATAACAGTCAATAGTACCATCCAGATGAAATTTTATGATGAAGACCCACCGGCAACCAACCATATCCACACAAAGAGGAGGAGGAACAAGAGTCTAAGTACCCCATTTGGTTAAGGTTATCATTTCCTCATCCATTGCCACCTTCTAATACAGAATAATAAGAGCCTCCTGATAGTTAACCGGGACAGTATTGGCCGAAAGAGCAAGAGCAAACCTTTGTCCAGTAGGAGACAGAAGAGCATAAGACACGATGTCATGAATGGAATGTCTAGTACACGTTTGAACCCCCTTTTGTAGAGCAATAGGAAGATCAAGATTTGACTTGTCTTCGATAGGAGATCCATCAGTCGGAGAGATTACTGGTCAAGAAACTGTCAGTAACGTATCCAATGGCAAGGGAGAATTATAAGATAGAGGTGAAGAAAATGGCATAGCTAGTGGAACATACACAGACGTAGGTACGGAAGGAATAGGAAGAAATGATGAAGAATCAGACAGGGAGAGAGTAGAAGCTTGAGAGAAATAATGTAAATCTTCGAAGAATGTAACATCAATAGAAACAAACTATTTATGTAACCGGGGATCAAAACATCGATACCCCTTTTGTGTTAGACAATAACCTAGAAAAACACACTTGACCGAGCATGATGAAAGCTTGTTACAACCAGGAGACGGAGAATGCACAAACATTGTACAGCCAAAAATACGGAGAGGTAAAGAAAAGGGTGGAGTATCTGGATGTAAAACGGAGAACGGGGTGTGACCTTGAAGAACCTAGGATGGAATAAGGTTGATAAGAAAGAAAGAATGAAGCACAACATATCCCTAGTACGAACGAGGAACATTCATCTATGTGAGAAGAGTGCGAGAAGCAAGGATATGTTGATTTTGTGCTCAACAACCCCATTTTGTTGTGACGTGTAAGGACAACTCGTTTGAAGAACTATGTCGCGGTGTATACAAAAATTGGAAAACTGGTGATTAAGATATTCTCGAGCATTATCAGTGTGAAGAGTTTTAAGAGAAACATTAAACTGATTTTGTACCGTATTATAAAATTGCATGAACATAGAATAAAGGTCAGAACATTCTCGTAAAAGATATAACTAAGTACATTGAGAAAAATCATCAACAAATGTAAAAAAATATAAACTTCCTCTACCAACAGTTCAAACAAGGGCAGGACCCCAAATATCGAAATTAACAAGTTCAAATCGATGAGAAGCGCTACGTCCTTGTCTTGTGGGAAAAGAAGAATGATGATGCTTGCCAATTTGGCGGGCTGCATAGTTGAGAGAGGATTCCTCCCTGGGTAAGTCTGACAGGAATTGGTAGATGAGACGGGGAGGAGGATGACCAAGACAAAGATGTCACTATAAAAGAGAAGCAGAGTAAGTAGTGACATTGTCAATGAAGAATAGCCCATTTCTTTCAGTCCAAGTAGCAATCTTCTCCTTAGAGTGCGGATCCTGAAAAGAACAAGTAGTAAAAGTAAAGGTAATTGTGCAGTTCAATTGTTTGCAAAGAGCAAGAACATAGATTAAATTGCATGGAAAAGACGGGACGAAAAGCATGTTCTCAAGCTACAAGGTTGGAGTAACAAAGACTGTACCAGTCCCGCAGATAGGAGACAGAGTACCATTCACAACAAAAATCGAAGGAAACCGGTTATGTTTATTTAAGTAAGAGAATAAACCTGAATCTCCGGTCATGTGATTAGTAGCATCAGAATCAATCAGCCACATACCCTGAGTAACAACATTAGTATAAGTAGAAGAGGTGGAGGCAAGAGACATGGACTTCTTAGTATTTTTCCTCGCAGATGGGCGAAGATGAGGATACTTAGCCCAACAACGATCAACAAGATGGCTTGTTTGCCACATTGAGAGTAGACATGACAAGATGTACCACACTCACCAATATGACCTCCATGACCATTAAAATTACCAGAGCGAGCTGGATGACCAAACATGTCATTAGAGGATGGTGAGGGAAGCAGAGGGCGCTGAAGATGAGTGGTAACTACTGCAATACGGGTAGTAGTAGCATCCATAGTTGGCGAATCAGCTTTGCCAAGAATCTGTTGTCATATCATGTCATAAGACTCCGGAAGACAAATAAGGTAACACACAACCAGAAGTTCTTAGAAGTGTTTGTGCTGCTCAGCTAGATCAACGTAGAATGAACGATGTTGAATAATCTCAGTGCCAAGCGCTTGCACCTCTTGATAAGCAGCAGCAAGAGTCAAAGTAGGGAGGGAAAACAAATCAGCATATAACGTATAGATGTGGGAGGTCTGAGCACCTCTGGAATACAAAGAAGTAAGATGATTCCAAGCAGCCTTAACAGTCTCATCATACTGAATAACAGGTAGGCACTCATCAGATAGACTATTTGCAAGCCATGTTCTAACCAAAGCATCAATGGCATCCCAATCATCAAAAACAACAGAGTCATGAACTAGAGGATTATTAGTGAGGTGATTGAGTTTGTGTTGAGACCTAAGAAAGAACACAAATAAGACACTCTAATCTAGATAATTTAAACCAACCAACATAGAAGTAGTGCCAAGATTTCCAGACAGAGAAGAAACGAGTGGGCCGATTTAAGTAGTGGATATGGATAAGGTGGTAGAAGAATACTCGGTATCTTCCATGAAGAAGGTGGTTAGAAAAAGAAACCACGCGGATAGGGGAAAAGAGAGCTCGGGCGGACAGAAAAAAAACTCTAGCAGACAGAACAAGCGGCGCGGTTAGAAAGCCGAAGGCCGCAAAGAACACGAGCAAAGCAGGCATTTAGAAAAAAAGAAACTGCAAGGACCATGTGTGCTCTGATACCATATGAAAAAATCTAAATAATAAGTTTTGCATTTCACAAAAAGTTAATTTACATGAGTATGACCCCCTATAGTGGAAAAAGGAAGGAAGAAAAAATACAACAGATGATGTGGGATAAAACAATAACCCGCAAATAGGGTAGGTAAAAATTTTATATGCAAAACAACCTAGCGGTTAGGCCCTGACCGCTCTGACTAGAATTCACCGGACACAGAAGCAGTCCGCTTCACACAGGTATCTGCCATACTCAGGTAGCAGTCTGCGGCCTCTAATCGAGAACAGCAGTCCGCTTCATACAGGTATCTGACGGACTTAAGTAGCAGTTCGCGGGCTCTGATCATGAACAATTGTCCGCTTCATACAGGTACCCGTAGGATTCCAGTGGCAGTCCCCAGGCCCTGACCAGCTCGCTTCTACACCAAGCCGCAACAACTGCTGGTACCCGCAGATTCAGCTACTCTCCAAACCGCAGCTTCAGCTGCCTTTATCCGCCGCGACTACAACCCTGATTGCCAAGTCCGCTCCAGTGAGACATGAACCGGACCATAACTTGTTAGCCTCCTAACCAGACCACTAGGACTAACCGACACACCGCCTAATAGTCAGGCCGCCTGACCAAACCGTTAGTCCCCCAAGGCTCCATGAAATCTAAAAGTCTGCAACACTACAAGAACCAGTCCACCAAGAATAACAGGCTGACCACCTATCCTCCAAGGCTTCATAAAATCTAATAGAGAAATAATAGAAAGTAGATTGCACAGAAAAGTTTGGATGTAGAGAGTGTCCACAAGTTGGAGAGATGGAGTGACTGCACTATTCTAAACCCACACATAGGGGATGGAGTACCATCCGCAATAAAAATCAGAGGTGACTGGTTATGTTTGTCCACATAAGAGAAAAGATGAGGATTTCTCATCATATGATTAGTAGCAACATAATTAATGAGCCACCTACTCGTAGTGGTCATATGAGCACTACCCGAAGAGGTTGGATGAGATGTAGAATTCTTCAAGGTAGTATCAACCGCAGCAGGGCAAAGATGAGGATGCCTGACTCAGCAGCGGCCAACAAGATGACCGGTCTTGCCATAGTGAGAGAAAAGATATTTAGAGGCGCCATGACCACCGAAGCGGCCTCCACAACTACTAGGAATATCATAACGAACCTGATGAGCAACAATGTCAGGAGGAGGTAGAGAGGCAAGCAAAGGATGCTTAAGAAGAGTAGTAATAACTGAAATGTGTGCAGCAGTAGCATTTAGAGTAGGAGTATCAGCCTCTCCAAGAATTTGTTGTTGAATCATATTATAAGAGTTGGGCAAGCGAATCAAATAACATACAACTAAAATCTCCTGAAAGTATTTATGTTGCTCGGCGAGATCAAAAGAAAAGGTGCGATATTGAAGAAGTTTGGAACTAAGAGCTTGCACTTCCCGATAAGCAGTAGTAGGAGTCATGACAGGTCGGGGAAAAGATCCGCATAAAATATATATATGTGGGAAGTTTGAGCTCCCTTATAGTACAAAGAAGCAAGATGTTTCCAAGTATTCTTAACTATTGCATCATGTCGAATGATAGGAAGGCACTCATCAGATAGACTTTTAGCAAGCCATGTTCTCACCAAAGCATCACTGGCATCCCAGTAATCAAAAGTTGTAGACCCATACATAGGAGGGTCATTAGTGAGATGATGATGCTTATGCTATGTGCATAATAGAAGGACAAAAGAAACACTCAAATCAGAATAATTTGGTCCAATGAGCTTGGAAGAAGTACCCAAATTTCCATTAGTAGATATATGAGCGGGTAGAATGAGGGGCGCAGATAGAGCAGAGGAAGAGAAATCCGACATCTTAATAGAAACAAGAGAAAGCGGTAGAAAGGTCTTTCCACGTGGATAAAGAGAGAGACCGCACACAAAATAAGAAGGCCGACAGACTACCAGTCTGCCAGACTACCAGACTGATGCGCCTAAACAGACCGCTAAGGTGTCACATTCTAACATAGGTTAACTGTGAGGGCTATGCCGTCATTTTTCCAAGCCTGTCTGCCACTACTAGCCATCATACCGCCAGGACTACACAGGTTCTAACAGTCGTGAATGACTAGATATTAACAGTTGTCCTCCTTGTTCAACAAATTAATTTAGGATTTCTTGAAACATCCCTAATGTGGCTAAGAAGAACTCAAATTCTAGATCAAATTTAGGAATAATCCATATTTTAGGCATCATTACCTATAAGAAAAGTTAGAAGAGAGGAAAAATGAGAGGGAAGATAAAAGGTTTGAAGGAGTAAAGACAATTGAAAGAAGTTTGTTTTATACATTCGTAGAGCCATAAAGATTACCTCAGATTAAGAGCCGACCTAAGTCTCAACATATCATATTCAAAATGTTGATGTATAAGTGTAGACTAGTCGATGTATAGGAGGTCTACATATGATTGCATAACAAAGCTTTCATATAGCCTAAACGTAGATAACCTTTAAGATGTAGGCTTACATTTAGATGAACTCAACCTACGTCGAGATCATTAGTCGACATACATTGAGTTATATCTTAAAAGAGAAAACCTTATTTTTCTTAGCTTCATCCAACATTCCTTGAATATTTATAAAATACTTATGCTTCACCTCAAATAGAGTTTTATTAAAGATATAAGGTTTTTACTTTTTTGTAGGGATAAATTCTAATATTGTTTTTTCTTTTTTTTACATTGTCTTTAAGAAAGTGATGTTTAATCTCATTATGATTTGTACTGTTACAAAGTATAAGATTAGAATCAATTGAGATAGAACTGTAGCTGTCATAGTAGATTATGTTTTTTGTGAAAAAAATATCCATAATCTAATTACTATTTTGCATCCATAAGAGTTGTGAAAAATAATTCCAAAACGAATTATTGTCAACCTTAGTTGTCGATGTAGATATTATGGCTTACTTTTTGCTAAACAATGAGATAAGATTAGCACCAAAGAATTGACATGCTCCTTAGGTGCTCTTTTTATCTAGCCTGCTTCCAAAATTATCTGCATCTAAGAATCTTATCCACACAAATCTAGATTCTACTGGCTACCAAAGGCCTTTCACTCAGAAGTGCCCTTTAAATATCTCAAGACCCACTTCACAAAGATTATATAAGATTCTTTAGGGCCTACTTGAAATCTTGAACAAGCAAAAGTGGTAAATATTATATTCGACCTACTAGTTAAAAGGTTCTTTATGGTCTATCTGAAATCTTGGACAAACACAACTTGTAAATATTATATTAGGCCTACTAGCTATACAATATAAGAGAGATCATTTGGTGGCCTTGTAGATCTTTTAATAACATGTTTGTCTTCCTCATCCATATCAATACAATATTTATTATCATAGGAGCTTTTGTTATGGTTTCACTTTCCAAACCAAATTTGTTGGTAAACTCTCTAGTGTATTTGGACTGAGAAATGTATATGCCTTCACTAGATGGTCTTATATGAAGACCAAGGAAATAAGTGAGCTCCATCATGCTACCCACCTCAAATTTTAATTGCATTAGATCAATAAATATTTTATAAAGTTTGTTGTATATAGACCCAAATATAATATCATCAACACATATATGTTCTAAGAATAATTTGACTTTATTCCTTATGAGGTACAAAGTTTTGTCAAGCCTACCCCTCACAAAAGAGTGTTTAAGAAGGAAGGTAGAAAGAATCTCATACCAGGATCTTGGAGCTTATTTGAGACCATAAAAGACCTTATTTAATTTATAAACAAAATATGGATGAGTAGGATCAACATAACCTAGAGGTTGTTCTACATAAACCACTTCCTATTAAGGCTGCATTTGGAGTGGCTTATCACAGCTTATTTACTCCGGTGAGGTTGGACAAAAACGTCATTGTCATAGAATGTATGTTTGATATCACAAAAGTTACAAAAAAGAAACTAGTTTGAGGCATAAGATTTTTGTATGACAATGACATTTTTGTCCAACCTCATCGAAGCAAATAAGTTGCGATAAGCCGCCCCAAACGTAGACTAAATACCATTTAGAATGTCACTCTTCATATCCATCTAGGATACTTTTATTTTGTTATGAACTACATATGCCAAAAATATCCTTATATAGTCAAGTCTGGTCACATGAGCAAAAATTGTCATATATAATTATTTCTTCTTGCCTATAACCCTAAGCAACCAATCTTACCTTGTTCATGACAATAATTCCTTCAACATCTAGTTGATTTCTATATACCCATTTAGTTCCAATGCATGGGTAATTTCTTGAACATTCAACTAGAGTCCATACATTGCTCCTCTCAAATTGAGTAAGTTCTTCTTATATGGCAATAATTTAGTATAGATCATTTTTTGCATCTGCAAACTTGTTGGGCTCAACTTGAGAAAAGAAGTATTGATATATCATCTCATTAGAAAGTTTGCTCCTAGTTTGCACATCCATGGAGATATCCCCAATGATTTGTATGGTGAGGTGATCCCTAAGAGTGGCAAGCTCTAATGGAAGAGTTTTTGCTATATCTTGTTAAGGATCATGAAGATTCATATAGACATCTTCTGTAGATTCATTCTGCATTTCTTCAACTTGCTTGACCAGTTGAGCATTAATCTGAATATCAACTCCAGAGATTAAATAATCTTCATCAATTTTGTCTTCCTAATTATGCAAAATAGTCTTTGGAATTAATTCAGATTGTGTAGAAGAATTTGGAACATCTTGATTCATATCCAACTCTTCCATCTGATTAATTACTTCTTTTATTTGCAAATCAAAGTTTCTGGATATATTTTTCCCTTTACACAACGTGTTAATCTCATCAAGAATTACATGTTTTTTTATTTTAAATGTTCTTTTATTATAATATAATAGGCCTTGCTATATGTAGAATATGTAACATCCCCAACACTTCTAGGCTCCCTAAAGTAGGGTTAGGGTTTGAGTGGTGCATGGAGGCCCTAGTGTGACCCTAGCTCAGCTTGAACTTAGGGAAACTGCTATGTGCACCCCCAATGTGCACAAGTCAACCTAGACCAATACACACTCACATGAACTCACCACCTCAAGGTAAGCTCACTATGACTTCCCTAAACCTAAGAGAGAGGTAACTGAGCAATGAACTCAAGGCTAGGTCAATCAAGTGGGCCGAATCGACCAAAGTCAACTTTAAGTCAATATAGGTCAAACCTTCACCTAAGAGGTCTCATTGGCCTCAAAACCTAAAATCGACCCCACCCCTAGCCTTGTAATGTCATTAGGGGCCAACTGGACTCAAAAACCCCATCATAGGGTCACCAAGTTGACCAATTTGACCAAAGTCAAACTTGGCCTTATTTAGGTCAAAATCACACTATTTGGCAAAGTGGGCCCAATTGGGGAATCACCATGATCCAATCAACATTGGGTGATGTCAAGGGGCTCAAGAAACACTCCTTGGACCAATCAACCCATCAAGTTGACCAAATTCAACCCTAAGGTCAACCATGGTTAAATTAACCCTAAATGGTAATTGAGAGCCCAAGCCAACTCAAGTGGGCTAAGGCCTTGCCCAAGGCCCATCCTAAGGCCCACTAAATTTTCAGATTTATTTCATCTGATTTATGATTTTAATTAGCAATTAAATTAGGGTAATTAGGAGGGGAGTTTCATTTGGAGGGGGAATAATGGAGGGAGGCCAAGTGGCACTCCCTTCTTCTTCCCCAACCCCTCATTTCATCTCCCTGATAAAGAAGAGGAGGTTTCCAATAGTTATAGGTCAGCCACCATCAAGGAGGGCCTTTAATGGCCATGACCATAACCCCCATAACTTGGATCTCCTATATACAGGCCCCCAAAGCTCAATTAAACCCTTTCAGCACCTTCAGAAGCTCCTTGGCAATCAAAATCAACTCTTGCATTTCTACAAACAGTGAAGAATCGAGATCGGGAGAGGTTCGATGGAAAATTCCAAAATCCATGGCCACCCGCCGGAGTAGCCGCACCCAAGCCCTAAATCAGGCATGTTTCTCCCCCTCTCCCCCTGTGTTAGCTTCCAAGATCAATAGGACTTGAGGACGAGCTCAATTGAGCTGATTCCAATTTTGAATTCCATGGAAAAACTAAGCGTTGGGCTTCCTCTCGGGATCGCCAGAAAACACCCCTCCGACGGTCGTCCACCGCCCGACGATAGCAACCACCTCAACGGAGGTGGTGGGGGTGGTGTCCAGCAAGGAAGGAGGCTAGGTCGCCAGGAAATGGGGTTTTAAGCCCTTCCAGGTCTTGAGAATCGTGGCCACCGGCTAGAGGAGGAAGACGATCTCCTGGCCATGGATCTGGATCTGATTATATGGTTTTTATTTATAATATTAATTATATTAAATAGTGTATTATTTAACCCTTAATGTACACCTTTTTAAATTAGAGATTTGAGGCCCTTAGGGGCTAAACCATGAAAAGTGCCCAACATAAAAAAGGTAACCCTATGAGTCTATTTAATTAGAAATTAAAATCAGATCATTTGGAGCATTGTAGCTCCCTGTAGGGCAATTCTTGTGGGACTGGTCATTAGGGTAGGGCAGTCTCTATTTTCTTAATAACTTTTATTTGGATACGAGGATTGACTTGAAATTCTAGGCATGTAAGATTATACCATAAATACACTTACAATCCAAAATTGAGAATTTTTGGACAAAATTTTCTTATAGTTTTAGGAAAAAATGATTATTAATAAAAGTGAAATTACTTTGTGAATATTAAATATAATGACCTAAAATTTCGCTCCGATGCTCATTTGGTCAGTACAAATCTCTGGTAAAAATATTAGGTCCATTGGACCTCAGTAGGTTGGTGAATCTACTTTACATGTGGTTGTGTTATATGAGATTTGGGGTGCAATTAGCCAAAAATGGTAAAATGAGGATTGAGTCCCATCAGAATTATGGGATGCCCTTGAGCTTGGGAATGGATTTATGATGATGGAATACACCATAAAAAGTGATATTAGGGTTTTTGGAACAAAAACCTAGGTATTTGATTTATTTTAGTTTTGACACCATTTTTAATTAAGGGAATAAAAGTGAGCAAACCAACTTATAAAATTCTAAGATTCTTCCACTAGGGTTGTGTTGACATAATACACCTCAAGTATTTATTTGGTAATATTTGGGAATTTTTATCTAGGCTGTTTAGCTAAAAGTAAAATTATGCACTTTTTATTAGTTTATTTAAATCATGATTAATTCTACTTGGAAAATTATGGGAATTTTACATGATCATTATTATAGTGCTAAGAGGCTCTGGAAATTATCTTAAAATTTTTGGAATCATAATTATGAATTTTTATTGAATAGTGGCCTTTTGGTAATATGTGAACTTTACTGAAATTGGTAGATAAATCTGTTTATAATATTATAATTCTCTAGAATTATACTTTATTTGTCATTTATTACCTCAGTAAAGTATATGGGATTTATTTACCTAGTTTTTCAAGTACTTCCTTTGAATTATGACATAAATGCCCTATTTTTTGAAATTTTATATTTGTCACTATATGTCATTAAGAAATTAAGGAATTTTGTCCAGAGCCATTATTACTCAAGATGATATTAGGATAATTTTATCTTGCTGGTTTGATAACAAAAAGTGACACTCCATGTTTAAAATCACATGTAACAATAATTTGGGGAAATTATTATAATTGTTGATTATTTTAGCAAAATTATAAATCTCTGAAATTAAGCCTAAGATGTCATGATAGGTCTCAAATAATATTAGGGTCTAGGGTCAAGTATTTGGAGAATTCCTAATCATGCACACATACAGGTTCATATGGTCTGCATTTAGCAATTTTGGAAAAAAAATTCAATGTTTGATGCTTTAGGGTTAACTGTAACACTTAGTAACCCTAGGAGTGGGTTTGGTTAAGGGTAGCATAATATTATTAAGTGCATTGGGAAAGGGAACGATGGGCTTCAACCAATCATAGTTTTCATTACTGCTGCGAGCCCTTCATAGGGTAGACCTCGGGAAGTCTAAGGTTAACCATAAATTGCTAAATAATCCGGAAGTTAGACAAGAGTAGTCTAATAGGATTAAGGAATGTTATAGCGATCTCACCCATGTATGGGTTAGAGTGATGTAGGGCTTGTTGGTCCTACGAGTTTGTGCCTCGGGTTGTTGGTCGATATCAGGACGGGTTGGTCCTACAAGCTGGAGGCTCGAGAGGATATTGTTATACTTGGTTTGTGCTTATGTGGTGGGTCACTCGGTACTAGTTCATTCGACACACCGATGGAAGTACGATGACTCTGGTGCGGAGTGTAGACCTTTTGGGAGACCGGTAGGATGTTTATACCGAGGTCTGGAAAACTATATCCCCAAGAGCGCACCCGACTATGGAATACTGGTAGTTGCCAGCAAGAGTATGCAGGGGCTCCGCTATTATGTTTTTAGCATTGAGGCGTACGAGAGGTCTAGGCCTGGTAGTGTGCATGCCCGCCTAAGAGTGGAGACACCCGCTCCACTACCACCGCGAACGACGACGGTTGGTACCTGAGAGGTTGGTCACCTCCAAAAAGTGGGGATGCATGAAAGTTCTGTGCATAGAGTCATGTGTGTGAGTTACATAATCATTGCATTCCATAGTATGGCATAGCATACACACTTGTCGATCCTCATCTTATAAATTAGTATGGGCTCTTTTATATAATGAGTTACTATTTTGGAAACCTTAACTTATATGTTTGTATGAGCATTCATATAAGTTAGGGTACGCTTCTGTGATGGCAGTGTAGCTGCTTTACTTTACTAGTTTTACTTAGCTCCTCTTACTGTACTTTATACTGTGCTAGTTGTTGCTCTTCTTTATTGTTCATTTTGATATAGAACTGCTAGAGAATTACCTATATATGCCACTGTCATCTGCTTGTATATTCTGCTAATATTGGTCCTCCGCTTTCTTTCTACCACGCGGTGCCTTGGAGTCGCGGGAGTGAGGAGGGGAAAAAGCAACTGAGTCTAGTTTGACTGACGATCATTTGACCACATCATTTTAGGGACACAAGGAGATGCCACCGCAGTTTGTCCAGGCAGAGCCAGAGATTGAGACACTAGGATTTGAGGAGCCATAGTCGTGCACTACCACTACTACTAGCCGATGTTAGGTTGATGATCATATGGTTTAGCTTCCACATTATTAGTCGAGAGAGAGAGAGAGAGTGATATTCAATGATGTTTATGTATTGGGCATAAGCCCTATTACTCGTACTATTATTTATTTCATGTGGACATTTTGATTAGATATTTATTATTTCTATGGTGTGTTGTGTGTACTTGTTTATTTCTTCTTTTGTTGGCTGTGTGAATGATCGTGCTTGCCGGAAGGGTCGTTGTCTTGTGGTGGCAACTAACTCATAGTTGGTGTCATTGTAAGGCGACGGTCCTGGGCATAAAATCTCTCCTAGGTCGTGCCCAATTCCTGGGAGGATGGATTTTACAAAATATCTAATGAAGATATTATCATCTGCCTTCTTATCAAATTTGGTAATGTGACTTTTATCATTGTTATGAATATAACAAATATATCCAAATTTCTTAAAATATGATGTGTTTGAGGTTTCTCCTTTCAATAGCTCATAAAGAGTTTTACCATTAGTTTTATGAATGAGACTTCTATTGATAACATATTTAACTATGTTAGCTACCTCAACCCATAATGAAATATATAAGTGTAAGTTATGGGATGTCTATCTTCACCTAGAGGGGGGAATGAATAGGTGATGTATTTTTTTGAAATTTAAATCAGAATAAAAGATAAACACGCAAGCACAAAAAATCCACACCACAAACACAAAGATCTATAGTGGTCCCCTGAGTTGGGTACATCCACCTCCCCCTTTCGTATATATAGTAGTGTGATAGACTCGATAACTTTTACCAAATTAGCTCAGATCCATAGATCTTACAACCCGGAATCAACACTCCTACCTCAAGGATGCTAGCTAATCCCCTACCTCAAATCAGCTAGCTAAGGATCCTACACTTAGATTCACAACTAGAATCCTACCTGATGCAAGCTAGAACCCTACCTCAAGGTCAAGTAACACTCAAAATTTTATTACCTTGTGTCTGGAGTGTTGGGAGAGTTGGGTCAAGTGTAGCAGAAATGCTAATGCATGGCGATAATGCTAACGCCAACAGTAGCCCTTTTTCTCTTGAATAATCATCAAAGGACATGTTGTCATGTACATAGCCACGTTTTCATGTACACAGCCATGTAATCATGTACACTCCAATTGTAATGACCCGATTCGCACTAGGCCCCTTGTGCGTGATTTTGAGTCAGGAGAGCTGATTTAGGCTCAGAGAGTGTAGGAGATCAGGCGTGCACTCGGGAGAAAAAGGAAATAAGTTGAGTACCTGTGTTGAGTATGACATGGGTAGGGACACGGGCGTGTCCCTACCTGTGTTCTGTGACGTTGAATGACTGTTGTGTTGAGTGATTTTGGCATGGTATTGAGTGGCTTGTCCTGAGAAGGACACGGGTAGGTACATGGGTGTGTCCCTACCCGTGTGCCGTGGCATTTAGTGCCATGGCTTTGAGTGGCACGGCATTGAGTGGACTGTCCTGAGGAGAACACGGGTAGAGACACGGGCGTGTCCCTACCCGTGTGCTATGGCGTTAAGTGCCTTGGCTTTGAGTAGCACGGCGTTGAGTGGACTGTCCTGAGGTGGAAAAGGGTAGAGACACGGGCGTGTCCCTACCCGTGTGTCATGGAATTGAGTTCCATGGCTTTGAGTGCCATGGCTTTGAGTGGCAGACATGGCTGACCAGAGAAGGACACGGGTAGAGACACGGGCATGTCCCTACCCGTGTGCTCCAAGGTAAACAAAATGAGAAGTGTATTGAGCAGGATACGGGTATCGACATGGCTAGAACCACGGGCATGTCACCTGGACACGGGTACAGACACGGGCGTGTCAGTACTCGTGTATGAGCACGAAACGGCAGTCAAACTGCTGACGACGTTTCGCCAGAGCAGAACACGGGTAAGGACACAGTCGTGTCCCTACCCATGTCACTTCTGTTTAAAAGAGAAAAATGAAACCCTATCCGTCTTATTCTCTTCCTAACCCTATTTTCTGAAGAGGAAATTCTGAAGGAGATAGATCTTGCTGGAGCTAACCAACCCCGTGAGGAAATGTCACCGCCGTCAAGGGAAAAACGATGCCAACGAGAAGGATGACAAGATCCATGGACGGAAATGGCAGAACCGCTGGAAATGAGGTGAGCTCCCCCCCCCCCCACCCTCTCCCTTGGTGCTAGATCCATAGTTATTCTTAGGCGAGACATCGACTCAAATGAGTCTTGATGTGTGAGGTGAAGGTTTCTAGGAGGGCCTTTCTAGAACTTGTGTTCTAATGTTTAGTCATCTTCAACCTCCCCTTCTTCAAAGTGATGATGGGAGTGGATTCGTGAAGAGGAATGGCCTTAAGAGGGTAAATAAGGGTGGAGAAACTTCTGGTTGTGATTTGGGGAGGATTGTCTTGAGGAGGAAGATGAACCGATGCTGTTCAATTCGCCTCAAGATGCGTGCAGAAATCTGTGTTCTACACGCAGCGACCTTCTTGGCTATCTTCAGGCAAGATATGGTCAGATCTGGGCTTTTGACTAAATACGAGAGTCATAGCCCTTGGAATTACCTTTCCAACGAGTGGTTACATGCCTTCGAGTGAAGTCTGTAGCCACAGGAATGTCTGATCGAAGTAGAGGGTTGTCGGACTAAGCGTGCAGAAATTATATTCTGTACGCAGCAGACTTTGGAGCCAATTTCATGTGGGATACACTCCGATCTGGGTTACGGACTGAACATGAAAGTTGTAGCCCATTGAAAGACCTTTTCATCGAAGTTTTACACGCACTCACCAGATTCCTGTAGCCACGGGAACCTTTGGTTGAAGTTGCTATCCAGCAGGATTCTGCACCTGAATTCCTGGGTTGGTTATATAAATGAATTGGGACTCGGAGGAGGTCTTGTAATAATCCGACATTAAGCTATAGGCAAATCATTATATGTACACTGTGATAATTCAATGCATAATGATAGTATTGGAATAAACCCTACGTAAACCAAGGGTGAATGATATGCGGTTGATCGAAACAACTTGGTGGGGATTAGTGAACGAATGTTATTTAGTCATTTAATAACAATGATTACTAGAGCTTGGGTAAATGCTCAGTGTTGATTAATATGAACTTGTGTGTTGATTATCGGACGAGTAACTCATGTGCTCACAAGTGATTAGGTTGGTGGAATAAATGTTGTTGGTGTCATGAGAAGAGTCATAAATTGGACGGTTGGGCTTGGTCCTCGGTGTTCATGTCCCGAGGCTCCTTCCGTGCTAAGTGAACGGTTGGGCTTTGTCCTCGTGCTCGTTTCCGAGGCTCCTTCCATATCACGATGTGGATATAATGCATGTTGTGTGAGTCGGCATGCGGTGTCATAATATCAGGTTAAGGATAGTGTGGCAGGTTTACGGGCTTGCCAATCGTCACACTGATGGGAGTTGACAGATAGACCTTGGGCGGTTAGGCTTGGTCCTCGGTGTTTACATCCTGAGGCTCCTTCCATGCCAAGTGAATGGTTGGGATTGGTCCTCGTGCTCATTTCTGAGGCTCCTTCCGTATAACACCATAGGCCAGTTCGGGGCTAGGATCTCGGTGCACATCTACCCGAGACACCCGCTGAGCCGTAGTACGCATGTGAGCTCCACTGTTGTGTTCTTAGCGTTGAGGCGTACAAAGGCCTAGGCCAAGTAGTGTGGAGACCAGCCTAGTAGTGGAGATGCCCGCTCTACTTTCACCGTTTGGCCACGACAAATGACGCCTGAGAGGTTAGCTACCTGCTCGAAAAGTGGGAACTACAAGTCTGTGTCGACATAGCGATTGTATGTGCATGATCATGAGTGAGTCATTGCATTGCATACATACCATTACACCTCATTACATACACAAGATCCTCATCGTATAAGTTTGTATGGGCACTCCTATACGATGAGTTACTTACTGCTGAATGATCCTCAACTTATAAGTTTGTATGGGCATTCATATAAGTTGAGTTACCTTTTGTTATATCTTTATTCATATGCTGTGGTAGATGGTAGAAATGCTAGAACGACATGTTACTTGTTTATACACTACTTTACATACATAGTGATATATCACCTGCTTGTACCTATGATTATATATATTGTACCCTGTTCCTTTCTCTGCCCGGTGCCGAGGAGTCGCCGGGGGAACGGATGTGAAGCCACTTAGTCTTTATGACTAACGGTTGCTACGTATTCCTTTTTAGGAGGAAACCCCGCAGGTGGAGCAGCAGGATATGTAGCCGGACAGCCAGGCCAGGACGACAGGTCCTGAGGGGACGGTACCGTCGCCACCGTCAGTTACTGATGTGAGTGTGAGAGCCTTTTGTTGGACCCTTTTTGGGAAAACTATTTACATACTCTGATATTAGAAGCTTGTTGTAGCTTCTATACTGTTGTTATATTATGGACTATATTCTTGGTCTGGATTTGACTTCTATTCAATATTCTGTTTAGGTTGGCAATGAATGATATTGGTTGTAGCCGGCAGAATAGGCGTCTTGTGGTACAGACTAGCCCGAGTATTAGTGCTACTGCAAGGCGGCTGTTCTGGGAATAAGACCCCTCTCGTGCCGTGTTCTATGTTCCTGGAGGGTCTTACACCAATATCATCATGTACACTCTGATATCGTTGTGTACACTATAATACTGTTTTGTTAACTAGACTGTGTCATTTATTATTACATGAGAGAGCCTCGAACTAACTTCGATGGTAGTGCTACCACCGGACGATAACTTGTAATTGTGTAAATAAGTGTATCATCATGTGAACATGTGTGTCATAGTGTGAAAACGATGGCACGAATCAGCGCTCTATTTTAGGCTCTCAGTGAAACAGTTTTGCAAATAATAATTTTTTGGGCATCTGATCTTCTTGAAACTTGATCCAATAGCCCGGATCCTTTGCCCGTGATCCCTAAATATGGAAAAGGATTTCTCCCCTCTCATTCTCCAAGACATTTGTGACTTTGCGGCTAGAGTGTGCATGAGAGCTTGGAGGAGGAAGAAGAGCAAGATCCTGCCATTGCTAGAGCTTTAGAGCACTATTTGATGATCCAAGACTGACGTTTTGAAGAGGACTTGGAGGAGCGCATTTCCTCCCGGTCTTAAGATGCGTGTTTGACTTTTTTCTTAGGCGTTGAGTTATCTCTTGTTTCTCGACGTATTTATACTTAGTGAACTTTTCCCTTTCTGCTGAAGCGTTGAGTGAAGTCTTTCTGAAAAGGCGTCGAGTGACTGCAGTTAAATCAATGCATTCTACTTAGGTGTTGAGTCAAGTCTTATGTCTTAACGCATTTGTACTTAAATAGTTTTACTGCTTCACTGCTTAGGCGTTGAGTGAATGTTCTTTAGTCGACGCATTTGAACTTGGAATAAAACTCTGCTCTTTTACTGAAGTGTTGAGTGAAAGGCCTTCACTCGACGCATTTGTACTTTGCCTGAATTTCTGCTCTTTTACTGAAGGGTTGAGAATATATCATTCAGTCAGCGCCTAAGTGTCTTGAGCGTCGAGTGATGTGAAATGATTAGACACATTTATAATTAGGCAGATTCTCTGCTCACTACTAAAAAAGTGAGTATTGGCTACACTTTTTTTGGCCAGGGCTCAAAAATCGTGGATAATACACTAGTATTAGCCATGATCCCTAAACCGTGGCTAATATTTATGTTTTAGCCACGGATATAAAAAAAGCATAGCTAATACCTTTGTATTAGCCATGAAAAGCAAAAATGCGTGGCTGATAGTGACTTTTCAGCCAAAATAAAATTTCAAAATAATTTTAATTGTCTGGCCATTTCCGTCTAAACCCACTCCAGGAAATTGCGTGAAACCAAAATAAAATTCCTACCCCGTGCCTCCATAATAATCCTCCTGATCGCCCTAAACCAAAGCAAACATCGTCATACCCTTCCCCATAACTTCAGAGCGCCGCATCTTGCCGATCACTTCTCCTTCCTCTGGCATCTCTCCGGCAACCAGTTTGCTCACCGTATCTTGCCGATCACTTATCCTTCCTCTGGCATCTCCCCGGAAGCCAGTTCGCTCACTGCATCTCCCATCATTTTCCCGCCAAATCTTGTTAAGCACTCATTTTTCTTCTCGCTGATTTCCAGACATCATTCTGATTCTTATACCGTGGCAGATCGTGTAATCCATCCGACAATCTAATAGCATCGCACCCGTCCAACGAATCTTCTTCGCCCGACATCGCTCCGGCAACCTCATCGCTCACGGATCTTCCTTCGTTTACCAGCTGGATCTAGGTTAATTCACAACTTCCGATCAGTTTTTCATTACCTTTTTTATATCTGTTCTTTGCTAATATCAGTTCTTTGATTTCGTTCTTCATAGTCCGCCTATGGATTGATAGTTTTAAATAAATGGTATTTTAGTTAAAAAGTTTTGGATATTATGTTGGATTATACTAATGTTTGATTGAAAGGTATCAAAGGAACTTTTTCATGGCATAGTAGTGAATGATCCTGGAGAATGAAGAAGGGCATGGCAGCATCAAATTTGTTCTCTTTTTAATGGCAGAAGGAATGATGGCGGACAAGCAGAATACACCTGTCCCAATTGCTACATGGAAGAATTAGAAAAATGTGAGCGTATGCCTTTGCCTCAAAGTGCTTACTTGGGGCCAAAGATTTGCCAAGAACTATTCTTAGTGATTACATTGAACAACGCCTATTTAGAAGGCCAAAGCTTGAGAGACAAGAGAGAGCAAGACACTTTGGAAAAAATATTGATGAGGTAAATCCTAATTTAAACATTAAGGTTGTGAGACATAATGAAAATTGTGCTTGCAAATATGTCTGGATGGAGGCTGTAACAGTACAGTCTCATATTCTAGGAAAGTAAAAAACATTTTCAATTCTAATTTGTTTGGGGAATGAAACTTTGCTAATAATATCTTTTTTGTACATCCCCAAATTCTTCCTTTTGGATCAATTTTCATTTTTTACGTGATTTTAGTTAAGTATTTTTTTCAGTAAACAGTCTCACTATATTAAACAATCTTAGCACTTCATACACTATTGCTGAAAGTAATTATGCTCTGCTGATCGAACTTTGGTTGTGAAAGGCAGGTAGTAGATCCATATGAAATTATGCCTCTTATATATTCTACTTTGGTTGCCACAAACTTTATTCTTGATGTATTGAAGTATTGTTGCACTACCTTTGTTTCTTTGCTTGATTATATCACTTCCCAAATGAGAGTTCTCTCACCATGTATTCAAAAGGCCTATCACGATTAACATAAAGAAAGACGGATGAGCCAACTTGAGATATAGCACATCAATATAAGTATTATTTAATGTAATATTTCTTAGTGTTACAGGTTTGCATTTGATTAGCATGTTCCATTGCTATCTAGATATCTTACTTTCTATACTCTTACGGTGGAATTCTGTCACTAGATTCATAGTTTTGTGCATAGAGAATTGCGCATACTTTCTGACAATTTCATCGACAGTTGAGAGCAACAAAAGGAGTGTCCATCAGTTTCTGTACAAGTGAAGAAGTATATCTAGTCACATGCTTGCTTTGTACATTTTTTATGGATCCTTTAGTTAATGGTATATAGTTCTTGTACATGAGTATTAGTATGATGTGTTGTTTAGTAAATAGTACATAGTTAATGGTATATAGTTAATGGTATATAGTTAATGGTATATAGTTAATTGTATATAGTTCTATACAGGATCCTTGGTTTTATGGCATACAGTATTGGTATGATTTTGTAATGGTAAAATTGTACATCAGTTTTTTGTAGAGGTGAAGAAGTATATAGTTAATGGTATATAGTTTTGTACATGATCCTTTGGTATAAAGCTGTTAGATTTATAGCTCGTCTCTCTGATTGCCCAATTATGTAATTTGTTTAAATTCTTAGAGAAACCCCATTAAAAATGTGATGTTTTCTCCAGGTTTGGTCAGGTCTAGAGAGCTAGAAGAGAAATGTTTTGGCCTGGGCTTCTTCCAGATCAAAATGAACTGAAGAAGCTACAAGAGGTGAAACAGATATCGATGTTTTACTTAATTGAAAATACCCCTTATGTTCTTTTTCCTCCAAGCATGTCATTATTTCTCAATTTTTTTGTAATTTATATTTAAATAGAAGATCAAGAGATAAACTTGGTTTGATATATTTTCTCAAATGCTTGATAATCTAGAAATTTTCCAGCTTGATTACATCATGTTTTGATTGTTGGTTTATAGTAATTTATGTGAATACTTGAGATTTTTTACACCAAACAATTTTTTTTAATGACTGATATAGGTAAATTTATCATTAATATTCCATTTTCATTTTCTTTTGTCCTTGTAGCTTACGAATGGTAGCTCATAATATTTTCACTGAATTAATGGTTTGCTCAAATGACTTTTACTGTTGATAATATTAAGTGTGAAGGAGCAAGAGGAGGAATCAAAGAAGGAGCATTAATGTCCTCCAAGCTGTTCAGATGGTGAAGATGAAACTGAGGAGCAGTATAAGAAGGTTGCATCTGCTGTCTACTAAGCCTTCTTCTAAGCTTCTGCCTGTCTCTTGCCTTGTTGATTTGAAACCAATAGAAGACATTCTTACCCTCAATCTTTCCATAGTAAGAAAGATGGGCAGTGATCTGCTGAATTTGAGAAGCATGTGGAGTGCTCACTCCACTTACCTTTTGTCTCTTGTGTCATCTTATGCAAAAAAAGTTATACCTTGGCTTTTGGTTTGGGTGTGTATTTATATTAATGGTTGGGTTGGAGAGTGAATGAGAGATGACATAAGAGACAAAAGGGATGTGAGGGTGGAAGAAAGAATGGAGAGGAAAGCTGGCTGCAAAGTGCAAAGTGGGGGCTGTTTATGAAAAGTTATGATGGGGGAAGTTGTGCAGTAATGTTGATGCTGTTCTGAGATGAAATGAATGCAGCAGGGTACTCCTCTTTGTTAACTTTTTATGGATCAGAGAGAGAAACAGATAGAGACACGTTGTTATTGGTTGATTGAGAGTTAGAAGGATTATTTACAGTGATGAGAAAGGAATGACACGCAAGAGGGAAAGCTTGGCTCTGTCTGAAAGTAATTCGGCAGTGTGGGATTAATGCATTATTAGCTGATCATGAATTGTTGATGCCAAGAATTACTGAGGCAGCACAACCTCTTCAGTAATTATAAACAGTTTATAGGAATTGATAAAATATAGCCCGGTTAGTAAGAACTCATATGTGTTAACCACTTCTGTACATCTTCAGTTTATAAGAACACAGTCTGGCATTAAAAATATTTTTATCTCTAACCTTCTAACACAGTCTGAATGGCTTAAGCTTGTCCTGTTTAGTTGTAAGCTTTAACTATGAGAATTGTTATGCAGTTTGTTTTTTGTGTAATGTGGATTAAGTTTTACTTAAATGATATTGTCTAGCATTATAATATTTTGAAAGTGTTTTTTTAAAAAAAATCGAAATTAGTATTTGCCACAGCTTGTAACTGTGGCAAATAGTTTTTAAAAATGATGAGTCCACTTTTAGCCAGGGTTTTATACCGTGGCTAATAGTTGGCTTATTTGCCACGGAAATTTTTTTTCATGGCTAATACTATTTGCCACGGTCAATCCGTGGCTTAAAATTTTTAGCCACGCTGACTTTAGCCACGACGGTTTCCCGTGGCTAGACCGTGGCTAAAGATTTTTAGCCACGTTTTGGACTTTTTGCCAAGGCAATTGCCTTTGCAAAAAGTCTATTTTCTAGTTGTGGCTTCTCTTCTGAGACGCTGAGTGAATAGAATTGTACCAACGCCTATAGACATCGAGCATCGAGTGACGTGAGATGACTTGACGTATTTATACTTAGTAGATTTTATTCACTTATGGTGTATGCTGATTTATTACCAAAATATTAGTCAATCAAATATTGATTACTTCCATGTGATAATTTAGAGGAATATCAAATTCATATTTGTGTATATTATTGACTTATGTGGCTTCTTCAAATCTTGGACATTGTGGTCAATGTTCCCAACACCTCTCTCCTACTGGGATCTTCCTTCCTTCTCTCTTCCTACCTTCCTAATCTTCCTCTAGCCCTCATCTCAAAATTTCCTCCTTCCCTCTCCTCTGCATGGGTCACCGTGTTCAGTTTAGTCAAAAAATTGACATTCGTCTCCTCCCCTTGCATAAACTAGTTTGCCCTCTTAATCAAGTCCTCATAAGATAATCGAGTTTTAATCCAATCTCTATGTTGAAAAGACCTTGCTTTTGGTCGAATGTCAGGTCCAGTTGCAAGGTATAGTCATCCACCTCCTCGATGCTGAGAACTTCTTCCTAGAATCGATCGATGTAGCGGCCAAGCTTCTCCTGTTTCCCTTTCTTGATGACGAAGAGAACAATTGTCTCCTTCTTCCTCTTTTTCGACATCGCAAACCACGCTATCAGACCTCAGTGCAAATCCTCGAAGTAGTAAATAGAACTTCCTGATAGTCGGTGAAACTAATCTCTAGTCTTCCCCTTGAAGGTGATGTAGAAGAATTTGCATTTGAACGCATGCATCCATCATGTTGCGGATGGACACCACGTATTCGAACCACTGGAGATGTCTGACCAGGTCATCTCTTCCAAAATAGTATCTCGGGACTTGATCATTGAATCCTTCTAAAACTGGGATTGGTAGCACTTCATCACTAAAAGGGCTCATCCCTCCTCGGCGATGATGTATCTCGAACTGGTGATTATCACCCCATACTGGCCACCTTGACGAGTATCCTGGAACCTCGCTGGATTCTCCATATCTCAGAACCTAATTCCTTGGCAACTGCCCGGCAAAACTGTCACTACACTAGTCGCTCATGTTCTTTTGCCACATGCTCCTTCCCTGGTCGCCTGGGGGGCCATCTTCTTCATACGGTGTCACACGACGAGGCGAGGTCGTCGTAACCACTTGACGAGGAAGGAAACCTTCTCGAATGGTCACCTATATCCCTTGCACGAACTTTTCAAAAACCACCAAGATCACATAGTTGCTCCCTCCTTCCGAGTTGTCAACTATCTCTCCATTCTCGCTTGAGTCTGCCACATATTAATATTTGATTTATGTCATTGATTGTATTGACATATGTGATCATTGATGGATCTAGCTAAGATGATTGTAGTAAAAACTTTTTTTGATCATTTGTCATTATAATCATGTACCAGATTGGTTAGAAACTTTCTCAGTAATGACAACAAATTTTGAGCTCATAAGGTTATTATGTAATGTGTACTTAAAGGTTTATCATATATTAGTCAAAGTGGGAGATTGTTAAAAATAATAATTATATTGACCAAATGTGTTAACTACACCTGACACATTGCAGAGCTATCATTAATATTGACCTAATTTATGTGATTTAATTAACTGAGTCGGTTATGCATCATATTATATGAACGGTTCAGATTATTTGTGAATACGGAACATCATTTTATATTTATATATATTATGGGTTTACTCATAAAATAGGCGCATGACGTGCTATTATAAATATGTTATGGTCCCGTGCGACAAGGTAATCGGTTCATTCTCATTCTGTCTTAGCATACCATCGCTGGAGAGTGACTAAGAGAGAAAGATGAGGAGTCGTCTTATTTGTCAAGACCTTGAATACATATAAGATCAGCCCCCACAATAATCCAACCCCATGGACTTAGATATACTTCTGCTAATGTATTTGTGTCGATGTTTCAACTAGAATGAATTTAAATCAGTTATGATCTCACGGATTATCCTCAACATAGTAATTTATTTTTAGCTACGTATGTTCAACATTTATATTGTTAGTTTTGGGCATAAGAAGCCTAAAAGTAGGCCTCCGGGCAGTGCGGTTTGAGCCAAACCAAAACCACGCCATACGGGTGTGGTTTTTGACCGGCCAAAACCGCACCACACCGAAACTGTGAACTACTGTATCGATTTGGTGTGATTTTTAGTTGGTTTTTATAGTACGGTTTCGATTTTGGACAGCTTTTTGTCCCTTCTTGAATTTGTGCAAGACTATTTGTGATTAGATTATTGAAAACACTTACAGTCATCTAAAAATCTTGAAATTAATAGCTATAATAAATTAATAATCTACACATAATTAAAACCCTAAATATGAAAATACATAAACCAATCTAGAATGAACATTGAACAAGAAATACATAAACTGATCTAAAGCTAAATCTACAACTAAACTACTTAAAGCTAATTTAAATCAAAACAATGATTAGGTGTTCAAGTTTGCAAACTTAGAATGAAAATACATAAACTTATATGCAAATGATTCAGGCTGCGTTTGGCGCGGCTTATCGCGACTTATTTGCTCCGGTGAGGTTGGACTAAAATGTCATTGTCATACCAAATTCTTATGCCCCAAATTAGTTTTTTTATAGCTTGTCACACAAAAAATGTCATTCTATGACAATGGCGTTTTGTCCAACCTCATCGGAGCAAATAAGTCGTGATAAGCCGTGCCAAACGCAACCTCAATGAAGCTTATGTAGCTTTGTATGTTTAATCGGCAATAATGATTCAATGAAGCTTATGTAGCTTTGTATGTTTAATCGGCAACAATGATTCAATGAAGCTTCTGTAACTTTGTATGTTTAATTGGCAACAATGATTAAATGAAGATTGAAGACAAAAACTGAAGACAAATATTCACCTGCAGACATACCTATTCGGTCAACAAACGGAGAGGTGGAGAAGGCTGGAGTGGCTGAGAGGGATGGAGACGAAGAGGCAGGGGAGAAGCCGCATCCCACAGAGCCGTAGAGGGCGGTAAACCAAAGGGGGAAAAGCTGGGGCCTGGGAGTGGGATGCCTAGGGCTAGTCGAAATGTCAGCTTGAGCCTTGGTCGGCGAGGGCTGCCTTTGAGGCTTTGATTGAATTGAAAATAGAAAAAATTTTAAATCATTTTCTACTTTATATTTTATTAAACCGTAGGTCATTATATATGTTGTGGTTTACGATTTGCAAATTGTAATTGTAGACTGTGGATTACGGTTGATAAAATGTTGCGGTTTATTTTTGTAGAAAACCGTGAAACCAATCATTAGGTAAACCGCATTGTTTGTCATTTAACCAGGACAAGAGGGGCATTTGGATCTAGGGAAACTGCTGCAACCGACTCATTTTAGTCTAGAGATGTAGTTTGTTGTTTGCACTGACCAAGCCCAAGCACATTTGGACCAATCAAGTCCAAACCAGTCCCAACGTTTTAATTTTTAAAATTTATAAATCATAATCACGGTGTCGGAGACAGTACTTAACTCAACTCATTTTACTTAAGCATTGAGTGATCTCTTGTGTCTCGATGTATTTATACTTAGTGAATTTTTCCCTTTTAGCTGAAGCGTTGAGTGAAGTCTTTCTGAAGAGGCATCGAGTGACTGCAGTTAGCTCAACGCATTCTACTTAGAAGTTGAGTAAAGTCTTATGTCTCGACGCATTTGTGCTTAGACAGTTTTACTGCTTCACTGCTTAGGTGTTTAGTGAATGTTCTTCACTCGACGCATTTAAACTTGGAAAGAAACTTAGCTCTTTTACTGAAGCGTTGAGAGAAAGGCCTTCACTCGACGCATTTGTACTCAGCCTGAATTTCTGCTCTTTTACTGAAGCGTTGAGAGTGTATCATTCAGTTAACGCCTAAGAGTCGTGAGCGTCAGGTGATGTGAAATGACTCGACGTATTTATACTTAGGCAAATTCTCTTCTTCTCTTCTGAGGTGCTGAGTAAATAGCATTGTGTCAATGTCTATAGACATTGAGCGTCGAGTGATGTGAGATAACTTGATACATTTGTACTTAGCAGATTTTCTTCACTTCTGGAGTGTGCTGACTTATTCCCAAACTATTAGTCAATTAAATATTGATTATAGGAATATCAAATACATATTTGTGTATATTATTGATTTATGGGGTTCTTCAAATCTAGGACATTGTGGTCAATGTTCCCAACACCTCTTTCCTCCCGGGCTCTTCCCTCCTTCTCTCTTCCTACCTTCCTGGACTTCCTATGGCCCTCATCTCAGAAGTTCATCCTTCCCTCTTCTCTACCTGGGTCACCTTGTTCAGTTTAGTCAAAAAATTGACATTCATCTCCTCCCCTTGCACAAACTAGTTTTCACTCTTAATCAAGTACTCATAAGATACTAGGGGTTTTAACCCGATCTCCATGTTGAAAAAACCTTGCTTCAGGCTGAATGTAAGGGCCAGTTGCAAGGTAAAGTCATCCACCCCCTCGTTGCTGAGAACTTCTTCTTAGAAATGATCGATGTAGCAGCCAAGCATCTCCTGCTTCCCTTGCTTGATGAGGAAGAGAACAGTTGAATCCTTCTTCCACTTTTTCGACATCACAAACCACGCTATTAGACCTCAACACAGATCCTCGAAGTAGTAAATAGAACTTCCTAGCAGCCGGTGAAACCAATCTCTAATCTTCCCCATGAAGGTGATGGAGAAGAATCTGCATTTGAACGCATCTGTCATGTTGCGGATGGACACCACATCTTCGAACCAATGGAGATGCCTGACCGGGTCATCTCTTCCAGAATAGTATCTCAGGACTGACTCTCTGAATCCTTTTAGAACTGGTATTGCTAGCACTTCATCACTAAAATGGCTCCTCCCTCCTCGACGTGATGGATCTTGAACCGGTAATTATCACCTCATACTCGCCACCTTGACGAGTATCCTGGAACCTTGCTGGATTCTCCACATCTCGAAACCTAATGCCTTGACAACTCGCCATACAGAAACTATCACTACACTAGTCGCTCATGTTATTCCGCCACATGCTCCTTCCCTGGTCGCCTGGAGGGCCATCTTCTTCAAACAGTGTCACGTGACGAAGCGAGATCATCGTGACCTCTCGGCGATGAAGGAACCCTGCTAGAATGGTCCCCTCTATCCATTGCACGAACTCTTCGAAAACACCACAATCACATAGTCGCTCCCTCCAGCCGTGTTGTCGACTATCTCTCCATTCTCGCTTATGTCTGCCACATATTAATATTTGATTTATGTCACTGATTGTATTGACATATTTGATCATTGATGGATCTAGCTAAGATGATTGTAGTAAATACTTTTTTGATTATTTGTCATTATAATCATGGACCAGATTGGATAGAAACTTTCTCAGTAATGACAATAAATTTTGAGCTCATAAGGTTATTATGTAATGTGTATTTAAAGATTTATCATATATTAGCCAAAGTGGGAGATTGATAGAAATAATAATTATATTGACCAAATGTTTAATTACGCGCATGTTACTGAATTGTCATTAATATTAATCTAATTTATGTGATCTAATTAACTGAATCGGTTATGTATCATATTATATGAACGGTTCAGATTATTTGTGAATATCGAACATCATTTTACGTTTACATATATGATGTGCTTTCTCATAAAACAGGCGCATGACGTGTTATTATAAATATGTTGTGGTCTTGTGTGACAAGGCAATCGGTTCATTCTCATTCTGTGTTAGCATACCATCGCTGGAGAGAGACTAAGAGAGAAAGATGAGGAGTGATCTTATTCGCCAAGACCTTGAATACATGGAAGATCCGCAATCACAATAATCCAACCCCATGGATTCAAATATACTTCTGCTAATGTATTTGTGTCAATGTTTCAACTAGAACTAATTTGAATCGTCTATGGTCTAACGGATTATCTGAAAGTCTCTAGTGTCGACTAAATCCACCTATGGGGGGGGGGAATAGGTGCCGTACAGTCTTTTATGGAATTAAATTTACCTGCACAAATTAACAAACAGAGCACAGAAAACACACAAAGAATTATAGTGGTTCCCCGATTTGGGTACGTCCACTTTCCCCCTTCGACCTATCTCCCACCAAGAGACGACTCGGTCACTTCTCCAAACGGATTAAAATCCAATCCTCATACAACAGAAGGAACCCTTCCAACAAAGGAGTCACAACTCCACCACCATGGGTTGCACCCAACTCTTACAACAAGGAATGAAAATTCCTTTACAACAAACCAAAATTGAATGTAAAAGAAAATACAAACAATGCTTTTGGAGATCCCGATGTCCTTCGTTCGTTGAAGCTTGCTTGAAGATTACGAAGAATCCACAACCGGATTTCTCTCTTGGAAAGGGTCTTCTCAAGATTGGCGGCGGCAAGTCATTGCGGCGGCGATACTTTGTAGATCCAAACTTCTTGATGAAGCAAGCAAGGTCTACGAATGATCTCAATCGGATCAGTCGTCTCAACCAATTCGGAATGGAGAACAAATCTCGTTCAATGAATCGGAAGACAAGAGATCTCAAGAGAGATGCGTGAGACGCTCGGCTTGCCTCGGTACTGTTGTCAGAAGATCAAAGAAGCACTGAGATCAATGGCGGCGACGAACTTGCGAACAGCTACAGGCGATCGGCGGCTTCCGCGATGCGCTAGGTCACGTTCGGCCTCTTTTATTTTTTCCGTGAATCACTGTATATCGAGGTTCAAACATACGCGTATATATATACCAGGAGCCAACCCTAATGACCGTTGTGGGGCCCACGAGGAGTAGCCCTAGCCTCGGCCGAAACAGCGTAAGGTAAGTTGGTTCGGTCCAGCGAACGGAGGAAATTTGCCTAAGGCAAAATCGGCGGGAATCGTTGGTGATTCCCGTCTATGTCGGCGGGAATCACTCACGATTCTCGTCGATTCTGCCTTGGCAGAATCCCTGTTTGAAAATATCAGCCGGAAGAAGTCGGCGGGAGAGGCTAACTGATACGACGAATCGGCGGGAATCACTAACGATTCCCATCGAAGTCGGCGGGAATCACTAGCGATTCCCGTCGATTTTGACTTAGACGAATTTTCTCTTCCTTCCTTTGATGACTTGGTATTTGACCCATCTTTGCTCCTTCTTCTGCTCTTGATCTACCTTGACCCTGTACTTGAAAATAAGTACACTCCAATAGAGAGAGCACACGTGAGTCAACACACTGATCTACTCAACGAGGGATTACATTGCGCAGACCCGTGTATATTAACCCACTGCACCCTGACATTGGTGTGTACTTAGCATGGAATAGATTCAAGCACAACTTGATAGAATTGTCAAAAACATTGTCAATTCAACTTAGCTTGTTCAGGGGCGCTTCTTCAAATCAGGTCCATTGTGGATGCAATACCCAACAATCTCCCCCTATTTGAAGAAGCCTAAACCCTACAAGCTAAGGTGAATAGAACAGATGGGAATGAAAATTCAGTTGAGAGTAGAATTCATTACCATTGTCCTGTGGCCTACTTAGCATTGACAGCCACATTAGTCTTGGCCGAGAGGGTAATCTCCCCTTTTTTGGCTTCTTCAAATCTGGGACTTCACTTGGAGCAAAATGATCCCCCTCAGTTCTTGCATCCGTGCCCGATCTTGAGTTCTTAGCAGATGCTTCCCCTTGATCCAAGAGCCTTGAGCTCTTCAGTCTTCAATCTTCATAGTTCAGCATGCCGAGTTCAGTTTTGAAAAGACTGAACTTTGCCTCATCTAGGGGCTTTGTTAAGATATCTGCAATCTGCTTATCCGTGGGGACATAGCAGAGAGATATATCTTTATTTTCCACATGCTCCCGAATGAAGTGGTAGCGTACTTCAATATGCTTTGTTCTGCTGTGTGACACTGGATTGTTCGCAATTGCAATTGTGCTCGAGGAGTTGCAATACATAGGAACTTCTCTGAACTACAATTCATAATCTTCGAGTTGATTTCTGATCCATAGAAGTTGTGCGCAACACCTGCCTGCTGAGATGTACTCAGATTTAGCCGTAGAGGTTGCAACACAGTTCTGCTTTTTACTATTCCACGATATAAGTTTTCTTCCTAGGAATTGGCATGTCCCGGAAGTGCTTTTCCTATCATCCCTGCTTCCTGCAAAGTCAGCATCTGAAAAGCCTATCAGCTCGACATTATTGTTTCTTGGGTACCACAAGCCAAGATTTTGTGTACCTTTAAGGTATCTAAGAATCCGCTTTGCAGCGATATAATGAGATTCCTTAGTGTTCACCTGATATCTAGCCCAAACGCATGTGGAAAACATAATATCCGGTCTACTGTGTAACGCTACTGATTTTTTCGATATTCTTTAGTTGTCTGGGTTTTGATGTCATAAGCATTACCCTTGCACGTGTTTGACATGTGCCGAGGTTAGAGCATGATCTTGGCTCCTTGAGTTCTCTATAGGGTGGTATCTTAACCTGTTGGCGAGTTTTCCCTAGCGGGTCGGGTCTATTTTGGTGACTCGGCGGAGCCGTTTGTGTTTTGGCTTTGGTAGGTGTTTGCCTGAGTTTTACCAATCAGATTAGGATTTCGACCTCGTCGTTGCGTTCGTAGCGTTGGTTTCTAGCTACGGCGCGAGTTTCACGCATTTTCGAGTTCGTTGTGTTGGGCGTTGTATTAAGATTGTGTGTTATTATATATATTTATATTATATAATATATTAGGTTTTATTAGAGTATAAATAGGATAGATAGGGGTTGGGGCCGGTCGGCGTATTCTTCTTCCCGCACCCGACGGCGTCCTCGTTTTCGCAAAAGATTTGGGAGAGGCGGACTCGGCGGGGCTTTGGTCGGCGGTGTGCGGAGCTAGAGGGTTCGTTTCCCTTGTCTGAGTGGATTTTCGGGCTGCTCTCGGCAAGAGCTTCTCGGTAGAGGTAAGCTTTGTCCGTTTTCTTGACTTTTGAAGGTTAGGGTTAGGGGTTTTGGCTTGATTTCGCTCCCAAAAGTTTCAGGAACCGTTGCTCGATGCTACTGGTGGCCGGATCTGGAAGCGGTCGGGACGGGCGGCGTCTTTTCCGTGGGTTTTAAGGCAAGTGGAACTTCTTCCCTTGCATGCTCCATTCTTCCCTATTATCTTCCTTTCTTGCTCCCGGTTTGACTAGGTGTAAGTTATAGGGCTGTTATCCACGAGAAATCTAGGCTAAGGTAGGAAAGCGGACTTAGAGCCCTTCGAAGAATCGGCGAGAATGACATGGTATAGTCAGCGAGTATCATTAGGTATAATCGGCGAGAATGACTTGGTATAGTCGGCGAGTATCATTAGGTAGATTCAGCGAGTATCAATAGAGGGATCGTCGAGTATCGCTAGGACTAACTGTTAGACGCTAAGTTATAATCGAAGTGAATCGGCGAGAATCGGCGAGAATCGGCAAGAATCGGCGAGAATCGGCGAGAATCGGCGAGAATCGACGAGAATCGGCGAGAATCGGCGAGAATCGGCGAGAATCGGCGAGAATCGGCGAGAATCGGCGAGAATGACAAGGTAGAGTCGTCGAGAAGTGAAGGCCAAATCATCGAGAATCCCAGGCAAAATCGTCGAGTATCGCGGCGATACTCGACGACTCCCGTCGGCTTCGTCGACCATTCTCGACGAATTCCGAAGGAATTGTCTGTCGTCCCTTGTTTTCGTTGAGTGAGGTCCTTGGGGACCTGTTTTGGGGTCTTGACCCCAATCCTTGGAAAGGGTGTCCAGGAGACGTTGTAAGAAGTTAATGTGGAGGGGACGGTCAGTTGTATCGCCTTGCTAGCATGCAGTGATGTCGAGGTCTTTGTGAGGTGTTTTGTGAGTATTGGTTTTGATAGTTTTACTTTCAAGACTACCTAAAACACCTAGAGGGGGGGTGAATAGGTTCTAATTGCTTGTTTATATTTTTAGGCATAATTCAATCACAGAATTAAAAAGGACAGCACAGCAATCACAGAAATCTAAACATCACAGATTGCACAATGTTTTATAGTGGTTCCCCAAGGTTTGGGTACATCCACTTTCCCCCTTCACCTATCTAGCAGTATGCTAGATTCGGCCAAACTTCCACTATTCTCAGATCCACAGATCCTACAGCTCAGAACCTGGATAGGTTCCTACAACTCAGGCACAACAGCCCTACCTCAGCCTTGCCACAAGGCCTACAACTCAGAGAAGAACCTTCTCCTACACTCAGGCAAACAGCCCTACCACTCAGAGATCAACTCTCCTACACTCAGCCTTTATATCACAGGCTTACAACTCAGATCTGTCTAAAACAGATTCTACAGAAATTTAGAAAAGAAGTTTTAATGTCTTGCCTTTGATGAGAGAGAAGAGGACAAGACAATTCTTGATCAGCTGATGAAATCAACTGAATCTGAGCTTTCTTCAAAGCTTCTTGAATCTGAACTTAGTTGAGTTGATTTCCAAACAGCTTCTTGAGAAAGCACTGATGGCTTCCTTCTTCTTCTTCAAAATGGGTGGATCCCTCTCTATCCAACACCTTTGATGATACTTCTGAATTCTTGTTAGAACTCTTCTTAGATCGATCCTGAGATCGTCTTCTTAGATCTTCTGATGAAGATCTACTTTTAGAGTATTACTCCTTCTTGATTTGATTTCTCAATTTGATTGCCAAAGTTCAATCTTTTTCTCATTATTTTCTTCTTTCTGAATCTGTCTATTTATAGACCTTCTTAATGGTAACCGGCTGATTCGGTTTATAACTGTCTTCTGACAAGTCTGACAACATCAGTTAACTGGCTGCAACCCACAGCTATCAAGTCTTCAAACAGATCCTGTGCCTTAGTCTTGGTCAGCAATGTGTTGAGACAGACTCTCAGGAAGTGTCGAGACCAACTGTCTATATGTGTCGACACAAGTAACTTTGGTGTCGACACAACCTTTGATGATGTCGACAAGTTTGCCTTTAAGTCGACACAGCTTCTTCAGAAAATAACTTGGTCTTGACTTTACAGTTTGTCGACACAAGTCCTGTGTGTCGACACAGTTGTTGTAGATTCAGAACTCAGTATGTGTCGACACAGCCTTCAGGTGTCGACACATCAATTGTCGACTCTGCCAACATGTGTCGACTCTGTCTCATTGTGTAGACTATCTCCTTCTGCGTCGAGGTCGACTATCTTTTAGTTAGTCGACACTGCTACCCAGTGTCGACACAAATATGGTCGACTATCTTCCTGTGAGTCGACACTACTTCCCAGTGTCGACACAAATGTGGTCGACTATCTTTCTCTGTGAGTCGACACTGCTTCCCAGTGTCGACACAAATGTGGTCGACTATCTTTCTCTGTGAGTTGACACTGCTTCCCAGTGTCGATACTGATATGGTCGACTATCTTTCTCTGTGAGTCGACACTGCTTCCCAGTGTCGACACAAATGTGGTCGACTATCTTTCTCTGTGTCGACACAGCTTCCTTCAAGTGTCGACACAAATATTCTGGAGTGTCAACACTGTTTCTTCAGGTGTCGACACATGGACTTAGAATATTTTTTTGCATTCTTTAACACTTCTTCACCTGCACATGTCAACTTAAAACAACATCAAATACACTTTGATGTATATCATTGAGCTAAGTTGGGCTTCTTCAAATTAGGTACACATTTTCCAATGTACCCAACAATCTCCCCCTATTTGGAGAAGTCATAACCCTTATTGCCAATGATATACACCATTTAAAAAAAATATAATATGATGATATATGACATAACAGGAATACTTAATATAAACAAAATATGAACAATCCATCACAGAGTGAACATTATATGATTCCAAACAAAATTTTGTTTATAACTTGATAATGTTTGATTACAGAGTTTTACATTGAATGACTTAATTAAAACATTACAAAACACATTTGAAAGAACTTAAAACTAAGACTGATCAGGCTTTCTTATGACAATCCCTTTGCCAGATTGGATTTGAGCCTTCACGGGAGCTTCAGCATCTTCAGCTGGCTTCTTGCCTTTTTGATCAGCCTTCTTCTTTGCTTCTTCCTTGAGCCTTTGCCTTTCAAAGTAATGAAAGGGCTTTGGAAAGTACTTGCTCGGCTCCTGAGCATCTGGTGGCAGCCTACCCAGCTTGGCATTTCTTCTGAACTATACTATTGCCTCCTGCCTAGCTTCATGCTTTTGCCATTCTATTTCATTATACCACTTTCCTCTTTCATGAACTTGGTCTTTCACAGCCTTCCATGTAGTGGGTATAATATTTCTTGAAGTAGGGCTCCACTGCTCAAAATCTGGCTTAAGTTCAGCCTGCTCTCTATATCTCTTCTTGGATAGTAGAGCATCTTGCTGTTCTTTCAAATTGGCCTCAGGCTTATCCACTTTCTCAATAACAACCCTGTTAACCTCCTTTGAAGGGCTATACATATCTTGAACTTGCTGATCAATCATATCAAAATCTGGAGGAGGGTAAATGACTTGGGCAACCTCAGGTTGATTGCCTTCAAGTAGACCTGTTTGTATTCCTGACTCAGCCACCATAGCATCATCACACAAAGGTGGATATCCTAATATGGCTCGAATACTATTTGTCACCCATTTGGTGTGCTCTGAGCCAGCATGAACCAACAACCTCTCCCCCTTTATGGCTTCTCTAGTAATATGATCTTTTAGATCTTCCTTCTGAAATCTGATCTGTCCATCCAGATAATTCACACCCTCTTTAAAAAATGGTTTTAACTTTTGAAGCTTGTCAGATATGTCCTTTTGAGCGGTAGTGATAGCAGTTTTAACTGATTCAATAGCATCTTGAAGTTTCTTATCAAATTCTCCCATCTACTTTGCTCTAGCTTCAGTCAGCCCTGGAGTAGACTTTTTCAATTCATCAATAATTTCGTGATGAGATTCAGTTAAATTGTCATTCATCCTCAGCTGATTCTCCAAAACATAGCTTTGCTTTAAAACAATATCATCCACTTTAGGGATGATGGACTGCTATTGTTTAGCCAAATATACCACAGCATTACCTCCCTTATGGAAGCAATCTGTCATCTCCTTCTTATGCATATTGACTTCAAATCGAATTGACTTTATTTCCTGAGCCAGGTCAAATTGAAGGGACTTATTGCTCTCATCAACATATTTTTCAACAGCCACTCTATGGTCATCTAACTTAACTTGCAAATCAACCATAAACTTGTTATAATTAAATTCAGAATGAGATGGTGGAGTTGTAGTCTGTAGAGCCTGCTTATAACCTTTGCTCCTTCTCTTGAAGACAACAAGTTTTCTCTTCTTAGCCATTCTGGCTTCTTCAGTCTCAGATTCAGATGAACTATCAACTTGAACTCTTTCTTGAGGAGGAGGAATAACTGTCTCAGTGCCATGTTGTTCAGCTTCAACATGCACAGACTCCCCCTCAACCATTTGCTCCTTCTCAAGTTCTATCTCCATGTCAAGGGCCTTTTCATTATCTTGCCTCACTTCTACTCTATCAGTAGCAATATCAACATTTGGAAATAACTCATCAAGAGTATATTCCTTCTGAGCTTAAACATAAGATATATCAATTAGATCTTCTATATTCAGATCTCTGGAGATATCAATTTGTACTGCCTCTTGCACTGGGTCTGACATCTTCTCCCCCTGTACTTATTCAGTATTGGTAATGTCCTGGGCAGGTGAGTACACTTACTCCCCCTGCACCTGTGCAAAAATTGAAATATTAGAAATGTCTTTTATAAGAAAATACACCAGCTCCCCCTGCTACTGTACCTGGTCAGGAGTAGTTTCATTCTGGGCAGGAGAATGAGCTTGATCCCCCTGCATCTGTGCAGGTATAGTGTCTTGCTGGGCTGGAGTAGACGCAGGGTGATCTTCATCCTGCTTCCTCTCTTGTTCTTCTTGAAGCTGCTCAGTATCTTGAGCATGAGAAGAGGATTTCATTGGGGTGTCCTGCCTGCTCTCATCAGGCACATCCTTAGACAGCACCCTATCCCACCTAGAGAACAATCTCATGTCCATCTTTCTCATGTGATTGATTTTTGTTCCTGGCAGGTGTTGCATTACCTCAGGGATTACTCCATTCATATATAAACTCATAATTCTAGCCAGATTTGGCTTCTTGATTCCTTCCTTGATCTTGTCAAAGATTACAGCTGACCAATCAGTTGGAATTGTAAACACAATTCTGGTCATGAGGCTGAACATATAGGCTGAAATCCTATCATGTCCCCCTGGTTTGCACAGAATCACCTTGCCAACTACTTCAGACAGAAATTTCCCTTGCTGATTCATCCCTTTCCTGTTGAAAGCAGCTCCAATCTTCAGTGTGGGATCCAATCAGCACCATTGGATAGCCTCCCTTAACTTAGAAGCAGGGACTTCTTCTTCAATCTCAATTATTGGTAAGTGTAGAATCTTCCTTAGACTTCTTAGGGTAATCTTCACTATCGACCCATGCATAGTGGATTTTATCTTGAGTGTATCTGAACCTATTGATGCAGAGTTAAAGAATTCATGCACCTCCTTCTTCCATATCTTGGAAGGTTCAGAAACTATAAACTCTAATCCGGATTCGGAAATAAGAGTGATAACTCGTTGAACATCTGTCGAGGCTTCGGCAAAGGCATTCCTTACCAACTCATAACCTTCATTGACGTTGTCTTCAATCTTCCGCGCCATTGTTCAGGTGAGAAAGCTTGAGAGAAGAGAGAGAGAGAGAGAAAGTTGACACAGGGTTTCAGTCTCGAAAACCTTGTAAGCGTGTCGACTGAATAATTTCTTGACCTATTTATACCTTCTATTGAAAGAAGATCAAAAGGCGGGCAAAAATAGTCTATAAGTGTCGACACAGATGGAATGTGTCGACACAAACTTCTATTGTCTCGACAACAAATCTGTCTACTATGTGTCGACACCAATTGTGGATATGTCGACACCTGAGAGATATAGTAGAGTATCAGAAAATCTGTGTCGACTCTTAGGATAAGTGTCGACACAAAATTTGGGAGTGTCGACATCACTATTCTGATGAAGTCGACACTACATTCCTGGATAAGTCGACAATTTAATTCTTAAGTGTCGACACATATTCTCTGTGTCGACACAATATTTCTGTCTTGTCGACATTACTACACTGAGTCGACACATTATCACTGAATGTGTCGACACTATTTCACTTAGCCAATTTCTGTTTTTGTCAACACCACTTGAGACCATTTGATAATCTAATATATTACTTGTAAGTTTGTTGATAATCTAATCAATGGTCAGCATGCCTAATTCAATTTTAAATTTATTGAATTTTGTTTCATCCAGAGGCTTAATGAATACATCTGCTATTTAATAATCTGTTTTAACAAATTCCAATGTGATGTCTTCTCTTTCTACATGTTCTCTAAGAAAATGGTATTTAATTTCTATATGCTTAGTTCTACTATGAGAAACAGGATTATTAGCAATAGAAATTGCACTCTTAGAATCACACAAAAGAGGTGTTCTACTTACTTGAATACCATAATCTTTAAGCTGATGCTGTATCCACAATAGTTGTGCACAGCAGCTGCCAGCAGCAACATATTCTGACTCAACTGTAGAAATAGCCACACTGGTCTGCTTCTTACTACTCCAAGATATCAATCTTCCTCCCAAGAATTGACAAGTACCTGTTGTACTCTTCCTATCCTCTCTACAGCCTGCAAAGTCTGCATCTGAATAACCTGTTAGTAGAAAATCTCTATTCCTGGGGTACCAAAGGCCTAGATTAGGTGTGCCCTTAAGATATCTCAGAATTCTTTTGACTGCAGTATAATGAGACTCTTTAGGGCAGGCTTGGTACCTAGCACAGACACATGTAGCATACATAATATCTAGTCTACTAGCTGTGAGATATAGTAGAGAACCAACTATTCCTCTATACAAAGTCTCATCAACAGGTTTACCTGCATCATCTTTGCATATTGGCACACTTGTTCCCATAGGAGTTCTCATGATGGAGGATGACTCCATACCATACTTCTTAATTAATTCTTTGGTAAACTTTGACTGGGATATGGACAAGCCATCATCAGTCTGTCTTACTTGGAGTCCCAAGAAGAACTTCAGTTCCCCCATACTGCTCATCTCAAACTTCCCTTGCATAAGTTTGGCAAACTTTTTACAAAGGTTGTTTTCAGTAGATCCAAAGATTATGTCATCAACATAGATCTGAACTAAGATGATCTTGCCTTTGGATTCCCTAAGGAATAGAGTTTTGTCTATTTTTCCTCTTGAGAATTTATTCTCAATAAGGAAAGTAGACAGGGTTTCATACCAGGCCCTTGGGGCTTGCTTTAACCCATACAAAGCTTTTCTAAGCTTATACACATAATCAGGTTTAAGAGGATCTACAAAACCTGATGGCTGCTCTACATATACTTCTTCTTTAAGATCACCATTCAGAAATGCTGACTTCACATCCATCTAGTATACTTTGAAGTCTTGATAGACTGCATAGGCAAGGAACATTCTGATTGCCTCCAGCCTTGCTACTGGGGCAAAGGTTTGATCAAAGTCAATCCCTTCTTCCTGCATGTATCCTTTAGCAACCAATCTTGCTTTATTTTTCACTATTACTCCATTCTCATCCAACTTGTTCCTGTAGATCCATTTTGTCCCAATTATATTGTGGCCTCTTGGTTTAGGAACAAGCTCCCAGACATTGCACCTTCTGAATTGATTCAGCTCCTCTTGCATAGCATCAGTCCAGTGCAGGTCTTGGATGGCTTCTTCAAACTTCTTAGGCTCCATTTGTGACAGGAAACTTGTATGCAGAACTGTGCTTTGACTTCTGCTTCTAGTCTGCACTCCCTGTCTTGGATCACCTATTATCTGATTAGTTGGATGGTCTCTTAAATGTCTTGTAGCTGGAGGAAGATTCCCTTCTGCTTGAACATCTCCAGCTCCTTCATTATGTTGAACCTCTTGGTTTTCTTCATCTTCTATTGTGTCTTGTACTCCCCCTGGACAATAGCCTTCATTTTCCAATACTCCATCTTCCCTTGAAGCTTCAGCAATGGAGAGCTTGTCCATTCTTTTGCTTATACCTGTTGAGTCATTTGATCTACAAGACAACTCACAGTTGATTAATCTTGTTTCATCAAACACAACATGCACAGATTCTTCAACAACTTGAGTAGTCAAGTTGAAGATTCTATAGGCCTTACTATTTGTGCTGTACCCAACAAATATCCCATCCTGGGATTTGGCAGCAAACTTAGTCAAATATGACTTACCATTGTTAAGTATATAGCATTTGCAACCAAAGATTCTGAAGTAGGATAGATTTGGTTTTCTACCTTTCATAATCTCATAGGGAGTCTTTTTGTGGCTCTTGGTGATAGAAGCCCTATTGATCACATGACAAGCAGTGTTTACTGCCTCAGCCCAGAAATATTCTGGTAGAGAGGTGTCACTCAATAGAGTTCTACTAGCTTCAATTAATGTTCTATTCTTTCTTTCAGCAATTCCATTTTGCTGAGGTGTTCTTGGTGAGGAGAACTCTTGGAAAATCCCAAAGTCTTCACATAACTTTGTCATGTTTTCAGATTGAAACTCAGTACCATGGTCCCTTCTGATTTTGACCACTGTACTATTCAGTTCATTCTGAATTTGCTTTACAAAATTAAGTAAGACACTTGGGGTTTCAGATTTCTGTCTCAGAAAGAACACCCATGTAAATCTAGAATAGTCATCTATAACCACAAAAGTGTAGACCTTCCTACCTAGACTATGAACTGGCATAGGACCAAAAAGATCCATATGCAAGAGATATAAGCACCTCATAGAATCCTTGTTTTCAAGGCTTTGAAAGGAGGATTTTGTCTGCTTGCCCTTCTGACAAGCTGAGCATATCCCTTCCTTCATACACTTAACTTGAGGATCATTCCTCACTAATTCTTTGATAAAGAGTTGGCTAATTGTCTTGTAGTTAAGATGAGCCAATCTCTTGTGCCACTTAACACAATGAGAAGCATTGTCATCAGCTACAAGGCAGATGGGAGAAGCCTTATTCTCACATACAAAATTAAGAAAATATACATTTCTCTTCCTATACCCAGTCAAAATGATCTCTTGATCACTTGACCTTTTGATATGACATCCATCCTTAACAAATGAAATGTCATATCCTAAATCACTCAGCTGGCTTATGCTTATTAGATTATGTTTCAAACCTTTTACATAAGCCACTTGGGTGATAGTAATTAGGTTAGAAGAAATGTTACCAAACCCTTTGATAACTCCTTTTTCAGATCCACCAAAGATCACTTTAGGTCCATCTTTGACAGATGAATACTCCTTCAACAGCCCCTTTGTTCCAGTCATGTGCCTGGAACAACCACTATCCAAGTACCATATAGGGGCATGGCTACTTGGATACACCTGCAACACAGATTTACTTTCCCTTAGAACCCAAGCAAGTCTTGGGTCCTTGGTTCAAGTTAGCATTAACAAAGCTACCATTATCTCTTCCAATAGGTAGACTATTGTTCTTTCTAACACTTGTGTTATACCAGCAGTCTAGTGCAAAATGGCCTCTCTTGCCACAGCACCAACATTCAAACCTATTGTATCTAGTTCTAGATACATCCTTGACAAAAGAATTTCTGTCCATTGCTGGTGCTGCAGCTCCTTCACCCACTGATTTTTTATAACCATTGGGTTTATGAACATAGGTAGGCCTGTTGGCAGTTACACCCTTGTTTTTCAGAACATTAGACTTAATATGACCATGAATATTTTCATGATCATATAAGTTAGAAGGCACTTCCACCTTTCTAAACTTAATAGGGACTGAAAAGTTCAGTGGCTTGACAGGAGCTTTGCCTTTCCTCTTGAATTGGCCAGCCCTGGAGTTACCTTTGAATCCTAATCCTGCCTTATCCTTTTGATTCACAAATTCATCTATCAAGGGTAAGACAGACTTTGGCTTAGAGTAACTAGCCACCAAATCTTTTTCCATTCTTAGTCTGGCCTCCAGACTCTTCACTTGATCATTGGTATAATTAATTGTGCCCATCTGAATAATAGTTATAGTCTTTAGCTTGGCTATTTCATTTAACTTCTGATCAATTACTTTCTCTAACTCAGTTGCAGCTACCCTTAGTTTAGCAATTTCATGAGCCTGAAGTTTAACCAGGTTCTTGCTTTTCTTAAGGGCCTGCAACAAGTCCCCATACTTATCTATCAATTGATAGACATCTCCTTCAGATTCAGATGCATCTACATCACTTGATGCAGATGTAGCTGATTCTGTACTTGTACTACAAACAGATTTCATAGAAGAACATTGTACCTTATTAGGACCAGTCTGATTTTGGCATATGTCCTCTTCTGATCCTGCCATCAGTCCCATGCACTGATGATCCTCTTGTTCATTGATGGAGTCTAGCAACTGCAGAAACTCCTCTTCTTCAGATACAGCATATAGTCCAATATATGCTTCTGCTTCAGATTCTGACTCTGAAGTTGACTGATCTGTTAGGCTCTTATCCTTCTTTGCAACAAAGGATTTCTCCTTCTTGCCCTTTTGATGAGTCTTCTTCTTGTCTGAAGACTCCTTTCTCTTATCAGGACAGTCAGCCACTACATGTCTAGGCCTATTGCAACAATAGCAGACAATCTTTGAAGTAGTGGCTTTGCTGGGCTTTGATCTGCTCTTATCTTTCCTTGATGAATTTTTCTTCTGATAATAGTCATCAACTTGCTGTGAAGTGGAGGGCTTAGACTTCCACTGCTTCTTCTTCAAGAACCTTTGGAATTGCCTTGTGAATGCAGCAAAGTCTGCATCTGAATCACAGCTTTCTGAATCCTGATAATCTGAATTTTCTGAACTAACTTCTGTAATTTCCTTAGGAGGGGATGGTGATATCCTCCTATTCTTTCTGATGGATTCTGCATTGAATGCCACAGTCTTTTCTCTATGCTCTCCTCAATTCTTTTCCTCCTCCTTCCTCACCATAAGTTGCATTTCATAGGACAGCAGCTTTCCAAACAAGGTGGGAGGAGAGATCTCTGCCAATTTAGCCACTTCTCTTATGGCACAGATCTTTGTGTCCCAATCCTTTGTCAAGGATCTTAAGAATTTGTCATTTAGTTCATAGGTACTGAAGACTCTTCCATAGGACATTAACTCATTCACAATTCTATAGAATTTCTTATAGCATTCAGTTATGCTATCAGTTTTTCCTTGTCTAAAACTTTCATATTCCTGGTTGAGCATAGACTTCCTATCTTGTCTTACTTCTTCAGATCCCTCCATGTAGACAATCAAGGTGTCCCACATTTCTTTGGAGGTCTTGCAGTGAATCAGATTCTGAAATGTAGAATCATCTATGGCACTCACAATAATATTCTGAGCTCTCTTGTCCATGGTTGCCAAAATGACTTCATCCTTGGTCATTTCAGAATAACTCTTTGGAGTTTGAATATTAGCATCAAGAACTGATACCTTCATTGGAATGAAGGGTCCTTCCTGAACTATGATGTATATTCTTGGGTCAGATGCTTCCATGAATAATCTGACTCTTTCTTTCCAAATTCCAAAGATTTCCTTCCTGCAGATGGGTAACTTCATTGACCCTAACTCCTTGTGATTTTCTCCAGAACCCATCTTCTTGAATCTTGATTCTGCCTTTCAGATCTACCTCAGACTATTAAGTACTTTTTGAGGAACCTCCCTCTGATACCACTTGATAGTTTTACTTTCAAGACTACCTAAAACACCTAGAGGGGGGGTGAATAGGTTCTAATTGCTTGTTTATATTTTTAGGCAGAATTCAATCACAGAATTAAAAAGGACAGCACAGCAATCACAGAAATCTAAACATCACAGATTGCATAATGTTTTATAGTGGTTCCCCAAGGTTTGGGTACATCCACTTTCCCCCTTCACCTATCTAGCAGTATGCTAGATTCGGCCAAACTTCCACTATTCTCAGATCCACAGATCCTACAGCTCAGAACCTGGATAGGTTCCTACAACTCAGGCACAACAGCCCTACCTCAGCCTTGCCACAAGGCCTACAACTCAGAGAAGAACCTTCTCCTACACTCAGGCAAACAGCCCTACCACTCAGAGATCAACTCTCCTACACTCAGCCTTTATATCACAGGCTTACAACTCAGATCTGTCTAAGACATATCCTACAGAAATTTAGAAAAGAAGTTTTAATGTCTTGCCTTTGATGAGAGAGAAGAGGACAAGACAATTCTTGATCAGCTGATGAAATTAACTAAATCTGAGCTTTCTTCAAAGCTTCTTGAATCTGAACTTAGCTGAGTTGATTTCCAAACAGCTTCTTGAGAAACCACTAATGGCTTCCTTCTTCTTCTTCAAAATGGGTGGATCCCTCTCTATCTAACACCTTTGATGATACTTCTGAATTCTTATTAGAACTCTTCTTAGATTGATCCTGAGATCGTCTTCTTAGATCTTCTGATGAAGATCTACTTTTAGAGTATTACTCCTTCTTGATTTGATTTCTCAATTTGATTGCCAAAGTTCAATCTTTTTCTCATTATTTTCTTCTTTCTGAATCTGTCTATTTATAGACCTTCTTAATGGTAACCGGCTGATTCGGTTTATAACTGTCTTCTGACAAGTCTGACAACATCAGTTAACTGGCTGCAACCCACAGCTGTCAAGTCTTCAAACAGATCTTGTGCCTTAGTCTTGGTCAGCAATGTGTTGAGACAGACTATCAGGAAGTGTCGAGACCAACTGTCTATATGTGTCGACACAAGTAACTTTGGTGTCGACACAACCTTTGATGATGTCGACAAGTTTGCCTTTAAGTCGACACAGCTTCTTCAGAAAATAACTTGGTCTTGACTTTGCAGTGTGTCTACACAAGTCCTGTGTGTCGATACAGTTATTGTAGATTCAGAACTCAGTATGTGTCGACACAGCCTTCAGGTGTCGACACATCAATTGTCGACTCTGCCAACATGTGTCGACTCTGTCTCATTGTGTCGACTATCTCCTTCTGCGTCGAGGTCGACTATCTTTTAGTTAGTCGATACTGATACCCAGTGTCGACACAAATGTGGTCGACTATCTTCCTGTGAGTCGACACTGCTTCCCAGTGTCGACACAAATGTGGTCAACTATCTTTCTCTGTGAGTCGACACTGCTTCCCAGTGTCGACACAAATATGGTCGACTATCTTTCTCTGTGAGTCAACACTGCTTCCCAGTGTCGACACTGATGTGGTCGACTATCTTTCTCTGTGAGTCGACACTGCTTCCCAGTGTCGACACAAATGTGGTCGATTATCTTTCTCTGTGTCGACACAGCTTCCTTCAAGTGTCGACACAAATATTCTGGAGTGTCAACACTGTTTCTTCAGGTGTCGACACATGGACTTAGAATATTTTTCTGCATTCTTTAACACTTCTTCACCTGCACATGTCAACTTAAAACAACATCAAATACACCTTGATGTATATCATTGAGCTAAGTTGGGCTTCTTCAAATTAGGTACACATTTTCTAATGTATCCAATAGGTTTCCGTGACAGGTCTTGTAGATTCCGGCTACACCATTGGAGCGCCATGGGTTGCTAGTGGACCGGGCGATGTTGTGCCATTTAGCTTGCCAGGTCATTACAAGTAAATTTAATGCCTTTGAAGTCACCCACTCCTCTGAGACGAGGATCACTAAGTGTTAATGAGTGTCCTATCTTGATTCTTGGACTATTGCTCCTATCCTTATTATGGATATTGGTTGGTTTGCCATTTCTTGCTTTGCTCTAGTAGGTTTGAGCTGAAGCGGGTGGTTTTCCCGAGGCACTTGGTGCATTTTCTTCAGCTTTTGTTGATGCTTTATTTGCTATAATTTCATTCATTTACTGACTTGTTGCAGAGTTTGACAGCTTGCTCGCTGAGGGTTGGTTCTTCCCTGTTTGTCGATCTTTTATTAACTTCGAGCATTTATCTCTTTTTGCCACTTGCATTGTTATATTTGTGTTGAGGTATTCTGTCTTTGAATGCCTCAGGTCCAGGTTGTGGCCGTCGGAGCAGCTAGTTTGGAGCTGCGTTTTGGTTGAACGCTTTGCAGTAGTGTCTCTCTCACTTTAGGTGAGATTGTTTAGTTGCTTTGTTGACTTAGACTTTTGTGTACACTGAGGGGTTTGTGTCAGTTTGTTGGCGCCCTTCGGTGGTTGTTTTCTCAGTCTACTGTATACTCTTCTATGTTGTTTGGTTATCCAATTGGGAGCGGTTACTTGTCTCTTGGGAATGTTTTATGCTAGGATGCATGTTAGTTATTTTGAGTATTAAACCTCGCTAACATCATGGCAGACACCTCATGTCTTCAAACTTAAAAGAAGTACTTTACATCTAGCGTAAAAGGTATTTCCTTACTTATACTAAATTTAGAGTCTTGCATACCATGGGATGTCCTTCGAGGACGGTTGCACTCATGTAGAATGTCAATCTAATTAAATCAAGGTATTTTCCGCAGCGTAAACTATGTTTTCTTCTAAGTGGGCTAATAAACCACTGAGCCAAGGGAGACCGCCCTTATAAATATAAAAAGCTTTCCAAACATTAAACTTATGAATACCTTTATGGTAATAGTTTCCGTTGCCTGAGCGTCGGCAGTTATCCCCTGCCTGACGTGGCATCACGACGCACATTTTCTCACACTCTGATACTTGTTCTTTCAGAGAAAAATGCGGGTTGTGATAGTTGGTATCAGAGGGAGGTTATGCAAAGGGTCGGTTGGTTTGGCAAGTCAGTCGAACAACTTTGCCCCGAGCAAAACCCTGGTAGTAACATTCCATTGCATACACACACTGATATGTCATTAGTAGATCTTGACGGAAGCATGGACACTACACTCATAGCATTAAAAGAAGTATACGGGGCATATTATGTAGTATGGGATGCATAATATGTGTTTGTATATGGATCCACCATAGGAGGCAACACGTGACGGTTATGTAGTATGGGATGCATAACCACCATCACATGGATGCGCATTAGCACGTTTAATTCTCTTCGTTACATACAATATTATGTAGTATGGGATGCATAACATTGTATGTGTACGCCGCTCATAGCATGCACTAAGGCCTTTTTTCTTAGAATACATAGCACAACATCCATAGCATATCATCGCATAAGCACACGTGTCAAGTCAAGGATCTGCATGATGACATTTGTACACTCATGATTTGAAACAAAATCTAAACATTCAATCATTCATATCATAGGCACAAGTTAGAAGCATAACGTCATTCCATGATCTCCCAGAGCAAGGTAACAGCAGGCGTTAGTGTTTGTCCTCCTCTTGTCCTGATCGAGGGTGTATCGGGCTACTGTCCTGTAGCGGCGCTGGTATACGGCCATGTTGTGCGGCCCATAGCGGGTGCGGCAGTCTCTGAGCTTACGGGCCAGGCCGTTGCATGGTAAGTGTCGGTTGTTCGTTCTAGTTCCAATCTGAATTTGTGTATTCGAGTTTTCTAGCTTTGGTGTCATGAGCTAGGTCCTCGTTAAGTCTTTTGTCTGTGTCGGTAGATTTCTAGCCCGATTAGTTTCGAGGGGAATTTCTCCCAGTTTGCGATGCCTTCGGTAAAATTTTGACTAGATATTTGTTTGTTCTGTAGAATGCCGCCTAAACGCGTTGCGACGAGATCAAACCCCCAGTCAGAAGGGGAGTCTTTTGGTGCTCAGAGTGAAGCGGTGATTGAAGGGTTGCGACAAAGTAATGAGGCCCTTACGAGGCAGATGGTGGATGTGCAATCTCAGATACAATCGTTGTTGGTTGTGGTCGCCGGGCAGGGGTCTAGAGCCCAGGACCCTGTGGTGGACCAATCTACCCATACTCCCCCTACCGCTCTAGTTCCCCCAGCTACACTGCCGCCAGAGATGAATTTTATTTCGCACTTCCAGCGACTAGGACCTCCTTTGTATGACGGCAGAGCAGATTTCATGGCGTTGGATGATTGGATCATCGCCATCGAGGAAATGTTTTATTATTCCAGCATCTCCACCAGCCAGAAGGTGATGTTTGTGGCATATCAACTTAAAGGTCTTGCGAAGAGTTGGTGGATTAAAGAGAAGGAGAACCTTGTTGATGGATGTTCATGGGACTCATTCAAAATTATGCTACTGAAGAAGTTTTTGTTGTCGGTCGAGCGGGACCGCCTGATGAACAACTTTTTTGCATTTGAAGCACAGGCAACTTACTGTGGGTGAGTATGAAGTAGAGTTTAGCAAGCTCAGTCATTTTGCCCCAACATTGGTAGCATCCGAAGAAGGCAGAGTAAAACGTTTCCTTGGTGGTCTAAGATATGACATTCAACAATTGGTTAGCGCATACAAGTCAGAGACCTTTGCGAAAGTGGTTGAAGCTGCCTTGAAGGTCGAGGCGATTGAGAATGCAAAGAATAGGGGAGCGCATGCAAAGAAGGATAAGAGGAAATCTGATGAAGAGGGAAGTGCGAGGGCATCTGGCCCTGCGGCGAAGAAGGATAGGAAAGAAGCATGTAGCTTCTGTGGCAGGCCAGGTCACCCCTTCGAGAGGTGCTTTAAGAGACTGGATGCGCAGAAGTTGTCTCAGGTTCACGCGATCCAGGATGCTCCAAAGGGGAGTCAAGTCTGTTCTTATTGCCAGAGGAGTGGGCATGATGCGGCCCATTGTCGCAAGAAGGCCGGAGTTTGTTTCCTCTGCGGACAAAAGGGGCACAAGAGAGCTAATTGCCCGCAGAGCCAGCCCACGCTGAATGTAGTTCCGTTGCAGACTCTATCTCCGCCAGTACCACACGTGGACAAAGGGAAGGGAAAGTTGAATGTGCTAACTAAGGAGGAAGCCCAGTCTTCGACTCAAGTGATCTCAGGTTAGTCTCTGGTTTAGTAGTTAACTCTCTTAGGAGGTTCTTAGTTTCTGTAATTTAGTTGCGCGCGCTATGTGTTTAGGTGACTTTAAGGTGAACGGTAAGTGGGCGCGAGTTTTGTTCAATTCAGGCGCTACTCACTCCTTCGTGGCAAGGAGTTTTGTAGACCGTCACCGCTGGACTCTCAACTCATTAGATGCCTCCCTAAGCGTTAAACTTCCTTCAGGAGAGCTGGTGAGGTCATGCCAGGGTATCCAGAAATGCCCCATCTTCCTAAGTGGTTCTCTAGTCTTTGCGGATCTGAAGGTGCTAGATTTGGCTGACTTTGACGTGATTTTGGGCATGGACTGGCTGTCCAGCTATGATGTCGTCATTCAGTGTAAGCACAAGCGCATGGACTTTAGAGGTGGCGAAGGCCAGCCCATGAGTGTGTATGGTTTGCCGTGTCAGGAATCTTCGATCATTTCTGCAGTATGTGCTCGCAAATTTCTCGAGTCTGGCTGTGATTCTTTCCTTGTTTCTGTTTCTGCTTTGGAAGCTGCTTCGGTTGAGCCTCGGGTTGAGGACGTTTCTGTGGTAAGCGAGTTTCCTGATGTTTTTCCAGTTAGTCTTCCCGGACTTCCTTCAGAGAGAGAAGTGGAATTTGTTATAGATCTTGAGCCAGGCACTCGCCCTATTGCTAAGGCACCATACCGCATGGCGCCGTGTGAGTTAGAGGAGCTACGCACTCAGATAGATGAGTTATTGCAGTGCGGCTTTATTAGACCCAGTTCTTCCCCCTGGGGTGCACCAGTGCTCTTTGTGAAGAAAAAGGACGGAACGATGAGGTTATGCATCGACTACCGTGAGCTAAACAAAGTAACCATTAAAAACAGATACCTGCTTCCCAAGATCGATGACTTGTTCGATCAGTTGCGAGGTAGTTCCGTGTTCTCGAAGATTGACCTCCGCTCAGGTTACCATCAGTTAAGGATCCGGGAGTCGGACATCCCGCGTACTGCTTTTCGTTCTCGTTATGGACACTTTGAGTTTCAGGTAATGTCTTTTGGATTAACAAATGCACTGTCAGCTTTTATGGATATGATGAACATAGTGTTCAGGGATTTTCTGGATAAATTTGTGGTGGTGTTCATTGACGATGTACTGGTGTATTCCAGAAATACAGATGAGCATGTCTTGCACTTGCGCTTAGTCTTGTCTACTCTAAGGGAGCACAAGCTGTATGCAAAGCTTAGCAAGTGTGAGTTCTGGTTGTCTCAGGTGTCATTCCTAGGACACATTGTAAGTAAGGAAGGTATCTCAGTGGATCCTGCAAAGATAATTGCAGTCTTGGATTAGAGGAGACCTTCATCGCCTAAAGAGATAAGGAGTTTCCTAGGATTGGAAGGTTACTACAGAAGGTTTGTGGAAAGATTTTCAGTGCTCTCTGCGCCGTTGACCAGGCTTATGCAAAAGAGCGCAGCCTTTGTATGGAGTGAGGCCTGTGAAGAAGCTTTTCAGGAGCTCAAGAAAAGACTGTGTTCTGTTACAGTGTTGGCATTGCCGGTGCAAGGAGTAGAGTATGCTGTTTATGTAGACGCCTCGCGAGTTGGACTCGGTTGCGTATTAATGCAGGACGGTAAGGTGATTGCATATGGATTAAGACAATTGAAGGTGCATGAAAAGAATTACCCTACGCACGACCTGGAATTTGCTGCGGTCATTTATGCATTGAAGTTATGGAGACATCTGCTGTATGGGGTGTCATGCAAGGTTTATTCGGACCATAAAAGTTTAAAATATGTTTTCACTCAAAGGGAATTGAATCTTCGCCAGCATAGGTGGCTAGAGTATATTGCGGACTACGAAGTAGATATCCTCTATCATCCCGGTAAGGCTAATGTAGTAGCGGATGCGTTGAGCCGGAAGCCCGCGCATATCTTTAATCTCTCGGTGCAATCCCTTATCGAAGAATTTTTGCTCATGGATATAATAGTAGGGAATAGTGCTTCGTCGAGCAGCTTAGAGGTGGAAGAACCTTCGTGGATTACTCTCACTAGACTTCATCAGAAGGACGATCCTGATCTGCTGCACCTCCTCAGTAGGACTGGAAAAGGGGAATTACCTGACTTTTCCATTGATGACTCGGGTACCCTTAGATACCGTGGAAGATACTGTATTCCCGCTGTTGGGGACATCCGAGCGAGAATATGTAGTGAAGCGCATGGTTCCAGTGTTGCTTACCACCCTAGTTCCACCAAAATGTATAGAGACTTAAAGCAGATTGTTTGGTGGTCGGGTATGAAGAACGACATTGCAAAGTTTGTATCTGAGTGTTATACCTGCCAGCGTGTCAAAGAAGATCATAGGAGGCCGGGTGGTAAGCTAACGCCTTTGGACATACCGAGATGGAAATGGGAGAGTCTATCCATGTATTTCATAACCGATTTACCGAGATCTCCCCAAGGTCATGATGTAGTGTGGGTCATCGTGGACAGGTTAACCAAGTGTGCCCACTTTGTGCCTTTTAAGATTGACTATTCTATGGAAAAGATAGCTGAATTATATCTGGACGAAATTATCAGACTGCATGGTGTACCTACAAGCATTTTGTTAGACCGAGACTCCCTATTTATGTCTCGTTTCTGGCAAAGCTTGCAGGGAGCCTTAGGCACAGACCTTAGATATTCTACTGCTTATCATCCTCAGACGAATGGACATACAGAGAGAGTGAACCATATCCTGGAGGATATGATTCGATGTTACATTCTGGACCATGGTGGAGCGTGGGATAAGCGCCTCAGATTGATGGAATTCGTGTATAATAACATCTATCAGGAGAGCTTACAGATGGCACCCTTTGAAGCGTTATATGGGAGGCGTTATCGAACCCCTTTATTTTGGGCAGAAGTTGGTGAAAAACCCTTGCTCGGTCCAGAAGCGTTGGAAGATATGAGCATTTCGGTGACACATATTCGTGAAAAGCTGAGGTTGGCTCAGGAGAGGTACGAGAAGTATGCCAATCAGCACAGAGTTGATCTGGAATTTGCAGTTGGGGACATGGTTTTTCTGAATGTCTCTCCAATGCCAGGTGTTAAGAGGTTTGGAAGGAACCATAAACTTGATCCCAGGTATGTGGGACCTTTTCAGATTCTGGAGCGCATCGGGGTTTCTGCGTATAGACTGGATTTGCCTGATTCTTTCCCTGGCGTTCACGATGTCTTTCACGTGAGCCAGTTGCGAAAGTGCGTTCGTAGTGATCGCTATGTTCTTGACTCAGTGCCCCAGTTGCAGCCTAATCTCTCGTATATTGAAGAACCTGTCCGTATTCTAGAAACGCAGGATCGTGTGCTAAGGAAGAAGACAATTCCAATTGTTAAAGTTCTCTGACGAAACCAGGATGCTAGAGGTGCAACGTGGGAATTGGAGTCCGCGATGAGAAAAATCACATCCCCGGCTGTTCTCTTAGTCTTCTCAGGTTAGTATTTTCGTTTAAGAATTCTCCTGTTGTGCCTTTTCTTCTGTCTTCTTCTTCGCTTCGTGATCTAAGTTTCGGGACAAAACTTCTTTTTAGGGAGTGTGACTGTAACGCCCCTGATTTTTTCGATATTCTTTAGTTGTCCGGGTTTTGACGTCATAAGCGTTACTCTTGCACGTGTTTGATATGTGCCGAGGTTAGAGCATGATCTTGGCTCCTTGAGTTCTCTGTAGGGTGGTATCTTAGCCTATTGGCGAGTTTTCCCTAGCAGTCCGGGTCTGTTTTGGTGACTCGGCGGAGCCGTTTGTGTTTTGGCTTTGGTAGGTGTTTGCCTGAGTTCTACCAATCGGATTAGGATTTTGACCTCGCTGTTGCGTTCGTAGCGTTGGTTTCTGGCTACGGCGCGAGTTTCGCGCGTTTCCGAGTTCGTTGTGTTGGGCGTTGTATTAAGATTGTGTGTTATTATATATATTTATATTATATAATATATTAGGTTTTATTAGAGTATAAATAGGATAGATAGGGTTTGGGGCCGGTCGACGTCTTCTTCTTCCCGCACACGACGACGTCCTCGTTTTCGCGAAAGATCTGGGAGAGGCGGACTCGGCGGGGCTTTGGTCGGCGGTGTGCGGAGCTGGAGGGTTCGTTTCCCTTGTCTGAGTGGATTTTTGGGCTGCTCTCGGCAAGAGCTTCTCGGTAGAGGTAAGCTTTGTCCGTTTCCTTGACTTTTGAAGGTTAGGGTTAGGGGTTTTGGCTTGATTTCGCTCCCAAAAGTTTCAGGAACCGTTGCTCGGTGCTCCTTGTGGCCGGATCTAAAAGCGGCCGGGACGGGCAGCGTCTTTTCCGTGGGTTTTGAGGCAAGTGGAACTTCTTCCCTTGCTTGCTCCATTCTTCCCTATTATCTTCCTTTCTTGCTCCTGGTTTGACTAGGTGTAAGTTATAGGGCTGTTATCCACGAGAAATCTAGGCTAAGGTAGGAAAGCGGACTTAGAGCCCTTCGAAGAATCGGCGAGAATGACATGGTATAGTCGGCGAGAATGACATGGTATAGTCGGCGAGTATCATTAGGTAGAATCGGCGAGAATGACATGGTATAGTCGGCGAGTATCATTAGGTAGATTCGGCGAGTATCAATAGAGGGATCGTCGAGTATCGCTAGGACTAACCGTTAGACGCTAAGTTATAATCGGCGAGAATCGGCGAGAATCGGCGAGAATCAGCGAGAATGATAAGGTAGAGTCGTCGAGAAGTGAAGGCCAAATCGTCGAGAATCCCAGGCAAAATTGTCGAGTATCGCGGCGATACTCGACGACTCCCGTCGGCTTCGTCGACCATTCTCGACGAATTCCGAAGGAATTGTCTGTCGTCCATTGTTTTCGTTGAGTGAGGTACTTGGGGACCAGGATGTCCAAGAGACGTTGTAAGAAGTTAATGTGGAGGGGACGGTCAGTTGTATCGCCTTGCTAGCATGCAGTTATGCTGAGGTCTTTGTGAGGTGTTCTGTGGGTATTGGTTTCCGTGACAGGTCTTGTAGATTCCGGCTACACTATTGGAGCGCCATGGGTCCTCCATGGGTTGCTAGTGGGCCGGGAGAAGCTGTGCCATTTAGCTTGCCAGGTCGTTACAAGCAAATTTAATGCCTTTGAAGTCACCCACTCCTCCGAGACGAGGATCACTAAGTGTTAATGAGTGTCCTATCTTGATTCTTTGACTATTGCTCTTATCCTTGTTATGGATATTGGCTGGTTTACCATTTCTTGCTTTGCTCCAGTAGGTTTGAGCCGAAGCGGGTGGTTTTCCCGAGGCACTTGGTGCATTTTCTTCAGCTTTTGTTGATGCTTTGTTTGCTATAATCTCGTTCATTTATTGACTTGTTGCAGAGTTTGACAGCTTGCTCGCTGAGGGTTGGTTCTTCCCTGTTTGTCGATCTTTTATTAACTTCGAGCATTTCTCTCTTTTTGCCACTTGTATTGTTATATTTGTGCTGAGGTATTCTGTCTTTGAATGCCTCAGGTCCAGGTTGCGGCCGTCCGAGCAGCTAGTTTGGAGCTGCGTTTTGGTTGAACGCTTTGCAGGAGTCTCTCTCACTTTAAGTGAGATTGTTTAGTTGCTTTGTTGACTCAGACTTTTGTGTACACTGAGGGGTTCGTGTCAGTTTGTTGGCGCCCTTCGGTGGTTGTTTTCTCAGTCTACTGTATACTCTTCTATGTTGTTTGGTTATCCAATTGGGAGCGGTTACTTGTCTCTTGGGAATGTTTTATACTAGGATGCATGTTAGTTATTTTGAGTATTAAACCTCGCTAACAGCATGACATACACCTCATGTCTTCAAACTTAAAAGAAGTACTTTACATCTAGCGTAAAAAGGTATTTCCTTACTTATACTAAATTTAGAGTCTTGCATACCATGGGATGTCCTTCGAGGACGGTTGCACTCATATAGAATGTCAATCTAATTAAATCAAGGTATTTTCCGCAGCGTAAACTATGTTTTCTTCTAAGTGGGCTAATAAACCACTGAGCCGAGGGAGACGGCCCTTATAAATATAAACAGCTTTCCAAACATTAAACTTATGAATACCTTTATGGTAATAGTTTCCGTTGCCTGAGCGTCGGCAATTATCCCTTGCCTGACGTGGCATCACGGCGTGCATATTCTCACACTCTGATACTTGTTCTTCCGGAGAAAAATGCGGGTTGTGACATACTGGCAGTAAGGTAGAGTAGGGATCCAATTATGCTTCTATACTTGGTTTCATCAAAAGGTTTCCCTTTCTCATCCTTGTCCAGCAACACAGTGGATTTCATTGGAGTCCTCATAGAGGTTGCACTCTCCATTTCGAATTTCTTGAGGAGTTCATTTGTGAACTTCGTCTAAGAAATGAGAATTCCATCCTCAGACTGTTTCACTTGAAGTCCCAAGAAATACTTCAGCTCTCCTATGCTGCTCATTTCAAACTTCTCTTGCATAAGTTTGGAAAACTTCTTGCACAGGTTGTTGTCCGTTGAGCCGAATATTATGTCATCGACATAGATTTGCACCAGTAAAATCTTGCCTTTGACTTCCCTAAGAAACAATGTCTTATCTATTTTTCCTCTCGAGAACTTGTTCTCAAGAAGAAAACTAGACAGAGTCTCATACAAAACTCGAAGAGCTTGTTTTAAACCATATAATGCTTTATTAAAAAAGTAAACATGATCAGGGAGTGTTGGATTAACAAAACCTGGGGGTTGGGCGATATATACTTCCTCTTTTAAATTTCCATTCAGGAAAGCAGACTTCACGTCCATCTGATAGACAGTGAATCCTTTATGATAGGAATACGCCAGGAACAACTTGATCGCCTCGAGTCTTGCAACTGGTGCAAAGGTTTGGTCGAAGTCAATCCCCTCCTCCTGTCTGTAACCTTGAGCCACCAGTCTAGCCTTATTCTTGATAATGACACCGTGTTCATCCAGTTTGTTTCTGAAGATCCACTTAGTGCCGATCACATTCTGTTTCTTTGGTCTGGGAACTAGCGTCCAGACGTTGCATCGTTCGAATTGATGAAGTTCATCTTGCATTGCCAATATCCACGACGCATCTTTGTTTGCTTCGTCAAACTTCTTTGGCTCAACCTGTGACAGAAAACTAAGGTGCAGAATCTCGTTAATTGTACCTCTGCGAGTTCTGACACCGTCCCGAGGATCTCCTATGATCTGATCTCTTGGGTGATCCTTCACGTGTCTGAGCTCTAAGAGTCTGGCATCTGGAGCTCCAACAGCTTCTTGGGCTCCTCCCTCTTTTGGGAGAATTTCTCTATCCTGACCGTCATCTTCTCCAGGTGGAGTTGAGGTGGAGACCTTGACGTACTTGGGAGTTTCATCTTTAGCAGTCTCATCTAGACTTAGTTGTTCAAGCCTTGCACCTGCATCTTCAAGAATGTCACTGGAAGAATTGCTATGAAGCAGGCTTCCTTCATCAAATACAACATTAATGGACTCCTCTACCACTAGGGTTTTCTTATTGAAAACCCTATATGCCCGACTATGGCTACTATAGCCCATGAAGATGCCTTCGAAGCATTTCTCTCCGAATTTAGTACGTGGGTACTTCCCATTATTGAGTACATAGCATGTGCAACCAAAAATCCTTAGATAGGACATGGTCGGTTTTCTACCTTTCAATAGCTCATAAGGCGTCTTACGATGATTCTTGTTGATCAAGGCCCGGTTTTGCACGTGACAGGCTGTATTGACAGCCTCTGCCCAGAAGTACTCTTGGAGAGAAGCGTCATTCAACAATGTCATACATGCCTCAATGAGCATTCTATTCCTCCTCTCCGCAACTCCGTTTTGCTGAGGAGTACGCGGGGAGGAAAACTCATGAAAGATACCATATTCTTCATAGAATTCTGTCATAGCTCCAGACTCGAATTCTGCTCCATGGTCACTTCTGATTTTGACCACGGAGTAGTTAAGTTCGTTCTGAATCTGCCTGATAAAATTAGTGTAGATGTCAAACATATCTGACTTTCGTTTCAAGAAGAACACCCACGTAAACCGAGAGTGATCATCAATAATAACTAGCGTATAGGATTTGCCTCCTAAGCTATGAACTTGCACTGGACCGAACAAGTCCATGTGCAGAAGATAAAGACATCTGGAAGAGTCTTTGTCAGCAATGCCCTTAAAGGTATCCCGAGTCTGTTTGGCCTTCTGACATGCAGGACAAGGGCTATCTTTGATGCACTTAATAGTAAGGGCATCCCTTACTAAATTCTTAGAAAACAACATACTAATAGTTTTCAAATTAATATGTGCCAATCTCTTGTGCCATTGTTCACAGAGAGATGCATTGTCTTTTGCTACTAGGCAAATGGGGGTAGAAGTGTCTATGCTAAGAAAATCTAAGCAAAAAATATTACTGCTCCTAATACCGGTTAATACCGTCTCTGAAGAGGCACACGATATTATCAAGCACTTTTCCTTACAAAACTTAACGCCGTATCCTTTATCACACAACTAGCTTACACTGATCAGGTTATGGTTTAACCCTTCAACATAGGCCACGTCTGCGATAGAGAATACACCGTTGGAAATTATACCATAACCCCTGGTGACTCCTCGATCAGATCCTCCAAAGATGACTTTGGGTCCATTTTCGAATGGGGAGTAATCACGCAACAAGCTTCTTGTCCCGGTCATATGCCGGGAACATCCACTGTCCAAGTAACAGATTGGCGTTTTGGTTGCCTTTGGACATACCTGCAAAACAGAATTAGTTTCCCTTAGGAACCCAATCAAACTTGGGTCCTAGATTCCTTATTAGCACACTCCCCCTCGGTTGGTTAACCCTACGAGTGGTTGGCCTCGCATTGCTAACAAAAGGAGTCTCATTATATCTTGGATAAAACCAGCAATCCACGGCAAAGTGACCAACTTTGCCACAGCACCAACAGTCAAACCTATTGTACCGGTTCCTAGGCTCCTGCACACCCTTGGAACGGTAGGTCCAGCCGGGGCCTTGGATCTGGAGGTGGAGGCATCATGATGACAGCAGTCACACGACTTCTTCACTTCCTGTTCCTTCAGTATGACAGGCTTGGCCTTTGGTGCCTGCATCTTATTATGGCCGCAAGAGAAGTGGCCATAATTCTCCACTTGGATTTCCTCATAAGGTGCCTTGAAGACACTTTCACCATAGTTGCGGGGGAAGGTCCAACCATCATACCGGCTCTTGGGCTTTTCAACCGAGGGCCGGAAGAAGTGGTCATAAGTTGACTCAAAGTCCTGCTCATTGCAAGGAAAGCCAGGCTTTCTGAATGAAATAGGACCGAGTGGGTCCTTTCCCTTTTCTACAGCAGAGGCCTTCTTAGTAGCCTTATTTTTCCTCCAATTTCTATTTCTCCTGGATGATTTACCAGGCACAGCCACATGCCCTAAGCCAGCCCCCTTATCCTGAGTAGAGAATTCATCAACTAGAGGAAGAACGGTCTTGGGCATAGAGAAGCTTTTGACAATCTTCCTCTTTGCCGCAAGCTGTTCTTCCAGCTTGTTGATTTCTTCCTATTTTTGGTCAAGGAGCCTTAGAGAATCTGAGTGCTCAGAAGTCAAGTCCAGGTGTTCCTGTCGGAGAGAAATTAAGCTAGTGATCTCTTCTCTTAGGGACACACCCTCAGCCTTAAGGAATTTGACTTCCTTTTTCTGAGCGCTCAACCTCTTTCGGCACTCTTAGAAAGTTTGAGCAGAAGCTCATACTTTTCGAGGAGTTCAGCCTCACGGGCAGATGGATTGTCCTTGCAGTCATCTTCAAGAGACTCGGAGTTAGAGTCAGAGAGGGGGTGCGATCTTTTACCTTCCTAGTAAATGGGGGACAGTCTCCATCTGAGTCGGAGCGACCCATTAGCCCGAAGTAGGCTTCCTCATCATCACTAGAGTCTGAAAAGTCAGATTCACTCAGTGTCTTTGGTATTTTAGCAATGTAGCTCCTCTCCTTCTTCTTATCTCTAGAGGACTTGTGCTCCTCTCCTTTCCCCTTATCTCTCTTGCTTTGGTGGCAGTCAGCAATGACGTGACCTGGCTTATTACATCCAAAGCAGATAATGTCAGTAGAATGATGTTTGTTCTATTTAGACTCATACCTATCAGAAGAGTAATTCTTCTTCTGATGTCTGGAGGAGGAGCCATCCCTTTTTCTCTGATTCCTCAGCTTGAGGAACTTCTTGAACTCTCGAGTGATGAAGGAGAATTCTTCCTCAGATAGCTCTGAGCCAGATGAGCATGGCTCAGAGTCTTCTTCCTCATCCTTTCTCCAAGAGCGGGACGAGGCTGCACCCTTGCCTTTCCTTGAGTGATTAGCTTTCAGGGCCACAGTCTTTTCTTTGGCTGCGGCCTTATCGGCTTCTTCTTCAGCTTTTCTGGTGTTCAGCTGAAGCTCGTAGGACATTAGCTTTCCAAACAGAATCTGGGGATCAGTTTCTGCCAGCTTGCCAAATTCTCTGATGGCGCAGATCTTGGTGTCCCATTCCTTAGTAAGGTATCTAAGGAATTTGTCATTTAGTCCACCATCGGTGAACACTCTATCATAACCCTTCAGGGCATTGACGATCTTCAGGAAGTTCTCGAATTTCACTCCGATTTCTTCCTTGGGACCTTGCCTGAAGGCCTCATACTTCTGGTTCAGAAAGGATCTTCGATCATCCCTTACTTCATCTGTGCCTTCCATCAGAATGATCAGGCAGTGCCATATGTCCTTGGCAGTCCTGCAGTTGCTGAAATTCTGCATCATGGAATCATCGACGGTGCTTATTAAGATGTTTTGAGCTTTCTTGTCTAGTCCGACAAGTACCATCTCATCCTTATCCATTTCGGAGAGCTTCTTGGGCACCATCTTGGTCGGATCAATGGTGGATGCCTTAGTGGGGATATAAGGGCCCTCCTCCACTATCATGAAGAGTCGGGGATCGACTGCTAACATGTAGAACCTGATCCTTTCCTTCCAGATGGGAAAATTCAGCTTGGTGCATACTGGAATCTTTCCTGAATACTTGAGTCCGTCCATTCCTGAGATCTTCTTTCTTCTTGACACTAGACACGGGATCTTACTCAAGGTGTTAACCTTATTGATGAGTAACCTGGCTCTGATACCACTTGAAAGTCTCTAGTATTGACTAAATCCACTTATGAGGGGGAATAGGTGTCGTGCAGTCTTTTATGGAATTAAATTTACCTGCACAAATTAACAAACAGAGCACAGAAAACACACAAAGAATTATAGTGGTTCCCCGATTTGGGTACGTCCACTTTCCCCCTTTGACTTATCTCCCACCAAGGGACGACTCGGTCACTTCTCCAAACGGATTGAAATCCAATCCTCACACTACGGAAGGAACCCTTCCAATAAAGGAGTCACAACTCCACCACCATGGGTTGCACCCAACCCTTACAACAAGGAATGAAAATTCCTTTACAACAAACTAAAATTGAATATAAAAGAAAATACAACAACGCTTTTGGAGATCCCGATGTCCTTCTTCGTTCGTTGAAGCTTGCTTGAAGATTACGAAGAATCCACAACCGAATTTCTCTCTTGGAAAGGGTCTTCTCAAGATCGGCGGCGTCAAGTGATTGCGGCGGCGATACTTTGTAGATCCAAACTTCTTGACGAAGTAAGCAAGGTCTACGAACGATCTCAGTCGGATCAGTCGTCTCAACCAATTCGGAATGGAGAACAAATCTCGTTCAACGAATTGAAAGACAAGAGATCTCAAGAGAGATACGTGAGACGCTCGGCTTGCCTCGGTACTGTCGTCGGAAGATCAAAGAAGCACTGAGATCAACGGCGACGACAAACTTGCGAACGGCTACAGGCGATCGGCAGCTTCCGCGATGCGCTAGGTCACGTTCGATCTCTTTCGTTTTTTCTGTGAATCACTGTATATCGAGGTTCAAAATACGCGTATATATATACCAAGGACCAACCCTAATGACCGTTGTGGGGCCCACGAGGAGTAGCCCTAGCCCCGGCCGAAATAGTGCACGGTAAGTTGGTTCGGTCCAGCGAACGGAGGAAATTTGCCTAAGGCAAAATCGGCGGGAATCGTTGGTGATTCCCGTCGATGTCAGCGGGAATCACTCACGATTCCCGTCGATTCTGCCTTGGCAGAATCCCTGTTTGAAAAATGTCAGCCGGAAGAAGTTGGTGGGAGAGGCTAACTGATACGACGAATCGGCGGGAATCACTAACAATTCCCGTCGAAGTCGGCGGGAATCACTAGCGATTCCCGTCGATTTTGACTTAGACGAATTTTCTCTTCCTTCCTTTGATGACTTGGTCTTTGACCCATCTTTGCTCATTCTGCTCTTGATCTACCTTGATCCTGTACTTGAAAATAAGTACACTCCAATAGAGAGAGCACACATGAGTCAACACACTGATCTACTCAACGAGGGATTACGTTGCGCAGACCCGTGTATATTGACCCACTGCACCCTGACATTGGTGTGTACTTAGCATGGAATAGCTGCAAGCACAACTTGATAGAATTGTCAAAAACATTGTCAATTCAACTTAGCTTGTTCAGGGGCGCTTCTTCAAATCAGGTCCATTGTGGATGCAATACCCAACATTATCCCCACCATAGTCATTTATTTTTAGCTATGTATGTTCAACATTTATATTGTTAGTTTTGAGCATAAGAAGACTGAAAGTAGGCCTGCGGGTGGTGCGGTTTGGAGCGGTTTGAGCACAAACCGAAACCACACCATAGGTGTGTAGTTTTTTACCCACCAAAATCACACCGCACCAAAACCATGCACTGCGGTGTCGATTTGGTGTGATTTACAATCTGTTTTTACAGTGCGATTTCGATTTTTGACAGCTTTTCGTCCCTTCTTGAATTTGGGCAAGACTATTTTGTTGATTATTGAAAATACTTAGCCATCTAAAAAACATGAAATTAATTGCTATAATAAATTAATAATCTACACATAATTAAAACCCTAAATATGAAAATACATAAACTAATCTAGAATGAAAACTGAACAGGAAATACATAAACTGTTCTAAAGCTAAGTCTACAACTAAACCACTTAAAACAAATCTAAAGATAAACAATGATAGGTATTCAGGTTTGCAAACTTGAAATGAAAATACATACACTTATAAACAATGATTCAATGAAGCTTATGTAGCTTTGTAGGTTTAATCGGCAACAATGATTCAATGAAGATTGAAGACAAAAACTGAAGACAAATATGCACCTGCAGACATACCTATTCGGCCGACAAATCGAGAGGTGGAGAAGGTCGGAGTGGCGGAGAGGGATGGTGATGGAGGGGCGGACAACAGACCACAGAGAGGGCCTGAGAGGTGGAGAGTGGGAGAGGGCAGAGGCCAGAGGGCAGAGCCGCAACCCACAGAGCCGTAGAGGGCAGTAAACCAAAGGGGGAAAAGCTGGGGCTATGGTGTGGGATGCCTAGGGCTAGTCGAGTTATCGGCTTGAGCTTTGGTCGACAAGGACTGCCTTTGAGGCTTTGATTGAATTGAAAATATAAAATTCTTTAAATCATTTTATACTTTATATTTTATTAAACCGTAGGTAATATTCATTATATATGTTGTGGTTTACGGTTTGCAAATTGCAATTGCGGACTGCATTATAGTTGATGAAATGTTGTGGTTTATGTATGCAGAAAACCGTGAAACCAATCATTGGGTAAACCACACTGTTTGTCGTTTAATCAGGACGAGGGACATTTGGACCTAGGGCAAACCGCGGCAACTGACTCATTTTAGTCTAGAGATGTAGGCTTCATCTGTTTAAGCTTTTCATATGAGTGTTTGGAGCAAACGCCGCCGGATAGTGGAAAAACAAATAGTCTGACGGCGGCGTTTGCTCCGTTTGCTCCCGCAGCAAGGAGGAAAAGTCATCCGCCTGCTCCGTTTCCAGCCTTACCTCCTCCCCTCCGGTCCCAATCCCCCATTTCCATCTGCCGGCTCCTCCCGCCACCGCCTAATGAAACAAAGTCGTAGTTTGTTGTTTGCACCGACCAAGCCCAAGCACATTTGGACCAACAAAGTCCAAAGCAGTCCTAACATTTTAATTTTTAAAATTTATAAATCATAATCACGGTGCAGTTTGCAAGGTTTTTACGAACTGAAAATCGCACCGCACCAAAAAACATGCGGTTTTCATACCCCCAAAACCGAACCGCACCTCACCCGATCAGTGATGGAGTGCGGTGTGGTTTTGCAGTTTGATGTAGTTTTGCGATTTGATATGATTTTCGGTTTTCCTGCACAAGCCTACCTAAAAGGCACCTAAGACTAATATCTTAGATTTCTTACACACTCCAAAAAAAATTGTTCCCCTCCAATGCTTTAAAGTCTTGAAAAGTAAAGGGACGCTTATTTGTGACTGAGAATGTAAGTGTATATTCAGACGAATAACGGGTTCGGGGGCTTTGCGGGTCTTAACCCTAGGTTTACTCTATAAATACCTAGCTGGGGGAAACGGGGAGGGGGTTCCACTTAGACCCTCCTTCGGATGTTTCGAGCACCTCTTCTTACATTCTCGAAACAGCTTTTCCCTTCCCCGGTGCTCGTCTCCGGTGGGTGGTTTTAGTGCTAGTCGCCGCTTGACTATGCTCCAGCCGTCTCGCCGATCGCGCCTTCCCTAGAGCCATCGACGTCGGGGCCTTTCGCTCGCGAAGTTAGGTTGCGCCGCTCCCTTCTTCCCGGTCGCTGTCGCCGCTCGAAGGAGTTCCATCGGTTGTTGCGTCGTTCTTTCTCGCCGATCAAAAAGTGAAGGAGCTCGGCCGCCGCCTCCCGCCGCTCGTTCCAGGCCGACCTAGAACAAGTGGAGCCCCGCCTCCCGGTGCCCGACCCATCGCTGGAGCCCTCCCGTTCGCAGATCTAGGGCTTCCGTTCGTCGTTCTCCCTTCATTCGACGTTCGACGATCCGGGCGGCTCTTTTCGTTCGACGTTCGACGGTCATCCCGCTGCGCTCGATGATCTGCTCCGCCGCGCCGGTCGACGATCGATCAGCTCGATGATCGTTTCCGTTCGACGTTCGACGATCTGTGCTTTTCCGCGTTCGACGATCGTCTAGTTCGACGATCGTCCTACTCCGCTCGACGATCGACGATCGACGTCTTTCGGTCGACGTTTTCCCGATCGACGATCATCGACTTCTTTGCTCGACGATTTCCTGGGAGCTAATCCAGTTGCTGCCTCAGCCGATCCAAGTCTCTGTTTCTGTGTTAGGGCTTGCAGCAAGAGAGCAATGAGGAACTCTTCCTTGTCCTCTCCGGTGCCCATGATCAAGCTTGAGAAGTTCACGGCCTCCGAGTTCAACGACTGGAATTTGAACACGCAGTTCGGGATGAAATACCTGAATGTCTTTTACACTGTCAAATCTGTTCGTGCTGATGTTGCTGGGACAAAAGATGAAGCTCAGTGGGTTGAAGATGAGGATTTCTGCAGGGACTACCTGCTGAATTGTCTCTCCTCAAGCCTGGCCAAGAACTACATCAAGATGCAGTCTGCGAAGGAGATATGGGAGGCCCTGGAGGAGCACTTCAGACAGGAGGAGGACCTCTCTAAAGCTCATCTGGTGGACCAGTTCTACTCCTTCCGTTTTGACGAGGAGAAAGCCATTCTCCCTCAGGTATCAGATTTTGAAAATTTGGTTGATTCTCTGCATAGTGAGTCCATTAGCCTGCCCAAAAGTTTTGTTGTCGGCACAATTGTGTATAAGTTGCCCTCCTCGTGGTATAATTTCAAAACGGAAATGTATCGCAAGAAGATGCAAGTTGGTTTGAACGACCTCAAGCGCTTCATACGCATTGAGGACGAGAACCGGACGAAGCACGCTTTGGAAGCTGTTGGCAAGCAGAAGGCTGCTGCCAACATGATTACAAGCTCCAAGCACGCTCCTCCCCCTCATAAGACCAAAACGTCTCGCAGTAGCCCTCAGGTTGCAGGTGTAAGACCCCAACCTCGGAGATGATCGCAGGGCGATCAAACGGCACTTTTGGAGGTCTGAACAGGGGCACACGGCCAGGCACACGGCCGTGTGCCTACCCGTGTTCAGTGATTTATTGTGTTTTTGTGCTGTCTCGAGTCAGAGAAGTACACGGCCTGAGACACACGGCCGTGTCTCAAGCCGTGTGTGGGGCACACGGCCTCGAACACGGCCGTGTTCGAAGCCGTGTTCATGAAGCCCGACGATCGTCCTGAAGCTCCAGGTAACACGGCCCGTGGCACACGGCCGTGTCAGGACCCGTGTGGATCGGCGTAACTGATATTTTGGGTTGAATCCAAGCCGTCCGGATCTTTTATTTTGGATCTAACGGTTGGGGGTTAACCTAGGGGGTATTAGGGTTGAGTTTGGGGCTGAATTCCCTCATTCCAACCCAACCCTTTCTCTTTCTAAACTCTTAGAGAGAGGTGAGAGCCAAGAGGAGGAGGAGCAAAGTTCCGGCCGCCGGCGGAGCACCGATTCGCGATCCGAGTCCGGATCCTCGAAGGCAAGGGCGAGGCGAAGCTTTCCATCCGACTACATCTTCATGGCGCCGCGGAAATCTTCGAGGGTAACGATCCTCTTCTTAGGGCATGTGTAGTCGCCCTTCTTTCTATGCATGGGGAAATCCCCCTCTCGCGAGTGAGCGTTGAGGCGCGGAATCCCTTCGGGTAGATATGTAAAGTCCCCGTTGTTAGAGCCCGGAATCGGAGTACGGGCGTAGGCATTGTGTGTGAAGCCTATTCGGGTTTAACCCATATCGGTGATGTTTGCATTGCATGGCCGGAGAAGACTCCGCGCCGATGATTTTAGTTTTCCGAAATTTCTACGCGGTAGATTGCATACAGGGATCCTTGGGGGTTAACCTCGAGGCGCACCTGGAAAGCTTGGGCGGAATCGCATTGCCGCCACGATGTTGCCTTGGAGGGCAAATCGGTACATAACGGGGTTATGTGCGTGTTTTGATCGATTGTGGGAATGAGGAGAAACTTGGCCCGCACCGATGGCTAAATGGCCGTGGTGAAGTGAGCAACGGGCGGGTGGAACTCTACCCATTCCAAGTGGTCTCGGTAGAAGCGACCTAAAGTACATGGGACTTCCCGGGGGGCTGGAAACGGGCCTAGGCTTCGGATGAAAGGGCTAAATGCTCACGAGTGTTGCCATCTGAGGGATGGTGGTGGAATCGCGGTGTCGGGCTGGGTCCGGACCGGGTTCACCGATTAGTGCCCTGAGAGCATGGAGTGTGCGGCCGTGCGTGCCGACACTTGTGGCGAATAGAATACTTTATAGAATTGCTATGGTAGTTTTATATGCAGGGAAGGAGCACCGCCGTCCCGAGAAACGGGACGGGGTCGTTATAATTTGGTCAGCTTTGCTGACCGTTGCCCTTTTGTATTGCCACCTCTTGGGTGGGTTGCTTTCTACAGGTGCTGCTGCGGAGCCAAGCGGCAAATAGCGGGCTAAAGCCCAAGTTGCAGCGCCAGCCCTCGAAGGCTTAGTTATTAGCTTTTTCATATTCATGTATGGCCGGCCTGCGCGCCGATGTATGAAAGACGCTATCTTGTTAAGCGAACACTTTTGTAAGGCCTTAAGGCCGTGAACTCTTTTGTATATTTTCATGTTCGTCATTCCTTTGTGGTATTTTATTACTAGTGGACATTCATGCCTTTATGGGTTCTTTGTTTAACTTTAAAATGCTTCCGTTAGAATGCGTTGTGTAGGACGTTGTTGTTAAATTGGTTGGAATGGTTGTCCATATTCGTAACCTTCCAGTCTGTCCGTAGTATATGGCGTCGGGCCCCGGCCGGACCTACTGCTATATGCTATGCGACGGATAGGGGTGCTACAAATTGGTATCAGACTACCGGTTTCGGTCAAGCTTAACTGAATTCGTGGACGAATTCTGTTAAGGGGTGGTGAGCACGGTCACGTGCGTCATCGTTATAACATGAAAAAATAACCCATGAATGTCCACTTAGGAATGAAAATACACTTGTTGAGGAACCTGCGTGTTCCTTTAATTGCTGTTTGCAGTAATGTTTGGTCGCTTATCGGTGTTTTTGCACGAATATAGGTGACCAGAAGTGGTGCTGGGCCGTCTGAACGGCCAGGTTCTGAGGCGAGCAGTGCGCCAAGCGATACGCCTGCAACACCTTTGTTTGCCGAGACCATTAGGTTGGTGGCGGAAGCGGTCATGGCAATGATTAATGCGCAGCCTGCAAGGCAGGTGCAGCAGCCTGCTCCTGCTGTGGAGCAAGTACCGGCTCAGACGGCAGAGCGAAGGAGGGTTGAGCAAGTTGTGTTGGAGCCAGAGTTGCCGCGGAGAGAAACTGAAAGACAACTGAAGCATGTCATGGGCTTTCATCCACCGGTGTTCACGGGGGCAGAAACCCCGACCCAAGCAGAGGATTGGCTCTCAAGGGTCAACAGGGTGATGACTGCGACGGAAACTGAAGAGTGGCAGAAGACCACTATAGCGACGTTCCTTTTGGATGGGGACGCAAGACTGTGGTGGGAGGGCCTAGAGCTACATCAGTTGAGGGGAAGGCCATTGGCCGAAGTCCCGATGGAGGAGTTTGCGAGACTATTTATGGCTCGATACCTCCCCTCGGCGCAGAGGATCGCGCTAGAGAGTGAATTCCAGAAGTTGATGCAGGGTGATAGCACCGTTGATGAATACCTCCACGAGTTTACTCGGTTGGGGAGATATGCCGGCGCTACCTTCGCAGATGAGGAGCGCAAGACGAGCCGCTTTTATGAAGGGCTAAGGGATGATTTGAGGTTGCTGCTGTCAGGGCCCAAGGCGCAGGGTTTCATGACCCTGGTCAGTTCGGCCCGGTCCTTGGAGAAGGATATGAGAAACGTGTAAGCGAAGAAGGAGAGGGAATCTGGTGGCAAGAGATCAGAGTTCAAGGCGCCGACTACGTCGAAGTCGGGCTACCGCAGATTCTCCAAGAAGTCTAGGACGTCAGGTCCAGCTTCTTCTGCAGGTGCCTCGGGGGCAACTACCAATCGAACCCCGGGCGCTTGCTTCACGTGTGGAAAGCCGGGGCACTTTTCCCGTGACTGCTGGAGTGGACGCTCAAAGTCCGAAAGGAAACAAGGAGCTACCTACGAGGAAAAGGGCAAAGCGGTGGAGTCGACCGCGTCCCACTATGCTCCGACTCAGCCTAGAGTCTACAACTTGGGCCAGCAGGAGGCCATCAAGCAAGCGGATGTGGTGACAGGTATGAGTTAATTTATGCAAGTTGACTTGAGAATACTATTACTTATTGCTTGTTAAGCTAATGTCTTTTGCTTAGGCTTTATGGTGATTAGCGATAGTCCGGCACGGGCACTGTTCGACACTGGTGCGTCGCATTCTTTCTTGTCCGAACAGTTTATATCGCGCATCGGAGTCCCTTCTTCGATGGCGAAGGACAAGTTAGATGTGTTGCTACCGAATGGGTGCTCGATGCGTGCGGACAGAGTGTGCGCCGTGAAGGTTCACATAGGAAGCCAAGAGTTCGACTTGCTAGCGTCATTATTGCCGTTAGTAGAGTTCGATGTTATCTTTGGAATGGATTGGCTGTCAGAGCAGAAGGCTTGGATCGATTGCGACCGTAAGGAGGTCAAGCTGGGTGTAGGGCGGGAGACTACTTTCGAGGGGCTTAAGGGGTCGAGCAAGACACTGATGTCTGCTCTTCAGGTGGTAAAGGCGGTTCGTGCTGGTGCAGAGCTGTTCTTCGCTTTAGTGGAGGCCGCAAAGCCGAAGTCCACTTTGGATGAGATCCCCGTGGTATGCGAATACCCAGATGTGTTCCCAGATAGCCTTCCTGGAGCCCCACCGCAGCGAGAGATTGATTTTACGATTGAGCTCGTGCCGGGTGCCAAACCCGTGTCACGTGCTCCTTATAGATTGGCGCCAAAGGAGATGGCGGAGTTGAAGGTTCAGCTGGAGGAGCTGATGGAGCAAGGTTATGTGCGTCCAAGTTCGTCGCCTTGGAGCGCACCGGTCCTCTTCGTTAAAAAGAAGGACGGTAGTATGCGGCTGTGCATCGACTATAGAGAATTGAACAAGTTGACGGAGAAGAACAAGTACCCGATCCCGAGGATTGATGATCTCTTTGATCAGTTAGTCGGATCATCTGTATACTCCAAGTTGGACTTGAAGTCGGGGTACTATCAGCTGAGGATCAGGGAATGTGATATCCCAAAGACGGCGTTCAGTACGAGGTATGGGCATTTCGAGTTCACGGTCATGCCATTTGGACTGACGAATGCGCCATCGGTGTTTATGGATCTGATGAACAGGACGTTCAGAGATTTCCTGGATCGCTTTGTGATCGTCTTTATTGACGATATTTTGGTGTACTCGCAGTGCGAGGAAGACCACTTCAAGCATTTGCATTTGGTGTTGGAGACTTTGAGGAGGAATGAGCTTTACGCAAAGTTCTCCAAGTGCGAGTTCTGGCTACCCTCGGTAGCGTTCCTTGGTCATATAGTGAGTGGGGAAGGTATAGCGGTGGATCCGGCGAAGATTGTTGCGATACGGGAGTGGCCTGCGTTATCTTCTGTCGCGGAAGTCCGTAGTTTTCTCGGGCTTGCCGGATATTACAGGCGCTTCGTAGAGAACTTCTCGCGGGTAGCGTTACCTCTCACGAAGTTGACAAGGAAGGATCAGAAATTCTTGTGGACGCAAGAGTGCGTGCAAGCTTTTGAGGAGCTAAAGAGGCGGTTGACCACAGCGCCAGTGCTTAGTTCGCCGAGTGGGACCGAGGGCTTTGAGGTGTATAGCGACGCTTCGGGTAGCGGTTTGGGCTGCGTGTTGTTGCAGCATGGTAGCGTGATAGCGTATGGATCGCGTCAGCTAAAGGTGCATGAAAGAAATTATCCGGTGCACGACTTGGAGTTGGCGGCCGTGATATTTGCACTCAAGTTGTGGAGGCACTACCTATACGGAGTAAGGGTCGACATATACACCGATCACAAGAGCCTAAAATACTTGTTGGATCAAAAGGATCTCAATATGAGGCAGAGGAGGTGGATGGAGTTCCTGGGGGACTACACTTTCAAGATACATTATGTACCCGGGAAGGGCAACGCAGTTGCGGATGCGTTGAGCCGTAGGGCTCCCGCCCAAGCCAACTAGTTGTCGGTGCATGATGAGCGACTAGTACGGGAGTTGGAGAAGCTTGAGATCTGTTGCGTTGACAAACAGTCGAGCGCCAAGGCAATGTTAAACTGGACAGAGGTGCAGTATGACCTGGCTGACCGGGTTCGGCAGGCATTGGAGTTGGATGATTCCATGAAGGAGCTTTTGGAGGCCGCTTTGGATGGGTCAAATTCCCAGTTCTCGGTAGAAGATGGGTTATAAAGGAAGGATCATCGTTTGTGCGTCCCAAGTGGGGGTAATCTCCGGGCGGAGTTGATGTACGAGGCTCATCATACCAAGTACTCAATCCACCCAGGGAGCACGAAGATGTATCGTGATCTTAAAAAGTTGTTTTGGTGGCTGGGACTTAAAAAGGATGTGGCGTTGTATGTGGCCAAATGTCAAGCGTGCGCCTTGGTGAAGGCGGAGTGCCAAAGGCCGGGCGGATTTCTGAAGTCCTTGCCTATACCGGAGTGGAAATTCGACGACATATCCATGGATTTTGTGCATGGATTGCCAAGATCGCAGAAGGGAAACGACGCCATTTGGGTGATCGTTGACAGATTGACGAAAGTGTCGCATTTCTTACCAATCAGGAAGGATGATCCAGTAGAGAAGTTGGCAAAGCTCTATGTGGATAGCATTGTGCGCTTGCACGGGGTGCCCCGCAGTATTGTGAGTGATCGCGATGGGCGTTTCACGTCCAATGACTGGAGGCTAGTGCATCAAATGTTGGGCTCCAAACTGAAGTTTAGCACGGCGTTTCATCCACAGACGGATGGCCAGACCGAGAGAGTCAACAGAACCTTGGAAGACATGCTCCGCATGTGTACGTTGGACTTCGGAAAGAGGTGGGAGGACCACCTATACTTGGTCGAATTTGCTTATAACAATAGTTATCAAGCAAGCATTCAGATGGCGCCGTTCGAAGCTCTTTACGGAAGAAAATGTCGCACGTCGTTGTCGTGGTTAGAAACGGGTGAGTCCAAGCTTTATCAGCGTCAAGACATTGAAGATGCCACTTCTTTAGTGCATACTATACGGGAGCGGTTGCGGATTGCCCAGGATAGGCAAGCCAAGTATTATAATGCCAAGCATAGGAACGTGGAATTCAGTGTTGGCGATTGGGTGTACTTGAAGATCAAGCCGTTCAAGGGTGTCTCACGGATTCGACGCTTGAAAAAGTTGAGTTCGAGATACCTTGGGCCATTTGAGATTCTGGAGCGGATCGGAGAAGCAGCTTATAGGTTGAGGTTATCAGCAGAGTTAAGTGCTTTGCACGATGTATTCCACATCTCGGTTTTGCGGAAGGCAGTGCAAGAACCTTCGCAGGTGTTAGCGGCCGACCAAGTACCGGTTGAGGAAGGATTGACAACGAAAGTCAAGCCCATATCTATTGAGGATTTCGAAGTCAAACGGCTTCGGAACAAGGAGATCATAATGGTGAAGGTCCGTTGGAATAACTGCGGACGCGAGGAGCTCTCTTGGGAGCGAGAGCAGACAATGCGCGAGGAGTACCCCGAGTTGTTCCCCTCAGGTACTCGTTATGTTTATTCTTTTTGTGTAGTCTCTGTTCTTAATTTTGGGACGAAATTCTCTTAAGGGGGAGGGAGTTGTAAGACCCCAACCTCGGAGATGATCGCGGGGCGATCAAACGGCACTTTTGGAGGTCTGAACAGGGGCACACGGCCAGGCACACGGCCGTGTGCCTACCCGTGTTCAGTGATTTATTGTGTTTTTGTGCTGTCTCGAGTCAGAGAAGTACACGGCCTGAGACACACGGCCGTGTCTCAAGCCGTGTATGGGGCACACAGCCTCGAACACGGCCGTGTTCGAAGCCGTGTTCATGAAGCCCGACGATCGTCCTGAAGCTCCAGGTAACACGGCCCGTGGCACACGGCCGTGTCAGGACCCGTGTGGATCGGCGTAACTGATATTTTGGGTTGAATCCGAGCCGTCCGGATCTTTTATTTTGGATCTAACGGTTGGGGGTTAACCTAGGGGGTATTAGGGTTGAGTTTGGGGCTGAATTCCCTCATTCCAACCCAACCCTTTCTCTTTCTAAACTCTTAGAGAGAGGTGAGAGCCAAGAGGAGGAGGAGCAAAGTTCCGGCCGCCGGCGGAGCACCGGAGCACCGATTCGCGATCCGAGTCCGGATCCTCGAAGGCAAGGGCGAGGCGAAGCTTTCCATCCGACTACATCTTCATGGCGCCGCGGAAATCTTCGAGGGTAACGATCCTCTTCTTAGGGCATGTGTAGTCGCCCTTCTTTCTATGCATGGGGAAATCCCCCTCTCGCGAGTGAGCGTTGAGGCACGGAATCCCTTCGGGTAGATATGTAAAGTCCCCGTTGTTAGAGCCCGGAATTGGAGTACGGGCGTAGGCATTGTGTGTGAAGCTTATTCGGGTTTAACCCGGATCGGTGATGTTTGCATTGCATGGCCGAAGAAGACTCCGCGCCGATGATTTTAGTTTTCCGAAATTTCTACGCGGTAGATTGCATACAGGGATCCTTGGGGGTTAACCTCGAGGCGCACCCGGAAAGCTTGGGCGGAATCGCATTGCCGCCACGATGTTGCCTTGGAGGGCAAATCGGTACATAACGGGGTTATGTGCGTGTTTTGATCGATTGTGGGAATGAGGAGAAACTTGGCCCGCACCGATGGCTAAATGGCCGTGGTGAAGTGAGCAACGGGCGGGTGGAACTCTACCCATTCCAAGTGGTCTCGGTAGAAGCGACCTAAAGTACATGGGACTTCCCGGGGGGCTGGAAACGGGCCTAGGCTTCGGCTGAAAGGGCTAAATGCTCACGAGTGTTGCCATCCGAGGGATGGTGGTGGAATCGCGGTGTCGGGCTGGGTCCGGACCGGGTTCACCGATTAGTGCCCTGAGAGCACGGAGTGTGCGGCCGTGCGTGCCGACACTTGTGGCGAATAGAATACTTTATAGAATTGCTATGGTAGTTTTATATGCAGGGAAGGAGCACCGCCATCCCGAGAAACGGGACGGGGTCGTTATAATTTGGTCAGCTTTGCTGACCGTTGCCCTTTTGTATTGCCACCTCTTGGGTGGGTTGCTTTCTACAGGTGCTGCTGCGGAGCCAAGCGGCAAATAGCGGGCTAAAGCCCAAGTTGCAGCGCCAGCCCTCGAAGGCTTAGTTATTAGCTTTTTCATATTCATGTATGGCCGGCCTGCGCGCCGATGTATGAAAGACGCTATCTTGTTAAGCGAACACTTTTGTAAGGCCTTAAGGCCGTGAACTCTTTTGTGTATTTTCATGTTCGTCATTCCTTTGTGGTATTTTATTACTAGTGGACATTCATGCCTTTATGGGTTCTTTGTTTAACTTTAAAATGCTTCCGTTAGAATGCGTTGTGTAGGACGTTGTTGTTAAATTGGTTGGAATGGTTGTCCATATTCGTAACCTTCCAGTCTGTCCGTAGTATATGGCGTCGGGCCCCGGCCGGACCTACTGCTATATGCTATGCGACGGATAGGGGTGTTACAGCAGGACCAAGTAGACCCTCTAAAAAGTTTAAGGGTAAATGTTTTAACTGCAATAAGTGGGGACACTGTGCATCTGACTGCAAGGTACCGAGGAAAGAAAGAACTAGAGCACCGCAAGAAGGCAACCAGGCTCATCTGGTTAGCCATGTTGAGCCATCCGACTTTGTTGCCATGGTCGGACACGCGCAGGCCAGCACGGAGTGGTTCCTAGATTCTGGGGCAACGTGTCATGTTTGCAACAATGCTAACCTTCTGACAGAGCTGAAGGACACAAAGGAATCAGTAACTGTAGCAGATGGAGGCACAACTGACGTACTGAAGGTGGGGAACGCAACTCTGATGCTCTCCTCAGGTAAGTCTTTAATTTTAAAGAACGTAAAATTCATTCCTTCTTTATCTTCTAACTTAGTGTTAGTTTATTGTGTGATGCTGGTATGTCCATTAACTTTTGTAGCGGTAGAGTGACTCTGTCAGTCAACTCACATTACTTTGGATGTGCTTACATCCAGAATAGGATGTACCATTTGAGTCTAGAAAATGAGGTAGTGCAATAAGTTCAATTGAACTTAGTTAGCCCTAGGACTCTACATGAGAGACTAGGACACGTAAACTATAGGAAAACATTCCAAGTATCTAGAACTCATAAGATCACACTAGACACTAAGTCTCCTTTTGGAAAATGTGAAGTGTGTGCTCAGACCAGGATCACTAGGAAACCTTTTGATACGGTTACTAGGAGCACAGTACCTCTTGAGCTTATACATTCCGATACTTGTGACTTTAAGAGTTTTGTCACAAGAGGTGGGAGAAAGTATATGATCACGTTCATAGATGACTGTACTAGATACTATCACATTTCGTTGCTTAAAACTAAAGATGAAGCGTTTGAAAAGTTTTGCCTTTTCAAAACAAGGGTAGAAAACCAGCTAAGCATGAAAATTAAGCGGTTTAGAAGTGATAGAGGAGGAGAATACATGTCCAGTGAGTTCAGATGCTTCCTTGCTTCACAGGGCATCATAGCAGAAACCACTGCTCCTTACTCCCCCCAATCTAACGGCATAGCCGAGCACAAGAATAGAATGTTAACAGAGATGTTGAACTCTATGTTGCTCATTGCAGGCATGCCTTCTGCTTATTGGGGAGAAGCAGTCTTGACTGCGAATCATATTCTGAACAGAGTTCCCCATGCTAAGTTAGAGGTTACACCCTACGAGCTTTGGTTTAAGTGACCCCTGTCTTTAACTAGACTTAAGACCTGGGGCTGTATAGCCTATGTCAGGGTTCCTGACCCTAGACGGTCTAAGGTTGGACCTAGGACCAATACATGTGTCTACTTAGGTTGTGCTGAAGATAGTCCTGCAGATAGATTCTTAGACCTGTCTAATAATATAATTATTGAATCTAGGGATACAGTGTTCTTCGAGGATAAATTCCTCAAAGATAAGAACTTAACGATCCCAGGTATGCAAGCAACTATTACTGAGGAAGATCCTGAATCAGTACCGAGCACCTCCTATTCCGTTCCGGTAGATACCTCTGGCCTAGAGTCTAGGAGGACTTCAGTGAGAGAGAGAACCCCTAGAACCTTCGGTAGTGATTTTGCCACTTACCACGTCGAGGCCGATCCATCTAATTTTAAGGAAGCGATGAGATCAAGGGATTCCCTACTCTAGAAAGAAGCAATTGACGATGAGATGAACTCTCTCCTTCAGAACGATACCTAGATGTTAGTTGATAAGCCAATATGGGCTAAAACTGTAGGGTGCAAGTGGGTTCTGAAAAGGAAGTTAAATCCCGATGGTAGTGTAGCTAAGTATATAGCACGCCTGGTGGCTAAAGGTTTCACACAAGTAAGCGGAGTAGACTATTTTTACGTATACTCACTCGTGTGTCACTTAGCAACCATTAGGGTTCTTCTTGCTATTTCGGCCATTGAGAACTTTGTTGTTCATCAAATGGATGTTAAGACTGCGTTCTTGAACGGAGATCTGACCGAATAGATCTACATGAGTCAACCTGAAGGTTTCATTATAGACGGTCACGAAAACAAGGTCTGTAAGCTTTTAAAGTCGCTATACGGATTGAAGCAAGCGCCGAAATTATGGCATGAGAAGTTTGACTATACTATAAAGAACATGGGATTCATGTCGAGTCTCTCAGATAAATGTCTTTACATACGTCATAGATCAGACAACGTCGTCATAATATGCTTGTATGTGGATGATATGCTTATTCTTGGATCTGATCAATCTGAAGTGGATGACGTAAAGTCAGGTCTAATTAAAGAATTTAGCGTGACGGACCTCGGTATAGCTGACACTATACTAGGCATGCAAGTGAGCTTTGGGAAACATGGCATTTCCCTATGTCAAAGCCACTACATCCAGTCCTTGCTGGACACGTGGGGATACAGTGAACGAAAAGCAGCTGAGACACCATACGACTATTCTAACCGCTTAAATCCCAGTGAAGGGGCTGCGGTTCGATAGTTAGATTACTCTAAACTGCTTGGTAGCCTCATGTACGCTATGGTCTATACGAGACCTGACATAGCCTTCACGGTCGGCATGTTAAGTAGGTTCACTAGAAATCCTGGCCAAGACCATTAGGATGCCCTGGATAGGCTGATGCGTTACTTAAAGCACACTCGAAAGTATGCTTTATGTTATAGTGGTCATCCTCCCGTTCTGGAAGGATATTCTGAGGCATCATGGTGCTTAGAAATAAATGACAGCAAGTCCACTAGTGAATTCCTCTTTACACTAGGAGGAGCAGCTGTAGCCTGGAAGTCCAAGAGACAGTCGTGCATTGCACTCTCATCTATGGAATCCGAACTCTATGCTCTAGCTTCGGCTGGTGAAGAAGCGGAGTGGTTAAGAGATTTGGTGATGGACATTCCATTGTCGGGCCTGAAACTGAGTACTGTTGCAATTTACGGCGATAATCAGGCTACTAAAACGGTTGCCACGAACACTTTGTTCAATGGCAAAAGAAGGCAACTCAGGATGAAACAGGCCTGGTTGACCTCTCTCACAAGTCAAGGGATCATGACCCTGGTTGATGTGAGATCGAAAGATAATATTGCAGACACCCTTACTAAAGGATTAAATAGAGCTCTCACAATCAAAACAACGGGGGAAATGGGATTAAAGTTCATAGAAATATGAAACTTTCCTCCAACGATTATGTTTTGATATGCACGAGCCTATAACTGCCAGCATTCAAGCATCTAATAAGTGACAGACTGAAAACCCCAAATAATTTCTTGATGAAAACCCAAGATGGTTGGATGCGGGTTATTCCACATTTGATAACCTAACGTCCTTCCATTGTAAGTTGATTCAAGAGTTATTCAACTGGGAATTGAAAGTCGTTGTATATGTTAATCTAAACATTATTGGTCACAGCACATTATTCCACATTTGATGATGTTGCATGTGATGTGTGTCCACATGTGTTGGTGAGGCACATGGTGATCAGTAATGAGTAAGATAACGTGAAAGTGAAGGGATAGATACTACTCTAGAGGGGGGGTGAATAGAGTTATCAAATTTTGCACTAGACAAAACTTAATGGTCTACCCAACTCTCTTGGAGTGAAATGCGGAATGAAAAGATTATAGATATAGAATTAACCCTATAGCCTAACACAAGTGTTGTGCACAAACTCAAGCCAACTGTAATTACAGTTAAGGCTTGGAAAACCTAATCAGCAACTAGCAACCTAGTTATATCTATTCACAGCCACAATGCAGGAATTAAACAAGGCAATCCAGACGACACAAGGAGTTTATAGTAGTTCCCCAAACAACTTGGGTACGTCCACTCTTCTACCCACACGGTAGGAATCCACTACAGGTTTTTGATCAGGTGCCCTGCCACCAACAGGATCTGCTTCAGGTAGATCCAGAAACACTTTAGACTTTTGATCAGGTGTCTAAAAACCGAACACAGGTTTTTGATCAGGTGCCCTGCCACCAAGGGATACTTTTGAAGGGAGTAATAACCCTGTACAAGAGGGGGAAAGAAGGTTAAGATATCTTCTCTATTTTGCAATAGATTAGAGAAGCACAAAGACTTGCACTGAGCTAGAAAGCTCAAAGGAATCAAGGCTCCCCCTGGCTCAAAAATATCCAGGTGAAGTCTTGCTTCAGTGCAGAGAACTCTTCAGAAAGATCTGAAGGAAAAACTACAAGAAGATAATAAATAATAAAATAGAAATCTTCAAGCAGCTGTCTTCTTCTTCTTCTTCTTCAAAAGAACTCTGAGTTAGAACTTCCTGGAACAGGAGAACTCAGGTTGAAGAAGAGCAGAAGAGCTTAACACTTCTCAGTTGAATGGAAATTATTGAGAGAAGAAAACTTGAACTTGATGAAGGCTTGAATGCTTAAATGAATAACTGGTTAGCTCGCTAGCTAATTTGCTTGATGGCTAGCTCAAATCCTTCTTCAAAGGATTCCTTTTATATCAGCAACAAGCAACGGCTCTCTTCAATTTGAACTGTTTGTCTTCTTCTGAAACTTGAAACCTGGGCTGCAAATATCACTAGGACAAACAAACTCTGCAGCAAAAACATTCTATAAAAGGAATAAACCTCTTTCGAAGAAGCTGTAGGAAGCAATCTGATAATAAAGTACTAAATAAAATCACATCAGAAATAAACTCTTTATAGCAAAAGGAAGACTTTTCAGTCTAACGGCTACAAAGGACTGACAGCAGATAAAGTAAAATATAATGACAGCTAATAAGACAAACTACTTTATCTGAAAAGATTTTACTCAGGAAAAAGAGATGGAGTATATATTGCCTGGAAATATTATCATAAAACAACTGAAATAACATGCCAGATAAAGTATTAATTTATTAAATAGAATAAATAAATACAAAAATAAAAAGGCAGACAGAAAGCGTCGAACGACCCTCAGAGATCGTCGACCGACGCACTGAGATCGTCGACCTATCGGGCAGATAGTCGAACGATCCAGATAGTCGACCTATCAAAGAAGATAGTCGAACTACCCTGGCAGATAGTCGACCTATCAGAGCAGATAGTCGAACTATCAGATAGTCGATCTATCCAGACAGATAGTCGAACTATCAAGCGCAAACAGATAGTCGACCTATCAAGCAGATAGTCGACCTATCCCAGAAAACAGATAGTCGACCTATCAACAGATAGTCGACCTATCAAAACAAAACAGATAGTCGACCTATCAACAGATAGTCGACCTATCAAAGAAAGCAGAGATAGTCGATCTATCAACAGATAGTCGATCTATCAAAGCAAGACAGATAGTCGACCTATCAACAGATAGTCGACCTATCAATGCAGACAGAGCGTCGACCAACTGATAGACGATCGTCGATCAGCTGATAGACGATAGTCGAGCGGCGTTCGACTATAGTCGAACAAACAAACTACTTAACCAAATTATTCATCTGGAAAAGCGGGGACTCTATAGCTAGACCACTAACCAATGACCATAGATATTTCTTGGGTCAAGGGACTAAAAAGACAAGACTAAACTCAAATCAAACTAGGGTACCAACAATCTCCCCCTATTTGAGTTAAGTCTCTCAAAAACAAAACAATAAAAAAATACAGAACTAGCTATAGATCACTATAATCAATATAGGAAATAGACAAACAACTAACTAGCAGTTATCAAACAATCAGATATAAAACAGCAGTCAATCAAAATATTAAGAATCTACAGAATCTGGCATAGGGTCAGAAGAACTAGGAACAAAAGAAATTTTCCTCAGGGGATCAATAGCCTCTTTCTTTGACATCTTCAAGTCCTGCACACCAATAATCTTTAATTCTGCAGCCCTTGGAACAACTGCCTCTGGATGCTTTTCCATATATCTTGAAGGGTCAAATACATCAAGGCTAACCTGGAACTTTTCGAATTCCTTCTTTCTGAATGTAGACATTGTGGTTAATCCAGTGGTGTCCTTTCCTTCAGCTTTTGCTTTTCTGATTTGAGCTGCTCCAACCAATTCGTGAAAACGAGCCATCCTAAAGTTAGGATCAAGCTCAGGACTTTCATAAACATTCTCAGAAGGAGTAACCTCTGGTTCTTTATCTTGATTAACTAGATAAGACATGGGAGCAGACTTAGCAAAGTTCTTGCTAGAATTTATAAACAAAATAAACTACTTACCTTTTGAAACAACTTTTTCAGACTGCATTGGCATTGGAGATGAAACTCTTTTCTTTGGAGAAGGAGGAGGGGAAAAAGTTGGTCTTTGATACACAACCTCCTTCACTTGTTCTCTCACTGTACCAGTTCTTTGATAGCCAGAATATGATTTATCTTGAAAACTTTGAGAGCTTTTCCTTGAAGAAGACTGAGAGGGAGCAGATTTTCCAGAAGAGGCAGAAGGATTAGCAGATAAACTCCCAGAGGCTCCTGCACCAGGAGGTGGAGGAGGAGGACCTCTGGGATTCCATCTGGGGGTAGGACTATCATATCTCTTAGCTTTCTTTCTCTCTTTTTGCTGGTTCTTGGAGAACCACATCCAATGTTGAAACTCTTTTGACTTAGGGTCAATTCCTTTCAGAATATAATATGGAGTATCATTTTCTCGATTGGGAGGAGGAGGAGCAACAGCTTTTCTTTTCTTCTGAGCAGCTTTCTTTTTCTTTGAATTCTCAGACAAATCTGAATCCTCTTCATCTTTAGAGTGAGATGATGGAGGATTGTCATATGGATCATAGGCTTCAGAAACAGCCTTTTCCTTTAATTTCAGATTAGCTTTCTCTTTTTCCTCTTCTATGGCATCCTGAGCCAGAAGGAAATCCAAATCAAGTCCTGGGGAATCATCCCAAACAGTCAATTTTTCAACTTGCAACTCTTTTTCCTTTTCTTCCAACATAGATTGAACTCTTTGATTCCAAGCATCTCTTGCTTTCTCTTCTTGATTTTCAGACGCATCTGGAGCAGCTTCTGAAACAATTACTATAATCTGAGCAGTTATATCTTCTTTAATATAATCTGTAGATTTATGAACACAAATCTGCTAAATAAGCTAAAATCATTCCTTCTAGGTATTCACAAGCTAGCAAATTAATTGACTCGTCAACAAAGCGGATGAGTGAATTACCTTCATATTTTACCAACTCCCAGGATTCATCTAGGTAGGATGTAATAATCCCTTCTAGGAAATGGGCAACCAAGGGAGTGGTGAGATCTTCTAAGCATACTTTCACAGCAAATTCAGATAACATAATAGCATCAGATATTTCTTTGTCAGATAACACTGAAACTGATTGATCTTGAGTTGGAGCTGGAGCAGTCTCTTCTTGAACTGCTGGAAGAACTGCTGGAAGGGAGGCTGGAGGCTCTGAGACATCTTCACAGAACATCTCCCCCTGCCTGATTTCAGTGGAAACTGAAACCAGGCCCCTTGAAGAAGAGGGCTCAGCAGATTTAGAAAGAGATTGGATGGAAGTAGTTAAGGTAGCAATGGAGGAGGCAAGTGGAGCAATTGCCTCTTCAATCATGATTTTGATTGAAGGGGTAATCAACTCCAAAATGCTGGATATGAATGCTGGGGTTATCTCAAAAGATGATGGAATTGCAGTGGATGGAGATGCAGCAGAGATGGTTGTAGTGTTAGGATGAGAAGTGGTGTGGACTGGAGATCGAATTGGAGATGGAGCTGGAGAGTTAACAAGAGTGTTAACTGGAGAATGAATAGGGGACTGAGGAGGTGTTGGAATCCTCTCAGATCCTAACAGATCAAAACTAGGAGCAGATATCCTAGCCAGATGAGAAGGAAGAGGAGATGCTGGAGGAGAAGGAAGAACAACCGTGGTTGTTTCTCGAACAGGAGAAGGAGAAAGTCGTACTTCAGCTGAAGTTGATGGAACTTCAACTGAAGCAGACTGCATAGCAGAAGAAGATGAGAGAAGGGGAAGATGAGCTGAGCCAGCTTCTTGAGGTTGAGGAGCGACTGAATCAGTCCTAGTGCTCTCTGATGTCGCTGGAGCAACCCCTGAGAGAGCGGGCTTCACAAAAGTCCTCTTCCACTTGGAGAACAGATTCGGGTCCATCTTCTTACTCGCATTTATGGTTGTTGCAACGGAGACCAGCAACTGAGGATACTTTTCCTTCAGAAAATTTCCAATAACCCTTCCGAGGGTAACTTCCTTCTTACTATTCTTTTTCCTTATCAGATCAAACATTACTCTTGCCCAATCAATCTTTTTCTGATTAACAATTGCACACATCAGTGCAAATTGTTGCCTTGTAATGTTGTCATAAGCAGAGTGATTCCCAAGGAGTACTTTTCCAACTATCTCAGCAAGAAATTTAATCTTAAATGGGAAATTTACCTTGAGCAGCTTCGTAGGAATGCCCTCCGCATGTCCCAGCTCAGTAAGCATTCTTCCAAACTCTTGAGCATCTTGCTCATAATCTTCTTCACCATTTATCAAGCCAAAAACATCAGTCAGAACTGCGGGAGTTAAAATAACCTCTTCTCCGCCAATGGTGCCAGTCATCGAATCGTCAGTGGATGACGAAGTGAAAACCCATTCCTTAATCTCGGGGACATTTATCTTGATCCTTGTCGACATTAATCTTTCTAGACCTTGATCCCGGCACAACTGAAGAATTTCCACAATCCCTGCTTCACAGCAACTGAAAGCGTCAAAATCGACGCTGAAACCTGCATCGAACTTCACGACAGCTAGCACTGCTGGAGAAACCGCCATTGAATTGCTGGAGAATGCGCGAGAAAGACGGAGAAGACGAAGGAGACGAAGCGGCAGAAAATCGCAAGCGGGAAGACAGAATGCGAAAAGTCACGCTCCGTCGACGATAAAACAAAAGATCTTTTAACCTAGGTCGACTATCGGCTTTATATTAGACCGGAGATAGTCGATCTACTTAAAAGATACAGGGGACGATGGTCGAACGATCATTCGACGATCGGTCCAGAAGCAGAGTAGTCGACCAGTCGTTCGACTATTTCTGTCTTCTCAAACAACAGGCTGTCGTCATCTAGAGATCGACGATGAGCTCGACTTGTTCGACTATGGTCGAACGTCGGTCGACGATCTTCAAGCAGATAAGCTTCATCAACCATAGGTCGACGATGGGCTCAATCCGATCGACTATCTTCAAACGTCGTTCGACTATCTTCGAACAAGTTTCAACATTGGCAGATATAGTCACACTTAGTCTCGTCCATTGATCATGCCTAGTTGAACTAAAAAGAACAGATGTTTCTGTTCATCTAAGGGCTTGGTGAATATATCACCTCTCTGAAACTCAGTGGATATGAACTCAAGACAAATCTTGTTCTTTTCCACACAATCTCTCAGGAAATGGTGCCGAATCTCAATGTGCTTCGTTCTAGAGTGGTGCACCGGATTTTGTGCAATTGATATAGCACTGGTACTGTCACACATGATTTTGGTGTTCTTGTGTGAGTAACCATAATCCACAAGCTGGTTTTGAATCCACAAGATCTGTGAACAACAACTGGCAGCTGCTATATATTCAGCTTCTGCAATTGAAGTTGAGACAGAAGCCTGCTTCTTACAGAACCAAGAGACCAATCTCTCTCCCAGGAACTGACAAGTTCCTGAGGTGCTCTTCCTATCAACTCTACAACCAGCATAATCAGAATCAGAATATCCAATCAATTCAAATTCTGACTCTGCTGGGTACCAAAGTCCTAGATCTGGACATCCCTTCAGGTATCTCAGGATTCTCTTGAGAAGAATCAGATGAGATTCCTTGGGGTTGACCTGGAATCTAGCACAAAGGCATGTAGCAAACATTATATCCGGCCTACTTGTAGTTAAATATAATAGGGAACCAACAATGGCCCTATAATTCTTTTGATCAACTGGCTTGTCGTGATCATCAGAATTAATAACTACATTAGTAGCCATAGGTGTAGGCATTGCTGAGGCATCAGCCATCCCAAATTTCTTTACCAATTCTTTGGCATATTTGGATTGGGATATGAAGATACCATCAGCATCTTGCTTAACTTGGAGACCAAGAAAGTAAGACAGCACACCCATACTACTCATCTCAAACTTAGAGTGCATCAGGTCAGAAAACCTTTTGCAAAGTTTGGGATCAGTGGAGCCAAATATAATATCATCCACATACACTTGAACAAACAGGATTGTGTCCTTGTGATGCTTGACGAAAAGGGTTCTATCAACTACTCCCCTAGTAAAGTTGTGCTCTAACAGGAAACTAGCTAAAGTCTCATACCAGGCTCTGGGGGCTTGCTTTAATCCATAAAGAGCTTTCTGCAACTTGAACACATGTGAGGGCTGAGTTGAAGAAACAAACCCTTGTGGTTGTTCAACAAACACCTCTTCCTTAAGCTCACCATTCAGGAATGCACTTTTGACATCCATCTGAAAGACCTTAAACTTCATGTAGGCTGCATAGGCCAAGAAGATCCTTATTGCTTCTAGCCTTGCAACAGGAGCAAAGGTTTGGTCATAATCTATACCTTCCTCCTGTCTGTAGCCCTGAGCTACAAGCCTAGCTTTATTTCTTACAATAATGCCATTTGCATCCAACTTGTTTCTATACACCCACTTGGTGCCTATGATCAGTTGGCCTTTAGGTCTTGGAACCAAAGTCCAAACTTTACATCTCTCAAACTGATTGAGTTCCTCTTGCATAGCAATGATCCAGTGGGGATCTAGCTCTGCATCTTTAAAGGTGAGGGGCTCAACCTGTGAGAGGAAACAAGCGTGCATCACATCCTGTCTTAACTGATGTCTTGTTTGAACACCAGCTGACATGTCTCCTATCACTTGAGATGTGGGGTGATCTCTAAGTGTGACAACATCAGCAGGTGGTATGTGATCTTCAGCAACAGTTGGGATTAATTCCTCAGGAGGAATTTGATCTACTGTTGGTGGAACAACAACAGCTTCAGCAATGTCTTCATCACTGTCTGATTCAGTGATCTGAAGAGTTGATAGCTGGAGAATTTCTTGAGTAGCATCAGGTACCTGCAATGAACTGGGGGAAGGAGAATTTTTCTTCTCCTTGTAAAACATCTGAGACTCATCAAAAGATACATGCACAGATTCTTCAATTTTATAGGTTGATTTGTTAAATACCCTATAAGCTTTGCTTACTTGGGAATATCCAAGCATGATTCCCATTGAAGCTTTTGCTTCAAACTTTCTAATATATTCTTTATTATTATTATGAATATACACAACACAGCCAAATACTCTAAAATAATTAATTTTAGGTTTCTTTCCTTTGAGCAACTCATAAGGAGTTTTACACTTAAGCTTGTGTATCAGACTTCTATTCAAGACATAATTGGCTGTACTAACAGCTTCTACCCAATAGGAAAGAGGCATGTTAGCATCTGCCAACAATGTGCTAGCAGCTTCAATGAGTGTTCTGTTCTTCCTTTCAACTACCCCATTTTGTTGGGGAGTTCTAGGAGCTGAGAAACTATGTTTGATACCTTCTCTCTCACAGAATTCTTGCATGAGAAGAGAGTCAAACTCAGTACCATGATCACTCCTGATCAAGGCCACATGAGTAGAGTACTCAGTCTGCACACATAGTAGAAAGTCTGTAAGGGCTTTGAAGTTATCAGACTTAATTCTCAAAAAGAAAACCCAACTGAATCTAGAGAAGTCATCTATAATTACTAAGGTGTAATACTTCCCTCCTAAACTCTGTACATTTATTGGGCCAAATAGGTCCAAATGTAATAGATACAGGATTCTAGGAGAATCACTCTTATTTACTGATTTAAAAGAGTTTTTGGTTTGCTTGCCTAGCTGACAAGCCTTGCATAGGCTCTCCTTCTTGTAGGGGCAAGAAGGTAAACCTCTCACAAGGTTGTGTTTAGATAACCTAGATATATTTTTAAGGTTAACATGACTAAGCCTCTTATGCCACAAAGAATTATTATTAAGTGTTACTTCATTAAACAGGCAGATTTCAGAATGAGATGAATTGAAATCTACTAAATAAATATTACCTATTCTAATGCCTACTAAAATAATATTATTATTTAAAGTAATATTGCAAGAAGAGTTAGAAAATGAAACTTGGTAGCCAGCATCACATAGCTGGCTGACTGAGATCAAATTGTGCTTCAGTCCTGTCACATATGCAACTCTCTTGAAAGTAACATCTCCAATTGTGATCCTGCCATAGCCTTCTGTCTGACCACAACTTGAATCTCCAAAGATAACCTTTGGGCCGAACTTAGCTTTGAATTTTGACAGATGATTTTTATTTCCTGTCATATGCTTGGAGCATCCACTATCCAAATACCACTTATTTTGAGTGTTTGGATAGGCCTTCACCTGCAAGACATTTATTTAGACAGTGTGGACCCAGGTAACCTTGGGTCCCTTGTTTTTCACATAAGAAAAGCTAGAAATAAATGAAAATGCAGGCTGAGGGTGATAACCTAATGGGTGAGATCTCCTAGGTGGGATTCTCCATGCAGATGATGGGTCAACAAACCTAGGGTTTCTATTTTCATTTAGGTTTCTATGGTACTGATGATGATTTTGAAAATCATGTTAAAAACGTCGATCGACGTTCGACGATGGGTGCTCAGATCGTCGAGCTTCGTTCGACCATGGAGCTTCCGATCGTCGAGCGGCGTTCGACGCTCTTTGCATTTCTTTAAAAAATTTCTTTCTCTTTTCTCTCTTAGCTTTATTTAAAGTTTTATTAACTAGGTTTACTTGCTCAGTGTTCTTCATTCCACTAGCTGAAATGAAGTTCACTGGAGTTGAAAGATTATTTTTAAGAATAACTGGGGGTTCACAGGGAGAAGCTCCTAAGCCTAGTTTGTTATTACCTGACCTGGTGTTAGTCATGCTGGTAATTTCTAATAACTTAAGGCTTCTACCATTAAGTGATTCTTCTAACCTCTTAGACTTAGCTAACTCCATTTTAAGAAATTTAATTTCTTCACTACAAGTAGTGAGATCTTCCTTTAACTTAATATTTTCTGTAGCAATTAATTCTGAGTCAGCTAATTTATTTCTAAGTTCTTTAATTTCCTTTTCTGAACTAATTAAGTCTAAGCATAAGGATTTAAAATCTAATTTAAATTCTTCAGAAGTGAAGTCATAAGAAGATAGTACCTCATCTTCTGTTGGCATCTCTTCTTCTGAATCTGAACTCTCTACAGCTGAGTGATTGCTGCAGGCATCTATTGCCATCAGGCAAACTTCCTTTGCCTTCTTCTCTTCCTCATCCTCACTGGAGCTAGAGGAGGAAGATTCTTCATCAGACTCACTCCAGGTTTCAGCAATGAAACCTCTCTCCTTTTTCTTGTTCTTGTAGGAGGATGGTTTGGAGTGCTTCCTGTGCTGTTCCTTGTCTTTTCTCTTTTCTTTGTTCTTTTCCTCTGGACAATCTGGTAAGATATGTCCAGGCTTCCTGCAACCATAACAAATAATTTCTTTAGTGGGAGTGCGATCATACCTTGGTTTTTCTTCATACTTTGAAGATTTTCTTCTGAATTCTTTTCTCCCCATTTTGAGAAATCTCTTGGCAAATAATGCCATGAGCTCCTCATTGGATTGACTGCCTTCTGAAACTTCAGCAGCCTTAAGAGCTAGAGAGTGCTCTTTTCTTGTAGGTGTGGGGGTCTTTGCTTCAGCTTCTGCTTCCCTTGTCTTCAGCACTTGCTCAAAAGACTTGAGCTTGCCGAGAAGGGCTTCAGTTGAGATCTCTGTAGTACTTCTGGCTTCCTTGATAGGCCAGATCCTTAGATCCCATGTGCTAGGGAAGCACATAAGAATCTTATCATTGACCTCTGTCAATGATATGTCCTTGTCAAGGGTCCTCAGCTCATTAATGATTGAGCTGAGCCTTGTGTACATGGCTTCAACTGATTCAGCATCAGTTTTCTTGAAGTTCTCATACTGTGAGATAAGGTTGGACCTTCTATCCTTCCTTTCATCAGCTGAACCAGCTACAATCTGGTTCAGTGTATCCCACATTGCTTTTGCTGAAGGGCAGTCAGCAACCTTCTGAAATACCTCATCAGACATTGTCTGAGCCAGAATGTTCATCGCCTTGGCATCTGCTATCTTTGCCTTCTTGTACTCATCATTGTAATCTGGATGAGGCACTGCACTCATATCAGAAGATGAGGCAGAAGCAGCAGCAGGTGCTCTTGGGGGTCCTGACAAAATAGAAGCAAAGATGCTTTCATCAATAGAATTCATATATAATTTTATCCTTGCCTTCCAGATGCCAAACTTAGCTAAGTTGCATTCTGGAGGTCGGGTGCTAGAATAATCCTTGGACTGGGCCATGATAGTGATAGTGAATATCTATAAACTTTGGTATCTATCAGGATCTTGTGACTTAGGTGTTAGCCTATTCAGTCAGTCAACCTCCCTCTGATACCAATTGAAAGTGAAGGGATAGATACTACTCTAGAGGGGGGGTGAATAGAGTTATGAAATTTTGCACTAGACAAAACTTAATGGTCTACCCAACTCCCTTGGAGTGAAATGCGGAATGAAAAGATTATAGATATAGAATGAACCCTATAGCCTAACACAAGTGTTGTGCACAAACTCAAGCCAACTGTAATTACAGTTAAGGCTTGGAAAACCTAATCAGCAACTAGCAACCTAGTTATATCTATTCACAGCCATAATGCAGGAATTAAACAAGGCAATCCAGACGACACAAGGAGTTTATAGTGGTTCCCCAAACAACTTGGGTACGTCCACTCTTCTACCCACACGGTAGGAATCCACTACAGGTTTTTGATCAGGTGCCATGCCACCAACAGGATCTGCTTCAGGTAGATCCAGAAACCCTTTAGACTTTTGATCAGGTGTCTAAAAACCGAACACAGGTTTTTGATCAGGTGCCCTGCCACCAAGGGATACTTTTGAAGGGAGTAATAACCCTGTACAGGAGGGGGAAAGAAGGTTAAGATGTCTTCTCTATTTTGCAATAGATTAGAGAAGCACAAAGACTTGCACTGAGCTAGAAAGCTCAAAGGAATCAAGGCTCCCCCTGGCTCAAAAATATCCAGGTGAAGTCTTGCTTCAGTGCAGAGAACTCTTCAGAAAGATCTGAAGGAAAAAATACAAGAAGATAATAAATAATAAAATAGAAATCTTCAAGCAGCTGTCTTCTTCTTCTTCTTCTTCAAAAGAACTCTGAGTTAGAACTTCCTGGAACAGGAGAACTCAGGTTGAAGAAGAGCAGAAGAGCTTAACACTTCTCAGTTGAATGAAAATTGCTGAGAGCAGAAAACTTGAACTTGATGAAGGCTTGAATGCTTAAATGAATAACTGGTTAGCTCGCTAGCTAATTTGCTTGATGGCTAGCTCAAATCCTTCTTCAAAGGATTCCTTTTATATCAGCAACAAGCAACGGCTCTCTTCAATTTGAACTGTTTGTCTTCTTCTGAAACTTGAAACCTGCAAATATCACAAGGACAAACAAACTCTGCAGCAAAAACATTCTATAAAAGGAATAAATCTCTTTCGAAGAAGCTGCAGGAAGCAATCTGATAATAAAGTACTAAATAAAATCACATCAGAAATAAACTCTTTATAGCAAAAGGAAGACTTTTCAGTCTAACGGCTACAAAGGACTGACAGCAGATAAAGTAAAATATAATGACAGCTAATAAGACAAACAACTTTATCTGAAAAGATTTTACTCAGGCAAAAGAGATGGAGCATATATTGCCTGGAAATATTATCATAAAACAACTGAAATAACATGTCAGATAAAGTATTAATTTATTAAATAAAATAAATAAATACAAAAATAAAAAGGCAGACAGAAAGCGTCGAACGACCCTCAGAGATCGTCGACCGACGCACGGAGATCGTCGACCTATCGGGCAGATAGTCGAACGATCCAGATAGTCGACCTATCAAAGAAGATAGTCGAACTACCCCGACAGATAGTCGACCTATCAGAGCAGATAGTCGAACTATCAGATAGTCGATCTATCCATACAGATAGTCGAACTATCAAGCGCAAACAGATAGTCGACCTATCAAGCAGATAGTCGACCTATCCCAGAAAACAGATAGTCGACCTATCAACAGATAGTCGACCTATCAAAACAAAACAGATAGTCGACCTATCAAAGAAAGCAGAGATAGTCGATCTATCAACAGATAGTCGATCTATCAAAGCAAGACAGATAGTCGACCTATCAACGCAGACAGAGCGTCGACCAACTGATAGACGATCGTCGATCAGCCGATAGACGATAGTCGAGCGGCGTTCGACTATAGTCGAACGAACAAACTACTTAACCAAATTCTTCATCTGGAAAAGCGGGGACTCTATAGCTAGACCACTAACCAATTACCATAGATATTTCTTGGGTCAAGGGACTAAAAAGATAAGACTAAACTCAAATCAAACTAGGGTACCAACATAACGTGACTAGTCCTAATTAGACTGGATGAGATGCTGACAGAGTTACTTCACTGTTGCTAGAAGTGCTAAGCTCATTTAGTAAGAGCTAGTTTACGTTAAACGTTACTGCATATGTTTATGAATTCATAGAGTCTGACTCATGAAATTCTTTGCAGGCTACGATAGAGATTTTGGAGGAGCTATAGGCCTGGACATGGATGATGATGATCTACTAGATGAGTAGAATCATCAAACGTTTAATTCATGTCTTTGTTTTTGTTTTGTAATAATTCAGACTATGTTTTGGGATAGCATCTGTGTGGTGGTTTGTCGTTTAGGCAAAACCTTTACTTTGATTTATTAGTATGATCTGTCCTGATTATTCCGCTTAGTTTGGATTTTTATTTTGTCTACACTCCAGCACCCCGAAACGTCACTGTTATTTGTCACGAATATAGGAGGAGATTGTAAGTTTATATTCGGACGAATAACGGGTTCGGGGGCTTTGCGGGTCTTAACCCTAGATTTACTCTATAAATACCTAGCTGGGGGCAACGGGGAGGGGGTTCCACTTAGACCCTCCTTCGGATGTTTCGAGCACCTCTTCTTACAGAGAAAACTAGCCTTTTGAGCCAAACATCATAAATTTTAACGAGCTTTCTGAATTAAAATATACCTCCTTTTCGGAATAATAAACTATAAATATACTAAATTATTTTGTATCTGTACAAATAGTGTAGCAGAAGGAAAATTTTCATCTTTTTATCACACATTTCCTAAATTTATTGATTTATATGAGGAAAATAAGCATACAAACACTCAAGCCTTTATCCCACTATACTGATGTCAGTTATATGAATCCTTTGTCGTCATTGTGTCTTATCTTGTCGTAATCTCACTAATGCCTAAGTACATCATGTATTTCTTTATAGTTTCATTCCAAGTCTTTATTGGTCTATCCCTCCCTCATCTAACATGTCTAGCGACTAGACTCTCACAACACATAACAGGTGCCTCTAATGGTCCCCTTTGTACGTGTCCAAACCATTTTAGACGAGCTTCTCGCATTTTCTCTGAAATTGGTGCTACTCCTGCGTGATACTTTCATTCCTAATTTTCCCCTTTTCATAGGAGAAACTAAGTTTTTTTTAAAAAAACAAAGGCTACGATGACTGTGATGAATATCTGTGGAGTCTGGAGTAGGGCTGAACATATTATTCAAAACTCGAAAATCGCTCGAAAATCGTTTAAAAATTGAGTCGAATCGGAATCGGTTAAAATTGATTTAACTCGAAAATCGCATGAAAATGAAACATTACTCTACATAGCATGCACAGCAGAGTTTCCATTTGCGACATCAAAGCTCGACGTGCACGACAGCAATCTGTAAAACATCCACCAAAGCATAGACCGCCCCTTCTTCTTCTTCTTCGGACTCATACTCTCATACTTCTTCCCACTCATCATTGCAAAGGGCTTCACCAGGCTCTGCCCGCAGTTCTGATAGTGAAAGCAGGGGAAGGACGCGGCTCTCACCTTGGCCTTACCCAAGCACTTAACGGTCTTCTCCGGAACGGTCTCCTTTTTAGAGAAGGTGTAGCTCCTCAGAAACTTCTGCCGGCAAGATAAGCTGTCGATCACCGTCGACCATTGCCGGTTATCGCCGCCGCTGCCGCCGGGGGTCAGAGATCGAACAAACTTTGCATCGGACTCGGCCCACCTGTATAGATTGGTGTTGGCTGCAGGGTGCACTGGCACATGAGCATCGATGCAACCAACGGAAGACTGGCAAGCAGGGCTCATAGCAAATACCGCCGCTGTGGGAAAAGTGGGAATTAAGAGGGGAGTTATTAACCTCTAATTTGGGCATATGTGGCGGATTAATGCGGCGTTGTTGTCTTCTTCACGCTTGCCGGGCACTGTGCTGCTGGCAAATGGCAGTCATTAGTGGGGCTATATTTGATTGGGCCGTCGCCAGTGCATCTGGTGTGTGGAAACGTCACTTTAAAGTTAGAGGGGAAAGGTGGGTGTCGAAACGGAGCAGATTGGGGCCGTTTTCTTCTTACTGCGGGTGCAAACGGAGCAAATGCCGCCGACGACCATTTATTTACCCGCAGTCTGGCGGCATTTGCTCCAAATAGAAGTGGCGAATCCCCGAACCAAACGAAATCTTAATATTCTCCGGGCATGTGATTTTGGGGAAGGATTTATAATTGGAATTTTGAAAGACTAGAAAGCTCAAACCATTTAGAGCCCATGCTGTCAAGGACATGTTCCCTTCACCAAGGGACCCACGGCCTTAGGTCTTCTTGTCACCCCCTCACAATTAAGAAATTCAACAAGAAAGGGGCACATCTTTAAAGAAATTTGAAAAACTCATAAGAGTTAACGAAGACAGAGATTTCAAAAATAAATAAAGTTATTGCACCAAATTTTAAAAAAAAACAAGAAAATATTAATATATTTAATGCCGTCAATTTTTTTTAATTATAGAATCATATCAAAATACAGTAATTAGAAAGCCAACTCAATTCTAAGAATCATATGCACAGTCTCTAAGGGTCAGTTAGTTCCAACGACATTGATATTAAAGCATTTAATCCATTATTAATATACAAGGGAAATTACATTGAGTTTAAATTCAAATTTTTTGTTGATAACTTTCTGTCAGAGAAATTGACATTAATCACTTTTTATTGTTCGTTTGCAAAAAAATTTTCAATCATAGGAATTGGTATTGGTCAATGCTCTCAATTAAAAATAACAAACAGGGATTTTTCGCCCGACATCAATTTTAACAGCCGGACAAGATTTTTTCGTCATGACGTGATGTTTTGTCCGGACTTAAATTTTTCGGCCTGAACGCGAAATTTTTCGTCCGAACGCGATTTTTTCGTTGAGACGCAATTTTTTCGCACGGACGGGATTTTTCCGCCCGAACTAAAATTTTTCGCTCCGACACTACTTTTTCGCCCGTACAGGACTTTTAATCTTGGACGTGATTTTTCAATCAGACGTGACTTTTTCGCCCGAACATGATTTTTTTCGTCTGAACGCGATTTTTTCGCAGGACGCGATTTTTTCGCCGCGACGCGATTTTCGAAAGGGATTTTCTTTTTCTCCCTTTTCAATGAAAGATTCATATCAAGCAATTTCAATGGACCCGGTGTGATTTTTCGCCCGGACGCGATTTTTTTGCCGGGAAGCAATTTTTTCGCTCGGGCGCGACTTTTTCGCCCGGACGCAATTTTTTTCACTCGGACTCAATTTTTTCGCCCCGAAGCGAAATTTCCGCTTCGGGGCGAAAAAGTCGCGCCCGGGCGAAAATTTCGCGCCCGGGCGGAAAAGTCGCGCCTGGGCGGAAAAGTCGTGCCCGGGCGGAAAAATCGCGCCCGAGCGGAAAAATTGCGTTCGTGCGAAAAAACCGCGTCCACGGGCGAAAAAAACGTGTCGGGGCAAAAAAAATCGCGTCCGGGCGAAAAAATCGCGCCCGGGCGAAAAAATCGCGTCCAGACGAAAAAATGGAGCCAGGACGTAAAAATCAAGCTCGGGCAAAAAAATCGGGCCCGTGCGAAAAAATCGCTTTCGGGCGAAAAATACGCCCACGGGCGAAAAAATAACTTGGGGCCAAAAAAATCGCGTCCGTGCAAAAAAATGGGTCTGAGCGAAAAAAATCGCGTGTAAGTGAAAAAATCACGTCCAGGTGAAAAAATCGCGTCCGGGCGAAGAAAACGCCCACGAGGGAAGAAAACGCCCCTGATCGAAAAAATCACGTCTGGTCGAAAAAATCGCGAAAAAATAGCGTCGTGGCCAGAAAATCACGTATGTGCAACAAAGTCGCGTTCGGACGAAAAAATCACGTTTGGTCCAAAAAAATTGCATTCATACAGAAAAAATTACTCTTCTTTTGAAAAACCGATGTTGACAATCTCAATATCTGCACCTGGAGATAGACATTGAACCAATAAGTTTTTAGTTTTGTGTGAATATCTACGGCTTTCCACCAGAAAACCAATCCCACTCTACAATTGTTGATACGAACAGTGGAAATGACCTTCATTTTCTTAAAGTCAATACTTTAATATCAATGTCGATGAAACCAACGGACATTAAGTGATTCATTTTTAAAAATATTGATGGAAATTAAAAAATCTTATACATGAGATCGATTTAGCTCGGAATCTGATCGGACATGCAAACAGTCAAAGTAAATAGCAGTACGCGGGGTGCGAGCGAGCGGTGCGTGGCAGCGCGAGGGCGCAGTTCGGCGGCGGCAAGTGGTCACGCGGGGTGCGGTCGTGCGGGCCAGCCGGGGGCGTACGTGCGCGCGCAGGCCGCGCACGTGCTAGATGCGAGGGGCGCGCCTGCGTGCGCGTCGGTCCGGCGCGCACTGGTAGTGCATGACCGCCCGCAGGCCGGGCACGTGCGCGGATTCAACCTCCTTCTTGGGTGCTTTCGGGACTTGCGGCTTCACGCGCATGACTTGTCTGGTCTGGTTCATGAACACTTGATCTGATTCCCGCTGGTTTGACTTGGAAATTACAAGGGGAACCCTATCAAATGCCCCAAAATTTTCGTAAGTCATGACCCACGAAGCGATGATCGCGGGAATTTCCTGCTTTTCCTGGAGCATCCCGGTCATTAGGAAAAATTATCTTTCATTCTTGCGAGATATTGGACAGATTGATTTCTATTCACTGCCTGTTTTGAGGCAGGAAATTTTGGCAAGAAATATTTTGCCGTCTTGTGCACCTTCCATTATGAGTGAGTTATTAATCTCTAATTTGAGCATATGCGGCGGATTAATGCGGCGCCGTTGTCTTCTTCATCGCATGCTGGGCACTGTGCTTGTTGAAATTGGTGAAGTGGAAGTGGGGGTGATCGGCAATCCGGGCGACCTGGGTGGTTTGACCGCGCGGACTGGTTCTAGTCCGGCGGGTTGGTAGTTGGCGACCTGGGTAGTGAGCTGCGGGTTGGCTTTGCGGACTGTGCGGACTGGTTGAGTCCGGCAGTGGGCCGAGCTCTGCAAGGAAGTGTGCGCGGCCCGTGCGGACTGGGCTTGGAGTCCGCACGTCCTCTTTGAAGGGTGGTAGCCGCGGTCTGGGCTTGGAGCTAGCGGACTGGACTTTGTATCCGCCGAGCTCGCGCCTTCCTGTCTTGCTCTTGTGGAGTTGGTTTCCGCAGTTCCGCTGTGATTGGGCTTGTGCCAGTGGTCGCGGACTGCGCGAGATGAATTCGGTTTCCGCAGTATCCGCTGTGACCGGGCGGGTTGCCTGTGGATGCAGTCTAGTGCTTGCGGGTTGTTTGAGCTTTATCGAGCGGACTCGGCGAGATGGCGTTGCTAGTCGCGACCAAGGGGCGGTGTCTCTATCTCATAGGGTGGTGACCGCACTCCTCACCCGGCCTATAAATAGGACCCCCCGGCACCTCATTTGGTAGCAGAGTGAACAGTAAGTTGGGCTTGAGTGTTGGCTGCAGACTCGATTTTTTGTATCCGCGCGGGCTGTTGCTTAACCGGTTTCTGTGTGCAGGTGGCGCGGCTAGCAGTGTCAAACCAGGAGTTTGGTTCTGACCGCTGGAGTTAGCGGGCTGCATTGGCGGTTATCAACATCAGTTTTATCTCAAGTTTCTTCTCTGTCCGCGCGACCTCGCGGTCTCGGCGGATAGGCGGCTTGTTCCTCCGTTCAGCAGCAGTTAGGCGAATAACGGGTTGTCCGCGCGACCTCGCGGTCTAAGCGGATTCCTTGTTATTGTTCGGCTTCAGCAGTTTGGCGGTGTGCGGACTCGGCGAGCTCGGCGGTCTCAGCCGACTTGGCGGTCTCAGTGTTATATCCGCCCGGCTTGTTTTTTCTGCTTTTTCATACTGGCGAAATCATGTCTCGCCACGTATGCCTCGCCTTGTAAAGAAGTTGAATAAAATTTTGATCTGCTTTCTTCTGTCTGTGTGTTTGGTTATCTAAGTTGCTTCCTACTTTCCGCGGTTCAAGTTGTGATCTGGGTAGTGCCGAAGATATTAATTTAGTGTTTGGGCTACCTTGTTGATCAACTTGAGAAAATTCAACATGGTATCAGAGGAAGGTTCAGTTGCTTGAGCGGTGATCAACATGCTTTGTTGTTTCTCTGTGTGCTTCTGAAGGATAACCAAGTTAGCGCCATGGACGGTGGTCTTGCAAGAGGTCTTGGTATTGAGCTTTTGACGCCGACTAACTTTAAGAAATGGAAGTCGTGCATGAAGAGCTATCTTCTGGGTGAGGAGTTATTGGAGGTCGTCGGTGGAGATGATCAAGTAGAAATAACTGCTGAGTTTGGTACAGCCGAGCAGGTGAGAGTGTGGAGGAAGACAAATGCCAAGGCTGACGGGCGGTGTCACCTGAACTCTTTGATCACATCTTAGGATGTGAGTCTGCTGCTGAGATTTGGACTTCCCTTGATGGGTTGTTCAATAGGAAGAATGTAGCAAGACTACAGTTCTTAGAGAATGAGTTGGCTAAGGCAACTCAGGGAGATCTTTCTATCTCCAAATTCTTCTTGAAGATAAAGAGCTTGTGTGCTGAGCTCTCTTCTCTTGATCCTGATGAGCCGATCTCCGAGGCTAAGCTAAAGAGGCACATAATCCGCGGTTTGCGGAAGGAGTATGTGGCCTTCGTTACTTCTGTTCAAGGCTGGGCTACTCAGCCCTCTCTTCTGGAGCTGGAGAATCTGCTTGCCTCGCAGGAGAGCTTGGCAAGACAGATGGCCGGGGTGACGGTCTCTGAAGGAGCTAGTGATGCTCTCTTCACTGAGAAGAAGAAGAAGAGATGGGAAGGGAAGAAGAAGCAGACTTCGGCTGGAGATGAATCTTCTTCCTCTAAACAGCAGGAGGGGAGCCTTGCTCCTAAGAATGATTGGAAGAAGAACCTGAAGTGCTTCAGGTGTCATCAACCAGGCCACTTCAAGCGAGACTGCAAGGTCAAGCTGCAGCCTGGGCATGCTGCAGGCAAGGAGGAAGCCTCCTCAAGCAAGGAGGAAGCTGGCTGGGGTGGAGCGTTCATGACGGGCACTTGTGTCCGTGCTTTGTCCACCAGTGACATGGAGGACGACTGGATCGTTGACTCCGGGTGTGGTCATCACCTCACCGGAGATTTGTCAAAGTTCTCTTCGCTGCAGGCATACTCAGGTAACGAGGCTATCATTACTGCTGATAATACTATTCATGCAGTAGAGAAGGAGGGTATGGTAACGGTGGGCAGTGATAAGGGGCCACTCACGTTAAGGAGTGTTTATCACGTACTGGGTATGAAGAAAAACCTCTTCTCTGTGACCAACGCGGTTGATGCTGGTTATTACTGATAGTTTATCTTTCAAGACAGCCTAAACACCTAGAGGGGGGGGGGGGGTGAATAGGTTCTGCTTATTTATAAAAACTTCTAGACAGAATTCAATTTAATGGCTAACACAATAATCACAGCAATCACAGAAAATAAAACATCACAGATTGCACAATGTTTTATAGTGGTTCCTCAAGGTCTGGGTACATCCACTTTCCCCCCTTCACCTATCTAGCAGTATGCTAGATTCGGCCAAACTTCCACTAATCTCAGATCAACAGATCCTACAACTCAGAACCCAACTGGTTCCTATAACTCAGGCACAACAGCCCTACCTCAGCCTTGCCCCAAGGCCTACAACTCAGAGAAGACCCTTCTCCTACACTCAGGCAAACAGCCCTACCACTCAGAGTTCAACACTCCTACACTCAGCCTTTATAACCCAGGCTTACAACTCAGATCTGTGTAAACAGATCCTACAGAAATATAGAAAAGATTATTTAACTGTCTTGCCTAAATTGAGAGAGAAAAGGCCAAGACAATTCTTGATCAGCTGATGAAATCAACTGTATCTGAGCTTTCTTCAAAGCTTCTTGAATATGAACTTAGCTGAGTTGATTTCCAAACAGCTTCTTGAGAATCCCCTGGTGGTTTCTTTCTTCTTCTTCAAATTCTGGCTTGATCTCTCTCTATCCAGCACTTTGAATGATTCTTCTGAATTCTGATTAGAACTCTTCTTTGATCTATCCTTAGATAGTCTTCTTAGATCTTCCGGAGAAGATCTTCTTAAGTGCCTAGCACTTTCTTGAAATGAATTGGATTGTAATCCTTCTCAACTTTTTGATTCTCAACAACGTTTTTTTTTTAAAAGTTGCTTTCTCCTTCTGAATCTGTCTATTTATAGACTTTCTTCATGGTAACCGGCTGATCCGGTTTCTAACCGTTTTCTGACAAGTCTGACAGCTTCAGTTAACCGGTGGCAACCCATAGCTGTCAAGTCTTCAAACAAGTCCTGTGCCTTAGTCTTGAACCACAAGTTGTCGAGACAGTCTGTCAGAAAGTGTCGAGACTATCTGTCTATCTGTGTCGACACAATTGACTTTGGTGTCGACACAGTCTTCAGTGATGTCGACTAAGTTGCCTTTGAGTCGACACAGCTTCTTCTGAAAATAACTTGGTCTTGACTCTTCAGTGTGTCGACACAAGTCCTGTGTGTCGACACAGTTGTTGTAGAATCATAACTTAGTAAGTGTCGACTTAGCCTTCAGGTGTCGACACAGTCTTCTTTTAACCCTGCTATAATGTGTCGACTCAATCACAATGTGTCGACACATTCTGCTGGTGTAGACAAACTTGAGGTCGACTATATTCTTCTGTGTCGACACATCCTGCTGGTGTAGACAAACTTGAAGTCGACTATATTCTTCTGTGTCGACACATTTTCCCAATGCTGAGGTCGACGCTTTTCTTCTGTGTCGACACAAATTCCCAGTGTTGTGTCGACTTACTTCTTCTGTGTCGACACACTTTCCCAGTATTGTTGTAGACTAACTGCTATGTGTCGACACTGCTTCCCAGTGTTGTGTCGACTAATTTCTTCTATGTGTCGACACATCCTTCTCTGTGTCGACACTTGGACTTAGAATTTTTCTGCATACTTTATTAATTCTTCACCTGCACATGTCAACTCAAAACAACATCAAATACACCTTGATGTATATCATTGAGCTAAGTTGGGCTTCTTCAAATCAGGTACACATTTTCCAATGTACCCAACAATCTCCCCCTATTTGGAGAAGTCATAACCCTATAACCAATGATATACACCATTTATACAAAGTATAAACTGATGATAAATGACATAACATGAATACTTAATATAAACAAAACATAAAAACAATCCATCACAGAATGAACATTATATGATGCCAAACAACATTTTGTTTATAACCTGATAATGTTTGAATACAGAGAATTACATTTAATGATTTAATCAAAACATTACAAAATACTTTGAAAGAACTAAAAAAACTAAGACTGATCAGGCTCTTTAATGACAATCCCTTTGCCAGATAGAACTTGAGCCTTCACAGGAGCTTCAGAATCTTCAGCTGGCTTCTTGCCTTTTAGATCAGCCTTCTTCTTTGCTTCTTCCTTGAGCCTTTGCCTTTCAAAATAATGAAAGGGCTTTGGAAAATATTTGCTTGGCTCCTGAGCATCTGTAGGCAGCCTACCCAGCTTGGCTTTTCTTCTAAACTGTACAATGGCCTCTTGCCTGACTTCATACTTTTGTCATTCCCTCTCATTGTACCACTTGCCTCTTTCCTGCACTTGGTCTTTGACAGCCTTCCATGCAGTGAGTATTATATTTCTGGAAGTAGGACTCCACTGCTCAAAGTCTGGCTTAAGTTCAGCCTGCTCTCTAAACCTTTTCTTAGATAGAAGAGCATCTTGCTGGTCTTTCAAAGTAGCCTCAGGCTTATCAACCTTCCCAATAACAATATTAGTAACCTCCTTTGGAGGACTATACATCCCTTGAACCTGTTGATCAATCATATCAAAATCTGGAGGGGGGTAAATGACTTGGGCAACCTCAGGTTGATTGCCTTCAAGTAGACTTGTTTGTATTCCTGACTCAGCCACCATAGCATCATCACACAATGGGGGATATCCTAATGTGGCTCGAATACTATTGGTCACCCATTTAGAGTGCTCTGAGCCTGCATGAACTAGCATCCTCTCCCCCTTTATGGCTTCTCTAGAAACATGATCTCTGAGATCTTCCTTTTGAAATCTGATTTGGCCATCCAGATAATTGACACCCTCTTTAAAAAATGGTTTTAACTTTTGAAGCTTTTCAGATATTTCTTTTTGAGAGGTAGTGATTGCAGTCTTAACAGAAGCAATAGCAGCTTGAAAGTTCTTATCAAATTCTTCCATTTCTTTTGTTTTATCTGCAGGCAGGCCTGGAACAATCTTTTGCAATTCCTCTATTATCTTATGATGAGATTCAGTTAAATTATCATTCATTCTTAACTGATTTTCCAAGACATAGCTTTGCTTTAAAGCAATGTCATCCACTTTAGGGATGATAGTCTGTTGTTGTTTTGCTAGATATACCACAGCATTACCACCCTTATGGAAGCAATCTGTCATTTCTTTCTTATGCATGTTGACTTGAAACTGGATGGACTTTATATCCTGAGCTAAGTCAAACTGAAGTGACTTGCTATTTTCATCAACATACTTTTCCAGAGCCATTCTGTGTTCATCCAATTTCACCTGTAGATCTGCCATAAACTTGTTCTGATCAAAGGCAGGAGATACTTGTGGAGGTGTTGTCTGTAAAGCTTGCTTATAATTCTTGCTTCTTCTCTTAAATACAACAAGTTTTCTTTTCTTGGCCATCCTGGCTTCTTCAGTTTCAGTATCAGACGAAGTATCTAGGTGAACTCTTTCTTGAGGAGGATGAAGTGTTTCTGTCCCTGTGACCTGTTGCTCAGTCTCAACATCCACTGGCTCCCCCTCAACCTGTGGCTCAACTTCAGCTTCCTGATCAATTTCCATACCTATGGATTTCTCAATTTCTTGTCCTCCTCCTACTTTATCAGTAGTAGTATCAGCATCAGGGAATAACTCCTCCAGAGTAAATTCCAGTTGAGCTGTAACTTCTGCAGCAGTTAAATCTTGAGATAAGTCTAACTGTGCTTCCTCTTGCACCTGTACTGACAACAGTTTTTCCTGTACTCGTTCAGTAATTGTAGTATCTAGAGTAGGAGTGGACACTTGCTCCCCCTGAACCTGTGCAGTAATAAGAATATGAGCAATGTCTTTTATAGTAAAATACATTAGCTCCCCCTACACTAGTACCTTATCAGGAGTAGATACATTTTGAGCAGGAGAGTGAACTTGCTCCCCCTACATCTGTGCAGGTGTTGACACTTGCTGGACTATAGTTGAGTCAGGCTGTTCTTCAACCTGTGTCCTGAGTGGGTCTTCTTGTTGTTGTTCAGTTTCTTGAGTTTGAGAAGGGGATTTCACAGGGGTGTCTGGCCTGCTCTCTTCAGGCACATCCTTGGACAGCACCCTATCCCACCTAGAGAACAGTCTCATATCCATCCTTCTCATATGATTAATCTTAGTCCCTGGCAGTTGCTGCATCACTTCAGGAATCACTCCAGTGAGATATAAGCTCATGATTCTAGCCATGTTGGGCTTCTTGATTCCTTCTTTGATCTTGTCAAAGAGTACTCCTGACCAATCAGTAGGAATTGTAAAAACAATCCTGGTCATAAGGCTGAACATATAGGCAGAAATCCTATCATGTCCACCTGTCTTGCAGAGGATCACTTTCCCAACAATTTCAGACAAGAACTTCCCTTGCTGATTCATACCCTTCCTGTTGAATGCAGCTCCAATCTTCATGCTCGAGTCCAGTCCACACCATTGAAGGGCTTCCCTTGTCTTAGAACTAGGAACTTCCTCTTCATTCTCAACTACTTGTAATTGAAAGATCTTTCTTAAACTTTTTGGAGTAATCTTCACCTTAGTCCCTTGAACATTGGACTTAATCTTGAGGCCATTTGAGTGGACTGATGCAGAGATAAAGAACTCGTGCACCTCCTTCTTCCAAATTTTAGTCGGTTCTGAGATTAGAAATTCTAACCCTGACTCGGAGAGGAGGGTGATAACCCCTTGAACATCTGGCGGCGCATCTGCAAAGGCCTGGCGCACCAACTCATACCCTTCATTGACGTTGTCTTCAATCCTTGGCGCCATCGATTCGTCGAGAAAGCTTGAGAGAAGAGAGAAAGATAGACTGTCGACACAGGGTTTTAGTCTCGAAAACCTTGGAAGCGTGTCGACAGATAGAGTTTTTGACCTATTTATACCTTCTGTTGAAAGAAGTTCAAAAGGCGCCAAAAACAGTCTAAATGTGTCGACACAGACGGAATGTGTCGACACAAACTTCTATTGTCTCGACATTACTTCAGCCTACTATGTGTCGACACCAATTTGTGGTTATGTCGACACCTTGGATACATAGTAGATAGACAGAAATTCTGTGTCGACTCTAAGGATAAGTGTCGACACATATTCTGTAAGTGTCGACACCATTATCCTGGTTGAGTCGACATTACATTTCTGGTTAAGTCAACAATATAACTCTTAAGTGTCGACACATATTCTCTGTGTCGACACAATATTTCTGACTTGTCGACATTATTTCTCTGAGTCGACACATTATTACTGAATGTGTCGACACATTCTTACTTAGCCAATTTCTGTTGGTTCAACACCACTTTTAAGTGTTACTTCAATGTGTTCTTTTTTAACACTTAATTATGTTGTTATTACTTACTTGCTTCAATTGCATTGTTAATGATTTTGTTAATACATTAATCAATGGTTAACATACCTAATTCAATTTTGAATTTATTGAATTTGGTTTCATCTAAAGGCTTAGTAAATACATCTGCTATTTGATAATCTGTTTTTACAAATTCCAATGAGATGTCTCCTTTTTCTACATGTTCTCTAAGAAAATGGTATTTGATTTCTATATGCTTAGTTCTACTATGAGAAACTGGATTATTAGCAATAGAAATAGCACTCTTAGAATCACATAAAAGGGGTGTTCTACTTACCTGAATACCATAATCCTTAAGCCGATGCTGCATCCACAATAGCTGTGCACAGCAGCTTCCAGCAGCAACATACTCTGACTCAGCTGTGGAAATTGCCACACTGGTCTGCTTCTTACTACTCCATGATATTAGTCTTCCTCCCAGGAATTGACAAGTACCTGTAGTACTTTTCCTGTCCTCTCTACATCCTGCAAAATCTGCATCTGAATAGCCTGTTAGTAGAAAATCTCTATTCCTAGGGTACCAAAGGCCTAGATTAGGAGTGCCCTTTAGATATCTCAGAATCCTTTTGACTGCAGTATAATGAGATTCTTTAGGGCAGGCTTGGTACCTAGCACAGACACATGTTGCATACATAATGTCTGGTCTACTAGCAGTAAGATATAGTAGAGACCCAACTATTCCTCTATACAATGACTCATCAACAGGTTTACCTGCCTCATCTTTGCATATAGGCATACTTGTTCCCATAGGAGTTCTCATGGTGGAGGATGACTCCATACCATATTTCTTAATTAATTCTTTGGTGAACTTAGACTGGGATATGGACAATCCATCATCAGTCTGTCTTACTTGGAGTCCCAAGAAGAACTTAAGTTCTCCCATACTGCTCATCTCAAACTTCCCTTGCATAAGTTTGGCAAACTTTTTACAAAGGTTGTTTTCAGTAGATCCAAAGATTATGTCATCAACATAGATCTGAACTAAGATGATCTTACCTTTGGATTCCCTAAGGAATAGAGTTTTGTCTATCTTTCCTCTTGAGAATTTATTCTCAATGAGGAAGGTAGACAGGGTTTCATACCAAGCCCTTGGAGCTTGTTTTAACCCATACAAAGCTTTTCTAAGCTTATACACAGAATCAGGTTTAAGAGGATCTACAAAACCTGATGGCTGCTCTACATATACTTCTTCTTTAAGATCACCATTCAGAAATGCTGACTTCACATCCATCTGGTATACTTTGAAGTCTTGGTAGGCTGCATAGGCAAGGAACATTCTGATTGCCTCCAGCCTTGCTACTGGAGCAAAGGTTTGATCAAAGTCAATCCCTTCTTCCTGCCTGTATCCTTTTGCAACTAACCTTGCTTTATTCTTCACTATTATCCCACTTTCATCTAGCTTGTTCCTATAGATCCACTTAGTGCCAATTATGTTGTGGCCTCTTGGTTTAGGAACAAGCTCCCAGACTTTGCACCTTCTGAATTGATTCAGCTCCTCTTGCATAGCATCAATCCAGTGCTGGTCTTGGATAGCTTCTTCAAACTTCTTAGGTTCCATTTGAGACAAGAAACTTGAATGCAAAACTGTGCTTTGATTTCTGCTTCTAGTTTGCACTCCTTGTCTTGGATCACCAATTATCTGATCAGCAGGATGATCTCTTAGATATCTTATAGCTGGAGGAAGATTCCCTTCAGGTTGAGCATCTCCAGCTTCTTCATTCTGCTGAACCTCTTGGTTTTCATCAGCTTCCATTATCTCTTGTACTCCCCCTAGGACAGCAGCCTTCATTTTCCAATGCTCCATCTTCCTTTGAAGCTTCAGCAATGGAGAGCTTGTCCATCCTCTTGCTTATACCTGTTGAGTCATTTGATCTACAAGACAACTCACAATTGATTAATCTTGTTTCATCAAATACAACATGCACAGATTCTTCAACAACTTGAGTAGTTAAGTTGAAGACTCTATAGGCCTTACTATTTGTGCTGTACCCAACAAATATCCCATCCTGGGATTTGGCAGCAAACTTAGTCAAATATGACTTGCCATTGTTAAGTATATAACACTTGCAACCAAAGATCCTAAAATAGGATAGATTTGGTTTTCTGCCTTTCACAATCTCATAGGGAGTCTTTCTGTGGCTTTTGGTGATAGAAGCCCTATTGATGACATGACAAGCAGTGTTAACTGCCTCAGCCCAAAAATATTCTGGGAGAGAGGTGTCACTCAATAGAGTTCTACCAGCTTCAATTAATGTTCTATTCTTTCTTTCAGCAATTCCATTTTGCTGAGGTGTTCTAGGTGAGGAGAACTCTTGGAAAATCCCAAAGTCTTTACACAAGTTTGTTATGCTTTCAGATTGAAACTCAGTACCATGGTCACTTCTGATTTTGACCACTGTACTATTCAGTTCATTCTGAATTTGCTTTACAAAATTAAGTAATACACTTGGGGTTTCAGATTTTTGTCTCAGAAAGAACACCCATGTAAATCTAGAATAGTCATCTACAACCACAAAAGTGTAGACCTTCCTACCTAGACTATGAACTGGCATAGGACCAAAAAGATCCATATGCAAGAGGTATAAGCACCTCACAGAATCCTTGTTTTCAAGGCTTTGAAAGGAGGATTTTGTCTGCTTTCCCTTTTGACAAGCTGAGCATATCCCTTCCTTTATACACTTAATTTGAGGTCCATTCCTCACTAGCTCTTTGCTAAAGAGTTGGCCAATTGTCTTGTAGTTTAGATGAGCCAATCTCTTGTGCCACTTAACACAATGAGAAGCATTGTCATCAGCTACAAGACAGATGGGAGAAGCCTTATTCTCACATTCAAAATTAAGACAATATACATTTCTCTTCCTATACCCAGTCAATATGATCTTTTGATCACTTGACCTCTTGATATGACATCCATCTTTAACAAATGAAATGTCATATCCTAAATCACTTAGCTGGCTTATGCTTATTAGATTATGTTTCAAACCCTTTACATAAGCCACTTGAGTGATAGTAATTAGGTTAGAAGAAATGTTACCAAACCCTTTGATGACTCCTCTTTCAGATCCACCAAAGATCACTTTAGGTCCATCTTTGACAGATGAATACTCCTTCAGCAGCCCCTTTGTTCCAGTCATGTGCCTGGAACAACCACTATCCAAGTACCATATAGGGGCATGGTTACTTGGATTCACCTGCAATACAGAATTACTTACCCTTAGAACCCAAGTAAGTCTTGGGTCCTTGGTTCAGGTTAGCATTAATAAAGCTATCATAACCTCTTCTAACAGGTAGACTCTTATTCTTTATAACACTTGTGTTATACCAACAGTCTAATGCAAAATGGCCTCTCTTGCCACAGCACCAACATTCAAACTTATTGTATCTAGATCTAGATACATCCTTGTCAGAAGAATTTCTGTTCATTGCTGGTGCTGTTGCAACTTCACCTACTGATTTCTTAAAACCATTGGGTTTATGACCATAGGTAGGCCTGCTTGCATTTACACCCTTGTTCTTCAGAACATTAGTCTTAATATGACCTTGAATGTCTTCATGATCATATTTGTTAGAAGGCACTTCACCTTACTAAACTTTATGGAGACTGAAAGGTTTAGTGGCTGAATAGGAGCTTTGCCTTTCCTCTTGAATCTGCCAGCCCTGGAGTTACCTTTAAATCCTAATCCAGCCTTACCCTTTTGAGTGACAAATTCATCTATCAAGGGTAAGACAGATTTTGGCTTAGAGTAACTAGCCACTAAATCCCTTTCAATTCTAAGTCTGGCCTCCAGACTCTTCACTTGATCATTAGTATAATTAATTGTGCCCATCTGAATAATAGTTATATTCTTCAGCTTGGCAATTTCATTTAATTTTTGATCAATGACTTTTTCTAACTCAGTTGTAGCCAACCTTAGTTCAGCAATTTCCTGAGCCTGAGATTTAACCAGGTTCTTGCTTTTCTTAAGGGCCTGCAACAGGTCCCCATACTTGTCTATCAATTGATAGACATCTCCTTCAGATTCAGATGCATCTACATCTGTTGATGCAGATGTAGCTGATTCTTCACTTGTACAACAAACAGATGTAATAGAAGGACATTGTACCTCATTATGACCAGACTGATTCTGGCATATGTCCTCTTCTGATCCTGCCATCAGCCCCATACACTGCTGATCCTTTTGTTCATTGATGGAGTCTAGCAACTGCAGAAACTCCTCTTCTTCAGATGCAGCATATAGTCCAATATATGCTTCAGCTTCAGATTCTGACTCTGAAGTTGACTGGTCTGATAGACTCTTATCTTTCTTTGCTACAAAGGATTTCTCCTTCTTGCCTTTCTGATAAGTCTTCTTCTTTTCTGAAGGTTCCTTTCTCTTGTCAGGACAATCAGCCACTACATGTCCAGGCCTATTGCAACAATAACAGACAATCTTTGAAGTAGTGGCTTTGCTGGGCTTTGATCTGCTCTTCTCTTTCCTTGATGACCTTTTCTTCTTATAATAGTCATCAACTTGCTATGATGGGGAAGGCCTAGACTTCCACTGCTTCTTCTTCAAGAACCTCTGGAATTGTCTTGTGAATGCAGCAAAATCTGCATCTGAATCACAGCTTTCAGAATCCTTGTTTGAACTTTCAGAACTATCTTCTGTAACTTCCTTAGGAGGAGATGGTGATATCCTCCTATTCTTTCTAGTGGCTTCAGCATTGAATGCCACAGTCTTTTCTCTATGCTCTCCTCTTGAGTTTCTTTCCTCCTCCTTCCTCACCATAAGTTGCATTTCATAGGATAGCAACTTTCCAAACAGGGTTGGAGGAGATATCTCTGCCAATTTAGCCACTTCTCTTATGGCACAGATCTTTGTATCCCAATCCTTTGATAAGGATCTTAAGAATTTGTCATTCAGTTCATAGGTACTGAAGACTCTTCCATAGGATATTAGCTCATTCACAATTCTATAGAATTTCTTATAGCACTCAGTTATGCTATCAGATTTTCCTTGTCTAAAGCTTTCATACTCCTGATTTAGCATAGACTTCCTGTCCAGCCTTACTTCTTCAGATCCCTCCATGTAGACAATCAATGTGTCCCACATCTCCTTGGAGGTCTTGCAGTGAATCAGATTCTGAAATGTTGAATCATCTATGGCACTAACAATGATGTTCTGTGCCCTTTTGTCCATGGTTGCCAAGATGATTTCATCCTTGGTCATTTCTGAATAAGTCTTTGGTATGTTGGATATTTGCATCCACAGCTGAAATCTTCTTGGGATAAAGGGCCCTTCCTGTACTGTGATATAAATCCTTGGGTCAGATGCCTCCATAAACAATCTGACTCTTTCTTTCCAGATCCCAAAGATTTCCTTCCTGCATATGGCTAATTTCATAGACCCTAGCTCCTTATGATTTTCTCCAGAACCCATCTTCTTGAATCTTGAATCTGCCTTTCAGATCTACCTCAGACTGTTAAGTCCTTTTTGAGGAACCTCCCTCTGATACCACTTGATAGTTTATCTTTCAAGACAGCCTAAACACCTAGAGGGGGGGGGGGTGAATAGGTTCTGCTTATTTATAAAAACTTCTAGGCAGAATTCAATTTAATGGCTAACACAATAATCACAGTAATCACAGAAAATAAAACATCACATATTGCACAATGTTTTATAGTGGTTCCCCAAGGTCTGGGTACATCCACTTTCCCCCCTTCACCTATCTAGCAGTATGCTAGATTCGGCCAAACTTCCACTAATCTCAGATCAACAGATCCTACAACTCAGAACCCAACTGGTTCCTACAACTCAGGCACAACAGCCCTACCTCAGCCTTGCCCCAAGGCCTACAACTCAGAGAAGACCCTTCTCCTACACTCAGGCAAACAGCCCTACCACTCAGAGTTCAACACTCCTACACTCAGCCTTTATAACACAGGCTTATAACTCAGATCTGTGTAAACAGATCCTACAGAAATATAGAAAAGATTATTTAACTGTCTTGCCTAAATTGAGAGAGAAAAGGCCAAGACAATTCTTGATCAGCTGATGAAATCAACTGTATCTGAGCTTTCTTCAAAGCTTCTTGAATATGAACTTAGCTGAGTTGATTTCCAAACAGCTTCTTGAGAATCCCTGATGGTTTCTTTCTTCTTCTTCAAATTCTGGCTTGATCTCTCTCTATCCAGCACTTTGAATGATTCTTCTGAATTCTGATTAGAACTCTTCTTTGATCTATCCTTAGATAGTCTTCTTAGATCTTCCGGAGAAGATCTTCTTAAGTGCCTAGCATTTTCTTGAAATGAATTGGATTGTAATCCTTCTCAACTTTTTGATTCTCAACAACGTTTTTTTTTAAAAGTTGCTTTCTCTTTCTGAATCTGTCTATTTATAGACTTTCTTCATGGTAACCGGCTGATCCGGTTTCTAACCGTTTTCTGACAAGTCTGACAGCTTCAGTTAACCGGTGGCAACCCACAGCTGTCAAGTCTTCAAACAAGTCCTGTGCCTTAGTCTTGAACCACAAGTTGTCGAGACAGTCTGTCAGAAAGTGTCGAGACCATCTGTCTATCTGTGTCGACACAATTGACTTTGGTGTCGACACAGTCTTCAGTGATGTCGACTAAGTTGCCTTTGAGTCGACACAGCTTCTTCTGAAAATAACTTGGTCTTGACTCTTCAGTGTGTCGACACAAGTCCTGTGTGTCGACACAGTTGTTGTAGAATCATAACTTAGTAAGTGTCGACTTAGCCTTCAGGTGTCGACACAGTCTTCTTTTAACCCTGCTATAATGTGTCGACTCAATCACAATGTGTCGACACATTCTGCTGGTGTAGACAAACTTGAGGTCGACTATATTCTTCTGTGTCGACACATCCTGCTGGTGTAGACAAACTTGAGGTCGACTATATTCTTCTGTGTCGACACATTTTCCCAATACTGAGGTCGACGCTTTTCTTCTGTGTCGACACAAATTCCCAGTGTTGTGTCGACTTACTTCTTCTGTGTCGACACACTTTCCCAGTATTGTTGTAAACTAACTGCTATGTGTCGACACTGCTTCCCAGTGTTGTGTCGACTAATTTCTTCTATGTGTCGACACATCCTTCTCTGTGTCGACACTTGGACTTAGAATTTTTCTGCATACTTTATTAATTCTTCACCTGCACATGTCAACTCAAAACAACATCAAATATACCTTGATGTATATCATTGAGCTAAGTTGGGCTTCTTCAAATCAGGTACACATTTTCCAATGTACCCAACAATTACGTTCTGTTTGGGCCAACAGAAGTGAAGTTCCTTCGCAACGTATCAACGGTTAAGGCTGATGTTGCTCATATAGGAAGGAGAGTAAAGGACCTGTTTGTCTTATCAACAAGCTCTTATGTTGATCGTATGAGGGCCAATGATAGCGCTGCTATGTGGCATGAGAGGCTGGGGCATGTCGGAATGGATAAGCTGAAGGCTATGTCAAGTAGGAGCCTGGTGAGAGGCTTGCCTAAGCTATCATCTTTCGGTGAGGGTCATGTTTGTGCTGGATGTCAATATGGGAAGTCTCATCGTCTTCCATTTGATAAGTCACAAACAAGAAGCAAAGCACCATTGGAGGTTATCCATGGTGATCTGATGGGACCAACCGCGACTGCTAGCCTTGGTGGAAGCAGGTATATGCTAGTCTTGATTGATGACTATTCAAGATACACTTGGGTGTATTTCTTGAAGGAGAAGTCTGAAGCCTTCCGATTGTTTGTGGAGTTCAAGGAGCTGGTGGAGGGAAGGCTTAACCTGAAGATCAAAAAGCTTAGAACTGATAACGACGGAGAGTTTGTCTCCTCCGAGTTTTCTATCTTTTGCAGGAAGCATGGAATCCAGAGGGAGCTCACTTGTGCTCATACTCCACAACAAAACGGAGTAGCGGAGCGGAAGATCCGTCATCTGACGGAGACTTGCAAATGTTGGCTTCATGCCAAGAGTATCCCAAGGTCCTTTTGGGCGGAGGGAATGTCTTGTGCTGCCTATGTCATCAATCGGATGCCTTTGAGTCCGATCAACATGAAGTCTCCCTTCGAGATGTTGCTGAAGGAGAAGCCTAGTGTGGAACACCTTCGGGTGTTTGGATCAACTTGCTATGTGCATATCCCTGATGCGCTAAGGACTAAGCTTGATGCAAAGGCAAGGAAGCTTGTCTTTGTTGGCTATGATGAGCGGAAGAAGGGATGGAGATGCATGGATCCGGTGACGAAGAAGTTCGTGGTGTCAAGAGACGTTGTCTTTGACGAACTGACGTCATATGGAGGAAGCTCGGTTGAGCTGCCAGATAGCAAGGTTGATGAAGGTCAGGAGGTGGCTGAGGTAGCTGATCAAGTGGAGCTGGCTGTGTCACCAGCAGCTCCAGTTGCTTCAAGTTCTGGAGGAGAAGCTTCTGAGTCAGGAAGCAGGGGGAGCATTGCTCCAAGCTTGCTAGAGAGCAGAGGTGAACCAGAAGAAGCAGCAGAGGTGATTAGCAAGGAGCAGCCTCTTCGGAGGTCAAAGAGGGTTATCAAGCCTCCAGCTCGCTACTGCGAAGGAAACACTGTGAGCTATGTCTCATGCTTTTTTGCAGGTCCTCTGGATGAGCAAGAGCCTGCTAGCTTCAATGAGGCCACTGGTGTCAAGGAGTGGGAAGATGTCATGAGAGAGGAGATGGATGCTCTCTAGAAGAATGAAACTTGGGATCTTATTCCCAAAGTTGATGACATTACTCCGGTGACATGCAAGTGGGTGTTTAAGTTGAAGAAGAAGGCAGATGGGAGTATTGAGAGATTCAAGGCTCGCCTAGTGGCTCGGGGGTTCTCTCAACAGTATGGAGAAGACTATGAGGAGACGTTCAGCCCTGTTGCAAAGATGACTTCAGTTCGGATGGTGATTGCATTGGCTGCATGCCAAGGATGGAGGATGTGGCAGCTTGATGTAAAGAATGCTTTTCTTTATGGAGAGATTGACAAAGACATCTTTATGGATCAGCCACTTGGTTTCGTTTCTGAAGTTCATCCTGATTACGTCTGCAAGCTCAGGAAGGCTCTCTACGGGTTGAAGCAAGCTCCTAGAGCTTGGTATGGGAAGATAGCAGAATATCTGTAATTCTGTGGATACCTTGCTTCAAACTCGGATTCTAGCTTGTTCATCAAGAAGAAGGGGGAGCTTTCTGTCTTGGTCCTGCTGTATGTTGATGATATGATCATCACAGGGAATTCTGAGGAGGAGGTTGCTAGGCTCAGAGCTGAGCTAGCCATTCGCTTCGCGATGAAAGACCTGAGAGAGCTTCATCACTTTCTTGGTCTCGAAGTGGAGAGGAAGGAGAGCGGGATCCTTATCTGCCAGAAGGGATATGCTGAGCGCATTGTGAACCGGTTTGGCTTGATTGAAGGGAAGACTTGCTCTACTCCTATGGATCAAGGGCTGAAGCTTCGACGAGATGAAGGAAGGGTTCTTCCTGATCCTTTGGTGTTCAGGGCCCTTATTGGAAGCTTAATCTACCTGACGATTACTAGACCTGATATAGCTTATGTTGTTGGTCGAGTAAGTCGGTTCATGGCAGAGCCAAGGAAGTCTCATCTTGTAGCGGCAAAGAACATTCTGAAGTATGTCAAGGCAACTTCTGACATGGGACTTCTTTATAGAAGGGATGCGAGTTTCTCTCTGCTAGGTTACACGGATGCTGACTATGGTGGTGATTCGGATGACCGAAGGTCAACTTCTGGTTATGTGTTCACTTGTGGATCAGCGGGCATTTCGTGGTGTAGCAAGAAGCATGACTCGGTATCTGTCTCTACTACGGAAGCTGAGTACAAGGCATCTGCCTTGGCAGCTTGGGAAGCCATTTGGCTAAGGCGGCTAGTAGATGATATCCATGAGGAAGTGCAAGGCCCTACTTTGCTCCGAGGGGATAATGAGAGTGCTCTCAAGCTGGTGAACAATCCAGTTTGTCATGCAAGGACTAAGCATATTGAGATCGATCACCACTTCATAAGGGAGAAGGTGTTGGAAGGATCTCTTGTGGTTGGTCATGTTCGGAGTGAAGATAACCTTGCTGACATCTTCACCAAGTCGCTGTCGAAGGGGCCTTTTCAGCGGCTTCGAGGTCTGCTTGGTTTGATCACCACTTCTCACTTCAAGGGGGAGTATTGAAATTGGTGAAGTAGAAGTGGGGGTGATCGACAATCCGGGCGACCTGGGCGGTTTGACCGCGCGGACTGGTTCTAGTCCGGCGGGTTGGTAGTTGGCGACCTGGGTAGTGAGCTGCGGGTTGGCTTTGCGGACTACGCGGACTGGTTGAGTCCGGCAGTGGGCCGAGCTCTGCAAGGAAGTGTGCGCGGCCCGTGCAGACTGGGCTTGGAGTCCGCACGTCCTCTTTGAAGGGTGGTAGCCGCGGTCTGGGCTTGGAGCTGGCGGACTGGACTTTGTATCTGCCGAGCTCGCGCCTTCCTGTCTTGCTCTTGTGGAGTTGGTTTCCGCAGTTCCGCTGTGACTGGGCTTGTGCCAGTGGTCGTGGACTGCGCGAGATGAATTCGGTTTCCGCAGTATCCGCTGTGACCGGGCGGGTTGCCTGTGGATGTAGTCTAGTGCTTGCGGGTTGTTTGAGCTTTATCGAGCGGACTCGGCGAGATGGCGTTGCTAGTCGCGACCAAGGGGCGGTGTCTCTATCTCATAGGGTGGTGACCGCACTCCTCACCCGGCCTATAAATAGGACCCCCCGACACCTCATTTGGTAGCAGAGTGAACAGTAAGTTGGGCTTAAGTGTTGGCTGCGGACTCGATTTTTTGTATCCGCGCGGGCTGTTGCTTAACCGGTTTCTGTGTGCAGGTGGCGCGGCTAGCAGTGTCAAACCAGGAGTTTGGTTCTGACCGCTGGAGTTAGCGGGCTGCATTGGCGGTTATCAACATCAGTTTTATCTCAAGTTTCTTCTCTGTCCGCGCGACCTCGCGGTCTCGGCGGATAGGCGGCTTGTTCCTCTATTCAGCAGCAGTTAGGCGAATAACGGGTTGTCCGCGCGACCTCGCGGTCTAAGCGGATTCCTTGTTATTTTTCGGCTTCAGCAGTTTGGCGGTGTGCGGACTCGGCGAGCTCGGCGGTCTCGGCCGACTTGGCGGTCTCAGTGTTCTATCCGCCTGGCTTGTTTTTTCTGCTTTTTCATACTGGCGAAATCATGTCTCGCCACGTATGCCTCGCCTTGTAAAGAAGTTGAATAAAATTTTGATCTGCTTGTTTCTGTCTGTGTGTTTGGTTATCTAAGTTGCTTCCTACTTTCCACGGTTCAAGTTGTGATCTGGGTAGTGCCGAAGATATTAATTTGGTGTTTGAGCTACCTTGTTGATCAACTTAAGAAAATTCAACAGTGCTGCTGGCAAATGACAGTCATTAGTGAGGCTATATTTGATTCGGTTGTGGCCGGTGCATCCGGTGGGTCGAAACGACACTTTTGAGCCGGAGGGGGAGATACGGGGTCAAAACGGAGCAGATTGGGGCCGTTTTCTCCTTACTGCGGGTGCAAACGGAGCAAATGACATCGGCGGCCGTTTGTTTACCCGCCGTCTGGCAGCATTTGCTCCAAACAGAACTAGCAAAACGCCAAACCAAATGAAGCCTTAATATTCTCCAAGCATGTGATTTTGGGGAAGGATTTATAATTGGAGTTTTGAAAGACTCCAATTTTCAATTTCCATGGAACCAATATCATTTTGATCCCCAAATGTGATAGGCCAACGTCGTTAAATTTTTTAAGGCCTATCAATTTATGTAACACGGTCTATAAGATTGCCACTAAGTGTATTGCTAATCGCTTGAAACCTCTCATGAATTCAATTATCTCTCTCCTTCAATCTGCATTTATTCTCGGTCGCCTTATTACAGATAATATTCTTGTGGCTTTTGAAATTAACCACTTCCTTTCCACTAATCCCCGGGCCTCTGAATCGAGTTTTGCCCTTAAGCTTGACCTATCAAAGGCATATGATCGGGTTGAGTGGTCTTTCCTTGCTCGAGCCATGGGTTGCTTGGGCCTTCCTGCCCATATTATTACTCTTATCATGCGGTGTGTCACGTCAGTCTGCTATTCTTTCATACTTAATGGGGAAACATTTGGGAACCTTGTTCCTACTCCGGGACTTAGGCAAGGTGACCCACTTTCCCCCTATTTATTTTTAATGTGCTCTGAGTTCCTTAGTAGACTTCTTGAGCGGGCTGAACGGTTGGGCTCTCTTCGAGGTGTGGTGGTTTGCCACTTGGCTCCGAGGATTTCTCACTTACTCTTTGCCGATGATACACTCATTTTCGCCCAGGCCGAGAGGAGTGCGGTTGTGGCTATCTCGGGGATGTTGGACTCTATGTCCAGGGCTTCCGGGCTTGCGATCAATCTTCATAAGTCCAGGGTGGTGTTCAGTAGAGCCACACCGGAAGCTGTTGCTGAGGATATCACTGCTATTCTGGTGGTTGATCGGTGTGCACGACATGAGCTTTATTTGGGGGTCCCGACTGCAGTTGGTCGCTCTCGCCATCAGTGCTTCACATATATCATGGATCGAGTGTGGGAGCGAATTCGGGGGTGGAAGGTCCGATTTCTCTCCCAGGCGGGTCGAGAGATTCTTATTAAGGCGGTGCTGACGGCCATTCCTACCTTTGTTATGAGCTGCTTTCGGCTCCCCCGCAGATTTGTGGTGAAGTTGGAGTATTTGGTTTCTTCCTTTTGGTGGGATGGTGGGGGTCGTGGTGGACTCCGGTGGAAGTCTTGGCGGTCCTTATGTGAGTCGAAGGCTGCAGGGGGGCATGGGCTTTCGTTGTTTTGAAGCTTTTAATTCGGCCCTCTTGGCTAAACAGGTGTGACGACTCATCACTAGGCCGGATTCGTTGGTGGCTCAACTCTTTCGGGCTCGTTACTACCCGCATGGGGATTTTTTTGTGGCCGCTCTGGGGGACCGTCCATCCTACTGTTGGCGCAGCTATCTCGGAGTTCGGGCTCTGATTGTGGAGGGCTCTCGGCGGTTTGTTGGCTCAGGAGCGCATATTGATATTTGGCATGCCCGCTGGATTCTTCGGCCCACCTCTTTCATGGTCCAGACACCGCGTCCACATGATGGGGGTCTAAAATTTGTTTGTGAGTTGCTCCGGCCTGGCTATCGGGAATGAGATATGGGTGTGATCCAGGATACTTTTAATGTGGATGATGCTGCAGCCATCCTTTCTATTCCGTTGGGGCGCTGCGTGGAACCTGATTCTTGGGTTTGGTATTACTCTCCCAATGGAATTTTTTTTGTTCGGAGTGCTTATCGGCTGGCCCTTCGCTCGTTATTGACGGGGGGTGCTTCTTCATCAACCTTGCCTCCCTCGTGGCAGTTTTTATGGCGGATGCGGGTTTAGCCCAAGGTTCGTAATTTCCTATGGAGACTTGCCCAAGGTATTCTTTCCACGGCTACTACTCTTCATAGACGACACGTTTTGGGGTCGAGGGGTTGCCCTCTTTGCAGTTTCCCCGGTGAGGATTTCCTGCATGCTTTTGGTCGATGTCCTTTGGTGGCTCCGATTCGGCCTTACTTGATGCTACCGAATTTTGCTTGCGATATGCCGGTGGTGTTGGGATTGGATTGGCTCCGGGCGGTGCATGGATCTTTATTTTCGGAAGAGTTTGCGGTTTTTGCTACGGCATGTTGGGCACTTTGGTGGCGTCGTAACCGGATGCTGTGGGAGGACACCCTACAACCGCTTGAGGAGACGGTTGCATTTCTACGATCGGTGGTGGTCTCGGCTTCGGATGTTGGGGTTTCGGTGTTGCCTCCTTTGCTTGCATGGAGGCCTCCCGCCCATGGTTCTATTAAAATTAATTTTGACGGGGCTGTTCGATCGGGCCCGCCCATGGTCGGTGCTGGGGTTATTGCTCGCGACTCTTCTGGGGGTTGTCTGGATTGGCGGTCGGAGGTTTGGTGTCATATGGATAATCCTTTGGTGTCTGAGGCGCTGGCGGCCCGGTTGGCGATTGAGATGGCAGTGACAAATGGCTGGACGTCTGTGGTGGTGGAGGGGGACTGTGCCACGGTAATTCATCATCTGGCGACATTGACTGTTCCTTTCTCATTGGATCGACCAATCATTCGTGATGCTCTAGCGTTAGCTCGGTCGATCCCTACAATTGAGTTTGTTTTTGCTCGACGATCTTGTAATCGTGTGGCTCATGCGATAGCGTCGGCTTCCTTTCTTGGACCCCGATCATTACCGGATTCTGTATTGGATTTAATCCAAATGGACCTTGCTAATGAATGAATTTCCATTTTGATTTCAAAAAATAAAAAAAAGACTCGAAAGCTCAAACCATTTAGTTCATGTTGTCAAGGAGATGTTCCCTTGACCAAGGGACCCACGGCCTTAGGTCTTCTCATCATCCCCTCACAATTAGGAATTTCAACAAGAGAGGCTCAGATCTTTAAAGAAATATGAAAAAACTCATAAGAGCTAATAAAGACAGAGATTTCAAACATAAATAAAGTTACTGCACCAATTTAAAAAAAAAATCGAGAAAATATTTATATATTTAAAAGCATGTATCTGTCAATTTTTTTTTAATTATAGGATTATATCTGTTGCAGTCTAATTTGACGTCTTGGTCGGACCAGAATAACCTGAACCGTCTTAGCTCTCGAGACGGTCGAGTGCGCACACAGTCAATAAAGTAGGTCAGTTGTACACACGCAGTTTTAACGTGGAAAAACCCTAAACTGAGTAAAAAACCACGTGAACGGGTCTGTGCCGGTCAAAATCCACTATTTCCTGGCTGTTACTGCTTGTTAGTAAGGTCGAGGGTGACATGTCATCTCTTGTTACAGTTTTGGGGTGAGAGAGCACTTGGCACACGGCGGACGACAGACCGTCGCGCTGGAAGTTGTTACAAATTGCACTTTATATTGGTGGTCTTCGCTTAGTGCTTTGCTGATTCTGAACGTGGAGCGGGGTGCCTGAACTTGCGGTTGCGGGGGCCACTTGTGACTTGAGAGATTTGGTTGCGTCGGGTTGCTTTAACTTGGCTCGTACGTGGCTCGGGTGCGGCTCCAGTGCGGCTTGAGTGCGAGTCGGGTGCGGCTCGGGTGCTGCTCGTAGGAGCAATTCGACAGAGCTTCAACCTGTGGAAGAAGAAGGCTCGAAGGAAAAATGTGAGAAATGAGGAGGCATAAAGCTCCTTTTATAGGCTCCAGGAGATGGTTACGGTGATTATGTGGCTATCTGCACACCGTAACCACTCAATATTAATATTTTCCATAGTTTAAGGGTGCGTATTAATACCGTTGTTTGCATTCCAAAATAAATAATTAAATTCCCCCACTAACCTTGTGGTTATGTGCGAATCGGACAGCCGGGAACGTCCCCAACCGATCGGACGACGAGAGTGGAACTCCACGGGCGCCCGGCGAACTCGCTACCGAGTTCGCCGGCGAGGGGAGGACCGCCGACGGCGGCCAAGGAGGAGTAGTCTGCGCAGCCGCCCCCTTTGGCCGTGTGCCGGCGGCCGAGGGAGGGGGCGGCCCGGGCAGCCGCTTCCCCGGACGCGGTCAGGGCCGGCGTGGCGTGAGAGGGCGGGTGGCTGGCGTCCGGGGAGGAGGCCGGCCGGCCACCGGCGGCAAGGCGAGGCCGTGGCGGTTTGCCTACTACGCGTGATGGGATTGACGCGCGGGGGATCGGGCGCGGTGATCGCGTATGCGGTAAACTCCATGATCTCATTATTTTTAAGGTGAAGACCATAAGTGTGTGATTATATGCACACCTAATCTTCTAAAATGAATCTCATCCCCAACAATATAAAAATGGGTAATTAGAAAGTCAACTTAATTCTAAAATCATATGGAGAGTATACGAGTGATTTATTTCAAATCATACAAATTTTCTCCTTGCACTAATATTCGTTTATATAAATGAATGCAAATATATATATATATATATATATATATATATATATATATATATATATATATATATATATATATATATATATATATATATATATATATATTCTAGGTCGCCCAGTCTTTTTCTGATCCGGAGAAATCGAACCGGCTTATCTTGGAATCAGACCGAGCGCGCAAGCAGTCAAAGTAAATAGCAGCAAATGATAAGAAGTTTTTTTACGTGGAAACCCGAAAAGGGTGTAAAACTACGTGATTAGATCTGTGTCGAGCCAAAATGTACTAATTCCTTGAGTTTAAAAGGATTGAGACTTGATCTCGGAGGGTGACAAACCACTTTTCCGTTACAATTGCAGAATAAAAAAAAACAGAGAATGAAACTAAGTACTCGAATCCTCGATGGAAGCGCTCCGGCCTTGAAAATTTGGCTAAATTCACGGAACCTCGATGAGAGCGCTCCTTCCTGTAAATTTGGCTAAGTACACAGAACCTCGATGGAAGCGCTCCGACCTAGAAATTTGGCTAGGTTTACGGAATCTCGATGGGAGCGCTCCGACCTGAAAACAAGACTAAGTCCACAGAACCTTGGTGGAAGCATACCGGATGGGAAAATCTCTAAGTCCACGAATCTCTTGCACAAGAGGAGGAGCAGAGCAAATTCTTAGGCGGAGGATCGGCCTAAGTCCACAATCTCGCCAGAAAATCTCAGAGTTCTCTCTTGCCTCCAAAGTTGTTTGTCTACAAATGAAGGTCTAGTGACTTATTTATAGTTTTCTAAAGGTTCATGGTGGTAATTGCGTCATGGAGTAATTAGTGTGGCGAATGACGTCGCTCCGTTTGTCACCTGGATCACCAAAATTAGTGAAAGGATGAAAGTTTCCCCTGGGCAGTTTGGGCGGCCCGAGCAAGGTGTCTGGCGGCAGTGGTGGTCAGAGGCAGCCGACGGTGGCGGAGACTACCGGAAACGGCAGGGGTCATTGGTAGCGGACGCCAGCGCGCGGTGGCAGCGCGATGCACATGCGGGGTGCGCGACAGCGCAGGGGCGCGGTCCGGTGGCCGTGCGGGGTGCGGTTGCATGGGCAGGCCGCGTGCAACTGTGCGTGCGTAGGCCGCGCGCGTGCGCATGCCACGAGCATGTGCAGGCCGCGTGGGGCACGACTCTGTGGGCCTAGGTCGGGCGTGCGCTGGCCGTGAAGGCCCGCCCGTAGGCCAGGCGCGTGCGCGTGTTCAACCTCATTCTTCGGTTCTTTCCAGACTTGCAGTTTCGCGCACGTGACTTGTCTGGTTTGGTTCATACCTACTTGATCCAAATCTCACTGGTTTGACTTGGAAATTACTTGTGGGACCGCATCAAATGCCCCAAATTTTTGCGAGTCATGACCCGCAAAGCGATGAGCGCGAATTTCCTGCTTTTCCTGGAGCGTCCCGTCCATTAGGAAAAATTATCTACCATTCTTACGAGATATTGGACAAAGATTGATTTCTATTTGCTGTCTGTTTTGAGGCAGTAAATTTTGGCAAGAAATATTTTTCCAACTTGTGCACCTTCTATTATGAGCCATCATTTGAGACCTATAAATTAGGGAGGGTCATTCAGTTCTTCTCCTCATACTGTTGCAGAAATATTGGAGTTCATGGAGCTTTTTCCTGGGATTTGTGCGTTCTTGCGGCCGTCATGTCTCCCTCGAAAAGGTCAGTATTTTCATGCCTTGGGAGCGAGGAGCAAGCAAGCAGGAGGATTCTGTGCAAAGTGAAGCTGATGCGGTGGCACGTGGAAGGGGCGGAGAGTGTGGAGGCGACGCACGCGGAGGGGGCGCACTTGGGGCTGGCCGCGGGTGTGGGTGAGCTCACACGAGAGCGGTCGGGCGCACGCGCATACGAGAGCAAGCTGACGAGACCGAAAACGCACAAGCGCGCCCAACCGCGCGCGGGGCTTCCCGCGAGCGCATTGGCGCAACGCCGACCGCGAGCGTGTGGGTGCAGGGACAACAGCGAGCACGTGGTCGCGTAGCTGACCGATCGCGCGCGGCCAAGGCTGCCCCCGCATCCGCACGGGGCTGCCCGAGCGTGAGCGTACGTACACGGGGCCTCCCCCGCGCGTGTGTGACAGGGTTCGTTCACGCCGAGCACGACCGATGCCGCCTGCACGGGGCTGGCCGCTCGTTTGCCCCCGGGGTTGCTTGTGCAGGGCGTGTCCGTTGTTGCATGCGTTGGCACGTTTGCACTCATGTGTGCGAGATTATTTCCTTTACTTGTTTTGATGTGAATGCTCGTCTTCCTTGTAAGTGTTGAAAGGTGGTGCTCCGCAGCGATTGATGCGCCTTCCGTCGACTTTGAACCTTGCCTGTGTGGATTGATGGAGGAAGCATTTAAAAATCTTGGTGAATATGGAGATTGTGATCCCTTCTCCAATGGAGCGCATCTAGTACCCTCCTTCAGGCCATTTTACAATTACGGAGGGGTGCCTGAAGGCGGGCTTTCGTATTTCCCCCACAGAAGAGACGGTTGCAGTGTTTCAGTTTTGTGGCGTTTTGGTGACACAGTTTCACTTGTGTGGCCGACAAGGATTATGGGGTATCTTTGCTTCTTTCGGGAGCACAGTTACTGGATGTCGGTTCGACTCTTCCGTGAGTGGTTCAATGTCTGTCTTTACTCTGGTGACTGGGTCGAGGTGCGGAGAAATAAGAGATGGCTAACGTTTGAAGACCAAACCTATTATCATTACAGTAGGACGTTATTTGGGATTGCCAAAAACCCGTGGGAGCTGCTCGTGGCTTGACGGTATCATCCAACCATTGTAGTCACCTTATAGGGATGGAGTATGACTTTACTCTGTTGCCAGGCTTTAAGAATCCGCACGAGTTGGACATTGTTCTCCACAAGATCAACACATTTGTCGTCGAGAAGCAGCTAGTTCTTGCAGGCCTTTTGACAGATGTGGAGTAGAGTTGTGCCGCATCGTAGGAGAGTGGAATGAAGAGAAAGTCGGACTTTTTGCAGTGGTAGGGAGGAGTCGGGCCGTCCTTTGCTGCCCCTGAGGTCGTTATTGATGTTGCTAACGACTGTCTGGACGACCTGCTTGCTGATCTGCCGCCCGCGGAAATTGAGGATGTCCCGGAGCTTCCCGCGATCGTGCTGGCATCTCGAGCGATCCCTGAGTCATCGTTGGTGATAGGGTGGGGGAAGGAGCAGGAATGCTCTGCTTGCCAAGCACTTCTACGGAAGGTATGTTTGTTCCCCCTAGTATTTCCCTCTTTGCCATATGCTGCGTGTTGGAATAATTTGTTTTCCGTGTCTGCATCTAGACAAGGCTCGTGATATTGCACTTTCGTGGAACGGTACTTATATAATCACGAAGGATGATTTTCTTTCTCTGTGGAAGAAGATGAACACATCCGAGGTCTCACTGGACGAGGCCCGTATGAAGAAGAAGGAAGTTGTTTCCTAGCTCGTTAATGCGGAGTCCTAGTTGTCCTCCTCCCAGGCTAAGGTTGAGACTCTCGGGAAAAGCTGAGCGCTATTGACACTAAGATCGTGGCTTTTTGCGAGAGGTTGGTCTCTATTGAGGAGGCTCTTGCAGAGTCGGCCCGTTGTGCCGAGCTGGCCAATGCTGCAATGTACCAACATGAGGCAGAGATTGAGCAGCTATAAAAAGAGAACACTCGACTGATTTTGGAGTGGGAGGATGTTGGAACACCCTATTACTATTTGGGTCAGGATGACTATATTTCTATAGGGATTTTGTGTTGCGACCTCCTTGTTGTTATAAAAGTCACATAGGTTAGTTAGAGTCGACTTCAGCTCGACGCAGAGTCGACCTCAGCTCGACGCTGAGTCAACCTCAGCTCGACGTGAAGTCGACCTCAGCTCGACGTTCCGTCAAGCCCAGTTCTGCTTTCTGAAATCACTCTCTGGCCGACGTGTGTCGTGCTCAGATCGACGTTTTATTGTGAGCTCGATGTTTTCCAGGCTCCCGTCAGTTTTGAATAGGAATTCAAATTCCTTCTGTCAGAACAATTAATGCTGAAGATTTATTGGCCGTTACAGCAAATCTGGTGCATGGCTCAAGGAATTTTCTAAGGAATGTTTGCCTGACACTTCCTTTTGAGACATGGACATTTAAGGAAAGAATTTAATGCTTGCTGCCAACGGCTATCAAAGACTCAGAAGAAGAACACAGAGATATTATTCTATCAGTCAACAGAGAACAACAAGACTGCTTCTTCTTGCTCTCTGTGATATTCATTCAAGCTTACACACAGGAATTCTGATTGCTTCAGACACAACCATCCAACTTGTTTGGATCATCTTTTGCTGGAGCAGATCAAATCATTGAAGACCTGTCACCCTTGTGCAAAGCTCTCCTTCCTGAACTACTTCTTGATCTCAGGGGGAGCTCTGACAACATCAACAGATCCACTTTGCTTCTCTCTACTTATTGATAGAGAAGACAACATCAGCTTTTTCTTTTTCTTTCTGTACAGGGTTTTAACTCCCTTCAAAAGTTACCTTTGGTTTTGCTGAAACCTGGTCAAAAATCAGCCCTTTGGTTTGTGAGAACCTGGTCAAAAACTCTCTGGTGCTCAAGACACCTGATCAACTCATCTTGAAGTGGATTCCTACCAAGGGTGGTAGAAGAGTGGACGTACCCAAGATTTTGGGGAACCACTATAGCTCCTTGTGTATTCTGGTTGCTTGTTTATTTGTGTTTTGCTTTGTGCTGTGATTCTCTTCTTACTTTGATTAATTGCTATAGCACCATACACTAAGTAAATCTAAGCCTTCTCTCCATACAAGTTTTAATTTGCAAAACTATTTTAAATCACTCTATTCACCCCCCCTCTAGAGTTAGGATTGATCTTATCCCTCACTTTCAGAGGAGGTCGAGGTAGTGCGGGAGGCTACAGTGGACAGTGCCGAGCCTCTCATGACTTCAAGGTAGAGTGAGATTGCATTGCGGAGGAGGCGTACTCTGAGATTATGGCGACAAAGGTTATCCCACTCATGGAGGATGAGTGTGATGTCGCATACTGCGTAGGATTCGGTAGGGGGTTCGAGCTACTTGGAGGTTTCCCGAGAGGGATGCTCTGGGCGTGGAGGGTGCCTTGGATGACGATGTTGATGTTGTCGTGGAGGGATGATTCAGTGGTCCTCTTCTTCCCATGTTTGCTTTGATTTCCTGTGTTATCTTTATAGGTGTATTCCCGCGCCATTGCATGTTTCTTGATTTTCTTGATGATGTAGCTCGTGGAGAACCTTTTATTTGAATCAAGACCCTCTTTATCTTTTGGATATGTTGCATTTTGGAAGCGCTTTTGGTAGGGTAGTTCTTTGCCCAAGTGTTATTTTTTTACTCTCACTTTTGGGGAGAGTCGTAGGCTGCTCAGAATCTAGTGATGATGTGTCATGGTTCGCTCGCGCTTTGAGCAGAGATGGTAAAGAACCTTCATTTGTTTGCACCTTAGGAGAACCAGAGTTTTTATAGATGTAGGTGACAAGGAACCTTTGTTCGTTCGCACCGCATGAGAGCTGAGTTTCATCCAAGTGGAGGGGGTGAATGACCTTTGTTCATTCGAACCTTAGGAGAGCCATGTTCGTTTAAGTGGAGGGGGTGAATAACCTTTGTTCGTTAGTGCCTTAGGAGAACAGGGGTTCGTACAAGTGGAGGAGGCAAAAAATCTTTGTTCGATCACGCCTTAGGAGAACCGAGGTTCGTCCAAGTGGAGGGGGCAAAGAACTTTTGTTCGTTCATGCCTTAGAAGAATCGGGGTTTGTCTCGGTGGAGTTGGTGAAGAAGCTTTGTTTGTTCGCATCATAGGAGGATTAGAGTCCTTCCAGGTGGAGGTGGAGAAAAACATTTGCTCATTTGTATCTTAGGAGGACCGAGGTCAGTCCAGGTAGAGGTGGAGAAGAACCTTTGTTCATTTGCGCCTCCGGAGGACCGGGGTCCGTCCGGGTGGAGGTGGCGAGGAACCTTTGTTCGTTCACGCCTCAGGAGGATTAGGGTCCGTCCAGGTGGAGGTGGTGAGGAACCTTTGTGAGAGGACTTAGCGCTACCAACTGCACCAAAAGACCGGCCTGAAGGTCAAAGGCGCACACTAATCTTTATATCAAAGGTCCTCGGGCGGATCCACGGGGCAGCCAGTTAAGCCATTACCGCATAGCGCCGCAACGCGGGGGCGATTCCGGACCCGCAAGCCCCAACAATCCCCCCCCCCCGGAAACGACCCCGGGTTTCGAACCCGCAACCTCCCTCTGATACCACTTGAGAGGACTTAGCGCTACCAACTGCACCAAAAGACCGGCCTGAAGGTCAAAGGCGCACACTAATCTTTATATCAAAGGTCCTCGGGCGGATCCACGGGGCAGCCAGTTAAGCCATTACCGCATAGCGCCGCAACGCGCCGCAACGCGGGGGCGATTCCGGACCCGCAAGCCCCAACAATCCCCCCCCCCCCCCCCCCCCCCCCCGGAAACGACCCCGGGGTTTCGAACCCGCGACCCCCTCTGATACCACTTGAGAGGACTTAGCGCTACCAACTGCACCAAAAGACCGGCCTGAAGGTCAAAGGCGCACACTAATCTTTATATCAAAGGTCCTCGGGCGGATCCACGGGGCAGCCAGTTAAGCCATTACCGCATAGCGCCGCAACGCGGGGGCGATTCCGGACCCGCAAGCCCCAACACTTTGTTTGTTCACCCCTCAGTAGGACTAGGGTCCATCCATGTGGAGGTGACAAAGAACCTTTCTTCATTCACGGCTCAGGAGGCCCGAGGTCCATCAAGGAGGAGGAGCCAAAGAAATTTTTTCGTTCATGCCTCAGGAGGACCGGGGTCCATCCAGGTCGAGACGGCGAAGAACCTTTATTCATTCATGCCTCGGGAGGATCGGGGTCCATCCAGGTGGAGGTGTCGAAGAACCTTAGTTCATTTGCACCTCAAGAGGACTACGGTCCATCTAGGTGAAGGTGCAGATGGACCTTTGTCCATCTCGCCTGGGAGGTGCAGACAGATCTTCGTTCGTCTCACCTAAAGTGTAGAAGGGATTTCGCCAATCTCGCCTGCGGTGTAGAAGGATTTTCGCTAATCTTGCCTAGCAGGTGCAGATAAACTTTTGTCTACCTTACCTGGAAGGTGAAGAAAGGCTTTCGCCGATCTCACCTTTATGGTGACCGGTCTGCAATTTAGAGGAAAACAAATGATGCATTACTGAAAGGAAGATACATGTGCTCGCGGATTCTCTCTTGTGGCTTATTCTTCAGAAAATAAGGAAAACAATAAATAGCTAAGGGCGCTCTGGTTTAAGCTCCGCCTAAATTCTCTTGATCCAAGCCCTGGCCGGGATGCCCCTACTGAAGGTAGCAGAGTCGTGCTGCCTCTTGATCGCCTTGTGTGATCACTATTCTGCCAAGGGTGACGAACTTCGGCGCCTAGAGCGGGATTGAGTGTATTGCCTCGAACAATGTTTGGAGCAAATGGTCGAAAACCGCATTGTATTCCGAGATGTAATTGACTACCATGAATTGGAAATCCCAGGTGGCTTGCCTCAGGAGCACCCTTAGAGTAGCGAGGAGAGTGATTGTTCCTCGTATGGGTACGGGTGCATTGTCAAAGCCATATAATGGTCCGGTTGCTGGCTCGAGGCATTCCTAAGGGATCTTCATGTTGAGCAGGGTGGATTTGAATAAGATGTCCACTGAGCTTCCACTGTCAATCAGTATCTGTCTAAATCAGAAGCATGGATTGTCAATTCCTGCGCTGATGATAAGGGGATATTAGTGTGAAGTGCGCACACCCTTCAAGTCTTCATCCCTAAAGCTAATGGCGGTATCTGTTAGTGGCATCACGTCTTCTGGGCCCCTCTCATACTGAGTGATGTAAAGGAGCTAGAAATACAAGCCAGCGATGGTCTCGACTTCGCCGACCATTTACTTGCCCCCTTGTACGTCCTAGTACGGCGGGGGCCGATCTCGTTCAGGTTGGTGCGGTGGGGCCTATTGGGTGGTTGATTCTACAAGTATCACCCCAAATGCCCTTGGAGGATGAGGTGCTCTATCTCCTCCTTCGGTCCAGTGCATTCATCCATGATGTACTCATTCTCACAGTGGAACTTACAGTACTATGCCTGGTCCCTTCGATTAAGGGCCAACAACTTTGTGTGTCGGAGCATGTCGTAGTCCTGAATAGCCATGAGTGTAACGACTCTATCCGTTAAATAACATATAATATAAGGTCCGGCTGGGGTCCCACACTATATGCCACAAACAGGCGGCGAGGTTACAGTTGATACCAAAACTGGTATGCATCCTTACACAAAACATACTAGCGGAAGATTTTAACGTTAAACTGAACTCAAATCATGAATGTCCCCTATATATAAACAACCATATTTATATATACTCACGAAGGAATATACAACAAATACTCAAGAGTATGGACTTAAGGCCTTACAGTTACGCTTTACAAGTGTGGATTACAAACATCGACGCGCAGGCCGACCACACATGAACATAACAAAAGTCTTTGCTCAGCCTTCGAGGGTCAGCAGCATGGGCTTCAACCCTCTATTTCCCTCTCGGCTCTCCAACACCTGCACAGGGACAGCCCACCATAATGGTGGCAAACAAAGCAACGGTAAGCATTCAACTGACCAATTTTAAAGACCCTACCCCTTTTCCGGGGCAGTGGTATTCCTTCCCTGCAGGCATAACATTTCACAAGCAGATATATCATGCATTATGCCCTCACGCACAAGCAATACATCACAAACACCGGCCACGCGGCCCGGCGCTCCGTGCACTTAGAGCACATTGTTGGTGTACTGGAATACAAGGGTCCCACCACCGTTCAAGGTCCGAAACCCAACGGTAAAGTTTGAGCAAATTAGTATTAATGGCGCGCAGGCCTAAGACTCTCATTATATCACTGACGAAAGATCAATGCCTTGACGCTCTCTTGTACAGTCAACATAACATTGGTACAGATCAGCCACCCCTCGTTGCTCAAGTCGCCATACCATCATCGAATACCGAAGTACTCATAAACAGTTTACAGGCGCGGGTCGGTTTCACCTTTCATGTTCGACACTAAGCCTTTTTAAGAGCACACAGCTCACAATAGCCACACTGTCCTCCAAGGACTGGCTTCATAATCCAAAAAGGGGAGATAATGCCAGCGTTCCTCGCAATCGCTTGGCGGGTTCAGCAGAACAATCTTTCTGCGCCCGAACTCAACCCAAACATAGCATACAACACAAGAATCACGAGGGTATTTTCCTGGAATTCCACTCCAGTACTTCCTGTTACTACTCTTCACAGGCACAACCCATCAACTCCACAACATTCACGTTTATACGCAGAGTCTTCTCCGGTGCGCAAAATAAAACATCACCAATCCAGACCAATCTGTCTAGATGGGCTTCACACAACATGCCTATTCTATACTACACATTTTCGGATCTATATGCAAGACTGGTGATTTTAAGAATCAACCCAAGGAAATCCCTCAAAAGCCACCCTTTGGTGGGGGAAATCCATGCACATGCCAAAGAAGGACTTCACATGTCCAAAAAAGAAAGATCGTTACCCTTAACGATCTCTTTGGAGCCATGGAAATCTAGTCAGTTGGAAAGCACCGCAGCGGCCTTGCCTCCAAAAATCTAAACTCGGCTTGCAATTCCGAATGCTGAAGCTCCACCGGCGATCGGATCTCTTCTCCTCTTCCTTCTCCTTGCTCTCCCTTCTCTTTATCTCTTTTAGAAAGAGAATAGCCAAGATGAATGAGAATTATCTTCTCAATCCTTGGTCTTAACTCAGTAAGGAGAAGCTTGGACCATTGGATCCCAGATGAAGGAAATGAACGGCCACAAATTACCCTAAAATAACTTTTCCTGGGCCGAACATGGCTTGTGACACGCCCGTGTCACATGCCGTGTACCTTAAGAAGCACACAAATTGACTTATCCAAAACATGACACGGCCCTGTGAAACGCCCGTGTCACAGGCCGTGTGCCTAGACACAGCTTCGGACATGCCCGTGTTCAATAGGCCTCACAAACCTGGCCAAAATCCGAGGAGGACACGACCTCTAACACGCCCGTGTCGCAGGCCGTGTACCCTCTCGACAAACATCGAGAGAATTTCATCGAGTACTCGAGACAACACAGAGAAGGACACGGCTCGGGACACGCCCGTGTCCCAGGCCGTGTGCCTCACTCGAGACACACTCAAGACCCAAATCACACTCGAGTAAATAGAGCAGGACACTTCTTGGGACACACCCATATCCCAGGCCGTGTTGCCCTCTCGAAAAACGTCGAGTGCATTTCATCGAGCACTCGACAGGCTGTGTGTCAACTCGACAATACAGAGCAAGACACGGCTTAGGACACGCCCGTATCCCAGGCCGTGTCGCCCAGCCTGAACTCAATTTTGGGATTTGGGGTGTTACAACCCTCCCCTCCTTACAAGAATTTTCGTCCCGAAATTTTCACACAATAAGGAAAACAACAATCAAGATGTTATAACTTCACAAAAAGTTTAATACAACTTGACACGCACTGTACAACAGTTTAAACAAATAGCTCGGGAAATTAAGCCCGCATGGTTTGCTCTCGCTCCCATGTTAGCTCCTCACGACCACAATTGTCCCATCGTACCTTAACCATCCAATTATCTTGTTCCACAACTGTTTATCAGCTCTATCCTCGATCCGAATTGGCCTAACCTTCGTCGTTAGCCCAAATTCGATCGATACACGATCGTTTTCAATCACTTGAGCTGGATCTTTCATGACTTTTTGAAGCACTGATATGTAGAACACATCATGCAATTCACTCAATTCTGCCGAAAGAGCTAGCCGATAGGCAGCTTCCCTAACTCGCTCTACCACTTCAAACGGACCAAAATATCTCAGACTTAACTTTTTCAGTCGCCGAATCCTGGCCATACCTTTGAAGAGTTTGATCTTCAAATAGACCCAATCGCCCACCGCAAACTCAATGTTTCAGTGCTTGGCGTTATAGTATTTGGCTTGTCTATCTTGGGCTATCGTAGTCTCTCTTTAATAGAGCGTATCGTCGAATTAGCTTCTTCGACTTCTTTATGCCCATATAGTTTAGATTCGCCTGTTTTCGCCCAAGCTAACGGTGTACGACATTTCCGACCACACAAAGCTTCAAATGGAGCCATACTTATGCTCGCTTGGTAGCTATTATTATAGGCAAACTCTGTTATATAAAGATGATCTTCCTATCTCTAACCAAAATCCAAGGCGCATATTCGGAGCATGTCCTCCATAGTTCGGTTGGTCCTCTCAGTTTGGCCATCAGTTTGGGGATGAAAGGCCGTACTGAATTTTAACTTTATGCCCAATAGCCGATGGATTAGCCTCCAATCATTTGAAGTGAATCACCCATCACGGTCACTTACGATGCTACGGGGAATACCGTGCAATCGTACGATTTGCTCAACATAAAGCATCGCCAAGACTTCCACTGAATTGTCCCTCTTGTTCAGTATGAAGTGAGCCACTTTAGTCAACCGGTCTACGATCACCAAAACCGAATCATTCCCACGTTTAGATCTCGGTAACCCGTGCACGAAATCCATCGAAATATCATCAAACTTCCATTTCGGAATAAGTAACAACTTCAGGAAACCTCCGGGCTTCTTGCATTCTGCTTTCACCAAGGCACATATTTGACATTTAGCTTGTTGCTGTATAGACCTGGGCGGACAGGCGGCTAGGACTGGTGGTTTGGTAGCCGGGCGGTCAGCCCGGCTAATCTCTGTGTTGCTGTATAGACCTTGGCGGACAGGCGGCTAAGACTGGCGGTTTGGTAGCCGGGCGGTCTGCCGGCTAATCTCTGGGATCTCGGTGGTCGGCTGCGTGTTCTCTGGTGGTGACCGGGCGGTTAGTGCCTACTAACCACACGGTTAGGCGGTCTCCTGGGCGGATTGGCGGTTAGCTTTGTAGATGATGTTTTTGTGTATTTAGTCCCACATTGGGTATTTGTATTCTCTCCCATCTCCTTCATTCTATATAAGGGGGGCTATACCTTTGTAATACTTACTTTTTTGGATAAAAAAATTGCATTCTCCACTTTCCGGTTTCTATATCTCTATTCGCACATGGTATCAGAGGACCCGATCTAGTCCTCCTGATTGCGTTTTCTTCTGTCCGTGCGACCTCTGCCTACTCGCCGCGGCCTGTCTTTTCAGCTCGCGCGAGCTCTCTTCTCCCGTGGATTCTTCTATCCTCCTCTTCTGTTCGCGCGGTCTGTTTGCTAGCCGCCCGACTTCTCTCTCTCTGTTTGGTTCTGCGGCTTGGTCGTGGCTTCTCTGGCCACTGGTGTCTACCATCGTGACCGCTGCAGATCTTTTTCTTCCTATCCGCGCGATTTCTCTCTGTTCGCGCGAGTTCTTCCTTATTTAGGCGGCCTCTCTGCCCTTCTTGCCACTAGTGTGCTGACACCGTGACCGTTGCAGCTTCTTCTCTCTGCCCGCCGCGGTTTGCTTTTTGTTCGCGCGGTCTTCTCGCTCTCTCTATCCGCGCGGCTTCTTCTTCTTCTTCCCGCTCGGTTTCCCTTGTTAACCGTGCGGCTTCTCTTCTTGTGCTTCACAGCTTGGTCGTGGCATTGCTTGCCGCTGGTCTAATTGTGACCGCTGCGAACTCTTCCTTCCTTTGCTCGCCCGGTCTCTCCTCTTAACCGCGCGACCTCTCTTCCAGGATGACCAATTCTGATGGCTCCACCTCGTCTACTGTCGTTGTCCCACCGCACGATGAGCCTGGTGGGCATAGGCATCCGAATCTTCGTCCCGCTGGTGATACTCCTACTTCTTCCAAGCCATCTGCCTCCGTGGCCACGACTTCAGGTAGTGCCCACGTGGTTACCCAAGGTAAATGGCTAATCGACTCTGGCGCCACTAATCATATGACAGGCAATCCTCAGTGCTTTTCTCTCCTAGAAACACATGATCGGTTGCCCCCTGTTCTCGTTGCGGATGGTTCTCCCTCTCCGGTGCATGGAACGGGCATGGTTCAAGTTACTCCGTCCCTTCGCCTGGCGGATACTCTTTATGTGCCCAAGTTTCCGTGCAATTTATTGTCGGTTACTTCTCTTTGCAAGCTACTTCAGTGTTCGGTAAAATTTACTCCTTCTTCTTGTTCGTTTCAGGACCCGGACTCCAAGCGGACGATTGCTACTGGGACTGAGAGGGGCGGTCTCTACTTCCTTGATGATGTATCTGCTCTTACCGTCTTCTCTCCCGCTTCTACAGATCTTCTTCAGTGGCACCTTCGCCTGGGGCATCCTCCCTCGCGTCTCATCCACCAACTGTTTCCTCACCTACCTCAGCAGGACTCTCCTATCAACTGTGATGCCTATCAACTGGGCAAGCATCACCGTTCCCCCTTTCCTCCTAAGAAAAGTTGTGGCTCTTCCAAGCCGTTCGACCTTATTCACTCTGATGTTTGGGGACCTTCCCCTACCCTCACCATCGGGCGTGGAAGTTCCTATTTTGTAACCTTTATTGATGATTATTCTCGATGTACGTGGGTGTATCTATTAAAGGATCGCTCCGAACTTTTTTCTGTATGGACGTCATTTTATTATATGATTAAAAATCAATTTGATGCTTCTGTCAAAATTTTTCGCTCTGATAATGCTAAAGAGTATCTGAGTAGTGATTTCGCGTCTTTTTGTACGCAACATGGCATCATTCATCAAACTAGCTGCGTCTATACCTCCCAGCAAAATGGGGTGGCGGAACGTAAAAACCGTCACCTCCTCGATGTCGCTCGCACTCTCATGACGCAGATGCAGGTTCCTCGTAGCTATTGGGGCTACGCGGTCCTCATCTCCTGCTACCTCATCAATCGCATTCCCTCTACCGTCCTCAAAGGCAAAACCCCTTTTTCCATCCTCTATCCCTCCAAGGACCCCTTTCCCTTACCACTCCGCATTTTTGGGTGCACTGCCTTTGTTCATAGCCCTGCCGCAACTCGTGACAAATTGTCCCCTCGTGCTACGAAGTGTATCTTTTTGGGTTACTCCACAACTCAAAAAGGTTACTGCTGCTTTGACCCTGTTCATCGCAAGCAGTTCGTCTCGGCGGATGTGACATTCTTTGAGAATGCCGCCTACTTCTCTTCTGATCTCCCACAGGTCGATGGATCGAACCTCCCTCTTCCTCCTACCGACTCGACCTCTCCACCCATTCTCTCCACCACATCCACTCCTCTTGAGCTTCCTCCATCCCCACCTCCACCAGCCGCTCCTTCTCTTGATCATGATCCTTCTCCCTCCCCTCCCCTCGGCCGTCTCTCTCTTCTCCGGGCCAGCTATCTCCGCCACGGATGCACCAGCGACTGAGGAACTCGAGGACCTGGAGCTGCCCATTGCCCTTCGCAAAGGGGTTCAGACGTGCACCCAGCACTCGCTGGCAGCTGTTATTTCTTATGATCGGCTAACACCTTCTCGCAGGGACTTCGCCCTAGCCATCTCCGCGACTACCACACCTCGCACCTACCAGGAAGCCCTTGATATTCCTCACTGGAAGGCTGCCATGGATGACGAGATTGCTACTCTCTCTGACCGGGGCACTTGGACCCTTGTGCCTCCTCCTTTTGGCACGGATGTGGTTGGTTGTCGCTGGGTGTTTGTCGTCAAGTTCCGTCCTGATGGCAGTGTGGACCGGTACAAAGCCCGTCTTGTTGCAAAAGGGTTTACTCAGACCTATGGTGTTGATTACTTTGACACGTTCTCGCCAGTTGCTCGCCTCAGCACCATTCGGGTCTTTTATCGGTGGCGGTCAACAGGGATTGGCCTATTTCGCAGTTGGACGTCAAGAATGCCTTCCTCTATGGTGACCTTCACGAGGACGTCTACATGGAGCAACCTCCTGGGTATGTTGCTCAGGGGGAGACTCAAGTATGCCGGTTGAAGAAGGCCATCTATGGCCTAAAGCAAAGTCCCAGGGCGTGGTTCGATAAGTTCAGTAGCATCGTTGGGGCTATCGGTTTCACCAGGAGTTCGGCTGATCACTCCTTGTTCATTCGCAAGACATCTTCGGGTCTGGTTGTGCTAGCTGTTTACGTGGACGATATTCTTCTTACTGGCGACGATCAAGCTGGTGTAGCCTTGACGAAGGTCCATCTCCGCCAACACCTAGTCACGAAGGATATGGGTTCTCCAAAATACTTCTTGGGAATTGAAATCTCTCGAAAATCGTGTTCCTTGGTTCTCTCCCAACAGAAGTATGCTCTTGATTTGTTGAAAGAGGCAGGATTGACGGGTGCTAAACCTGCCCGGTGTCCCATAGCTTCTGGAGAAGACAAGACATGGACAGACGAATCACCACCTCTATTGGATACTACGAGGTATCGGCGTCTTGTTGGCAAACTCATCTACCTTACGGTGACCAGACCAGACATCTCCTATGCAGTGGGAAAGGTCAGCCAGTTTATGCAGTCGCCTAGGGAATGTCATCTTCAATCCGCTCTAAGGATATTGGAGTATGTGAAGTCCGCACCTGGGAAAGGTCTTCTCTTTCAGAAAAACGGTCACCTAAGAGTCGAAGCGTACTCCGACGCTAGCTATGCGGACGACAAAGGGGATCGCAAGTCGACTTCCGGATTTTGCACGTTTGTTGGAGGAAACTTGGTTAGCTGGAAGAGCAAGAAGCAGTCAGTAGTATCCAGGTCTAGTGCGGAAGCAGAATATCGTAGCATGGCATCAACCACGTGTGAGTTAAAATGGTTGCGGGCTCTCATGCTGGATCTAGGAGAGGTCTACAACTATCCACTTCCCATGTTCTGCGACAACAAAGCTGCGATCTACATTTCTAAAAATCCGGTCTTCCATGAGCGAACAAAGCACATAGAGGTTGATTGTCACTTCATTCGAGAAGAAGTGTTGAAGAACCATATTTGCACTCCGTTTGTTACCTCGGAGAAAGAGCTGGCAGATATATTCACAAAACCTGTGTCCGCCTCTTTCTTCCACATTTGCAGCAAGCTAGGCATGATTGACATCTATGCTCCAGCTTGAGGGGGAGTGTTGCTGTATAGACCTGGGCGGACAGGCGGCTAGGACTGGTGGTTTGGTAGCCGGGCGGTCAGCCCGACTAATCTCTGTGTTGCTGTATAGACCTTGGCGGACAGGCGGCTAAGACTGGCGGTTTGGTAGCCGGGCGGTCTGCCGGCTAATCTCTGGGATCTCGGTGGTCGGCTGCGTGTTCTCTGGTTGTGACCGGGCGGTTAGTGCCTACTAACCGCACGGTTAGGCGGTCTCCTGGGCGGATTGGCGGTTAGCTTTGTAGATGATGTTTTTGTGTATTTAGTCCCACATTGGGTATTTGTATTCTCTCCCATCTCCTCCATTCTATATAAGGGAGGCTATACCTTTGTAATACTTACTTTTTTGGATAATAAAAATTGCATTCTCCACTTTCCGGTTTCTATATTTCTATTCGCACATAGCTACATAATTTGCTATGTCTTTCTTTAACCCTGGCCACCAGAACAGCTTTTTCATGTCCTTGTACATCTTTGTGCTCCCTGGATGAATTGAGTATTTTGTAAAGTGAGCCTCATACATCACCCATACTGGGGACGCACAAACGACCCTTTTTCCTCAAAAGAGCGTCATCCCAGGAGAATTGGTTATTTGAACCATCCTTTGCAAAGCGTTGGAGACTTTCATCAAGATCCGTTGCTCGTCGAACCCTGTTCACAAGGTCATACGGTACTTCCATCAATTTCAAGCATGCATCGGCTGTGGAATTCTTGTCGACACAAGAAATCTCTAACGCTTCCAACTCCTGGATCAGACGCTCATCATACATCCGCAACCAATTTGCCCTTACCGGAGTCCTACGACTCAAGGCATCTGCGACCACGTTTCCCTTCACGAGAGTATAATGAATATCAAAGGTGTAGTCCCCGAGGAACTCCATCCACCTCTGTTGTCATATATTGAGATCCTTATGATCCAATAGGTATTTTAGGCTCTTATGATCCGTAAAGATATCCACTTTTACACCATATAGATAGTGCCGCCACAATTTTAGTGCAAAGATCACTGTCGCCAACTCCAAGTCGTGGATGAGATAATTCCACTCATGCACTTGCAACTGGCGTTAGCCATAAGCAATCACCTTGCCAAACTGCAGAAGAACGCAGCCTAAGCCGCTCCCTGAAGCATCACTATAAATCTCATAGCCGTCTGTATCACATGGTGATGTCAAAACAGGCGCCGTGGTCAGACGACTCTTTATCTCTTCAAAAGCTCGCGCGCACTCCGACGTCCAAACGAACTTCTGATCCTTCCTCATTAATATTGTAAGAGGCAAAGCGATCCGTAAGAATTTTTCTACAAAACGTCTGTAGTAGCCTGTATAACGCCCCAAAACTCAAAAGAGGGACGGACATCGTTTGAAGAAAAGTTTGGGGCATGGTAAGGGTCACACGGTCTGGGACAGGGCGTGTTTAGGGTCGTGTCCTGCTCGTGCTATTAGCCGGGCTGTGTCGAGTAAGTTAATCAGCCTGGGACATGGGTGTGTCCCAGGGCGTGTCTGGCACACGGCCGGTTTCACGGGCGTATCACATGGACGTGTCCTCTTCATGATGTTTTGGTCCTGTATCGAGTGAGGAACACGTCTCGCAATACGAGCCTGTATCGATTGACACGGGCGTGTCAAAGGTTGACACGGGTGTCTCTAAGCCCGTGTCCTATTTGGGATGCGATAGTTTCATCATCGATTGGGGCACACGACCCATGACACGGGCGTGTCTGTGGTTGACACGAGCGTGTCCTAAGCCATGTCACATGTTGTGTCCTGTTCTGTATTTCCTGGTTTACGGCGAGTGTAGAACACGACCTTGGACACATGCGTGTCACAAGCCATGTTCGGCCCAGGAAATTGGTTTTAAGTGCGAATCGTGGCCATTCGTTTCCTTCTATTGGGATCCAAGGGACCAGGATGGTCCTTGCTGAGTTAAGGCCAAGAATAGGGTTTAAAACCCTCATTCCACTTTGAGTTTTCTCTTTCTAAAGCTTTAGAGAGAGGGGAGAGTAAGGAATAAGGAAGAGGAGAGATCCGGCCGCCGGAGGAGCTTCAGAGCCCCGATTCTCGATCCGAGTCCAGATCTACGGTGCTGAGGCTGTTGCGGTGCTTTTCATCCATCTAGATCTCCATGGCGCCAAAGAGAACAATGAGGGTAACGATTCTCTTCTTGGACATGTAAAGTCCCTTTCCTTTTTTGCATAGGAAACTCCCTCCCGTGAGTGAGCGGTGAGTGCGAGGTATTCCTTCGGGTAGAGATGAATAGTCCCCGTTGTTTTGCATGTAAAGTCCGGAATCGAAGTACGGACATAGGTATGCTGTGTGAAGCCTACCCAGATAAGTTGGTCTGGAACGGTGATGTTTCTTTATGCAACAACACATAATTGGGTTATGTAAAATTTGTGTGATCGATTTGAGACTCGGGGAAACTTGACCCACGCCTATAGCTTAAATTGACGTGGCGGTGTGAGCAACGGGTTAGGCGGAACCGTACCCGCTCTATGTTGTTCGGTTAAAGCGACCTAAGGTACGTGATACTTACCGTCGGCATAGATGGAGGGTCTTAGGCTTAGGCCGGAAAGACTATAATGCTCACGAGGTTTGCCATCCTGGCGGCGGTGGTGAGACAACGGATTTTTACCGGGTTCACCAAGTAAGTGCCCTGAGAGCACGGGGTGTGTGGCCGTGCGGGCCTGCACCTGTGGTGTATTGTGCAAATGCTGTACTTTCACTTTAATCGTTGGATTATACTAATATAATGTAGGGAAGGAGCACCGTCACCCCCAAAAATGGGTGGGGTCATTATAATTTGGTCAGCTTTGGCTGACCGTTGCTTTTGTTTTCCACCATTGCGGTGGATTGTTTCTTGCAGGTGCTGTGGAGCCTAGTGGCAAATAGCGGGCTGAAGCCCTTGTTATTGAGCCGGCCCTCGAAGGCCTTTGCTAATGTTTACTTTTATTCTCATGTGTGACCGGCCTGCGTGCCGATATTTGGAAAACACTATTTGTTTAAAGTAAACTCATGTAAGGCCATAAGGCCAAGTACTTTGTATATTTGTACGCTCATTCCTATTTTTGATATTTTTAGTGGGCATTCATGCTGTGGCTTTGGTTATTTTCTTTGCAACGTTTAAAATGCTTTTGTTAGAATGTGATCTATGTAGGACATTTGTTATTGGAAGGATGGTTTCATTTAGTAATCCTTCGGTCTGTCTGTGGTATATGGAGTCGGGCCCCGGTCGGACCTACTGCTATATGCTATGTGACGGATAAGGGTGTTATAATTTGGTATCAGACTACCGGTTTCGGTCGTACTTATTGGAATTTGTGGACGAATTCTTTTAAGGGGTGGTGAGCACATGTATGTGCGTCATCGTTATAAAATAAAAGAACCCATGAATGTCCACTTAGGAATGAAAATACAAATGTTTGAGGAACCTGCGTGTTCCTATAATTACTTTTTGCAATATTGTTCAGTCACTTAACGATGTTTTGTACGTCTATAGGTGACCAGGAGTGGTGCAGGACCTTCAGAAAACCCGCATTCTGAGGCAAGTAGCGCACCGAATGATGTGCCTACAACACCTCCTTCGGCATAAACCATAAGATTGGTGGCTGAAGTGGTGTTCACTATGATAAATGCCCAGCCTGCAAGGCAAATGCAGCAGCCTGCCCCTGCGGTTGAGCAGGTACTGCTTCAAGCGGCAGAACCGAGAAGGGTTGAGCAAGTGGTGGTGGAGCCGTTGATACCTAAAAGAGCAACTGAAAAGCAGCTCAAACATGTCATGGGCTTCAATTCTCCGGTGTTCTCGGGGATTAGAACTCCATCTCAAGCTGAGGATTGACTTTCCCGAGTAAAGAGAGTCTTGACGGCTACGGAAATAGAGGAGTGGCAAAAGACCACTATAACCACTTTCCTTTTGGATGGTGATGCAAGGTTGTGGTGGGAAGGTCTAGAGCTACATCACCTGGGAGGAAGACAACTCACGGACGTCTCGATGGAAGAATTTTTGAGACTATTCTAGGCAAGGTACCTTCCCTCGGCTCAGAGGATTGCGATGGAGAATGAGTTCAAGAGGCTGGTGCAAGGAGAGAGTAGCGTGGACAAGTACCTCCACGAATTTACACCGTTGGGTCGGTATGCAAGCTCTACATTCACTTATGAGGAGCGAAAGACAAACTGATTCTATGAAGGTCTGCAGGATGACCTAAGGCTACTACTCTCGGGGCATATGACACAGGGTTTTCTAACCTTGGTCAACACGGCCCGGTCGTTGGAGAAAAATCTGAGGAATGTACAAGCGAAGAAAGACTCTAGTACAAAGAGGACAGAGTTCAAGGTGCCGACTACCTCAAAGTCTGGATTTCGTAAGTTTAATAAGAAGGCTAGGACTTCGGGTCAAGCCCCTTCTTCTGGTGCATCTGAGGTGACTATAGGCCGAACCCCGGGCGCATGCTACAATTGTGGGAAGCCAGGGCATTTTGCCCGAGATTGCTGGAGTGGATGCCCAAAGTCTGAAAGGAAGCCGGGAGCAACGCATGAGGAGAAGGGCAAAGCGATGGAGTCAACCGCATCCCACTATGCTCCAACCTAGTCTAGGGTTTACAACCTTGGCTAGCAGGAGGCCATAAAGCAAGCTGATGTTGTGACAGGTACGGTTTAAATTTATAGCAGTTTAGATTTAAATACTTGTTATCTTGCGCATGTTAGCTTACTACTGCTTGTACTAGGCTTTGTTTTGATTTTTGATAATCCGGCGAGAGCACTCTTCGATACGGGAGCTTCACACTCCTTTTTTTCTGAAGGATTTATATCATGCATCGGAGTACCTTCTTCGATGACAAAGGACAAATTGGATGTGTTGTTTCCTAATGGGTGTTCAATGCACACAGATAGAGTTTGTTATGTAAAGATATAGATTGGGAGTCAAGAGTTTGACTTGTAAGCGTCATTACTGCCGCTGGTAGAGTTCAACATGATATTTGGTATGGACTAGCTCTCGGAGTAGGAGGCATACATTGATTGCAATCGCAAGGAGGTAAAGTTGGGAACTGGTCGAGAGACGACATTTGTAGGCTTGAAAGGGTCGAGCAAGACTTTGATGTATGCTCTTCAGGTGGTTAAGGCAGTTCGTGCTGGTGCAGAGCTGTTCTTCACACTAGTGGGGGCTTAGAATCCTCAGCCTACTTGGGACAGTATCCTAGTGGTATCCGAGTACCCTGACGTATTGCTTGGCGATCTCCCTGGAGCCCTACCTCAGCGAGAGATTGACTTCACAATTGAGCTAGTGCCAGGTGCCAAACCTGTGTCATGCTCTCCGTATCGGTTAGCGCCTAAGGAGATGGCGGAACTGAAGGTTCAACTTGAAGAGCTGTTGGAACAGGGTTATGTGCGTCCAAGTTCGTCGCCTTGGAGCGCACCAGTCCTTTTTGTTAAGAAGAAGGATGGAAGTTTGCGACTCTATATAGATTATCGAGAGCTGAATAAGTTGACGGAGAAGAATAAGTATCTGATCCCAAGGATTGACGATTTGTTCGATCAGTTAGTTTGGTCATCGGTGTACTCGAAATTGGATCTTAAATCCGGATATTATCAGCTGAGGATAAGAGAAAGTGATATCCCCAAGACAGCTTTCAACACGAGGTATGGGCATTATGAGTTTACCGTCATGCCGTTTGGGCTGACTAATGCACCATCCGTGTTTATGGATTTGATGAACAGAACGTTCAAAGAGTACCTGGACCACTTCGTGATAGTCTTTATTGACGACATATTGGTGTACTCATAGTGTGAAAAGGATCACTTCAAGCATCTGCATTTGGTGTTGGAGATGCTGAGGAGGAACCAACTGTATGCCAAGTTCTCCAAATGTGAGTTTTGGTTGTCCTCGGTAGCATTCCTTGGTCATATTGTCAGTGGAGAAGAGATTGTAGTGGATCCGACGAAGATAGTTGCGATATGGCAGTGGCCTGTGCTGTCTATGGTAGCGGAAGTCCAGAGTTTTCTGGGGCTTGCCGGCTATTACAGGTGCTTCGTAGAGAACTTCTCGTGGATAGCGTTACCCCTCACGACTTTGACGAGGAAAGATCAAAAGTTTATTTGGACGCTTGAGTGCGCACAAGCTTTCGAAGAGCTGAAGAGACGGTTGACCACATCACCTGTTCTATGTTCGTCGAATGGGACCGAAGGTTTTGAGATTTACAGTGATGCTTCAGGCAGTGGTTTGGGTTGCATTCTACTACAACATGGGAGTGTGATAACTTATGGCTCGCATCAGCTAAAGGTACACAAGAGGAATTATTAGGTCCATGACTTGGAGTTAGCGGTCATGATATTTGCCCTGAAGCTGTAGAGGCATTACCTGTACGGTGTGAAGGTCGATATCTACACCGTTCACAAGACCCTGAAGTACTTGTTTGATCAAAAGGATCTAAACATGCTACATTGGAGATGGATGGAGTGCCTGGGGGAATACACATTCAAGATACATTATGTACCTCGTAAAGGCAATGCGGTTGCTGATGCGTTGAGTCGCAGGACTCCCGCGCAGGCCAACTGGATGTCGATACATGATGAGCGTTTGATTCAGGATTTGGAGGCATTGGAGATCTCTTGTGTTGACAAGCAGACTAGTGCCGAAGCACAGCTGAACTGGACAGAGGTGCAGTATGACCTCGCTGATAGGATTCAACAGGCTCTGGTTTTGGACAATAGCATAAAGCAAATCATGGATGAGGCTTTGGATGGATCAAATTTTCAATTTTGTGTTATTGATGGACTGTTATGGAAGGACAGTCGTCTGTGCATACCAAATGTGGGTAAACTGTAGGAGGAATTGATGTACGAGGATCATCATACCAAGTACTCGATTCACCCAGGGAGCACAAAGATGTACTGTGATTTGAATAAGTTGTTCTGGTGGCCAGGACTTAAGAAGGACGTGGAACTTTACGTGGCGAAGTGTCAAACGTGTGCCTTGGTGAAGGCGGAATGCCAAAAGTCTGGAGGTTTCTTGAAGCCCTTGCCTATCCCGGAGTGGAAGTTCGACGATATTTCTATGAATTTTGTGCATGGTTTGCCAAGATCGCAGAAGGGGAACGACGCCATCTAGGTGATCGTGGATCGTTTGACGAAGGTGTCGCACTTCATTCCGAATAGGAAGGATGATACAGTGTCTAAACTTGCAAAATCTATGTGGATAACATTGTTCAACTACACGGTGTGCCCCGCAGCATCGTGAGTGACCGAAATGGGCGGTTCACGTCCAATGACTGGAGGTTGGTGAAACAAATGTTTGGGACCAAGCTGAGTTTTAGCATGGTCTTTCATCCGCATACGGATGGTCAGACCGAGAGAGTCAACAGGACGATGGAAGACATGCTTCGCATGTGCGTCTTGGATTTCAGGAAGCAGTGGGAAGATCACCCATACTTGGTGGAGTTTGCTTATAACAACATCTACCAAGTAAGTATTCAAATGGCGCCCTTCGAGGCCCTATATGGTAGAAAATGTCGCACGCCGTTGTCGTGGTTGGAAACGGGTGAGTCAAAGCTGTACAAATGACAAGAGGTGTAAGACGTCACTTCATTGGTACGAACTATACGAGAACGACTATTGATCGCTCAGGACAGGCAGGCTAAATACTATAATGCCAAGCATCGGAATGTTGAGTTTGATGTTGGCGACTGGGTATACTTGAAGATTAAGCCGTTCAAGGGTGTTTCACGGGTACGACACTTGAAGAAGCTAAGCTAGAGGTACCTTGGACCGTTTGAGGTTCTGAAGCGTATTGGTGAAGCAGCTTATCGTCTGAAGCTATTAGTGGAATTGAGTGGTCTTGTAACGTCTCCATACGTTAAATAACATATAATAGAAGGTCTGGCTGGGGCCCTACACTATATGTCAAAAACAAGTGGCAAGGTCACAGGTTAATACCATAACAGGTACGCATCCTAACACAGAGCATACTAGCGGAAGCTTTTAATGTTAAACTGAACTCAAACCATGAATTTCCACTATATATAAACAACCACATTTATATATATACACGAAGGAATGTACAACATATACTCAAGAGTTTGGCCTTAAGGCCTTACAGTTACACTTTATAAGTGTGGATTACAAACATCGGCGCGCAGGCCGGCCACACATGAACATAACAAAAGTCTTTGCTCAGCCTTCGAGGGCCAGTAGCAGGGGTTTCAGCCCTTTATTTCCCGCTCGGCTCTCCAGCACCTGCACAGGGACAGCCTACCAGTTTGGTGGCAAACAAGCAACAGTCAGCATTCAGCTGACCAATTTATAACGACCCTACCCTTTTCCCGGGGCAGTGGTATTCCTTCCCTGAAGGCATAGCTTTCACAAGCAGATATATCATACAAGATGCACTCACACACAATAAAGATATCACAACCGTCAGCCACGCGGCCCGACGATCCGTGCACTCAGGGCACATTCTTGGTATACTGGCGAACTAGGGTCCCACTACCATTCACGGTATGAAAACCAACGGTATTGAGCATTTAGTCTTAACGGCATGCAGGCCTAAGACTCTCATTATGCGCTCCAACGAGACCAATAACTAGGTCTACCAGTCGGTCGGACATAACGCAGGTACGGATCAGCCACCCCCCGTTGCTCAAGTAGCCATACCATCAATGAATACCGAAGTACTCATGGACAATTTACAGGCGCGGGTCGGTTTCACCTTTCCTGTTCGGCACGAAGCCTTTTTAAGAGCTCACAACTCACAATAGCTACACTGTCCTCTAAGGACTGGCTGCACAGTTCAAAAGGGGAGATAATTCCAGCGTTCTATGCGTTCGCTTGGCGGGTTCAACAGAACTCACTTTCTGCACCCAAACCCACCCAAATATGACATACAACACAAGAATCACGTAGGAATTCTTCTGGAATTTCTTTCCAGTACTTCCTGCTACTACCCTTCACAGGCACAACCCATCAACTCCACAAACTACTCGTTTATATGCGGAGTCTTCTCCGGTGCGCAAGATGCAACATCACCAATCCAGACCAACCTTTCCAGATGGGCTTCACACAACATGCCTATTCTGTACTATACACTTTCAGATCTATATGCAAGACTGGGGATTACATTAATCAACCCAAGGAAATCCCTCAACAGCCACCTTTTGGTGGGGGAAATCCACAGACATGCCAAAATGAGGACTTCACATGTCCAAGAAGGAAGATCGTTACCCTTGACGATCTCTTGGGAGCCATGGAATTCTGGCCGGATAGCAAGCACCGCAACACTCTCGCCTACACAAAGCTAGACTCGGCTCGCAATTCCGAACCCTGAAGCTCCACCGGCGGCCGAATCTCTTCTCTTCTTCCTCCTTGGTCTCCCTTCTCTCTATACTTTTAGAAAGAGAATAGCCAAGCTTTGGATGAGAAATATTTCTCAAGTCCTGGACTTATCTCAGCTGAGAGGAGCTTGGACCCTTAGATCCAATCCGAAGGAATTGATTGGCCACAAATCGCCCTGAAATATCTATTTTTGGGCTGACATGGCTTGTGACATGCCCATGTCATAGGCCGTGTACTGTAAGCGGCACCCGAACCAACTTACCCAGAACAGGACACGCCCTATGATACGCTCGTGGCACAGGCCGTGTATCCTAACACAGCTTCAAACACGCTCGTGTCTAACCCGTGTTCACCTGGCCTCAATGCCTTGGAAAATTCCATAAAAGGACACGGCCCTGTGACATGCCCGTGTCACAGGCCGTGTGCCAAGAATATGCCTGAGCCCAACTGTGTTCAATAGGCCGCACAAACCTGGCCAAAACTAGAGGAGGACACACCCTCTGACACGCCCATGTCTCAGGCTGTGTACCCTCTCGACAAACGTCGAGTGCATTTCATCGAGCACTCGAGACGACACAGAGAATTACACGTCTTGGGACACACCCGTATCCCAGGCCGTGTGCCTCACTCGAGACACACTCGAGACCAAAATTACACTCAAGCAAACAGAGCTGGATGCGCCCTGGGACACGCTCGTATCCCAGGCCGTGTCACCCAGCCTGAACTCGAATTTGGTATTTTGGGGTGTTACAGGTCTACATGACGTATTCCATATATCAGTGTTGTGGAAGGTGGTGCAAGAGCTGTCACAAGTTGTTGCGGCGGATCAAGTACCCGTCGATAATGGGTTGACGACAAAGGTCAAGCCCATTCGTATTGAGGACTCGAAAGTCAAGCGACTGCGTAACAAAGACATCAGGATGATCAAAGTCCATTGGGATAACTACGGTCGGGAGGAGCTCTTGTGGGAGCGAGAGCAGGCCATGCTTGAAGAGTATCCCGAGTTATTCCACTCAGGTACCGTTTTATTTTGTGTATCTTTTCCTTTCTATAATTTCGGGACGAAATTCTTTTAAGAGGGAGAGAATTATAACGCCCCGAAACTCAAAAGAGGGACAAACAACGTTTGAAGCCAAGTTTGGGGCCTGATAAGGGTCACACAGCCTGGGACACAGGCATGTCCAGGGCCGTGTCCTGCTCGGGCTATTAGTCGGGCTGTGTTGAGTAAGTTACTCGGCCTGGGACACGGGCGTGTCCCATGGCGTGTCTAGCACACGGCCTGTGACACGGGTGTGTCACATGGCCGTATACTCTTCAAGATGTTTTGGTCCTATGTCGAGTGAGGAACACGCCTCGCAACACGGGCGTGTACTGATTGACACGGGCGTGTCAAATGTTTTCACGCCCATGTCTAAGCCCGTGTCCTGTTTAGGATGCGACGGTTTCAGCGTCGATTGGGGCACACGGCCCATGATACAGGCGTGTCCATGGTTGACACAGGCGTGTCCCAAGCCGGGTCACAGGTCGTGTCCTGTTCTGTATTTCCTGGTTTACGGAGAGTGTGGAACACGGCCTTGGACACTAGAGTGTCGCAAGCCGTGTTCGGCCCAGGAAATTGGTTTTAAGTGCGAATCGTGGCCATTCATTTCCTTCAATTGGGATCCAAGGGCCCAGGCTGGTCCTTGCTGAGTTAAGGCTGGGAATATGGTTTGAAACCCTCATTTCACTTTGAGTTTTCTCTTTCTAAAGCTTTAGAGAAAGGTGAGAGCAAGTAAGAAGGCGAAGGAGATATCCGGCCGCCTGAGGAGCTTCGGAGCCCCGATTCTCGATTCGAGTCCAGATCTACGGAGGCGAGGCTGCTGCGGTTCTTTTCATCCGTCTAGATCTCCATGGAGCCAAAGAGAACAATGAGGGTAACGATTCTCTTCTTGGATATGTGAAGTCTCTTTTCTTTTTGCATAGGAAACTCCCTCCCGCGAGTGAGTGGTGAGTGCGAGGTATTCCTTCGGGTAGACATGAATAGTCCCTGTTGTTTTGCATGTAGAGTCCGGAATCAAAGTATGGACATAGGCATGGTGTGTGAAGCCTACCCGGACAAGTTGGTCTAGATCGGTGATGTTTCTTTATGCATGAATACCCGGAGAAGACTCCATGCCGATGGTTGTTTTCGGGTTTTCTACGCGGTAGATTACAACAGGGAGCCTTGGGGACTAACTCCAAGGTGTACCTGGAAAACTGGGCAGAAGCGTTATTCTGCCATCTTGGTGGCCTGGGAGCCAACTTGCACATAACTGGGTTATGTAAAATTTATGTGATCGATTTGGGACTCGGGGAAGCTTGACCCGTGCCTATGGCTTAAATCGATGTGGTAGTGTGAGCAATGGGTTAGGTGAAACCGTACCCGCTCTATGTGGTTTGGTTAAAGCGACCTAAGGTACATGGTACTTACCGTTGGCATAGATGGAGGGTCTTAGGCTTAGGCCGGAAAGACTATAATGCTCACGAGGTTTGTCGTCCTGGCGGCGGTGGTGAGACCACGGATTTTTACCGGGTTCACCGAGTAAGTGTCCTGAGAGCACGGGGTGTGTGGCCGTGCGGGACTGTACCTGTGGTGTATTGTGCAAATGTTGTACTTTCACTTTAATCGTTGGATTATACTAATGCAATGCAAGGAAGGAGCACCGCCACCCCAAGAAAGGGGTGGGGTCGTTATAATTTGGTCAGCTTTATCTTACCGTTGCTTTTGTTTGCCACCGCTGCGGTGGATTGTTTCTTATATGTGATGTGGAGTCTAGTGGAAAATAGCGCGCTGAAGCCCTTGTTGCAGAGCCAGCCCTCAAAGGCCTTTGCTAATGTTTACTTTTATTCTCATGTGTGACCGACCTGCGTGCCGATATTTGGAAGACACTATTTGGTTAAAGTAAACTCATGTAAGGCCATAAGGCCAAGTACTTTGTGTATTTGTACGCTCATTCCTATTTTGGGTATTTTTAGTTGACATTCATGTTGTGGCTTGGGTTCTTTTCTTTGCAACGTTTAAAATGCTTCTGCTAGAATGTGCTCTGTGTAGGACGTTTGTTATTGGAAGGGTAGTTTCATTTAGTAACCATTCGGTCTGTCTGTGGTATATGGCGTCGGGCCCTGGCCGGACCTACTGCTATATGCTATGTGACGGATATGGGGTGTTACAGCCTTCTAGTCCAACGAAACTCCTGACTTCGGCCACCGAAGACAACACTGGCCACTCTCGTATGACACTTATCTTTAACAGATCCACCCCAATTCCCTCTCTACTTACCACGTGGCCAAGAAAAGCCACTGATGATAGCCAAAACTCACACTTTGAGAACTTGGCATAGAGCTTATTTCTCCGCAGGGTATGCAACACCAATCGTAAATGGTTCGCATGACCAGCTTCAGATTGAGAGTACACCAAGATATCATCAATGAATACGATCACAAACAGATCCAAGTACTCTCAAAACGTTCGGTGCATTAGATCCATGAACACCGATGGCGCATTACATAACCCAAATGACATTACAGTGAACTCATAATGACCGTAGCGTGTTCCAAACGCTATCTTGGGAATATCACCTTCAAGAATCATCAATTGGTAATATCCAGATTTTAAATCCAATTTAGAATAGACAATTGATCCCACTAGCTGATCGAACAAGTCATCTATCTGTGGAACCAGATACTTGTTTTTCTCTGTCAGCTTATTCAATTCACGATAACCAATACACAACCGTAGACTACCGTCCTTCTTTTTCACAAACAGAACAGGTGCGCTCCAAGGTGACATACTTGGGTGTATATAACCCTGTTCCAGCAACTCTTACAATTGAATTTTTAGCTCTGCAATTTCCTTTGGCGCTACACAATATGGCGAGCGGGCCACAGGTTTCGCACCTGGCACCAGCTCAATAGAGAAATCGATCTCCCGCTGGGGTGGTAACCTAGGAAGATCTTTAGGAACACATTAGCAAACTCCGACACAATCAGAACATCATTCACATTGGCCTTTGGCTCAACAGCCTGAATAAGCATGAAAAATAACTCCGCGCCCTTCCGAACAACATTGACAACTTAGAGAGCAGACATCAAGGTACCGCCTACTCCTCGCATACCAACAAACTTAGTATCAAGCTTGGTATTCTGGCCCAGTGTGATCTCCTTTGAATTACAATCAATAAAGGCACGCTGCTCCGAGAGCTAGTCCATACCAAAGATCACATCAAATTTCGATATCGGTAACACAGATGCGTTCAAGCAGAAATCCTGACTTCCTATTTTAACTTCCACATCGCAAGCCCTATCCGCAAGCATCACACATCCGTTTGGTAATAACACCTTTACACTATCTGTCGTCACATGACTAGGTACTCCAATTCGAGCTACGAAGTCCTTATACATAAATGAATGTGAAGCACTCGTATCAAACAGTGCTCTCGCCGGATTGTTCTGAATCAGGACAAATCCTAAGACATTCACATCATACACAAGCTAAACACAAGGTATACAATATAAAAAGCAATCAATATCTTAACTCGTACCTGTGACCACATAACTTTGCTTTATGGCCTCTTGCTGGCCAAGATTAAATACACGGGTCTACGCCTGGGATGCAGAGGAATCCACCACTGCTTTTCCCTTCTCAGCATAAGATGCTCTCATCTTCTTTTCCACCTTTGGCGGACCAACCCGACAGTCACGGGCTATATGTCCTACTTTGCCACATGTAAAGCAGGTACGAGACTCTTGCTTTGCCGTTTCTCCCGACGCAACTGAAGAAGGAGCCTGCCCAGAAGATTTGGATCTCTTGCTCCACTTCTTTTGGTAGTTTGATTTTCCAGGACGGGGAACTTTGAACTCAGACTTCGTCATAGCCAAGTCCATCTTTCCTTGCACCCGTTTCATATCATTCTCCAGCGCACAAGAAGTATCAACCAACGCCTGAAATCCTTGGTTCACCGAACTCGAGAGCAGGAATCTCAACTCATCCCGTAACCCTTTGTAGAACCTATTGGTTTTCCGTTGTTCACTAGCGAAGATAGACCCCGCATAACGGCCCAACCTTGTAAACTCATGCAAGTAAGTATAAACACTACTTTCTCCTTGCGTTAGATGTTGGAACTCATTTTCCATGGCGATGCGTTTTGCCACTGGTAGGTGCTTTGCCAAAAATAGTTGCGAAAACTCCTCGATCGAGACTTGTGTTAATTGCCTGCCCGCTAGGTGATGCAAATCTATCTTGTCCCACCATAGCCGAGCCTCTCCTTCCAATAAGATGGTGGTCATGGTGACCTTCTAATCTTTCTCCTCCCTTATCGCCGTCAATATATGCTTGACGCACGATAACTAATCCTCCGCATGCGCTGGGGTTCCCACACTCGTAAATGTCGGAGGATTGAAGCTCATAAAATGCTTCAAATGCCGCTCATCTGCTCGAGGATCAACAGCCTCAATAGGTTCTAGTCTTACACCAACCCATTCTGGCACCACTGCCGGCTGCGCTATCCCAATAAGCTGTGCATGAATCATGGAAAATAGCGTCTCAGCAACTAAGCAGACTGTTTCTGCAGAAGGAGGAGGTGTGGGCACCTCAGCTGGTGTCGCACTCTCATCAGAACGCTGGGGCTTAGACTGCCCAACACCACTACGAGTCACCTATAGGTGAACAAGACACACTTTAGCGACCTTGCACAAGCAATCACAATAATATAGGAATGCGCAAGTTCTTCAAACAGGTGTATTTGTATTTCTTAGTGGACATTCAAGAGTTCATTAATGTTAAAGTGGGTCGCACTTACACGTGCTCGCCACCCCACAAAAGAATTCAACCATGAATTCGAAAGAGGAAGACTGAGACAAGCTGATACCAAAATGTAACGACTCTATCAGTTAAATAACATATAATAGAAGGTCCGGTCGGAGCCCCCACTATATGCCACAAATAGGCGGTGAGGTTACAGGTTAATACCAAAACAAGTACGCATCCTAACACAGAGCATACTAGCGGAAGATTTTAACGTTAAACTAAACTCAAACCATGAATGTACACTATATATAAACAACCACATTTATATATACTCACGAAGGAATGCACAACAAATACTCAAGAGTTTGGCCTTAAGGCCTTACAGTTACACTTTACAAGTATGGATTACAAACATCGGTGCATAGGACGACCACACATGAACATAACAAAATTCTTTGCTCAGCCTTCGAGGGCCAGCGGCAGTATTAGCAGCAAGGGCTTCAGCCCTCAATTTCCCGCTCGTCTCTCCAGCACCTGCACTGGGATAGCCCACTATAATGGTGGCAAACAAAGCAACGGTCAGCATTCAGCTGACCAATTTATAACGACCCTACCCCTTTCTCGGGGCAGTGGTATTCCTTCCCTGCAGACATAGCATTTCACAAGCAGATATATCATGCATTGTTCCCTCATGCACAAGAAATACATCAAAAATTCCGCCCACACGACCCGACACTCCATGCACTCAGGGCACATTGTTGGTGTACCGGAATACCAGGGTCCCACCACTGTTCAAGGTCCGAAACCCAATGGTAAAGTTTAAGCAAAGTAGTCTTAATGGCGCGCAGGCCTAAGACTCTCATTACGTCACTAACGAAAGCTCAATGCCTTGACGCTTTCTTGTACAATCGAAATAACGCAAGTACAGATCAGCCACCCCCTGTTGCTCAAGTCGCCATGCCATCGTCAAATACTGAAGTACTCATTGCCAGTTTACAGGCGCGGGTCGGTTTCATCTTTCCTGTTCGACACTAAGCCTTTTAAAGAGCACACAGCTCACAATAGCCACACTGTCCTCCATGGATTGACTTCATAATCTAAAAAGGGGAGCTAATGCCAGCGTTCCTCATGGTCGCTTGGCGAGTTCAACAAAACTCTCTTTCTGTGCCCGAACTCAACCCAAACATAGCATACATCACATGAATCACGAGGGTATTTTCCTGGAATTCCACTCCAGTACTTCCTGTTACTACCCTTCACATGCACAACCCATCGACTCCACAACATGCATGTTTATATGCGGAGTCTTCTCCGGTGCGCAAAATGAAACATCACCAATCCAGACCAACCTATCTAGATGGGCTTCACACAACATGCCTATTCCGTACTACACAATTCTGGATCTATATGCAAGACTGGGGATTTCAAGAATCAACCCAAGTAAATCCCACAAAAGCCACCCTTTGGTGGGGGAAATCCATGCACATGCCAAAAAAGGTCTTCACATGTCCAAGGATGAAAGACCGTTACCCTTGACGATCTCTTTGGAGCCATGGAAATCTAGCCGGTTGGAAAGCACTGCAGCGGCCTTGCCTCCACAAATCTGGACTCGGCTCGCAATTCCGAATGCTGAAGCTCCACCGACGGCCGAATCTCTTCTCCTCTTCCTTCTTCTTGCTCTCCCTTCTCTCTATCTCTATTAGAAAGAGAATAGCCAAGATGAATGAGAGTTATCTTCTCAATCCTTGGTCTTAACTCAGCAGGGAGAAGCTTGGACCATTGGATCCTAGATGAAGGAAATGAACGACCACAAATTGCCCCGAAATAACTTTTCCTGGGCCGAACACGGCTTGTGACACGCCCGTGTCACAGGCCATCTTAAGCAGCCCACAAATCGACTTATACAGAACAGGACACGGCCCTGTGACACGCCTGTGTCATAGGCCGTGTGCATATACATGGCTTCGGACACGCCCATGACCATTCCATGTTCAATAGGCCTCACAAACCTGGCCAAAACCCGAGGAGGACACATCCTCTTACACACTCGTGTCGCAGGCCATGTACCCTCTTGACAAACATCGAGAGCATTTCGTCAAGTACTCGAGACAATACAGAGAAGGACACGGCTTGGGACACGCCCGTGTCCCAGGCCGTGTGCCTCACTCGAGACCCAAATCACACTCGAGTAAAATAAGCAGGACACTACTTGGGACACGCCCGTATCCCAGGCCATGTTGCCCTCTTGACAAACGTTGAGTGCATTTCGTCGAGCACTCGACAGGCTGTATGTCAACTCGACAACACAGAGCAAGACATGGCTTGGGACACGCCCGTGTCCCAGGCCATGTTGCCTAGCCTAAACTCAATTTTGGGATTTGGGGTGTTACAATGAGTACCTGCGTTCAGACGGTGTTTAGCAGGGTAAACTCCCGATGCTGGAGGAGCCTTAATCCCGGAGGGGATTGTTGTGATGGTCGTTATTCTGACAGTTTTCCGGGGGCATAGGTTCGAATTCCCTTTTCCGCTTGGAAGAGCCTTCAAATTGCTGGAAGTGGGCCTCGATTGCCTCTTTGGTCGCAATTTGTGCTTCGACCCAATGAATTTGGTTGGTGTAGCTAGGGACCGTCTCCCTCATTAGTGTTGAGTAAAATCCACTTGGGCATAGCCCTCTAAGAAAGACACCGCGGAGAAGCTTCGATCGACTTCCGGGATCTGTCGTACCTCGGAGGTGAAGCGATAGAAGAACTCCTTAAGTGACTCTCCCTCGCTTTGGCGGATGCTAGTGAGGTAAGAGGAGTCTCTAACGATTCGTTGATTAGCTATGAACTGATCAACGAAGAGACGGGTAAGCTCCCTAAATTTGTTTATTTCCCCCCTCACAGGGAGTGCAACCACGTAGTGCTTGCCCCTTTAGAGTAGTGGGGCACACTTGGCCCGATAGCTGGTCAGGCACATTGAAGAGACACATGATCATCTTGAAATGATTCACGTGATCCATGGGATCCTTTATCGCAACAAAGGCCTCAAAGTGCGGCAGCTTAAATCCATGTGGAATTGGATGCACCAAGACTTGAGGGGCAAGAAGGGACCTGTGATGGAAGGGACATCACGCATTCACAGGGCGACACTGCTCCTGAGTGTACTCCTCTTCGATCTGAGTGTTGGATTTGCAGGGTGTCGATATGTGGTTATGGTCTCTGAGCAGCATGCATGGATCTAACTTAATTAGAAATTTCGTTAGTGGGAGGATACTCCGGGCGGTTCGCATCCTGGAGCGGGGCATATCCCCGTACAACGCCAATCGTGCCCCGTGCACGTCAGCAACATTGGGAGGATTGGAAACTCTTAGATCCTATAGGAGGGTGATCACGTCAGCCTTTTGCTCTTCTATTAATCATAAATGCTCCTCCATTGAGTTGGTAGGAGCGGCGATGGTAGCTCCGTTGGGATGTAGAGCGTTGTTCGTAGGTGAGTTAGCTGGGGCTAACTCGGGACGCTCTTCTAGGGCTGCGCCATTTGTAGTCTGTGTCATTAGTTGGGGATTCTAAAACTTGTTACAGTTTTTGGAAACACATTCCCATAGATTACGCCAAATCATCGTGGGTCACCCGGTCTTTCCCTGGTCCGGAGAAATCGGACCGCTTTAGCTCGGAATTGGATCGGGCGCGCGAACAGTAAAAGTAAACAGCAACAAATGACAAATAACATTATTTTGACGTGAAAACCCCGGAAAGGGTGAAAAACTACGTGGTTGAACTGTGTTGAGCAAAAATTCACTTGTTCCTTTTAGTTTACAGGGATTGAGACTTGGTCTCGGAGTGCGACGGGCCGCTTCTCCATTAAAATTGCAGAAAACAAAAATAAGCGAATGTAACTAAGTCCTCGGAGCCTCGATGGAAGCACTCCGCCCTTAGAAATTTGGCTAAGAGTACGAAACCTCGATGGAAGCACTCTGGCTTTGAAATTTGGCTAAGTCCACGAAACCTCGATGGAAGCGCTCCGGCCTGGAAATTTGGCCAAGTCCACAAAACCCTGATTGGAGCACTCTGGCCTAGAACTTAGCTAAGTACACAGATCCTTTGTGGAAGCATCTCGATTGGGAAATCTCTAAGTCCGTAGAGCCTTTACGCAAGAGGAGGAGCTGAGTGAATTCCTAAGCAGAGGATCAACCCAAGTCCACGATCTCGCCAGAAAACCTCCGAGCTCTCTCTTGCCTTCGGAGTTGCTTGTCTTCAAATGAAGGCATGAGGACCTATTTATAGTTTTCTATAGGTTCATGGTGGTAATTATGTCGGGGCATACTTAATGCTGAAAAATGACGTCACTCCGTTTTTGTCACTTGGATCACCAAATTTAGCGAAATGACAGAATTGCCCCTGGACAGTTCTAGCAGCCCGGGCAAAGTGCCCGACAGTGGTGCTGGTCAGAGGCGGCCGGTGGCAGCGAAGACAGTTAGAAACGGCAGGGGGTCGCCGGCAGTGGCGGCAGCGGCTGACACTCGTATGCGGGCGCAACGTACACATGGGGTGCACGCGCGCGATGCGCGACCATGCGATACTTGTCCGTGAATGGTGCGACCTTACGGGGGCGTGGTATTACGGTCACGCATGGTCACGTGTAGTCGCACGGGGGCGGCCGCACAGGCATGCCACTTATGGCCCCGCGGGGCATGGCTGCGTGCGTGTCGACTGGGCATGCACTGGATGCACGTGCCTGCACGCAGGTCGGGCACACTTGCACGACCCAGCCAAGCGTGTATGTGGGTTCGACCTCCTTCTTAGGTGCTTTCAGGACTTGCAGCGTTACACACGTGACTTATCCTATCTGGTTCATGTGTATTTGATCTGAATCCCACTGATTTGACTTGAAAATTTCAAGGGGGACCCCATCAATATATATAATGTATAGTATTTACTAATAAATGATTATCAACCAAAAGATAAAAAATGAATTACGCCTATTCAAAGTAAGAAAATAGTAATTTTTATTTGCTTGAGTTGGAACATGAAGAGTGTTTGGTCTGACCATCACAGACAAAAACATGGATGACTATATGATGCACTAAGAAGCCGTCGCATTATATCATGTTGAAGATGGTGATTGTGCAACTAGTATTCGTCAATTGTGGTCTCAGTCATGCCACACTAGCAAGGCATGAATCAAAGAACAAGTCAAAGTCAATAAATTGGAGCAATTCGGGGATATGCGAGTATCTCAGTTGCCCACCGCTAGGCAATCATCGACAACACCCTGCCAGCATAAGCGAGAACCTTACTTGGTCTCCATAGTCACCAGGCCATAGTCGCTAGGTCACCAAAGAAAATCTTACGGGGGGTTGGGTGTTCTCAGCTACATCCCCCTAGGAATTGTTGATAAATATGACTCCAGGTGTACTAGAATGACACCTTAAAATCTTGTCACACCTCCCCCTACAAGTATATAACCCTCTACGTCTTGTCTTTCTCATACCTTGCTCAGCCATCTTTAGTTGAGGAGGGGAGTTTCTTTTGATCTTCCAGGTATGTGGTGAGACTTCCCTGCTGCGGCACCTGAGATCCTTTCATAGTTTGTTTCTCACTACTTTTCTCTAGCCTTTTGATCCGGGCAGCCAGATCGTGGAATCAATAACCTCAGGCTACACTCAGGTCAGAACACTTGGAGACGAGATTTTTTTGAGCTCCAATACATTGGTGTGATGAGCGTGAACCATAGCTAGAGGAGGAAAATGTAACAAGAAAGTGATATGGTGGTAGGAAGTGAGCAAAAAGGAGCAATTGGTAACTCACATAGAGTAGGTGAATATGTGACCCAAGCCGACATTAATTACTTTATGTAGCATATCAAGGACACCTTGCTACTCATGCAGATGTCACAAAGACGTAGCTACGTCGTGTTACTTCATCAGAGAAAGGTGAGTCGTCCTGGAGAGCAGGGATGGAGGTGATGCCAGAGGAGCCGGAGTGATATGTGCCATTATTATTCTGCTAAATAAGTTCTCAAGGAATCCGATTGCGCGAGGTGGAGAATCAGGCGAGATACTTGATAGTACAATATTTATTTATATTTTATTATAAGATTTATGTATTTAATATTTATTTTCTTTTATACTTTATATGAATAATAAGTTTAATTCCTTTCTTTTTTTGTAATCAAGCAATTTGGGGCTGCTTATAAAAGCTTGGAGCTCTTGGACATGTTCAGGGGAAGATTTGGGCATTTTTGCTAAAACATTCATAGTACACGGTCTAGATCACGGGCGTGACCTAGGGGCATGACTTAGGTTCACGACCATGACATTTCCATCCTGCATGACCCAAATTCAACTGAATTAAATTTACACACCCTTACACACGAGCCTGACCAAAAGGCGTGTCCTCAGGTCTTGTCCATGTCTCCCCCAATAGTAGAGAAGTACCTGCCAACGCATTTTATGTTTACATGCCAGGGTCACGACCGTGACTCAAGGCCGTGGCCTTGTTATACCACCTTTTGACGGTTTCCATCCTGTGTTTCATCCTGTGCTCAGTTTTAATGCTACACACAATCAGTTATGAACGTGACCGAGGGCATGATCCGTCCAACAACAGTCAAAATTAGCTCCAGATCAATCCATTTTGCAGACTGTTCCTAATCCATCATGATACACCATAGGTCACAAGCGTGACCTGGTATGTAACTTCAAGTTACAACAGAATTTGGCCGTTTTTATCTCATTGTTCCCAGACTTTTATTTGGCTTTTTTTTGCAAGTTACACGCCCAAGGTCACGGGCGTGACCAAGGGCGTGTACTTGGAATTTTATGCCTATAAAAGCTAGTTGGTGCCAAGTTGATTTGCATCTAGTCCCTTCTTAGATTGGATCATTTTTCAGCTCTATTTTTGCTCCTTTCTTACTGTATTTTCTTTTATGCAAAGTAGCTTAGAATCACAATTTCAATTCCTAGTATTGTATTTACTTTTCATGCACATGTATTCTTCAATTGTTAGTTATAAAATTATCATTCTTTCATTATGATTTCCTTTCTGGTTTTAGAATTGCAATTTACTCTGTCACACTCTTTTCTTAGCCTAAGATAATATTTAGTTTCTTGTGCCTGCAATTCTTTTTCTAAAAATATCTTAAATTTTATGTATCAAGTTTTTGGCTCTCTTATCGTGGATATTTTTATTGATATTTTGAAAATGAAAATTTTATTAATTTTATCATTCTCTTTATTACTCACCCTCAATTTTTTCATTCTCTTTATTCCTCACACCAAATTCTCTTTTTCATTTTTTTCTCAAATTCTATTTATTAAGCAAATGTTGCTTATTCTGAAAATGTTATCTCATTTTGTCGCTAGGGTTGATGAGCTTACAAACAAAATTAATTTGTTGGAAGCCGCAACAAAGCATAAAATTGTTTATCATATTTGTGGTGGAAATCATTATGGTGAGGAATGTTATTATTTTTATTCTCAAAATTTTTATAATCAAACTAATTTTTCTATATGATATGATTATAATGAATTTCTTTCTTGCTCTGATACTAATTATTCATGCTGACAAGATTACCCGGAAAGTTTACGACGTGATGAAGAAAATTCTCTTGATCCTAATTTTTATTCCTCCGCTTTAGAATCATAAATCTTCATATCTATTTTTGGGGAGTTCTCACAATATCCATTGGATATTGACTCCCAAATTATAGATGGGAGCATTCATAATTCTAGTTTTATTTGTCAATCTCTGCATAATAATTAATTTCCAGAGGTATATGACTCTTCATATACCCCAAAAATATCTTTTACCGAAATCGAAGAAATTTTGTTATGCCAATAATTTATTAATATTATGGGTACACCAGACAATAGAAGAGAGACATGTTTCTTCTCCTACTCTGCCCAAATCTTCTTCAATTTTTCATGAATCTTCACAAACACCGCATATTTATTTTGAAAATGAAATTCTTGAAAATATTATGTCCCAAGAACTTATTCGACTTGGTATTCCGCTAGAATTTTATGATATCAATTCTTATTCTGAAATTAAACAACCTGAGCTTAATCATTTACATTCACAAGAAACTCATCCTTGTGAATGTTTTTCTGACTCGCTAATTTTGAATTCTTTTTATTCTAATGATTTTCATGTAGATGATGAGTTATTGCAACCAAAGTTCTTCAACGATACATTTGACGCTCATTTCTAACAATCCAGATTACCTCAGGTATGTATAGATAATTTGTATTCATAATTTCAAGACAACCATTAACAAAATAATCGAGAATATAGTGGAGAAGTCACCTGGCAACGGATTTCGGCACATTCACCTCAAAGTGAATTAAGAGTGTTGTCTGTGCATTTTTCGTATCAATATCATTTTAGCTAACCCTTAACGTCTTGATCAAAGACGTTAATCAAAACGCTCTTTGGAGGCACTCTTTGTTTATTTTTGTATTTTTTTTCTTTAGATGTTTTATTTCTTCATACTTAATTTATAATCATTGGGGATAATGATTATTTTTAAGTATGATGGTGTATCCTCTTATCTTTTATTTTTATAAAAAATCCTCTTATGCTCCGTTTTTATTAAAAAAAATAAAAAATAAAAAAGTAAAAAACCTTAAAAATCATAAAAATTGTTTTTCTTTTATTTGTTTTTAGAAAAGTTTACAAAATTTCTAAGAAAATGTTTCACCAAGGAGGGAGAGAAAGGGAAACGGTGGCCATTTTCATGCAAGGTCATAAGCATCTCCAACAGAACCAGCATAGGAGGCTGTTGAAATTTCTCAAGATGATCAACGAGATAGTCTGACGTCAAATTAACATTCTCAGAACTATCAAGATCACAAATAGGAAAGCAAGCTCAAATACCAGAAGTAACCAGAAGAGACAAGCAGATAAAACTTTTCATTAACTTCTTTACAGGGCGAGGTATACATGGCGAGACATGATTTCGCCAGTATAAAATGGAAAGCAAAAAAGATTACAAACAATCCGAGCGGACAGAGAAGGAGATCGCCGAGACCGCCCAGTCCGCCAAAGTCGCCGAAACCGCCTGAACTGCTACTAGAAGATGAATAGAACACGGAGTCCGCTGAGACCGCGAGGTTGCGCGGATACACCGTTATTCACTGACTGCTGCAAGCTGCCGCCAAACTGAAGAACAGACCGCCTAACCGCCGAGTTCGGCAGACAAGTTATTGAACTTGGAAAAATGAAGCAGAGAGAAAACTGGTAAGCCGCCGATTGCAATCCGCAAACTTCACTGAACCTGACCGAAGTCAGAACCAAACTCATTGCTCCACAGTGCTAGCCGCGCCACCTGCAAGCAGCAACCAGTTAAGCCTGCTCAAACCGCGCGGATATGAAAACCGAGTCCGTAGCAATTAATCAGAGTTCGTAGCAATTAATCCGAGTTCAACTTACTGTTCACTCTGTTCAAATGAGGTGCCAGGGGGTCCTATTTATAAGAGCGAGTTGGAGTGTGATCACCGCCCTATGAGATAGGCTAACCGCCCCCTGATCGCAGCTAAGAAGGCCAGTCCGCCAAGTACGCAAGGATATTACCAGACAACAGCCAAACTGCTAGGCAAAGAAACCTATCCGTAACCTGGTGGACACCGCACCAGTCCGCAAGTAGCAAAGCATGCGGACACAACAACATCTCTCAAAGCAACAGTCCGCACGCAACATGCGGACACAACACCAGCCCGCACACACAAGTCCACGACCCAGGCACAGATCGCCCGGTCAATCAAGCAGACTCTGCGGATACCACGGACACCACAACAGCTCGCAACGTGTCCACGACCAACAGGCAGACCGCCTAGTCAATAGCAGACACTGCGGACAGCAAACACCCTGGACTTGTCACGGATAGTAACAAGTCCAAACCAGAAGGCCGCCTCGAGGTCAGTGGAAAAGGCCCCAGTCCGCCAGCTCCAAAACAGCCCGCCAAATAAGGCTCTAACTCGCACAGCAGCAAGGCCAGCAAATAACTACCAGACTCACCACCAGTCTGCACAGTCCGCGGATAAGCTCTAAATCCGTAACAATGGTGCAAGAAGGCGGACTACGATCCAAGTCCGCCCATGGCGAACTCCAATCCTATTCGCACGACTACCTCTAGAACGCCACAATAGGTCGCCAACACCAGACCGCCAAGCTCCTCCACCAGTCCGCATGGACAGACCACCCAGGCCCCTCGGTCTGCTTGATCAACCTCCACTTACACTTCATAATTTTCAACACTCCCCCTTGAAGTGAGAAGTGGTGATCAAGCCCAGTAGTCCCCGTAGCCATTGAAATGGCCCCTTCGACAGCGGTTTTGTGAAGATGTCAGCAAGGTTGTCTTCACTCCGAACATGCCCGACCATAAGAGATCCCTCCAACACCTTCTCCCTTATGAAGTGGTGCTTGATCTCTATATGCTTGGTCCTTGCGTGACACACTGGGTTGTTCACCAGTTTGAGAGCACTCTCATTGTCACCTCAGAGTAGAGTAGGACCTTGCAATTCCTCATGGACGTCCTCTACTAGTCTCCTTAGCTAGATGGCTTCTCTAGCAGCCAAGGACGAAGCCTTGTACTCTGCTTCTATAGTAGAGACGGACACCGAGTCTTGCTTCTTGCTACACCACGAGATGCAAGCGTATCCACAAGTGAAGACATAACTTGATGTTGATCTTCGATCAGCAGAATCACCACCATAATCGACATCTGAGTATCCTAGCAAAGAGAAGCCTGTGTCCCTCCTATAAAGGAGTCCCATATAAGAAGTAGCCTTGACATACTTCAAGATATTCTTTGCCGCCACAAGATAAGACTTCCTTGGCTCTGCCATAAACCGACTTACTCGACCAACAACGTAAGCAATGTCTGGTCTTATAATCGTCAGGTAGATCAAGCTCCCTACTAGAGCTCTGAACACCAAAGGATCAGAAAGAATCTTTCCTTCATCTTGTCGAAGCTTCAACCCTTGATCCAGAGGAGTAGATCAAACCTTTCCTTCAATAATGCCAAATTGGTTCACAATGCGATCTGCATATCCTTTCTGGCAAATGAGAATCCCGCTCTCCTTCCTCTCCACTTCGAGACCAAGAAAGTGATGAAGCTCTCCCAAGTCTTTCATCTCTAAGCGAATAGCTAGCTCAGCCCTGAGCCTAGCTACCTCCTCCTCAGAATTCCCTGTGATGATCATGTCATTAACATACATCAGGACCAAGACTTGAAGCTCCCCCTTCTTCTTGATGAACAAGCTTGAATCCGAGTTGGAAGCAAGATATCCGCAGAATTGGAGGTATTCTGCTATCTTCCTGTACCAAGCTCTTGGAGCTTGCTTCAACCCGTAGAGAGCCTTACTGAGTTTGCACACGTAGTCCGAATAAAATTCAGAGACAAATCCAAGTGGCTGATCCATGAAGATGTCTTTATCAATCTCCCCGTAAATAAAAGCGTTCTTTACAACAAGCTGTCACATCCTCAATCCTTGGCAAGAAGCCAAGGAGATCTCTAGAGTAATGCCATCAATCCTGGGCACAAGGTCCCAGGTTTCATTCTTCTTAAGAGAAGCCATCTCCTCTTCCATGGCAGCTTCCCACTCCTTGACTCCAGTGGCCTTATTGAAGCTTGAAGGCTCTCGCTCATCAAGAGGGCCTACAAAGAAATAGGAGACGAAACTCACTGTATTCCCTTCGCAATATCGAGTTGGAGGCTTGATGACCCTCTTAGATCTCCGAAAAGGCTGCTCCTTGCTCACCACCTCCGTTGCTTCTTCAGGCTCAGCTCCATCCTCGGGCAAACTTTGAGCAATGCTCCCCCTGCTTCCTGAACGCCTCTGCCCTAGATCTTGAAGCAACAGGAGCTCCTGGTGAAACAACAAGCTCCTCTTGAATAACTTCAGCAGCCACCTCCTGCTCCTCATCAACCTTGCTCTCTGGTAACTCAATCGAGCTTCCTCCATATGACGTCAGCTCATCAAAGACCATGTCTCTTGATACAACAGACTTCTTCGTCGCATGATCCATGCACTTCCATCCCTTCTTCCGCTAATCATAGCCTACAAAGACAAGTTTCCTTGCCTTTGCACCAAGCTTCGTCCTTGAAGCATCTGGGACATTCATATAGCAAGTTGATCCAAACACCCGAAGGTATTCCACGCTTGGCTTCTCCTTGAACACCATTTCATGAGGTAACTTCATGTTGATCAGACTTAGAGGAATCCAATTGATGACATAGGTTACGCAAGCCATTCCTTCCGCCCAAAAGGACCTGGGAATGCCCTTTGCATGAAGCCAGCACTTGCAAGTTTCCGTCAAGTGACAGATCTTCCTCTCCGCTACTCCATTTTGTTGTGGAGTATTAACACAAGTAAGCTCCCTCTTGATGCCTTGCTTCCTGCAGAAGTTAGAGAACTCGGAAGAGATAAACTCACCACCGTTGTCTGATCTAAACTTCTTGATCCGCATGCCAAGCCGGCCCTCCACCAGCTTCTTGAACTCCACAAACAATTGGAAAGCTGCTGACTTCTCCTTCATAAAATACACCCAAGTGTATCTGGAGTAATCATCAATCAGAACAAGCATGTATCTGCTCCCACCAAGGCTAGCAGTGGCGGTTAGCCCCATCAGATCACCATGGATGCACTCCAATGGTGCTTTGCTCCTTATTTGAGACTTATCAAACGGAAGGCGATGAGCCTTACCGGACTGACAACCTGCACCAACATGGCTGTCGCCAAAGGATGATAGCTTAGGCAAGCCTTTCACAAGGCTCCTGCTTGCTATAGCTTTCAGCTTATCCATCCCTTCATACTCCAACCTCTCATGCCAAATAGCAGCGCTATCATTTGCCCTCATCCGATCAACGTAGGAGCTTGTTGCAAGAACAAATATGTCCTTTACTCTTCTCCCAACGTGAGCAACATCAGCCTTTACCGCTGATACGTTGCGAAGAAACTTCACTTCTATTGGCCCAAACAGAACGTGATAACCTGCGTCTATCGCATTGGTCACAGAGAAGAGGTTCTTCTTCATGCCTGGTACATGATACACACTCGTTAACGTGAGTGGGCCCTTATCACTACCCAAGGACACAACCCCCTCCTTCTCTACTGCATGAACAGTATTATCAGCAGTAATAATAGCTTCATTACCTGAGTAAGCTTGCAGCGAGGAGAACTTTGACTTATCTCTGGTGAGGTGATGACAACACCCGGAGTCCACGTTCCAGTCGTCTTCAAAGTCGATGGTGGACAAAGCATAGACACAAGTGCCCGTCATAAAAGCTCCACCCCAGCCAACTTCCTTAGTACTAGAGCAAGATTCCTCCTTGCCTGCAGCATGCCCAGGCTATAGCTTGACCTTGCAGTCACGCTTGAAGTGACCCGGCTGATGACACCTATAACACTTCAAATTCTTCTTCCAATCCTTCTTAGGAACAACGCTCTTCTCTAGCTGATAAGAAGTTGAAGGCTCATCTTCAACAACAGTCTTCTTCTTCTTCCCTTCCCATCTCTTCTTCTTCTTGCCTTTGAAGAGAGCTTCACTACCTTCTTTAGAGATAGTCACTCCAGACATCTGTTTGGCCAAACTTTCTTGCGAAGCAAGCAAGTTCTCAAGCTCCAACAGAGATGGCTGAGTTGCCCAACCTTGAACTGAAGTTACAAAGGACACATACGCCTTTCGCAAGCCGCGGATTATGTGCCTTTTCAACTTAGCCTCAGAGATTGGTTCATCAGGATCAATCATTGATAACTCAGCACACAGACTCTTCATCTTCAGGAAATACTTAGAGATGGTCAGGTCTCCTTGAGTTGTCCTAGCTAACTCATTCTCTAGGAACTGTAGCCTAGCTACGTTCTTCCTATTGAACAACCCATCAAGGGAAGTCCAAATCTCTGCAGCAGACTCACATCCAATGATGTGATCAAATAGCTTCGGTGAAACAGCTCGCTTGAGGGCAAACTCAGCCTTTGCATTTGTTCTCCTCTAGATTCTCACCTGCTCAGCAGTCCCAAACGCAGTTGTAACTTCCTGCCCGTCGTCACCACCGACGATCTCCCAAAGTTCCTCGCCTAGAAGATAACTCTTCATGCACGACTTTCACTTCTTAAAGTTAGTCGGCGTTAAGAGTTCAATGCCTAGACCTCTTGCATAACCCCCTTCCATTACATCAAACCTGATCTAATATTTCAGAAGCACAGAGAACAACACACATTGATCACTGCTCAAGCAACTGAACCTCGCTCTGATACCATGTTGAAATTTCTCAAGATGATCAACAAGATAGTCTGACGCCAAATTAATATTCTCAGAACTATCAAGATCACACCTTGATCAAGCGGAAATAGGAAAGCAAGCTCAAACACCAGAAGCAACCAGAAGAGACAAGCAGATCAAACTTTTCATTAACTTCTTTACAGGGCAAGGTATACGTGGTAACACATGATTTCACCAGTATAAAATGGAAAGCAGAAAGATTACAAACAATCTAAGCGGACAGAGAAGGAGACCACAGAGACCGCCGAAGTCGTCGAGACCGCCCGAACTGTTGCTAGAAGACGAATAGAACACGAAGTCTGCTGAGACTGCGAGGTCGCACAGACAAACCGTTATTCGCTGACTACTACAAGTTGTCGCCGAACTGAAGAACATACCGCCTAACCGCCGAGTTCGGCGGACAGGTTATTGAACTTGAAAAAATGAAGCAGAGAGAAAACTGGTAAGCTGCCGATTGCAATCCGCGAACTTCACTAAACCTGACCGAAGTAAGAACCAAACTCCTTGATCCACAGTGCTAGCCGTGCCACCTGCAAACAGCAACCAGTTAAGCCTGCTCAAACCGCGCGGATAGGAAAACCGATTCCGCAACAATTAATCCGAGTTCAACTTACTATTCACTCTATTAAAATGAGGTGTCAGGGGGTCCTATTTATAGGAGCGGGTTGGAGTGTGATCACCGCCCTATGAGATAGGCTAACCTCCCCCTGATCGCAGCTAACAAGGACAGTCCGCCCAGTCTGCAAGGACATGGCTATAAAATAGCCAAACTGCTAGGCAAGGAAACCTGTCTGCAACCTGGTGGACACCGCACCCGTCCGCAAGTAGCAAAGCATGCGGACACAATAACATCTCTCATAGCAACAGTCCGCACGCAATATGCGGACATGGCACCAGCCTGCACACACAAGTCTACGACCCAGATATAGATCGCCCGATCAATCAAGCAGACTCTGCGGATACCGCAGACACCACAACAGCTCGCAACGTGTCCACGACCAACAGGCAGACCGCCCGGTCAACATCGTACATTGCAGACAGCAAACACCCTGGACTTGTCACGGATAGTAACAAGTCCAAACCAGAAGCCCGACGCGAGCTCGGCGGATAAGGCCCCAGTCCGCCAGCTCCAAAAAAACCCGCCAAACAAGGCTATAACTCGCATAGCAGCAAGGCCAACAAACAACTGCCGGGCTCACAGCCAGTCCACACAGTCCGCGGAAAAGCTCCAAATCCGCAACACTGGTGCAAGCGGGCGGACTCCGATCCAAGTCCGCCTATGACGAACTCCAATCTTATCCGCACGACTACCTCCAGAATGCCACAACAGGCCGCCAACACAAAACCGCCAAGCTCCTCCACCAGTCCGCATGGACAGACCGCCCAGGCCGCCCGGTCTGCTTGATCAACCTCCACTTACACTTCACAATTTTCAACAGAGGCATCAGAAATTATAGATCCCCCTTTACTGTAAGCTGCACTAAGTTGAGGAGCACGGGACATGGATGTTCCAGAATTCTTGGCAGTAAGGTCGAGAGCTGGCGAACGAGGAGAAGAAGTGTAGAGGTATATGGATCATGTCGGTTGGGGATGCTTCAATACCCATCCCAAAGGTGGAACGAGGACAAAGTCAACTGGGGAAATCACAGAGGAGTTGCCCAATGAGGAGGTGGAGCGGGAGTGATCTATGGGAGAGCTGGGCTTGGATCCTCCCACAAGGGAAGTCTCCATACTATCTACCGCAGGAGTGTCGTCTTAACCTCTAAAGCATCACCCATATTGGAGGAAATCACCTTCACGGAGAAGGATATGTTGGGGAATGAAAATTCCTTCCATTATGCCCTCAAGATCCAATCCACGATCGAAGGCTTCACCATCAAGCATATCTTGGGGGACAACGAGAGCTCGATAAACATCAAATTTAAGAAGATGTTTGACGGTTTAGAAGTGGAAGCAAGAAGGGTGGTAGCTTCAAATAGACCCCACTTTGGCTTCTCTGGAGAGAGAGAGAGAGGAGGTGGAAGGAGTAGAGTTATTGGTCACTCTCAGTGTCACTTCAGTCAAGAATCACTTCATTATTATCGATGTGTAGAGTTGTTAGAGTGCGAAGGCCACTCATCAATACCTTAAAGTCCATCCCATCCTCCTACCATCAGGCTACATGTGGGAAGTCCAAGTAAGGATCCGAAATGACCCAAGAGCTATGGGGGAGTGTTATCTAAATATGGTGAGCACGATTAGCTTGATAGAGGATGCAAATGATGTAGACAAGGGCATAGAAGGAATTGCTAGGATGGAGGTATGAAGGAGGTAGAGGAGGTCGAAGTGGTGTCATAGGGAGGAATGCCCGAGCTACTAAAGATCAGTAAAACACTGAAAGACTGACGAGGAGATGAAGATGGTAGCATGACTGCAAGAGAGCATGAACATCTTTTCCTGGATAGTTGTGGAGATGTATGGTAGCAGAAAGTTAGCACGGTGAGGAAGGAGTTATAGCTGGCGGTAGCCTTTTTGCCCAGTCCAGTCAACATGGGCAATGTAGACGATAGTTGTATCAACAAAAAATGTTGAGCAGATATACCGCAGTGCAATAACATCTACTACTGTACAGTAGGTTGTTTTCCTATTTGCGTCGATATAGGCTATGTCAACGAGAGGTGTAGACTAGAGATACTGCATGCAATAACTTCTACTACCATATGATTGCATAATTTCCTAGTTGAGTATACACCTGCTGAGTCGACAGGAGGTTTGTGTCGATGGGATAGGTAAGTTGATGGGCAATACCACTGAGCGATAATATCTACTATCATGCGGTAGCTGTCGGGAGCAGTTTCTTTATTTCACGATTTTTGGCCACTGAATCTCTTTGGCACTTGATCCAAGGTCCCAAATTGATTCATTTGTGATCCTTGAAAGGGATAGAGGCCATTTTTTCTTCCATTTTTAACTCCTTGGCCGGTTTTGCGGATCGGAAAATGAGAGAGGGTAGAGGAGGAAGAAGACCAAAATTACTCTATTAGAGGGGCATCAAAACTCCATTCATTGAACCTAGACAGGTAGTGTGAAGAGGGATTGAAGGCACTCATGTTCATTAGAGTTTTTTGAGTTTTCTATGGAGAGGAAGAGGTTCCATAAGGTAACAATATCTTTCCTCCCGGTATTATGATACGTGCATGACATCTTATATTTTTAGTGCCTTATTTTTTGCAATTTTGTCACCGGATCTCTCAAATGAGAGGGATTCATGTTGCCTTAGTTTAAGAGGAGCTCATTCCGTTGAATCGAGATTCGGATTGAGTCTGTCCCTGGCATGATTTGCATTAGAGATCCATTTCTTTGGCATATTAGGCATGGTGGGTGAAGACGAACCCATGGCCAGTGTCCCAATTCAGTGATATTGATTGGCATACATTTTGGGCATATACTAAAAATACAATTGCAACAAAGACATTGTAAAAATGCCTAATTTTAGTGAGGTTAATGAATATTGGTCTTAGGCTAAGGAATGTGTGTAGTGATTGGTGGGGTGGATTGTGATAATCACTTGGATGCTAAGGCATGGCTTTGTCTTTATAGTTAGCTGGCTATCCCCGTGAGGTGAAAATTCATGTGTGAAGGGTGTCCCAGCAAGACAAGTCCCCTTATATGAAATGATGAGAAAATCTATGCTTATGGATAGGCTCAATAATATGAGCATCCATGTGTGGGTGGGGTCTAAGCTAGATTTCTTAGAATCAGTTGAGATGACTTGGTGAAACAAACGAGAATGTCTAGGCTGATCGACAAGTTCGATGGTATAAGCATCCATGTGCGGGGGGGGGGGGGGGGGGGGGGTGGAGGTCTCAGCTAGAGTTCTTAGAATCGACTGAGATATCTTCATAGGTGTGAGTACCCTGGTGTTTATATGATGTGATGATGTGCTAGTTTTATACATGTAATAAGGTTCCTTGGGTGAAACCTGAATTATGTACATATTGCATTGATAGGCCCCCTTTACTTCTTACTTATCATAAAAATGTATTTGATACCTGTGATATATAGACTGTTGGCTTGTTATGTTGTATACCATTTTGCATGTGAAGTACTGCCTTGCAGGGTGATGTAGTTCCCAAAATCCACTAGAACGGACGGAAGGAGGGGTGTTGTTATATAGTTGGGATTAGCCCAAACCAATCTTTGTTATACCGCTTCTTCTGTGTTAGTTTCAGGGCAAGGATCACAAGTTGGATCCAACTCATCGGCCAAAAAGGCATAAGAATCATGAAGTGCCCCTCCTCTTGCTTTACTATTTTCTTTTGCATTATTCTAGCTTGCATGTCGAGGTAGCTTAGGGTATTTTCTACTTCTTTTTTGATATGATGTATTGTTGATTTGAACTCTTATGTTATAAGGCCATAAGGTTGAACCTCTCTTGTGTAGAGATGTAGATAACTTCTGGGTGGTTTGTTTAGTGTTTCACTATGTGTACTTGTTGTTGGTATTGGGAAAAGTTCTCGTATCATTTTAGAATGTTAAAGATGTGATAACTATATGATGTGGGGTCCCAACCGAACTCATATTATATGGTTATTATAGTGGAGGCATTATAATTTTGTATCCGAGCTAGGTTTGGGGGGTTCTAGACTGGTAGTGATTAATTAGTGTAATCATATCGTGTAAATCAATTGTCCATATAAGAGTGATCTATGGGACCATGAGTGCCCTTGTGTTTTAGTATTGCATATAAAACTTGACTCGTTTGTTGCTTTGCCAATGATAGGGTGGTAGGGGCAATACGGGGATGTCAAGGATGCAAGAGGACTATTCAGAAAGTATTGTTACTGCCCTTGGACTCATGAATACGAGTGTGTCCATGATGGATTTCTATCGCATGCTAGTAGAGTCAATGGTGGCAGCCCAAGGGCGAGAGTGACATAGGCCGAGATGCCTTTCACATAGGTTATGATGCATGTTATCCTGATTACGATTCCCATCATAACCAATAGAGAACTAAGGAATGCAGAGCTGCTAGCAGAGCATGGGATTGAGCAAGGGGGCCATCAGATGAAATATTTCTTGGGTTTTCATCCTCCAACATTAAAGGGAGTCAACACGGGACTAATACAAAGGATTGGTTGGCTAGGATTTAAGAACTTCTAAAAGAGGCAGAGACCCCCCCCCCCCCCCCAAGGACAAGCAGTCCTAGTTTGTGGCCTTCATGTTGAAAGGTGATGCAAAGTTATAGTGGGTATGTGAGAGAGGTCGTCAGTTCCCTGGATGCACCCCCATCTATGGGAGAAATTGGGAGTGCTTTACGAAAGCTTTATATCCAATCCTCAATGTGGTTAGCCCTTCAATGGTAGTTTCTGCATTTGGCGCATCATGACATGACTATAGATGAGTATTCGTAAGAGTTCACTTGATTGGGTCATTATGCGGGGACAACCATGACTGATGATGAGCAGAGGGATAACCTCTTCTATAGAGGGCTAAGAGATAATTTGATACATCCACTCATAGCCATGAAAAATATAGGGTTTAATGAGATTTTTGAGGCTACTCGAATGTTAGAGAGAGACGAGGAATAATTGTAGCACCGCAAGGGTTTTGTGATGAAGCAAGGAGAACGGAAACCTTCTCAATCACAGTGGAAGTCAAAAGGAAATTGTTGTAGGAAAAATCCTCATCCCTATAAGCCCGGTGAGAGAAGTGGTGTTGCTTCTGGTGAGTTCTATTCAAAGGGACTGCTTATATGCAATAAGTGTGGTAAGGTGGACCACATAGCTTGGAACTGTACCGCCAGAGTACTATTTGATACAGGAGTGTCATACTCTTTTCTCATGGAAAGTTATATCAGAGAATTAGTGTTAAACCCTTTGAGGCAAAGGTATAACTGAGTGTGCGAATGTTAAACGGGACTTTCATGACCACTGAGAATAAGGGCACATTTGGTTTAAAATAGGCGAATTTGTCTTTAAGTTGGTGGTGGCAATTCTACCACTAACAGAATTTGATGTGATCTTGGGGATAGACAACCTCATAGAGCAATGAGCTAGTATTTAATGCTTATTGAAGGTGGCGACCATGAGGAACAAAGGTAGAGCAGAGGTCAAATTTGAGTGCCTAAGCAGGGTGGCTTGCTCCCTAATTTCAATCATGTAAATGTTGTGTGCGGTGAATAATGGAGGCAAGTCATTCGTAGTTTTGTTGGAGACTCACTCCATGAAGTTAGAAATTAAAGACGTGTTAGTGGTGGCAGAGTTTGAAGATGTCTTCCTCGGTGAGCTTTTGAGAGGACCACTCTACGCGAAATCGATTTCATAGTATATTTGGTACCAGGGGCAAAGATGGTGTCGCATCCTCCTTTCAGGATGGAATCAAAGGAACTGACTGAGCTAAAGGTTTAGTTGCAAGAGTTGATAGAGTGGGGTTATACCAAGCCCTTTATCGTAGAATGCACTAGTGTTGTTTGTGAAGAAAAGGGATGGTAGTATACAGTTGGGCAAAGACTATAATGAGTTGAAAAAGCTGACCGTCAAGAACAAGTATTTAATTCGGTAAATCGATGATTTTTTCAACCAGTTTATGGGGTAAGTGGCATACTTCAAGTTAGACTTGACGTCGGGGTATTATCAGTTAAGGATTCCAGAAGAGGACATTCCAAAGACATCATTTGGGATAAGGTATGGACACTTCAAGGTCTTGGTGAAACCGTTCAATTTGACGAACGCACCATCAACATTCATGGATTTGATGAATACTATTTTTGGCGATACCTGGATTTGTTCGTGCTGGTATTCATTGACAACGTCCTAGTGTATTCGATGTCGGAGGTGAAGCATAAAGCTCATTTAAGAGTAGACTGACAGACATTGAGGGAGAACCAGCTATATGTCAAGTTCTCAAAGTATGAGTTATGGATTGAGAGGGAATCCTTCTTAGATCACATGATTAGTGGAGATGGGGTGGAAATGAATCTAGTGAAGATTGAAGCCATCTGAGATTGACCAGTATTGAGAACCGTGATAGAAGTCAGGAGTTTCCTTGGACTAGTCGGGTATTACAAAATGTTTGTTGTGAAGTTTTTGCAGATAGTATTGCCCATAATTTCTCTCACTCACAAGGATCAGAAGTATGTTTGGACGTCAAAGTGCGCCCGAGCATTCAAAACCTTGAAAGAAAGGTTGATGTCTACTCCAATTTTAAGCCTTCCAAGTGGGAGTAATGGATTTCAAACCTTTAGCGACGCATCAGGTTGTGGGTTTGATTACATTTTGGTGTAGCAAGACAACATGATTACTTATGGATTAAGAAATTTGAAGCCTCACAAGAAGAATTACCCCATACATGATTTAGAGTTAGTGGTAGTAATCTTTATACTGAAATTGTGGTTGCACAATGTGTATGGTATAAAGGTGAAGATCTTCACAAACCACAAATGCCTGAAGTCTCTCTTAGAATAAAAGGATCTAAATATACGACAACGTAAGTTAGTCGAGTTCCTTGGGAACAATGATGTAGAGATTTAGTATATGTCAGGTAAGGCTAATTTGGTGGTCAATGCATTGAGTAGGAAGTAACCTAGGCAGGCAAATTTGATGACGAGCAGTTCGTGCAAGAATTTGAGTCTCTTGGAATTAATTATGTTGTTAAGTTTGAGACTAGTGTAACATATTTGAACTGGATTGAGATACAATGTGACTTAGCTAACTGGATTAGAGAGGCAACTGGCGTAGATGGAGAGTTTCAACCATTGATGTTAGATTCTCAACAAGGCGAGGGTAGTGATTTGGAGATTATTGGTGGACACCTGAAAAGAATGGGAGGGTTTGTGTTATATACTTTGGCATACTCTATGAGGAGTTGATGTTTGAGTCTTATTTTATGAAGTAATCCATTCATCAAAGAAGTACCAATATTAACTTGAATTTAAAGAAATCTTTTTTGGTTGTCTGGGATGAAGAGGGATGTAGCTTTGTATGTAAGTTTTTTCCATACTTCTTCTTTAGTGAAAGCTGAATGCCAAAGGCCATGTGGGTTCTTGAATCCCCTTCCATTCCCGGAGTAAAAGTTTGATGATATCTCTATGAATTTTGTGCAGGGTTTTTGAAGGGGTAATAGTTATACCTCTGTGTTTTATCTATAGGGGGTGAATAAGGAATTAAAATAATTTATCCAAAATATAAACCATATCAGATATTTTACAATTAGCATCTATAGTCACACACATCCTGTAACACTCGATCCGTCACGAGTAATGTAATAAAAGGTCCGATCGGGGTCTCACACCATATTAAATGAACATACGGAAGGGTTACACAATGAAACCATAATTCATTCTAATCTAATAATGCACCCTTACATAGAGTTTCATTCTAATGGAAGCTTAAAAGGTTAAGAATCACCCATCCAGGAATGTCCACTACTACCATAAAATAGGAATGAAAGTTACATGTTGAAGTTGGTGACCGGGCTGTCTAGCGGCCTGTCTTGGCAGATTGAAGACCGCGCAGTCTGGCGGTTTCCCTTCAGCGGTTTGGTTGCTGTGCTGTTGCTGTCTGGAGTCCGAGCGGTCTAAAGGTTTGTCTCTGGCGGCTTGGAGACCGGGCGGTGTAGCGGTCTCCCATGGCGATCTCTCCTTCCTCTCTGGTGGTAGCTGAGAGGTTAGCCCTTCCGTCTAACCGCGCGGCTTGTGCGGGTTGTTTCTGTATAGACCGCTTTGTCCTGTAATTTTTTAGTCCCACATCTCTTATTTGTATTCTCTCTTCTCTCCTCCATTCTATAAAAGGGAGGCCATACCTTTGTAATATATACCTTTTTCAGATAATAAAATTTCTATTATACCTCTTCCGGCTTGTTTTTTGTTCGTTTCTTACATGGTATCAGGAGACTCGATCTTCTCCTCCTGATTTTGTGTGCCTTCCCTATCCGCGCGGCTTGCTTCTTCTTCTCGCGACCTGGTCTCGCGACTTGTTTCTTCCACCGGCTTGCACCCTATTCGCACGGCTTCTTTCTCTTCTTGTCGTTGCCCTTTGTGTGCGCGACCTCTTCTTCATTCCGCGAACTCTCCTTTAGTCGCCGCGACTTGTTGCCGCGACCTATTCGCCTTGTTTGTCTCCCGCGGTATAATCTCTAACCGCGCGGTCTTCTCTTTCTCTTGTTCGCGCGAGCTTCCTTCTAGCCGCTCGACTTCTTCCCCTCTGCTTGATTCTGCGGCTTGGTCGTGGATTTTCTGGCCGCTGGTGTTTGTTATCGTGACCGCAGCAGATCTACTTCTTCTAACCGCTGCGATTTCTCCCTATTCACGCGGTTTGTTTCCTAACTGCGCGGTTTCCCGTTGTTTTCTCCTATGGCTCTTTCTGATGCTTCTACTGCTACCACTCTTGTCGCCAATCCGGCTCCGCCTCTTCCCCCTACTCCTTCCGGGAACCTTGGCACCGTTTCGAAACTTTTCGGCTCTACCTACCTGGATTGGAGCGTCTTCTTCATCTTTCTCCTTCGCTCGCAACGCAAACGCCACCATCTTGTTGATGACCCTCCTCCCACCACTTCACCTCTCTTTGATGACTGGGATGCGAGTGACGCCCTTGTGCATACTTGGCTTGCTAACAGCCTCTCCGATGAATGCCTCCCCGTCATCCGTCATGATGAGACGGTCAAGGCCGCTTGGCTTCATCTTGCTGCTCTGTACTCAAAGGGGGCTTAGACGTCCCGCATCTATACGTTGTATGCAGACCTCTTTGCCCATCCTACATTGTCTCCTGCTGCTATCTACCAATAGGTTCATGCTCATGGGGCTGAGATTCTTCAGAATCACCCCTTTTCTGCCGATTTGGCTCAACAACACAAGCATTTCCAGGAGCTTCTCGTTGTGTGTTATCTGCTCTGGCTTCCTGATACTTATGATATGATCCGCCAACAAATTTTGGGTGAGGCAGAATCCCCTATCTTAGATGCCACTACTGCCCGCATCGCTGCTGTAACCTCCCTCTGATACCATGTAAGAAACAAACAAAAAACAAGCCGGAAGAGGTATAACAGAAATTTTATTATCTGAAAAAGGTATTTATTACAAAGGTATGAACTCCCTTTTATAGAATGGAGGAGAGAAGAGAGAATACAAATAAGAGATGTGGTACTAAAAAATTACAGGACTAAGCGGTCTATATAGAAACAACCCGCACAAGTCGCGCGGTCAGTACTCCTCCCTCCTTCTAGTACTCCTCTAACCTACGATGCTTATCAGCTTCTTTCCCACCTCCCTCTTTCCAGTACTCCTCTCAACTGCGACGCTTGTCAGCTTGGCAAGCATCACCGTTCCTCCTTCCCGCCGAAGAAAGGTCGGAGCTCTACCCGTCCGTTTGATCTAGTCCACTCTGATGTCTGGGGCCCTGCTCCTACCCTCACCATTGGTCAGGGTAGTTCTTATTTTGTAACTTTTATTGATGATTTTTCTATATGTACTTGGTTGTATCTCTTACGAGATTTCTCTGAAATTTTGGATATATGGATATCTTTTTATCAATTAATTAAAACTCAGTTTGCTATTTGTATTAAAACTTTTCGCTTAGACAATGCTAAAGAATACCTGAGTCATGCGTTTACATCTTTCTGTGTGCAACATGGCATTATTCATCAGAGTAGCTGTGTTTATACCTCCCAGCAAAATGGGATGGCGGAACGCAAAAACCATCATCTCCTTAATGTCGCTCGTACCTTGATGACCCAGATGCATGTTCCTCGATCCTATTGGGCCTATGCTATTCTCCTTGCCTACTACCTCATCAATCGCATTCCATCCACGGTTCTCTACGGGAAAACCCCATTCTCCATTCTATATCCGGGTAAGGAGCCCTTCCCCCTCCCTCTCCGAATCTTTGGGTGCACTGCCTTTGTGCATGCCCCATCTGCCACCCAAGATAAGCTCTCCCCTCGCTCCACAAAATGTGTCTTTCTGGGATACTCCCCAACTCAGAAAGGCTATTGTTGCTTTGATCCCATTCTTCGTAAGCAGTTCGTCTCTGCTTATATCACCTTCTTTGAGAATGCCTCCTACTTCTCGGCTGAATCCTCTCCTCTCCCTCCAGCTTCTGATACTCCTGCTGTTCTCTTTGTTCCCTCATCTCCTACTGCGATCTCAACCCCTACTCCGTCTCCGTCCACTCCTCTCCCTCCGCCTCTTTCTCCCTCTTCTCCGCCACCGTATCCCTCATCTCCGCCATCGTCGCTCTCTACTCCCGGGCCAGCTCTCTCTGCCACGTATACTCCGGATGTCGAGGGACCCACTGACCTGGATCTTCCTGTAGCTCTTCGTAAAGGGGTGCGGACGTGTACTCTACACCCCCTTGCTACTGTTATTTCATATGATCGCCTTACCTCTTATCGCAGGGCCTTTGCTCTAGCAATCTCTGCCACTGCCACACCCCATTCCTACCAGGAGGACCTTGCTATTCCTCATTAGAAGATGGCCATGGATGAGGAAATGACAACCCTAACTGAGCGGGGTACCTGGACTCTTGTTCCTCTTCCCTTCGGTACTAATATTGTTGGCTGTCGCTGGGTCTTTGTGGTCAAATTTGTCCCGGACGGCACTGTGGATTGTTATAAGGCCTGCCTTGTTGCTAAGGCTTTACTCAGACCTATGGTGTTGATTACTTTGACACCTTCTCTCCCGTGGCTCATCTCAATACTATCCAGGTCCTACTCTCTGTGGACGTTAATCGAGATTGGCCGATTTCTTAGCTGGATGTCAAGAATTCCTTCCTTTATGGTGATCTTCAAGAGGCCGTCTATATAGAGCAACTTCCTGGGTATGTTGCTCAGGGGGAGACACGGGTATGCAGGCTGAAGAAGGCCATCTATTGCCTCAAGCAGAGCCCTCAAGCTTGGTTTGACAAGTTCAGCGGCATCGTGGCGGCCGTTGGTTTTATGTGAAGCTCTGCCGATCACTCGCTATTCATTCACAAAACCTCCTTGGGACTGGTGGTTCTTGCTGTGTATGTTGATGATATTCTTCTCACTGAAGATGACCAGGAAGGGGTTGCCTTAACAAAGCGGCATCTTCGTCAACATCTGGTCACGAAAGATATGCGCTCTCCGAAGTACTTTCTAGGGATTGAAATCTCTCGGAATCCAAACTCCTTAGTCCTCTCCCAACGTAAGTATGCTCTTGATCTATTAAAAGAGGCAGGATTGACTGGAGCAAAACCTGCCCGATGCCCCATGGCAACTGGAGAAGACAAAACCTGGACAGATGATTTGCCTCCTCTTTCAGATATTACACGATACAGGAGTTTGGTTGGTAAGCTCATATATCTCACAGTGACTAGGCTCGACATTTCCTATGCTGTGGGCAAGGTGAGTCAATTCATGCAAGCGCCTAGGGAGTTCCATCTATAGTCTGCCTTACGGATCTTGGAATATGTCAAAGCAGTACCTGGGAAAGGATTACTCTTTCAGAAGAATGGTCATCTGAGAGTTGAAGCATAATCAGATGCGAGTTACGCTGATGACAAAGGGGATCGCAAGTCAACTTTGGGTTTTTGCACCTTTGTTGGGGGAAATCTGGTGAGCTGGAAGAGCAAGAAGCAGTCTATTGTTTCAAGATCTAGTGCAGAAGCAGAGTATCGTAATATGGCATCGAACACTTGTGAGTTAATATGGTTACGGGATCTCATGATGGATTTAGGAGAGGTCTACAACCATCCTCTACCTATGTTCTGTGATAACAAGGCGGCCATATACATCTCCAAAAATCCGGTCTTTCATGAAAGAACCAAGCACATTGAGGTCGACTAACATTTCATTCGTGAAGAGATTTTGAAGGAACAAATTTGCACTCCCTTCGTCACTTCTGATAAAGAATTGGCTGACATATTCACCAAGCCAGTATCCGCCTCATTTCTTCAAATTTGCGACAAGCTGGGCATGATCGATATATATGCTCCAGCTTGAGGGGGAGTGTTGAAGTTGGTGACCGGGCGGTCTAGCAGCCTATCTTGGCGGATTGAAGAGCGCGCGGTCTGGAAGTTTCCCTTCATCGGTTTGGTTGCTGTGCTGTTGCTGTCTGGAGTCCGAGCAGTCTAGCGGTTTGTCTCTGGCGGCTTGGAGACCGGGCGGTCTAGCGGTCTCCCATGGCGATCTCTCCTTCCTCTCTGGTGGTAGCCGAGTGGTTAGCCCTTCCGTCTAACTACGCAGCTTGTGCGGGTTGTTTCTGTATAGACCGCTTAGTCCTATAATTTTCTAGTCCCACATCTCTTATTTGTATTCTCTCTTCTCTCCTCCATTTTATAAAAGGGAGGCCATACCTTTGTAATAGATACCTTTTTTAGATAATAAAATTTCTGTTATACCTCTTCCGACTTATTTTTTCTCCGTTTCTTACATTACACAAGTAGTTATGGCATTACAAACCATGTTCATGTTTACAAGAATGTGATTTCCAGACATAGGCACGCATGCCGACAACACATGAAAATATTAATCATAAAACTTGGGCCTTCTAGAGCCTGCTCAACAAAAAGGACTTTAGCCCACTCTTACCCTTCTAACTCTGCAGCACCTACACAAGAGTATTCCACCAAGCGGTGCCAAACAAGGCAACGATCAACATTAGTTGACCAAATTATAATGACCCCACCCCTTTCTAGGGGTAGCGGTGCTCCTTCCCTGCAAGCAATTAACATGTTTAAAAATATGAAAATGCGCAACTTAAGAACCAATCATAACAAATGTTGGCACAACCGTCTAAATGTCCCATGCACTCAGAGCACATTATCGGTGTACCGGATAATCCAGGGTCCCGCATTTTATCATCACAAGCAATCATTGATGCATTAACACCCAAACCTGAAAACTCCACGAGTCCCACAACCATCCCCAGTCTTAGACTAGACGGTCTCACCTAAGCATTACTAGCCTGGCATAAAGCCACGACTCTCTCCCATGATAATGACAACTGCCATGTACTTTAGCTCTTTTTAGCCAAACGACATAGTGCGAGTATAGTTCACCTCTTTCACATTGCTCAAATCATCGCGCCTATTAAAGACAACGATGGGGGTCAGCATCCCCTTTCCCATAATCCACAATACTAAGGATTCATACTACGACTAACACTCATGACCAACAAAACTGGGCACTCCAAGCACACAACTCACCAAGTTAGCCATTATGTACCTAGGATACGGGCTTCACAATCACAATAAGAGCTCACACAGAGCCTTTGTCAACCAAACCTCGAAAAAATACCATTTCTACGGAGTTTTCTCCAGCAAGCAAAACAAAACATAACCAATCTAGACCAACCTGTGTAGATGAGCTTCACACAACATGCCTAATCCATATTCACACTTTCAGATACTATATACGAAACATACTTAGGGACAAACTTATAGACCCGATGGAAAGCACCTTTTCTCACCAATTGGAGAGGGCTTTCATCCAAACATGCTAAAAGAGGACTTCACTTGTCCAAGAGGAGAATCGTTACCTGTGGCGCGTGTTTTAGAGCCATGAACAAGGATCTAGTCTTCCTCTTCACAAATCTAGGCTTGACCTAAGACTCAACCACCACTTCTATGGTAGAAAATCTGGCCAAGACGATATCCAGGAAGCTGCTCGGGTTGGAGAGAAAAGAGAAATGTACTCAACCTTATTCCTCGGTCCTGACTTTTTGTTTCGGTTTTGAACTCACCGAAGGGTCTTTGCCAGAGTTCGTGGCCTCGATCCTGTCGGAAAGTCATGCATAGAAGTCCTAACTTCCTTCTTTCTCCTTCAGCTCGGGCGAAAAGAACGAATGAATGGAATGACTTTTCTTTCTCCGATCCTTGTCTTATAACCTAGACGGGATGAAATCCTAGCCATATGATCTAACCTAATTTGAATGGACGACCAAGATCAAACCTAACTCTTAATTTAAAGACCACTGTAACATAGCTGATTAAGGGCCAGAAGACATACGTTCGTCCAGAATACTCTACAAATCGTCCAGACCACTCGACGAACTCATGTGACTACTCAAACTATTCACGTGACCACTTGACAAATTCGTTCAGTATATTTGACGAATTGTACTTGATTACTCAATGAATTTATATACCTCTGATCACTCGACAAATTCATATGCCAAACGAAAAATTCACGTGAGCACTAGACGAATTATTTTTGATTACTTGAGACCGTACTTAGATTACTCGAGACCTTTTGACGAATTCACTTAGATTACTCGAGACATTTCGACGGATTCACTTATTTTACTCGAGACCATTCGACGAATTAACTTGGTCATTTTAAGCTAGAGGACTAGGGGTGTTACAAATCTCCCCTCCTTTAAGAAATTTCATCCCGAAATTAACCGTACAGGAAAAAACAAAGAAGTACAAAACATGCAAACAATTATACCTTAGCGGAACAGTTCAGGGAACTCCTCTAGCATGGTTTGCTCGTGCTTCCATGTAAGTTCCTCACGTCCACACTTGTCACAACGAACCTTGAACATCCTGATCACCTTATTCTGCAACTGCTTGATCATTGTTTCTTCAATACGAACTAGCTCGACTTTCATCTTTAGCCCACTATCAACTGACACTTGATCCACAACAATGACTTGTGTAGGATCTCGAATAGCCTTCCTTAGCACTTATATGTGGAACACATCGTACAAACTACTTAGCTTGGTTGAAAGAGCTAGTCGATAGGTAGCTTCACTGATCCGTTCAACAATCTCAAACGGACCAATGTATCTTGGACTGAGCTTTTTTAAATGTCGAATCCGGGATAGACCTTTGAATGGCTTGATTTTAAGATACACCCAATCTCCAATCGCAAACTCAACGTTTGGGTGTTTGGTATTGTAGTACTTAGTCTTCCTACTTGAGCAACCAATAGTCGCTCCCAAATTAAACGTACCGTCTAATTAACATCTTCAACTTCCTTATGTTTATACAACTTAGTTTTGTTTGTCTCCGCCTAAGCTAAAGGCGTACAATACTTCCTACCATAAAAGGCCTTGAAGGGCATCATTTGAATACTCACTTGGTAGCTGTTGTTGTAGGCGAACTCAATCATATAAAGATGGTCTTCCCATCTCTTTTCGAAATCCAGGGCACACAAACAAAGAATATCTTCCATCGTCTTGTTGGTCCTTTCGGTCTGACCATCCGTTTGAGGATGAAAGGTCATGCTAAACTTTAGCTTTATATCCAACAGATAGTGGATTAATCTCCAATCATTCTAAGTGAAACGCCATCACAGTCACTTACCATGCAACGAGGCACACCATGTAGTCGTACTATGTTATCAACATAGAGCTTCACTAGCTTTTCCATCAAATCATCTTTCTGGTTCGGAATGAAGTTCGACACCTTCGTCAAACGGTCCATGACTACCCAGACGACATCATTCCCAAGCTGCAATCTTAACAATCCATGCACGAAATCCATAGATATGTCATCAAACTTTAATTCCGGAATCGATAGAGACTTTAAAAATCCACCAGGCTTCTGACATTCTTCCTTCACTAGTGCACAAGTGTGACACTCTGCCACATAGTGAGCTATGTTCTTTTTCAAACTCGGCCACCAAAATAGCTTCTTAAAGTCTTAATACATCTTTGTGCTACCCGGGTGCATTATGTACTTAGTAAAATGAGCCTTGTACAACAACTCATACCGTAATGTGCCAAACTTTGGGACGCAAAAACTATCATCTTTTCACAAAAGCCCGTCTTCGAAATAAAACTCAACATTGGACCCATCCATGGTCTCTGCTACATTGCACTTCATACTTTCATCAAGCTCCAACGCTTGTCAAATCTTGTCCTCAAGGTCACACTACACCTCCGTCCATTCCAAGAATGCATTCACTGTTATATTCCTCTCGACGCAAGAGATTTCCAAGGCTTCCAAATCAATGATTAGATGCTCATCATGCCTCAGAATCCAGTTTTCCTGTGCAGAAATCCTACGACTTAACGCATCTGCCATAACATTTTCCTTGTCTGATATATAGTAAATATTGAAGGTGTAGTCCCCTAGGAACTCCATCCACCTCCATTGTTGCATGCTCAAGTCTTTCTGATCTAAAAGATATTTTAGGCTCTTATGGTCCGTAAAGAAATAGATCTTCATGCCATACAAGTAGTGCCTCCAAAGCCTTAGAGTGAATATCACGACCACTAATTCCAAATTGTTGAATTGATAGTTCCTCTCATGTACTTTCAATTGGCGAAATCCATACACAATGAAATTTCTGTGCTGAAGAAGAACACAGCCTAAGATGCTATCTGAGGCATTGTTGTAGATTTCGTAGCCTTCCGTACCACATGGCGAGCATAAAATAGGTGTCGTAGTCAGACGATTCTTCAATTCCTCAAAATCTTGTGTGCATGCCGATGACCAAACAAACTTTTGATCCTTCCTCATCAGGGTAGTGAAAGGTAAAGTTATTAGCAAGAAGTTCTCTGCAAAGCGCCTGTAGTAGCCGAAAAGTCCCAGGAAACTCTGGACTTTCGCCACCGTAGACAACACGGGCCACTCCCGTATCATAACTATCTTTGCCGGATCCACCGCAACTCCCTCTCCACTAACCACATGACCAAGGAACGCTACCGATGATAACCAAAACTCAAACTTAGCGAACTTTGCGTACAACTGACTCCTCCTCAGGGATTCCAAAACAGTGTATAAGTGATTCACATGCTCTTCTTTCGACTGAGAGTACACCATGATATCATCAATAAAGAATATTACGAACTCGTCCAAATATTCTCTGAACGTTCTGTTCAACAAGTCCATAAACACAGACGACACATTTGTCAGCCCAAACGACATGACAATAAACTCATAATGCTCGTAATGCGTGCTAAACGCTATCTTAGGAATGCTACTTTCCCTTATTCTCAACAGATAATAACCGACTTCAAATCTAGTTTCGAGTACACATTCGACCCAACTAACTAGTTGATCGAACAGATCATCGATTATGGGAATTGGATACCTATTCTTCTCCGTCAGCTTATTCAATTCACGGTAATTGATACACAATCGCAAGCTTCTATCCTTTTTCTTCAAAAAAAGGACTGGTGCACTCCATGGTGACAAACTTGAGCGCACATAGCCTTGCTTTAACAGTTCTTGCAATTATATCTTCAGTTCCACCATCTCCTTTGGCACTAAACGGTATGGATAGCGTGACACAGACTTGGAACCTGACACTAACTCAATAGTGAAATCGATCTCTCGCTAAGTGGAGCTCCAAGGAGATCTTTAGGGAATACGTCAGTAAACTCCGATACTATGGGAATACTACTCAAATTGGTCTTGGGCTTAGAAGCCTTAACTAGCGTGAAGAATAACTCTGCACCTTTATGAGCTGCCTTGACTACTTGGAGAGCAGACATCCGTATCTTGCTTGATCCCTTCATAACAAAGAAGGTAGTTTTGTGATATGTATTTTTCCCCAGTTTGACCTCTTTGAGATTGCAATCAATGCACGCATCCTGCTCCAAGAGCCAGTCTATGCCAAAGATTACGGCAAACTCTACTGTCGGTAGCATTGATTCTTCCAAGTCAAACTCTTGACTTCCTATACACACATTTACGCAACAAACTCTATCCGTACGAATCAAGCACCTGTAGGTAGCAACATATCCAATCTATCTTTCGATATAAAAGAAGGCACTCAAATACGTGACACAAAGTCCTCAGACAAAAAGGAGTGTGAAGCTCTTGTATCAAACAACGCTCTTTCCAGTTGGTCCAAGATTAAGATAGCCTAATACAAACCAGTTATACGACCAATGCATAAGGCATAAGGTATAGAAAGCAAGAAAGCTATAATCTAACTTATACATATAACCATGTTGCCCTGCTTGATGGCCTCCTGCTGGCCAAGATTGTAAACTCTGAGTTGGGTTGGAGCATAATGGGATGCAATTGACTCTACTACTTTCCCCTTCTCAGCATATGATTCTCCCTACTTCTCCGTCTTTGGACGACCACTCCAACAATATCAGGCATAATGTCCTACCTTGCCACATAAGTAGCAAGTAATTGGGCCTTGCCCAACAGTGGTTCCAGAAATACCAGAAGAAGGTGGTCTAGAAGTCCTAGCCTTCTTGTTACACTTTCAGAACACATACTTTATAGAACTCGATACTTTGACTCGGGCTTCTTCACGGCCATGTACTTCTTACTTTGAACTCTTATCATATCTTGCTCTAGAGATTGAGTAGGATTGCCTAATGTTAGGAAGTCCTGCGTCATCGGACCTACGAATAACAACCTCAGATCGTCTCGCGGACCTTCATAAAATGGATTGGTCTTGCGCTCCTCATCATCAAAGGTAGAGCCCGCATACCGTGCCAATCTAGTAAATTCATACAAGTAGTCATCAACATAACTCTTACCATGGGTTAACCTTTTGAATTGATTCTCCATAACAATCCTCTTTGCTGAAGGGAGATATCAAGCCAAAAACAACCTCGAGAATTTATCCATTTAGATATTAGTAAGTTGTCTTCCCGCAAAGTGATGCAACTCCAACTCATCCCACCATAGCCTTGCCTCTCCATCCAACAGGAAAGAAGCCACGATGAATTTCTGCCACACCTTCGATTCCATTGTCGTCATGGTTCTTTAAATCTGAGAGTGCCAATCTTCGGCTTGTGTTGGGGTTCTAGTTCTAACAAACATTGAAGGATTGAAACTCATCACATGCTTGAGCTACTTATCACTTGCTCTTCTCGCTACTAAAGGCTCTATAACCACTTGTTCCGCCACTACGGGCTCAACCATGTCAACGAGCACCTAGCCCACTGCAGGGGCATGAGGCTGCACTTGCCTCCATGGTTGGGCATTGATCAAGGCAAGCACAACCTCAACTATTAGCCTTATCATTTCAACAGAAGGAGGGGTTACAGACACATCATTACATGCACTACTCTACATAGAGTGCTGACGTTGGGATTGCTCTGCACCACTCCTAGTCACCTATAATGTCACAATATGCAATTTAGTGAGTTCAAAACCTAGCAAACAACAATAAAATGAATGCTCAGGTTCAAAAAATAATGTTTTTATGCATGTTTCATGTGTGTTTTTCATTCTTAAGTGGACATTCATAGGTTCTTTCTTGTTATAATGGAGACACACCTAAGTGCTCACCTGACCTTAAAAGAATTCGTCCATAAATTTGAAGAAAAAAATGTCACCAGTATCTGATACGAGTAATATAATAGCAGGTCAGAGGATCGAAACCTCTCTTTGATACCAAATTATAACACCCTATCCGTCACGAGTAATACAACAACAGGTCTGGCCGAGGCCCCACGCCATATTAAACAGACAGACGAAAGGGTTACACAATGAAACCATAATTCATTCTAATCTATTAACGCACCCTAATACAAAGTTGCATTCTAACGAAAGCTTAAAAGGTTAAGAATAACCCATACAGGAATGTCCACTACTACCATACAAAAAGAATAAAAGCTTCACAAGTAGTTATGGCCTTAAGGCCTTACAAAACCATGTTCATGTTTACAAGAGTGAGATTTCCAGACATCGGCACGTAGGCCGACAACACATAAAAATATTAATCATAATATTTGGGCCTTTTAGGGCCCGCTAAGCAAAAAGGGCTTTAGCCCGCTATTTCCTGCTAGACTCTGTAGCACCTGTATAAAAGCATTCCACCAAGCAGTGGCAAATAAGACAATGGTTAGTATTAGCTGACCAAATTATAACGACCCCACCCCTTTTTCAGGGTGGCGGTGCTCCTTTCGTACAAGCAATTAACTTGTTCACAAATATCAAAATGTGTAACTTAAGCACCAATCATCACAAACATTGGCATGACCGACCAAACATCTCGTGCAATCAGGGCACATTATCGGTGTATTGTATATCGCAGGGTCCCACCTTTTGCAACCATAGGCAATCACCGGTGCATTAGCACCCAATCCGAGAAACTCCACGAGTCCCACCACCATCCTCAGTCCTAGACTGGACGGTCTCACCTGAGCATTACTAGCATGGCATAAAGCCATGACTCTCTCCTATGCTAATGACAACTGTTATGTACTTTAGGTCTATTTAGCTGAACGATATAGTGCAAGTATAGTTCAGCTCTTTCCCGTTGCTCAAATCACTGTGCCAATTAACGACATTGGCGCGGGTCAGCCTCCCTTTTCCCGCAATCTACAATACTAAGGATTCGTATAATGACGGGCACTCATGACCAACAAGACTGAGTACTCCAGGCACACAACTCAACAAGTTAGCCATTATGTCCCCAGGATATGGGCTTCACAATCTCAACAACAGCTCATACAAAGCCATTGCCAACCGAACCCCAAAATAATACCATTTCTACGGAGTCTTCTTCGACAAGCAAAACAAAACATCACCAATCCAGATTAACATGTCTAGATTGGCTTCACACAACATTCCTAATCCATACTCACGCTTCTGGATATTATATGTAAAACATACTTGGGGATAAACATATCGACCCGATGGAAAACATCTTTTCTCCACCAATCGATAAGGGATTTCATGCAAACATGCTAAAAGAGGATTTTACTTGTCCACGAGTAGAATCGTTACCCGTGGAACGTATTTCAGATCCATGAACAAGGATCTAGTCTTCCTCTTCACAATACTAGGCTTGGACTAAGACTCAACCACCACTTCTTTGGAAGAAAACTCTAAGAAGCTGCTCGGGTTGGAGAGAAAAGAGAAAAGTACTCAGCCTTCTTCCTCAGTCCTAACTTTATACTTCCATTTCGAACTCACCAAAGGGTCTTTGTCGGCGTTCGTGGCCTCGATCCCGCCGGAAAGTCGCACGCAGAAGTCTCGACTTCCTTCTTCCTCCGTGGGCTCATGCGGAAAGAAAGAACAAGCATAATGACTTGTCTTTCTCCGATCCTTGTCTTATAACCCAGACGGGATGAAATAATCATCTAGACCACTCGATGAATTCACGTTACCAATCTAGGAATTCACGTAACCACTCGACGAATCCATTCAGTACATTCGACAAATTGTACCTGATTACTCGAAAAATTTACCTTTGATCTCTCGACGAATTCAAGTGACCACTTGATGAATTTACGTGACCACTCAACGAATTCTTTTTGATTACTCGAGACCATTCGATAGATTCACTTAGATTACTTGAGACATTTCGACGAATTCACTTAGATTACTCGAGACATTTCGACGAATTGACTTAGATTGCTCGAGACATTTCAACGAATTCACTTAGATTACTCGAGACCATTCAATGAATTCACTTGGTCATTTTCAGCTTGAGGACCTGGGGTGTTGCACATTAATAATCAAGTTTGCATAATAAATAATAATAATAGTAAAAACAAACAAAAATAATGAAAAAAAATAAGCACAACACAAAAGACACAAGAAATATAGTTGTTCCCCAAAATCTGGGTACGTCCACTCTTATATCACTTTGGTAGGAATCTATTATCACAGTGTCTGGGTCTTTTGATAAGTACACTTCTAGAACCAGGAACTGTGTCTTTTGTTAAGGAGACTCACTGAACCAATGACTGCGTATTTTGATAAGGAGACTCTCAGAACTAATATAACAAAATCTTTTTATAAGAAGATCTTGAACTACACAACAAGATCTTTTGATAAGAAGATCTTGAATCAAATTGAATCCTTTGAAGAGGGATTCAAAAAACTCTTTTCACTGTAACAAGAAGTGAGGGAGAAAGAATAAGAAAATGAAAAAAATCTTCTAAATTGAATCCTTTTTCAGCATTCTTTGAGGATTCTTCTTGGCATTATAGTGGATTAGATCTTCGTATTTTATTAATCCTTTTTGGGAATAAGAAAGGATTATTAAGATCTTGATCCACTGATCTCATATTGTTCTCAGATTATCTATAACAAAGAGAAAAGGGGAGGAAGAAGAAGAAGCCTATCAAAAATTCTTAGTTCTCCTTTCTGTATCCTCTTGGTTGATTTCTTCTATTTTAAATCTGTGTATATCAATCTCTAAATAATTTCAAATTTCTTCCTCCAGGAGATTGTCTTCAGAAGGAATGATATAATATCTTTCTATACTTATTTTCAAAAATCTCGTTAACCTCTTCACATTTCTTCCATAGATTCTTAAGAAATTCAATTAGAAATATCTTTCCTTAAATTTGCTCTTTAAGATTCAAATAACTTCCATAGTTATAGTTTTCAAGTAATTCTAAATGAGAGCCTCTAAAATTTTCTTTTTGGATAGATGTCGATGCTAGTTCGAGTTCTAGTAGAGGGAACATTGAATTCTGCTTCAGAATAAGAATCTATCAACTTATCTGAATACTCGATGTTACGTCGATAATTTTTCTATATATGCATCAACTTTTGCCCTGGAGAGGCGTCAAAATTAATTCAAAAGATGTGTCAACAGTTATTGAAAGATATGTCAACTTCTTGTTGATGTTGCATTGATGCCTGCTCGACGTAACTATGCCTTTGGCTGATTTCCTTCTTGTTTTAAGCTTGTCTTTCTCATGCCTTTTACTAGACAAACTTCCAAGGACATCTATGACCAAATTACCCTCTTTTTTACAAAATGGGTAATTATCCTAGGATATAAAATCACTTATAAATAATTTATTAAGTTAAATCATATGATTTTTCCCAATAATCTCCCCTACTAAGCTTAACAAATTTTACAAGACTTTTAAAGTAATTTTATAGCATAAAGAAGATAAGAAAAAACTGTAATATTATTGGCTATTATATCAGAGGTAGGTTGTTCGTTAAAAGGTTAACACCACAACTAGATCTTGATCTAGTTGTCAAAAGAGAAATGGACAAGAGCAAGGATTTTTCCTCGATGAAGCTGCCACTGTGCACCAAGGAAAACTTCCCTATATGGAAAGAAAGGGTAAAATTATTCATGGAAGTTTCTGATCCCAGAATCTTCATCATTATTGAAGAAGGCCCTCGTGTTCCCATGACTCCATCAACCATTGATCCAAATCTGATGGTTCCTAAAAAGATAATGGATTTGAACAAAGATGAGATAGCTCTTATTGCTTTGGATAAGAAGGCAAAGAATATCATTTCCAGTGCGGTGGACGATTATATACTGCAAAACTTAATCTATTGTAAGCCTGCAAATGAGATGTGACATTCTCTTATTGTTCTTATGGAAGGAACAGAAGAAGTTAGGGATGATCAAAGATCTCTGCTCAATCAGGAATACAAAGTCTTCAAGAAAGATAAGATGGGCACTATTGCTGACTACTATGAGAATTTTTCAAGATCGTCAATTGCCTAAGAAATTATGGTCATAAATTTACCAATATGTGAGCTTAATGACAAATTCTTGAGATCCCTGACGAAAGAATGAGATACCAAGGTAGTTATTATAAGGTAATTTGGTAAAATGGCTAAAATGGAGACATAGATCTTGTTTGGGAAGCTGCTATCCCATGAGTTGAAACTCAATATCAGAAAGGTATAAGAAGAGGGAGTCATGACTTCAGTCATAGTTAAGTCTATAGTACTGGAGGTAGAAGGGTCAAGAAAAGGTAGAGCTGGGTCATCAATAAGGACACAGAACTCAATTGAACATGAAGATTCAGAGCCAAGCTTATATATTTCTGAAATGTTAGATAGAGAGTTCTCCTTACTCTCTAGATAGTTTAAGAGGTTGCTCAGCAAAAGGAGGCAAATGTAAAATCAGCCCTCCTCATCTGATTAAAGAAGATCACGTCATAATGACGATCATCACAAAAGAAGCTCCAAGAATAACGACAAATATGTTCAAATGATAACCAAAATACTATCTGGTCTTAGACAGTGGATGTTCTATGAATATGACCGAAATAAGAAGCCTACAACAAAATTATACCTCAGTCAAAGAGGGCCCAAAAGTTATTTTTGGCAGTTCTGACACAAGAATCATAAAAGGCTGCGGTATAATTACCAACTTTTCGCAACTAAAAGAGTTAAGATTAGTAGAAGTAGTTAAAGAAGATGTCTCAAGTTTTATCAAAGTCAATACTCAAAGCTTGATTGAAGATGAAGAACTCCAAGTTGAAGAACGTGCACAAAAAGAAGCAGAACCTCATGGTGGAAATAAAATGAATCTAGCAATCAGACACTCTAGAGATCACCCCGTTGATCTAATCATTGGAGATCTTAGTGAAGGAGTTCGAACAAGAAGAGGTACAACTAACAAAGCCTTGCATTTGAGTTTCCTTTCCTAGATTGAGTCGAAGAATTTTGAATAAGAAAATAAGGATGCTTTATGGATCATCGCAATGCAAGAAGAGCTCAATCAGTTTAAAAGATGCAAGATGTGGGAGCTAGTACCAAGGCCTAAAGGTCATAATGTAATAGGGACAAAATGGGTCTTCAGAAACAAACTAGATGAGAATGGAGTTATCATAACGAACAAAGCCAGACTTGTAGCTCAAAGTTACTGACAAGAAGAAGGGATCAACTTTGATCAGACTTTTGCTCCGGTGGCCAGACTCGAAGCGATTAGATTATTCCTAGTGTATGCTGCTCACAAAGGCTTCAAAGTCGATCAAATGGATGTGAAGTCAGCCTTCCTTAATGGTAATTTAAAGGAAGAAGTATACGTGGAACAACCCCCAGGTTTTGTAGATTCATCTCTACCTGATTATGTTTTTTTTCTACATAAAGCATTATATGGTTTAAAATAAGCTCCTCGAGCTTGGTATGATGAGACGTTGTCTATGTTTCTTCTTGAAAATAAGTTTATAAGAGAAAAAAATAGACAAGACATTACTTCTTAGGGAAGTAAAAGATAATATTTTATTAGTACAAATATATATTGATGATATTATATTTGGTTCTACAGACGACAACCTTTGAAAAAAGTTTTCTAACTTGATGCAAGGAAAGTTTGAAATAAGTTGTATGAGTGAGCTAAAGTATTTCTAAGGACTTAAGGTGAAGCAATCTGAAAATGGAATTTTCATCTCTTAGACAAAGTTAACCAAGGAGTTACTTAAGAAATTTGGAATAGAGAATGCAACCTCTATGAGGACTCCAATAGGTTTAACTATGTCTCTGGACAAGATGAGAAAGGGAAACCTTTTGATAAAACCAAGTACAAGAGCATAATTGGATCCTTGATCTATCTCACTGCTAGTAGACCAGATATAATGTTTTCAACATATGTCTATGCTAGATTCTAGGTGAACTCTAAGGAATCTCACTATGTCGCTGGAAAGATGATTTTTAGATACCTTAAATGCACACCGAATCTTGGCTTATGGTACCTAAGAAGTAATGGCTGCGAGCTAATTAGTTTTTCAGATGCTGATTTTGCAGGAAGCAGGGATGACGGAAAAAGTACTTCTAGGACGTGCTAAGTCCTTGGAAGAAGACTTATCTCATGGAGTAGTAAGAAACAAAATTGTGTGGAAATTTCAACTACTGAGTCAAAGTGCATCTCTGCAGGCAGTTGTTGCACACAACTTCTATGGATAAGAAATCAGCCTGAAGATTATAATATGAAGTTGAAGGAGATTCCTATGTTCTGCGACTCATACAGTGCGATAGCTATAACCAACAATCCTATCTCTCACAGCCAGACAAAACATATCGAGATACACTATCACTTCATCTAGGAGCATATAGAGAACAAGGTCATGGACCTTTGCTATGTCTCAACGAACAAGCAGATTGCAGATATTTTGACAAAGCCACTGCATGAAACCAAGTTCTCTCTCTTCAAAATGAAACTTGGAATGTTCAATAAGGACATACAAAACTAAAGAAATCTGGCCAAGTTAAATTAATTGAAAAATCTTAAGTATTTTCGACGAATAATCGTGATTACTTGACAAATCAACAAGATGTCTCAGGCTCTTTCGATTAATTAGACATGTACTCTCGTAAGCATTCGACGAATTGGACTTGTTCAGACTTTTTTATTATTGGAAACGAAGAATTATTTTTCTCAAATACTCAAGGTACGCGCCTTTTGGATTTTCACAAAATAATATATATATATATATATATATATATATATATATATATATATATATATATATATATATATATATATATATATGGTTCTAAGAGAATTCGAGACTTCACGATATTTCATAAGACCTACCTTCATTTTCGTCGAGTCTTCTCCGTTAGTTAATCTCACCATCGACTTGCAGAATTTTCTGTCGATATCTTCTGTTTCTCCTTCAATCAATTAGGAATGGCTCATAAAGGTGCTGTAAATCTTTAGGTAGGAGGAGAACTAGTTCACTCTCTATTTTCTAGTGCTTCCGATAAATTCCAAAACATTATTCTCATGTTAGAAACCACCGGATTGTCATTCATTCTGTAGAAAGAATGTTGAGTTCTTGACAGAGAAGTCCTGGAGTTCTTCAGGAATGCAGAGCTCAAGCATGAAGGTTCCCTAATCAAAAACAATGCTAGAAATTTTGAAGTAAGAATGAAGCCATATTTCTTAAATAAATTTCTGAGAATGCTTGAAGTCGAAGAAGAAGTTGAACTTACTGACGCTGACTACGATAGAGCCCTCTCATTCTGTGACTTGGAAAAGAAATCTACAGTTATTTGACAAAAAGAGATGAATGACGAAGGAAAACTATTAACTGATACTATTGGGAAGGTATTCTTGTGTAGGATAGGTGAAAGTCTTTGTTTTCAAGGTAGCTTGCAACCTAGAGGGGGGGGGTGTGAATAGGTTAATTGATGTCTTATGACTTTCTTTAATTTCTTCTTTAGTTACTAGTGTGTTTGTAGTTAACTAGCTTTCAAAAACTTGCACAAAGAAAACAACACAGAAAAGCACGCACAAAAATTATAGTGGTTCCCTAGATTATGGGTACATCCACTCTCCTCCCACCTTTCTAACTTACAGTTAGACAAGGCAATTCTCCAAAACTCAGCTCAAAGAGCTTACATCTCAGATCTCTCAGGATCTCTCTATAAGACCCCCCTTTTTTTGAAACCCGGGGTCTTATGCCTAGAACCACCGCTTTGTGGTGACACCTTCGCGCCCGGGAAGATCGTCATTATAAAATGCCAATTCTGTCGGCCTTATTGATCACAGAAGTAGCAGTACAAGAGTATAAGTATGTAAGTCCACAACATATCACATATAATAAAATCTCCACGAAGGGAGTGTCCACAGAATAGTAAAAGAGTACAGAAATGAAGGGATTAAGCCCGATACATCAATATCCTCACTACAGATCTCTCATGCAGAAGCAAAATAAACTACTACTAGAAGTCGGGACTCACGGTCCCAGCTGGCTGTGCTCCTGAGCTAGACTGCCCTGTCTCCAATCGTACCGGTCTCCTAGGCTACTCCTCCATGTTGGGCTCAACGATCCCCTAATATGATGTGATTCGAAAACCATTAGTCTATAAGACTAAGCCATATCATACCCCACCCCTTCCCACATGCTCCTAGGCACCGAGCAGGGAGGAAGAGAGGAAAGGACGTGAAAGTGGAGAGTAAAAACAACAGGTGACAGGGGGACCTAGCTAACAATTTTATAAACAGGTTGTAATAGGTACAGTAAGAAAGAAATTTAACCTTCGCTTATGTGAGTACATATAAGCCAAGGGATCTTCTACAAGGCTCCCATCGTATAAAGTGTCCCATACCACTTTATACGTCGGGGTGTTGGTATCACAAACAGTATAAATATATTGAAATAACCTTAATTTATAAACTTGCCCACACAAGCTTATAGACCAAGGGGTCATTTAACAAGTCCTAACGTATAAGCGTCCCATTAAACTTATGTCGAAGTATGAGACCGGGAGGTCTGGCGGTTTGAGCCTGGCGGGTTATAGACCGGGCAGTCTGGCGGTTTGTGTCCGGCGGGTTGATGTCCAGACTGTTGCTGTGGTGTCTAGCGGTCTGACGGTTCATCTCCGGCGGCTTGGAAACCGGGCGGTCTAGCGGTCTCCAACCGCATCTCTCTCCTACTTCTGGTATTGCCGGGCGGTTAGAATATTGTCTAACCACGCGGCTTGTTCCGGTCTGTTGTTCTAGCCGCTCGGAACTGTTGTATAGCTTTAGTCCCACATTGTTAGTTTGTATTCTATCCTCTCTCCTCCATTCTATAAAAGGGAGGCCATACCTTTGTAAATGATATCTTTTTTGATAATAAAAATTTCAATTATTCAAAGTTCTGGCTTGTTTTCTAGTCGTTTGTTCTCTACTCTAGTTGTTTGTTCGCTACTTTTAACATGGTATCAGAGGACTCGATCTTCTCCTGCTGATTCTCTGCGCCCTGTCCGCGCGGTTTGTCCCTCCTTCTTGCGACCTGTTCTCGCGACTTGTCTCTTCCACCTGCTTGCGCCCTGTCCTACCTGTCGGTCACAGCGACCTGTTACTTTGATCGCTGTGATCTGCTTCCTTATTCGCCTTGTTTGTTCCTCCCTTCTGTTCGCGCGGACTATCTTCTAGCCGTTCGACTTCTTTCCCTTCTTGGATCTGCGACTTGGTCGTGGCTTCTCTGGCCGCTGGTGTCTGACATCGTGACCGCCGCAGCCCCTCTTCTTCCTATCCGCGCGGCTTGTCTTTTTACCGCGCGGCTTCTCGCTGTTTTCTATCCGTGTGGCTTGTCTTTTAACCGCGCGGCTTCTCGTTGTTTTCTCCTATGGCTCTTTCTAAAAACTCCACTACCACTACTCCTATCGCCACTCCGGCTCCGCATCCTACTTCCTCTGGCAACCTTGGCATGGTTTCTAAACTTGTTGGCTCCAACTATCCGGATTGGAGTGTTTCTTTCACCTTTCTTCTTCGCTCTCAGCGCAAACGTCATCATCTCACCGATGACCCTCCTCCTCCAGACTCTGCTAAATTTGATGACTGGGATGCCAGTGATGCGCTTGTCCGCACGTGGTTGGCTAATAGCCTATCTGATGAATGTCTTCCTGTCATACGCCATGATGAGACGGTTAAGACCGCGTGGCTTCACCTTGCTGCTCTCTACTCTAAGGGGGCTCAGACATCCCGTATTTATACTCTCTATGCGGATCTCTTCGCTCGCCCTTCCATGTCTCCTGCTGCGGCTTATCAGCAAGTTCAGGCTCTTGGAGCTGAAATCCTCCAGAATCGCCCTTTCTCCGCGGACTTGGCCGAGCAGCACAAACACTTCCAGGAACTCCTGGTTGTTTGTTATCTTCTATGACTCCCTGAGTCATTTGATATGATCCGCCAGCAGATCTTGGGCGAAGCAGAATCTCCCACCTTGGATGCCACCACAGCTCGCATCGCCGCTGTCACTTCCCTGCTCCAACGTCCTCTGTTGTCCTCCCCTCCTCCATAGGACTCCTATGCTCACCAGGCTCAGCGGGGTGGCAATAGTGGCCGCAACCAGTCTGACACGCGCGGTCCGTCAAGGTTTCTCTGCTCTCACTGTGGTCGTACCGGCCACTCTGTTGACCGCTGCTGGCAGAAACATCCTCATCTTCGTCCTTCCGGTGATACTTCTTCCTCAACCTTCGCCTCCTCTCGGCCATCTGCTTCTGTGGCCACGACCTCAGGTAGTGCACACGTCGTTACCCAAGGTAAATGGCTGATTGACTCTGGTGCTACAAATCACATGACCGGAAACCCTCATTGCTTCTCTCTCCTAGAGACGCATGATCGATTACCCCTGGTTCTTGTTGCGGATGGTTCCCCTTCCCCGGTTCATGGGACGGGCATGGTTCAAGTCACCCCATCGCTTCGCTTAGTGGACACTCTCTATGTCCCGAAGTTCCCTTGCAATTTGCTCTCGGTTACTACTTTATGCAAGCAACTTCAGTGCTCTGTATTATTTACTCCCACTTCTTGTTGTTTTTAGGACCCGAGGACCCAACGGACGATTGCTACTGGGACTGAGAGTGGCGGCCTCTACTTCCTCGACAATGCTTCCGCTCTGTCCGCCTTCTCTTCCACGTCTACTGATCTGCTTCAATGGCATCTTCGCCTTGGACATCCTCCTCCTCGGATTCTTCGTCAGCTTCTTCCCCACTTACCTCAGACCAGTCCTCCGCTCAACTATGATGCGTGTCAGCTTGGCAAACATCACCGCTCATCCTTCCCGCTGAAGCAAGGTCGTGGTTCCTCCCTCCCTTTTGATCTCATTCATTCTGATGTCTGGGATCCTGCTCCTACTCTCACCGTTGGTCGGGGTAGTTCTTATTTTGTAACTTTTATTGATGATTTCTCTAGATGTACCTGGGTGTATCTTTTAAAAGATCGCTCTGAACTATTATCTGTATGGCAATCTTTTTATTATATGATTCGAACTCAGTTTTCTTTATCTATTAAAGTGCTACGCTCCGATAATATAAAAGAATATCTCAGTCATGAGTTTTCCTTTTTTTGTATGCAACATGGTCTTATTCATCAGACCAGCTGTGTTTACACCTCCCAACAAAATGGGGTGGCGGAGCGTAAAAACCGTCACCTCCTTGATATCGCTCGCACTCTAATGACGTAGATGCAGGTGCCTCGCTCCTACTGGGGCTATGCTGTTCTTCTTGCCTGCTATCTCATCAATCGCATTCCCTCTTCGGTTCTCCACAGCAAGACCCCCTTCTCCATTCTCTACCCGGGCAAGGAACCCTTTCCTCTTCCTCTCCGTATCTTTGGGTGTACGGCCTTTGTGCATGCTCCGTCGGCTACCCGTGACAAGCTTTCCCCTCGTTCCACAAAATGTGTCTTTTTGGGATATTCGACCACTCAAAAAGGCTATTGTTGCCTTAACCCCGTTCTGCGCAAACAGTTTATTTCCGCGGACGTCACCTTCTTCGAAAATGCATCCTACTTTTCTTCTCCATCCCCGCTTCCTCCTGCGGTCTCTTACTCTCCACCATCTCTCAGTGATCCTTCCACGCAGCTCGACGTCTCCCCTCCTATGTCATCTCCTCCCCCATCTCCTTCTCTCTCTATTATACCCCCACCTTCTTCTCCGCAGCCGTCTCTCTCTAGTCCCGGGCCAGCTTTCTCCGTCACGGACGCTCCGGTCCCTGAAGCACGAGACGACCTGGATCTTCCCATTGCTCTTCGCAAAGGGGTGAGGGTGTGTACCCAACACCCGCTTGCGGCTATTGTTTCCTATGATCGGCTTACTCCCTCTCGCAGGTGTTTTGCTTTGGCTATCTCGGCTACTACAACTCCCCGCACTTACCAAGAGGCTCTTGTTATTCCTCATTGGAAATCTTCCATGGATGAGGAAATCGCCACTCTTAATGAAAGGGGTACCTGGACCCTTATTCCTCCTCCGATCGGTACTGATGTGGTTGGCTGCCGCTGGGTGTTCGTTGTGAAGTTTCGCCTCGACGGCACTGTGGATCGTTACAAAGCCCGGCTGGTGGCCAAAGGGTTTACTCAGACTTATGGAGTTGACTACTTTGACACTTTCTCCCCGGTTGCTCGCCTCAGCACCATCCGGGTTCTTCTTTCAGTGGCCGTCAACAGGGAGTGGGCTATTTCCCAGCTTGATGTCAAGAATGCTTTTCTGTATGGGGATCTTCAGGAGGATGTCTATATGGAGCAACCTCCTAGGTATGTTGCTCAGGGGGAGACACGAGTATGCCAGTTGAAGAAGGCCATCTACGGCCTAAAACAAAGCCCTCGGGCATGGTTTGACAAGTTTAGTGGCATTGTGGCTGTCATTGGCTTTACAAGAAGTTCAGCCGATCACTCATTGTTTATTCGCAAAACCGCATCGGGCCTGTGGTTTTGGCGGTGTATGTGGATGATATTCTTCTTACCGGCGATGACCAGGCTGGGGTGGACTTGACAAAGAAACACCTCCGTCAACACTTAGTCACGAAGGATATGGGCTCCCCGAAATATTTTTTGGGGATAGAAATCTCTCGGAAGCCTGACTCGTTGGTTCTCTCCCAACGGAAGTATGCTCTTGATCTTCTACAAGAGGCAGGATTGACCGGTGCCAAACCGGCCAGGTATCCCATGGCCACTGGAGAGGACAAAACGTGGACAGATGACTCACCTCTTATATCCGATGCCACCAGGTATAGACGTCTGGTGGGCAAACTCATTTATCTCACGGTGACCAGACCTGATATCGCCTATGCTGTAGGCAAGGTCAGTCAGTTCATGCAAGCTCCCAGGGAATGTAATCTTCAGTCTGCCTTGAAGATACTAAAGTATGTCAAAGCAGCACCAGGAAAAGGGCTACTCTTTCAGAAGCGTGGACATCTGAGAGTTGAAGCCTACTCAGACTCAAGCTATACGGATGATAAAGGTGTCCGTAAATCTACATCGGGTTTTTGCACATTTGTTGGAGGTAATCTTGTGAGCTGGAAGAGCAAGAAGCAGTCTGTTGTCTCAAGGTCCAGTGCAGAAGCCGAATATCGGAGTATGGCGTCAACCACATGTGAGTTAAAATGTTTGCGGGCTCTCATGCTTGACCTAGGAGAGGTCTACGACTATCCTCTGCCTATGTTCTGTGACAACAAGGCCGCTATATACATATCCAAAAATCCGATCTTCCATGAGAGAACGAAACATATAGAGGTCGACTGCCATTTCATCCGAGAAGAGGTCTTGAAGAGACAGATTTGCACTCCGTTCGTCACCTCCGACAAAGAGTTGGCAGATATCTTCACCAAGCCGGTTTCTACTTCCTTCTTCCATATCTGTGACAACCTGGGCATGATTGATATCTATGCTCCAGCTTGAGGGGGAGTGTAGAAGTATGAGACCGGGAGGTCTGGCGGTTTGAGCCTGGCGGGTTATAGACCGGGTAGTCTGGCGGCTTGTGTTCGGCGGGTTGATGTCCAGACTGTTGCTGTGGTGTCTAGCGGTCTGACGGTTCATCTCCGGCGGCTTGGAAACCGTGCGGTCTAGCGGTCTCCAACCGCATCTCTCTCCTACTTCTGGTATTGCCGGGCGGTTAGAATATTGTCTAACCGCGCGGCTTGTTCCGGTCTGTTGTTCTAGCCGCTCGGAACTGTTGTATAGCTTTAGTCCCACATTGTTAGTTTGTATTCTATCCTCTCTCCTCCATTCTATAAAAGGGAGGCCATACCTTTGTAAATGATATCTTTTTGGGTAATAAAAATTTCAATTATTCAAAGTTCTGGCTTGTTTTCTAGTCGTTTGTTCGCTACTCTAGTTGTTTGTTCGCTACTTTTAACAACTTATACATTAGGTGTCATAGGTTATTATGAATGATTATGATATGCATCTATATGGTGGGTTAATGATGTTCAAGCAGTGCAACTCACCCACCCGCTTTGTGTACACAAACCTTTAGTTCCCCCTTTCAGAGCCGTTACCTCCCAGGATACCTCCGTAGTGGCAGACGGAAGCGGTGGGTTGGGCCTCGCCCATCTCAAAACCAGTAATAGCACTACCGGTCTGACCTATCATACGCCTCAACGCTTGGTGTACTAAGCGGACTACGCATACTCTTTGCCGACAAGACCGCCGGGCTTAAGTTTGGCGAAGCGTAAAACCACACTTGCCGAGTCATCGTATTGGCGTCGGTGCAACGAACCTCCAACACTAAAGACCCACCACCTTAGATATTCCTTTTTATGCACATGCAATATTCTTAAAAGAAATCAACAAGTCAAGCTCCCGGACTAAACCATCCGTAATAACCAACAACCGAGCCAAAGCTCCCCAAACTAACCCGTCCGGCTCAAATTCCAAACCTCATACCTTTGAACACCGCGGGATGGCGCCCCTTTGAACACCTCAGAACGACTTAACCATTTTGCTCCAACCCTGCACGGGTGAGCAAGTAGTTAACAGACTCCAAGTCCCTCCAACCCTGCACGAGTGAGCAATAAACATATCAGCTCCTTCCAATTCAGCGCGGGTGATCAAGTAGCAGACAGGATCCAAGTCCCTCCAACCCATCATGAGTGAGAACATGTACTGTTTACCTAGCCTATTAGACTACTCTTGCCTACCGGTTATTACACCTAGTATTTAAGGGTTAATCCCAGGACTGCTCAGGGTATGCCCAATGAAGGGGTCTCGGGGGCACTAGGAACCAAGATGGAATTAAAAATCAAAAGTTCCCTTTCGTAAGGATAATTAGTTTTAGTTGATGTCTACCCATGACCCAGACCAACTCTCATTATTACTCTTGGGCGATCCTAATGACTTAAGTTATTATCGGGAGGGCGATGGTCTTCCGCCGGCCTCCACTCCCGTTGTTACCCAATGAATTGCACTTTTACTCTCGTCACTAAGATAACACTAACCACCAGGGTTATACTTCCAATCGTGTTCTCTAGCTCAATTGTCGATCTATCCCCCGGTGGGCCTTATGATATAACCTACTTTTACTGTGCGCAACCCATGACCTAACACTACCCCGAAATTGAACTTCTAATTCCTTGGGCCATATGTCTAAAAATATTTATCCTAGGGTGGTATGGACCTATATAATGACCATGATGATTTTCATAATTTTCCAACTTAATTACATCCTTAAATTAATTTCTTCCATTAATTCTTCAGGTCATTTTACACATGAAGTATAATATATCAAAATTCTACTGATGTAAGAAATTTACCAAACCTATAATATGGTGAAATATCACTTTCGTCCAAGAGTCATAATTTTTCTTTAAGTATTTCTATTTATTCCTTAATTATCACAAAATTAACATATTTATCATTTTCCAAAAGAAGTATAAAGAATTCATAAATAAGAATTCTGAGAAAATTACAGAGTGTATGTATTGATAAGATAAGGCTAAGTACAGAGTTTCACAAACTTCTAAATTACAATGGCCCATCTATTCTATTTTCAAGTAATTTACCAAAATGCCATTATGGGGTTTTGAACATTACTGAGACATCCAAAAATATTGAAATAATTATACAAGGTTCTTTATACAATAATACATCTCTATAAATTTTCCACATTATTTCTATCACATAATTCTATCAATTTCCAATTAAAATTAAATAAGGGCAAAATGGTAAATCCACATAATTCCAGCTACAAAATTCATAAAATAGAGAAGTAAAATTTCTAGGGTTTAAATATGCCCTCTATGTGATCATGACAAAATTTGGGGATTTATTTCCATGCTAAACCATTTTCTCAATTTATTTTTCAAAAGGCCTAATATTTCAAACATTCCAAATAATGGGATTTTTTTATCACAAAAAATCCCTTAATTAATTTTAGGGGTGAACTTAACCCTAATGGACCTATGGATTCTATTCCATGATTTTTTTGGGTGCCTTAATTGGGCTGAATACACCACATTTCCTTTCTTGCTATTTGCAACCCCAAGACTATATATAGTCAACACATGCAAGGGGATTCACCCAACTTGCTCTTGTCCATATGAGCTGAAAATTTAACCATGCAGTAACAATGTCCCCATGGACATGCCACCAAAAATTGGGATCTTTTGGAGTTGAACTACTCCAAGAATCACCTAAACAAGCCTAGGGGTATTTTAGTAATTTCCCCCTAATTTTAATTCCAATTAATCCCATTTTTGGGCAGGGAATAATTATGCCCTAAACCAGTTACTGCCCAAAATCCCAGGTCATTTGGGCCTCTGGATGGGCTTGGGTATCTCTTCCAATTTTTGCATTTTTTTTATTTGCAGCCCAAGGTCATTCACCATTTCAGATCTTGTAAGTGAGATATCTCAACATACAGAGGACTAAATTGACTAATATTTCTACCATAGGTCTAACATACCCGTAAGGGAAGGCCACCAAAATTTGGGGCCTAATTGGGGTTGGTATGCCCCAAAAATCAACATAATTTGATTTATCATATTTTGACTAAAACTATAGAATTATTTTCCCCCAAAATTCCCATTTTTGGGGAGGATCTAGATATGCCTAAATAAGCCACATGCCCAAAATTTCAGTCCATTTGGACTTAGGTTTTGGTCAGGGCACTCATTCTATTTTCTGACCTACCCTAGGACAAGCACTAGGAAAATGGCTCTATAGGGCAATAGACTTAACCAAAATTTATGTGTAACATATCAAATTAAAGGTAACTGCAAGACCTACAATTTTCATGTTGAGCATATTTTATTAAAAGGGATGTAAGTGCCCTACATTTTGACATGCAAAAACCTGTTATCTAAGGCAGAAAATGGCACTATTCATGAAATTAAATAAATCCGGGATTAATAACTTATGCATGGCACGAATATAAAAGCAATCGGATGGCCATTGTATTTCTTCTCCAAATGGCCTGGAATCGAGCCGACGCATGGCGGTGTTTCATGGGGCGGTTCCCGGCGGCTAGGGGCGGCGCAACCCCCGACAATCTTCTCCTCACACCTCACGGTGGTGGTGGCGAGCCTTTGCCGGTGGATAGGGAGGCGGGAGGCGGCAGCGCCACCCAAACCCGTGAGCTTCCAGAACTCCATTAGTGGAGAAAAAAACGAAAACTGGTTTGGGCTCATTCGAGCCCGCACCCTACCCTAAACATTCCTAAGATCTAAACATGAAGCGAGAAATGAGGGAGGACCTTCCCAATTGCCTTGCGACGTGAGGAGCGGCGGATGACCATGGTGGCAGCGGCTTTTCTCTCGGGTTCACAGCTCCAGCTCGGGTTCATCTCTCTCTCTCTCTGCTGCTCTCCTTGTCCTGAGGTGATGAGGCCGTGGGGAGTGAGGGGAGGGAGATAATAAAAGGGGCGATGATATCCAGGGGGGATACACACTAGGTGGGGGGTGGCGGTTTTGCATTGTTTGTAACGGCCAGCTGCATGGGGTGGGCCCTACCGGTTCAAACCTACCCTAATTGAGCTAAAGAGGTCGGCCAAGATGGTCATGGGGTGATGGGCTAAGTGTGGAAGGAGGAAATGGCTCATATGAATAGGTGGGGTCGATTTTAGGCTTGGGCTTGTCTCCAAGCATGCAATGTGGGCCCCACTTGCTCCCACTCCTCCTAAATGAGTTAAAGGGGTTGACCAGCCCATGTGTGGGTTGGTGGCATGAACACAAGTGGGCCCAAACTCAATATCACTCCAAAATATCCTTTCTCTCTCTCCTATTCTATTTAAATTCTCTCTCCTAGGTTAATTCTCAAATTATCCATGCATGAAACCCATTTTTCTCCTCCCTATGGGGTATGAGTTGTCTTTGGCCCATTGGGTGGCATTGGGTTAGTTTGGGTGGACCAAACTCAAGGAATAGGGTTTAGGGTCATTTCTGGCTAATTAGGTCAAAGTGTTGACTGGGGTCAACATGGGTCCTATGGTTGACCCTATGACCTACCCTAGGGTCCACTTAGGTTGGACATACTTGGCCCTCCAATTCTAGGGTTTCTGGGTTTTACTATTTGCAAACCAAGTGACACTCAACTGAAATCCTAGGTTCACTTGGTCCTTCTTGGTTCTCTAAGGGTTTGTCCTGACCTAGTTAGGACAAAATCACTCCTAGGGGTCTAGTTGGAAATGAGATGTTACAAATCCCAATAAACAAAATAAAAATTTCATCCCCGAAATTAAAGTTAAGCCTACGGGGTTTTTCTACCGGTAAAATTAAAGTGTAACATCCCATAAATGAGTTGACATGCCTACTTGCTTAATAAAAACAAGGGCTAGCCCCAATAAACCAAAAGGATTAGCCTCTATCCTTTTAGATGACTCTACTAGTAAAATTAATTAGGAAGAACGCTTAAACCACTTGTGTAATTGCGAGGTATACCTGACTAAATAGCTCTGGATATCTTTCCTGTATCAGGTCTTGTGGCTCCCAAGTATGCTCCTCTCGTCCGTGGTTCCTCCACAAGACCTTGACTAGCGGGATCTTCTTGCAGCGTAAGACTCGTATCCCCTAGTCGTCAATCCGTATCGACTCCAAATGTACAGATCGATCCGAATCAGTGGCCGTAATCTGCAACTCCGGGCATAGTAGAGCCCTCCTGAGTGAAGACACGTGGAAGACGTCGTGCAAGCCGGCCAGCTCCGGTGATAGCTCCAGCTGGTAAGCTAGGGGACCGATCCGCTCCAGGCTTCTGAACGGACCCATATACCTCGGGCTAAGCTTCTTTCGCCGACCACGTACTCGTAAAACCCCATGCATTGGCCGGATCTTCAAAAACACCCGATCCTCTACCTGAAACTCCACCAGACGATGCTGAGCATCATAATATTTCGCATGCCTGCTTTGCGCCTCCAACATTCTATCTCGTATCAGCCGTATCTATGCCTCGGTATCCTCAATAAAGTCTGTGCCCACAATCTTCAGATCCTCATCTTGTATCCAGGACAATGGAGTCCTACACTTTTGCCCATACAACGCCTCATACGGAGCCATCCGTATACTAGACTGATAACTATTATTGTATGAAAACTCCACTAGGGGCAACATCCTATCCCAGGGCTCTCCACGGTCCATAATACACAGTTTCAGCAGGTCCTCCAGTATCCGGTTGGTACGCTCGGTCTGCCCATCTGACTGGGGGTGGAAGGCCGTACTAAAAGCCAGTCAAGTACCCAAGTATGTCTGCATAGACCTCCACTCCCTGGACGTGAATCGTCCATCTCGATCTGATACAATCGTCTTGGGCACCCCATGATATCGCACAAACTGCTCTATGAATCTCCGTGCCAGTACTCTGACAGCATCCTCCTTCCTGATCGGGATGAACCTAGCCACCTTCGTCAGTCGGTCAATGATTACCAAGATAGAATCGTTTCCCGCCCGTGATCGAGGGAGGCCATGGATGAAGTCCATCGCGATATCCTCAAATTTCCACTCCGACACCGGGAGTGGATACAATAAACCAGCGGGATGTCTGCACTCTGCCTTCACTAACTAGCACACCTCACAGTGGGTCACGAAGTAGGTGATGTCCTTCTTCATGCCCGACCAGTATAGAGTCTTCTTCAAATCCGCCGTCATCTTAGTGATCCCGGGCTGTATAGAATATCTACTATGATGAGCCTCAGCCATGATGTCCTCCCGAATCTTGCCTCCATTCCGGTATATAAGTCTGACCTCTGAAACATATCAGACCATCTCGTATAGTGTAGTCCCTAGCTGAGCCTGCCTCCAAGGCCCAGAAAATCGGCTCTAGCTTGGCATCCCACCTCTGCCAGTCTCTGACTCTGTCATGTATATCATAGGTGGTGCTCGTAGCGGTCAGGTACTCCTCGTACAGCTCAGGGTCATCAGATGATACCAGATTGATATGTGTCTCTTAAAAACTCTGTAGTAGCTCCATGGACATAAGCTGGGGCCCTGCTCCAGAAGTGGCAGCTCTCCGGCTCAGTGCATCAGCCACCACGTTTGCCTTACCCGGATGGTAGTGCATCTCATACTGATAGTCTGCTAGAAACTCCACCCATCTGCGTTGTCGGATATTCAGTTCCTTATGCGTATCCACATATTTCAGATTTTTATGATCTGAAAATATGTCGCAGTGGACACCATAGAGGTAGTGCCGCCAGACCTTCAATGCAAATACAACCGCTCCCATCTCCAAATCATGAACTGTGTAGTTCTGCTCATGTTTCTTCAGCTGGAGGGAGGCATAAGCGATCACATGTCCCTTTTGCATCAAAACTGCTCTAATGCCCTGGTAGGAGGCATCCGCATAAATCTGAAATCCTTCTCTCCCCGAGGGGAGGTCAAGTATCAGGGCCGAAGTGAGTCGACTTTTCAGCTCCTGGAATGCCGTCTCGCACTGTGGTGTCCAGAAAAATGGTATCTCCTTCCTCGTCAGAGAGGTAAGTGGGAGGGCAAGTCTAGAAAAACCCTCTACGAACTTTCGGTAGTAGCCGGCAAAGTCCTAGGAATCTCTGTACGTCCGTAGCTGTCTTCAACTGTGGCCAATCCCGGACTGCCTGAATCTTGGCCGGATCTACTGCCAACTCCTGCTCCACTAATAATATGTCCGAGGAAGGCCACCTCCATCAGCCATAACTGGCATTAGCTGAATTTGGCATATAATTGATGTTCCCGTAGCTTCTCCAAGGTCAGTGTCAGATGCCTCTTGTGCTCTTCCTCGGTCCTTGAGTAAATGAGGATGTCATCGATGAAAACGATGACAAACACATCTAGATATGCCTCGAAGACCCGGTTCATGAGAGTCATGAACGCTGACTGGTGCATTCGTGAGCCCGAAGGGAATCACGGTAAACTCGTAGAGTCCATACCTGCTACTAAAAGCAGTCTTCTGTATATCCTCCTCTCGGATCCGCAACTGATAATAGCCCGATCTCAAGTTCAACTTCGAGAAGAAGTGGGATCCTTCCAGCTGGTCGAACAACTCGTCTATCCTTGTCAGAGGATAGGTATTCCTGACTGTTAGCCGATTCAATGCCCGGTAATCGATACACAACCTGAGTGTTCTGTCTTTCTTCTTGAAGAACAACACTGGGGCTCCCCATGACGAAGAGCTTGGACGGACAAACTCGGCTTCCACCAACTCCTGCAGCTGACTCCGGAACTCTGTCAGCTCCCTTTGGGCCAAGCGGTAGGGAGCTCTGGATGCCGGCTTAGCCCCTGGCATAAGCAATATCTGGAAGTCCTTCTCTCTGTGTGGGGGTAGCCCTGGTAGTTTCTCCGGGAAGACGTCCGCAAAATCTCGCACCACGGGAACGTTGGATACAGATCCCTTGACCTCCGCCATCTCGAAGAGAATCTGATAAATCTCGTCACCCTGCATGTGAGCCTTGACGACCTAAATAGATGATATAGATATATGGGAGGTAGGCCTAATACCTTGAAAGATAACTTCTGTATCCGTATGCCACAACCAGACTAGCCTCCTTGCACAATCGATCCTAGCGTAGTGGTACTCCAGCCACTTCATGCCCAAGATGAGATCAAACCCCAGCATTTCCAATATCGTTGTAGGGGTTTCAAAAATATTCCCTCCAATGCATACTCCCAGGTCCGCACTTTGCCGATGATGTCATATCGGAGCAGTCTGGGAGGCGTACTCTCCGAGGGATTCCCGTGTAGTGATGTTCGGCTCCTATCTCCTTATCAAAGTTTGCCGAAACAAATGAGTGCGTAGCGCCAGTATCAAACAGGGTGTAGGCTGGCTTGCCGTTGGCTATGACTATGCCTGGGGGTAATCAAATGTCTTAGAAGTCTAACTATAGTTTTCATTTCTAGTTTGAAGTTTCTAAAGCAAAAGTCCAATTATTTATGAAAGCACATAAAATATTCTGGCGTACCTATGCTTACTTGTTCCGGGTTCCTGGTTTGAGCCAGGTCCAGTGCATAAATCTACTGTCCTTCCGGCCTGCGGTCTCTACCCTGATATCCGCATCCTTGGCCACGTCCTCAGCCTCCATAATGCTCAGTCGGTGGGGCAATCTACGGTGCTGGTGGATGCATCCATCTCATGGGATAGTTTCTCTTGATGTGCCCCACCTGATGATAGTGGTAACATTCCGGCGGAGTGTAAGCCCCACCTCCCGGTCTCTGCACATCTCACATCTGAATAGGCTGAGGGGACAGTGTCACCTGCTCCCCCGACTCTTGCCTCACCTCATGTCGAGGCTGATCCTCCACCTTTCGTACCTCTGGCGCACGACCTCGCCGTTGATCGTTCTGGGCTCCCCGGTTCTGATCCTCCGTTGGCCGCTTCCGGCCTCTGGTGGTGAGCCAATCTGCCTCTGACCTTTTTGCCATCTCCAGAATACGAGTGATAGGCCCGTCTGAAATGAAAAGAAGGGCATCCCTCATATCTTCCCGTAAACCTGTGTAGAACCTCTTGATGTACACTGCCTCATCTAGCTGGTAAGAGTCTGCAAAATGAGCCAGATGGTTGAACTCTCGATGATACTCCACCACCGTCCTGGTACCTTGCTTCAACTGCAAGAAGCGGTCCTCTAGCTCGTCTCGGGCCGACTGCGGAACAAAGTGCTCCAACAGCATGGGCCTAAACTCCTCCCACATCACCTCGATAGCCTCCCTACCAGCAAAGGTAGTCTCTAGAACTGTCTTCCACCACCGCTTGGCATGGGACTCCAAGCAGGAAACAACCAGTGACACCCTTTCCTCCAAGGGAATCCGTATCCCTGTCAGCATCTCATCCATGATGTCTAGCCACTCCTCGGTCCGAACTACCGCCTCTATCCCCAAGTAGGACGAGGGAGAGAGTCCTCGAAAGATGCTGAGCCAGTTTGCTCCTGGAATAGGCTACGGAGTCGGGGCCTGTTGGTTCCTGAAGGCTTCCAAGATAGCCATTAGAGTCTGCCCCATGTCAGACTGTAGGAACTGAGTGGGAACCGGCGACGGTGGTGCGACTTCTGGAATCTGCGGGGTTCCACCCGGTGGTGTAGGCAGTGCTGGAGGCTGCGCCACAAAATTTATCGTCAAAAATTTTTCAACCTTAACTAAAATGGACAATTATATATGAGATCCCCATTTCTTTTTTTTTTGAAACCCGGGGTCTTATGCCCAGAACCGCCGCTTTGCAGTGACACCTTCGCTCTCGGGAAGATCGTCACTACAAAACGCCGATTTTGCCGGCCTTATTGATCACAGAAGTAGCAGTATAATAGTATAAGTATGTAAGTCCACAACAAATCATATATAATAAAATCTCCACGAAGGGAGTGTCCACAGAATAGTAAAAGAGTACAGAAATGAAGGGCTTAAGCCTGGTACATCAATATCCTCACTATAGATCTCTCATGCGAAAGCAAAATAAACTACTACTAGAAGTCGGGACTCACGGTCCCAGCTGGCTGTGCTCTTGAGCTAGACTTCCCTGTCTCCAATTGCACCGGTCTCCTGGGCTGCTCCTCCATGCTGGGCTCCACGATCCCCTAATATGATGTGGTTCGAAAACCATTAGTCTATAAGACTAAGCCCAATCATCCCCACCCCTTCCCCCATACTCCTAGACACTGAGCGGGGAGGAAGAGAGGAAAGGACGTGAAAGTGGAGAGTAAAAACAACAGGTGATAGGGGGACCTAGCTAATAATTTTATAAACAGGTTGTAATAGGTAAAGTAAGAAAGAAATTTAACCTTCGCTTATGTGAGTACACATAAGACAAGGGATCTTCTACAAGGCTCCCATCGTATAAAGTGTCCCATACTGTTGGGTCTTGTTTCCACTGACCTTAATTTGAAGAAGTCCTTCTAAAACTAAAATGAATTGCGTTGTATTTGATGTACTTGTGTCGGTATTGTCAAGTGTAAACAATGTCACAGTGGGTCATAGCACAGGACCATATATCCCTCATTGTGTGATCCATGGTGTTGACCCATGTGTAGCCTCTCTATTGGGATACCTTACTTCATAAGCATAAATGGGACCTTGAAGTGTTGCTGATCATTAGTAGGAGAAATGGATTTCCAAGGGAGAAATTATTCCAAGTCTATACTCGAGTACAAAGGGAGTAGTCCAAAGGAGTAGATACTATGATACTCAAGTAGTTCTTTGGATATACTCGAGTAGTCCTACACGAGTAGATACTATGCGTCCCATTAAACTTATATATTAGAGTATCATAGGTAGCCCAAAGTATTATAGAATGATTATGATATTCAGCTGATATACTCGATATGTATTTACCAGATACTCGGTCAGTTCTTCCAATACTCGATGTTCAATACTCGAGTAGTTTATACATACTCGTGCTGGTTTTTCAAGATTATTTTCTAAGTCACTATACGGGATTATTTCATATCCCTAATATGATTGGTCCACGTGTTGTGGTTGGATTTGACCGTTATAGAGATCCTAAAATAGGTCTTGTCAAAACGTCAAACCCTAAGAAGTATTTCTGAATTAATTTCTATCCCGCATCGGGAAGCCGTCAAGTTAGCCGACATATTCCTGTTCATCGTCGCCGGTCTTCTCCGACCAAGGATCAGACAAGAAGTTTCAGGATACCTCCGTAGTGGCAGACGGAAGCGGTGGGTTGGGCCTCGTTTGTATATTTTTGTATACCCTTGACCTTCAAAACAGTGTAGTAATAACACTACCGGTCTGACTAGATTGGTGAGGTGAAAGTGGATGTACTATCGTACGCCTCAATTTTTTATTCGCAAGTAGACGCACATCTCACCTATTCACCCCCCTCTAGGTGCATTAATACCGCTTTATACTTCGGGGGTGTCGGTACTACGCGTACTCTTTGCCGACAAGATCGGTTATTATGAATGATTATGATATGCCGGTGCTTAAGACTTTGGCGAAGCGTACCTCCCAAACCACACGGAAGCGGTTGCCTCTCCCACCTCAAAACAAGAGTCATCGTACGCCTCAACGCTTGGTGCGCGGACTACGCGTACTCTTTGCCGACAAGATCGAAGTTTGGCGAAGCATAAAACCACACTTGCCGAGTCATTGTATTGGCGTCGGTGCAACGACCCTCAAACACCGAAGACCCACCACCTTAGATATTCCTTTTTATGCACATGCAATATTCTTAAAAGAAATCAACAAGTCAAGCTCCCGGACTAAACCGTCCGTAATAACCAACAACCGAGCAAAAGCTCCCCAGACTAACCCGTCCGACTCAAATTCCAAACCTCATCCTTTTAAACACCGCGGGATGGCGCCCCTTTGAACACCTCAGAACTACTTAACCATTTCCCTCCAACTCTGCACGGGTGAGAAAGTAGTCAACAGACTCCAAGTCCCTCCAACTCGGCACAAGTGAGCAATAAATATATCAGCTCCTTCCAATTCAGTGCGGGTGATCAAGTAGCCAACAGGCTCCAATTCCCTCCAACCCATCACGAATGAGAACAGGTACAGTTTACCTAGCCTATTAAACTACTCTTGCCTACCAGTTATTACACCTAGTATTTTAGGGTTAATCCCAGGACTGCCTAGGGTATGCCCAATGAAGGGGTCTCGGGGGCACTAGGAACCAAGATGGAATTAAAAATCCAAAGTTCCCTTTAGCAAGGATAATTAGTTTTAGTTGATGTCTACCCATGACCCACAACCAACTCTCATTATTACTCTTGGGCGATCCTAATGACTTAAGTTATTATCGGGAGGGCAACGGTCTTCCGCCGACCTCCACTCCCGTTGTTATCCAATGACTTGCACTTTTACTCTCATAACTAAGATGACACTAACCACCAGGGTTATACTTCCAATCGTGTTCTCTAGCTCAATTGTCGATCTATCCCCCGGTGGGCCTTATGGTATAACCTACTTTTACTGTGCGTAGCCCATGACCTAACACCACCCCGGAATCGAACTTCTAATTCCTTGGGCCATATGTCTCAAATTATTTATCCTAGGGTGGTATGGACCTATATAATGACCATGATGATTTTCATAATTTTCCAACTTAATTACATCCTTAAATTAATTTCTTCCACTAATTCTTCTGATCATTTTACATATGAAGTATAATATATCATAATTCTACTGATGTAAGAAATTTTACTGACCTATAATATGCTGAAATATCACTGTCTTCCAAGAGTCATAATTTTTCTTTAAGTATTTCTATTTATTCCTTAATTATCACAAAATCAACATATTTATCATTTTCCAAAAGAAGTATAAAGAATTCATAAATAAAAATTCTGAGAAAATTACAAAGTGTATGTATTGATAAGATAAGGCTAAATATAGAGTTTCATAAACTTCTAAAGTACAATGACCAATCAATTCCATTTTCAAGTAATTTACCAAAATGCCATTATGGGATTTTGAACATTACTGAGACATCCAAAAATATTGAAATAAATATACAAGGTTCTTTATACAATAATACATCTCTAGAAATTTTCCACAATATTTCTACCATATAATTCTATCAATTTCCAATTAAAAGTAAATAAGGGCAAAATTATAAATCCACATAATTCCAGCTACAAAATTCATAAAATAGAGAAGTTAAATTTCTAGGGTTTAAATATTCCCTCTATGTGATCATGAAAAAATTTGGGGATTTATTTCTATGCTAAACCATTTTCTCAATTTATTTATCAAAAGGCCTAATATTTCAAAAATTCCAAATAGTGGGATTTTTTATCCCAAAAAATCCATTAATTAATTTGAGGGGTGAACTTAACCCTAATGGACCTCTGGATTCCATTCCATTATTTTTTTGGGTGCCTTAATTGGGCTGAATACACCACATTTCATTTCTTGCTATTTGCAACCCCAAGGCTATATATAGTCAACACATGCAAGGGGATTCACCCAACTTGCTGTGGTCCATATGGGCTGAAAATTTAACCATGCCCTAACAATGTCCCCATGGACATGCCACCAAAAATTGGGGCCTTTTTGAGTTGAACTACTCCATGAATCACCTAAACAAGCCTAGGGGTATTTTAGTCAATTTCCCCCTAATTTTAATTCCAATTAATCCCATTTTTGGGCAGGGCCTAATTATGCCCTAAACCAGTTACTTCCCAAAATCCCAGGTCATTTGTGGCCTCTGGATAAGCTTGGGCATCTCTTCCAATTTCTACATTTTTGTTATTTGCAGCCCAAGGTCATTCACCATTTCAGATCTTGCAAGTGAGATATCTCAACATGCAGAGGACTAAATTGACTAATATTTATACCATAGGTCTAACCATACCCCTAAGGGCAGGCCACCAAAATTTAGGGGCCAATTGGGGTTGGTATGCCCCAAAAATCAACATAATTTGATTTATCATATTTTGACTAAAACTATCGAATTATTTTCCCCAAAAATTCCCATTTTTGGTGAGGATCTAGATATGCCTAAATAAGCAACATGCCCAATAATTTCAGTCCATTTGGACTTAGGGTTTGGTCAGGACACTCATTCTATTTTCTGACCTACCCTAGGACAAGCCCTAGGAAAATGGCTCTATAGGGTGCAGTATACTTAACCAAAATTTACGTGCGTAACATATCAAATAAAAGGTAACTGCAAGACCTACAAATTTTTATGTTGAGCATATTTTATGAATAGGGTTTTAAGTGCCCTACATTTTGACATGCAAAAACCTGTTATCTAAGGCAGAAAATTGCACTATTCATGAAATTAAATAAATCCGGGATTAGTAACTTATGCATGGCACGGATCTCAAAGCAATCAGATGACCATTGTATTTCTTCTCCAAATGGCCTGGAATTGAGCCGGCGCATGGTGGTGTTTCACGGGGCGGTTCCCGACGGCTAGGGGCGGCAAAACCCCCAACAATCTTCTCCTCACACCTCACGGTGGTGGTGGCGAGCCTTTGCCGGTGGCTAGGGCGGCGGGAGGAGGCGGCGCCACCCAATCCCGTGAGCTTCCAGAACTCCATTAATGGAATAAAAAAACGAAAACTTGTTCGGGCTCATTCGAGCCCGAACCCTACCCTAAACAGTCCTAAGATCTAAACATTAAGCGAGAGGTGAGGGAGGACCTTCCCGGCGGCCTTGCGACGTGAGGAGCGGTGGATGACCATGGCAGGCGGCTTTTCTCATGGGTTCACAGCTCTAGCTTGGGTTCAGCTCTCTCTCTCTCTGCTGCTCTCCTTGTCCTGAGGTGATGAGGCCGAGGGGAGTGAGGGGAGGGAGATAATAAAAGGGGCGATGATATCCATAGGGGGGCGATACACACTAGGTGGGGGGGGGGTGGCGGTTTTACATTGTTTGTAATGGCCAGCTGCATGGGATGGGCCCCACCGATTCAAATCTCACCTAATTGAGCTAAATAGGTCGGCCAAGATGGTCAAGGGCTGATGGGATAAGTGTGGAAGGAGGAAATGGCTCATATGAATAGGTGGGGTCAATTTTAGGCTTGAGCTTGTCTCCAAGCATGCAATGTAGGGCCCGACTTGCTCCCACTCCTCCTAAATGAGTTAAAGGGGTCGACCAGCCCATGTGTGGGTTGGTGGCATGAACACAAGTGGGCCCAAACTCAATATCACTCCAAAATATCCTTTCTCTCTCCTATTCTATTCAAATTCTCTCTCCTAGGTTAATTCTCAAATTATCCATGCATGAAACCCATTTTCTCCTCCCTATGGGGTATGAGTTGTCTTTGGCTCATTGGGTGGCATTGGGTTAGTTTGGGTGGACCCAACTCAAGGAATAGGATTTAGGGTCATTTCTGGCTAATTAGGTCAAAGTGTTGACTGGGGTCAACTTGGGTCCTATGGTTGACCATATGACCTACCCTATGGTCCACTTTAGGTTGGACTTACTTGGCCCTCCAATTCTAGGGTTTCTGGGTTTTACTATTTGCAGACCAAGTGACACTCAACTGAAATCCTAGGTTCACTTGGTCCTTCTTTGTTCTCTAAGGGTTTGTCCTGACCTAGTCAGGACAAAATCACTCCTAGGGGTCTAGTTGGAAATGGGATATTACACTCTCAGTCTCCTCCAAGACTTACAGTTCAGGCACAAGTTCCCTATAACTCAGTGATCAGCAGATCACCTACCTTAGGCCAAAGGCCCTATAACTCAGGCTGGGAGGACAGCCCCACCTCAGATCCACAAAGGATCCTACCTCAAAGAGAATGAGTCTCCTACCTCAGGCTGTTAAGCCTTACCTCAGGCTGTTAAGCCCTACCTCAGGCTGTTAAGCCCTACCTCAGATCCAAAGGATCCTACAGCTTAGGAACAAGTTCCCTATAACTCAGTGAGAATGACTCACTTACCTCAGGCTCAAAAGCCTTACAGCTCAGTGATTAAATGATCACCTACCTCAGATTCAAACTAGATCGTACACTCAGAGAGTATAACTCTCTTATAGCTCAGGCAAATTTTCTCTACCTCAGGCCAATGCCCTTACAGCTCAGATCCAAAAGGATCCTACAGAAAAATAATGGTTTAATTAATTTTATATAGAGAGATTTCTCTATGTCAATAACAAGGGCTGAGTTATCTCAGCTCTAACTTTCTTCACAACAGCAGGAAGAAATTCTGCCTCTACTAGAAGAATCTCAGAATATAAATTCTGAACTTGTTGAAGAAGACGGAAGAACGACTAGGTCTTGAGTTCTTTAATCAGCTATCTGAACTCGTAAAAGACTGAAGACTCACCTTTCTTTCTTTATCAAAAGTCTTACTGATCTTTCTATAGCAGCAAAAAAGTGCTACAACTAACTGAATTTTTATTCTGCTAGAAGGATTCAGGCTTTTTCTCGACAGCAATGCCGAGGAAGAAGAAGTCCAACCACTCTTTTTTATTTTGGATAAAACCCTAAAAAGTTGAGTTCAATCATCTGAAGCTGTCTCTTTATATCTTCTGTCGATTAACGGCTCCAGGAAGCAGTGGGGACCACCTGTAACATACAGCTACACCTTGCTTTAACGGAAGAAGATGTATAGTAGCCCTCTAGCAACATTTGTCTTGTCTAGTAGCTTTCCCGCACTTAATTTGAACTCTGTTGACTTTATTGACTTTGCTGATGTCACCATCTGTGGACTTAGTGAAAATCAAATATCTTTAGTATAGGTGTTGAGTGAGTAAGTTTAACTCAGAGCCAAAACACTTAGATAGATTTTTCTGTCACTAGGTGTTGAGTGAGCAAGCTTCACTCAACGTCAAAACCCTTAGAAAATATTTCAGCCCCTTGGTGTTGAGTGAGTAAGCTTCACTCAATGCATCTGGACTTAGCCAATTTTCTTGCTTGGGAAGTGTTGAGTGTTATTTCTTCACTCAATGCTTTCAGTATCTGTCAATTATATTAATATGGCATTAAGTGAGTATACTTCACTCAATGCCTCTGTCGTTAGACAGATTCTCAGTTGATTAGGCATTGAGTGAGCATCCTTCACTCAACGCTTTTGTCTATAGGCAAAATCCTGTATTGGAAACACTTTCTTTGACAGACTAAGGTTCAGTCAACACTTTTTATCACATGGCACGTTGAGTGAAGTAAGCTATATTCAACGCTTGTGGGCTTAGTCAAATCTTCTATGCCATATTTGCTTTAAATCTCCACTATGTCGAGACAGCTGAATTATCTCAACACTACAGTCTGCTGGGTGTCGACATCTTTAAGTCAGCACACGAGTTCTCCAATGTGTCGAGACAATTGTATTGTCTCAACACACCTCCTACAAAGGTGTCGACATAGTTGTGAAGTGTGTCGACACTTTTATACTTAGTCAAAATAACTACACAGATTTTCTATGGTTTTGATTGACTTCAGCAATACTCAACGATTTATGATGTATGGAGTTGAGTGAGTAGACTTGTAACATCCCATTTTCTACTAGACCCCTAAACTTAGATTAGGTTAGGACAGGTGGTGGATGAATGGGGTTAGACTAGGTTTGACCCATGGAGTTAGGGTGGATTTACATAGGGCCCACTACAGGGTTCGAGTCAAATCAGGTCAAACTAGCCCAAAATGGAATCATAGGTACACATTGACCCCACCACTATGACCCTAACCCTAAATGCAATCTAAGTGAACCAAAAGGTACATCATTGGGTCAACCATTGACCCAAGTTAACTCAAGTCAACCATAACCCTAATTTGGTCAAATCCATAAAAGTCAGCCCACTCATCAAGTAGACCAAGTCAACCCTAAAAGTCAACTCGGCCAACCTTATACCTATTTAATTAAATTTGAAGACCAAGCTCATTCTTAATGGGCTAAGTCCTTGAGCCATGGCCTAACCCATATTGGGTGATGGTATGGGGTTCATGACCATCAAGTGGGGTCTGCCCACTCATCAAGTTGACAAGGTCAATCATATAAGTCAACAAGTCAACAAATGGCCTAAAGGAAGAAAAAGGAAGGCCAAGTCCCATTCCCAATTGGCAAAGACCATAAGCCAAGGCCCATGACCAGCCTAAATGGTTAATGACAGCCCCTACCCCCCTAAAATTGGAGAGAGATTGCATGCAAGGGGGTAGTTTTGGAAATTTGGGGAAAAAGAAGGAGAGAGAAGAGAAGGATAAAATGGGGATGAAGGCCATGTGACCCTCCTCCTCTCTTCCAAAGCACTCCTCTGAGCTCCAGCAGTCACTCTCACCCTTTCCAGCCCAATTCCATGACACATGGCAGCCATGGTGAAGCATCCAATGCTTGGCCGAAATTCCCACTACTCAAAATACAACAACCAGCCCACTCCACCCCCATTTGACTTCACCATTAGCTTCAGAACACTGAGAGGAGTGGAATTCGATATCTGGGTCAAAGCTTTAAGTGGATAAACAAGTTCGGGAGCAAGCTCGCTGGAGAGGAGAAATTCTATGGCCAACCACCGCCATCGCCGCCGTCGGGCTCCGATCAAGGTCCATTTCTCCTCCTCTCCCTCTGTGTTAGCTTTCTAGATCATTTAGGAGAGATTTCGAGCTCAATTGAGCTTGGGTCCATTAGAGGTGTGGGATAAAATCCATGGTTTTAAGGTGCTCGGGTTCGCCGAAAACCGCCGCCTCCGGCGACCAAGTTGCCGCCAAACATTAGTCCTCACCTCAATAGAGGTGGTGGTGGTGGTGGCTGGACGGGGAGGTGGTCGGATGGCTGAGAAACACCAAGTGAAGCTTCAATAGACGGGATGCATCTGGACCGTCGAACTGGAGGAGGAAGATGATGGGATGCCGTTGATTTAAATGCAAATTAAACTATAGTGTTATTTATATTTCTGTCACACATTATTCAGACACTTGCATGCTAATTTTAGGCCTCTTAGAGGTATACAAAGAAAATTTGTTCAACAAATAAAATGTATCCCTAGGTCTTAACTTTAAAATAACACCCTAAAGTCATGAGTTGGAATAGTGGAGCTCCCTGTAGGGCCATTATACCAAGAATGGTCCTAGTATAGGGCAGATCTTTAAATGAGTGCCCAAGCCAAACCCTAAGTCCAAATGACCTGAGATTTTGTTCATGCATGTGATTAGGTAACACTTAGGTACTGACCAAAAATGGAAATTTTTGGAAAGTATTTTTTTATAGTTTTTTGAGAAATATCATTTATTAAATTAATTGAATATTTGGAGATCTAATAACTCCAAATGCCCCCAAATTTGGGTGGCATGGCCATTGGGTCATTAGATGACCATGGTAAAACATTTAGGCCATTTTGACCTCTGAATGTTTGGGAAATCTAACATGCATGATGAAAGTATATTGAAATTTGGTGTGCCTATAGTAGAAATTGAAAAATGGGAATTTAGCCCATTTGGCCCAAATGCATTTCCATGAAACTCTGTACAGAGGCTTATAAGGATGAAATACACCTCCCATAGGAAGGATGGGATTTTTGGGATAACAAATCCCATTAAATAGATTTATTGGAAACAAGGTCCATTTGGAAATATAAATTTTAAAATAGGGCAATTACTTTATTAAATTCTAAAACTCTGTCACAAGCCCTAGTAGCACATTATACACCTCTTTAAAATTTTATAAGCTTGTTTAAAAATGTTATCTTCAGTTTTTAGTAGAATTACCTTATTGCCCCATTTTGGAAATTAATTAAAAGTAATGGAAATTATTGCTGAACAATTATGGGAAAATTTATAGAATCTTATTTCTATGATTAGAACCTTACGTATTTATTTGAGAATTTATGGGTGATTAGGTATGTTAAAAACTCAAGTAGTGGCATTTTGATAATATCATTATTATGGAATTTTGTTAGGTCAAATCACTTCATAGGATCATAATATTCTGTATTTTGTGTTAATATATTTATATTGATCTCCAGTAATTTTCTAAGAATTTTTGGTTGGATAGTTGAAGTACTTCATTTGGAAAATGGATTAATTATGGTTTTAATCTTAATTAGAGAATATATATAAATTTAAATTAAAAAATTATGATCCTTGGTAGACAGTCATATTTAACCTAGTTGAACATCAAGAAAATTTCTTAAGCTTGTGGGATCATTGTATATAGTAAATCATGCACAAAATGACTTTGGTAACTTAATTAAAAGAATTAATTTAGGCCCTTAATTCCTTAGAAAAAAAGTGAAACTTGGGATGGTTAACATCATACATCATAGCAACCCATGATAAATAATTAGGGGCAGTTGGCCCAAGAGTTTGGAAGTCATGTCATACGGGTCAACATTAGGTCAGGGGTACGCTTAACATAAAAACATATAATACTAGGACCAACAGGGGAATGGTTGACGGTTGAGATGGGATCTATATTGGGAATATAAACCTTGGTTGGTGTCCAATTGGTCACTTCTTGATAACGAGTGGTAGAGTGCAAAACCCCAAGGATAGTAGCTAGAACGGAGATTGGCGGAAGACCGTCACTCTCACAATAACAACCTAAGTTATTAGGTTTGTTCCAGAGTAACAACGAGAGTTTGGTATGGATCATGGGTAGACATTAATAAAAGTAAATATCCTTGAGAAAAGGAGCTTTGGGCTTCAGCCCATCGTAGTTCCTAGTGCCCCGAGAGCCCTTCACCGGGCATGCCCTGGACAGTCCTGGGATTAACCCTAAATTGCTAGGTATAACAAACATTAGACAAGATTAGTCTAATAGGCTAAGAGAACAAGGTAAAATTCTCACCTGCAAAGGGTTGGAGGGATTCAAAACTAAGGCATTGATGTGCAATCTCACCCGTGAAGGGTTGGAGGGTTTCAGGATAGTTTGGTCCTGTGAGCTGGAGGTTCGGGAATTTCATATTAGGACAGGTTTAGTCCTGCGAGCTCGAGGCTCGGGAGTGGATATCAGGACAAGTTTAGTACCTGTAAGATGGAGGCTCGGGTTGAAATATCTTGCATGTGCATAAAAATAAACTAGTGGCGAGTCATGCGGTACTGGGCCAATCGTCACGTCGATAACAGTACGGTGACTCTAGTGAGGTGTGAGGGTTTGAGTGGCCAGTAGGTTGTTTATACTGCGGTCTGGAGGACAATCCCCGAAAATGCACACCCAACTAAGAAAGTCTGGCAGTTGGCCAACATTAGTATGCAGAGACTCTAGAGTGCACCTAGGATGTGTAAATAGGCATACAAAGGGTCTGAACTTGGTAGTGTGTATACCATCCTAGGAAGCGGAAGCCCGTTTCCGCTGCTGCCGTAATCACAATGGTGGTACTAGAGAGTGATGCTAGCTCCAAAAAGCGGGAACTAAAGTTCTGTCATCACAGATTCGTGTGTGTGAGTTGCACTTGCATGAATCATAAACTGCATAAATAACATACATACATATTTAGGTCATACGCACCATAGATCTTTATCATATAAATTAGTATGGGCTATTTTATATGATAAGTTACATTTGGAAACCTTAACTTATAAGTTTGTATGGGCATTCATATAAGTTAAGGTACTTCTGTGATGGTAGTTTAGTAGTAGTGTATTTACTTATTGCTCTTTACCTTACCTTATTTGCAGTACTGTTCTTACCTTTCTTTACTTGTTACAGTTCTTACTTACCATACTTGTACTATATAGAACTGCTTAAGTAGAGATATACTTGATATTACTCAATCTTGATAGATTAGATCTACTGTCACCTGCTATACTTTTTCTACCCCTTATTGTCCTCCTATTTCGTCCTCCCGCTCGGTGCCTAGGAGTCGCGGGGGTGAGGCGAGGACAAAATGATTTAGTCTTTATGACTAACGATCGGTTATGGCCGTATCATTTTAGGAGCTCGAGCAGATGGAGCACCAGGACGACCAACATGATGAGGTGGCAGGATGTGAGGAGCTGATACCACCACCACCTACTACCGTAGCCCGGTGTCAAGTGATGACGAGTGTACTGATGATAGATTAGCTTCCACTTAGTTTACTTTGTGAGAGAGAGATTTGATAGATATGTACAGGGTATAAGACATTTTCTCTTTCTGTACTCATTGTGGACTATTGTTGTACCTTTCATTTTCATATATATGATATGTACTGTGATCTTTGTGGACTTGTTAGTTATTACTACTTGTTTTAATTCTACTCTCGATTGGCCGAATAGGTTAAATGATCGTGCTAGCCGACAGAATCGGAGTCTTGTGGTGTCGACTAACCCGTGAGTTAGTTTCACCGTAAGGCGACGGTTCTGGGCATAAGATCGGGTTACCTCCTTGGTAAGGGGAGAAGGGGTCTTACAAACTGGTATCACTTGAACAAATGATCATATGAGAAAAGAAGTCCACAACACTGGGTTACCCCACTTGTGCAATAGTTTGCGGACAAACTATGCAGCGGAAGAAATGATGTGCCCATGTGTAAAAACTCAAAGAAAATAGTCCATTTAAACAATGAGTTAAGCCAATCCAATTAGGACACTACCTCAGTTTGACTTACCAAGAGAATTTCGTAGTCTATCCGAGTCTAAAATTGACCTCAGAGATAGATTGGTTAAGGTACGAGGATACCTAAATTTACCACGGGAAGAATTTGACGCAAGAGTCACTGCTTAAGGCTTAAATTCCAATGTCCCTACTCCAACCTATCGAGTGATATTATCACTTCTTACTCAAGTTGATAGGACCGCTTTAAGTAGAATTGGTGAATATAATCTATTAGTGGAACAGTAGGGTACTCGTAAACTTAATCCTCATACTGATGACTTGATTATGTTGAGACAACCATAGTTGAAAATACCAAAGTTCGAATAAGAATTCAAGTCTCAGAAGAAACCCATTTTGGTTGGGTCACATATTGACCTTGAGAAGATTGTCATATAAGTAATCTTAAGGGCCAAAGGTATATAGCATATCAATTAGTCTCAAGATGGAACTCCAGGTCTAAGATTGTTAGACCTAAGTATTGAGTGCACATATAAGAGTAATGCACTATAAATATTAAGGGAATTTATCCCGAAAGGTATGAGGGCTTATCTTTTTGTTTATTGGGCTAAATTGATAATGACTTGGATTTCCCTAGATCCTGTTTATAAATATTGTGTCGTAAACATAATGATCTTGGAGAGTTCGTATTTAAACATTACCTATATGAAAAGCGAGATTTTTGTACGGATAATTGGTAAGATGATCAACCCTCCCTCAAAGTTTGGGATATACGTAGAGGGTTGCCCGCTTGGATATATCACAACCCTAGAACAAGGAAAGTCGTCATGAGACGTTAGAAACTTTCTCGGGCTTGTGAATTCGATAACTACTTGACACAACTTAAAGAAAGATCGTAATTTCATCGATGCATAATGACATGTTATATCCATAGAACAAAACAAGTTGTGTACAATCCACAAGAATTCGAACATCTGACTTTCCGAAAAAACTAAAATCAAAGCAGTTTCGACGATACAAAGGTTCTCTATATAACTAAAGGAGTGTGTTATCTCAAGAAAACACATTCCTAGATGCTCTGACACTTTAACCTAATTGATGTACCACACGATTAATGAATATATTGTCGGTTAAGGATTTGATTAAGGAACTCAGATATATCGCAAGAGAGAGCAAGGGTGAATTGAGAATTCAATACAAGTTAGAATGATAACTGAGTTTTTTGCATAACTAGGGCTCATGATTATCACATATTAAATGGGTACAATTGGGAGAAGTAAAAATGATGATTGATCACTACTACCCATGCTTACCTGACATGTCCAGGTCATTACATTGGAAACATATAGATTGGGATAGGGTAACGTCGTGGTAATATGAAGGAGTGATGGCACAAATTAACTGTTACGTAATTAGAGCCCATAAAGTAAGAATTCAAAATATTTGAGTAATTATGTCTATAACACTGGGGGTATAATGATCCCAGAAAACTTAAAGTCAAGTGAAAAAAAATCAAAATTGGAAAACGTATATTCTAGGTATGATCCATTAGATATGACTCTTATGATGACAAGAATCTAAACAAAAGTGTTCGATGATATAATAATCGCCTTCAGAAAGATTCTGTATTTTGAGAACAAACTCATGAATATGCTATTATCCTTAGAATCAAGTATTATAATAATTCGGAGGATTTGAAATGTCCACTTTGCGGGTAGCAAATACTCTATTATGTTTAGTGAACTTAGAAAAATTTGATCATGAGTAGGCAATGCAATCATATCCTATGTACCAAGGAATGAATAAATTCAACCTTGTATATATTGAATAGTGCGAATTATATATATATATATATATATATATATATATATATATATATATATATATATATATATATATATATATATAGGTGTTTGTAAGTGATGATAACTCATGAACTTAGAGAAATGATAGTCTCTACCATGACATAATTTTTGTAGGTTAGATTGAAGGTTACTCATACATATTTGATGGAGCTGACTCCCCACGATATGTCGCCAAGGAGCGTCCTCCCTCTGATGATGATGGTGACCCGATTGATGGAGACGACGGCCCGCAACATTTTAAAGACGGCGATGGCGTGCTTACGGATGTTCATGTGGAGCATCGTCATAATACCCGTCCTGAACGCAAGCCAACATATTAATAATAATTAATAATTATTATTAATAAATAATTATTAATTATTAATTAATTTTTATGCTTTGTTTTATTTTTGCAATGTTATTTAATTTCATGTTTTTAATTTCCATTTCATGTGTAATGATGGGTGCGTATAACCATCATGTAGTATTTTAATTATTTCATTTCATGAACTATGATGGGTGCATATAACCATCATATGTTCAATTTGAATTTTGAATTTTGAAGTTTGTTTGGAGAGAGATTGAGTGGTGTAGCCTATATATAGGCATGTATCCTTCATGTTTTAATTAGTGAATGAATGAAAAGAAAACCAATTTCAAGAATTGAAATCTCCCTCCTCTCCAAGGCAAGTTTCGGCCCTCCTCCTTCTTCTTCCTCTTTGGCCGCCGGCCACCTCTCCTCCCCTCTCAATCTCGGCCTCCCTCCTTCTTCCTTTCCTCTACTCCCTTGCAAACTCGACCCCTCCTCCAACCTCCAAGTCACCACCTCCTCTCTCACAAAACCGGCCACCACAAAACTCCAACAACCCGAGCCCCTCCCTCCACCACAAAATATTAGCCGCCAACCACCAACACCAATAAGCCCGACCCCTTCCTCATCCCCGTCCTAAATCCAAATATCACTTTCCAAATTAAGCTCTTAGCCTACCATACTAGAAATATTTCATTCCTTAAATATTTCTCAATCCACCACCTTTTCTCTCTCCTGCCTTATTTGAAGATATTTGTTTCCATATTTAGAAGATTCCGCCGGGACTTTTCCAAATACAGCGTGACACGAAGAAGGCGACGAATTTCTCTCCCTCCAGCATATCTCTGGTGGTGCCGTTGAGGAACGATTCTAGTTGAGCGTAACCGGATTCATCCAATCCGGTTGGGTAACGAAAATCTCTACTTAACGTGTTTCTCTTCCTTAGATAAATCTTGTGGCTTTGGCAAATTGCGCATTTTGTGTAACGCTTGATTTTTTCGTGGTTTATTTTATTTTAGTTAGTCTTGTTTATTGTATTTTCGTTTAAGTTCGTGAGGCGTGGCGGCCGTCATTTGTATTTTGTTGGGAGAGAACCACCCTTGCCCGAATCTTTTGTTTTCGGTGGTTTCTCTTTTGGTACAACACGCTCGATCGAACCGTGTGGGTTCTTTTCGCTTGAGAGGACCTTGGCCTATCGCCTTGGTACTATCTTGAAGAGTTTTGCGAACCCTCCGTAATTGTTGTTTAGTAATTATATTAATTAAACCGCTGCGACGTTAAATGCTAGAGTGTAACGTGAGAATTATTCGAGAGCGTCGCGTTAATTTGTCGGCCACCAAAACGCTCGAAAGAGCGGGCCTACATCAATTTGGTATCAGAGGGAGGTTCTCGTCAATTTCCTAATTGGCAATCCTCCTAATCGTCAATTTCAAATTTTCAAATTTCAAATTTCAAAATTCAAAATTTAAAATTCAAATTCAAAATTTCCAATTTCAAATTTCAAATTTCAAAATTTCAAATTTCAAATTTCAAATTTCCAATTCCAAATTCAAAATTTAAAATTTTTCTCAAAATCTAAAAAAATAAAATTCTGGAAATTCTCTATCTTATTTTTAATAAGAAATCAAAAAAAATTAATTTTCATTAAGTCATTATTTTTATTAAGTTATTTTAAAATTTAATAGTTGGTCTGCAAATAGCGACCTTAAGAAAAATTTTAATTTTTTAAAATTTAAAATTTAAAATTTATGGAATTTATCCATCTAATTATTAGTAAGAAAATCAAAAATTTTTTTATTTTTCATTAAGTATTTTTTTTTATTAATAAATTTGAAATTTAGTATTTGGTGTGCCAATAGCAGCCTAGATTTTTATTTTCTCAGTAAAAAAAATCCAGCAAAATTTTTTAATGATCCTCATATTTTTCCAGCAAAAACCCTATTTTATCATATTTAAGACCCTAGTGGTTAAGCGGGAACAATTCCATCTTCGTTAGAGTTAAGTTGTTCTGGTACCCTTTTCCTTGCACATGCACTAAGTCCGGGTGAATTTTCTCCCCGGTTCGCGCTAAGATGGCTTATGACGTACATGCTACTCATTCCCACACTTATCCTCCCACGTTTAGTAGGACCCCCACGTATGACGGTTTAGGGTGTTCTAAAATTTTTAGGGATTGGCTTAAGGGTATAGAATTTTATTTTAATTGTCACTTTTGGGATGACTACAAGAAGGTTAACTTTGCCCGAGAGCGATTAGTTGGTCGAGCCCGATTATTTTGGTTAAACGAAGAGCGTCGTGTTGGTAGCTATCGTTATGCTTGGCCGCACATGCGTAGCCTCCTCTCGGATCAATTTGATCCCGCCTACCTGCGCACTAATAGCACCACACCTGTTAGTACGAATAGTTACGGCACTAGACCCGTATCTGCTTATAGGAGTGACCCTACGCCTCAAGATAGATCATATCCCCAGAGAGGTAGTAATACCCAAAGTGTGTCTTGTCCCACCTATAGGGAACATAAGCCATTTGGACCCCAAAATTTGAACTCGAAGGAGGTTACTATTAAGGTGTTTGCTTCGTTAGCCTCGACATCTAAGCCCTCTGATAAAGTGACAGATACCTCTGAGGATTCCTATGTAGATATAGAATCTCTTGATGATGAAGTTAATCAGCTAGGTGAGAGTCTTCCTTCACTTACGATAGTGTCTGACTCTCCTTTTGAACCTGAGGATGTGATTAGGACTGAGCCTGTCACTGAGGACGAGACAAGTTTCACTGACGCTTTTAGTGACGATGAGGATGCTGGATATCCCAGTGATTTGGATGAGGATTTCTCCCCTGAGGAATCATCTCCAATCCCCTTCGATGATATTTTAGTCATGGAGTCTTCTGATGACCCTGATTCAGAAGAGGTTCCAGCAGAGTCGGTAGAGTCATCCGAAGCTGAGAGCGTACCTGTTACTGAATTAGGTGATGACTTGCTAGGACCCGACATTATTAAGGTTGACCCAGGCTTATTAGATATTTCTACGATATTGGAAGAGTCACCTTGGGATGGATGTTCAGTTTGGGATAAGCTTAGTGTTATACATCCGGGAGTTAGTCCTTTGACGTTATCATCGCTGCTTGGGATTCGAGCTAATTTTTATACTCCACTGGATTCGATTTGCCCATCCCCTATTGCTGACTTAGACGATGTCCCCACATCATGGGAAGAATTGGTCGACATAGAATGTGAAGCTGTAGTAGATTTACCCCGCGAGGAAATATTATCTTTGGATGACGGTAGCATTGAGGGCCCGATAGATTTTTCTTTGATGACAGCTCCTTTGCCTGAGGCCCAAGGTAGTTTAGAAGTTTTATCGGATATAAATTTGCCTACCTTAGGGACGATCACTGAAGCTAAATTGAATAAAATATCTAATGCGTTAGAAGATATATCGGCTGATTTGGTGGATTCATTCTGTGGTGAAAAGTTAACTGAGGATGGGTTTTTAGTGAGGACGAATCCACTATTCGAGTTTACTTTTGATTTTAATGGCTTTCAACCGGAGGCGTTCTCCTGGACGCTTAATCCATGTTTTGACGTTGAGTGTGACTTGGTTCCCCCTACGGAGTCAACCCTGCCGACTCTCCCTCCGGTACCCTTAGCTCGAGTAGATGAGTTCGTCATTTTTAGCCCTCTATATTTAGAGAAGTTTATTATTCCCGCCTTCCCGTTAGACTTACTTATAAAGATGTGGGTGAACGCAGTTGGTGACGAGCGTTTTCTGAAAGCCTATTATTATGATATTTTTAAATCTAATTTTAATACCAAATTTAAAACGATAACATTAGGCTCCACTGATTTGATTTTTGAACTGAAAGAGCCCGTGCCACCTGACTTAATTCCGTTATTTTCTACTATTAATTCCATTCATGTTGCACATGGGTTCTCCCCTCATGGTTTTAATTTAATTAGGCGCATTTTTCATTTCTTGATCCTTCTAAATGTGTCCATTAAATTACTTGCTATGTTGTATCAAATAATCTTCCACTGCTATATGAAAGATTTGGTTTTGGTTTGTCTCACCCCCGAACGGATGCCCTCGGGCACCTTAGAAATATTAACGAATCGGCTAGTCTACTTTTTATGGATTTTACGGAAATATGGTGACATGACGTTTCTATTAAAATTTTCCACTGATTGGGGCATAGCTCATATTTTCATCATTACATATTTTACGCTTTATGCTTTAATGCCACTTGAAATGTCTACCTCTCCATATATATTTTCCACTATGTTTTTTTATTGGGTTGGGTGGTGATAGTTTTCTAGGATCGTTCTCCTTCTCGGTCTCCATCAGAGGTATGTTGGTGGATGTTGTTGAAATTCTTTTTCCTTTTTTGGCTAATGCATATTTGAGGTCCTTCCAAGACCACCTTGTGTCATACAGGTTCTTCTTCCCCGCTGATGACCTCCCAGACGAGTACTCGCAGACATACTCATCAGTGATGAGTCATTTTAAGAGGGGGAGGATTGATGGAGCTGACTCCCCACGATATGTCGCCAAGGAGCGTCCTCCCTCTGATGATGATGGTGACCCGATTGATGGAGACGACGGCCCGCAACATTTTAAAGACGGCGATGGCGTGCTTACGGATGTTCATGTGGAGCATCATCATAATACCCGTCCTGAACGCAAGCCAACATATTAATAATAATTAATAATTATTATTAATAAATAATTATTAATTATTAATTAATTTTTATGCTTTGTTTTATTTTTGCAATGTTATTTAATTTCATGTTTTTAATTTCCATTTCATGTGTAATGATGGGTGCGTATAACCATCATGTAGTATTTTAATTATTTCATTTCATAAACTATGATGGGTGCATATAACCATCATATGTTCAATTTGAATTTTGAATTTTGAAGTTTGTTTGGAGGGAGATTGAGTGGTGTAGCCTATATATAGGCATGTATCCTTCATGTTTTAATTAGTGAATGAATGAAAAGAAAACCAATTTCAAGAATTGAAATCCCCCTCCTCTCCAAGGCAAGTTTCGGCCCTCCTCCTTCTTCTTCCTCTTTGGCCGCCGGCCACCTCTCCTCCCCTCTCAATCTCGGCCTCCCTCCTTCTTCCTTTCCTCTACTCCCTTGCAAACCCGACCCCTCCTCCAACCTCCAAGTCGCCACCTCCTCTCTCACAAAACCGGCCACCACAAAACTCCAACAACCCGAGCCCCTCCCTCCACCACAAAATATTAGCCGCCAACCACCAACACCAACAAGCCCGACCCCTTCCTCATCCCCGTCCTAAATCCAAATATCACTTTCCAAATTAAGCTCTTAGCCTACCATACTAGAAATATTTCATTCCTTAAATATTTCTCAATCCACCACCTTTTCTCTCTCCTGCCTTATTTGGAGATATTTGTTTCCATATTTAGAAGATTCCGCCGGGACTTTTCCAAATACAGCGTGACACGAAGAAGGCGACGAATTTCTCTCCCTCCAGCGTATCTCTAGTGGTGCCGTTGAGGAACGATTCTAGTTGAGCGTAACCGGATTCATCCAATCCGGTTGGGTAACGAAAATCTCTACTTAACGTGTTTCTCTTCCTTAGATAAATCTTGTTTGTTTGGCAAATTGCGCATTTTGTGTAACGCTTGATTTTTTCGTGGTTTATTTTATTTTAGTTATTGTCTTGTTTATCGTATTTTCGTTTAAGTTCGTGAGGCGTGGCGGTCGTCGTTTGTATTTTGTTGGGAGAGAACCACCCTTGCCCGAATCTTTTGTTTTCGGTGGTTTCTCTTTTGGTACAACACGCTCGATCGAACCGTGTGGGTTCTTTTCGCTTGAGAGGACCTTGGCCTATCGCCTTGGTACTATCTTGAAGGGTTTTGCGAACCCTCCGTAATTGTTGTTTAGTAATTATATTAATTAAACCGCTGCGACGTTAAATGCTAGAGTGTAACGTGAGAATTATTCGAGAGCGTCGCGTTAATTTGTCGGCCACCAAAACGCTCGAAAGAGCGGGCCTACATCAATATTCCACACATGGTTGGGCTAATCTTATGAATATAATGGCTTTAGAAGAGTATTCACACACACTTGCCTAATAAAGACAACTATATGAACATGTATAGGAAAGTTAGTACGAGCATACCTGTGTTGAAACTTTGAGCACATAAAATATTAATTTGTCAAGGCATGACATTGGAAATGTAACGACACAACAAATGGGAATGGGGTGGATGATTAATTGAAGCGTACGCACAGGTATGACCCCTTGATTATGATAACATCAAGAACAAGGACATGTACGTTGATAACATCATGATCACCTTAGGAAAATTCAAGACTGAAAATATCAATTTTGATTTGCAAAGGTGTATACTGTGAAATTACATAAGGATTAATGAGTGTCTAATAAGACTCCCTTTATGATGAAATCGATTTGTGTCAGACCTCATCATTTTTGAAAAGATGCGCTTATAGATTTATGAATTAGACTATATGTGAAAAGCGATTGGGAGTCATCTGTATCAACATCGATATCAATAATGATCGTTTGATGTATGCTTAAAAGGTGAACACTCTATGAATTATGTGTTACTGTTTATGTAGAGATATGGTAAGTCTTGAATTTGGGAAAAACAAAATGATGATCTTTTCGTCACATCATGATCTCGGAAGTTAGTTAACTACTATACATAATAATGTTGGTCTAATGTGCATTATGTTTTGGGGTGATTGTAAGTTCACATTGGGTAATGAGTAATAATCTAGGTGGACAGGAATAGAAAAGATTTCTACTTATGAGATTGTTGATTTTCACGTGCTTGGTGATCATTGCTCGTAAGAGACTCCGAACCAACATAAGATTAAGATTTATTTAATGATAATGTGTCGGAAGACTTAGAATTATGCCCACATAATCTTGATTATGAATATCACGAAGTATAATGAAAATACACTTGGAGGGGACTGTTACCTCTGATAGAGTTTTCTTATAAAGAAAAACCACAAGACAAGCATTATAATGAGTCTTTATGGAGCTATATACTAGAAGGAGTGTCAGACACTGCTATCTTTGGTTCAGGATGAGATCCCAGGGAACTTGGATCGGAAAATATTGAGAATACGGATGCTCAAATACGACTGATCAGGGATCGGATGTTGGAGGCATAGAGTTGGAAGGCCAAGTACTACGATGTGAGGCATCGGAAGGTGGAGTTCCAGATGGGCGTCAGATTGTTTTTGAAGATACATCTGGTGCATGGTGCCTCGCGAGTGCGGAGGCACAAGAAGATCAGCCCTCAATTTATGGGACCATACTTGATCCTAGAGCGGATCGGTCCTTTGGCTTGGAGCTACCCCCAAAGTTAGGGACTTTGCACGACGTCTTCCATGTCTCCTCGCTTTGGAGAGCTCTCCTTCAGCCAGAGAAGTATATTACCACTACATTAGGCCTGATAACACCTGATAGATCAGTCAATTTGGGGTCGGTCCGGATCGATGATATAGCGATTCGAGTGCTGTGGAAGAAGAAGGTTCCCTTGGTAAAGGCATTATGGGCCAATTACCGGCAGGAGGAGCACACCTGGGAGCCGATGGATCTGATGCGTGAACTATACCCAGAGCTTTTCGCCCCAGGTATATTTTTATTTATATTGAAAGTTTCTTGAAATTCTTGTGCACAAAAATCCCGTAGACCCAAACTTGAATTTCGGGGACAAAATTATTATTTTTATTTATTAGGATTTGTAACATCCCATTTCCTACTAGACCCCTAAACTTAGATTAGGTTAGGATAAGTGGTGGATGAATGAGGTTAGGCTAGGTTTGACCCATGAAGTTAGGATGGATTTACATAGGGCCCACTATAAGGTTTGAGTCAAATCAGGTCAAACTAGCCCAAAATGGAATCATAGGTACACATTGACCCCACCACTATGCCCCTAACCCTAAAAGAAATCTAAGTGAACCAAAAGCCACATCATTGGGTTAACCATTAACCCAAGTTGACTCAAGTCAACCATAACCCTAATTTGGTCAAATCCACACATATAGGCCCAATTAGCCCAAGTGGGGCATAACCATGGCCGAACCCCTGTTGGGTGATGCCATAGGGCACATGATCATCAAGTGGGGTCAACCCACTCATCAAGTTGACCAAGTCAACCCTAAAAGTCAACTCGGCCAACCTTATGTTTATTTAAGTAAATTTGAAGACCAAGCTCATTCCTAATGGGCTAAGGACTTGAGCCATGGCCCAACCCATGTTGGGTGATGACATGTGGTTCATGACCATCAAGTGGGGCCATCCAACTCATCAAGTTGACCAAGTCATCCCTATAAGTCAACAAGTCAACAAATGGCCTAAAGGAAGAAAAAGGAAGGCCAAGCCCATTCCCAATGGTAAAAGCCCATGAGCCAAGGCCCATGACCAGCCTAAATGGTTAATGACAGCCCCTACCCCCCTGAAATTGGAGAGAGATTGCATGAAAGGGGGTAGTTTTGGAAATTTGGGGAAAAAGAGGAGAGAGAAGAGAAGGAAAATGGGGATGAAGGCCATGTGACCCTCCTCCTCTCTTCCCAAGCACTCCTCTGAGCTCTAGCAGTCACTCTCAGCCTTTCCAGCCCAATTCCATGACACATGGAAGCCATGGTGAAGCATCCAATGCTTGGACAAAATTCCCACTACTCAAAACACCACAACCAACCCACTCCACCCCCATTTGAATTCACCATTAGCATCAAATCTCTGAGAGGAGTGGAATTCGATATCTAGATCTAAGCTTTTGGTGGAGAAATGAGTTTGGGAGCAAGCTCGCCGGAGAGGAGAAATTCCATGGCCAACCACCACCACCACCGTTGTTGGGCTCCGATTAAGGTCCATTTCTCCTCCTCTCCCTCTGTGCTAGCTTTTTAGATTATTTAGGAGAGATTTTAAGCTTAATTGAGCTTGGATCCATGAGAGGTGTGGGAGAAAATCCATTGTTTTTAAGGTGCTCGGGTTCGCAGGAAACCGCCGCCTCCGGCGGCCAAGTCACCATCAAACGTTAGTCCTCACCTCAACGGAGGTGGTGGTGGTGGTGGCTGGCCGGGGAGTTGGCCGGATGGCCGTAAAACACCAAGAGAAGCTGTTACAGGCGGGATGCATCTGGACCGTCGGCTGGAGGAGGAAGATGATGGGATGCTGTTGATTTAAATGCAAATTAAACTATAGTATTATTAATATTTCTGTCACACATTATTCAGACACTTGCATGCTAATTTTAGGCCTCTTAGAGGCAGATGCAGAAAATGTTTTCAACATATAAAATGTATCCTTAGGTCTTAAATTTAAAATGACACCCTAAAGTCATGATTTGGAATAGTGGAGTTCCTTGTAGGGCCATTCTACAAAGACTGGTCCTAGGCTAGGACAGATCTTTAAATGAGTGCCCAACCCAAATCCTAAGTCCAAATGACCTGAGATTTTGGTCATGCATGTGATTAGGTCATATATAAGTACTGACCAAAATTTAGAATTTTTGGAAAGTATTTTTCCATAGTTTTGGAGAAATATCATTTATTAAATTAATTGAATATTTGGAGATCTACAACTCCAAATGCTCCCAAATTTGGGTGGCATGTCCATTGAGTCATTATATGACCATGGTAAAACTTTTAAGCCATTTTGAACTATGCATGTTTGGGAAATCTAACATGCATGATAAAGGTATATTGAAATTTGGTGTGCCTATAGTAGAAATGGAAAAATGGAAATTTAGCCCATTTGGCCCAATTCATGTCCATTAAACTCTGGACAGAGGCTTATAGGGATAAAATACACCTCTCATAGGAAGGATGGGATTTTTGGGATCAAAATCCCATTAAATAGATTTATTGGAAATAAGGTCCATTTGGAAATATAAATTTTAAAATAGGGCAATTACTTTATTAAATTCTGAAACTCTGTCCCAAGCCCTAGTAGGACATTATACACCTATGTAAAATTTGATAAGCTTGTTTAGAAATTTTATCTTGAGTTCATAGTAGAATTACCTAATTGCCCCTTTTTGGAAATTAATTAAAAGTAAATGAAATTATTGCTGAACAAATATGGGAAAATTTATAGAATCTTAATTCTATGATTAGAACCTTATGTATTTATTTGAGAATTTATGGGTGATTATGTATGTTAACAACTCAAGTAGAGGCATTTTGGTAATATCATTATTATGGATTTTTGTTAAGTCAAATCACTGGATAGAATCATGAAATTCTGTATTTTGTGTTATTATATTAATATTGATCTCCAATATTTTTCTAAGAATTTTTGATTGGATAGTTGAAGTACTTCATTTGGAAAATGGATTAATTATGGTTTTAATCTTAATTAGAGAATATATAGAAATTTAAATTAAAAAATTATGATCCATGATAGGCAGTCATATTTAACCTAGTTAAACATCAGGAAAAATTTTTAGGCTTGTGGGATTATTAGATATAGTACATCATGCAAAAAATAACTTAGGTCACTTAATTAAAAGAATTAATTTAGGCCCTTAATTCCATAGAAAAATAGTGAAACCTGGGATGGTCAACATCATACATCATAGAAACCCATGATAAATAATTAGGGGCAGTTGGCCCAAGAGTTTGGAAGTCACATCATACGGGTCAACACAGGTCAGGGGTGCGCTTAACATAAATAACATATAATACTAGGACCCACATGGGACAAGGTTAATGATTGAGATGGGATCTATGTTTGGAAGATAAACCCTGGTTGGTTTCCAATAGGTCACTTATTGATAACGAGTGGTAGAGTGCAAAACCCCAAGGATAGTAGCTAGAACGGAGAACGGCGGAAGACCGCCACTCTCACAAAAACATCCTAAGTTATTAGGTTTGTTTTAGAGTAATAACGAGAGTTTGGTATGGATTATGGGTAGACATTAATAAAAGTAAATATTCTTGAGAAAGAGAGCTTTGGGCTTTAGCCCATCGTAGTTCCTAGTGCCCCGAGAGCCCTTCACCGGGCATGCCCTGAGCAATCCTGGAATTAACCCTAAATTGCTAGGTATAACAAACATTAGACAAGAGTATTCTAATAGGATAAGAGAAGATGGTAACATTCTCACCCGCGAAGGGTTGGAGGGATTCAGAACTAAGGCATTGATGTGTAATCTCACCCGTGAAGGGTTGGAGGGTTTCAGGACAGTTTGGTCCTGCGAGCTGGAGGCTCGAGAATTTGATATAAGGACATGTTTGGTCCTGTGAGCTGGAGGCTCGAGAGTGGATATCAAGACAAGTTTGGTCATACGAGCTGGAGGCTCGGGTTAGAATATCTTGCATGTGCATAGAAATAAACTAGTGGCGGGTCATACGATATTGGGCCAATCGTCACGCCGATGGCATTACGGTGACTCTAGTGAGGTGTGAGGGTTTGAGGGGCCAGTAGGTTGTTTATACTGCGGTCTGGAGGACAATCCCCGAAAATGCACACCCAACCAAGAAAGTCTGGCAGTTGGCCAACATTAGTATGCAGAGACTCTAGAGTGCACCTAGGGCGTGTAAATAGGCATACAAAGGGTCTGAGCTTGGTAGTGTGTATACAATCCTAGGAAGCGGAAGCCCGTTCCGCTGCTGCCGTAGTCACAATGGTGGTACCAGAGAGTGATGCTAGCTCCAAAAAGCGGGAACTAAAGTTCTGTCATCACAGATTCGTGTGTGTGAGTTGCACTTGCATGAATCATAAACTGCATACATAACATACATACATATTTAGGTCATACGCACCATAGATCTTTATCATATAAATTAGTATGGGCTATTTTATATGATAAGTTACATTTGGAAACCTTAACTTATGAGTTTGTTTGGGCATTCATATAAGTTAAGGTACTTCTGTGATGGTAATTTAGTAGTAGTGTATTTACTTATTGCTCTTTACCTTACCTTATTTGCATCAGTTATATTTTCAGCCTGCTAATTGTTTGGCTTTGACAGACCAAGCTATACTTAACGATTTTACTCACCTGGCGCTGAGTGAGTAGACTACACTCAATGCCAGTTAACTTAGGAGATTTTCAGCCTATCCAGCATCGTCACTTTGTGACCACCTATCACATCAGTTGGAATACCTGTCCTATTAATGTTGCAAGGACTTACTTGCATGCATGAACTTAGACATACATTAAATAGACCTTTATGTATGTTATTGACATGATTGACTTCTTCAAATCTAGGATATTAAGGGCAATAGACCCAACAATCTCCCCCTATTTGAAGAAATCAAAACCCTCAAACAATTGAGTCAATGGAATACACTAATATATGCAGTAGTAGTTCATTAACTTGGAAAAATTAAAAGCAAGAGATTTAGTTACCATACTCCCTTGCCTGCTGGGTGATCAACATCACACCTACTCCCCCTGAATTGCTGCAACCTAGAGGAGATGAATTTGATCATATCCTTCTCATAGTTCTGATACCACTTGTATCCTTCTCCTCCTGTCCTATGATGCCAAATTCATCTCCATCTTCTTCTCCTCCCCCTTTTGACTTCTGTAAATATTCAGGGAGGTTCTGATCTTCTTCTCCCGCTCTTTGAGTATAAATAAGCAGTAGTTGAACCATTTGAGAGTGCTGGAGCAGTGCTGGACTTGCTCCCCCTCAACTAAAGCATCATCTATCATGTTTCCTGATAGACCCTTTAGTCTACATCATCTATATAGTGCTTCAACCAGCATGATACCACTCAAGATATACAATCTTGAAGGATCTTCAATTCCATGAAGTACTTGTCCACTTGCATGAAAAAGTATAACTTGCACACTATGGGGAGCAACTGAGGTTATGCTAGGTTCAACATTCCCAATTCAAACTTGAAGGTATTGAACTTTACTTCATCAAGTGGCTTACTGAAGATGTCAGCCACTTGCTTGTCTGTTGGCACAAACTCAAGATTTATATCTTCACATTCCACATGCTCCGTAATGAAATGATATCTAATCTCAATATTCTTAGTCCTGCTATGTGAGATAGGATTCCTAATAATTGAGATGACACTAGTAGAATCACAATATAATGGACTTCTACTTATCATGAGGTTATAATCCTGGAGTTGATGCTGCATCCATAACATCTGAGCATAGCAGCTGCCTGCTGAAATGTACTCTGACTCTGCAATTGAAATTACAACACTTGTTTGCTTCTTGTTGCTCCAAGACACTAGTCTTCCTCCCAAGAATTGATAAGTGCCAGAAGTGCTCTTCTTATCCTCTTTGCAGCCTGCAAAATCTATATCTGAATAGCTAGTTAGTTCAAACTCCCCATTCTTAGGGTACCATAGGCAAAGATCTGGTGTGCCCATAAGATACCTCAAAATCCTCCTTACAACAGAGTAATGAGATTCTTTAGGGAAAGCCTGATACCTAACATAAACACATGTATACATGATGTCTGGCCTACATGCAGTTAGATATAAAAGGGAGGCAATTATCCCTCTATACAAAGTTTCATCAACAGGTTTCTCTACCTCATCTTTGCCTATAGGCATACTTGACCCCATGAGAGTTTTCATGGTAGAGGAATTCTCTATGCCAAACTTCTTAATTAACTCCCTAGTAAACTTAGAATGGGATATGGACAAGCCATCATCAGTCTGTCTAACTTGGAGACCCAAGAAGAACTTAAGTTCACCCATACTGCTCATCTCAAACTTCCCTTGCATAAGTTTGGCAAACTTCCTACAAAGGTTGTCATCAGTAGATCCAAAGATAATGTCATCTATATATATCTAGACTAGGATGATTTTACCCTTAGATTCCCTTAGGAATAGGGTCTTGTCTATCTTCTCCCTTGAGAATTTGTTCTCAATAAGGAAGTTAGACAAAGTCTCATACCATGCTCTAGGGGCCTGCTTTAGCCTATATAGAGGTTTCCTAAGTCTATAAATAGAATTATGTGAGTTAGGAACAATAAAACCTGGAGGCTGCTCAATATAGACTTACTCTTTTAAGTCACCAATCAGGAAGGCTGACTTCACATCCATCTAGTAGACCTTGAATCCCTTATGTGCAGCATATGAAAAAAACAGTCTGATGGCCTCCAATCTTGCTACATGGGCAAAGGTTTGATCAAAATCAATACCCATTTCTTGTATGTACCCCTTAGCTACTAGCTTTGCCTTATTCTTGATTATAATATCATTTTCATCAAGTTTATTCCTGTAAATCCACTTGACTCCAATGACATTATGTCCTTGTAGTCTAGGAACTAGCTTCCAGACCTTGCATCTATTAAACTGGTTCAGTTCCTCTTGTATAGCAACAATCCAGAACTGATCTATGTTGGCCTCTTCAAATTTCTTTAGCTCAACTTATGACAGGAAGCTTGAGTATAGTGCTGTTTTGATACTTCTGCTCCTGGTAACTACTCCTTTGCTTGCATCACCAATTATTTGGTGTCTTGGATGATCTCTCAAGTGCCTGATTGCTGGAGGAAATCCAGCTTCAGCTTCAGCTACTAGTGCAACTTCTTGCTGATCTTCATCCACCTCATCTGTGTCTAGTAGTTCTTCTCCTAGAATGTCCACTTTATCTTGGATAATTAGAGCTGCTTCATTGATGGTCATCTTGTCCATCATCTATTCTATTCCTGCAGTACTAGAAGAGGAACTTGGTAGCTCTCTATTAATCATAGTAGACTCATCAAAGACTACATGAACAGATTCTTCTACAACTTGGCTTTTCAAGTTGTAGATATAGGCTTTGCTATGATTGTTATACCCAACAAAAATCTCATAAAAGAACTTGAAAATAAACTTAGTCACATAGGATTTCCCATTGTGAAGCACATAGTATTTACTACTAAAGATTCTAAGATAGCCCAGATTTGGTTTTCTGCCTTTCAAGATCTCATAGAGAGTCTTCTTGTGGCTCTTGGTAATAGAGGCCCTGTTGAGAACATGACATGCAGTATTCACTGCCTCAGCCCAAAATATTTTGGGAGAGATGTATCACTCAACAATGTTCTTCTAGCCTCTATGAGAGTCCTATTTTTTCTCTCAACAATCCCATTTTGCTAGGGAGTTCTGGGAGAAGAAAATTCTTGATGGATCTCTTCCTCTTCACAGAACATTATCATGCTTTTAGATTGGAATTCAGTTCCATGGTCACTTTTGATTTTGACCACTAAACTGTTAAACTCATTCTGAATTTGCTTGACAAACTTGATGAAGATGTCAAAGGTTTCATTCTTTTTCTTGAGAAAGAACACCCAAGCAAACCTGGAATAGTCATCAACCATTATATGGGTGTAGAATTTTTTACCAAGACTATGAACTGGTATATGACCAAATAATTCCATATGCAAGAGGTACAAACATTTCACAGAGTCTTTGGTCCCAATGCCCCTGAAGGAGGCTTTGGTCTGCTTGCCCTTTTGGCATGCTGAGCAAAGGCCCTCCTTGGTGCACTTCACATTAGGATCATTCCTAACTAGCTCTTGACTAAAGAGCTTGCCAATAGTCTTATAGTTCAAATGAGCTAGCCTCTTGTGTCATTGGACATAATATGAGACTTTCTCATTTACCACTAGACACATAGGAGAGTCTGAATTTAGACAAAGAAAGTTTAAATAGTAAACATTTTCACTCCTAGTGCCAATCAAGATGACCTCTTAGTCACTTGACCTCTTGATCAGACACTCATTCGTGTGGAATACAATAACATAGCCAAGATCAGAAAGTTGGCTTATACTTATGAGGTTGTGTTGAAACCCTTCAACATAAGACACTTTTGTGATGGTGATAATGCTATTGGTGATCTTACCATAACCTCTAGTCACCCCTCTATCTGAACCCCCAAAGATAACCTTGGGTCCATCTATCCCTGGAGTGTACTCCTTCAAGTTGCTTCTTATCCCAGTCTTGTGACAGAAACAACCATTGTCCAAGTACCATATTGGGGTATGGATACTTGAACTAAACTGCATCACATAATTTAATTTACCTTAGGACCCTAATTTCTATTGGGTTCTAGGTGTATGTTAGTCTTATAATGAACTTGTCTACCCGCAGTATTTCTGACTGGTAGACTAATAGCTTCTCTTCGCACATTAAGATTATGCAAACTATCTACAGCAAAGTTGCCCACTTTGCCACAACACCAATATTCATGAATGTTGTATATTCTTTTCTGTGCAGACCTAGTAGTTGGTTAACTGCTGGATGAATAGTAGGAAGAGAAGCAGCAACCTTCTTCAGATTCCTTTCAGCAAGGATCTGACTTAAGGTAAGCCTTTTAGCTATCTTATTTTGTCTACTCTGAGTGCCAATAACAGCAAGTTTCTTTTCAGAAAGCATGCTTCTGATAACATCAGACATAGCCAAACCAGGCTTGCTGGAGTACTGACCCTTGGCCTGATTCTTTGCTGAATGGTTCTAAACCTTTGCTGCAGCCACTTTCTTGAGAGTGGGGGCTGAAGCACCAAAGACAAATGGTCCATGATGGGCCATTTGAATTTCTACATGAGTAGCCTTAAAGGCACTCACTTTGCTGTACCGTCCACCCCAGTTGTGAACATATTTGTTCACACCAGTGGATCTGTCATTCATCTAGTCAGCAAAGATGCTCTCTTGGTCATACCTATTTGAAGGCAACTGAACTTTCCTAAAATAAATGAGAGGCTTGGAAGCAAGAGGCTGAGTTAGAGTTGGAGCTTTGCCCTTCCCTTTAGAAGGATCAAATCTTGTGCTTCCCTGGAATCCCAACCCCTCTTTACCTTTCTGAGAGGAGAAGGAGTCTATCAAGGGTAACACGGTACATAGCTTAGAATAGTTAGTCACTATTCTTTTCTCCCTCCCTAGCCTCTCTTCAAGATCCCTGATAAGAGTGTTCTTGTATTTGATGGAGCCTATCTGGATGTTATTCAAGACCCTAAGTTGGCTAAGTTCCCTATCCTTCTGATCCAACAAAGATACTATTTTAGCCAGTTGGGAAACATCCAGCTGTAGAGAGGCAATCTCCATAGCTTTCTTCTTAGACAACTTCGTGCACTTCTTGAAGGCATCTAGAAGCTCTCAATACCTGTAAATCAATTGATTGACATCACCTTCTGATTCAAAATCATCTCCACCACTGGGTGAAGAGGTTTCTATACAAGGACTAGTCTCATATCCAAACTCAGAAGAAGAGCTTGATAGAGAATTTACCTTCCTTTGACCAGGCTGATCCTGGCTGGTTTCCTTATCATTCATTGCCATCAGCCCACAACAGCTATAGGCAGATTCTTCATCTTCCTCATCCACCTCTGAATCACTGTCTGAATGTGATAGATGGGCCCTGATACCTATCCTTATAGCAGGATAGTCTTCATCTTCTGCTATAGCTATCTGTTCAGCAACAACTAGCCCAATATAGGCTTCTTCTTCTTTAGACTCAGATGAAGATGAGTCTGTCCAACTCTTCTATTTCTTGGCAATGAATGACTTCTCCTTCTTGCCCTTGTGATGTTGTTGTTTCTTCTTAGCAGCTTTCTTCCTCTTCACTGGGAAGTCAGCTATCACATGCCCTGTCTTGGTGCAGTAGTAATAAATTACTTTAGAGGAATTATATTTACTGTGTTTAGAATTATACCTGTCAGCCTTGCAATGATTCCTCCTGTGATGAGAAGAGGTGAAAGGTCTACACTTCCAATGTTTCTTCTTCATCCTCTTCTGGAAGTTCCTAGAGAAGGCAACAAAGTCCTTATCTGACATGCTGCTTTATGATGTATCTGACTCTGAGCTGTCTGAGTCAGCTGGTCTCCTTATAGGAGAGGAAATCCTCTCCTTGCTCTTCCTGAAGCAGTATGCCTTGAATGTCAAGGACTTCTCCTTGGCATAGGATCTGCTGGTGTCCTCCTCCTCTTTCCTGGTAGCTAGCTGCATCTCATAGGAGAGCAGCTTTCCAAACAATTTTTGGGGAGGAGTTTCAGCAAGCTTGACCACCTCTCTTATGGAACAAATCTTATTATCCCAATCTCTAGTGAGAGATCTAAGGAACTTGTCATTTATTTCATAATGACTGAAGACCCTCCTATAGGTCCTAAGTTCATTAATGATCCTGAAAAATCTTTCACAGCAAGTAATTATGTTCTCTTTCAGGGATTGCCTGAAAGCCTCATACTCTTGGTTGAGCATGGAATTTTTATCATCTCTTACCTCTTCAGTATCCTCTATGTAGACCATAAAGGTGTCCCATATCTCTTTGGAGATCTGGCAGTGGACCAAGTTCTGAAAGGTAGAATCATCAATAACACCGACTATGATGTTTTGGGCTCTTTTATCCTATGCAGCCAATATGACCTCATCCTTGGTCATTTATGAATAAGTCTTGGGAGTCTTGATATTGGCACCCACAACTAATATGTTCATAGGGACGAAGGGTCCCTCCTTGACAGTCACAAAGATTCTAAGGTCTGAGGCTTCCATTAATAGCCTTACCCTCTCTTTCCAGATTCCAAAATACTCCTTCCTACAGATAGGGAGTTCCATGGAACCCAACTCCTTTTGGTTCTCTCCAGAACCCATAAGTTCATATCTGTAGCTACCTTTGGAGATCACTCAGATTGTTAAGTACTTTTTGACCAACCTCCCTCTAATACCACTTGAAAGTCTTTGTTTTCAAGGTAGCTTGCAACCTAGAGGGGGGGGGGGGGGAGGTGGGGTGAATAGGTTAATTTATGTCTTGTGACTTGATTTAATTTCTTCTTTATTTACTTAGTGTGTTGGCAGTTAACTATCTTTCAAGAACCTGCACAAAGAAAACAACACAGAAAAAACACACAGAAATTATAGTGGTTCCCCAAATTATGGGTACATCTACTCTCCTCCCACCTTTCTAAATTTCAGTTAGATAAGGAACTTCTCCAAAACACAACTCAAAGAGCTTACACCTCAGATTCCTCAGGATCTCTCAGTCTCCTCCAAGACTTACAGCTCAGACACAAGTGCCCTACAACTCAGTGATCATCAGATCATCTACCTCTGGACAAAGGCCCTAAAACTCAGGCTGGGAGGACAGACCTACCTCAGATCCTTAAAGGATCCTACCTCAGAGAGAATGAATCTCCTACCTCAGGCTGTTAAGCCCTAAATCATACCCAAAGGATCATACAGCTCAGGCACAAATGCCGTACAACTCTGTGAGAATGACTCACCTACCTCAGGCTCAAAATCCCTATAGCTTAGTGATCAAATGATCACCTACCTTAGATCCAAACTGGATCCTACACTCAGAGAGTATAACTCTCCTACAACTCAGGCAAATTTTCCCTACCTCAGGCCAATGGCCCTATAGCTCAAATCCAAAAGAATCCTACATAAAAATAGTGGTTTAATTAATTTGACACAGAAATATTTCTCTGTGTCAACAACTAGGGATGAGTTATCTCAGCTCTAACTTTCTTCACAGCAGTAGGAAGAAATTTTTCCTCTGTTGGAAGAATCTCAGAATATAAATTCTAAATTGCTGAAGAAGTCGAAAGAACGGCTAGATCTTGAGTTCTTCAATCAGCTATCTAAACCCGTAGAAGACTGATGGCTCTCCTTTCTTTACCAGAAGTCTTTCTGATCTTGCTGTAGCAGCAGAAAAGTTCTACAGCTAACTGAACTTTTGTTCTACTGGAAGGCTTCAAGCTTTTCTCAGCAGCAATGGAGAGGAAGAAGAAGTCCAGCCGCTCTTTTTCATTTTGGATAAAAACCTAAAAAGTTGAGTTCAATCATCTGAAGCTATCCCTTTATATCTTTCGCCGATTGACGGCTCCAGGAAGCAGTGGGGACTACCTACAGTATATAGCTGCACCTTGCTTTAACGGAAGAAGACGTACAGTAGCCCTCTAGCGACATTTGTCGTGTTTTGTAGATTTTCTGCACTTAATTTAAGCTCCATTGACTTTGTTGACTTTGCTAACGCCACCATTTGTGGACTTAGCCAAAATCAAACATCTTTAGTATAGGCATTGAGTGAGTAAGCTTCACTCAGAGCCAAAACACTTAGACAGATTTTTCTATCACTAGGCGTTGAGTGAGCAACCTTCACTCAATGCCAAAACCCTTAGAAAATATTTCAGCCCCTTGACGTTGAGTGAGTAAGCTTTACTCAACACATCTAGACTTATCCGATTTTCTTGCTTGGGAAGCGTTGAGTGTTGTTTCTTCACTCAACGCTTTCAACATATGTCAATTATATTGACATGGTATTAAGTTAGTAGACTTCACTCAACGCCTCTGTCCTTAGACAAATTCTCAGTTGATTAGGCATTGAGTGAGCAGCCTTCACTCAACGCTTTTGTCCTTAAATAAAATCCCGTGTTGGAAACACTATCTCTGACTGACTAAGGTTCATTCAATGCTTTTTATCACATGACATTGAGTGAGTAAGCTACACTCAACGCCAGTTGACTTAGTCAAATCTTCTGTAACAGATTTGCTTTAAATCTCCACTGTGTCAAAATAGTTGAATTGTCTCGACACTAAAGTCTACTTGGTGTCTGTTGGAACACCCTATTACTAATTTGGGTAAGGATCACTATATTTGTCTTAGGAAACCAGGTTGACCTAGTTGTATAGTTGTAAAGGTCAACATTAGAATGAGTCTAGGGCTTAGAACTTAGGTTTGAAGCTGCCCCCAGGACCTTTCCAATGTCAAGGATATAGAGCCAAGTCTAAGGCAATTCTCGTCGAGCTCAGGTCGACGAAACGTCGAACTCAGTTCGACGCTCTCTGAGCTCAACTTGATAAATCGTCGAACTCCGGTCGACGATCTTCGAGCTCAGATCGACGATCTCTCTTCAGTTATTCTTCAGGTCGCTGAGCTCGGTTCGGCGATCTTCGAGCTCAGGTTGACGTTTTCTGTCTGCTTGATCTCATTCTATCTCTGAGCTCGGTTCGACGATCGTAGAGCTCAGATCGACGATTCTTCTGAGAGATCGACGCTTTTAAGGATTCAAATGCTGTTATTCTTTGGAATGTTTTTGAATATTATCAGCATTTATGATAAGAAGATCTGCCAGCCGTGTGTCTTTATTCTAGAGCAAGTTTCAAGGTATTATTCAGAGAATGTTTGCTGGACTTTCCTCTAGAAGACAAGAATCTTTATGGAAGACATTTATGACTGCCAACGGCTACTTTGGACAAAGAATTTTTCAGAGAATAAGATCTTCCTTTTTTCAATCAAAAAGAACATATCATATACAGAACACTGATAGCAAAAGAACAATAGAATAACTGTGACAAAAAAATCTTCTTACTTACTGAAAAGTGTTCACAACTTCATCTCAAGAACTCCAGACACCTCATCCCTCAGTCTTCTTGCTGAAACAATCTTTTGCTGGAGATCAAAGTTCTGAAGACCTATCACCCTAGAGCAAAGCTTCCCTTCCTGAACCAGTCTACATCTCAGGGGGAGCTTTGACAAAAGATCCACTAAGTCTTCTCTCATTTGATTTGAGAACAGAGAAGACAACTTCATTTCCTTTTTCCCTTTTTATTTTCCTGCTGTAAAAGGGTTTTTGAACTCCCTTCAAAAGTTCTGTCTGGTTCTGAGAACCTTATCAAAACTCAGTGGTGGCAAGACACCTTATCAAAAAATCCAGTTTTGGTTTTTGAGCACCTTATCAAAAGCTCATTGGTGTCAGGACACCTGATCAACTCATCCTGAGTGGATTCCTACCAAGGGTGGTAGAAGAGTGGATGTACCCAGGTTTTTGGGGAACCACTATATTTCCTTGTGTCTTCTGGATTGTTTGTTTGATTATTACTGTGTGCTGTGTTCTTAATTTCTTGCTTCTTAAATTTCTTTCTAGCACTCTACACTATAGTGTAAATTAAATTTTATATGTGCTAATATTTTCAAAACTGTGAAACTTATTTGAATAAACTCTATTCACCCCCCCTCTAGAGTTGAGATAGATCTTACCCTCACTTTCAATTGGTATCAGAGCCAGGTTGGTTGCTCATACAGGCTAACACCTGAACCAAGTGATCCTTGGTAAAATCTATCTTTTAAGAGGGTTATTTCTTCTTATATATATATATTACTCCAAGACATGGCACAGAACAAGGATTATGCAAGCACCAGACCTCCAGTATGCAATCTATCTAAGTTTGCACTTTGGAAGGCAAGGATTAAATTATACATGAACTCTATTGATGAAGATATTTTCAATTCTGTCTTGACAGTTTGTCCAAGTCCACCAACAAGCTCAAGCACAAATGCTGTTCCACCTCCCTCAGGAACAGATGCAGACATAAAGAAATGGAAAACTGCAGATACAAAGGCCATGAACATCTTAGCTCAGACAATGTCTGATGAGATATTTCAGAAAGTAGCTGACTGCAACTCAGCCAAAGGAATTTGGGACAAGCTCTCTGAAATTGTCTCAGGGTCAGCTGATGAAAGGAAAGACAGGAGATCTCACCTCATAACCCAATATGAGAATTTCAAGAAAGGAGAGACTGAGTCAGTGGCAGATATGTACAACAAATTGAGTCTGATTGTCAATGAGCTAAGGACCTTGGATAAAGAAATCTCATTGACTGAGCTTAATGACAAGATCCTAATGTGCTTCCCCAGTACTTGGGATTCAAGAATCTGGCCAATCAAAGATGCCAGAAGTCTAAATGAAATCACTACTGAAACTCTCCTAGGCAAGCTCAAATCTTATGAGCTGCTTATCAAGAACAGAGAGGAAGAACAGAAGGCTGCTTCACCAGCCTCAAGGAAAGAGAAGTCAATAGCTTTCAAAGCTATTGAAGATCAGCCTGAAGAAAAACTCACAGGCAATGAGGAATTGGTCAGCCTACTGGCCAAAAGATTTTACAAGCTAGCCAGAAAGGACTTCAGAAAAAGGCCATACAAAGGACATGACAAACCAAGGTATGATAAGTCAAATAATAATAACAAAGAAATCATATGCTTTGGTTGCAGGAAACCAGGCCATATTGTGCCTGACTGTCCAGAGAACAAGAACAAGGACAGAAAGGATAGAAGAGAAAGAAGAAAAGAAAAAGATTTCAAAAAGAATAGCTCAGACAAAGCCTCCTCTAGCAGGAACAAAAATACAAGGAAGGGTTTTGTTGCTGAGACATGGAGTGAGACAGAAGAAGATTCTGAAACTTCATCTAGCTCCAGTGATGATGAAGATGATGTTGATGAGAAAGAATTCTGCATGATGGCTATCAATGCCTCACAGCAAAACTCTGATGAAGAATCAGATTCAGATTCAGAAAATCAACCAGAGGAAGATCAGGTAATTAGCTCTTTTGATTTTAATTCTGAGGACTTCAAAAATGAATTTAAGACATTGTGCTTGGATTTACTAAGATCTGAAAAAGAGATAATCTCTCTCAGAAATAAATTATCTGAATACAATGTCCTAAACTCAAATAACCTCAAACTCTCTGAGGAGTTAGAATGTTGTAGGGAGGAGATAGCTTCACTGAAAAGTGAACTGTCAAGAGCTAAAAAGTTTGAAGAATCCCTAAATGGGAGAAGTATCAGACTGATGGACATTACAAGCACAGTGAACTCTAGATTCAACAGTACACTGGGCTTGGGTGCCTCATCCAGCCAACCTATAATATTAACAACTCCAATCAAATTTGTCTCTGACAAAGGAAAGGGAGTAATAGAGGTAGCTAGGAAGAATGCAGATCTGTCAGAGAAAAATTCAGTTCAACAGATTGCGTCGAGCAGAGCTCGACGATCGTCGAACAGAGCTCGACGATCTAACCACAGATCGTCGACCTCAGCTCGACGATATCCAAACTCTGAACTTCAGTATAATCGATCTTCGAACAGAGATCGACGATCTGACCCAAGATCGTCGACCTCAGCTCGACGAACATCGAACAGAGATCAGGTCTGTGAACATTCCTTCAATGACACATCTAGATTCAATCCTAGAGGTCCCACATCCCAAGGCTTTAACCCCTATACTGAATGGATAGTACCTCCTAGGAGATACCATCCTGAAGGCTATAAGAGTCAACCTGGGATGTCTTTTATTTCTGAATTCAAAGGATATCAGCCTAGGCCCAAGGTTAACTGGGTCAAAAACAAATAAGCTGCTCATGTGCAGTTGAAGACCTATCCAGTATCAAACCAACAATGGTATCTGGATAGTGGGTGCTCAAAGCACATGACAGGGAACAGGGAGAACCTATCATCCTTCATAACCAAACTTGGACCCAAGGTGATTTTTGGTGATTCAAATTTTGGTCAAACCAAAGGATATGGTGCTGCTCAGATATGCTCAGTCACTTTTAAGAAGGTGGCATATGTAGAAGGACTGAAGCACAATCTGATAAGTATCAGTCAACTATGTTAAGAAGGATACAAGGTGACTTTCAACAAATCCCTGTGCAAGATCAAGTCAGAGAATAACACAACAGTGTTAACAGGTAAAAGGACAGGTAACATTTACTTAGTAGACTTTCTTTCATCTAAAGTAGATATCTGTTTATTCAATTCCATATCTAAGCCTAATATTTTTGTGGCATAAGAGACTAGGACATCTAAACCTTAGAACCATTGCTAGGCTCTCCAAGGGCAACCTTGTTAGAGGACTACCTTCTGGCCCCTACAAGAAGGAAGGACTCTGCAAGGCTTGTCAATTAGGCAAGCAAACTAAAAGTAGCTTTAAGTCACTTAATAAGAGTGATTCACCTAGGATCTTGTATTTGTTGCACATGGATCTTTTTGGACCCATATCAGTACAAAGCCTAGGAGGGAAGTCCTATACTTTAGTAGTTGTAGATGACTTCTCAAGATTCACATGGGTATTCTTTCTGAGGAAGAAGTCTGATAACTTTAAATGTTTGACAGAGTTTCTCAAATGCATACAGATTGAGTTCAACACTCACATTGCCCTGATCAGAAGTGATCATGGGATAGAGTTTGATTCTCTTCTTTTGCAAGAGTTCTGTCAGAGTGATGCAAACCAGAAATCAGGTCAACCAGAACCTGATGCACACTTGCTTCCTATCTCAAGTTGAGTCTCAATCCATTCAAGATGCAGAGCAAGATCCACACTGGATCATTGCAATGCAAGAGGAGTTGCATCAATTTGAAAGGAATAAGGTTTGGGAACTAGTGCCTAAGCCAAAGGATCATTCCATTATTAGAACAAAGTGGGTTTTCAGAAATAAGCTGGATGACCAAGGAATTATTGTCAGAAATAAGGCAAGGCTAGTTGCTCAAGGCTACTCTCAACAAGAAGGAATAGACTATGACCAGACCTTTGCACCAGTTGCAAGGTTAGAGGCCATCAGAATATTTCTAGCTTATGCTGCTCACAAAGGCTTCAAGGTCTATCAGATGGATGTGAAGAGTGCATTTCTCAATGGGGACATCAAAGAGGAAGTCTATGTTAGACAACCTCCAGGTTTTATCTCTCTAACTCACCCTGATTATGTTTTCAAATTGCATAAAGCATTATATGGTCTCAAGCAAGCTCCTAGAGCATGGTATGAGACCCTAGCATGCTTTCTTCTGGAAAATGATTTTGTTAGGGGGAGAGTAGACCAAACTCTTTTTATTAGAACCCATAAGTCCCATACCCTACTAGTACAAATTTATGTAGATGATATCATATTTGGATCTACTGATTCAAACTTGTGCAGAAAGTTTTCCAACCTAATGCATTCCAAATTTGAAATGAGTAGCATGGGTGAGCTCTCCTTCTTCTTAGGATTGCAAGTAAAACAGCATGCTGAGGGCATATTCATTTCCCAAACCAAGTGTGCTAAAGAATTGGTTAAGAGATTTGGTATGTTTGAGGCATCTTGTATGAAAACACCCATGCCTACCAATGCTGTATTGGATGCTGATGAACATGGGAAACCAGTTGATCAGACAACATATAGAGCAATGATTGGCTCTCTATTGTACCTTACAGCCAGTAGGCCAGATATAATGTTTGCTACATGCATATGTGCTAGATTCCAAGTTAGCCCTAGAGAGTCACACCTAACTCTAGTTAAAAGGATTCTTAGGTACGTAAAAAGTTGTCCAAATCTAGGACTCTGGTATCCAAGAGACTCAGGATTTGAATTAACTGGATTCTCAGATGCTGATTATGCTGGATGCAGAATAGACAGGAAAAGCACCAGTGGAACATGTCAATTCCTTGGTGACAGACTTGTCTCCTGGTTCTGTAAGAAGCAAACATCTGTGTCAACCTCAACTGCTGAAGCTGAGTATATGGCTGCAGGCAGTTGCTGTTCACAAATATTGTGGATACAAAATCAGCTCTTAGACTATGGCTACAACTTAGAGAAGTCTAAAATTTTTTGTGATAATACTAGTGCTATCTCTATAGCATAAAATCCAGTCCTCCATAGTAGGACAAAACATATAGAGATTAGGCATCACTTTCTAAGAGATAATGTAGAGAAAAATAAAATTGAACTTCAATATATTCCTACTGATTTGCAAAGGGGAGATATTTTCACCAAACCTTTAGATGAAAAGAAACACAGTTTCTTCCTAAATCAGTTAGGCATGTTAGATGGAGGAAGCCTTAAATAACTTACAAGATGTTTGAAAAGATAAAACAGACCAAGATTAGGCTAAAAAATCAGTTCCTTTTGTGTCTGTAGAATAGGTTTTGTCTCTGAACTGTGCTCGACGTTTTCCCAGAAATCGTCGAACGAAGATCGACGTTTCTCTAAAAATCGTCGACCAGAGATCGACATTCCCGAAGTCGTTGATCTGAGTTCAGAGCCCTCGCTAGATCTAGGCTTTCTCTCCTTCTGTTCAGAGGCCGTCGAGCGGAGCTCGACGCTTTTTAACATCGTCGAACAGAGATCGACGATATTGACGTCTCTTCAGATTCCCTCTGTAGCCCAAATCGTCGAGCTGAGATCGACGTACTGTCGAATCAAGCTCCACAATTTTCCGTTTCGCCGTCGAACCCTAATATAAAATCATTTCTTCAGCCGTCGTTCTCCTTTTGCGCTTTCATACTCTGCAACTTTCTTCGTTTTCCCTCCAAATCCTCTACACTTGGTCGCGTTTGGTTTTCTGTTGCAGGTGCAAATGGCTGAATCCAGTGCTGCTATCTCTAAGATGAAATTTGATACAGGATTCTATATAGACATAACCTCGTTTGATGGAAGCGATCAGCGCTTCAAGGATATTCTCAATCTGTTCAGAGAACAACAGCTGATCCAAATAATGACTACCCGGATGAAGATTGCTTCAGAAGAGATCAAAGAGTGGTGGTTCACAGCGACAGACGAGACTGAGAACTCTGTCGTCGGCATCATTAAAGGGACTCAGGTACATCTATCTCCGGCTATCTTAACAGATGTCTTTCAACTTAGTACTGGAGAAGATTCTGTTGAATTATCTGGAGAAGATTATGATTCAATGCTTAATCGAATGGGTCACAATGCTATCAACCCTAACAAACTTTTAAAGAAAAATCTGTCTCTGGAATATCAATTCCTGGCTGATGTAGTTGGGAAAGTGCTGTTGGCCAAGCACTCAGCTCATGACACCATCTCTAGATATCAACTTTGTTTGATGGGAGCTTTAGTCGATAAGAAACACCTTGATTGGGGATCCATCTTCTTCAACTTAATTAAGAAGAAGATCAATAAGACTGCTGTGAGTTTTGGGAGAATCTTAGGGGTCTATCTGCACTACAGATGCCCTGAACTGTTAACCTCCTCTGGGTTGTTCATCAATGCATCCAAGAGGCTCTCCTGTGCCCTATTCAGCAAATGGGACAGGCAAATCATCAACCCTACAAGAGCTACTGCACCACTTCCTTCAGGCACAAGGACTGCTTCAGTCACTCCACCAGCAGAAGTGTTGCCTGCCTCTCTTCCTCCTCCAGCTGTATCTACCCCAGCCATTTCCTCCTCTCCACCAGTCACAACCATAACCACATCATCCCCCATTACCATTTTCTCACCAGTTTCATCCACTCCAGTATCCACCTCAGAGGAATTCCATCCTCTCTTCTCTTATTCAACCTTCACCCTACCATCCTTTTCCCTTATAGATGATCCTTCATGGATGATTCTCCCTCCACTCCTCCTGAGCCACCCTCTACCTCCTCTTTTCAACAAATGCTTCATGATATCCTTTCCCAACCATCCTTTACACCCTCTCTTGCTTCACCTATCTCCACCTCAACCTTCTCTATCTCCACAATTCCATCCTCAAAGCCATCCATTCCTACTCCACCTACCTCCACACCTTCAGCTCCAGCCAACATCCCTCCATCTACCTTTACTCCTACCTCTGCTCAAGCCCCACTTGAGCATGTAGATCTTCCAAGGTTGGCAGACAGACTTTATGAGTTGCTAGCTCCCAGGCTGACATCTCTGTTGGAGACTTCCCTGGCTCCACTCCTGAAACAAGTTCAGGAGCTGTCTACCAAGCTTTCCTCCTTTTCCTCCTCTCAGGCAATCCCTTCTACTGGGTGCCTTGGTTCAGCTCTCCTTGAACCAAGGCAGGGGGAGATGCTTTATGAAGAAGTGGATGTGCCAGTGGATGCTCCTGTTTTTGCTCAAGCTCCTGCTCACTCAGAAAGCAGTGGATGTGCTTTTGCACTAAATCTTCAGAGCATGCTATCTCAATTTGATACAGTTCATTTCAGCTTTCTGCCAGTACCTCTCACTGAAGATCTGTCTAAGGCCATTGTGCCTGTATCTGTTTGTGATCCCAGCCACATTGAATCCTATATCAATTCCTGGAAGGCTGTGGATATTCCTGATGCTGCTACTAAGGCTATTGTGCCTCCTGTTGTTGAAACTGCTGCTGCTGCTGAAGATATAGAGATGATTCCAGTAACTGTTGCTGATGAAACTGCTGATGAAGAACTTGCTTCCTACCTAGAAGATCCCACACCTGCTGCTATGCCTGCTCCTGCTCAAGTGTCTGCTGCTGCTATGCCTGCTCCTGCTCAAGTGTCTGCTGCTGTTGTTGCTCCTGCTCTGACTTTTGATCAGTTAAAGCTTCAAGAAAAGTACTTGAAAAGCATTGATGATCTGTATGACAGACCACAAAGCTCAGATAGTGACCAATTCCAGACTGAATCAGATGACTCTGCCAATTCCATTGCCAAGAAGAGGAAAGCTAGAAGCAAAGCCATGATGTCAGTTCCTCCAGCTAAAGCAAAAGACTCCAATGATATTCCCTACTACATTCTGCATGATTGCCCCATTTCTGAGCCATGGATGCAATACTCCAAGAATCAACTGAAAGCTATGAAGAAGAGAAGGAAGCTTGATAAATATGAAAAAGGATCTTCACAATATCAGCCTCCTCCTCCTCCTCCTCCAGATTCTGGATCAAGCTCAGCCCCTCAAGCTCCAGCTTCAAGGCAAAGCTCCTCCCAATCTTATCCAAGATACTATCAAAGGGGACAACATCAAAGAGGATATCAATCTAGAAGGGGTCATTATAGAGGAAATCAGAGAGGACAAAGATCTTATCAAAGGGAAGGACAAGGCCACACTGACTCTACTTCAGGTCCTTTCCCTTACAGGCTGAAAGACACAATTGTTTCCAGGACTCCTCCTGCTTCTGAATCTCTCAACAGGTATGAACCTCCTGTTCCTTTTGAGGATCCTGAGAACAATCCTCTATCCTGGACAGCAAGAATGAAAGAGCTAGCTGCTCTTGATCAACTAAAGAAAGCCAGAGAGTAAGGCATGGACATCTCCAATATAACAACTTTATCAGATCAAAGGAAGAAAGAATTGGAAAGATATGCTTCAAGAAAGGTTTTCAACCCAGAAGACTACATGAAGCTGCACCCAGAGGCTGTAGTTCCAAGGCCAAGATCTCAAACTTCTCTAGGTGCAGAGGATGACAGAAGATCAAAGAAAGAAACCCTGAATCCTAACAGAGAAATTTTGTTTAAAAAGGGAACTGAGAAGAAGTAAAATTGTGTAAGCCAAACTTTCATCCACCACTGGATAATTGCTGCTATTTTATCTGTGATCTGCTTGCTGCTATATCTTTGCTTGGTTAGCTCTTGTTTTGAATGTATGCTTATTCTTTTCCCGATCTTGTTTGTAAATAGTAATCCTAACCCAAATAGGGGGAGATTGTTGGAACACCCTATTACTAATTTGGGTAAGGATCACTATATTTGTCTTAGGAAACCAGGTTGACCTAGTTGTATAGTTGTAAAGGTCAACATTAGAATGAGTCTAGGGCTTAGAACTTAGGTTTGAAGCTGCCCCCAGGACCTTTCCAATGTCAAGGATATAGAGCCAAGTCTAAGGCAATTCTCGTCGACCTCAGGTCGACGAAACGTCGAACTCGGTTCGACGCTCTCTGAGCTCAACTTGATAAATCGTCGAACTCCGGTCGACGATCTTCGAGCTCAGATCGACGATCTCTCTTCAGTTATTCTTCAGGTCGCTGAGCTCGGTTCGGCGATCTTCGAGCTCAGGTCGACGTTTTCTGTCTGCTTGATCTCATTCTATCTCTGAGCTCGGTTCGACGATCGTAGAGCTCAGATCGACGATTCTTCTGAGAGATCGACGCTTTTAAGGATTCAAATGCTGTTATTCTTTGGAATGTTTTTGAATATTATCAGCATTAATGATAAGAAGATCTGGCAGCCGTGTGTCTTTATTCTGGAGCAAGTTTCAAGGTATTATTCAGAGAATGTTTGCTGGACTTTCCTCTAGAAGACAAGACTCTTTATGGAAGACATTTATGACTGCCAACGGCTACTTTGGACAAAGAATTTTTCAGAGAATAAGATCTTCCTTTTTTCAATCAAAAAGAACATATCATATACAGAACACTGATAGCAAAAGAACAACAGAAGAACTGTGACAAAAAAATCTTCTTACTTACTGAAAAGTGTTCACAACTTCATCTCAAGAACTCCAGACACCTCATCCCTCAGTCTTCTTGCTGAAACAATCTTTTGCTGGAGATCAAAGTTCTGAAGACCTATCACCCTAGAGCAAAGCTTCCCTTCCTGAACCAGTCTACATCTCAGGGGGAGCTTTGATAAAAGATCCACTAAGTCTTCTCTCATTTGATTTGAGAACAGAGAAGACAACTTCATTTCCTTTTTCCTTTTTTATTTTCCTGCTGTAAAAGGGTTTTTGAACTCCCTTCAAAAGTTCTGTCTGGTTCTGAGAACCTTATCAAAACTCAGTGGTGGCAAGACACCTTATCAAAAAATCCAGTTTTGGTTTTTGAGCACCTTATCAAAAGCTCATTGGTGTCAGGACACCTGATCAACTCATCCTGAGTGGATTCCTACCAAGGGTGGTAGAAGAGTGGATGTACCCAGGTTTTTGGGGAACCACTATATTTCCTTGTGTCTTCTGGATTATTTGTTTGATTATTGCTGTGTGCTGTGTTCTTAATTTCTTGCTTCTTAAATTTCTTTCTAGCACTCTACACTATAGTGTAAATTAAATTTTATATGTGCTAATATTTTCAAAACTGTGAAACTTATTTGAATAAACTCTATTCACCCCCCCTCTAGAGTTGAGATAGATCTTACCCTCACTTTCAGTGTCGACATCTTTAAGTCAGCACACCAATTCTCCAATGTGTCGAGACAGTTGTGTTGTCTCGAAACACCTCCTACAAAGGTGTCGACATAGTTGTGAAGTGTGTCGACACTTTTGTACTTAGTCAAAATAACTACACAAATTTTCTGTGACTTTGACTAACTTAAGCAATACTCAATGATTTATGCTATTTGACATTGTGTGAGTAGAATTCACTCAACACCTGTGGATTTAGCCACATTTTTGCCAGATTTCTCTTAGGCTTTGACTGTGTTAGCATGTCTCATAGCTTTTGGTTGTATTATGTTGTATGGTATTGAGTGAGTAGATTTCCCTCAATGCTTGTGGGCTTAGCCACATTTTAGCCTGCCAATTATTTGGCTTTGACAGACTAAGCTATACTTAACGATTTTACTCACCCGGTGTTGAGTGAGTAGACTACACTCAATGCCTGTGGACTTAGGCGATTTTCAGCCTATCCAACATCTTCACTTTGTGATCACCTGTCACATCACTTGGAATATTTATCCTATCAATGTTGCAAGGACTAACCTGCATGCATGAACTTTAACATACATAAAATACAACTTTATGTATGTTATTGACATGATTGACTTCTTCAAATCTAGGACATTGAGGGCAATTGACCCAAAAACAGGGTCTCATGACTATGTATTTGGAGATATGTTCAAACTGTTGATAGTTGTGATTTGCAAAAATAGGATGGACTGGGGAACTGTTTTATTTGACAAGATAAAGGCATGCTTTTCAGCTCCAAACTTTGGAAGAATTATCAGACTCTACCTTAACTAGCTAAACAATAATCAATTTGATATGTCCACTGGTGTGCAAATTCATCAACTGAAGAAGATAGACACATCAATTTTTGCTCAATGGGAATAGAGAATTCTCAGGCAGGGGGCAGAGAGATATGGGTGAAGGTTCTAGATTGCAGGAAAGACCTCACATTGCAGCCATAGAGAAGGATGTGCCTTCACCCCCCCCCCCGTGAAGCAACTAAGCCTGTTGGTGTAGTTGTAGAGGGGGAGAACATAGAAGTTTTAGTTGATGATATTATTGAGACACCTACTGTTCAATAATATCTCCTTGCAGAAGAGGAAGTGTTGTTTGAGAAAGAACTCCCAACAGAGTCTGAGGGGGGCCAATATTAGAAGGCTTTCTACAAGAGGACCTCAGTACTGTCAGAGCTTTTGCTGAGGGGGAAGTTACTGAAGAGGCTACTATCCAAGAGCTAATAGATCGAAATCTTGCACTTTCTCTGGTTAAAAGAAAATAAGCCGCTATGGAGCCATAGAGCATAGTGTTCAAATCTGCTCCATCTCCACAGCCAGCTGTCTCTTCTAGTAATTTTGAATCAAGTCCTTTCAGATCTTGGGAGATAAGGTATCAGGAGGAGAGTGTCCCTTCTTCAAATGATCCTTTGTTAAAGTCTATAAGAGCAATGGTAATAAAGCAAAAAGACCACTTCAATTTCTCACTAAAATAAGTTTTTGGCAGAGTGGCTGAGGTTGAAAAGGATCTGAATGATGGACTGGCTCAGGTCAATCAAAGACCTTCCTGATTGAATGGTTTACTCAAGGTGGTAAGACCATAGATCATTCAATTCAGGACATTGGTCATGTCTACAATGAGGTAGTTCACCTATCTACATCACATGATACCATGATACATTCTCATGATGCGAGCATGCATCATATTGACAGACAAATGAGATTATACAAGGAGGAGATCATCCAAACCATTAGTGCAGAAGTTAGAATGGGGGATAGAGAAGAATGAGTGATCTGAATCGGGATGTGCGCAACAGAATGCACAGTGCAAATGTCTATAGTTATAAGAATATCAAGTGGTTGCTTGAAGAGCTGGCAAGAAGAGTTCCATATCGACCTTTTGAGGTATAACAACCTGGTGAAGGTGTAGAGATACATGCTGAGGGTGCATAGTATTATGAGCAACATCCTGAAGGTGGAGAGTATGCACCCCCTAATGAATATACTCAAGTATGGTTTGATGTTGTTGAGGAAGAGGTAAAGATCCTTGAAGAGTCTTCCATACCTCCTCAAAAGAAAAGAAGATACGGGGAATGCCCATTATCAAGAAGATCAGATCCAAATAAAGAAAACAAAGAATATGTTGAAGTATGTAGTCCTATATCCAAAAGTATTATTTTGGACACATTCAACATAGTTGACTTGATAAATGAAGAGACAAAACTATAATATGACAAAGAGGAATGGGATAAGCATAAAGTATCAAATGTGAAGAGGAGGCTTCATTTCGGAGAGCATGGAAGAGATAATCCCGATGCTCTTCCTCCTCCGCCAAGATATTATCCCAAGCCCTATGCATATTTTGACATGCAGCACGAGAAGAGCAAGGGAAAGGATCAGTCCTGAGACTATCATTTATTAATATTCTGTTATGTTGTGAATGTATTAGAATGCCCATAAGAAACTTTTATATAAATATTAATGTTGTATTAATCTCTTGTTGTTTTGAATTCATATATCTTTTCTATGTCTTTTGTTTCTTTATTTTATAGTTTGTGCAATTCAACTTAGTATATAATATTCTGACTTCTTCAAATAGGGGGAAATTGTTAGGTATAATATCCATAATAGCCCTAATTTGAAGAAGTGTCCCTTGAATTAAGTTGAATTGAGGTTGTATTTGATGTTAGTTTTAGTTGTTTATGGTGCAGGTCTTTATTGCCAAGTATAAACCATTGTCAGGTTACAATGGGTCTTCAAACACAGTTCTGTACAATGTAATCCCTCATTATATAGAACATCGTGTTGACCAATGTGTAATCTCTTTAATGGGGTATACTTCATCTAGAGTCACAAAGGATGTTGCTGTTTAGAAGTTACAGATTTTGGCTAAGGCAAATTCATCGAGTGATCTCATGAGGTCTCGTTAAATTCATCGAGAACTCATGTAAGCACTCGTAGAATTTGTTGAGTGATCTCAGGAGTACTTGAGAGATCAATGCGAATTGCTGTCCAGAACGGCTAAGTAAAAATAGTCTAGAATTCTTGTATATACTCGAAGAATTCGACGAGTACTTACTTGAGTACTCATGAAAATCAATGAGTTTCTCGAGAAGTCAAGTGAACTACCTTAAAACTCCAGATAAAGTTAGTGTTAGCCAGTTCAAGTTAAATTCATTGAGTACTCAAGTAAATTCATCGAGTACTCTCGAGAACTTTTAGATAATTCATCGAAAGGTCTCGTGAAGTCCAAACATCTCACGCAAGCTCTCTCCCAAGTTATTTTGACTAGTTCATCGAGTGGTCTGGAGAGTTCACATGATGTCTCGACAAATTTAGACTTAAGCGAATTTTCGTTCAGTTTCATTCTTGTTTTTATGGCTTTCTAAAATTAGGGCTTCCACCAAGTACAATATACTTGAATGGTAGAATTAAGTTCAAAATCGAGCTATTAGTGAGGAATCATCTATAAATAGTCAAGGGTTATTTCAGAAACCCCTAATCGCTTATTGATATAACTTTTCAAGATTTCAAAATTGTTTCACAAAGAACTCTGACAGTGATACATTTCCTAATCAACGATTCCTCCCGCAAGAAAAGCTTCGATTGATCTTCTATTCTCAAAGTCTTTCAGAATACTTCTAGAAATTTATTCGACATTTAGTTCAGATCGATCTTCAAGCAATCCAATTCTTCTTAATCAAGATTTGAGTTAAAGCTTTCAAGCAAAGAAGAAGGGTTGTTTTCCAGATCTGAAGAAAAACTCCTAAGAGTTTAAGAAGATTGTATACAATCTATTTGTTTGTATAAATCTTTGTATACCTTGTAGGAAGTTGTTTGTGTTGGGTCCACTGATCACAATGTCCCTGATTTGAAGAAAACCCACAAGTCAATAGTATACATATGATCGTATTTGATATATGTTCAAGTTCAATATTTTTAGGATGTCTACTATTCCATGATTAGACAGGTTGTCATGGTCAGAATAAAATTTGGACTCAAGACAGGATGCTAGAAAAGCAGAAATCTGACTAAGTCCAGAAGCATTGAGTGAGCTCAGTTCACTCAATTCCAGAAGGTTAAAAGCATTGACAAAAGATCATACATTCAAAGCCTCAGTGGTGCTGGACTCAAATCTGGTTAAGTCAAAAAGTGTTGAGTGAAAACTGTTCACTGAACGCCTACTCAAAAGGAAATCTATCTAAGTACAGAAGCGTTGAGTGAAGAGGGATCACTCAACGCCTTATCAATAATTCAGGCTAGTCCATAAGCGTTGAGTGATGGCTATTCACTCAACGTCTTCATTCATAAATTTGGTGCAAGTACAGAAGCGTTGAGTGTAAAAGGCTCACTCAACGCCTACAGTTAGGATGACTGCAAAAGTCCAGAAGCATTGAGTAAAGTGGCTTCACTCAATGCCTTCAATCGAAAGAATTTTTCCTAGTACAAATGCGTTGAGTGATGAAGGTTCACTCAATGACTTATCATTTTAGATGTCTAAGACAAAAGCGTTGAGAGATGAAGGCTCACTCAATGCCTCAAGAAGCAGATTTTCTACTAAGTGTTTTTTGCGCTGAGTCACATAGCTTCACTCAACGCATGTACAGAATGACTGTGAAAACTGCTAAGTCCATAAGTGCTGAGTCATACTGACGTCACCCAAATTCAAATTAAGTGAGATTTGCGCACTAGAAGCCAAATGGCATCGAACACTTTCTGAACATCAGTTAAAGCTAAAGTACCTTTACAACTGCTATTTCGGCTTGCCCATACATATAAAAGAGCCGTTGGATGGTGGGATATAAAAATACTTTATAAATTATTTAACAAAGGAGTTTTGGGCTTCATCTTCTCAATTAATCATTCTCATTCTTATAGAACAGTTACTTAAGATAGTAAGTTGCTTGATAATTGAAGTGACATCTCAAAATCATCTTCAGCAAGAATAAAAAACCTATTTTTCTGTAAAAGGTGGAGTAGCAGAGCACTCAAAGAAATTTGTTGTTCATCTTCAAGGCTACTGCTTTCAAATGAGATATTAAAGCTTGAAGATACAGAGCTCTTCATTAGGTCTTCTCAGCACAAACAGAACTACACTGAAGATCAAGAATCTTATTGATGTGAAGATTTAGTACTGAGTTTACTCAGTTTAGGGAGGTGACTTAGAGGACCATTTCTCTTGAGTCAATCATCACCAAATCATTTCTCACTCTGTAGGATCATAGTTTGATCTGAGCTGTAGGCCTGAGTTGTAAAGGCTAAGTGTATGAGATGTGTCTCTGAGTGTAGGATCCTGTTTAGGATCTGAGGGAAGGCTTGGGCCTGAGGTAGGATCTCTGTGGAGATCTGAGGTAGGAGATTTGTGAATATCTGAATGTAGGGCTACTTAGCCTGAGGTAGGAGTTGTTATACTCTTAATAGTAGGGGTGAGATTCACTCTAAGGTGTAGGATCCTGAGGGATCTGAGGTGTAAGCTTGAGGAGCCGAGTAAAAGGAGAAGTTAGTCGAATCTAGCTCACTACTAGATAGGTGAAGGGGAAATTGGATGTACCCTAGATAGGGGAACCACTATAAACTCTTATGTGTTGTGGGTTCTCTTGAAAGCTAAATAACAAAACCCACACAACTATACCTAAGCTCAAAAGAATTAAAAATATTTAAACATGCCTATTCACCCCCCCCACCACCACCCACCCCACTAGGTGTGTAGCTACTCTTGAATAAAGATTTTCAAGTGGTACCAGAGGGAGGTTATTCAAAAAGTACTTAACAGTCTGAATAGATGTCCAAGAGTAGAAAAAGATTATCTCCATGGGTTCAGGTGAGAACCATAAAGAAGTTAAGCTCGATGAAACTTCCTATATATATGAAGGACACTTTTAGGATCTAGAAGGAAAGGGTATGATTATTTATGGAAGCCTCAGACCCTAGGATATTCATAATAGTTCAAGAGGGACCTTTCATTCCCATGAAGGTCTCTACTATAGATGCCAATATCCAGACCTCTAAGAAATATACTGAGATGACCAAGGATGAAGTCATTCTAGCAACTATGGACAAAAGGGATCAAAACATTATTGTTAATGTCATAGATGACTCTACATTCTAGAACTTGGTCCACTACAGAACAACTAAAGAGATGTGGGATTCTATAATAGTATACATGGAAGGGGCAGAGGAGGTGAGGGATGACATAAAATCCTTCCTAAATCAGCAGTACGAGGCCTTTAAATAAGGAAAGAAAGATTCCATAGTTGATTGTTATGAAAAATTCTTCATGATAGTGAATAGTCTGATCACTTATGGTAGACAGTTCACAAACTATGAGCTAAATGACAAGTTCTTAATATCTCTCAACAAGGAGTGGGATATCGAGATCTGTGCCATTAGAGAGGTTAGCAACTTGTCCAACACTATGCCTTAAAACTTGTTTGGGAAGCTGCTGTCTCATGAGATGTAGCTGAACTCTAGAAGGGCAGATGAAGATGCTATCAGAACTCTCAACAAAGAGAAGGTTGTGTCCTTCAAAGCTAAAGCAACAAGTGGGAGCAGAGAAAAGACTCCTCCACCAAGGAGAATAGTAGAGTCTTAGAGTTCAGATCCCATCTCCTCAAGCAATGAATTGTCTGATGGAGAACTGACAATGTTCTCCAAACAATTCAAGAAAATATTAAGCCAGAGAAGATAGTGGAAGAACAAGTTCCCCTCAAGCTCCACTTCAAGAAAGCCTTATTACAGCATGGACAAGTATAGAAAAGAACCCTTTAGGGAAAGGTATGACTCTAAACAGAACAAACACATTAAGACTAATGTTGTTTGCTATTATTGAAATAGAAGTGGACATGTCATTGTTGACTGTCCAATCAAGAGGAGGGAGCATAAGAAATCTGATGACAATAAGCACTACAAGGACAAGAAGGCTGAAAAGTGCTTCTGGGCCAAAAAGAAAATCAGCTTATCTGATAGTGATTCTGAGTCTTCGGAATCAGAGGAAGAAGAGGCCTATATTGATCTCATTTTGTTGAAAAGGAGGATGATCATCCAGTTGCCTCAACTTGCATAAGAGGTCCACTATCCTCTATTAACAAACAATTTGAAGAGGATGATGAGTTCAGCCTCATGACCTTAACTGAAGACAATCAGGACAACTCTATTCCTAATGAGTTACACATTCTCCCAACCTATCTTTCTATCTATGAGACTGGCTCAGACTCTGAAGCATCCACTTCATCCAGTGGGGATGATGGATCAGAATCTAATGATGATGCCAATCAACTAATTGACCAGTATGGTGCTATTTTGGATGCTCTGAAGAAGAGCAAAAAGCTTGTCAAAAGACAAATTGAGGAGATTGCCTCTCTTCAGCAAGCTACTTCCTTACAGTCTGAGTCAACTCCTTTGCTAGCTCAGATGAGGAAGGAAGTCAGCCAGATAAAGACAATATCAGTCATCCAAATTAGCACCATTACCCAGAAGAACAAGATCATTAAGGATCTTGAAGAGAAGCACCTCAAAGAGAGGATGCTAGTTGTAGAATTTTCTAAGCCCAAAACTATATTGCCACTGATTGATTCCTTCACCTTTCAAAAAGACAAGAGAGGTTTGAGGTTCAAATGGAATATTAGAGCCGTCCATTCGAAAGGGAAAGGCAAGGATCCAATAGTGCCTTAGACCACCTTTTAGAAGGTAATTCTCCCTTCTAACATGTATGACCATGACAGTATGTATGGTCACTGGAAGAATGGATGCTCTTCTTGTAAGGATATAAGTGTATCTTGCAATGAAAGAAGAAAGGGCATGTGATTGAGTGCACTGAAGACTCCCCATGAGGAAATCTAAATGACCCATCATGGACCATTTATGTTTGGTGCTCCTGCTCCTACTCTCAAGGACAAGACTGTGACCAATCCCCATGTTACTTTAGTAAAGAGCAAGACTGTGAGAATGTTAGTCAATAAGCCTCACTTGGTTATTTCTAATGCCATCAATACCATATCAGCTGCAAAGAATACATATGTTGGTGTAATTCAGAATAAACCTAGTATACCTACTAGCAGACTTACTTTCAGTCAAATACTTGCTGAAAGAAAGAGGAAAAAGTCTATTGCTGTCCTCTCTGAACAGACAAAACCTAATAGCTTGCAAACTTCAAAGGTTGTTCAGAAGAGGAGATATAATATCCATGAGTGTTGGTGCTATGACAACGTGGGTCACTTTGCCATAGATTATTGACATAACCCTAAAGTACCAAGGGCAAGGGTGACTCTTCCTGTCAGGGCTACAGCTGGTAGACATAATCATTCTCAAGCTAACATGAACCAAGGTCCCAAACCCTTTTAGGTTCCTAAGGTAAATTAATCTATGATTGCAGGATAGTACAAGGACCCAAACCCTTTTGGGTACTTGAACAATGGATGTTCGAGACATATGAATAGAATAAGGAGCCATCTAAAGGATTATACTCCAGTGAGGAATGGACCTAAAGTCATCTTTGGGGATTCAGATATAGGAGTTACCAAAGGCTATGATATGATTATCAATGGTATAGTCTCCATTACAAAAGTAGTCTATGTGGAAGGATTACAACACAATCTGATCAGCATATACCATTGGTATATTGGCTATATCATTATCTTTCACAAGGATAAGTGTTTGATCAAAAGGTCAAGTGACCAAGTGGTCATTTTGATAGGCACTAGGCATGGAAATATTTACTGTTTAAATTTCTTATGTATTAGTACAGACTCTCATGTGTGTCTTGTTGCAAAAGAGAAAGTCTTTTATTGTGTGCAATGGAGCAAGAGGCTTGCTCACCCTAATTACATGGCAATCAACAAGCTCTTCAATGAAGGGCTAGTCAGAAATAGACCCAATCTGAGGTGCACTAAAGAAGGAATTTTCTCTGCTTGGCAAAAGGGCAAACATACAAAGGCCGCCTTTAAGAGTATTAGGGTAAAGGATTATGAGAGGTGTTTATACCTCTTGCATATGGACTTGTTTGGTCCTATGCCAATTCATAGTCTAGGTAGGAAAGTCTATACACTTATGATAGTTGATGACTATTCCAGATTTGCTTGGGTATTCTTTCTTAAAAAAAAGTTTGAAACCCTTGACATCTTTGTGACTTTTGTAGACATGTTCAGAATGAAAAGGACAGTTTTGTGGTGAAAATCAGAAGTGACCATGGTACTGAATTTTAGTTTGAAGGCATGACAAAAGTCTGTGGAGAGCAAGGTATTTATTATGAGTTTTCTTATCCAAGAACACCCCAGCAAAATGGGATTGCTAAGAGGAAGAATAGGACTTTCATAGAGGCTGGCAGGATATTACTCAGTGACACTTCTCTCCCAGAATACTTCTAGGCTGAGGTAGTAAATACTGCCTGTCATGTCCTGAATAGAGCATCTATCAACAAGTATCACAAGGAGACTCCCTATGAGATTATAAAAAGCAAAAACCAAATCTTGCATATCTCAGGATCTTTAGAAGCAAGTGCTTTGTGCTAAATAATGTGAAGTCCTACTTGATAAAGTTTGTTGCAAAATCCTATAAGGGAATTTTTGTTGGGAACAATAACCACAATAAAGCCTATAAAGTCTACAACTTGAAGAACCAAGTTGTAGAAAAGTCTGTCAATGTATTATTTGATAAGTCTTCCATGATTTACAGTGAACTGTCAAGCTTCTCTAGATCTGCAGGTGTAGAATTAAAGTTAGAAAAGCTGAGCATTAATGACACTCCTCCTACTGTATAAGAGGAAAGTGATGGTGTGATCATTCCTGAAGAAGGTCTAAGTGCACTGGACATTGATGAAGATCATCAGGATCTAATAACTGAAGTTCAAGATGTTGAGGACAATATACCGGCTGGTGTTAGATAGTTGAGAGATCATGCTAGAGATCTAATCAGAGGAGATGCAAACCAAGGCATTAAAATAGGGAGCAGAAGCCTCAATATTGCCATGTACTTAAGCTTTTTGTCTCAAGTTGAACCAAAGAAGTTTGAAGATGCCAACATAAATCCATTTTGGATTGTGGCTATGCAAGAGGAACTGAACCAGTTTAAGAGATGCAAGGTCTAGAAGCTGGTTCCCAGACCTCATGGACATAACATCATTGAAACAAAGTGGATTTATAGGAATAAACTTGATGAGAATGGTGTTATCATCAAAAATAAAGCTAGACCTGTTGTCAAGGGATATATGCAAGAGGAAGGTGTTGATTTTGATCAAACCTTTGCACTAGTTTCTAGACTTGAGGAAATCAGACTATTCCTTGCATATGCTGTATATAAGGGATATAAGGTCTACCAAATGGATGTTAAGTTAGCATTCCTAAATTGTGACCTAAAAGAGGTTGTCTATGTTGAGCAAACCTCAGGTTTTGTGAATCCTAACTTTCCTGAATATGTGTTTTAACTCAGAAAAGCTTTGTATTGGTTGAAACAAGCCTATAGAGCTTAGTATGATACCATGTCTAGCTTTCTCATTGAGAACAAATTCTCAAGGGAAAATATAGAAAAAATATTATTCCTTAGGGAAGTCAAGGGTAAGATCATTCTAGTCTAAATTTATATAGATGCCATAATTTTTTGATCTACTGATTATGGCCTATGCAAGAAGTTTGTTAAACTTAGGTAAGGGCAGTTTTAAATTAGCAGTATGGGTAAACTCAAGTATTTCTTGGGCCTCCAAGTTAGACACAATCAGATGATGGGTTATTCATCTCTTAGTTTAAGTTCACCAAGGAGTTAATCAAGAAGTTTGGAATGGAGAGTGACTCCATAATGAAAAATCCTATGGGGTCAAGTGTGTAAATAGATAAGGATGAAACTGGGAAACCTTTTTATGAAACCTTATATAGAGGCATAATTGGCTTCCTCCTCTACTTGAATAATAGTAGGCCTGACATCATGTATGTTATATGTGTTTGTGCTAGGCACCAGACATGTACTAAAGAGTCTAATTATTCTGCTGCTAAAAGAATTCTAAGATATCTTAAGGGTACACCTATTCTTGGTCTATGGTACCCTAGAAATAATGATTTTGATCTAATTGGGTATTCAGATATAGACTTTGCAGGTTATAGAGATGACAAGAAAAACACATCTAGTACCTATCAGTTCCTAAGGAGAAGACTGGTATCATGGAGCAGCGAGAAGCAGACCAGTATAGCCATCTTTACTGCAGAATCATAATATATTTATGCTAGAAGCTACTGTGCACAGCTACTATGGATTCAACATCAATTCCAAGACAACAATCTTCAGCTAAGTAAAACTCTCATGTAATGAGATTCTTTTAGAGTTATCTCTATTGCTAGGAATCTTGTGTCTCATAGAAAGACTAAACACATATAGATTAAATATCACTTCATTAGAGAGCTTGTAGAACAAGAAGACATTAGTCTTGAGTTTGTCCCCATAGACAAATAAGTGGTTGAAATCTTCACTAAGCCAATAAATGAAGCCAAGTTCAACACCTTCAAATTTGAGTTGGGTATGTTAAACTTAGGTAGCTTCACGGTCCTTACATATATATATATATACATTAGGAATGATTAACCTTTTGAAGGTAATTAAGAAAGATGGACAAACTGTCCAGGCATCGAGCGCGTTGAAATAACTCCAAGCATCGAGTGCATCGAGTCTACTCAATGAAATCACTCTAGCTGCTCTGATAACGACTATCTCCCAGGATTAATCTCGTCCATTGATCGAATCATGTTAATCGCAATAGGTACGCGCCTCTTCATATTCTTGAATATGTGTAACTATAAATAGAAGTGTGTGCTTAAAATAAATCACATAAATCTAAGCACTATTCAACTGTCTGCATCCCTACAAAGATTTCTCGAGCAAGTTCTTCAAAAATCCAGAAATTCAAAGTTCCAATGGCCCCTAAAGGAGTGGATTTCCATTTTGAGGGTTATAAACGTGTTAAGAATGGGTTCAAGGATGCACCAGAAGAAGTTTAGCTGGTTCTTCACTTATTATAGGTCACCGACCTAGAGTTTGTCCTATTTGAACCAAGTTCTATATGGAAACGAGAAGTGTATGAACTCTACTCAAATGCCAAAATTGACTCCTCTTACAACAAGATCAAGACTTCTATAAGTGGTCATAAGATTAAAATTACCCCAAGGAGGCTGAGCAAAGCTCTAAACTTGACAAATTTTGGGTCGACTGATGAGGAAGATGAACTTTTCCAAGAGGATATGAAGTCAGCTCTCAAATGGTGTGGTCTTTCAAAGCACACCACTGGCTCTATACTGAGGAAGTAAATGAACCTGAAGGGGAAGTTCCTAACTGATGTAATAGGCAAGGCCTTGACATGAAAAATAGGGTCTCATTACAAAATATCTAGGAAGATGTTTGCGATAATGTCAAGAATAATTATATCTAAAAGGAATGACTGGGAAGGAATTTGTTTGAAAGAATAGTGGAATGTGTTCTAGAACCAAACTTAGGTATAATATTGTCCCTATACTTATATAGTTCTATTCTAGGGATCCTCAATGTGAGGCTAGGAATAAAGATCCACCATATATGAAAGATGGAGTCCAAGATATTTGATAGGTAGGATAGGGTATTGCTCCCACACTAACATGATGCTGATAAGAAGAAAAGGAAAACAGTTACCAACATAGAAAAAAGTTATGAGCGTAGCTCTTCTGAGAGCAGAGAAGAAGAACCTCATGAAACACAGTTGTCTTAATCTTCTGCAGGTACAAGAAGAGATGTGAGTGCCAGGTGTCTATATCATCAGAACCTGCATCAAGGACTCTACCCAGCAGTGTTTCTCAGTCTGAGGACATTTTAGCAAAAACAATAAAAAAACTGGCTGGAGATGTGGTGGTCAGGATTTGTACAGAGATTGAGGGGGACACTCCCAGGTTGGATGCTCCTGCTGAGGGAGAGCAAGTTCAATCATTATAGGACCAGATTGATTCCTTCTTGGATAATCTGTAGATAAGGATAAATCAGACTACAGATGAGTCTCATTTGTTGCCCTCTAGTACTCCTGTTGAGGGGGAGCAAGTTCTAGTTACGATAGAATAAGATGTGCTCAACACATTTGCTGAAGACCAACAAATTCCATTGGAAAGTACTAAGGTTGAGGGGGAGATTCCTACTGAGCTCCCTGCTTAAGAGACTATAAATACAATTGAACTATATAAATATACAAGCTAGATACTGATGTTGATGATCATTCCTCCGAGTTCATGAGGGCTGACTCAGAAACAAGGGGAGATATAAGGAAAGAGGAGTAGGATGTATGCTTCTAAGGGGCATCTCATCAAGCTGATGCTATGTATTCAACTTTCCTAGCACAGCTGAAAGGACTTCTAGATGAGTAGAGGAGACAGCTGGGGCACTATGTTGATTACTCTATCAAAGGATTAAGACAAGATCTATCTACTGAGATCAAGTCTATCATATTTGAGGTGAATTTGTTAAAGGATAATACTATTGCATTCTTCAAGAGAGCTACTCCTGTAATGACTTATAGAGAAGGAAAGCTTGAGATGATCAGACAAAAATAGAATGATATAATTGAGAATCAGAACATCACCTCTAACAATATGGAAATGGTGCATAATATGCAAAAGAAACTCATGGAAGCACACAAGATCACTCTAGAGAGGAGGATGGATGCCTACACACAGATTCTAGATGGTCATATGCTTGAAGTAAAATCATGTCACCAAAGGAGTACACTATTTGGATGATAGAATCTCCCTCACCAAGAACTCTCTGAATACAGTAACCTATGAAGAAGTCATAAAGGGGGGAGAAAGTAAGAATAAGGTATATACAGGCAATGCTATTTGGACCAAAAATGTCAGCATGGGATCATTGGGTCTAGATTAGTATACATATGATAATGCTCTTGCTCTAGAAGGACAAATTGATATTGATGGGACTGAACTCTCAGTATCTGATGTTTCTACCTTCAACCCCACCACTGAACAGATATAAAAAATAAAAGGCAAGTCTGCTGCTAAAGAGGATGAAGAGATCAGGTAAAGTAAGAAGTGATATAGAGAAGAAATAAAATCCAGACCTGACTTTGAGAGATGAAGTCCTAAATTCAGGACCATCATTCTATTAGCCTGGGACCAAATCAAAGAGAGAAAAACTAAAAGAGGAAAGCTATACAGCTCCCTGGAATGGGCAAAAGTAGAAAGGAATGAAGAGTTAAGAAGAAAGTTCAAAAGAGATAAGTAGATAGGTGTAGTGCCATCAGATGCCCTAGAGCCTAACAAGTACTTCCCAAAGCCTTATAGTTATTTTGAAAGGCAAAGGCAAAAACAAATTGAAGCTGATAAGAAGGCTGCCAAGAGGCCAAGCAGAGGCACAGTCATCAAGGGACCAAAACATAAATTATTTTATGTACTAGGATCCTTAGGGCATTAGGAATATGAACTTTATTATGAGCACACATTTTGGTTTATAATTATCACTTTCTATGTTAATCATTTCTTGATTATGTGTCATTTATTGTTCTTATTTGATGTGAAGTTTATCTCTTCTATGTGGTAGTGTATATCATTGGCTAGGGTTCTGACTTCTTCAATTAGGGGGGATTGTTGGGTCCATTGATCACAATGTACCAGATTTGAAGAAGGCCCACAATTCAATAGTATAAATATGATTGTATTTAATATATGTTCAAGTTTAATATTTGTAGGATGTCTATTGTTCCATGATTAAACAAGTTGTTAGGGTCAGAATAACATTTGGACACAAGACAGGATTCCAAAAAAGCAAAAATCTGCCTAAGTACAAAAGCGCTGAATGAATTCAGTTCACTCAATGCCAGAAGGTAAAAAGTGTTGACAAAAGATCATGCATTCAAAGTCTTAGTGGTACTGGACTCAAATCTGGCTAAGTACAAAAGCATTGAGTGAAGACTGTTCACTCAATGCCTACTCAAAAGGAAATTTGTCTAAGTATAGAAGCGTTGAGTGAAGAGGGCTCACTCAATGCCTTACAATAATTCAGCTGAGTCCAAAAGCATTGAGTTAAGGCTGTTCACTCAACGTATTCATTCATAAATTCAGTGCAAGTCCAGAAGCATTGAGTGTAGAAGGCTCACTCAACGTCTACAGTCAGGATGACTGTTAAGTCCAGAAGCATTGAGTAAACTGGCTTCACTCAATGCATTCAACCAAAAGAATTCTACCAAGTGTAAATGTGTTGAGTGATAAAGGTTCACTCAACACCTTATCAGTTTAGATGTATAAGACAGAAGCGTTTAGTTATGATGTAAGACCCCCATTTTTTTTAACATCGGGGTCTTAGGCTCAAAACCGCCGCTTTGCTGTGACTCCTTCGCACCCGGGAAGGTCATCACTACAAAATGCCGATCCTGCCGGCCGAATCGATCACAACTATAGCAAAATAAATAAAGCAAGGCCACAGAAATCACATATAAATAGTAAATAATCTCCACAAAGGGAGTGTCCACAGACATAACATATAACTAAATCTTGGGCTTATGCCTAGTACATAAAGTCCTCACTACATATCTCTCATCGCGGAAGCAAAACTAATATAACTATTAGCGATCAAAACTCACAGTCCCTACCGTCTGAACTCCGGTACTAGACTGCCCGATCTCTAAGCGTGTCGACCTCCGGGGCTGCTCCTCCATGCTGGGCTGCATGGTCCCCTAAAATGATGTGGTTCGAAAACCGTTAGTCTAAAAGACTAAGTCCTATCATCCCCCACCCCTTCCCCTATGACTCCTAGGCACCGAGCGGAGAGAAGGAAAGGGAAGGACATGATAGTGGAGAATAACAATCAAGCAGATGGCGGCAGAACTAATCTAGCAGTTCTAAGGTATATAAGATGGTAATAAAGGTATGAAACACTGAATAAGAAAGTAACCTTATCTTATATGAAAATACAAAAGCTAAGGGATCTCTTGCAGGGCTCCTATCGTATAAAAAGTCTCATACCGATTTATACGATAGGGTGTCGATTTTACTAGCAAGCATAAATATGTAATACTGAATAAAAACCTTAACTTATAAGCACGCTCGCACAAACTTATAAATCAAGGGGTCATTTTGCAGGGTCTAATGTATAAAGCGTATCATACCACTTATACATTAGGTGTCGGGTTATATACAATGATTATGCTATGAAATACAATTATGACATGACGTGAACATGCAAGTGCAACCCACCCACTCGACTCTGTGTACACAGAACTTTAGTTCCCCCTTTCTGGAGCCGAACCTCCCAGGATACCTCCGTAGTGGCAAACGGAAGCAGTGGGTTGGGCCTCGCCCACCTATAAACCGGTAATAGCACTACCAATCAGACCTATCGTACGCCTCAACACCGGTGCACTAAGCGGAGATCCTGCGTACTCTTGTCGGCTGGCGCACCAGACTTTATTTGGCCAAGTGATAAACCACACTTGCTGAGTCAACGTATTGGCGTCGGTGCATCGACCCTCCAATACCGAAGACCCACCACCTTATACTTTATGCACATGCAACCTTATGTATAAGCTACCGAGCCCAAGCTCCCCAAACTATCTTGTCCGTCATAAAAAACAACAAAGACAAAACTCGTCGGGCAACCCTGCCCATCACAAACCATTACCGAGCCAAGACTCGTCGGGCTAATCTGCCCATCACCAAAACCACTATAGAGCCAAAGATCGCCGGGCTAATCTGCCAATCACCCAAACCACTAGGCTTACTGCCTGAGTGACCCAACCTATCTTCCCGAGACATCGAGGTGCGAGAAGGTGAAACCCTAGATTTACTAGTTACTCTTGCATTTCAATTTTTGCCTATGATTTAGGTTTAGCCCAGGGTTGCCCAAGGTATTCCCCGTGAAGGGCTCTCGAGGGCACTAAGAGCTATGATGGGCTGAAGCCCAAAGCTCCCTTTCGCAAGGCACTTATTCTTATTGGTTAATACCCGACTCCTAGTCCCTTAATTATTACATTAGATCTAACCCTAGTATTTTGACACTTCCTCTCTACGGGAAAGACGATCTTTCGTCGATCCCGAGCACCTTTTAACATTTAGCCAAATCCAACCCTCCACACTTCCAACTTCCAATGAGGAACTCATTTCTTATTTATCGAAACCAACAAACCACTAACCCCGACTCATGTGCCCAAATTTATACTCCAACATAATTTCTGCAGTTTTACTATATGCAGACCACTAAGGTGATATGACATGTAAAACGGGAGGTACATCAAATAATCAACCAGTACTCCTATAATAGTTATTGGAGGGCTATTATAACCTTAGAGGCCCAAATCCAAAGTTTCACAATTTTCCTATTTATCTGATAATTTATTTAATTATTCTAGTGACCAAAAATTCCAAGATTGGACATGAAGTACCAATTTCAGATAAGATAATTTTTCACCAAATTTATTTCATATACAATATGAATATTTACCTTAAGATCCAAAGTTTCTCAATTTTTCAGCAAATTTTAGGCCCCTATTTCTAATTTCAAATATATCCCACAATAATTCATTTAAAGAGAGAAGTAGGACAATATTACTTCCAAAAATTCAGAGAAAATTCAAGGATGATTTTAAGGGAATATAAATGCTCTAGGTCAAATTTCATAATTTATTGAAAAGTAATAAAGTCTATACTTGATTTTCTCATAATATTCCAAGTTAATGGATTAATAGACAAGGTACAACAAATTTTCATCTAAAAATTCCAAATAAATTCCATATTAGCATAATGAACTAGGAACACTACTTATCAAGTTTCATAATTTTTCAACAAGTATTGAGCTCTGTAAGAATTATTTAGCAAGTTCCCAAATTTATGAATTTGTGAAGTAGGTACCCTAATTATGTATTTAAAAATTCTATTAAAATTCATATATGATCAATATGGACTAAAACTTCCTCTGCCAAATTTTCATGACCTTCCAATGGGCAGTGGGGTCATAATGACCAAATGATTAATTAGGCAATCTCATGAGTTACAAAGGAAGTGCTAAGATTATTATTCCAAAATTCCCAATTAAATTCCCAGAGGTTTAATCTATCCTTATAACCACTCTACCCAAATTTCATTATATTTCAATGGGTCTCACTAACCTATCTTAGCACTACAAGGTTTATGCCCTAAACTAGGGTTAGGGTTTTGTGGAGCCTACCCTTTCCCAAATCCCCTAATATCTTCACTAGAGGGTTTTAGCTACCCTATCACCCTCCCAACAAGTTTTCAGGCTCATACAAGGTTTTTGACCTTATGCCCTTCACAAGGCACAAAATACCCTTCCTTAGGATTTGGCCTTAGATACTAGGCCAAATCTATTCCAAACAACCCCATCTTCCATAGGAAGGTATTAAAAGCAATGCTAAGTCATTGGCCCCAATTTAAACCTCTGTTGAGGTGCTTTGGCCACACAAAGCCCAAGGTACAATTTTGGACCAAAATACCCTTGTTAAGGCAAGGCTAGGGTTTGCCTTATTTCAATTCAAACAAACTCCAAATGTAATGAATTTATATACAGAGCTTCATAATGACCCCATGCACCACCCACCAAAATTTGGATGAGTTTAGAGTTAATTTGACCCCTAAATTAATTTACCCATGAGAAATTAAATTACTTACAAAACTATAGAAAAATTGCTCCCAAAAATTCCCATTTTTGGGCAAGGTCTATATATGGACTAGGGTGACTCCCTGTTGAAATTTCAAGTTATTTGGACAAGAGATGAGGTGTGAGCACCCATTTTAATTTCTGCCCAACCATATGTATAGACCCCACCGAAATGAGCGCCCTTGTCAAACCAGACACCCAAATTTGTTCAAACCAATTTTTTTTTTAAAGTAGACCCACATGGATACATTTTATGTGTTGACCATTTCCTCTGCAAATGCCTTTAGGTATTTTTAAAAATTAAAAATGTTAAATATAAAATCTGTGACATAATTAAATAATCAGAAATTCCTATCCTATAGTATGATATCATTCCCTGCACGAATCTTGGCGCGCTTTGGACGGCACTTGGTCGTCTTCTACCTCCAGTAGACCGCTCAGATTCAATATGCCTGGGCCATCTTCCAGCCGCTGCTGCCGGAGATCCGGCCACCTCCCCGGCCGTCTACCGCCACCACCACCTTTGTGGAGGTGGTGGCTACCTCCGGGCGGCGGCACAGCCGTCGGGGAGCACTATTCTGACGAAACTAACAAGTGCAAATCCATAGAAAACTAGGGATTTTTTTGATTTGGATCGGGCTCAATTGAGCCCGAACCTTGGCCCTAAAGATTCCTATGAACTATCCATGGAAGAAGGAGTGGAGGAGGACCTGTGGGGGTGGCTGTAGCCTTGTCGATCGCCGGATTGGCATGGTGGTGGCTGGTGGTGGTCGGGTTCTTACAACAGTACAGTGGAACTGCTTGGCTCCTTCAGGAAAAGTGTGGGAATTCCTCCTTGGAGTTCAGGGAAGCTTTTAAGAGGGAGAGATGAGGTGTTAGGTGGCTGTAGGCTTCCTTGCCATTTTTGGCCTTAGTCAAGGTTGGCGACCATGGTAGGTAGGGGGGGTGAAACTTGGCTCCAAGTAGTCAAGGACTGGCTGGTTGAATTGGGGCTGCATTCCTTGTCCTAAAGTAATGAATGAAAGGTTGGGGAAAGGGGAAGGAGGAGCCCAAAGTCTTCCTCCATTTCTTTCTCTCACTTTCTCTCTCTTACATAGGTGTCTTTTCTCTCTCCTACACACCAAGCTAAAATTTGACTCTTACCTAACCCAAAGGCAGCCCACATGTTCATTTCATCCATCAAGGCAAGGTTAGCCCAAGTGAAATGGGCTTGAGCTTGAGTTAGCCCATTTGGGCTAGCTTGACCTAAACCTTGACTAGGGTTAACCTTGGTCAATTTGGTCTTTAAGGTTGCCCCTAATTGGGTCCTTGGTGACCCATTGTCCTCCCCTAAGGCCTAGGTAGGGTTGTCTTGGCCCCTTTGGAGGTCACTTGACCCTTAGGCAGGGTACCTTGACTACTTTAGGGTTAGAGTTGACTTTGGTCAACTTTGCCTTTTTAATTGGTCCCCATGGGTCCTTGGTGACCCATTGGCCTCTCACTAGGGTTATGAAGGTATGTGTGGGATCCACTTGGCTAAGGGACTTCAATTGACCCTTGTGCAGGTCAGTTTGACCCATTTAGGGTTAGAGTTGACTTTGGTCAACTTAACCCTTTTGACTGTCCTCCATGGGTCTTTAGTGACCCATTGATCATACTTTAGGTATAGGAAGTCCCTGGTATATTTAGTTGGGCTTTACTAGGGCACACTACCCTTAGTTAGGGCACATTGCCCAATTTAGGTCTAAAGTGGTTCTAGGTCAGCTTGGTCACCTTGGGTTGACTTCAATGGACCCTTAGGGCTCCTATGAACTTCTCAATGGATTGGTGAGACTATGGTGGGGTCTTAGAGTCTTGGTGAAGCCCCATGATCATCTTAAACAAAGGTTCAGAAATCTACTATGTGCAGATCACAGTGGTCTCACCTATATTCCTAGTTCACTTGGCCTTCTTGGGCTTCCTAGGGTTTTGTCATGACCTAGTCATGACAAAACTACTCCTAGGGGTCTAGTTGTTTGAGAGATGTTACAGATGAAGGCTCACTCAATACGCCTCAAGAAGCAGATTTTATACTAAGTGTTTTTGCTCTGATTCACATAGCTTCACTCAATGCCCATGTAGAATAACTATGAAAACTGCTAAATCCACAAGTGTTATGTCATGCTGACGTCACCCAAATTCAAATTAAGCGATATTTGTGCACTAAAAGCCAAATGGCGTCGAACACTTCCTGAATAGTAGTTAAAGCTAAAGTACCTTTTACAGCTGCTATTTCGGCTTGCCAATACAGATAAAAGAGCTGTTGGATGGTGGGATATAAAAAGACTTTACACTTAACTAAAAAAGGAGTTTTGGTCTTCATCTTCTCAATCGATCATTCTCATTCGTACAGAATAGGTACTAAAGACACTAAGTTGCTTGATGATTGAAATGATATCTCAAAGTCATCTTCAGCAAGAACAGAAAACCTAATTTTCTGTAAAAGATGGAGTAGCAGAGCAATCAAAGAAAGTTTTTGTTCATCTTCAAGGATACTGCTTTCAACTGAGATATTAAAGCTTGAAGATACAAAGCTCTACATCAGTTCTTCTCAGCACAAGCAGAACTACACTGAAGATTAAGAATCTTATTGCTATGAAGAGTTAGGACTAAGTTTACTCAGTTCAGGGAGATGACTTCAGAGGACCAATTCTCTTGAGTCAATCATCACCAAATCATTTATCACTCTGTAGGATCAAAGTTTGATCTGAGCTATAGGCTTGAGTTATAAAGGTTGAGTGTATGAGCTGTGTCTTTGAGTGTAGGATCCTATTTAGGCTCTAAGGTAAGGTTTGGTCCTAATATAGGATATCTGTATAGATCTGAGGTAGGAGATCTATGAATCTCTGAGTGTAGTGTTGCTTAACCTGAGGTAGGAGTTGTTATACTCTGAGTAGTAGGAGTGAGCTTCACTCTAAGGTGTAGGATTACGAGGGATCTGAGGTGTAAGCTCAAGGAGCCGAGTAAAAGTAGAAGTTAGCTAAATCTAGCTCATTACTAGATAGGTGAAGGGGGAAAGTGGATGTACCTTAGATAGGAGAACCACTATAAACTCTTGTGTGTTGTGGTGTCTATTGAAAACTAAATAACAAAACCTAACACATAATTAGACCTAAGATCAAAAGAATTTAAACATACCTATTCACCCCCCCCCCCCTCGAGGTGTGTAGCTACTATTGAATAAATTTTTTCAATTTGCGTATGAGATTTGTAGATCCTAGTTGATAGGATCGAGCATAGGATGTTGGGTATTGCATCCACAATAACCTAGATTTGCATGAAGTCACCATTGAACTAAGATGAATTAAGCTGTATTTCATATCATGTTCTAGTTGAATGTTTGCAGATTCTCAGTGCTAAGTATAGACCAATGTTAGTCTACAGTGGGTCAGGAACACAGGACCATATAGTGTAATCCATCACTGTGTGATCCAAAGTGTTAACTCATGTGTAGCCTCTCAATTGGGATACACTTCATGTTCAAACATTGGGAGCATGGGATGAAGACAGGACCAGAAGAAAACATTCTCTAAAATTCTTGAAAAATTATCTAAGTCTAGTTCTCGAGAAGTAACTTCAGAGTTCTCGAGAAGTGTAGTTTAGTTCTCGAGAAGCTCTCACAGTTCTCGAGAAGCTTAACTACAAAGTTCTAGAGAAGCCCATGTTCAAGGTCTAGAGAAGTCTGGACAGATTCAAGAAATTTTCTATGTTATAGTTCTCGAGAAGTCCTCTTTGTTCTCGAGAAGTCTTGGTCAGTTTTCGAGAAGCCTAAGGTATAGTTCTCGAGAAGTCTTACTTGTTCTCGAGAAGCTTGGCTTCAGTTCTCGATAACTGCCAGCTTAATTTCTTGAATAGTCAGGATTTGCCTCAGAAATTTTTCTAAGTTAAGTTCTCGAGAAGTCTTCCTTTAGTTCTCGAGAAGTCCTACTTTAGTTCTCGAGAAGCCTTTCTTTTGTTCTCGAGAAGTTCAGAAAGTTTCTAAGTGTTTGTTCTCAAGAAGTTCAGAAAAGTTTCTTAAGTGTTTATTTTCGAGAAGTCAATTAGTTCTCGAGAACTAAACCTTGTGTTCTCGAGAAGTCCAAATCTTTTCTAAATAATTTAGTTCCCGAGAAGTCTTGAAAGTTCTCGAGAACTTAGATCCTTGTTCTTGAGAACTATAGACACTTCTCGAGAACTAAGTTTACTTTCCAGGAAATTTTTTTTCTAAGCCCAGAACGGCCGAAATTTCAAATAACTCGACTTGATTGGTCCACGTATCGTCATTAATATCTTTTCTAGCCGTTAAGGGTAATACTATATAAAGTCTTTTCACTAAGACATAACCCTAAGCAGAAAAGAAAAAGAAAAATCTTTTAAGAGCGGATTCTGTACTTTCCTAAATTACTGGTTTGACCGACTTTTCTCAAGAACAACATTCTGAAGCCGCCGCTCTCGTCAAGATCGATCTCTTTGCATTCGATCTAGAAGATCTGCTGATTAAGGAATCGTTTTTCTCTCCTTGATCGAGTAGATTCAAGCCTTCTCAGGTCATATTTTCAAAGGATCTTCTTCTACAAATTCTGAAAGAGCCGCAACGATTCAAGGAGAAGACCTAGAGACAAATTCTTTCAAATCTGAGAATATTTCTATTTGTATTTTCAAACTCTATTTGTAAATCTTGTAGGAGATTATTCTCCGAGTGTAGGAGCATTGTTCTCCGAGTGGTATGAAGTTTTTATCTTCCGAGTGTAGATCCATTTGGATCGAGTTTTGTAGGAACGTGGTTCCGAGGTGTAGGATTGGTTTGCAATCCGAGATAGTGGAGTAGTGATTTGCTAGGTCGGTGAGGAAAGTGTACATACCCAAGATCGGGGAACCACTATAAATCTCTTGTCGTCTGTGTGATTGTTTGCTTACTTATTTGTGCTAGTTGCTAAATTTTTTATTCCGCATTAGACGCACATCTCACCTATTCACCCCCCTCTAGGTGATTTAGGTAGACAACTTATATATTTCAATTGGTATCAGAGGGAGGTTTATCGTTAAAAGGTTAACACCTTGATCTGATCCTTTCCAAGTTGTCTTTAGAGAAGTATCAAGCATGAGTAAGACCAAGGATTTTGCTAAGCTCCCTATATGCACCAAGAACAATTTTCCTATGTGGAAGGAAAGAGTTAAATTCTTCATGGAAGCAGTGGACCCTCAGATCTTCATGATTATTGAAGAAGGTCCGTATGTTACTATGATTGCATCTACAATAGATCAAGCCAGAGAAGTCCCAAAGAAGTTGATGGACTTGAATAAGGATGAAATTGAACTTGTCTCCCTAGACAAGAAAGCTAAAATATTATAGCAAGTGCAGTCGATGACTCGATGCTGCAAAATCTGATTCATTGTCAGTCTGCCAAGGAGATTTGGCAATCCCTGGTGACTCTGATGGAAGGCACTGAAGAAGTTAGGGATGATCGGAGATCCCTTCTAAATCAGAAGTATGAAGCCTTCAGGCAAGATCACAAGGAAGCCATAGCTGATATCTTTGAGAACTTCTTCAAGATAGTCAATGGCCTAAGAGTTTATGACCGAGTCTTCACAAATAGGGAACTGAATGACAAATTCTTAAGATCCCTGACCAAGGAATGAGATAATAAGGTATGCGCCATTCGGGAGTTTGGAAGGTTAGCCGAGACGGACCCGCAGAATCTGTTCGGAAAGCTTATGTCTTACGAGCTTCAAATCAACTCAAGAAAAGTTGAAGAAGAGATGAGCAGGTTTGCATCCAAGGAGAAGTTTGTCGCTCTGAAGGCAGATTGCTCAAGGAAGACAAAGGCTAGCTCTCCAGCCCCAGCTCCTGAAGCTGATGAAGAAGAATCATCTGAGCAAAGCTCCTCTGGCTCAGAGCTATCTGATGGAGAGTTCTCTCTACTCTCAAGGCAGTTCAAGAAATTCTTGAGCAAGAAGAAGCAATGGAAAGGCAAGGATGCCTCCTATAGAAGATCACACAATGATGGTGATCGCCATAGAAAAGGCTCAAGCAGCCACGACAGGTATGGTTCTAAACCGAATAAACATTATTTAACTGACATTGTTTGTTATTATTGTAATAAGCCAGGTCACGTCATTGCGGATTGCCCCCACAAGAAGAAAGAGGGTGGAAAAAGAGAAGAGAAGAAGTCCTACAATAAAAAGAGGACAGAAAAGAGCCTGTTAGCCAAGAAGGGCAAAACCCTCAGTGACTCCGACTCATCTGAGTCGAGTGCAGAAGAGGAAGAAGCCTACTTTGGGCTAATGGTTCTAACTAATGATGAACAAGTCCCCCAGTTCACTGGGGAGGTAAAATCTCACACCCCTCTTTCAGAATCTGATGATGATAATGAGCAAGAGGGCTATCCCTTTGAGGATGAATCTGAACTCATGGGACAATATAAGGAGTTACTCAAGGCTTATGACAAATGTCGTCGAGTCGTGAAAACTCAAGCTAATGAGATAAAATCTCTAAAAGCTACAGAGAGCACCTTAAGAGAAGAAGTCTCAAAGACTGACTCTCTCAAGGAAGACTTCAATAAATCTATTGAAGAATATAACAAGGCTCTTGAGCACCTTGACCTTAAGGAGAAAATCATCAAGGAGTTAGAAGAACAACTCTTGGCTGAAAATAAACTTGTAGAAGGTTTCTCTAAGCCTAAGACTGTACCTCCTCTGATTGCTGAATTCTCAACTAAGGCTAAGGGTGCTGGTCTAGGCTACATAGGTGCTCCTAGTAAATCCTCTAGGAGAAACAAGGCCAAGAGAAAGAATAAGGGTGCCAAGACGGCCTTGGCCGAGGAAAAAGGGAAAGCTCCTTTGGAGCCAGTCTCGTTCAAGAAAGTTATCTTTCCTGCGAACGAATTCGACTATGAGTCCACATATGGACACTTCACTAGGCCGATCCCGGAGAAGCCTAAGTCAAGGTACCAAGGTTTGACTCGCCCTCATAACTTTGTCGAGAGTGTCTTCAAGGTACCTTATGAAGAGATTCAACTTCAGAGCTATGGACCTTATGCTCATGGTCATAACATCAAGAAGGCACCAAAGGTAAAACCTGTTGTGGAAAAGCCTATGAAGGAGAAGAATTCATGTAGTTGCCATCATCATGAAGCTTCTTCCTCCAAGAATGCTACCCCTGCTGGACCTCCTCTCAAGAAGGTCAAGCAGGAGATTATAAGGCAAAGATACAATAGATTCGACTATTGGTGCTGTGGTAGAGTTGGTCACTTTGCCATAGATTGTTGGTTCAATCCTAGAAATGCTGCAACTCCTCAAGTTAGAAATGTGAGAATGACCACTCATGAGGCTAATACTCGTAGGGGGAGTATTCTAACTCGAGACCAAGGACCCAAATGTGTTTGGGTTCCTAAGGCTAAGTGATTATAATTGCAGGTACGTCCAAAGGCCATTAAAATGCCAATCTGGTATTCAGACAGTGGATGTTCTCGGCATATGACCTGGACAAGGAGCCTACTCCAGAACTTTTCACCGGTGTTGAACGGACCAAAGGTTATCTTTGGAGGTTCAGACCGAGGAATTACCAAAGGCTATGGTATGATTACTAACGGTAACGTATCCTTTTCAGATGTAGCCTATATTGAAGGATTGGAACACAATCTCATCAGCATAAGCCAACTATGCAACAAAGGATACGTGGTTGAATTCCATATTGACAAGTGTTTGATAAAATCGGTTGACAACATGGAAACTATTTTATCAGGTGCTCGAAGAAGAAATATTTTCTATTTAAACTTCATTTGTATTGACTCCTCTACACCAGTATGTCTTTTAGCAAAAAGTAGTGCATCTCTTGCTGACCAATGGCACAAGAGACTAGCACAAATTAATTTCAAAACTATTAATAAACTATTCTCTCACAACTTAGTACGTGATGCCCCAAATGTCAAGTGCGTTAAGGACAGCCCTTATCATGCCTGTATAAAAGGCAAGCAAACATGGAGTTCATTTAAAAGCATTATAGGCAAGGATTCTAATAGAAGCTTACAGCTTCTTCATATGGACTTGTTCGGTCCACTACAAGTTAGAAGTTTGGGAGGTAAGGAATATACGTTGGTTATTGTGGATGATTACTCGCGCTTTGCGTGGGTGTTATTTCTAAAACACAAGTTAGATACCTTTAATATTTTCACTAATTTTGTTAGGCAATTCCAGAATGAATACAACTGCTCCGTAGTCAAAATCAGAAATGACAATGGAACGGAATTCAAGTTTGGGGCCATGACAGAATACTGTGAAAGTCAAGGTATCTTTCATGAGTTTTCCTCTCCTCGCACTCCACAGCAAAATGGAGTAGCTGAGAGAAGGAACAGAACACTCATAGAGGCTTGCCAGACTATGTTGAGTGATGCCTCACTTCCAGAGTACTTCTGGGTTGAAGCCATCAACACCGCTTTTCACGTGCAAAACCGAGCACTCATCAACAAGAACCATGATAAGACTCCTTACGAACTTCTAAAAGACAGGAAACCAATCATTTCATATTTTAGAATCTTTGGCTATAAGTGCTTCGTACTTAGCAACGACAAGTATCACACTACCAAGTTTAGCGAGAAAAGCTTTGAAGGTATTTTTGTAGGTTATAGTAGCCATAGTAAGGCCTATAGAGTATTTAATAAAAAAACTCTGGTGGTAGAAGAATCGATACACATTGTATTTGATGAGACGAGTTTGCTGCAAAGCAACTCTTCTAGTGTGCTCATTGAAGATGCAGGTACAAAGATAAAGGAACTCAGCCTGGATGAACCTACTGAAGATAAAGATGAAAAGTTCATCAAGATCACCTCTACAACCCCGATTGGAGAGGTAGATGACCAAGATGAAGAATTCATCCCAGCTGAAGATGCAACTCTAGTGGCTGAATAGATCCCAAATGCAAGGACTCTAGAGCTCAGACACCTGAAGGATCATCCCTTGGACAAGATCATAGGAGATCCCCGTGGATGGTGTCAGGACTCAGAGAGGTTCAACTAACGAGAATTTATTCTTAAGTTTTCTATCACAGGTTGAACCTAAGAAGTTCGAGGAAGCAAACTCGGATGCATCCTGGATTCTAGCCATGGAAGAAGAGTTAAATCAGTTCAAATGTTGCAAAGTTTGGACACTTGTTCATAGACCCAAGAGTAAGAATGTCATCGTGACAAAATGGGTCTACCAGAACATGATGGACGAAGATGGAACTATTATAAAGAACAAAGCTAGACTCGTTGCCAAGGGCTATCGTCAAGAAGAAGGAATCGAATTCGATCAAACGCATGCTCCAGTGGCAAGACTGGAGGCGATCAGGTTATTCCTTTCTTATGCTGCACTTAAGGGCTTTACCGTCTATCAGATGGATGTAAAATCTGCCTTCCTGAATGGTGACATAAAGGAATAAGTTTATGTAGAGCAACCGCCAGGTTTTGTTGACTCAACTTTTCCTAATCATGTTTATTTACTGCAGAAAGCATTATATGGTCTTAAACAAGCTCCTCGAGCTTGGTATGAGACGCTGTCTAGCTTTCTTCTTGATAACAAGTTCACAAGAGGAAAGATAGACAAGATATTATTTCTTAGGGAAATATATGGCAAGATTTTGCTAGTGCAAATCTATGTCGATGACATTATTTTTGGCTCTACGGATAACAACCTCTGCAAGAAGTTTTCTAAACTTATGCAAGGGAAGTTTGAAATGAGCAGTATGGGAGAGCTGGAGTATTTCTTAGGGCTTCAGGTGAAACAATCTGAGGATTGAATTTTCATCTCACAGACCAAGTTTACCAAAGAGCTACTTAATAAATTCAGAATGGAGAATGCTACCTCTATGAGGACTCCAATGGCCTCAGCTATGTCTCTGGACAAGGATGAGAAAGGGAAACCTTTTGATGAAACCAAGTACAAAAGCATAATTGGGTCCTTGCTCTACCTACCGCAAGTAGACCAGATACAATGTTTTCAACATGTGTATGCGCTAGATTCCAGGTGAACTCTAAGGAATCTCACTATATTGCTGTAAAGCGAATTTTGAGATACCTTAAAGGTACACCAAATCTTGGCTTATGGTACCCAAGAAGTAATGATAGTGAACTGATTGGATTTTCAAATGCAGATTTTGCAGGAAGCAAAGACGACAGGAAAAGCACTTCTGGGACTTGCCAATTCCTAGGAAGAAGGCTTATCTCTTGGAGCAGCAAAAAGCAAAACTGTGTCATAATCTCAACGGCCGGGTCAGAATACATTTCTGCCGGTAGTTGTTGTGCATAGTTTCTTTCGCTAAAGAACCAGCTAGAGGATTACAATATGAAGTTCGAGGACATTCCACTGTTCTGTGACTCCTCCAGCGCAATCGCAATCGCAAACAACCCAGTCTCACACAGCCGGACAAAGCACATCGAGCTGAGATACCACTTCATCCAGGAGCATGTGGAGTAAGGGGATGTAGATCTGCAGTACGTGCCAACAGATCGACAGGTTGCAGATATTTTCACAAAGTCGCTGGACGAGACCAAGTTCAATTTCTTCAAAACTGAACTTGGGCTGCTAAACAAGGAAGATTAGGCCAAGGTGATCAGTTCAAAGGCTTAAGAATCGAGGAATCTCCAAAAAGGTCAGAATTTCTCAAGTAGAAGGATAGCTCTCGAGAACCATACTTACTTCCCGAGAACTATTTGCCAGTTCTCGAGAACCATACTTGCTTCCCGAGAATTATCTGCCAGTTCTCGAGAACTAAAGCTTGCCTCTCGAGAACTATTTGCCAGTTCTCGAGAACAATCCTTTCTTCTCGAGAACTATCTGCCACTTCTCGAGAACTAAAGCTTGCCTCTCGACAAATGGCCCGTCATTTTGTCGATTTCTGCCAACTCTTCTATTTCGAAAACCTCTTGATTTCTGTCCTAATCCAAGGTTAATTAGACTCATAATTGACATTACTAGGGTTATATATATATATATATATATATATATATATATATATATATATATGTTTTAGAAATCTTAAATCAACCGCCATTTCAAAATCATTTCTCTCAAAACTCTTCGTCTTCCGTCGTAAGAAACCTCTGTCTCTGCCGCAGTCTTGCACTCAGTCCGTCCCCACCGTCAGCTTCTATGGCGCAGGTTTCCAAGATTGGAGTCGGCAGCGAACTGGTATTCGCAGGAATTGCTGAGATTTCAGACGATTTCCAGAACCTTCTCGAAACCGCCGGTCTCATGTTCGTTTTGACAGAACCCTGCAAGATTCTCTTTCTTGATGTCGAGGAGTTCTTCAAAAATGCTAAGGTGAAAATGAATGGCAAGATTATGAAAACTCAAGTCTGAGGGATCAAGATAAAGTTGAACAAGACGATAGTTTCCCAGCTTCTGAGAATGCCTGTTGTAGATGAGGAAGACGACCTAACTTTGGAGGACTATGATAGGACCTACTCCTTCTCTGGAGTTTCTGAGGAATTTCACTCCTTAAGGAGAAACCTTTTCAATGATGTAGGGAAATTTCTTGCAGACATTATTGGAAAAATCCTATGGTGCAAAACAGGGTCGATTAGTTTCATTACTAATGATCTATTTAGAGTAATGACAACCATTGTCTCAAGGAAGAAATTTCAGTTTGGCATGATGGTCTTTGAGTTGATCAGGGACAGCATTCAAGCTTCAAATTTGCAAGGATAATCTCATTGATTTTGTGAGAGATTGATCCTGTTACCTTCAAAACCTCCAAAGGTACACCGATTCACCACCTTAAGAAGATTTCCTTAGCCTCCATCCAGAGATGGGAGTTAAAGCTGAAAAACCCAAGGCAGATAGCCAAAGAAGTTGGAGCTTCTATCTCATAGGTGAGGAACCCATCTCCTCCTCTACATCATGTTGCTAAACCATCTGGTGCAGCAACTGAGGGGGAGCCTGCACACTCTGCCTCAGGTATCAGAATTCCTACTCCTCCAGCTAGATCTCCTCTAAGTAGCCCAGTGAGATCTCCAGTCAGGAGCCCTATGGCAGTCTCTCCAGTGCCAAACCTATCAGATGTTCCAGCCCAAGATATTCTCAAAGACACAAATGAAGCTATAGACAAGATGATAGAAGAGCTCACCTCAGAAGAACCTCTTTCCCCCCTTTCCAAAGATCTCCCTGAAGACCATCCAGAGAACCCTCACTCCAAGCTACACTTTCTCCCTCTCCAAGAAAAGAATCATCTCCACTAGGGACCACCCTTCTATCTGAAGAGGATGTGTAAGCCCCTGAGGAGGTGGAAGCCCCTCTCAGGAATCTTAATTTCTCCCTTCCTAGATTTGTTGATGAGGAGGGAGATATAGTCCCTCATACTGTAAGAGCCTAGAGCTCTGTAATTCTAGAAGAAATCCCCCCATGGAAAGCTCCTCCACCACCTCAGATTGATTCTACCACCCCTGCTCCTGCTGTTGCTGCTGTAATTGCAAATTCAGATATTCTGTCAAAGATTGAAGAAATGTTAGCTAACCAGAGGAAATATTTTGATGAATCTCTTCAGACTATTAAAGATTAGGTAACTGCCCTTGATAAAGAAATGAGCAGAGGCTTTTAAGAGATTCAAGCCAACACTGATTCTCTCAAAGGATTGTTCAGAATTGGAGGCAAAGCCATAGATAACACTATCACCAGCATTGGTCAAGTCATGGACCAATGTGTCACCCTGGCAAGCAATCAAATTCAGTTGGACAAGAGAGCTGAAGAGAATGTCATGAAAGTATGCAATGAAGTTGGTACTTTCAAAGAAGACACCATAGACCAGCTATCTGTAGAAATCAGAAAGGGGGAGACCATAGTGAAAGAACAGGTAGAAAAGCTTACTGCAAATGCCAAAACTATCTGGAATGAGAAATTAACTGCAATCAGTAAGGATGTTTTAGAACAGATTCAATCAGTAAAATTCCATATATATGATACAGCTGTCTAGATGCACAACCAGATCTTCCCAAATTTTCAGGCTGACCCCAACATTATTCCTCATCACTTAAATCCTCTTGCTCAAGGTGAGTCCAGCCAAGTGCCTCAACATCAAATGCCTACATTCTCTCCTAGACCAGAAGATCAGGGCACCTCCTCTAGCTTCCTATTCCCAAGTTTGGGATGACATTATTCCTCAAGATCTACTAGAGATTCACATCCCCAAGAAAAGTAAGTATGGGGAAGGTCCTTCTGCTAGCAAATCTGTTCCCCAGCCAGAGGCAGAAAGAAGAAAAGCAAAGGAATTTACTGAAGTTTGGAGCCCTACTTCCAAAGCTCTAATTCTTGAAACTCTTAAACTAGTCATGGACTTTAATGAGAATAGAAATCTTCACTACAGCTCAGTTGAGTGGGAGTTATATGAAAAGTCCATGACCAAAAGGAGGATATATGACAGAGAATATGGAAAAAATAATCCTAAAGCTCCTCCAAAGCCCCCAAGGTACTATCCTAAGCCTTTCAGTTATTAGAGGAGGCAGCAGGAAAAGCAAGACAGGAAACAACAAAGCAAAGAATGATTCATGATGTTTTGTTTTTGAGAATTTTTGAGGAAATGGATGTTGATGTATTCTAAAACATTACTTATATATACAATTCCTAGTTTTGCATAATTGTGCCTTTAATTAATTTGTCTTTGCATTTATACTCTATTTCCTTTCTTCCAGTTCTTTCTTTATTATTATAATTCACCTTAGTGTAGAGGGTTCTGACTTCTACAAATAGGGATAGAGATTGTTGGGTATTGCATCCACAATAACCCAGATTTACATGAAGTCACCTTTGAATTAAGATGAATTAAGCTGTATTTGATATCCTGTTCTAGTTGAATGTTTGTAGATTCTCAGTGCTAAGTATAGACCAATGTCAGTCTACAGTGGGTCAGGAACACAAGACCATACAATATAATCCCTTACTGTGTGATCCAAAGTGTTGACTCATGTGTAGCCTATTAATTGGGATACACTTCATGTTCAAACATTGGGAGCATGGGATGAAGACAGGACCAGAAGAAAACATTCTCTAAAATTCTTGAAAAATTATCTAAGTCTAGTTCTCGAGAAGTAACTTCAGAGTTCTCGAGAAGTGTAGTTTAGTTCTCGAGAAGCTCTTATAGTTCTCAAGAAGCTTAACTACAAAGTTCTGGAGAAGCCCAGGTTCAAGGTCTCGAGAATTCTGGACAGATTCAAGAAATTTTCTAAGTTATAGTTCTCGAGAAGTCCTCTTTGTTCTCGAGAAGTCTTGGTCAGTTTTCAAAAAGCCTAAGGTATAGTTCTCGAGAAGTCTTACTTGTTCTCAAGAAGCTTGGCTTCAGTTCTCGAGAACTGTCAGCTTAATTTTTGAATAGTCAGGATTTGCCTCAGAAATTTTTCTAAGTTAAGTTCTCGAGAAGTCTTCCTTTAGTTCTCTAGAAGTCCTACTTTAGTTCTCGAGAAGCCTTTCTTTTGTTCTCGAGAAGTTAAGAAAAGTTTCTAAGTGTTTGTTCTCGAGAAGTTCAGAAAAGTTTCTTAAGTGTTTATTCTCGAGAAGTCAATTAGTTCTTGAGAACTAAACCTTGTGTTCTCGAGAAGTTCAAATCTTTTCTAAAGAATTTAGTTCCCGAGAAGTTTTGACAGTTCTCGAGAACTCAGATCCTAGTTCTCGAGAACTATAGACACTTCTCGAGAACTAAGTCTACTTTCCAGGAAATTTTTTTTCTAAGTCCAGAATGGCCGAAATTTCAAATAACTCGACGTGATTGGTCCACGTGTCATCATTAATATCTTTTCTAGCCGTTAAGGGTAATCCTATATAAAGTCTTTTCACTAAGACATAACCCTAAGCAGAAAAGAAAAAGAAAAATCTTTTAAGAGCGGATTCCGTACTTTCCTAAATTACTGGTTCGACTGACTTTTCTCAAGAATGACATTCTGAAGCCGCCGCTCTCGTCAAGATCGATCTCTCTGCATTTGATCTAGAAGATATGCTGATTAAGGAATCATTTTTCTCTCCTTGATCGAGTAGATTCAAGCCTTCTCAGGTCAGATTTTCAAAGGATCTTCTTCTACAAATTCTGAAAGAGCCGCAACGATTCAAGGAGAAGACCTAGAGACAAATTCTTTCAAATCTGAGAATATTTCTGTTTGTATTTTCAAACTCTATTTGTAAATCTTGTAGGAGATTATTCTCCGAGTGTAGGAGCGTTGTTCTCCGAGTGGTAGGAAGTTTTTATCTTCCGAGTGTAGATCCATTTGGATCGAGTTTTGTAGGAACGTGGTTCCGAGGTGTAGGATTGGTTTGCAATCCGAGATAGTGGAGTAGCCGAGTCTAGTGATTTGCTAGATCAGTGAGGAAAGTGGACGTACCCAAGATCGGGGAACCACTATAAATCTCTTGTCGTCTGTGTGATTGCTTGCTTACTTCTTTGTGCTAGTTGCTAAATTTTTTATTCCGCATTAGACGCACATCTCACCTATTCACCCCCCTCTAGGTGATTTAGGTAGACAACTTATATCTTTTATAGGAGACATTGCTCTCCAAGTTTGTAGGAGTGGGAGACTACGAGTGTAAGATTATTTAATCTGAGATTTTGTGAAGTAGTCGAGTCTAGCCCGAAGTGTTAGATAAGCGAGGCGGGAAAGTGGACGTACCCATTTTGGGGAATCACTATAAATCCGTATATATGTGTTGTGCTTATCTCTTGTTCTATGCGCTTTATTTTTACTATATTTTTATTCCGCTATAAGCCGTATGATTCACCTATTCACCCCCTATAGGTGATTTGGTTGACAACAAGATACTTTCATTACAAAGTCATAAAATTATTTCATAGAAGCGAAAACAGAGAATCGTTGCACTTTTATAAGATCATAAACTATTTTCAGCATTGAGAATTGAAGAAAATATACCGGCTAGATAGTTGTATAGGTTGAGCAGTAGTTTGTCTTTGATTCTTTCAGAATAATTAAATAATTCTTTGAATTTCCAGTAGTCAAGATGTTCCTGAAGAAAATCCAACACAACAACTAGCCTCTTTAAATCTTTAAGAGCATTTGGATATACCTGATTGAGAATTTTGACCCTTTAAGTGAGCTCAGTAACATTCCTTCTGATTTCTTCTTTAGCATCCTCAGATCTGATCACAAATATACCCTTACAAATTTATCAGCAACATTCAGCTTTTGTTTCTTATTTATTTTATCAACTGGATCATTTGGAAAAGGTATTGGAGGAATGCTTCATCTTCCTTTGGTTCATTTTTATTATATCTTCAACTTGTTGTATGACTTCCTTAAGAGTCAACTTCCTCTTTTTAGAATGTTGAGCCTATACAGCCCTTTTGGAATATTAAGCTTGTACAACCCTTTTAAAGTATCTAACCTTTACAACCTTTTTGTAATTACCAGTGGTGTCTCCTCTTCAACATTTTCATTCACTTAAATCTCCCCTAAGTTGATTAAGTGGCTTGTTCAGCAACTTTGGTTGTAATTAGAGATTGATTCAAATCAGCAGTTGTCTCCCCCTGATTATGTGCAGCCTCCAGATCAATGGTTGCCTTTTTTGCAATTTGTAAAACAGACTATTCAACATACTCATTCTCCACCTATCCAGCATAAGTCTAATCTTTTTCTTGGTCTATCTTATTTTCCTCCTGAATCTCCCCCTTCTTAACCTCATTTGCAAGGGATGTTAAGTATAACTTTGTCACATAGGAGGAAGATATCTTTGAATGCATGAACTACACATATATTGTGACCTCATCAATATGAGTTTGCATGTGTTCAAAGGATGTTAGAATTTTATAAGCATGCTCACTTGAGAGAGGTGAATTTGTGCTAGTTACTATATGTCTTGCATGAAGAATAATAGAATGGAGATTGAAGGGAGAAGAGGTTGGCAACTTGGAGCAAGTCAGATTATTATTTAGAGGAGTGGTTATTATAGAAGAAGGTAGATCTAAGATAGTTATGTTATCTAGCTCAAATATTTGTATGAATATGGGATCTGGAAGACTAGACGGTGATGGTTGTAATACAGGCAAAGAAGTATGTGCTTGGTTTGGTGTAGTAGATGGATCTGGAATGTGAGATAAGGAAGCATCAATATATGTAGAGGGTGGAGATGTCTCCCTCTAGGACCAAGGCTTAATGATTTGCTTGGTCCATTTGGAGAACAAAGCAATTGTGAGTCTCTTTCCAAGAAGGATGAAAACTCCCTTTGAAGTGCATAGACTGGGATAATTATCCTTCAGAATTTGACTCAAGATAGTCATGTAAGCATTCTCCTTCTCTAAATACTTTTATGCGAATCAGTTTGAGAAGATATTTTCACCAATTAATATACTTTTCAAGGACTAACACCCCCATTATGTACACTTGAGTCTTGGGGATGGTATCATGCACCAAAGTTTTATATAGTAGTACTTTTCCAACAATGTCTGTTTGGAACTTATACTCTTTAGAAAAGTCATTCTTCTTCAGATGGATAGGCTTGTTCTATAAGAATTTCATGACTTTGAGAACTTCTTTTGTCTCTGAATCAGATAGCTCTGCAACCTCGTCCCTTGGAAGTAGATCAAAAGTCCCCTGGATAACTTCAACAATGATTTTCACTTCAGAACTAGCAATATTCCCTTTTATTTTTTCTATCTTCTTCAAACTAAATGTGTGTGCCATGAGCTCTATCAATTCAGCTTCATATAAATTGCATCTGGTGGATATTAATTTATCCAAATGATGATTAATAAAAAAGAGAACTATCCTTGGACATATTGGTAGAAGCATTGAAATAATCTAGGTCAACACTGAATCCAGAGTTTTTTAGCGCCATTAATGTACCTATAAAATACTAATCAAACGAGAGAGAAAATAGGAACAAGAAAGAAGAGAGCGTTGTACATGAAGAGTTTGAAAGTTTAATAGATTATAACAAAAATTTTGTATAAGAATATAATACATCAAAGGTTAGGGCACAAAGCGATGTATTTTAGGAAAGATGTCGATGTAGAGCACTAAAATTGTTCCAAGGATAGAATTCTGCACGCGTTTTTGAAGTCAAAGTTACATCGACTTGTACTTTAACGTAACTTCGAGTATACCTTATCAGACATTATGTCGATGCATATGTCGATTAGCATCAATGTAATGTTGAATAAGTTCATACTCTTCATTATCTCCTTCTCTTGATGTTGCATTGGATAAAAATTGATGTTGCATTAATTTGTATTCGTCGTCACATTGAATATAGACCTAAAATTTTAAATCTCTTTTTGTTTTTCCCAGCAATCATTTTTCATATAAAAAATGTATTGAATATATTATAATATATTTATTGAGCACTATCAAGCATACCCAATGCATTAATGAAGTACTTGTACTTGACTTCATCTAGGGGATTTGTGAAGATATCATCCTTTTGATTTTTCAATTGAGTTATTTATAGAAAAATTATAGTCAAGTAATTGGTTTTGCATCCATAATATCTATGTGCAACAACTTTCAGCTACTATATACTCAACTTCAGCTGTGGAAGTAAAGACTAAAGTTTGTTTCTTACTCAACCAAGAAATCATCTAGCACCAAGGAATTGATAAGTTCCTGAGGTGCTCTTCCTATCAAGCCCACTTCTAGTATACCTGTATTTAAGTATCAAACCATCTCAAATTAAAATTCTATTGGTTACCATAAGCCAAGTTCAGGTGTACCTTTTAGATATCTAAAAGTTCTTTTGATATAACTCAAGTAAGACTCTTTAAGGTCCACTAAAAATCTAGTGCATACACATGTGGCAAAATATGATATCTGGCCTACTAGCTATGAGATAGAGAAGAGATCTGTTGGGTACATTGGAAAATATGTACTTAGATTTGGAGGAGCCACAACTTAGTCAATGACATGCATTAATGTGTATTTGATAGAAGTTTGAGTTTCATTGTGTAGGTTTAAAAATTTGAAGGAAAACTTTCTAAGTACAAGTGTCGACACTTGTGAAGAAATTGTGTCGACACTCAGGAAACTTGTGTCGACACTCAGGCAATCTGTGTCGACACACAGGCGAAATTGTGTCGACACTCAGGGAAGTTGTGTCGACACCTAGAATTTGTGTCGACACTTATAAAGAAGTTATGTCGACACTCAAATCTATGTCGATACCTAAAGAAGCAGCTGTGTCGATATCCAGAATTGTGTCGACAACTTAAAACAGAATTGTGTCGACACTAAAATCAGAAGATGAGTCGACACTCAGGAGCTATGTCGACACCTGAAGCAATTGAGTTGACACACAGGACCTTGTGTCGACACACCAACTCTCAAGAGGCTGTGTCGAGTTCATAAGTAATTATGTCGACACACAGGACTTGTGTCGACACACAGGACTTGTGTCGACACACACTCAACGCCATTTGATAAACACTCAACACCATATGTCTGCAATAGAAATGTCGAGACAAGAAGCTATTGTGTCGACACACAGGACTTGTGTCGACACATACAACAAAAAGCAGTGTCGAGAAGCAGAAGTATGACTGTGTCGACACTTGGAGTATTTGTGTCCACACCTTGAAGACTTGTGTCGACACTTATCCTATATGTGTCGACACATGTGAAGCAGTCAGCTGAGTGTTGTATGCTGAGTTAAAAAAAAACATTGTAGAACTTGGTGACGTGACTGGTGACTTGACAGCTGTCATAACTAACCGGTCTGACACCACTATTAGAACTATCAGAAGTCTGTTATGAACCGGATCAGCCGATAGCCATAAAGCAAGATCTATATAAGAGACAGATCGGGAACGACAAAGACAAGACAACAATGTGAGACATTAATAAGAAGAATTCTGACAGATCAAGGGCTGTCTGCAAGAAAGATTCAGAGTTCAATCTGAATCTAAGGAAGAAGCTGACTGAAGATCAACTTTAACTTCAAGAAAAGATCCACCTTATTTGTCCTAATCAAGAAGCTTTGAAAAGCTAAGTTCGGTTGGATCAAAAGGATCAGTCTATACAAGAACTGATCAAGAAGACAACATCAACAAAGAAATCTAGCTGGTGAAGTTTTCTGATACTTATTACTCACAAATTCTTATAGGATCTATTGTTAGATCTGAGTTTGTAAGACTAAAATTATAAAGGCTGAGGTAGGGCTGTGTGCCTGAGGTAGGACTTGTGGAAAGTCTGAGTTGTAAGCCTAATTATAAAGGCTGAGGTAGGGCTGAAGCCTGAGGTAGGATTAAGGGAAGAATCTGAGGTAGGACTTGTGTAAAGTCTGAGGTGTAGGAACCATTTTGGGGTTCTGAGTTTGTAAGATCTGTAGATCTGAGCCAATGGAAGGAAGTTAGGCCGAATCCAGTTATCTTCTGGATAGGCGAAGGGGGAAAGTGTATGTACCCATATCTTAGGGAACCACTATAGATATGGTGTCTGCTGTGTTATTTTTAATATCTGTAGATAGAATTATTCTGTGCTAAAAGAAGTTACAAATATCTGTTTGCCTTAAAATCAAAAAGACTCAAAAAGATTAGAACCTATTCACCCCCACCCCCTCCCCCCCCCCCCCTCTAGGTGTTTAGGCTCTTGAAACAAAGTCTTTCAAGTGGTATCAGAGGGAGGTTCCTCAAAATTTGACCTAACAGTCAGAGGATTTCTCCAAGGCTATAACAGACAACAAGAATGGGTTCAAGTAAAAAATCAAAAGGAGTTTGGTTCTATGAAATTACCCATATGCAGGAAAGAATCTTTTGGCATTTGGAAAGAAAGGGTCGGGCTATTTATGGAAGCATCTGATCCAAGAATTTATATCACAGTACAGGAAGGACCCTTCATCCCAATGAAGGTTTCAGTTCTTGATGCAAATATTCAAACTCCAAAGAGTTATTCAGTGATGACTAAGGATGAAATTATCTTGGCTACATTAGATAAAAAAGCTCATAATATAATTGTAAGTTCCATAGATGATGCAACATTCCAGAATCTTGTGCACTGTAAAACTTCCAAAGAAATGTGGGATACATTGATTGTCTATATAGAAGGCACAAAAGAAGCCAGAGAGGACAGAAAGTCTATGCTAAATCAGGAATATGAGAGCTTTAGGCAGAATTAAACTGACAGCATAGCTGAATGCTATAAAAAGTTTTTCAGAATAGTGAATGAACTGATGACATATGGAAGAGTCTTCAGTACTTATGAATTGAATGACAAGTTTCTTAAGTCCCTAACAAAGGATTGGGACACTAAGATATGTGTCATCAGAGAAGTGGCCAAACTGGCTGACACATCACCACCTATACTTTTTTGGAAACTGCTTTCATATGAAATGCAACTTACTGCTAGGAAAGAGGAAGAGAAGGGCAGCAGATCTGAACATAAGAAAAGTCAGTAACCTTCAAGGCTGAGGGCTCAAGGAAGGGTAGGAGAAAATCTCCTTCTCCACCTAGAAGGAGTACTGAAGCAGAAGAAGGTTTTCCTGAAACAAGTACATCAGATAGTCACACATCTGATGAAGACTTTACTGCCTTCACTAGACAATTTCAAAGGTTCATGAAGAAAAAGAAATGGAGAACCAGGCCTTCATCAGCATCCTATTCCAAGGATGAATACTACAGGAAGAATAAAACACCTAAGGAGGACAGGTATGCTTCTAAACCTAGTAAACAATCTAATTCTAAGATTGTGTGTTATTACTGCAACAGGTCTGGGCATGTCATAGCTGACTGTCCTGACAAAAGAAAGGAGTCAAAGGACAAGAAGAAGAAGCTGGTCAAAGGCAAGAAGGAGAAGTTTCTAGTGGCTAAGAAGGAGAAGAGTTGGACAGACTCTTCCTCTTCAGAATTTGAAGAAGAAGAGGCAGAAGCATATGTTGGACTCTTCTCAATAGAAGAGGATTCTAGGGAACTAGAATTCCTACAGATGCTGGACTCCATAAATGGAGTGGAAGATTATTGATGTAAAGGGTTGATGGCTCAATCTGAAGAAGATAAGTGCCAGGATCAGCCTGGACCAAGTAAGGTAAACAATTCTTCCTCAGTCTCAGATTACTTTACAGGATCAGAATCAGAAGCATCTCCTTCAAAAGAAGTGGATGGATCTGAGTCTGAGGGGGATGTTCACCAACTCATTGATGAGTATGGTGGGCGGTTGCATGCTCTAAAGAAAAGCAAGTTTCTTGTTAAAGAGGAGGCCAAGGAGATTGAGTATCTCAAACTGGCTGCAACAGATTCAGCAAAACTGCTATATCAAAAACTGAATGAGGTTGCCAAATTGAAAAACATTATAGTTATTCAGATGGGTACAATCTCATTCAAGGAGAATCATATCAAGAAACTGGAGGGAAAACTTCAGCAAGAGAGAGAGCTAGCTGCAAAATTCTCCAAGAAAAATCAGTCTTACTTTTGATAGATAATTTTGTTTCACAAAAAGGAAAGAATGGTCTAGGCTTTAAGGGAAGAACTAGGGCTACCAATTCTCATAGAAAAGATAAAGCCACAGTTAAGTCTCTAGCTGTTAATCCCCCTATTTTCTTTAAAAAAGTAGTGAATCCTACTAACAGGTATAATCATGACATTACACATGGTCACTGTGAGCATGAAAATTTCATGAGCAAGGGTGCAAAGGCCAATAGACCAATCTATAGGTATACCCATCATATTCAAGAGGATTTCTTGAAGAATGTTGTTCCAGCACCAACACTTAATAAGTCTACTGACAACAAAGTAAGAAGGTTTGTACCTAAGAAGAGGTATAATAGGTTTGAGTGTTGGTGTTGTGGCAAGGTGGGCCACTTTGCCATGGATTGCTGATTTAACTTAAGTGTTAAAACCAAAAGTAGGATTCCTGTTAGATCAGTCACAGGGTTTCAAACTAACAAGGACCTAGGACCCACTAGCAAGTTGGGTTCTAAGGGTAAGTGATTTATTATTTGTTGCAGGTAAATCCAAGTGAACATACCCCTATATGGTACTTGGATAGTGGCTGTTCCAAATATATGACTGGAATAAGGAGAATGTTGAGGGACTATGTTCCCATAAAGAATGGACCCAAAGTTATCTTTTGTGGATCAGAAAAGGGAATCATCAAAGGATTTAGTAACATATCTTGTGATTCAATTACTATCACTAAAGTGGCTTATGTAAAGGGTTTAAAACATAACCTGATTATCATAAGTCAACTTAGTGATCTAGGTTATGATATTTCTTTCCACAAAGGAGAGTGCCTAGTAAAAAGGTTAAGTGATCAAGAAATCATTTTGACTGGCACTAGAAAAGTAAATGTGTATTGCCTTAACCTAGATTGTGAGTCTAATAACTCACCTATTTGTTTGGTTGTAGGGAGAAAGCTAATCTGAACTATAAGTTAATTGGACTGCTGTTCAGCATGGGATTAGTGAGGAATGGTCCTCAAGTTCAGTGCATAAAAGAGGGTGTGTGCTCAGCTTGCCAAAAAGGCAAGCAGACTAAGTCCTCTTTTCAGTCACTTGACATCAAAGATTCAAAGAGATGTTTGTATCTCATCCATATGGATTTGTTTGGTCCTATGCTAGTCCATAGTCTTGGTAGGAAAGCATACACACTTGTTGTTGTGGACTACTATTCTAGATTTACATGGGCTTTCTTCTTGAGGAAGAAATCTGAAACCCCAACTATTTTCCAGACTTTTGTCAGACAAATTCAGAATGAATACAACAGCTCAGTGGTCAAAATCAGAAGTGATCATGGAACTGAATTTCAGTCTAAATGTATGACACAATTCTGTGAAGAACTTGGGATTCATCAGGAATTCTCTTCACCTAAAACTCCTCAGCAAAATAGTGTTGCTGAAAGAAAGAATAGGACTTTAATTGAAGCTAGTAGAACTCTACTGAATGACACTATTCTCCCTGAATACTTTTGGGCTGAGGCAGTAAATATTGCATGTCATGTGCTCAATAGGGCCTCCATCAACAAGAAACACAAGATGACTCCCTACCAGATTTTAAAAGGCAGAAAACCAAATATATCTTATTTCAGAATCTTTGGTAGTAAGTGTTTTGTACTAGTCAATGGTAAACACTACCAAACTAAGTTTGCTGCCAAATCCCTAGAAGGGATATTTGTTGGGTACAACAATCATAGTAGAGTATACAGGATATACAACTTGACTACTCAAGTTGTAGAAGAATCTGTGCATGTTGTATTTGATGAGTCAATGTTTATTAATAGTGAATTATCAAGTTCTTCAGTTAGTTTTACAGTTCTAACAGATAAGCTGGACAAGCTGACCATCAATGAAGATGTTCCTGCTAATCTGGATGAGGATAAAGATTCCAGCTATCCAGGGGGAGATCAAGTCCCTCTGGGTGAAGAAGAAAATGTGGAGCAACAAGATGAGAAAACTGGAGATAGCCATAATGCTGACAGAATTCCTCCAGCAAGGAGTCACATGAAGGATCATCCAGCTCACCAATTCATTGGTGATGCAAGTCAGGGTGTTTTAATAAGGAGCAGGAGCATGAACATAGTTTTATGTTCTAGCTTCCTATCTCAGATAGAACCTAGGAAGATTGAAGAGGCCATGCAAGAAACCAACTTGATTAATGCAATGCAAGAAGAGCTCAGTCAGTTCAAAAGGTGTAAGGTCTGGGAACTGGTGCCAAAACCTAAGGATCACAACATAATAGGAACTAAGTGGATCTACAGGAATAAGCTTGGCACTATAGTCAAGAATAAGGCTAGACTGGTAGCACAAGGCTACAGGCAAGAGGAAGGTATTGAATTTGATCAAACCTTTGCTCCAATGGCAAGGCTGGAGGCAATAAGGCTGTTCTTAGCCTATGCTTCCTATCAAGGGTTCAAAGTATATCAAATGGATGTGAAATCAACATTTTTGAATGGTGATTTAAAAGAAGAAGTCTATGTAGAATAACCCTCAGGTTTTGTAGACTCTCACTTTCCTGATTATGTATATAGGCTTATAAAAGCTATATATGGTTTGAAACAAGCTCCAAGGGCTTGGTATGAAACCTTGTCTGCCTTCCTCATTGAGAATAAATTCTCTAGAGGAAAGATAGACAAAACTCTATTCTATAGGGAATCAAAAGGCAAGATAATACTAGTTCAGATATATGTGGATGACATTATCTTTGGTTCTACTGAAAACAGCCTTTGTAGGAAGTTTGCTAAACTTATGCAAGGGAAGTTTGAGATGAGCAGTATGGGTGAGCTAAAGTTCTTCTTGGGACTTCAAGTTAGACAGACTGAGAGTGGGTTGTCCATTTCCCAGTCTAAGTTCACCAAGGAGTTGATTAAGAAGTATGGTTTGGACTCGGCTTCTACAATGAAAACTCCAATGGGGACAAGTATGCCTATATGCAAAGATGAAGTAGGGAAACCTGTTGATGAGTCTTTGTATAGAGGGATAATTGGCTCCCTACTATACTTGACTGCTAGTAGACCTGACATCATATATGTAATATGTGTTTGTGCTAGGTATCAAGCATGCCCTAAGGAATCTCATTATACTGCAGCTAAAAGAATTTTGAGATATCTTAAGGGCACGCCTAATCTAGGCCTTTGGTACCCTAAGAATAGAGATTTTCTATGAACATGTTTCTCAGATGCATATTTTGCTGGATGCAAAGAAGACAGAAAAAGTACCACAGGAACCTGTCAGTTCCTTGGTGGGAGGCTGGTGTCATAGAGCAGCAAGAAGCAAACAAGTGTAGCTATATCAACAGCTGAATAAGAATATATTGCTGCAGGTATCTGCTGTGCACAATTAATGTGGATAAAGCATCAACTAGAAGATTATGACATCCAGGTAAGTAGAATTCCACTATTTTATGATTCTACAAGTGCTATTTCTATTGTTAAGAATCCTGTATCACACAGTAGGACCAAGCATATAGAAATAAAGTTTCATTTTATCAGAGAACATGTTGAAAAGGAAAATATTAGTCTAGAGTTTGTAAAAACAGATAATCAAATAGCTGATATTTTCACAAAACCACTGTATGAAACTAAATTCAATAATTTCAAAATTGAATTAGGTATGTTGAACCTAGAATAGGTTACCATAAGTTTCCATGAGTAGAATCTGTAAGCACCAAATTTCTATTGAAATTTGTCTAAGTATAAAGTTTGTGTCGATACAAGTAAGTTGTGTCGACACAAGCAAGTTGTGTCGACATACTCAATATGATTGTGTCGACACAGGAAAAGGATGTGTCGACACAGAAACAGTATCTGTGTCGACAGGAGAATAGGTGTCGACACAAACTTGTCGAGACTATAAGTTGTGAGGATATTTGTGTCGACACAAAAAGTTGGTGTCGACATAACTCTGTCGAGACTTAAGTTGTCAGTGTCGACACAGACGTAAGTATGTCGACACAGACTCAAGTATGTCGACACATAGATGTGTCGACTTAAAATATGTTTTGTCGACTTAGACATTAGTATGTCAACACATAGTTATGTCGACTTAACTTAAGTTCTGTCAAGACCTAGGTCATTTTTGTCGACTTAAGCCCGACTTTTGATCTGCCCCTGAATCAAGTACTATAAAAAGGTGAATCCAAAATCTGGTCGACTACGCTATCAGAATTTTTGACTCTACACCTTCTGTCGATATAGATCTTCTTTTCTCTTCTCCTCTAGTACTTACATCAATGGCGCCACACCAAGAAGACAAGGTTAACGAAGGTTACGAACTGGTTCGCGAAGGTTTCACAACTGCTTCTGACGAAATTCAGGGAGTTATTGCCCTAATTTCTGAAAATGAACTCGAATTTTTTGTCTCAGAACCGACCAAAATTTGGAAGAAGGAAGTCATGGAGTTCTATTCAACCGCTACAGTAGATTCAGAAGGCAAGAAAATAAAGGCGACTGTTCAAGAGACCCGAGTGAAACTCACATTGAAAACTATCAAGAAATCACTACATCTTCCATTGATCAAGTATACAGAAGAAATAACTCTTTCCCAGATTACATCAGCTTTAAGCTGGTGTAGGATGAGTCCCAATATCAAGATTGGATCTTCTATCACCAGAAAAGGGATGAATTCCCAAGGAAAATTTCTATCTGAAGTTGTTGGCAAAGTGATTATCTGCAAGACAGGTGGACATGATCAGATTTCTGCCCACATGTTCAATCTGATGGTGAGAATCATATTCAAAATAAACACTGACTGGGCAGCAGTAGTGTTTGATAAACTACAAGAAGGAATAAAGAAACCTAACCTGGGAAGGATCCTCAGCCTATGCTTAATATCAGTAATTCCAGATATTCTGAAACAAGCAAATTGCTCTAAGATAAATCATATGAGAAAAATGGATGTAAGGATACTGTCAAGGTGGGACATTGTTCTAACCAAGGAAGTCCGTGCTCCTAAGGAGCAAACTAACAAAGACAAGAAGAAAAAGAAGGTGGTTGTCCAGGTTGATTCCTCCAATGATTCTGAGGAGGGAGTGGTCTTCAGTTCTGATGAAGACCAGCAAAAACAAGATGTTCATGCTCAAGCAAAGGACTGTGAGCCCCAAGAGCAACAAATTGACTCTACTCCAGGGGGAGAAAACCTAGAAAAGGAAACTGAGTTGCCTGCCCAAGGGGGAGGTATTGATGTTGTTGTCCTGGATAGTGAATTAGCTGCAGACACAATAATGGATGTTGTATCTGAAATCAACACTGCAGCTGAAGTAACTGATAAGAATGATTCTCAAAATAAGCCAGTAAGTATCTTCTCCATAGACTAGTGATGTATTATAGTATTCTCCTCAAAAATTGTTCAAAGGGACACTTTTGTTTACACAATAAAAGAGGTATTTCAAGTGATATTTTTTCAAACAAAAACTAATCTTATTCCATCTGAATAGATACAGCAAGAATTTACAATGGAAGAATTGTTTCCTGATCCTCTTACTGATAGGACTGAGGGGGTGGAAATTTAAAAAGAAAAGGAAATTCCAAGGATTGAGGGGGAGTTATCCAAGGATACCCCAGCTGAAAAGGAAACTGTTGTTATTCAAAGTACATCTGAATCTTCTGAAGATGAAGAAGCCACATTGGCTAAGAAAAGAAAGCTTACTGTGTTAAAGAAGAAGAGTTCTGGATATAAGAAAGCTTTACAATTGGGAACTACACCTTCTACATCAAGCATGGACTTCAGTTCTTTACTGGTCCAGATGCAAATAAAACTGGATAATCAAAGACAGACTATAGAGAAATATGTGGATGAAACTCATAAGGAGTTACAGTTTCAGTTGGCCCAGGACATCAAATCCATTAGATTTGAAGTGAATCAACATAAGAAGGAGATGACAGATTTCTTCCATCAAGGAGGTAATGCTGTGGTGTTCCTGGCCAAGCAACAGCAAGATATACAAGCTAAAGTGGATGAAATTGAAGTGAAGCAGTGATATGTACTGGAGAATCAGATAAGGATGAATGAAAATCTCAAGGATTCACATCATGAAATATTGACAAAGCTCACTAATTCTAGCACTACTCTGAAGGCTGAAATCTCCAAGCAAATCTAGGAAGATATATCTGCTATCAAAGCCACATTTCAAGAATCTCAGGAGAAAATTAAAACTTTCCTTACAAAATTAAGAGCTTATTTTAAAGAAGGAACTGAATATATAGCTGATCAAGTCAGATTCCAGAAAGAAGACATAAGAGATCATGTTGCAAGAGAAGTCATAAAGGGGGAGAGATTACTAGTCAAAGCCAGCTCTGACCATGCTAAATGGACTACCAATAGCATCAGAGCTACTCTTGGATATCCTCCTCTTTGTGATGATGCTAATGTAGCTGAGTCTGGGATTCAACCTGAATATTTTGAAGGAGATCAGCCTGAAGTTGCTCAGGTGATCTGCCCCCCAGATGATTTTGAGATGGTTCAAGAAGAAGTGCTGAAAATGTACAGTCCTCCACTAGAGGTACAAAATGTAATTCTAGAAAAGGTTGAATTGTCAGAAGCTGCATTAAAAGCTCAAAAGGAAGCTCAACTTTCCAAGAAGAGATTCAGAGAGCAGGCTGAGTTGAAGCCGGATTTTGAGCAGTGGAGCCAAACTTCTAGAAATATCATACTTACTGCCTGGAAAGCTGTTAAGGATAAAACCCATGACATGGGTAAGTGGTATTCTGAGCAAGAGTTGAATAAATATCAAGCTGGACAAGAAGCAATTCTACAGCATAGAAGAAGTGCTAAGGCTGGGAAGCTACCTGTTAATGCTAAAGAGCCATGCAAGTGTAACGGCCCTTCTGTCCGCCACAATTAACAATATTATTATATGCATATATAAACAGCGGAAATCTATACTATACAACAAGAACCGAAAGGAAATAAACAGTAAATTCCAACCTGAGCCCTACTGATGAATGGTCGGTAGCTTTCCGGTTCCTAAAAAGTTAAAATTTACAACCGTTAGTCTTGTATAAAGACTAAGTGAAAATTCCCTTTTTTAATCTACCATATAGTTGTATAAAACAGTACAAGAAACAGTTAGTGAAATAAGCAATGATATAACAGGTTCATTTGAATATTTACATAAGCTATTATCCTTCATGAAACCATGTAGCACATTTCTAAATTCGTATTTCAGTCATTGTCATATTATTTCAGTCATTGTCATATTATGCCATTCGAATAAACACCAAATCCATATGTAAACAATGAACAAGAATTTCACTTTTTCGGAACTATATGGGTAATAAAAGTGATTTCTGTATCCGTCTCAGTAATTCATTTTTCAGTATTGGGCCCGACCCATTTTTGGGGTCATCAGTCTCCAAACCAGTACGTACAACACGCGTTTATGCCTTTCGGCTCGACTGGTTCGGTAATTAAGTACACAATATCAATATGGTTCCCTTTATATTACCCTTCCTAGTTCCATGTGTCGACACATAATTTATTATTGATGAGTTCTTTATTTTAATGGCCCCCTCAGAAACAATTCTTGCTTGATTGCCTCTATACGAGGCCATTCATAGCATATATATATAACATGTGGTGTTGTAAACATTTATGTAAAGCATATAAAAGAAAAGAGAATTGCTCACAGTGGCGCGTTCTTTTTCCTTGCCCCGTCTCGAATAGACGTCGCGTCTACTTGGAGATGCCATCCTTCGCAATATCTGCACATATATAATATATTTATAAAGCTATAACCTGTTATTTTACGAGGTTGCATCCCACCCAGCGACCCGACGCATTCAAGCCAAAGCTATATTAGCCAACTGAAGCAAAATAGCATATCAAATAGCCCAAAAAAAAATCAGCCGGCCAACATGTCGACCCAAAGCTCACTAGCCGGCCCTTTGGTCAAACACAGCCAACACTCTCAGCCCAAATTAAGGTCCCATAACCGGCTAAAACAACACAGAACTTAGCAGCTCAACTAGGGTACAGCCGGCCAAAACAACACAGAACTCAGCAGCAGGGTACAGCCGGCCAAAACAACACAGAACTCAGCAGCAGGGTACAGCCGGCCAAAACAACACAAACATGTTCATTTCAGCACCCCCAAGTGACAACCAACAAAGATCTAGCTTTCAAGAAGAGAAAACATAGACGAGATGAAGTACCTGAGCCCAAACGCAAGTGTTTTCTTCCACCAAGATCAATCGAACTCCCCAAAAGTCCTAAAATCAACTGAAGCATAGGCGTTTAGGGTTCGTATTAGGAGAAGAAGAAAAGGGAGTGTAAGAATTCACCATACCAGGCGACGGAAAGGAGGAATCGCCAAACCCTAGCTCTCGCGTTTCGCCAGGCAGCAGAGAGAGAACGAAAATGCCAGAAATGAATAGGGAAATCGGGAGTTATCCCGTGAAGTAAGACAAAAGATCACCGCTGAAGGCCAGCCGGTTTAGTAATCATATAAACAATTGCAATCTAAACCGGTGTAGCCAGCACATATACATGATAAACCGGTGTAGCCAGCACATATACATGATAAACCGATGTAGCCAGCACATATACATTCCAAAAGTAACCAGCCAAACCAGCCAGCCCATATCATTCCATGCCCATAGCAACATTATAACAAAACAAGTCATTCCAGCATAGCCCAATCTTATACGCCGTCCCTATCCATAATATCAACACATATAGAATACACACAACATATACAGTAACTTACTAACATCACATAACATTTTCATAAAACTCGCACGCCGCCGAATCACAGCTCATGGCGACGCCGAATCACAGCTCATGGCGAAGTCGATTCACTATGGCTTAAACCTCTTTCCATCATCGGGGACATTACCTGAAATAAATTGAATTACACATCATCATATTTTGATTATTTAACTTACATCATCATATTTTGATTATTTATTTTTATTCATCGATGATATTGCATACCAAAAATGCGCGCGTCATAATTCTCCCCTCCTTAAATAATTTTCGTCCTCGAAAATCATTCTTCCATACTATCAAACACTACAGGAAATAGATTTCGCATTGCCTCTTCACGTTCCCAAGTCGCTTCGTGCCTCGGGTGACCCTTCCACCAAACAAGCACAAAATTTACGTCACGATTTCGTAACTGTTTGCTTTGCCGAGCTATAATTTGATACGGTTCTGTCGGGCTAGAGAGGTCTGGTTCAATATGTAAATTTGTGGCTGAAACAATTGTTTCCGGGTCACGAATATACTTTCGTAATGCTGATACATGAAATACATGATGCAGCCGCTGCAGTTCCACTGGTAGTTCCAAGCGGTAGGCAACATCGCCTACCCGTTCAACGACTGAAAAAGGGCCGACATAACGCGGACTCAACTTTCCAAGTCGTCGGAAACGTGTAACTCCTTTGAATGGTCTGATTTTCAAACATACTTGGTCGCCGACTTGAAATTGCACAAGGCGATGACGGGCATTATAGTATTTCTGTTTCCGATCTTGAGCTACCTTCATTCTTTCTTGTATCAGTTTTACTTTTTCATGCCATTTATCAATTTTCTCTCGATTATATATTGTTCGTTCGCCTTCTTCAGCCCAACTTAACGGGGTTCGACAACGTCGGCCATACAATGCCTCAAAAGGTGCCATCTGGATAGACGATTGGTAGCTATTATTGTACGCAAATTCTACCAATGTCAGATATTTTTCCCAAGAGCCTTTTAAATCCAATATAACCATACGTAATAAGTCTTCTAAAAACTGGATTGTTCGCTCCGACTGCCCATCTGTTTGGGGATGAAACGCTGTACTGAATAATAACTTTGTCCCTAGACGTTTGTGAATGTATCTCCAGTTTCCTGACGTGAAGCGACCGTCGCGGTCAGATACAATAGATCGAGGAATCCCATGTAACTTTACAATAACATCGATGTACAGATCATTCAACTTTTCAGGCGGTCCATCCTGTCGCACTGGAATAAAATGTGCGCTTTTCGTTAAGCGATCAATAATTACCCAAATACCATCATGCCCCAATTTACTGCGAAGTAGACCAAAAACGAAATCCATCGCAATGTCTTCCCACTTCCATTCTGGTATTGGTAAGGAATGCAAATATCCTCCAGGTTTCTGGTGTTCTGCTTTCACCAATTGGCATATGTGACAAGATAGAATATATGCTATTATATCTTTTTTCATACCAGGCCACCAGAAATCCTCCTTGAGGTCGTGATACATTTTTGTTCTTCCTGGGTGAATGAAATACTGGGTATTATGTGCCTCATATAAGATATCTTTTCGTAAGTTGTTGATATTTGGGACACACAATCGTCCGTTCATCAATAAAAGTCCATTCTGTTCCGTCAATTCGCCAGTTTCCCCTTTCTTTACTTTTTCTTGCAATTCAACCAGAAACGGATCCTTTGGCAAAGCTCTTTTAATTCTATCTTTCAATGTATTTCTGATTTGCATTTGGGATAGCTGTGCTCGCTTGCATTCCGGTGTAACAAGTGGAGTGATCTGCATCTTTTCCAACTCGTACACTAATTGCGCTGCATAACCAGACAAAATAGATAATCCAACTGGATTTTTACGACTTAAGGCATCAGCAACCACATTCGCTTTGCCAGGGTGGTATTGCATAGCAACATCATAATCTTTGATAAATTCTAACCAACGACGCTGTCGAAGGTTCAATTCCTTCTGGGTAAAAATATATTTTAAGTTTTTATGATCAGTAAACACTTCGCAGTGGATGCCGTATAAATAATGTCGCCACATCTTCAGAGCAAAAATTACTGCAGCCAGTTCTAAATCATGGACTGGGTAATTCTTCTCAGCATCTTTCAACTGTCGGGAAGCATACGCAATTACTTTTCCATATTGCATCAATACGCAGCCCAATCCTTTATACGACGCATCACTGTAAATTTGAAACCCTTCCGTACCGAACGGCATGGTTAAAATCGGAGCTGTAGTCAGTTTTTCTTTTAAGATGTCAAATGCTGACTGGCAGTCAACTGACCACTAAAACGGTATATTTTTCCTGGTTAGTTGAGTTAACGGTAAGGAGATCTTTGAAAAATCTTTTACAAAACGTCGATAGTATCCTGCTAAACCCAGGAAACTCCGCACTTCCGTCACTGATGTTGGTTGGGACCAATTGAGGATAGACTCAATCTTTGTGGGGTCTACAGCCAAACCCTGCTCGGTTATCACGTGTCCGAGGAATGACACTTTTCTCAGCCAAAATTCACATTTCGTAAATTTGGCATATAATTGATGTTCTTTCAATGTTTTCAAGGCCAATCGTAGATGCCCAGCATGTTCGTCTTCTGACGGGGAGTAAATCAGTATATCATCGATAAACACAATCACGAATCGGTCCAAATAATCCTTAAAGACCCGATTCATCAAATCCATAAATGCTGCTGGAGCATTCGTTAGCCCAAACGGCATAACCATAAACTCATAATGACCATATCTGGTACTGAACGCAGTTTTGAAAATATCTTCTTCTTTTATTCGTAGCTGGTGGTAACCAGATCGCAAATCCAACTTAGAAAATACTTTGGCATTGACAAGTTGGTCGAATAAATCCTCTATACGAGGGAGAGGATATTTATTCTTCACAGTCAATTTATTGAGTTCCCGATAATCTACGCACAGGCGTAACGTTCCCTCTTTTTTCTTTACAAACAAGACGGGGGCACCCCACGGGGAGGAACTCGGGCGAATAAAATTTTTATCAATCAATTCTTGTAGCTGAACTCTCAACTCTGCCAATTCCTTTGGCGCCATTCGATATGGCGACTTTGCCACTGGTCTAGCCCCTTGCTCGAGGGTGATTTCAAATTCGATTTCTCTCTTTGGAGGGAGTCCAGCTAACTCTTCCGGAAATAGCTCTTGAAATTCACATACGACTGGAATTGTCGTAATGTCTTTCTTTTCTTCTGGAGGTCCTTTCACCATGACCAAAATAGCTTCACCTCCCTTTCGAATTTGTGAAAGTGCTTTCATTGCAGAGATTAGCATTTTCGACACTTCACAAAATCCTCGGTACGTAATTCTGCTTTGATCTGCACACTTTACCGATACTTCTTTATTCTTACAGTTAATGACTGCTTCATTTTGGTTTAACCAATCCATACCCAGAATAATATCAAACTCAGTCAAAGGAAGAACCACGAAGTCTGTTGTAAAGGGCTTATCGTTCAGAGCAAACGTAATGATCACTCGTTGCTGTGTTGGGAGTATCTGGTTATTTGGTAACGTAACGTGCAAAATCTCTGGTACCTAATATGGTTTGGCCGCAATTGCATTCAATATCGTTGCCGAAATAAACGAATGGCTTGCCCCAGTATCAAATAATAATTTAACTAAATAGTTGCCGATAGGAATGATACCTGTCACAACGGTGTCATCCGCCTTCGCCTCTTGCTGACTAAGGTTGAATACCCGCGGCTGCACTCGACGTTCTTCTCTATATAATCCTGCGGGAGCTGCAGTGGAGGTTGAGGCTGCGTACTCCCCCTCCGCCGCACGACCCATCTGGTACAACCTCTGGCCTTGTGGCACTGGAACCGGCTGTCCTGCTCTTTGTCCTTCTCGGTTACGAGGGCACTCCCTTTGTCGATGCCCAGGTTGACGGCACAAGTAGCAAACATTGCTCCCCACTAGACACTGCCCCTTGTGGCTTTTGCCACACTTGCCACATCTTTGTTCAATTACTGACGCACTGCCACTACTCTCAATGGGACGTGGCCGCTTTCCTGAATCACTGGACTTCCCTGATGTGCTTGTCTTACTCGAGGACTCCCTGTTGGAGGATGACCACGACGTTCTTTTCTTCGCAAAGTCCCTTCGCCTCTGCGTTTTCTCCGCATCAATTTCCATCAACCGGGCTTTTTGCACCAAAGCCCCATAATCTGTGATCTCCATCGGTATCAGAATTGAACGGATAGTATCTCGCAGTCCTTCCTGGAAGCGTCGACATCTTTCTTTCTCATTAGGCACGAATGCCTCTGCATAAAACGCTAAATTGGCGAATTCTGTTTCATATTCCAAAACCGATCGAGAGCCTTGTACTAAACACAAAAACTTATCCTGCAACAACTTCTTTTCTGATTCAGGGACGAACCAATGAGTAAAGGCCTGAATGAAAGTGGCCCATGGAATACTTGTTTGTCCGCGGCCCGCCGGTCTGCCACGCACATTCAGCCACCACCGCTTCGCTTCTCCTTCCAATAAAAACGTGACCAAACCCACTTTACGTTCATCTGGGCAAAGCATGACTTCCAGTATTGTCTCAATGCGTGAAATCCAATCCTCTGTTTCCAATGGCGATAACCCTCCCCGAAACACTGGTGGCTTCAACTCCAGGAATTGTTTTAAATCGACATCCAAATGCCTCTGCTGTACCGGTCCTGCCACATCTGGTGCTGCTGGAGGGGGCGCTTCTCGAACCAATTTGATAGCCTTCGCTAACATCCTTGTCAGATCTATGAGCTGCGGTGAAGTCTGTTGCTCTTCCCGAGAAGGTATCGTTTGTGGCAGCTCTTGCTGAGCCTGCACCGATGCTGTACCTTCAGATATTGCCTCTTGGGCTTCCTGAGCAAATAAGTATCCATGTCAATTTCACTTGGTGTGATTACTGACTATAATACATACTCATTATGGCCAGGGTTCAATTGACAACCTGGCTCTGATACCACTAAATTGTAACGGCCCTTCTGTCCGCCACAATTAACAATATTATTATATGCATATATAAACAGCGGAAATCTATACTATACAACAAGAACCGAAAGGAAATAAACAGTAAATTCCAACCTGAGCCCTACTAATGATTGGTCGGTAGCTTTCCGGTTCCTAAAAAGTTAAAATTTACAACCGTTAGTCTTGTATAAAGACTAAGTGAAAATTCCCTTTTTTAATCTACCATATAGTTGTATAAAACAGTACAAGAAACAGTTAGTGAAATAAGCAATGATATAACAGGTTCATTTGAATATTTACATAAGCTATTATCCTTCATGAAACCATGTAGCACATTTCTAAATTCGTATTTCAGTCATTGTCATATTATTTCAGTCATTGTCATATTATGCCATTCGAATAAACACCAAATCCATATGTAAACAATGAACAAGAATTTCACTTTTCATTTCGGAACTATAAGGGTAATAAAAGTGATTTCTGTATCCGTCTCAGTAATTCATTTTTCAGTATTGGGCCCGACCCCTTTTTGGGGTCATCAGTCTCCAAACCAGTACGTACAACACGCGTTTATGCCTTTCGGCTCGACTGGTTCGGTAATTCAGTACACAATATCAATATGGTTCCCTTTATATTACCCTTCCTAGTTCCATGTGTCGACACATAATTTATTATTGATGAGTTCTTTATTTTAATGGTCCCCTCAGAAATAATTCTTGCTTGATTGCCTCTATACGAGGCCATTCATAGCATATATATATAACATGTGGTGCTGTAAACATTTATGTAAAGCATATAAAAGAAAAGAGAATTGCTCACAGTGGCGCGTTCTTTTTCCTTGCCCCGTCTCGAATAGACGTCGCGTCTACTTGGAGATGCCATCCTTCGCAATATCTGCACATATATAATATATTTATAAAGCTATAACCTGTTATTTTACGAGGTTGCATCCCACCCAGCGACCCGACGCATTCAAGCCAAAGCTATATTAGCCAACTGAAGCAAAATAGCATATCAAATAGCCCAAAAAAATCAGCCGGCCAACATGTCGACCCAAAGCTCACTAGCCGGCCCTTTGGTCAAACACAGCCAACACTCTCAGCCCAAATTAAGGTCCCATAACCGGCTAAAACAACACAGAACTTAGCAGCTCAACTTGGGTACAGCCGGCCAAAACAACACAGAACTCAGCAGCAGGGTACAGCCGGCCAAAACAACACAGAACTCAGCAGCAGGGTATAGCCGGCCAAAACAACACAAACATGTTCATTTCAGCACCCCCAAGTGACAACCAACAAAGATCTAGCTTTCAAGAAGAGAAAACATAGACGAGATGAAGTACCTGAGCCCAAACGCAAGTGTTTTCTTCCACCAAGATCAATCGAACTCCCCAAAAGTCCTAAAATCAACTGAAGCATAGGCGTTTAGGGTTCGTATTAGGAGAAGAAGAAAAGGGAGTGTAAGAATTCACCATACCAGGCGACGGAAAGGAGGAATCGTCCAACCCTAGCTCTCGCGTTTCGCCAGGCAGCAGAGAGAGAACGAAAATGCCAGAAATGAATAGGGAAATCGGGAGTTATCCCGTGAAGTAAGACAAAAGATCGCCGCTGAAGGCCAGCCGGTTTAGTAATCATATAAACAATTGCAATCTAAACCGGTGTAGCCAGCACATATACATGATAAACCGGTGTAGCCAGCATATATACATGATAAAACGATGTAGCCAGCACATATACATTCCAAAAGTAACCAGCCAAACCAGCCAGCCCATATCATTCCATGCCCATAGCAACATTATAACAAAACAAGTCATTCCAGCATAGCCCAATCTTATACGCCGTCCCTATCCATAATATCAACACATATAGAATACACACAACATATACAGTAACTTACTAACATCACATAACATTTTCATAAAACTCGCACGCCGCCGAATCACAGCTCATGGCGACGCCGAATCACAGCTCATGGCGACGTCGATTCACTATGGCTTAAACCTCTTTCCATCATCGGGAACATTACCTGAAATAAATTGAATTACACATCATCATATTTTGATTATTTAACTTACATCATCATATTTTGATTATTTATTTTTATTCATCGATAATATTGCATACCAAAAATGCGCGCGTCACAGCAAGTACTTACCCAAACCTTTCCACTATTTTGAAAGACAGAAGATCAAGGTTGAAGCATTAAAGAAAAAAGCTCTAAAAGCGAAAAAGCCAGCTGAAGATGTTGAACCTTCTGTCCAGGCTAAAATCAAGCCTGACAAAGGAATAGTTATTAAGGAACCTAGTCAGTAATAGGATTGCTAGGTTCTTGTAATAGAACAATATATTATTTTTCCTTTTGTTCTATAAGAAATTCTTGTAAACCATAATTTTACTGATTAATGAAATCTGTTTCAGTATTAAGTGTCTGTTGTTTACAATGATTATGTAATAACCTGCTCTGAAATGTTTTTACTTCTATTACAATTTTGTTTTATCTTAAGAGATGTATATCTTTGACTAAGGGTTATGACTTCTCCAAATAGGGGGAGATTGTTGGGTACATTGGAAAATGTGTACGTGATTTGGAGGAGCCACAACTTAGTCAATGATATGCATCAATGTGTATTTGATAGAAGTTTGAGTTTCATTGTGCAGGTTTAAAAATTTGAAGGAAAATTTTCTAAGTACAAGTGTCGACACTTGTGAAGAAACTGTGTCGACACTCAGAAAACTTTTGTCGACACTCAGGCAAGCTGTGTCAATACACAGGCAAATTGTGTCGACACTCAGGGAAGTTGTGTCGACACCCAGAATTTGTGTCGACACTTATAAAGAAGTTGTGTCGACACTCAATGATATGTCGACACCTAAAGAAGCAGCTGTGTCGATATCCAAAATTGTGTCGACAACTTAAAACAGAATTGTGTCGACACTTAAATCAGAAGATGAATCAACACTCAGGAGTTATATCGACACCTGAAGCAATTGTGTCGACACACAGGACTTGTGTCGACACACAAACTCTCAAGAGGATGTGTCGAGTTCAGAAGTAATTGTCAACACACAAGACTTGTGTCGACACACACTCAACACCATTTGACAAACACTCAACATCATCTATATGCAACAGAAATGTCGAGACAAGAAGCTGTTGTATCGACACACAGGACTTGTGTCGACACACATGACTTGTGTCGACACATACAACAAAAAGCAGTGTCGAGAAGCAGAAGTATGACTGTGTCGACACTTGGAGTATTTGTGTCCACACCTTGAAGACTTGTGTCGACACTTAGCCTATATGTGTCGACACATGTGAAGTAGTCTGCTGAGTGTTGTATGCTGAGTTGAAAAAAAAAATTATAGAACCTGGTGACGTGACTGGTGACTTGACAGCTGTCAAAACTAACCAGTCTGACACCACTGTCAGAACTGTCAGAAGTCTGTTATGAACCGGATCAGCCGGTAGTCATGAAGCAAGATCTATATAAGAGACAGATCGAGAACGACAAAGACAAGACAACAATGTGAGGCATCAATAAGAAGAATTCTGACAGATCAAGGGCTGTCTGCAAGAAAGATTCAGAGTTCAATCTTAATCTAAGGAAGAAGCTGACTGAAGATCAACTTCAACTTCAAGAAAAGATCCACATTATTTGTCCTAATCAAGAAGCTTTGAAAAGCTAAGTTCGGTTGGATCAGAAGAATCAGTCTATACAAGAACTGATCAAGAAGACAACATCAACAGAGAAATCTAGCTGGTGAAGTTTTCTGATACTTATTACTCAAACATCCTTATAGGATCTATTGTTAGATCTGAGTTTGTAAGCCTAAAATTATAAAGGCTGAGGTAGGGCTGTGTGCCTGAGGTAGGACTTGTGGAAAGTCTGAGTTGTAAGCCTAATTATAAAGGCTGAGGTAGGGCTGTGGCCTGAGGTAGGATTTAGGGAAGAAACTGAGGTAGGACTTATGTAAAGTCTGAGGTGTAGGAACCATTTTGGGGTTCTGAGTTTGTAAGATCTACAGATCTTAGCCAGTGGAAGGAAGTTAGGCTGAATCCAGTTATCTGCTGGATAGGCGAAGGGGGAAAGTGAATGTACCCATATCTTGGGGAACCACTATACATCTGGTGTCTGCTGTGTTTTTTTTATTTCTGTAGATAGAATTATTATGTGCTAAAAGAAGTTACAAAGCTGTTTGCCTTAAAATCAAAAAGACTCAAAAAGATTAGAACCTATTCACCCCCCTGTAGGTGTTTAGGCTCTTGAAACAAAGTCTTTCAGGATCCAATGATCACTCTATAAGTATTTTAATTAATGGACTGTTCTGACTCATCTATATCAATCACATCATTGGTAGCCGTAGGAGTTTTCATTTTGGTGGCACTTTCCATTCCAAGTTTTTTAATAAGTTCTTTTTTTTGTATTTGGACTGGGATATGACAATGCCTTTATCACTTTATTTCACTTGGAGACCAAGGAAAAAGGATAGCTCTACTATGCTACTCATTTTAATTCTAGATTGTATTAGGTCAGCAAACCTTTTGCAATTTCTTGGATCTGTAGAGCCAAAAATAATGTCATCCACATAAATTTGTATTACTAAATTTTTTTTTGTGATCTTGTGAAAAGTATTTTATCCACCTTTCCTATATCAAAGGAGGGCTCTAGAAGTAAAGTGGATAGGATCTTATACAAAGCTCTTGGATCTTACTTTAGACTATATAGTATTTTACTTAATTTGTAAACAAAAGAAGGAAAAGATGGATTAACAAAACCTGGAAGTTATTCCACATAAACCTCTTCTTGTAGAATGTCATTGAGGAAAGCACTCTTGACATCTATTTTATATACTTTGATCTTCTCATAGGCAGTATAGGCAAGAAATAATCTGGTTGCCTCCAATCTAGCCACTGGATCAAAGGTTTGATTATAATTTATCCAATCTTTTTGCTTATACCCTTGTGTTACTATTCCTGTTTTATTTCTGACTATGACTCCATGGGAATCCAGCTTATTTCTGTATACCCATTTTGATCCAATTATTGGGTAATTTCTAGGCTTTTCTACTAGATTCCAAACCTTATTTCTTTCAAATTCAGCTAACTCCTCTTGCATGACAACAATCTAGTAGGGATCATTATCTACTTTTGCAAACTTATTTGATTTATATTGAGAGAGGAAGCATTGTAGCATAGGCTCAATTGAAAGTTAGTTTATGGTTTTAACACCAAGAGTCATATCTCCTATCACTTATGAAGTGGGGTGATATTTGAGATTTGTTTTCTCAGGATTATTTTTAGCTACATCAAGGATATGAATTACTTCATCTTCAATTACTTCTTATTTAACAACAATCTCTGGTTCAGTAACCTGTACTTGATTATGAATAGATTCTTGAACTATATTATTGACAGGTTCATTAGAAACTTCATCATCTGAATTAATTTCATCAATGTCCAGCTAATTATTGTGCTCTTTAGATGAGCCTTCTCTATTTTCCTTAATACTTTGCTGCTCCAACTTAGTAACTAGGGGATCTTCATCTTGGAAAATATTATTGGTGGAAGTTTCTTTCCTCTTAAAAATATGTTAGCCTCATGAAACAACACATATATAGACTCTTCTATTTTTCGAGCCCTCTTATTATCGCATATATATGCCTTGTCTGATGATGAATATCCTAAGAAGATTCCATCATTAGCCTTCTTGTCAAATTTGGAAAGATGGCTCCTTCCATTATTTAATACGAGCAAGTACAGCTAAAAATCCTAGTATGATATTATAGGTGCCTTTCCCTTCAAGAGCTCATAAGGAGTCTTTAACTTTGTCTTGTGGATAAGAATTCTATTCCAAACATAATTGGTAGTTTTAACTGGTTCAGCACAAAAGAACTTAGGAAATTTTGACTCAGCCAGCAATGTCCTTCCTTATTCAATTAGATTTATATTTTTCCTTTCAACTACCCCATTTTTTGAGGATTTTTAAGAGTTGAAAAGCTTTGTCTTATCCCTTCATCCTCATAGAATCTACAGATTAACTAATTTAAAACTCTATGCCATGGTCACTACTAATCATTGCAACTTGAGTGTTGAATTCATATTGATCCTATATAATGAATATTGAGATAATCTTGAAGATTTTTAGCTCTATGAAAGAACACCCAGGAAAATATAGAAAAATCATTCATTACAACTAGAGTGAAAGACTTTTTTCCTAAGCTTTGAGTGGAGATTTGACCAAATAAGTCCATGGTAGTAAATAAAGTTTTCTAGGTGAATCATTCTTACTAATTAGTTTGAATAATTAATTGGTTTGTATTCCCATTTGATAAGCCCTACATGGATTTTCTTTTTTATACATACCTCTTATCATGCCTCTAACGCGATTATTTTCAACTAACTTGGCTATAGACTTAAGATTTAAATGATCAAGACTCTATGCCAGATCTCATTTTTATCTATATCTGAATTGAATAGACTAATTTTTGTTGAGTTGGAATTGAAGTCAACTACATACACATTTCCTTTTCTATTTCTAGATAGCACTTTTGAATTTGATTTAGAATTGACAAATTGGCATAGGTTGTATGTGAATACTACTTTGTATTCACCATCACATAGCTGATTAATACTAATGAGATTATGTTAAAGACCTTAAGTATAATCTACTTTAGAAAAAGAGATGTCTCCAATTCTAATCATACCATAACATTTGATTTGACCAAAGTTGGAGTCAACAAATATTACCTTAGAGCCATCCTTGGCCTTATAGTTTTTTAGCAAGTCCTTTTATCTTGTCATATGCATGGAACAACCAATATCCAAATACAATAACTTGTTTGTGGATGGACAGTTCCAAACCTGCACTTGTAATTAAATATTAGTTGGGACCCATGTTACATTGGGTCCATTTCTTCTATATTGTATGGGGTTAGGAAAGAGTAAGAAGGCCTTTAATGATATCCCTTTGGATGGAATAGTGTTGGTCAATTAAACCAACATATTTTAGCATCATGTCTAATTTTATTGCAATAATTACATTTAGGCTTGTGAGTATAATATTTAGAAAACATTTTAGTATTTAACTGATTAAAATTGCTCATTGGATAGTTACTTCTGCTATAAGTCGATGCAACTGTCTAGTTATATCGATATGAAGTTGACACTGGTGTGAAGTTGCATTGAGAAGAAGTTGACACAACTTCATACTTATATTGATTAGAAATCGATGCACTTGCAGAAATGTAATGAGTTAAACTCAACGCATGTTTCCAGTTTTCAGATACTTTTGCTTTTGAAGCCTGATTTTCTAGAGGCTTCTTCCCTAGAATATCTAGATAGTTTGATGGGATAGCCCTATTGAATACTTTGATTCTATCGGGATGTTCATATATGATTATAATGTGTTTGCTTTCTTTAGCTTTAACAAAATCTATAGGATTCTGCTAAGTTAACAGTTCATATAATATTGGTTCTCATTAAGTTTTTTAATTTTTAATTCTTCTAATTCTTTTCTAAGTAATTTGATTTATTTTTCTGCTTCTAGATGATCATGATAGAATTCTTCAAAACATTATTTAAATTAATCAGAGATACAGTCAAAATCAATAAATTAAGATACCCGATCCTCTTTATCTTCAGAAAATGCCTCCAAAACCATCAGGCAGGCTTCTTCAGCAGTTATTTATTATTTATTCTTTGATGACAAATTCCAAATTTCAGTAATGAAACCTCATCATTTCTTCTTATCCTTATTTCTAAAGGATTGCTTCTTATGCTCCTTCTTGTGAACTTTATCCTTCTATTCTTAAGGATATTTTGGAGCAATATGTCTTGGCTTTCTTCAAGTAAAATAGATGACCTCTTGCTAAGAGTCTTATCAAACCTTGGGTTGCTGGCACTTCCATCTTTTCTTCTAGAATCTTTTGTCTTGATCCATCTCCTGAATCTTTTGGCCAAGATATTGAACATCTCCTCTTCAGTACTTGAAGGCTCGCCATTAAATGTCTTCAATGCAATGGATCTTTCTCTAAGAGTAGAGACCTTCTCCTTTACTTTAGATTCTATCCTACTCTTCAGGAGAAGCTCATGGGGCCTCAATTTATCTAACATGGTATGAGTGGCGATCTCCAAATAGTATAAGAACTCTATGATGGCCTAGATCCTTGAATTCTATGTACTACAGAAGCACGGGCAAAGCTTGTCATTGATCTCTGTTAGTGAGATCACTTTGTCCAGTTCCCCGAGCACATTAATAATTATGCTGAGTCTTTTATACATTTCAACAATTGATTACTCTATTCCCTTTTGAAAGTTCTCATACTATGATATGAGAAGGAACCTTCTATCATTTATTTCATCAAATATGCCATCAAGTATTCTGGAAAGAGATTTCTAGATTTCCTTAGATGATTGACACCAATAACTTTCTATAAAATCTTATAAGACATTGTGTCACGATGATGTTCATTGTCTTGGCATCTCAGACCTTTATTTTCTTTTTATTTAATGGCAATTCAGCTCTAGGAACTAGCTCTTTTGTTGTGTTTCCACTGGAATCCTTCTTGTACTGTATAGAAGTTCTTATCAAAATGGAATCAAAAATAACATTATCAATAGAGTTCATGTAAAGCTTAATTGTGACTTTCTAGAGTGTAAACTTTTCCAAGTTAGACATTGGAGGTCTTGTGAATGCAAATCCCTTGAAATTATTTGAACTCAATTTTTAAAACTAAATTTATATAATTATTATTATTATTTTATAACTGTCCAGATCGTTTGATCAAGGTATTAACCACTTTTAATCAACTTAGCTTTGATACTAATTGAAAGGGGGAATAGTTATATCTCTGAATTTTCTCTAGAGGAGGGTGAACAAAGAATTAAAATAATTTATATAAAATTTAAACAAGATTTTGATATTTTGAAGTTAGCATCTACAGTAAGACACAACTACAATCAAATTTATATAACAGAAATTAACAGTAGGAAATAAAAATAGAAACATCACTGAAAATAAGCATAAGACATAAGACACATGAAATATAGTGATTACCCAAAATCTGGGTATGCCCACTCTTTTACCTTTTTGGTTGGAATCCACTATCACAGTGCCCGAGTCTTTTGATAAGGAGTCTCTCAGAACCAGTGATTGAGTCTTTTTTAAGGAGACTCTCAGAATAATTGACTGAGTCTTTTGATAAGGAGACTCTTGGAACAAATACAACTAGATATTTTGATAAGAAAATCTTGGGCGAGACAACCTGATCTTTTGATAAAGAGATCTTGAACCAAACTGAATCCCTTGAAGAGTAGTTCTAAAAACATTTTTCACTGCAATAAGAAGTGAGGGAGAAAGAATGAAAGGAATAATAATAAAAAATAAGTCTTCTGAATTAAATCCTCTTTCAGCAACCTCTGAGGATTCTTCTTGGTATTATAGTGGATTGGGTCTTTATATTTGATTGATCATTTTTTAGAAGAAGAAAGGATTATAAGATCTTGATCCACTGTTCTCAGATTGTTCTCAGATTATCTATTACAGAGAGAAAAGGGGAGTAAGAAGATGCCTATAAAAAATTTTGGGTTTGCCTTTCTATATTCTCTTAGTTTATTTCTTCTGTTTTAAATCTATATATATCAATCTCTGAATAATTTTGAATTCCTTCCTCTGGGACATTGTCTTCAAAAGGAATGATATAATATCTTTTATACTTGTCTTCAGAAATTCCATCAACCTCTTCAAATTTCATCCATAGATTCTTCAAAAATTCTATTAGAAATCTCCTTCCTTAAATCAGCACTATAAGATTAAAATAACTTCCATAGTTTTAGTCTTCAAATAATTCTGAATGAGAGTCTCTTAAATTTCATTTCTGGATAGATGTTGACCCTACTTCGAGTTCTTATAGAGGGAGCATCTAATTCTGCTTCAGAATAAGAATTTGTTGACTTAATGAATACTCAATGATATGTCGATAACTTATCGACGTATGCGTCGACTTTTGATCTAAAGAGGCATTGACGTTACTTCAGAAATGCGTCGAGAGTAAGTCAAAGATATGTCGAATTCTAGTCAGCATTGCGTCGATGCCTACTCGGCACAACTATGCTTTTGGAAAATTTCCTTCTTGTTTTCAGATTGCCTTTCTCATGCCTTTGAATAAACATACTCCCTAGGACATCTATAACCAAATTATCATCTCTATATAACATGGTTAATTATCCTAAGTAAAATCACTTATAAATAATTTGTTAAGATAAATCATAGGGTTTTTCTCAATAGTTTGCCTCGATTTCTGTATTGTAATGATGCAATTTAGGTGATTGTAGATCACATAACAAAGGTGACTCACTTTATTCTGAATTTGATGTAGGATAGCATTAAAAAGCTTGTAGAATGTTATGTTAACAATTTTGTGCGGTTGCGAGGGATTCCTAAGAGCCTCGTTAAAAATCGAGATGTATGGTTCACATTTAAGGACTGGAGGCTAGTGCAAAAACGTTTGGGTACAAGACTCAAGTTCAGTATAGCGTTTCACCCATAGACAGACAGTCAAATGGAGAGAATGAATCACACAATGAAAGAAATTCTCATGATGTATGCTCTTGACTTTGGAAGGAGATGACCACCTCTTCATGGAGGAGTTTACCTATAATAATAGCTTCCAAGCAAGCACTAAGATGGAGCCATATGAAGCATTGTATGGAAGGCATTGTTGCACTCTAATGGATTGGATAAAGGCACGGGAAACCCAAGTTTTGGGGAAGATTATAGTGCTTGATACTTGTGAGCTAGTGCAGATGATCTAGGAGAGCATGAGGTTTGCTCAGGATTGGCAAGTAAGGTACTTCAATGCATACCACATGAATGTAGAGTTTGTAGTGTACGACATGATCTACTTAAAGATCAAGCTGTTTAAAGGATTTTTGAGAATTAGGTGACTCAAGAAGCCGAGTCTAAGGTATTTGGGAGCGTTCGATATTATGGAGTGCATAGGCAAAACAGCTTATCATTTGACGTTGTACACAGATTTAAGTGGATTGCATGAAGTTTTTCATATCTTGGTGTTGAGAAATATCTGGTGGAGCCAAGTGAGCTGATTAAGTCGATGGCAGTGCTGGTAGTAGAAGATTTGTGAACGATAGTTCATCCCTTATACGTGGTAGATTTGAAAAATTGACTATTGTAGAATAAGTAAGTTAATCTCGTAAAAGTGCATTGGAACAATTATGGGTGAGATGAATTCTCTTGGGAGAGAGAACAAGCAATACGAGAAGAGTACCCGGAACATTTTGTGTCAGGCACGTCTTGCTTGCTAGACAATCTAATTTTGGGAATAAATTCTTTTAGGGGGGGGGGTGGAGTTTTAACACCCCAATTTTTTCCATGGGTGAGTAATTGAAATGCCTAGGCAAGTGACAGCAGAAAGCCAGTACGATGTGGTATGTGTTACCGCCAGTAGTGGCATTTTTGCTTATTCTAGTTGACATGGGTTATATCAACGAGAGCTGTGTTGACAAGAAATATTAATCAGAGATACCACAACTCAGTAACATATACTGCCATACGGTAGCTTGTTTTTATGTTTACGTTGATGTAGGCTATGTTAACACGAGTTGTTTGTCGACGAGAGGTGTCGACTAGAGATACCGTGCACGGTAACCTCTACTGTCGTGTGTTAGCATCTTTTCTTGGTCGAGTCAACACGGGATGGGTCGATGGGAGGTTTGTGTCAATGCGATTGGTAAGTCGATGGGTGATGCCCTGGCGCAGTAACATTTTCTGCTGCACGATAGCTATCGGGAGCTGTGTTTTTATTTCGTGATTTATAGCTTATATATCTCTTTGGTACTTGATTCAAGGAACCAGATTTGTTCGTCCGTGAACCATAAAATGGGAAGACACCCTTTTATATTTCATTTCTAACTCTTTGGTGGGTTTTGCGGCTAGGATGAGCGAGAGAGGGAGGATGAGGATGAAGACCAAAATTCGTCCATTAGAGGTGAATCATAGCTCCAGTCGTCGAACTAAGACTAGAAACATGGAGAGGGCCTGAAGGCACTAATGTTCATCCAAATTTTTCGAGTTTTCCATGGGGAAGAGGTTCCATAAGGTAACAAAATCTTTCCTCCTAGACCTAGAATGCTTGTTTGACATCAAATATTTTTAGTGTCTTCTTTATCTGCATTTTTTGTATCGGATCTCTCAAATGAGAGGGATTCGAGTTGTTATGGTTCAATAAGAACCACCAGGTTGATTGAGTCCATCCCCAATATGTTTTGCATTAGAGATCTAATTCGTTGGCAGATTAGGCATGGTGGGCTAAGTCGAACCTATCGCTGGTGGCCCATTTTAATGATGTTGATTAACGTGCATTTAAGGCTTATATTATAAATGTGATTGCAGTGAAGACGTCATTAAAAGGCCTAATTTTCATGAGGTAAACAAATATTGGTCCTAGGCCCAAGGAATGTGCATAGTTATCGGTTAGGTGGATTGTGATATTCACTTGTATGCTAAGGCATTCCTTTGTCTTTTGGATCTATTGGCTAGCCCTGTGAGGTGGAAATTCATGTCTGGGAGAGTGAACCAAAAAGAGAAGTCCCCTTATATGATACTGACAAGAATGTCTATGCTTATTGACAAACTCGATGGTGGGAACATCCATATGCGGGTGGGGTCTAAGCTAGAGTTCTTAGAATCGGTTGAGATATCTTAGTGAAACTAATGAGAATGGCTAGGTTAATTGAAAAACCCGATAGTGTGAGCATCCATGTGAATGTGGGATCTCAACTAAAGTACTTAGAATCAGTTTGGATTCCTTTAGGGGTGTGAGTACCCTAGTGCTCTGATGTGATTGTGTTGATGATGTGCTAGTTTTATACACGTGATAAGGTGCCTTGGGTGAAACTCGAGTTGCATACTTATTGTATTGATAGACCCTTTTTACTTCTTACTTAACAAAGAAACATGTTTGATTCATGTGACATAAAGGCTATTGGATTCTTATGTTGTTTATATGTTTTATTCTATTTTGTATACGAAGTGCTGGCTTGCAGGGTGATGTAATCCATGGGGTCTGCTAGAAATGTCGGGAGGAGGGGTAAGTATTGTTATGTAGTTGTGGTCAGCCCTGGCTAGCCCTTTTTATACTGTTTCTTCTTTGTTGGTTTCTGGGTAAGGATTGCAAGCTGGAGCTAGCTCGCCAAACAAAAGGCCTAAGCCTTAAGAAGTGCTCCTCCTCTTGCATTACTATTTTCTTTTGGATTGTTCTGGTTTGCATGCCAAGGTAGCTTAGAGGATTTGCTACTCTTGTTTTGATATGATGTATTGAATATTTTAACTCTTGTGTGGTAAGTCCATAATACAAGACCTCTCATATGTAGATGCAGATAACTATTGGGTGGTTTTTTAGTGTTTCCACTATGTGTACTCAAGGTTGGTATTGGGAAAAGTATAAGTATCTCAGTTGCTCTCCCGTCAAATGATAATCGACAACACCCCGCCAGCATAAGTAAGATCCTCTAATGGACTCCATTATCACCAGTCGCCAGAGATAATCTTGTAGGGGTTTGGGTGTTCTTAGCTACATCTACCCACAGTATTTATCTATAAATAGGTCCTCATGGGTAACATGAATGGAACCTTGAAATATTGACACTCCTCCGACAACAAGTATATAACATGTTGGGTATATTGATCATAATGTCCCAGATTTGAATAAGGTTCACAAGTCAATAGTATACACATATTTGTATTTGATATAAGTTCTAGTTCAATGTATGCAGGTTATCCTTTGTTCATTGATTAAACAGGTTATTAGGGTCAGAAGTTTGGTTGCACTCAATACAGGATACTGTAGAGAGGCAGAAATTTACCTCTAATTCCACAAGCATTGAGTGAGTACTCATCACTCAATGCCAAAGGCCTAAAAGCATTGATAGAAGCTCAGTCATTAAAAGCCTCAGTGGAGCTAGACTAGAATGTGGCTAAGTCCAGAAGCGTTGATTGAAGGTCATTCACTCAATGCCTACTCAAAGAAAATCTACCTGTTAAAAATAGCGAACCAACAACTAGAGAGCGAACAAACGACTAGAAAACAAGCCAGAACTTTGAATAATTGAAATTTTTATTATCCAAAAAGATATCATTTACAAAGGTATGGCCTCCCTTTTATAGAATGGAGGAGAGAGGATAGAATACAAACTAACAATGTGGGACTAAAGATATACAACAGTTGCGAGCGGCTAGAATTAACAGACCAGAACAGTCCGCGCGGTTAGACAATATTCTAACCGCCCGACAATACCAGAAGCAGGAGAGAGATGCGGTTGGAGACCGCTAGACCGCCCGGTTTCCAACCCGCCAGAGATGAACCGTTAGACCGCGAGACACCACAGCAATAGTCTGGATATCAACCCGCCGGACACAAACCGCCAGACCGCCCGGTCTACAACCTGCCAGGCTCAAACCGCCAGACCGCCCGGTCTCATCCTTCGACACTCCCCCTCAAGCTGGAGCATAGATATCAATCATGCCCAGGTTGTCACAGATATGGAAGAAGGAAGTAGAAACCGGCTTGGTGAAGATATCTGCCAACTCTTTGTCGGAGGTGACGAACGGAGTGCAAATCTGTCTCTTCAAGACCTCTTCTCGGATGAAATGGCAGTCGACCTCTATATGTTTCGTTCTCTCATGGAAGACCGGATTTTTGGATATGTATATAGCGGCCTTGTTGTCACAGAACATAGGCAGAGGATAGTCGTAGACCTCTCCTAGGTCAAGCATGAGAGCCCGCAACCATTTTAACTCACACGTGGTTGACGCCATACTCCGGTATTCGGCTTCTGCACTGGACCTTGAGACAACAGACTGCTTCTTGCTCTTCCAGCTCACAAGATTACCTCCAACGAATGTGCAAAAGCCCGATGTAGATTTACGATCACCTTTATCATCCGCATAGCTTGAGTCTGAGTAGGCTTCAATTCTCAGACGTCCACGCTTCTGAAAGAGTAGCCCTTTTCCTGGTGCTGCTTTGACATACTCTAGTATCTTCAAGGCAGACTGAAGGTGACATTCCCTGGGAGCTTGCATGAACTGACTGACCTTGCCTACAACATAGGCGATGTCAGGTCTGGTCACCGTCAGATAAATGAGTTTGCCCACCAGACGTCTATACCTGGTGGCATCGGATATAAGAGGTGAGTCATCTGTCCACATTTTGTCCTCTCCAGTGGCCATGGGATACCTGGCCGGTTTGGCACCGGTCAATCTGGCCTCTTGTAGAAGATCAAGAGCATACTTCCGTTGGGAGAGAACCAACGAGTCAGGCTTCCGAGAGATTTCTATCCCCAGAAAATATTTCGGGGAGCCCATATCCTTCGTGACTAAGTGTTGACGGAGATGTTTCTTTGTCAAGTCCACCCCAGCCTGGTCATCGCCGGTAAGAAGAATATCATCCACATACACCGCCAAAACCACAAGGCCCGATGCGGTTTTGCGAATAAACAATGAGTGATCGGCTGAACTTCTCGTAAAGCCAATGGCAGCCACAATGCCACTAAACTTGTCGAACCATGCCCGAGGGCTTTGTTTTAGGCCGTAGATGGCCTTCTTCAACTGGCATACTCGTGTCTCCCCCTGAGCAACATACCCAGGAGGTTGCTCCATATAGACATCCTCTTGAAGATCCCCATAGAGAAAAGCATTCTTGACATCAAGCTGGGAAATAGCCCACTCCCTGTTGACGGCCACTGAAAGAAGAACCCGGATGGTGCTGAGGCGAGCAACCGGGGAGAAAGTGTCAAATTAGTCAACTCCATAGGTCTGAGTAAAGCCTTTGGCCACCAGCCGGGCTTTGTAACGATCCACAGTGCCGTCGGGGCGAAACTTCACAACGAACACCCAGCGGCAGCCAACCACATCAGTACCGATCGGAGGAGGAACAAGGGTCCAGGTACACCTTTCATTAAGAGTGGCGATTTCCTCATCCATGGCAGATTTCCAATGAGGAATAACAAGAGCCTCTTGGTAAGTACGGGGAGTTGTAGTAGCTGAGATAGCCAAAGCAAAACACCTGCGAGAGGGAGTAAGCTGATCATAGGAAACAACAGCCGCAAGCGGGTGTTGGGTACACGCCCGCACCCCTTTGCGAAGAGCAATGGGAAGATCCAGGTCGTCTCGTGCTTCAGGGATCGGAGCGTCCGTGGCGGAGAAAGCTGGCCCGGGACTAGAGAGAGACGGCTGCGGAGAAGAAGGTGGGGGTATAATAGAGAGGGAAGGAGACGGAGGAGGAGAGGACATAGGAGGAGAGACGTCGAGCTGCATGGAAGGATTATTGAGAGATGGTGGAGAGTGAGAGACCGCAGGAGGAAGCGGGGATGGAGAAGAAAAGTAGGATGCATTTTCGAAGAAGGTGACGTCCGCGGAAACAAACTGTTTGCGCAGAACGGGGTCAAAGCAACAATAGCCTTTTTGAGTGGTCGAATATCCCAAAAAGACACATTTAGTGGAACGAGGGGAAAGCTTGTCACGGGTAGCCGACGGGGCATGCACAAAGGCCGTACACCCAAAGATACGGAGAGGAAGAGGAAAGGGTTCCTTTCCCGGGTAGAGAATGGAGAAGGGGGTCTTGCCGTGGAGAACCAAAGAGGGAATGCGATTGATGAGATAGCAGGAAAGAAGAATAGCATAGCCCCAGTAGGAGCGAGGCACCTGCATCTGCGTCATTAGAGTGCGAGCGATATCAAGGAGGTGACGGTTTTTACGCTCCGCCACCCCATTTTGTTGGGAGGTGTAAACATAGCTGGTCTGATGAATAAGACCATGTTGCATACAAAACAAGGAAAACTCATGACTAAGATATTCTTTTGCATTATCGGAGCGCAGCACTTTAATAGATAAAGAAAACTGAGTTTGAATCATATAATAAAAAGATTGCCATACAGATAATAGTTCAGAGCGATCCTTTAAAAGATACACCCAGGTACATCTAGAGAAATCATCAATAAAAGTTACAAAATAAGAACTACCCCGACCAACGGTGAGAGTAGGAGCAGGACCCCAGACATCAGAATGAATGAGATCAAAGGGGCGGGAGGAACCACGACCTTGCTTCGGCGGGAAGGAGGAGCGGTGATGTTTGCCAAGCTGATACGCATCACAGTTGAGCGGAGGACTGGTCGGAGGTAAGTGGGGAAGAAGCTGACGAAGAATCCGAGGAGGAGGATGTCCAAGGCGAAGATGCCATTGAAGCAGATCAGTAGACGTGGAAGAGAAGGCGGACAGAGCGGAAGCATTGTCGAGGAAGTAGAGACCGCCACTCTCAGTCCCAGTAGCAATCGTCTGTTGGGTCCTCGGGTCCTGAAAACAACAAGAAGTAGGAGTGAATAATACAGAGCACTGAAGTTGCTTGCATAAAGTAGTAACTGAGAGCAAATTGCAAGGGAACTTAGGGACATAGAGAGTGTCCACTAAGCGAAGTGACGGGGTGACTTGAACCATGCCCGTCCCATGAATCGGGGAAGGGGAACCATCCGCAACAAGAACCGGGGGTAACCGATCATGCGTCTCTAGGAGAGAGAAGCAATGAGGGTTTCTGGTCATGTGATTTGTAGCACCAGAGTCAATCAGCCATTTACCTTGGGTAACGACGTGAGCACTACCTGAGGTCGTGGCCACAGAAGCAGATGGCCGAGAGGAGGCGGAGGTAGAGGAAGAAGTATCACCGGAAGGACGAAGATGAGGATGTTTCTGCCAGCAGCGGTCAACAGAGTGGCCGGTACGACCGCAGTGAGAGCAGAGAAACCTTGACGGACCGCGCGTGCCAGACTGGCTGCGGCCACTATTGCCACCCCGCTAAGCCTGGTGAGCATAGGAGTCCTGTGGAGGAGGGGAGGACAATAGAGGACGTTGGAGTAGAGAAGTGACAGCGGCGATGCGAGCTGCGGTGGCATCCAAGGTGGGAGATTCTGCTTCGCCCAAGATCTGCTGGCGGATCATATCAAATGACTCAGGGAGTCGTAGAAGATAACAAACAACCAGGAGTTCCTGGAAGTGTTTGTGCTGCTCGGCCAAGTCTGCGGAGAAAGGACGATTCTGGAGGATTTCAGCTCCAAGAGCCTGAACTTGCTGATAAGCCGCAGCAGGAGACATGGAAGGGCGAGCGAAGAGATCCGCATAGAGAGTATAAATGCGGGATGTCTGGCCCCCCTTCGAGTAGAGAGTAGCAAGGTGAAGCCACGCGGTCTTAACCGTCTCATCATGGCGTATGACAGGAAGACATTCATCAGAGAGGCTGTTAGCCAACCACGTGCGGACAAGCGCATCACTAGCATCCCAGTCATCAAATTCAGCAGAGTCTGGAGGAGGAGGGTCATCAGTGAGATGATGACGTTTGCGCTGAGAGCAAAGAAGAATGGTGAAGGAAACACTCCAATCCGGATAATTGGAGCCAACAAGTTTAGAAACCGTGCCAAGGTTGCCAGAGGAAGTGGGATACGGGGTCGGAGTGGCGATAGGAGTAGTGGTAGTCGAGGTTTCAGAAAGAGCCATAGGAGAAAAATAACTAGAAGCCGCGCGGTTAAAAGGCAAGCCGTGCGGATAGAAACCAGCGAGAAGCCGCACGGTAAAAAAGGACAAGCCGCGCGGATAGGAAGAAGAGGGGCTGCGGCGGTCACGATGTCAGACACCAGCGGCCAGAGAGACCACGACCAAGCCGCAGATCCAAGAAGGGATAGAAGTCGAACGGCTAGAAGATAGTCCGCTCGAACAGAAGGGAGGAACAAACAAGGCGAAAAAGGAAGCAGATCGCAGCAATCAAAGTAACAGGTCTCTGTGACTGATAGGCAGGACAGGGCGCAAGCAGGCTGAAGAGACAAGCCGCGAGAAGAAGGGACAAACCGCGCGGACAGGGCGCAGAGAATCAGCAGGAGAAGATCGAGTCCTCTGATACCATGTTAAAAGTAGCGAACCAACAACTAGAGAGCGAACAAATGACTAGAAAACAAGCCAGAACTTTGAATAATTGAAATTTTTATTATCCAAAAAGATATCATTTACAAAGGTATGGCCTCCCTTTTATAGAATGGAGGAGAGATGATAGAATACAAACTAACAATGTGGGACTAAAGCTATACAACAGTTCCGAGCGGCTAGAATTAACAGACCGGAACAGTCCGCGCGGTTAGACAATATTCTAACCGCCCGACAATACCAGAAGCAGGAGAGAGATGCGGTTGGAGACCGCTAGACCGCCCGGTTTCCAACCCGCCGGAGATGAACCGTCAGACCGCGAGACACCACAGCAATAGTCTGGATATCAACCCGCCGGACACAAACTGCCAGACCGCCCGGTCTACAACCTGCCAGGCTCAAACCGCCAGACCGCCCGGTCTCATCCTTCGACACTACCCAAGTATAAAAGCGTTGAGTGAAGAAGGATCACTCAACGCCCTATCGGAGAATTCAGCTAAGTCAAGAAGCGTTGAGTGTAGAAGGTTCACTCAATGCCTTCATTCTGAAATTTTATACAATTTCGTAAGCGTTGAGTTCAGAAGGTTCATTCAACACCTACAGTCAGGATAACTGCTAAGTCTAGAAGCATTGAGTGATAAAGGTTAACTCAATGCCTTCAACTAGAAAAATTTTGTTAAGTGAAAATGCGTTGAGTGATGAAGGTTCACTCAACGCCTTATCAGTTAAGTTATCAAAGGCAACAAAATTGAGTTATGAAGGCTCACTCAATGCCTCAGAAGTTAGAGAGTTATTCGGCTAAGTGTTTTTGCATTGAGTGAAGACTTACCACTCAATGCTTCATCAGTTAACACTTAAAGTTCAGATGCGTTATGTCTCAAGGCAACACTCAATGCCTCTATACGTTGAGTCATAAGACTTTACTCAATGCCTATGCAGATAGTATGGTGAAAGTTGCTAAGTCCACAAGCACTGAGTCATGCTGACGTCATACTAAATTCAAATGAAGTTGGTTTTGCGCGCTAAAGGACAAATGGAACCACATGCTTTCTACAGAGCAGTTAATGGTAAAGCTACTTTACAGCTTCCCATACTCTTATCCATATGGATAAAAGAGCCGTTGTACTGCGAGATATAAAAGTTGAAATAGAGAAATTAAAAAGAAAAGTTTTTGAGATTCAAGAGAGATTGTCATTCTTGTTGGAAAAAGTGGTGAAATCGAAAACTCTCAAAAGACTTAAGCAAGAACTCGAACCCTAATTTTTTGCAAGGGTTAGTTAGCAGAGCACTCATTATTGTTGTTGTTCTTCTTAAAGACTGTTGCATTCAACACAAACATTCTCAAGCTTGAAGGAGCGGAGCTCTACAACAGATCTTCTCAGCACAAGCAGAGCAACCTTGAAGATTTACATTCTTATTACTGTGAAGAGTTAGGGCTATTTCTACATAATCCAGGAAGTTGTCTCAGAGATTTATTTCTCCAAAGTCAATCACCACAAAATCTTATTCACACTATAGGATCGCTGTGTGATCTGAGTTGTAAGCCTATATTATAAAGGCTGAGTGGTTGGATCTATTATCTCTAAGTGAGAAGTATCCAGGAGTGGATCTGAGGTTGGATCTTGAGGGATCTAAGGTAGGAGATTTGGTGTATCTCTGAGAGGTAGGTCTGATTTGCCTGAGGTAGGAGTGGCTTAACTCTGAGTGTAGGGTTTCTATGCCTGAGGTACGACTGTATTCAGTCTAAATTATAGGAGTGAGATTCACTCTGAGTTGTAGATCCTAAGGGATCTGAGGTGTAAGCTCAAGGATCTGAGGATATAGAAGAAGTTAACCGAATCTAGCTCACTGCTAGATAAGTAGAGGGGTAAACTAGATGTACCCTAGATAGGGAAACCACTATAAAATCTTGTGTGTTATTGTGATTCTTGAAAGCTAACAACTAACTCTAACACACACCAAACTCATAACTTTAAAAGATTCTCAAGATCCAAAACAAACCTATTCACCCCCTCTAGGTGTATAACTACCCTTAAATAAAGACTTTCAAGTGATATCAAAGGGAGGTTGTTCAAAAAGGACTTAATAGTCTGAACAAGATCTCCAAGGGTACAAGAAGCTTATCTATATGGCCTCAAGTGAGAACCACAAGGAGTTGGATTCTATAAAACTTCCTATTTGTAGGAAGGATAATTTTTGAATCTAGAAGGAGAGGGTAAGGCTGTTCATGGAAGCCTCAGACCCTAGGATATACATAATTGTTCAAGAGGGACCGTTCATTCCCATAAAGGTCTCTACTATAGATATCAATATCTAAACTCCTAAGAAATACACTGAGATGACTAAGGATGAAGTAATTCTGGTCACTATAGACAAAAGAGCTCAAAATATTATTATAAGTACCATAGATGATTCTACATTCCAGAACTTAGTCCACTACAGAACTGCTAAAGAGATATGGGATTATCTAATTGTGTATATGAAAGGGACAGAGCAAGTGAGGAATGACAGGAAATCCATCCTGAACTAGCAGTATGAGGCCTTCAAGCAAGGCAAGAAAGATTTCATAGTTGATTGCAATGAAAAGTTTTTCTAGATTGTGAACAATCTGATCACCTATGGCAAATAGTTCATAAATTACGAGCTAAATGACAAGTTCTTGAGATCCCTCAATAAGGAATGGGATATCAAAATCTGTGTCATCAGGGAGGTTGATAACCTGGCCAACTTTTGAAATCTAAATTCCGCTTCTATGGAGTTTGAACCCATGGGGAAGGGGTGACCGCACACTTACTTCTCCCTTGCGAGCTTGAACGAACAAAGACTTAGAACCAGAACCGATCCAAGGCTCCAGAACGGAGGTCCCACCACACACTCAGAAGATCTTAGAGCGCTTCCCCTCCTTATCCTGTACTAAGCTAAGGGCGCCTCAGAAAGCACTAGAAGATCAAAGAGTAAGAAGATTGGAATGCTTGAAAGCTTGCCATCTGAGGTACCCCCTTGGGTCTATTTATAGTTTTAAAATTCTGATCAAAAATTGGGAGGCTCCGTTATTCTAAATAGCTATATGCAGCCAAAAGTGTTTTGCCAAAAGCCAAACTCCGTTGTTCTAGAAGGTTATTTACAGCCCTACAAGGAGGTCCCAGTAATTTTATCTCTGGACCCCACCGGGCGAGTGATCCATAAAGGCACCATTTGCTTGAAGGGCGAGTGGCAGGAGATGCACTCACCTCCTCAAGATTCTCTGAAGAGCGAATGCCCACCAGACAACCATTCGCCAGATTTGGCGAGAACTCTTCCTGCGCGTTAAAGCGCGAGGCCTGGGTGAGTGCTCGTTGAAGATCGCACTCGCATGAGGGTCCATCCGCCTCTACTACCTCTTTGAATCTATGTGAATGCTCCCTTTTGGTGATGGGCGAGTGCATGCCAGCCTTCCTCACTTGCCAACCTTGTATTCTTGGTCTTGAACATCCTTCAATGCCTTGAACCTGCTTGAGAGGTCCCGCTCAGCGAATTTGGGGTTGTACACAATCCACGCTCTTTACAAGCTTTCGCAAAGCTCGAAAAGAATCATCCAAACCCAAGTATTTGTTGAGTGCTTGCTGACTTTGAAGAGAATCTTTGGTGGGCCCCTCCATGGTTCTATAAATATTCTAATAGGGGCAGAGGCTTTTTTTCCCTTCTCAACTTTCCCGATTCTCGCCTCCACTGCAATATCGCTCTCAAAGGAAGCTCTAAATCGCCTCAACGCTGTCCGTACTAAGGACAAAGCCTTGATGGGCTCATTCACCCTTAGATTACACGCAAAGTCCCTGAATCGTCCCTGAAGATTAAGAAAGCCAAAGTGGTCAGACGCGACCTAATCGGAGATGAGTCAGGCTCGCAGGAGCCTTCCTACTCCGAGATTCCTCTGGTATTCTCACTTGCTTTATACTCCTTGCTTGGGTAAAAATAGATGCTGACACTCTGCCTGCAGATTCCGCCGAAGGAAAAAGGAGATGGGGATGCGGGTGCTGAACCGCACTCACTCGGGATCGTTAATAGTGAGACGGCCCCCAAGATCACCTCTCTACACTGACCGAATGTTCCCCTGCGAGAAAAATGTAAGCCTTCTTCTGTGTTCTAGTCTTTCACCATCTAGCTCACCCGCCTTCTCTTTGAAGCTCCCCCTTTTGGAGCTATGGGATTAAGAGCTCCAATGCCAAGATTCCCTTCTCGCCAAACACCTGTGGATCTCGCCTTGAGCCTTCCGCCTCCAGTGGATACTATACCCAACATTCCTCTGCAGGTCAACACTTTTGCTGCTGAACCAACAACCTTTCACCTCGGGCTTGGGAAAGGGAACATAACATTCAACACTCCCTTCGAAGGGCGGCCTGACACTTCTCACTGACCTTTCGACAAGGATGCGAGTACCAGACCAGGTAACGAACCTTACTCGCTTTCCATAAAAGGCGTAAAAACCAGACACACCTAATACTATTTAATGCAAGCTTCCACGAGATATCGTCCACCGATATTCATATTGATAAGGAGGATATCGCCCCTCTTCCTTCTCCGGATTCGATTATCGAGTACTTAGGTGACCCGAAGGATGCCAAGGGGATGAAGCGGCAGCTGGCTGAGATACTTCAGAAGCAATCCCTACTACTGTGTGAGATGGCCAACCGAGTGCAGGAGAACCAGGAGTCTGTCGAGGAGCGACTTATAAGCTTAGAAAACAACTATATACAATTGATCGCCAATCTGGGGGGAGAAGTTGGCGGCATGACAGACTACCCCGTCATCCACATCACGAGAGCCAAGGATCAACTACACCTTGCTCAGCGGGAACTTCAAACCATTCGCTCCCTTCATTATGCTCGTGCAATGTCTGGGGAGGGAAGGAGAGGCCGGGGATGGTGATAATGTGCATGGTGGGCCTATCGACACTCGCCTTCCCGCTCTAGTTTTGTTTTATTTGAGCTATATAATAATGACTGCCGACCCTTATGCAGAGTAAGGATGATGTGTTGTGACTGTGTATTCTTTGATCTCACTTTACTTTTTTGCCATTTATTCTTTCTGTTCCCGCATATGTTTTTACTTTTGATGTCATTTATGCTTAGAACAATAACGTGAGTGAGGGGGTGCAAGATCTCGCCAGGGTCCAAGACTGAATCTGAGGCGAGATCTAACAAATATGTTATCTGCACTTTTCATGCATGAGCCCTTTCCCGCCCAAAATTTATATAAATAGACACTCACCTACCACGCTAATTATCGCATTCAATAACCTTTAAATCTCTCGTCATCATTCTTTCTATTACACTTGCCTCCTTTCTTTCTTTTCCCTTTCTAGCGAGATGATAGGGGATACTGAAGGGCGAACCAAGTGCGTTGCTGCATTCACCGATTAACCATTCATGAACTGCAACCTATCCAAAGAGGAGTATCATTCGCTCATGAACCTCTACGCAATGCAGGGCTTCACCGTACGACATCCGGGGAAAGATGAGTCGATAAACAACTTCTTTACCTATGAACTCGCCATTCCTGTCGAGCATTTCGAAGTGGGGCTTCGTATCCCCATTTGGTCTGAGATCCGCCAAGCCCTCCTCTATTTTGGCGTTGTTCCCGCGCAGCTCAACCCCAACTTCATAGCCCTACTAGTCGCATTCGCTTGTTACCTACGATCAGAGCAAATGGAATTCAGCCTACCCGTCTTCCACAAACTATTCAACTTCCGCTCCAAGAGGGACTGGGTCGCGTTCTTCTCTGGAAAAAACCTTAAGGCAAAAGGTCTCGCCTACAAAAATCATAACTGGGTCAAGAACTTCATCTTCGTCTCTGGTGACTTTGGCAACCTCCCCCTCTCACTCGTCCAACAGGAAGAATCTATATACCGCCCTCGCAGCCTCGGCGGTCATGATTCCAAGCTTCACAAATTCTTCCTTGGGAAGGAATTCGACGTTCCCTTTCTGAGGAGGAACGTCGACACGCTTCATCCAGTTCTCGTCGGGGAAGGTAGTTCTCGCATTCATTTAATTTTAAGGATTACATGATTTGGAATTTTTCTAACTTACGATACCTGTGCAGTGGTGCGAGATCTCCATCTCAAACCTCCATTTGCTTGCCGCACTGCACTCGCTTTTGAGATGACACACACCGAGGCTGTCGTTGCGGCCTGCAGAGGCCCAACAAAATCGTTGTCGGGATCAAGCGGTCGGTAGAGAAAGCCTGACACTTCCCCTTCTCCACCACCTCCTAAGAAGCAACAAAAAAAAGTTCTCGCCAAGTTCAAGGAGATCGCCTCATATTTCCCTGCGAGTGCTGCTAGAGAGACTGTAGAGAAGGAAGTGTGCGAGGTTGGTGGGACCTCGGCAGCAAAAGAGAAACCCAGGCCTAAGGATCATAGGAACTTTTTCCTGGACGAGAGTGTATTGGATGATGCCGACGAGACTCTACTGGTATGGGACCGGGAAGACAACAGGGCTTTTATCTCCACTGTACTCCCCTCCTGGCAAACGAGCAAGATGGTCTCGGGCTAGGCCTATGCACTTGTATTCGGCATGTATGGTCGGGACAACGCCACTTACTATGATACAGAGCTGATGAATTCACTCGCCTACGAGAGATCGTGAGCTCAGTTCATCTCCATCATGCTCGCCCATATGTCACCCCTCCACGACATCCGCCTCTCGCGACAGCTGGTGGATGTAGTGATCCGCTTTACTCCCCTCCTGGCAAGAGGGCGAGATGGTCTCGGGCCAGGCCTATGCACTCGCATTCAGCATGTATGGGCGGGACAACGCCGCTTACTACGATACAACGTTGATGAAGTTCTCGTACTAACCTTTGATTGTTCTGTAGGATGCCGTGATTAACACCAAAAAGGACGCGCACATTGCCCAGCTCGAGGAGGAGAACTGGAGAATAAGGGATGAGAATCAACAATGGATCGATTCGCTGGTCCCTCCCGTCTCGAGCAAAAGGAAGAAGGCTCTATTGTACATGCCACATGAGATTGAGCTGATGATGCAGGAGAATGATCTTGCTGCGACGAGGCACTCGCTCTAGGTGATGAGGGAGGCTGGATTCTTGAACAGCGATGGAGAGAAGGTGATGACCGAGATCTTATTCCCGGAACTCTTTCTGCCCATCCCAGAACCAGAGGACACCCCTGATGACATCTATGGCGAGAGCGAGCAGTCAGCATCATCGCCCTAAAGCTCTCTCATTCTTGCTTTTTCCTTGTAATTTCTTTTTTCAGGCTCCGCCTCTTGCGAAATGTAACTATTCCTTGATAACATGAAAACAAAGTTTTGTTATGAAATTTCTTTTTTTTATCCGCGCTTTTATTTTGAATGCACTGCTATGCGAAAACACGTTCGTCTCGTGCTTCCTCTTAAAAAGTCCATGATCACGATATCTCGCAAGACCATATACTTACTTCCCGCTGCGTCAATCTGGTAAATCACCGATTTTGCTAATTCGATGTATAGTGCTAGATCTCGCATCGTTCTCGCCCAATGGGCTCACGCGTGATGATAGATTTTTACTTCAAACTTGCTGCCTAGGATATAGTTCTCGCGATGTTCCCGCCTCATAGGCTCACGTGCATACAAAATCATAGCCAAGACTTTGCGCTGTTCTCGCCACATAGGCTCACGCGCAAATGGGACAACTTTTGAGAACAAGCTTTGAACACTCGCATTCGCCTGTACACTTCCCCCTACCCTTGGCATTTTCCCGAAGTTTTACCTTTGACTGCCTTTTACTGGCTGGCGAGATCCCTGTTCGGTGAGATCTCCTTGAAGCTTTGAATTTCCTCCCAAAATCCTCTAGATTTCGAGCCTCTCTGGTTGAGATGAGCAGCCCAGGACTAGATTTCAAGGCATTTTGCAATGTCTCCTAAGGGCCCAACTACCCTATTAGCTAGGTGAAAGCCTGACAATGGAAGCAACTCAAGACTTAGCTCCATAGCAACCACCATGTCCACCGAGGACCCCTGCCCTGCCAGCTAGATGAAAGCCTAATAAAGGGAGAAGCTCAGGATCTGGGTAGACTCTCTTGAGTGACATCCAGCCCTACCAGCTCGATGAAAGCCTGACAGTGAGATCTACTCGGGGTCTGGATAGACTCTCTCGAGTGATATCCAACCCTGCCAGCTAGATGAAAGCCTGGTAGCGAGATCTACTTGGGGTCCGGGTAGAATCTCTCGAGTGACATCCATCCCTGCCAGTTAGATGAAAGCCTGGTAGCGGGATCTTTTCGGGGTCCGAGTAGACTCTCTCGAGTTACATCCATCCCTACTAGCTAAATGAAAGCCTGACAGCAGGATCTGCTAGGGGTCTGGGTAGGCTCTCTCGAGTGACATCCAGTCTTGTCAGCTAAATGAAAGCCTGACAGCAGGATATGCTCGGGGTCTGGGTAGGCTCTCTCGAGTGACATCCAGTCCTGCTAGCTAGATGGAAGCCTGACAGCGAGATCTGCTCGAGGTCTAGGTAGGCTCTCTCGAGTGGCATCCATCCTTGCCAGCTAGATGGAATCCTGGCAGCAGGATCTGCTCGGGGTCTGGGTAGACTCTCTCGATTGACATCCAGCCCTGCCAGCTAGATGGAAGCCTGGCAGCAGGATCTGCTCGAGGTCTGGTCAGACTCTCTCGAGTGATATCTAGCCATGCCTATTAGATGAAAGCCTGACAGTGGAATATGCTCGGGGTCTACTTTACGAACATGGCATGTCACAATTCTATTGTAAGAAGAGCTGAAAGACCAAGAGATTTCATATTTATTAAAGGGATTCACGTACATGATTCATGGGTAGAAATGCTTCAAGTCATCATCGCTCCAGGTGTGAATTAGGGTCTCGCCCTCCACATTTTGGAGGCGGTACCCTCCTGAACAAAATGCTTCTTTTACAATGTATGGACCCTCCTAATTGGGGTTGAGCTTTCCCATGGCAGCTTATCTTCCTACTACATCCACCTTTTCAAGACCAGGTCCCCTTCCGCGAACTGTTTGATCCGTACATGCTTGTCAAATTACTTAGTCATCCTCTGTTTGATCACTTCCTACCAGATGACAGATAGATCGCGCAACTCTTGCACCATATCCAGGGAAAGCCGCAACTCATCCTCGTTCTCGGTCGGCCACTCTTCTCTGTCTTCCTCTACATCAACTACCTGAGGTGTCTGGACCTCAAACTCTATGGGGAGCATTGCTTCATAGCCATGGGAGAGCTTGAAGGGGGTCTCCCCCGTAGATGTATTGGGAGTAGTCCTCAGGGCCCATAGGACCGAAGGGCTGTTCCACCCAGCTCCCTTCAAGTTTTCCATCTTATTCTTTAAGAGATTCACGATGATATTGTTCACCGCCTCCACCTTCTCATTTCACCTAGGATGATGGACCGACGCGAACCTGAGATCAATCCCAAGTCGGCCACAGAAGCTGATAAACTCGGCGTTGGCAAACTACGACCCAATGTCCGTAACAATGGCCTGAGGCAATCTATTCTGGCAGATGATCTCCCCCCACATAAAGTTTCTGATTACCTGGGAAGTCACCTTGGTTAGCGCCTTCACCTCCAACCACTTAGAAAAATAATTAATCATGACTAGCAAGAATCTCCTCTGCACACTAGCCTGAGGGAAGGGTCCTACCAGATCCATTCCCCAGATGGCGAAGGGCCAGGGTGCTGTGATGCTCCTGAGCCGCTGAGCTGGCAGTACTTGGAGGGGGGAGAATAATTGTCACTTGTGGCATTTCTTTGTGAACTTAGCGGCATCCTGGCTCAGGATCGGCCTAAAGTTCCCTTGCCTATCTATCCTCCCCTCCATGGTTCTGTTCCCCGAGTGGCTACCGCATTCTACAGAATAGATTTCTTCTAAAATCCTTTGAACTTCTCCCTCTGCTAAGCAACGTGCAAATAGTCCCGAGAGGGTCTTTCTATACAACTGACCGTCGCGCAAGAAGTAATATGCTGACTTGTGCTTAAAACAATTTTTGTTCATGCCTTCCGAGAACTCCCCTGTGGATAGGAAGGTTGCAAAAGGATCCATTCACGAGGGGAGTTGGTCCACCACCATCAGCTCTCTCTCTCTCTCTCCGATGGAAGGGCGGAATGGTCGGTGATAGTACCTCCCACTCGTGGTCCACGCTTGGCCAATTGATCCACCTATTCCTTTTCCTCCCGCGACACATGTCGGATGGAGAACGTTTGAAACATGCCAATGATCCTCTTTACCTTGGCTAAGTATAATTGGAGAGTAGGCTCCCTTGCCTTGAACTCCATGTTGATCTGATAGGCCACCACCATGGAATCCGTGATCACTTCCACATCATGTACCCCAGATCCCTGGCCAGACGCAACCCTGCTATCACTGCTTCATACTCTGCTTGATTGTTGGTGATGGAAAAATGGATGACCATTGTTTACTCAATCTTTGTATCTTGTGGGCTCTCCAAAAGCACCTCTACCCCTAGGGAATGCCTCCCCGATGCGACATCCACCTTCACCCTCCAAGGCACCGGACGAGTGAGCTCTACCTTCGCCACCTCAACCACATAATCAGCTAGGAAGTAAATCATTGTTTGGGCCTTGATCGAGAGGTGGAGAATAAATGATATATCAAATTCACTCAGCTCCACCGACCATTTCGCCAACCTTCTTGAATGCTACACCCCCTCAAAGATGTGGCAGAGGGGATGGTCAGTCACTACTCGAATGGAGTGTGCCTGGAAGTAGGGTCTGAGCCTCCGGGCCGAGATGACCAATGTATAGGCCAACTTCTGTAAAATCGGGTATCTGAGCTCTACCTTCCTCAAGATCCATCTCATGTAATATATTAGTAGCTTCTTTCTCCCTTCCTACTGGACCAGGACGGAGCTCACGGCCTTAGTCCCAATCCCAAGGTAGAGGGACAGACCTTACCCCTCCTTTGGTCCTTGGAGTAGAGGAGTCTGGGTCAACTGCCTCTTCAAGGCTTGTAAGGCTCCCTCGCACTCATCGACCATTCAAACTTCTGCCCCCCCAGTGCTTTGAAAAAATTAGAGCACTTCTCTCCCGTCCAAGAGAGGAACCGACTCAATCCTTCCAGCTTCCCTATCAGCTGCTTGACCTCTTTGGCTTTCCTCGGCGACCCTAGCTCCATGATTGCCTTAACCTTATCAGGGTTGGGCTCGACTCCTATTTCCGCAGTGTTGGAGTAATTCGCCAGCAGGACACGTGTGTGTGGGACCGACCCCGTGACTTTCCCCATCGCATTCCTGGTCTGGGTGTTGACCCCGGTGGGCCCCCTGTGGCGGAATGGGTGAGCGCTGCGAGCGATGTGGGACTAATCCCAATCACAGGACCGCGGGGATATTCCGCCATAGGGGGCCCACCGGGGTCAACACCCAGACCAGGAACGCGATGGTGAAAGCCACGGGGTCGGTCCCACATACACGTGTCCTGCTGGCAAATTACTCCAACACGCAGGGTGCCGAAGGTCTCCTCTATGTCCTGGATGTGAGAGTCCACATCCAGACTCTTGATCATGAGATCATCTACGCACACCTCCTGGTTCCTCCCCTTCTGCTCTTGGAAGACCCAATCCATCATCCTTTGATATATTGCCCCTGTATTTTTTAGCCCAAAGTGCATCATATTGTAGCAGTAGCACCCATCCCTAGTGATGAAGGAGATATCTTTTATATCGGGCGGGTGCATCCTGATCTAATGATAACCTGAAAAAGTATCTAAAAAACTCATTACAGAAAAACCGATGGCTGAGTCAACAAGTGCGTCAATCTGAGGCAAGGGGTAACAATCTTTAGGACATGATTTATTAAGAAGAGAAAAATCTACACACATCCTCTAGCAGCGCTCTCCTTTTTTAACCATTACAACATTGGAGACCCAACCAAGGTACTGGATCTCGAACACGAGTCCGGCCTTGAGGAGCTTGCCCACCTCCTCTCTGATGGGCTCGACCAGCTTGTCTACGATAGACCTCTTCTTTTGCTGTATGGGGCGGGCCTTTGGATCCAGGTTGAGGCGGAGACAGGCGATGTCCGCATCAATCCTCGGCATGTTTGTCGTGCTCCATGCGAAGATGTCGACATTCTTTTGGATGCACTCCAGCATCCTCTCCTGGTCCTCCTAGCTCAGCCCTCCGCTGATCCACACCTTTTCCACCCTGCCTTCTCGGGTGAGAACCTCCATCTCCACCACCTCCTCTATAGCTTCCAACCAGGACTGCTCCTCCCACTCTCTAGCAGCCCCCTCGCCTGGAGTAAGAACTCCCTCCTTAGCTTCTTCCATGAGCATCCTCGGCCGGCTCTTCCAGAACTTCTTCCACCATCCCTTCCCAGGTGCGGACTTCTTCCTCCACCACCTCCATCTCTTTGGCTGCTTCTCCAGCTTCTTGCCTGAAAACTTCCTCCATCCTCCTCTCCATCTCCTCAGCCTCCCCTTGCTAGGAGATAGCGTTGACGGCCATGACATAGCACTCCCTTGCCACCTTGGGGTCTCCGCAGACCCGGACATGGATGCCTTCAACATTGAAATTCAAGCACTGATGGAAGGAAGAGGCTACGCAGCGGAAAGTGCTGATGAGGGGCCATCCGAATATGGCATTGTAACTGTTAAGGGCATCCACGATGATGAACCTACAGTTTCTGGACTGCCCCTAGAGTAACATGGAGTCCCACTCCTCCTTCCATCTCCTTCCTTTCTCCAGAAAATCCAAACAGAGGCCCATCCGAGGCCAACACCCTCCTGGCCTCCACCTTCATCGCATAAAACACCTTCTTGAAGATACCATTGATCAAGCTCCTGTTATCAATGAGGATCTGAGAGACGGTAAAATTTTCGACCGCGTCCTGGATCACCAATGCATCGCAAAATGGATCCTCATGATCCTGCATGTCCTTTCTCGAAAACATAACCTTCTCCTCTGAGGGTGGGACTAGGGATGTGGAGCTGATGCTTCGACGGTACATGGTATGGATGCTTGTCTTATGGGCGGCCTCAACTCCCACCCCCGTGGATCACTCTAATCCCTCCACGGCCTCCGACATCGGCCCGGTCCTCACACCTATCTTCCTCTGCCCCAGGTAGGACTTCCTCAATCCGCACTTCCTAGAGGGGTTGCTATTGTTGCTCCCTATTTCCTCTCATCTCAAGGAACTCCGGGAACGTGACCGTGGCATGGCCCTCCTCCTGATGGAAGTTCCAATAGGGCAGCTCCTCCATTACTCCTTGCCTTCTCCTCTGCCGGGCTCTCCTCCTCCTCCCCAGGGCTATTATCATAGCCTGATGTTGATCGGGGAGAGGAGGCCTCTGGCCCTGCCTCCAGCCTAGAGGGTAGAACTGACCCTGGCCCCCCTAGAGGTTGTCTCATACATGGAAACCTCCCACTAGCCCTAGTCTTGCCACTCTTGTTGCCTCCAACCGAGCTTATTTTTCGGCTCCTAGCACCCCCACCTCAGCTGCTGATGATGCTGCTACTACTCCCTCTGCTTGGGCTCGGGCCTCCGCACCTCCTGGACCTAGCTTGCAACCTCTCGGCTCCTCCTCTGCGGCCCACCTAGCCAACTTCCTCGCGAACTCGGGGTTTGACGCCTCTATGTCGACTTCCCTTATTGTCCTCTCCATCAGCTCCTCGAAGGAGAGAGGCGGCACCATCTTCAGCTCCATCCTGAAGAATCCCTGTTGCATCCCCAAAGTGAAGGACATCATCAAGGTATACCCTAACATCTCTTAGACCTGGAGGACCTCCTCTTGGAACCATTCCACGTAGCTCCCCAGGGTCTCGTTCACCCCCTGCTTGATGTTGAACAGAGACTCAGATTCTTTCTTCCTCTTCTTGAAAGTGATGAACCTCAGCATAAACCCCCAGCCAGGTCCTCGAAGCAGTAGATGGAGCTAGCTGGAAGCTGGTGGAACCAATCTCTTGCCTTCTCCTTGAAGGTGATGGAGAAGAGCCTACACTTGAACGCATCCGACATCTTTCAGATCGAGACCACATCCTCGAACTATTAGATGTGTTGGACAAGGTCATCCTTCCCGGTGTAGTAGGCCATCTCCGGCTCGCGAAACCACTCTGGAACTGGGGTGGATGAGACCAACTCACTACAGGGGATTCCACCAATCATCAGGCGAGCCGGGAAAGCCGGGAGATCTCACGCATTGATCTCGCCAACCCCACCCGCACTTGACAAGCCAGGGAACAGAACTCGCCCTGGGGGATCTCGCTCGCCCCCCTCTGTAACTTTCTTCCCAAGTTTCCTGACCTAGGCTTTCTCGCCCAAGGCTGGGGCTGCGGCAATTGGGGTAGCTGGGGTCGAGCATTCGGTGCACGTACCGAGTGTGAACATGATGAGGTTCCACATCTCCTATCAAAAATCCTCGAACATCCCGAGGGTGGCGAGAGGGGGAGGGGGTGGCGAGTTGGCCTTGTCAGATCCCTATCCTTCACCTCCAGTCATCGAACTCACCAAATATTTTTGGTACTGATCACTCTCCACGCTCACTGCACCAAAATGTTGAAACTGAAATTCATCTTATATGGAGTTCGAACCCTTGGGTAAGGGGTGACCGCACACTTACTTCTCCCTAGCGAGCTTGAATGACCAAAGACTTAGAACTAGAATTGAGGCTCCAGCACGGAGGTCCCACCACACACCCGAAAGATCTTAGAGTGCTTACACTCCTTAGCCTGTGCTGAGCTAAGGGAACCTAAGAAAGTACTAGAAGATCAGAGAGTAAGAAGATTGGAATGCTTGAAAGCTTGCCTTCTGAGGTACCCCCTTGAGTCTACTTATAGTTTTAAAAGTATGGCCAGCAAATAATGAGGCTTTGATGTTCTAAACAGCTATATGCAGCCAAAAGAGGTCTACCAACAGCCAAATTCCGCTGTTCTGGAAGGTTATTTGCAGACCTACAAGAGCGTCCAAGTAATTTTATCTCTGGACCCCACCGGGTGAGTGTTCCATGAAGACACCATTCCCCTGAAGGGGCGAGTGCCTGGAGATGCACTTGCCTCCTCGAGATTCTCTAAAGAGCGAATGCCCATCTAGAAACAATTTTCCATACTTGGCAAGAACTCTACATGCGCGTTAAAGCATGAGGCCTGGGCGAGTACTTGATGAGGATCGCACTCGCCTGAGGGTCCATCCGCATCTACTACCTCTTTGAATCTATATGAAAGTTCCCTTTGGGCACTGGGAGAGTGCGGGCCAGCCTTACTCACTCGCTAACCTTGTATTCTTGGGCCTGAACATCCTTCAATCCCCTGAACCTGCTTGAGAGGGGCTGCTCAGCAAATACGGGATTATACACCAACACTCTACCCAAAAACCTGTTTGGGAAGCTGCTATCTAATGAGCTGTAGCTGAAATCCAGAAAAGCAGAGGAAGATGCTGCAAGAACCCTTAATAGAGAGAAGACAGTGGTCTTCAATGCTGAAGCCATAAGAAGGTGCAGGGAAAAGACTCCTTCTCCACCAAGGAGAGCTGCTAAGTTAGAGGGCTCAGATCCCAACACCTCAGGCAATTAACTGTCAGATGGAGAACTTACCTTGTTCTCCAAATAGTTCAAGAAGATGTTGAGCAGGAGAAGATAGTGAAAGAATAAGGGCTCTTCTAGCTCTAGCTCAAGAATGCCACATACTAACATGGAGAAGTCCATAAAAAACCCCTCTAGGGAAAGGTATGATTCTAAACAGAAAAAACATTTTAAGACTAGTGTTGTTTGTTATTGTTGCAACAAATCTTGACATGTCATTGCTGATTGTCCAGTCAAAAGGAAGGAGAACAAGAAACCAGATGAAAAGAAGCATTATAAGGACAAGAAGGCTGAAAAGAGTTTCTTGAAAACCTGCTTGTCAGATAGTGATTCTGAATATTCAGAATTAGAAGAAGAAGAGGCATATATTGGTGTCATTTCTATTGAAGAGAAGGCTTATCTTCTTGGTACCATAATAGGCATCAGGGTGCCACTGCCCTCAGTTGATAGTGACTGTGAAGGTTATGAAGAATTCAGCCTCATGGCTCTAACTGAATATAATCAGGACAATTCTATTCCTGATGATGTACTCTCTTCCCAACTCTCCTTTTGTCTATGAGACTAGATCAGACTTCGAGACATCCACTTCATCCTATGAGGATGATGGATAAGAATTTGAAGAGGATGTCAAACAATTGATTGATAAGTATGGTGTTATCCTGGAAGATTTGAATAAGAGCAAGAATCTTGTCAAGAGACAAGCTGAAAAGATTACCTCGCTATAACAAGCCACTTCCTTACAATCTGAGTCAGCTTCCAAGCTAGCCCAGATGAGGAGGGAAGTCAGCCAGTTAAAGACAATCTCAATCATCCATGTAGTCACAATTATCCAGAAGAACAAGATAATTAAGGATCTTGAAGAGAAGCTCCTCAAAGAGAGGATGCTAGTTGCTGAGTTTTCTAAGCCCAAGACAGTGTTGTTACTAATTGACTCTTTCTACTCTCAAAATAATAAGAGGGGATTGGGGTTCAAGTTGAATACTAGAACTACCCATTACAAAGGGAAAGGCATGGCTCTAGTTGTGCCTCATACAACCTTTTAGAAGGTTATTCTCCCTTCTAATAGGTATGACCATGGCATTATGTATGGTTGCTAAAAGAATGAAAATTCTTCCTATAAGAGCTTTAATGCTACTTCCAATGGAAGACGAAAGGGTATGAGATTGATTGCCCTAAAGGCTCCTCATAAGGAAATTCAAATGGCCCATCACGGACTATTTGTGTTTGGTGATCCTGCACCCACTCTTAAGGGTAAGGCAGTTGCCACCCCTTATGCTCCCTCCAAAAAAGTAAGATTGTGAGAAACACTGTTAGCAAGTCTCACTTGGCAATTAATTTCTGATGACATCAACACCATGTCAACTACAAAGAAGACATCTGTTGGTGTAAATAAGAATAAACCTAGTGTACTTACTGGTAGACTTACCTTCAGTCAAATTCTTGCTGAAAGGAATAAAAAGAAGGCCATTGTTCTCCCTTCCTAACAGATAAAGATAGATGGCTTACACACATCAAAGGCTATTCAGAAGAGGAGATACAATATCTATGAGTGTTGGTGTTGTGGCACTGTGGGTCACTTTGTCATAGACTGTTGGCACGACCCAAGTGTGCCGAGGGCAAAAATGAGTCTTCCTATAAGGTCTTCTACAGGTAGATATAGCCATTTTCAAGCTAACATGAACCAAGGACCCAAACCCTTTTGGGTTCTTAAGATAAATTAACCTTGTGATTGCAGGTAAGTCCAAGTACCCATCAGATGCCAATATGGTACTTGGATAGTGGTATTTCTAGACACATGTCTGGAATAAGGAGCCATCTAAAGGATTATACTCTAGTGAGGAATGGACCTAAAGTCATCTTCGGAGGTTCAAATAGAGGAGTTATCGAAGGCTATGGTATGATTACCAATGGCATATTCTCCATTACAAAAGTAGATTATGTAGAAGGATTACAACACAATCTGATTAGCATAAGCCAACTCTGTGATATTGGCTATATCATTGTCTTCCACAGGAATAAGTGTTTGATAAAAAGGTGAAGTGACTAAGAGGTCATTTTGACAGACACTAGGAGTGAAAATATTTACAGCTTAAATTTCCTATGTTTAGATTCAGACTCTCCAGTGTGTCTTATTGTAAATGAGAAACTCTTATTATATGCAATAGCACAAGAGGCTTTTTCACTTGAATTATAAGGCAATCAACAAGCTCTTTTGCGAAGAGCTAGTCAAAAATTGACCCAATCTGAATTGCAGTAAAGAGGGCATTTGCTCTGCATGCCAAAAGGGCAAACATACAAAGGCCTCCTTTAAGAGTATTGGGGCCAATGATTCTGAGAGGTGTCTTTACCTCCTATATATGGACTTGTTTGGTCCTATGCCAGTTTATAGTCTAGGTAAGAAAGTCTACACTCTTGTGATGGTTGATGAATTTTCCAGATTTGCATGGGTGTTCTTTCATAAGAAAAGTCTGAAACCCTTGTTAGCTTTATGACCTTTGTTAGGAAAATTTCGAATGAAAAGGACTGTTCTGTCGTCAAAACTAGAAGTGACCATGATATAGAATTTTAATCTGAAGGCATGACAAGATTCTATGAAGAGCAAGGTATATTTCAGGATTTTTCTTCTCCAAAAACACCCCAGCAAAATGGGATAGTTGAGAGGAAAAATAGGACTCTCATAGAGGCTGGAAGGATATTGCTCAGTGACACTTCTCTCCCAGAATATTTCTGTGTTGAGGTAGTGAACACTGCTTGTAACATCCTGAATAAAGCCACTATAAATAAGTATCATAAGAAGACTCCCCATGAGATTATGAAAGTCAAAAAACCAAATCTTGCCTATTACAGAATCTTTGGAAGCAAATGCTTTGTGCTTAATAATGGGAATTCCTACTTGATAAAGTTTGCTGCCAAGTCCTATGAGAGAATTTTTGTTGGGTACAACAACGACAACAAAGCCTATAGAGTCTACAACTTGAAGAATCAAGTTGTATAAGAGCCTGTAAATGTAGTATTTGATGAGTCTACTATGATTCATAGTGAGTTGCCAAGCTGCTCTAGATCTACAGGTGTAAAATTGGAGTTGGGCAAGCTGAGCATCTATGATACTCCTCTTGCTGAACAAGCAGATGATGAGGGTGTGGACATTCTAGAAGAAGGTCCAGGTGACTTGGGCATAGATGAAGATCATCACGCTCCAGAAATTAAGGTTCAAAATGTTGTAGAAGGAATGCTAGCTGAAGCCAGACATCTGAGAGATGATCCTAGAAACTTGATCATTGCAGATGCAAGCAAAGGAATTACAATGAGGAGCAGAACCCTCAATGTAGCATTGTATTCAAGCTTTCTGTCTCAAGTTAAACCAAAGAAGTTTGAAGATGCCAACATAGATACGTTTTAGATTGTGGCTATGCAAGAAGAACTGAACCAGTTCAAGAGATGCAATGTCTGGAAGTTGGTTTCTAGACCTCATGGACATCATTGGAACTAAATGGATTTATAGAAACAAGATTGATGAGAATGGTGTTATAATCAAAAATAAAGCTAGACTGATTGCCAAAGGATACATGCAAGAGGAAGGTGTTGATTTTGATAAAACCCTTGCACCAGTTGCATGACTAGATGTTATAAGACTATTCCTTGCATATGATGCATACAAAGAATTTAAGGTCTACCAAATGGATGTTAAGTCAACTTTCCTCGATGGTGACTTAAAAGAGAAGGTCTATATTGAGCAACCCTCAAGTTTTGTTAACTCTAACTTTCCTGACTATGATTTTCAATTAAGAAAATCTTTGTATGGGTTGAAACAATCCCCTAGGGCATGGTATGAAACCATGTCTAGCTTTCTCATTGAGAATAAATTCTCAAGGGGAAGATAGACAAGACATTATTCCTATGGAAAGTCAAGGGCAAGATAAATTTTAGTTGTTAGCATGCACTTGAAACCCTGTCTAACTCGATGGTGTGAACATCCATATGTGGGTGGGGTCTAAGCTAGAGTTCTTAGAATCAATTGAGATATCTTAGTAAAACTAATGAGAATTGCTAGGCTAATGGACAAACCCGATAGTGTGAGCATCTATGTGCATGTGGGTCTTAGCTAAAGTTCTTAGAATCAGTTGGGATTCCTTTAGGGGTGTGAGTACCATAGTGCTCCGATGTGATGGTGTTGATGATGTGTTAGTTTTATACACATGATAGGGTGCCTTGGTTGAAACTTGATTTGCATACATGTTGTATTGATAGACCCCTTTTACTTCTTTCTTAACAATGAAACATGTTTGATGCCTGTGACATGTAGACTATTGGATTCTTATGTTATTTATATGTTTTATTTCATTTTGCATACGAAGTGCTAGCTTGGAGGGTAAGGTAAGTCACGGAGTCCGCTAGAACTGTCGGGAGGAGGGGTACGTATTGTTACGTAGTTATGGTCAGCCATGACTGGCCCTTTTTATACAGTTTCTTCTTTGTTGGTTTCAGGGTAAGGATTACAAGCTGGAGCTAACTCGCCGGGAAAAAGGCCTAAGCCTCATGAAGAGCTCCTCCTCTTGCATTAATATTTTCTTTTGGATAGTTCTGGTTTGCATGCCAAGGTAGCTTAGGGGATTTTCCATTCTTGTTTTGATATGATGTATTGGTTATTTTCCCTCTAGTATGGTAAGGCCATAGTGCTAGACCTCTTATATGTAGATGCAAATAACTTTTGGGTGGTTTTTTAGTGTTTCCACTATGTGTACTCAAGGTAGGTATTGGGAAAACTATAAGTACCTCAGTTGCTTTCCCGTTAAATGATAATCGGCAACACCCCACTAGCATGAGTTAGATCCTTCAATGGACTCCATAGGTACTAGGTCGCCAGAAGTATTCTTATAGGGGTCTGGGTGTTCTCATCTACATCCACCCCCAGTATTTGTCTATAAATAGGTCCTCATGTGTAACATGAATGGAACCTTGAAAAATTAACACTCCTCCCACGAAAAGTATACAACCTGTTTGGTCCGTTGATCACAATATCTCATATTTGAAGAAGGCCCACAAGTCAATAGTATACACATGTTTGTATTTGATATATGTTCTAGTTCAATATATGTAGGTTATCCTTTGTTCATTGATTAGACAAGTTATTAGAGTCAGAAGTTTGGTTAGAATCAAGACAAGATACTATAGAGAGACAAAAATTTGTCCAAGTCCACAAGCGTTGAGTGAGTACTCATCACTCAATACCAGAGGCCTAAAATAATTGGCAGAAGCTCAATCATTCAAAGCCTCAGTGGAGCTGGACTCAAATCTGGCTAAGTCCAGAAGCATTGAGTGAAGGTCATTCACTCAATGCCTACTCAAAAAAATCTATCCAAGTACAGAAGCGATGAGTGAAGAAGGATCGCTCAACACCTTATCAGAGAATTCAGCTAAGTTAAGAAGCGTTGAGTGTAGAAGGTTCACTCAACTCCTTCATTCAGAAATTCTGTACAAGTCCAAAAGCATTGAGTGCAGAAGGTTTACTCAATGCCTGTAGTCAAGATAACTGCTAAATTCAGAAGTGTTGAGTGAAGAAGGTTCACTCAACGCCTTCAGCCAAGAGAATTCTATTCAGTGCAAATGCATTAAGTGATGAAGGTTCACTCCATGCCTTATCAGTTAAGCTGTCAAAGGTAATAGCATTGAGTGATGAAGGCTCACTCAACGCCTCAAAAGTTAGACAGTTATTCAGCTAAGTGTTTTTGGGTTGAGTGAACACTTACTACTCAATGCTTTAGCAGTTAACACTTAAAGTTCAGATGCGTTGAGTCTCAAGGCAACACTCAATGCCTTTATGTGTTGAGTCACAAGACTTCACTCAACACCTATACAGAGAGTATGGTGAAAGTTGTTAAGTCCATAAGCACTGAGTTGTGCTGACGTCATACCAAATTCTATGAAGCGGGTTTTGCACGCTAAAAGACAAATGACATCACACGCTTTTTGCAGTGCAGTTAATGGTAAAGCTACTTTACAGCTGCCCATACTCTTACCCATACGGATCAAAGAGCTGTTGCACTACGGGATATAAAAATCAAAACAGAGAATTAAAAATAAAAGTTTTTTAAGATTCGAGAAAGATTATCATTTTGGCTGGAAAAAGTGGTTGAAATCGAAAACTCGCAAAAGACTTGAGCAAGAACTCAAACCCTAATTTTCTTCAAGGGTTAGTCAGTAGAGCACTCATTATTTTAGCTGCTCTTCTTCAAGGCTAATACATTCAACTCAAACATCCTCAAGTTTGAAGGAAGCTCTGCAACAGATCTTCTTAACATAAGCAAAACAACCTTTAAGATTTACCTTCTTATTGTTGTGAAGAGTTAGGTTTGTTTCTATACAGTCCAGAAAGCTGACTTAGAGATTTATTTATCTGGAGTCAATCACCACAAAATCTTATTCAAACTGTAGGATCACTGTGTGATCTGAGTTGTAAGCATGTATTATAAAGGTTGGTGGTAAGAGTTGTTGTCTTTGAGTGGGTAGGATCCAGGAGTGGATCTGAGGTAGGATCCCGATGGATTTGAGGTAGGATATTTGTTGTATCTCTGAGAGGTAGGGCTGCTTGCCTGAGGTAGGAGTTTCTTAACTCTTAGTGTAGGGTTGTTGTGCCTGAGGTAGGACTGTATTCAGTCTGAGTTGTAGGAGTGAGATTTATTCTGAGTTATAAATCACGAGGGATCTAAGGTCTAGGCTTAAGGATCTGAGGATATAGAAGAAGTTAACTGAATCTAGCTCATTACTAGATAAGTGGAGAGGAAAAGTGGATGTATCCTAGATAGGGGAACCACAATAAAATCTTGTGTGTTGTTATGATTCTTCATACTAACAACTAACTCTAACACACACCAAGCTCATAAATTTAAAAGATTCAAAAGAGCCAAAACAAACCTATTCACACCCCCTCTAGGTGTTTTGCTACCTTTGAACAAAGACTTTCACAACCATTTAAGTGGTACCTTCCTCGTACCTCGCTCAGCCATCTTTGGTTGCGGAGTAGTTTCTTTTAAACTTTTTGGTATATAGTGGGACCTCCCTACTCCAACACTCGGGGTTCTTTTGTAGTTCGTTTCTCTCTCTTCTTTATTATAGCCTTTAGAACTAGGTAGTCAGATCGCGGGATCAGTAACCTTAGGCTACACTCAAGTTCAAACATTTGGAGTCAGGATTTTCCTAACTTTAATAGTGGTGCTTCAATCAGAGATGCTGAAGAATCTATGGGTCGAGAAGAATTTTGATTTGATGAGGTCAAAATGGGTTGTAGCTACCTTAACTAGATTTATACATGTAAGCTTTACAAAAATTAGTTAAACTAGTTAGTTGTCATGTCATCTTCCTCCTCTTTTAATCAAAAAGAACTCTGAACATGCCAACCTTTTCACAGTTTTTTCTCCATCATTCAAAAACCGTTTTGACATATAAGTTTTCAAAATTCATTGCCTTGACAAGAAGAATCCAAATTCATCATCCATTTTGCAAAATTCTTGGGGGTGGGTTGGGGGAACCTCACTTCAAAAAACTTTTGAAGAAAAGGGAGAAAGAGAGCACAAGAGCAAGATAACTCAAGAAAAAAATGAAAGCTTTATTCAAACTTGGGCACCTACATACAAGGGAGTATTCCAAATATATTGCATCATGGAGGTTTCCCTCCAAAAATGAAATAATCTTGATTTCTATTTTTTCTAGAGTATTAGGTCATTTTCTACTATTTACAATAATTTTCAAATTTTAGAATCCTCATGAGTACTCATAAGAAACTTCTTGTTTCTTTATGGCTTTTTCACAAGTCTTCTTACATCTTGGGTTTTTATGTTTTCGGAGCTTCTTCTTCATGAGGCCCAAAAAGATGTAATTAGGCTTGAAGCTGCGTTTTTTAATCTCAACTTGCAACATTATCCCCCACCTATCTTCAATTGGTGTCATCCTCTTAATATTGTTGAATGAATTCCTTGAATTGCTACAGAATATTCAAGAGTCTCTCATGTTGATTCAACTATAGCAATCACTTCCATTTGATTAGAATTTTGTACTTGGTTGCATACCTCATCTTCGCACCATCCTTCATAAGAGCACCTCATCAATTTACTTTGTAAACTACTTGGTCATCACGGAGGTACTCTGTGGGATTGTCCCCTTCTTGGTTATTTCTTATCTTAAAGATAAGGATTCAAAATATTTATATGGAAACTAGATGCCTCTTCAAAGAGCTATATCAATCAAGGAGATATTACACCTTCCCTATATTATCAATCACCCTTAATGGATCTATGTATGTCATTATCAATCCTTTATGCATGTTATATAGCACCTTGAAATATTAATTCAGAAGTTTAACATCACTTTGTTTCTTAGGTGACATACTATGAATACCCATTTTAAATCCTGAAGGAAGTGCTACAGTTGTGTACCATTCATAAGAAATAAAGAGTGAGTGTGAGTAAATAGTGATAGAAAAACATTTGATTTGAGAAAACGGAACATGGTCAAAAGTGATTTTAGGATAAACCTTAATAATATATAAAAAGGGCACTTTTATTTTTTTTGTTAGTCCTTAGAAAGACAGGGAGTTAGCAGCAAAATTATAAGTCAAAGACTTTTCAGAGTCATGTCGAATAGTATTCGACGCAACATAAGGCCTCATGTATGCAATTTAAATAAATTCTCTCAAAAATCTAGAATCAAATTGCACATGAACTCTTTTGATAAAGATATAGTTGTCTCTATTTTGACAGGTCCTGTGATTCCACCAAAGTTGGACTCTATTAGAAAGTTGGTGCCAACTCTTATGGTTGAATGGACAGAGGCTGACAAGAAGGCTAGATCTAGCAATGCCAAGGCTATGAATATCTAGGTCACTAGAATGTCCGATGATATTTTTAGTAGGATGTAGATTGTCAATCTGTTAGAGAAATATTAGATTCCTTCATAGGAAATATTGAGGGATCCTCTAAGAAAAGAAGTTGTAAGAGATCTTACCTCATTTCTCAATAGAACAACTTTAAGAAAGGAGCTTAAGAAACTATAGCTGACATATACACCAAGTTCAGCATTATAGTTAGTGAGCTAAAGAGCATAGGTATGGAGATCTAAGTAACTAATATCAATGATAATCCTTATGTGCCTCCCAAACTCATAGGATAACAAGATGTAAGATCCCTCTCCCAAGTCAGAGAGTAAAACTTATGCCCAGGGTAACCGTCCTGTGGTGACACTATCAACCATGGCCAACATCACCGCGTAACACTTACACTACCAGTTGATCATCACAACATCCCATAAGAGTATATAATAGTCTAAGTGAACAATAAAAATATGTAATAAGAGCCTACCAAGGAAGAGAACCATAGTAATTAGTTAAGGCTCCCTCAAGACCCATTGCTTTCAATAGTACCTCTCAAATTCCTTGTTAATGTGCTCAGTTTGGGAGTGTCAGAAGGACCCGTCACACAACTAAAACATCCATCATAATTGTGACGTTGACTCATGTATGAACATAATAATGAGGATGTTGCAAGACAAAACCCATATTTACACTACTATTGTTATAACCATGAGCAATTTAAATAATTTAACAAGAGGGGTGTAACAACTCTATACAACATAGCTTGCAGCACAAAACATGAAGTAATACCTTTACTAACATCATCATGAAGTTTCATGTACAAGCTTATCATGTGGTTAATCGTGGACTAAACATTCTAGTTCATGTAACAAGTATCACATTATAATGAGCTACGAGCAAACCAATAGTTGACAAGTAGGTATTCAAACACTAAAAAGCAAGTTTGTTATCAACCAAGAGACAAGAAACTCTGAAATTTCAGAGATCATAATCCCAAAGACCATGGAGTAATGCCCTTACACTAGATGAACATGACTCACTTCACACAACACTAAGGAGTACAACACATGTTATATCTCTGACATTCTTATGGAACAAGGCAAATGCCTCATCCAAATGCCCTCAAACTCTAATCACATAAATATAATGGGAGTACAAATGCTCTGTACAAATTCCTTATTAAAATACTTTATATGTAGAGAAATTTTTAAATAATACAGTTTCCCTATAGCTTGGTGCAACACAAATATCAAATTTATATATATATGTTAAAAAGAGCTCATAAAAATTTGGTCCACATAGACTTTATGTCATACCAAAGGGCTCACAAAAATTTGGGACCAAAATGAATAGCATAGAAACTATTTTATCATTTATTTAAATCTTGTCACTTAGCCATATTTTAATAAAAACTTTAAAAAAAGTTATTCTAAAAATTCCCAAACTCCTACAAGAGGTTGATATTCACGTTTATATCCTCTAAAACTAATTTCTGCCAAAAAATATGTAAGGATGAAGGAAAAATACACTTTATTTAATTTGGTCCTATGTTATAAAGACCCCTACCAAAATGTGTGCACAGTACGCTACAATTGTCAGCATGAGTGGTACCACCGTAATTTGGAAAGGTGTTACAGTCCCCTAATTTTTTGTATTGGGCACATTTTCTGGAAATGAGCAGAAGGCACTCAATTTATTTAAATAATAAGACTAGTTATGATCTAATTATGTCACATATTCATTTCTTATTATAACGGTTGGTCTATGGATAGGCTGTTCCGGTGGCCGGAACTCCTCCAATAATCCCATAAACGATCTAGGCACTATGGGATTTCATATAGCTCTCTGAGATGCGAGGGCTGACATAGAATGAAGGTAATGAGGCATGTTGAAGTCACGGTGGAACAAAACTCGAGTTATCACATACAATTTCACTGTAAATTCGACATCTTGCCCATTGAATCTAATTCATCAAGAAAACTTGACAATTATCTCTCTCTTTCTAACTCTGTGCTAATAAGAGAATCAAGTCCTCAAGAAACTGTTGAAGAAGAAAAACTCAACTGAATCTATCTCTGTCTACAACCTTCTTAAAGAGTTTATCGAATCTTTCTTCCTAAATATTTGTTGTTTGTTTTTATCCTCATTATCAAATGGATCTAGATGTGGTTTTGAGTTCACCTTATCAATATGCTCTTTTATTTGTTTTTGATGCACCTTATCAAAAGGATTTAATGGTGGTTTTGAGTCCACCTTATCAAAAGGCTCTCTGATTGGTTTTTGTCCTCCTTATCAAAAGGATTCTTGTTTGGTTTAGCCACCTTATCAATAGGTTATTGGTTTAAGAGACCTTATCAATATCTCTTGTGGTTCTTTGAATGTTCTTATCATTAGATTAGGTTGTAATCAGTTCTACGAGTTTTTTTATGAAAAGATTCAACAGTGTTTATAGTGGATAACCTACCAAAGAGGGAAGGAACTTGTTCAAATTTGGGGAACCTCTATAAAAACTGTCTTCTAGATTGCATAATTCTTAGTTGTTTTGTTTATTTCTCCTGATTATTTTTATACTACATAATAATTAACAAACAAAATAATTTGTAGATGTTTTTTATGAATGATTAAAACTAAAAGAAAATTTAAATACTATATTCACTCCCCCTATATAGTAACTCTTAGCATCCTACCATACCTTTCAAAAATCATGCTCATATAGTAGATCGGGAGCTAACTTTTCCCTTCTTCCTAGACGAGTACTAAACTTATGCTTTCTTCTACCATCTTCAAGTTGAGTAAGAGTTTTTCTACTTCTTGTGACCCTTATAGCGACAATGTCTGCATAAATTTCCTATTCAAGCTCTAAAAAATTTCCTCACATTCTATAGTCCATTCAAACTTTTAGTTGTTTTGAAGAGTTTTGAAGAGAGGAGAGAAATACTCCCGACCTTTGACAGGAACCTACTAAAATAGGGCATCCTATCAATCAAGCATTATACCTATTTTCTACCTCTTGGTGCCTCCATCTTCATGATGTCCTTCACTTAGACGAGATTGGGCTCTACTCCTGTTGGAGTTAGAAGATGGCTCAAGAATTTCCCATTTCATGCCTCAAACACACATCAACCAGGTTGAGCATAATTTTATATTTTTGTAACATTGTTAAGTTATCAACCAACTCTTCAAGATTCTACTGAATGCTCTTTTTCTTCACCATTAGGCCATCCACATAGACCTCTAAGTTCCTCCTTTTTTGCTCTTTTAAGATGCAATCCATCATCGGCTGATAAGTTGCTCCTGCATTCTTTCGCCTGAAGTGCATCATCTTGTAGCTATAACATCTATTGTTTGTGATGAAAGAGATGTCATGACAATCAGGAGGATGCATCCAGGTCTATGTGTATCCTAAAAAAGCATCAAGAAATCTCATTATAGGAAAACTAATGTCTGAGTCAACCAACACATCAATCAAAGGCAAGGAAAAATAATCCTTAGGGAAAGGTTTACTGAAAATCAAAACACATCCTCCACTCCCCCCCACCAACCATGCATCTTCACTATTATAATATTAGAGACTCATCCTAGGTATTGGATCTCTGATACAAAACCCGTCTCCAGCTATTTCTTCACATCTTCACGAATTTTCTCTGCCAAAGTAGTGGCTATTGGTATTTTCTTTTACTTTACAGAGCGAACTCCGGGATCGAGGTTGAGTCGATGACATGCCACGTCGGCGTCAATAGCTAGAATATCCACAATGTTTCATGCAAATATGTGGACATTCTTTTGTAGGTAGGCCATGATATTCTGCTTGTCCTCTTCTATAAACTCCCCATTGGCTTTCACATTTTTGAACCCCCCTCCCACAACAACCGCCTCTGCTTCTTCAACCTCCTCTGCTACCTCCATCCTTCCAGCACATTATCAACTTATTCTGCCATCTCCCTACAGCCAATAGTGTTGAAGACATTGAGGTAGTACTCATGTGCAACCTTATAAGGATCAATGAGGATACGGATATGAACTCCTCCTAAGCTATATTTCAATCATTGTTGATAAAAGGAGTATACATATTAGAAGACACTGATCAGAGGCTTTTCAAAGATAGTGTTGCAATTGCTCGGAGCGTCAACAATGAATAACCAACAATTTTTTGATGTACCACCAAGAGTTATGAGGAGTTCCTCTCCTCCCTCTACCTCTTTTCTTTCTCTGAAAAACCTAAAGAACATCTCGTTAGACATTGTGACCCTCTAAGCTTTGACATTCAACTCATTGAACACCATCTTGAATACTGCGTCAATGGAACTTCCATTTTACATTAGGATCTAAGAGACTGTGAAGTTCTCGATCGTAGACTAGATAATAACAGTGTCTTGAAATGGGTTCTCATTACCCACAGTATCCTTCTCAGAGAAGGTGATCTCTCCCACCCAGGGAGGCAGTTGGGTGGTCAAAGTGACACCCTGGTGATATATTTTATAAGTACTTCAATTTTGAGAAGCCTCTGCTCTAACACCTCCTTGGATAATTCTAATCCCTCTGTGTCCAAATATGTAACACCTCCCCTGTAAAGACCATATAATATGGGTCCGGCCGGGGCCCCACAACATACGGACACCACAACTTTAGTATTAAAAGATGATATGAAACTACCCAAACTCAAAACTCCAGACATACACAGCGGAAACATAAAACTAAAAGACAGAAGTTATCCACTAACAATAGAGTATCGAAATGGCCTTAAGGCCTTACACAATATAAGTCCAAAAATATAAAAGTGTCAAGCACTCCTAGGCTACCTCGGCATGCAAGTCGGACATGATCAAACAACATCAACAAAACAAGAAAAGAAACTAGCCAAGCACAGCAACACTTCATGAGGCTTAGGGCTTTTCGCCCGGCGCGCTAGCTCCTGCATGCGATCCTTGCCCTGAAAGGATTTGAAGTAACGTGGGTCAGCAAAAGCTGACCTCTACTGTGTAACAAACACATCTCCTCCCGGCCGTCCCTAACGGACCCCGGGGTACCACTCCACCTGCAAGTTAACACTTCGTATACCAAAAGAGCATATATATTAAAGCGGTAAAACAGGCTTAGATGTCTCATACAGCATACACGTTCTCTATGTTTTGTACAAAGTAAAAGGGGCCTACTATGCAACATGAATGCAACCCGGGTTTCACCCAGGGCACCCTAGCTCGTATGCATCTAGCACAACATCAAACATTGGGTACTTCCGTTTCCCCATTGGCTTAAAGCCGCAAACAAAAGGGAGACACCATGTCCCCAACGGCACACAGGCCGTCACACGGAACCTTGCAATGGCCCCACCCGCACATGGGTCTTAAACCCCGGGCTTGCCCGCATATTCTGACTTCGCACGTCAGGGTTCCGTCTCACACTGACCGATTCTAAGAAGCCTTGCTGGACCCCACCCGCTCATGGCCACATTGCCCGGGCTTGCCCTCCGCTCGGCATTCTCGTCAGTCTCACGCAAGGGCTAGTCTCGCCGGGACACTTTCCCCACATGACTTGCGCGTCACGGGATAGCCAGCCGACCACGGAGACATAGCCGTGCCTTAGCACAGCACAAACAAAGGTTTCCCCACCCCAATTGCCACTCGCACCGTGTCTTTCCCGTGCTCCAAGGAAACCATCTACCGCACAAAGCGGAGCTAACCTCGTCCGGTTCCGACTACGAGTACTCACTCAAACAAAAGGGGAAAACGCATACATACCACGGCGTATTGCCGCAACGGATTTTCTACCGAAGCTCGCTATGCAACATCACTGGGTCGGACTATCGGTCGCGACCACGGCTTCACCCACAATGCCTAATCCGCTAATGGAGCGGATCTCTAATGCAAGCATGCCGGGATGAACACGATTAACCCGGAGGTTCCTTTTGAACCAAGGCTACACGAATCCCTCTCATTTGAGAGATCCGGTGCTCAAAACACGAAAGGAAGGGGATGTTATTCATGCATCCTAAATCCTAAAAACCGAGAGGAGAAGTGTCGTTACCTTCCGTCCCCTCTTCCTAGCCATGGAGAAGATTTGCTCGGATGAACACCAACGCAACGCTCCCACCTTCGCGGATCTGAACTCCGCTCGCGAAACGGACCTCCGAAGCTTCGCCGGCGGCTAGAACTTGGCCTCTTTGCTCTCCCTTCTCTCTAGAACTTAGAGAGATAAAAGAAAGTGGGGAATGAGGGTTTGGAACCCTATTCCCGGCCTTAAACCACCCAGGGAGGCTCCCCACCGTTGGATCTTCCAAAGAAAAGAACGAACGGCCACGATCGGAACCCAAAATAGAAAATCTGGGCCGAACACGGGTTGCAACACGGCCGTGTGCATGGCCGTGTTAGCCATTCGCCGTCTCGACCGATTCGAAAACCAGCACACGGCTCCTGACACGGCCTTCGACACGGCCGTGTCTCGCTCCACACGGACGTGTCGTGACCCGTGTCACGGCACCCGTTTTTAACATTTTCAGTCAGAGAAGTACACGGCCTCTGACACGGCCCCTGACACGCCCGTGTCACATGGGACACGGCCGTGTCCGGACCCGTGTCTTGCCCCGTGTGCAATACCTCAGCAAGGTTTCGAAACTACCCGATGCTACACGGCCTGGGACACGGCCGTGTGCCTGGCAGTGTTCCATACTCGACTATCGTCGACCTTAATATGGTCGACCACACGGCCATCTCGACGACCGAGCTCGTCACGGCCGACACGGCCTCTGACACGGCCGTGTCGGGACCCGTGTCACCTGCTCCACAAAATTTAACTTGGCCAAAAGCGATCCCCGTCGCTCCTACAACATTTTGGGGCGTTACAATTCTCCCCCCCTTAAAAGAATTTCGTCCCGAAATTTAAAACATGAAAAGAACACAAATTCTAAACGATACATGAGGAGAAAAGCTCGGGGTACTCCTCCAGCATGGCCTGCTCTCGCTCCCATGAGAGCTCCTCGCAGCCACAATTGTCCCAACGGACCTTTACGAGTCGGACCTCCTTGTTCCGCAGTTGCCGAACCTCCGAATCTTCTATCCCGACAGGACGTACTCTCGTCCTCAAGTCTTCCTCTACCGGCACCGCCGCCGGTTCAATCACCACGCTGGCCTCTAATAAGGCTTTCCTCAAGACGGAGACGTGAAAAACGTCATGCAAACTGTTTAGCTCCGTGGACAACGCCAACCGATACACTGCCTCTCCCACTCGCTCGATGACCTTGAATGGTCCCAAAAATCTCGGACTCAGCTTCTTGAGTCGGCGAACTCGTGAAACGCCTTTGAATGGCTTGATCTTGAGGTACACCCAGTCACCCACCGCGAATTCCACATGCCTGTGGCGAGCATTGAAATACTTCGACTGCCGATCTTGAGCTACCTTCATGCGCTCTTGGATGGTCCTCACTAGCTCACTAGCGTCGGCTACCACTTCTTTCCCCAAAAGCTTTGTGTCTCCCGCCTCTGTCCAAGACATCGGTGTTCGACACCGCCTCCCATAAAGAGCTTCATATGGCGCCATCTTGATACTAGCTTGGTAGCTATTGTTATACGCAAACTCCACCATGAAGAGGTGATCCTCCCACTTCTTGCCGAAGTCGAGAGTGCACATCCTTAGCATATCTTCCAAAGTACGGTTCGTTCTCTCAGTTTGCCCATCAGTTTGAGGATGAAAAGCCGTACTGAACTTGAGTTTTGTGCCCAAGCTCTTCTGCACCAACCGCCAATCCTTAGACGTGAAACGTCCATCCCGGTCGCTGACTATACTCTTCGGAATCCCATGGAGTCGTACAATATTGCGGACGTACAACTCCACCAACTTTTCCACACCGTCCTCCTTCCAGTTTGGGATGAAGTGTGCCACTTTGGTCAAGCGGTCCACAATCACACAAATGGCATCATTACCCTGCTGCGATCTAGGCAACCCATGCACAAAATCCATGGAGATGTCATCAAATTTCCATTCGGGGATTGGAAGAGGCTTCAAGAACCCGCCAGGCTTCTGACACTCGGCCTTCACCAAGGCACAAGTTTGGCACCGACTCACACACAAAGCTACGTCCCGCTTCATCCCAGGCCACCAATAGGACTTCTTCAAGTCCAAGTACATCTTTGTACTACCCGGGTGAATGGAGTACTTGGTGAAGTGGGCCTCAAACATCAACTTCTCGCGGAGCTTGCCGAACTGCGGTACACAAATCCTTCCGCCCTTCCTCAGAACCCCATCAACCATCTCCCAGGCGCTACCCTCGCCCTTAAGAGCTTCCTCCACGAAGGGTTGGAACTCCTCATCCACACGGGTCGCTTCCCGAATACGATCGCATAAGTCATTCTGCATCTCAATCCAGTTTAGCCGAGCCACACTAGACTCGCCTCTTGCCACACATTCCAAACCAAGGGACTCCCAGTCCCGCCTTAACCGCTCATCGTGAGCTTCAATCCAACTTCCTTGCCCCGAGTATTTCCTACTCAAAGCATCCGCCACCACATTGGCTTTTCCCGGCATGTACTGAATCGCCACCTCGTAGTCCCCAAGGAACTCGACCCACCTGCGCTGCCGCATATTTAGGTCCTTCTGATCCAGGAGATACTTCAGGCTCTTGTGGTCCGTGAAGATCTCCACCTTCGCACCGTAAACGTAGTGCCTCCACAGCTTCAAAGCAAAAATTACCGCCGCCAATTCCAGATCATGGACGGGGTAATTTCTCTCATGAGGCTTCAGCTGCCTCGACCCAAAAGCTATCACACTACCATGCTGCACCAACACGCACCCTAAACCGCATCCGGATGCGTCGCTGAAAATCTGAAATCCTTCGGTCCCCTTTGGTAGACTTAGGATCGACGCCGTCATTAGCCTTTCCTTCAGGGTTTCAAACGCCTCATTGCACTCTTGAGTCCATACAAATTTCTGATCCTTGCGAGTTAGTGAAGTGAGGGGTAGAGCTATCCGCGAAAAGTTTTCCACAAACCTTCGGTAGTACCCGGCTAGTCCAAGAAAACTTCGGACTTCCGCCACGGTCCTCAAAACTGGCCACTCTCTGATGGCTTCTACTTTCGTTGGATCCACTGCCACCCCGTCCCCACTAATCACATGGCCTAGAAATGCCACTTTCTCCAACCAGAACTCGCACTTGGAGAACTTCGCATAAAGATGGTTCTCTCTCAATACTTGCAACACTGTCCTCAAGTGCACCTCGTGCTCCGCTTCCGACTTGGAATACACCAAAATGTCATCGATAAAAACGACGACGAACCTGTCCAAGTATTCGCGAAACACTCGGTTCATCAAGTCCATGAACACGGACGGCGCGTTCGTCAACCCGAACGGCATCACCGAGAACTCAAAATGACCATATCTCGTACCAAACGCTGTCTTGGGTATGTCTTCGTCATGAATCCGCAACTGATAATATCCAGACTTCAAGTCCAACTTGGAGTACACCACCGACCCCACCAACTGGTCGAAGAGATCGTCTATCCGAGGAATCAGATACTTATTCTTGATTGTCAATTTGTTCAACTCTCGGTAGTCTATGCACAAACGCATACTACCATCCTTTTTCTTTACGAATAACACTGGCGCACTCCACGGTGAAGAGCTGGGTCTGACATACCCTTGTTCCAAAAGTTCCTGCAACTGAACCTTGAGCTCGGCCAACTCCTTTGGTGCCATCCTAAATGGTGGACGTGACACCGATCTAGCCTCGGGCACTAACTCGATGGAGAAATCAATCTCCCGCCGAGGAGGTGCTCCCGGTAGCTCCTCGGGAAAAACATCTCCAAACTCCGCCACCACGGGCACTTGCCCAAGAGACAGCCTGGAAAGGCTAACCTCCAACAACGCTACTAGAGCTACACCTCCCTGGTTAACAGCTCGCACTAGTTGAAGTGCCGAAACTAGGGAACAGGCCACTCCATGCAGGCCCTCAAACTTGACTTCCGCTTGCCCCATGCCCCTCAGGGTTACCACCTTGGACAAGCAGTCGATACTGGCACGCTGCTCCGCTAGCCAGTCCATCCCCAAGATCACATCGAACTCGGACAATGGCAAGATCGCCGCTACCAACATGAAGTCGACCCCCTCAAGACTCCAACAAATCCGGCCTCTAGCCCTGGTAGTCATAGATGACCCATTGGGCATGCGCACCTTCAACTCTGAGTCCGTTGAGAAGGACTCAACTCCAATCCTCCGGATGAAACTTTCCGCAAGGAAGGAGTGTGACGCTCCCGTATCGAAAAGTACCCTAGCGGGGTACCCTGATACCACTACAAAGCCTACACACATGCAACAAACATAAAAAGGCTTGAAAGGAAGAAATCTAAGGTGCAGGTTGAATTCTCGTACCTGTCACCACATCGGGTTGACGGATTGCTTCCTGCTGCCCAAGGTTGTAGGCCCTTGGCTGCACTGGTTGAAACCGGGAAGCACTCGACTCCGCCATCTTCCCTTTCTCTGCGGCACTGGGGCCGGAGCGCACAGTCTGCTCCTGCCTTGGCTCTTGCTCAGTGCCCCCTTGGGTACAAAATCTTGCTATGTGGCCTGGCTTGCCACAACTGTAACACGTCTGCGGTCCCTTAGAGCGTGACCCTCCGGACGTCCAATTACTTTTCTCGCCCGACTTAAACGGGGGAGGCTTCTTCTTCCATTGGCTCCCTTCCGCCTTTCCATGGGACTGAGCCGACTTCTTCTCTTCACCCTGCTTGGGTGTGAAACCCTTTCGGCACTGGGGTCGCTCCATATCGCTCTCCAAAATTCGAGCCGCCTCCACCAATTCGTTGAAGCCCGCACGCTTCATCGATATGAGGGGTTGTCTTAGATTCTCCCTCAATCCATGGTAGAAGAGATTGTCCCTCTCTTCATCGTCCGCCATGGTCGTCCCCGCATAATGACCCAATCGAGTAAATTCCTGAACATACTCATCCACTGTCTTGTCTCGCTGCACAAGATGTAGAAACTGCCTCTGGAGGGCTAACCTTGTTGATGCGGGAATGTACTTCTTCAGAAAGGCATTCCCAAACTCCTCGATGGATGGTGTGCGTCCTGGAAACTGCCGGCCACTATGACTCACCCACCATAACTTGGCATCTCCTTCTAGCATGAAGGCTGCGAACTCCGCCTTTTTCTCATCCGGCGCCTCTGCTGCCCTCAGAAGCTCTTGAATTCTAGCCCACCAGTCCTCCGCATCTGTGGGCATTCCAACTCCCTTGAAGGTTGGAGGATGGAAACTCAAAAAGTACTTCATTTGTCGGTCCCCATGCCCGACAACCACTCTCTCGGCCTGCGGCTCTGCCCGCCTGGACTCCTCAACCTGCGCGGTCGCTGCCGTGACCGGGGTAGCAGGAGTTGCTACCTGAGCAACGGGAGCTGCTACCTGTGCTGTCGCTGCAGCTTGGGCCGCCACCATCGCTTCTGCAAGCATGCGGCAGAAGTCGGCCGGTGTGACCCCCATCCCTAGCGGACCTTGCGCAGTCGCACTACTTGCCGAGAGCTCTTCTCTTGGCCTCGAGGTCCCAGCCTCGTTTCTTGCACTCTAAACACAAGCAAGAAAACACAAATCAGCCTCTAATCGCAAGACTCGAACACAAGGACACTCATGGTCCTGCGATACTCCTATGTGGATAACTTCTAATACGCGACTCGACTTATAATTTCGACCGCGAAACTTCTCCTTGGAACGCTAACCTCCCTCTGATACCAAATTATAACACCTCCCCTGTAAAGACCATATAATATGGGTCCGGCCGGGGCCCCACAACATACGGACACCACAGCTTTATTATTAAAAGATGATATGAAACTACCCAAACTCAAAACTCCAGACATACACAGCGGAAACATAAAACTAAAAGACAGAAGTTATCCACTAACAATAGAGTATCGAAATGGCCTTAAGGCCTTACACAATATAAGTCCAAAAATATAAAAGTGCCAAGGACTCCTAGGCTACCTCGGCATGAAAGCCGGACATGATCAAACAACATCAACAAAACAAGGAAAAGAAACTAGCCAAGCACAGCAACACTTCATGAGGCTTAGGGCTTTTCGCCCGGCGCGCTAGCTCCTGCATGCGATCCTTGCCCTGAAAGGATTTGAAGTAATGTGAGTCAGCAAAGGCTGACCTCTACTATGTAACAAACACATCTCCTCCCGGTCGTCCCTAACGGACCCTGGGGTACCACTCCACCGGCAAGTTAACACTTCGTATACCAAAAGAGCATATATATTAAAGCGGTAAAACAGGCTTGGATGTCTCATACAGCATACACGTTCTCTATGTTTTGTACAAAGTAAAAGGGGCCTACTATGCAACATGAATGCAACCCGGGTTTCACCCAGGGCACCCTAGCTCGTATGCATCTAGCACAACATCAAACATTGGGTACTTCCGTTTCCCCATTGGCTTAAAGCCGCAAACAAAAGGGAGACACCATGTCCCCAACGGCACACAGGCCGTCACATGAAACCTTGCAATGGCCCCACCCGCACATGGGTCTTAAACCCCGGGCTTGCCCGCATATTCTGACTTCGCACGTCAGGGTTCCGTCTCACACTGACCGATTCTAAGAAGCCTTGCTGGACCCCACCCGCTCATGGCCACATTGCCCGGGCTTGCCCTCCGCTCGGCATTCTCGTCAGTCTCACGCAAGGGCTAGTCTCGCCGGGACACTTTCCCCACATGACTTGCGCGTCATGGGATAGCTAGACGACCACGGAGACATAGCCGCGCCTTAGCACAGCACAAACAAAGGTTTCCCCACCCCAATTGCCACTCGCACCGTGTCTTTCCCGTGCTCCAAGGAAACCATCTACCGCACAAAGCGGAGCTAACCTCGTCCGGTTCCGACTACGAGTACTCACTCAAACAAAAGGGGAAAACGCATACATACCACGGCGTATTGCCGCAACGGATTTTCTACCGAAGCTCGCTATGCAACATCACCGGGTCGGACTATCGGTCGCGACCACGGCTTCACCCACAATGCCTAATCCGCTAACGGAGCGGATCTCTAATGCAAGCATGCCGGGATGAACACGATCAACCCGGAGGTTCCTTTTGAACCAAGGCTACACGAATCCCTCTCATTTGAGAGATCCGGTGTTCAAAACACGAAAGGAAGGGGATGCTATTCATGCATCCTAAATCCTAAAAACCGAGAGGAGAAGTGTCGTTACCTTCCGTCCCCTCTTCCTAGTCATGGAGAAGATTTGCTCGGATGAACACCACCGCAACGCTCCCACCTTCGCGGGTCTGAACTCCGCTCGCGAAACGGACCTCCGAAGCTTCGCCGGCGGCCGGAACTTGGCCTCCTTGCTCTCCCTTCTCACTAGAACTTAGAGAGATAAAAGAAAGTTGGGAATGAGGGTTTGGAACCCTATTCCCGGCCTTAAACCACCCAGGGAAGCTCCCCACCGTTGGATCTTCCAAAGAAAAGAACGAACGGCCACGATCGGAACCCAAAATAGAAAATCTGGGCCGAACACGGGTTGCAACACGGCCGTGTGCATGGCCGTGTTAGCCATTCGCCGTCTCGACCGATTCAAAAACCAGCACACGGCTCCTGACACGGCCTTCGACACGGCCATGTCTCGCTCCACACGGCCGTGTCGTGACCTGTGTCACGGCACCCATTTTCAACATTTTCATTCAGAGAAGTACACGGCCTCTGACACGGCCCCTGACACGCCCGTGTCACCTGGGACACGGCTGTGTCCGGACCTGTGTCTTGCCCCGTGTGCAATACCTCAGCAAGGTTTCGAAACTACCCGATGCTACACGGCCTAGGACACGGCCGTGTGCCTGGCCGTGTTCCATACTCGACTATCGTCGACCTTAACATGGTCGACCACACGGCCATCTCGACGACCGAGCTCGTCACGGCCGACACGGCCTCCGACACGGCCATGTCGGGACCCGTGTCACCTGCTCCACAAAATTTAACTTGGCCAAAAGCGATCCCCGACGCTCCTACAACATTTTGGGGCGTTACAAAATATCCACTTGGTCTTTGCACCTTCTTAGGGTCGGGACAATAACTATCTCTCCTTTGATGGGAATTCATTGTTTTTGATCCTCTTGCCCTCTTAATTGGGCTCTTCCTTATCCGACTCTCCTTTTGGCCTCTAAGAAATCTAGAAATGTGGCAATGACATGCCTCTCTATTTGATGCAAGACATAGTGGGGAAGGGGTTTCCCACGTGAATGCCTTTGATGTTGATTCCTCCCTTGCAGCCGACTCTCCTATCGAAAAATTATCATAGCTTCACAGGGAGGGGACTATTTTAGCCTCACACCGCCTTATGGTTTTTCAGGAGGATTGAAATGAGCTTGTTATTTGGGGGATAAATGCCTTGCTTGTCCCAGAGGACCAACTTTTCTTTTCGACCTCCATTATGGACTATTCATCAGGATATGAAACCACCTATCAGGTCCCCAATTTTACGGAGCCATGTTAGCCCCCAAACTTTTTTCCTCCTTGGATCCTCCTTCCTTCTCTAGTTTATCATCTTTCCCCCCTACACGCCTAACTTCCTCAATTTTGGTCAACCTCGTGAGAAAGGTTAATAAACCACAATTCATGGTTTATCCTTTGATGAAACATCTTGCACGGTCAATTAAATCTTCAAAGGACATTAGCAGGTCTCATCTCACCCCTAGTTTGAACAACCACTCATGTAGGCTAAGCATTAGAGCCATCTGTATGGCATAGTTGTCCACCTCCTGGATATTCAGGACTTCATCCTAGAAGTCATCACTATAACTCCACAACATCTCCTAGGTTCCTCGCTTAAGAAGAAAAAGAGATGTTGGACCCTTCATTCTTTTTTTGGATGCGGTGAATCATAACATCATACCTCGACATAGGTCCTCAAATAAGTAAATAGAACTTGTCGGTAACTATTGGAACCAATCCCCCACCTTCCCATTGAAGCTAATCGCAAAGAGTTTCCATTTGAACGTGATAGTCATGATCTGAATAAACACCACGTCCTTGAACCATTGTAAATGCTAAATGGAGTTTTCTTTCCCCATATAGTAACTTAGAGTGGGTTCCTAGAACCCTTTGGGGACTGGGGCAAAACCATATTTTGTCACCAAATGGATTCGTCGATCCATACTGGAGAGCTTGTTGGCGGAAATTTGACTCGAACATGCAATAGTGAACTCCTTGCGAGCTCGTCAAAGGATCAAACTCGTGAAAGTGAATTCTATGCCAGCTTGCTGGAGGACCTCATGATTACCGAAGTCGCTCGGGCTCCTCTTGAGAGACCCCCTTGCCAGTTCGTTGGGACAGCTCGCCTTCCTCTAAATAAGTGACACGGTGAGGTGAGCTTGCAGTGACCTCAATGCGAGGTTCGAGAAGAGATCTCTTGGTATCATGCATCATCCTACTGAATTTCGTGAAGTAATCTCACGTGACGGACTCACTATCAGTTCGCAAGTTGTTGGTGTCAGTCCCCCACGGTCGACTCGCCGCCATTAGTCATTATGTTTTCTCACAAGACTTTCTTCCTCTGGATACGGTCCACGCTCATCACACAAAAATGTTAGAATCAAGAAATCGATTGAGGGGTTTACCTGCAAATAGTCCCCCCAACACCACCCCCCCCCCCCTCGCGCGCACACACACATAATACATGATCCACCTCCCATGCATGCTTTAGGATCTTGGCGAGGTAATTGAGACGGTCTTAAAAGGACCTCGCCAATAGATGACCATTCCTGTATGCCCATCTAACAAGTTGTCAAGAGAGGTCTCGCCTAACAAGCTATCAAGAGGCGCCTAAGGGCAAGATCAAGAGGGACCTCATGTAACGTCCCGATTCGTGCTAGGACCCTTGTGCGGGCTTTTGAGTTAGGAGAGCTGATTTAGGCTCAGAGAGTGCAGGCGATCAGGCGCGCACTCGTGGGAAAAATGAAGTTGGCCCTGTATAGGACACAGGCATGTCCCTACCTATGTGTCGTGGCTTTGAGTGGCAGGGTGTTGAGTGATAAGAAAATGGCGTTGAGTGGCTTGTCCCGAGAAGGACACGGGTAGAGACGCGGGCGTGTCCATACCCGTGTGTTGTGGCGTTGAGTGGTATGGCGTCGAGTGTCTTTTTTGGGTATGACACGGGTAGAGACACGGGCGTGTCCCTACCCGTGTGCCATGGCATTGAGTGGCATGGCGTTGAGAGTTAAGCAGTCATTGCCCCGAGAAGGACACGGGTAGAGACACGGGCGTGTCTCTACCCGTGTGCGTCAAGTCAAGCTCGACAAAATATGTCCAGAGTAGAACATAGGTATAGACACGGGCAGAACCACGGCCGTGTCACCTTGACACGGGTATAGACACGAGCGTGTCAATACCCGTTTATGTGCAAGAAGCGGCAGTCAAACCGTTGACGTTGTTTCGCCCAAGCAGGACACGGGTAAGGATATAGGCGTGTCCCTACCCGTGTCACCTCTGAATAAAAAGGGCAAAATGAAACCCTAGCCGTTTTCATTCTCTTCCAAGCCACATCTTATGGAGAAAACTTCTGGAGGAGGGAAGAACTTGCTGGAGCCAACCAAACTTCGTGAGGAATCGCCACCGCCACCAAGGAAAAGTGATGCCGACGAGAAGAATGACAAGATCCATGGTCGGAGATGGCGGAACTGCTGGAAATGAGGTGAGCTTCCTCCCCTCTCCCTTAGTGCTAGATCTGTAGTTAACCTTAGGCGAGATATCGACTCAAATGATTCTTGATGTGTGAGATGAAGATTTCTAGGTGGGCCATGCTAGAACTTGTGTTCTAAAGGTTAGTCATCTTCAACCTCCCCTTCCTTCAAAGTGATGATGGGGGTGGTTTCGTGAAGAGGAATGACATTAAGAGGGTGAATAAGGCTAGAGGAACTTCTGGTTGTGATTTGGGAGGATCGGCTTGAAGAGGAAGATGAACCGATGTCGTTCATTCCGCCTCAAGATGCGTGTAGAAATCTGCGTTCTGCACGCAGGGACCTTCTTGTCTATTTTCAGGCAAGATATGGCCAGATCTGGGTTTTCGACTAAACACAAAAGGCGTAGCCCTTGGAATTACCTTTCCAACGAGTGGTTACAGGCACTCACCGGATTCCTGTAGCCACGGGAAAATCCGGTTGAAGTTGTTGTCCAGCAGGTGTTCTACACCTGAAATTTCTGGGTAAGTATAAAGTTGGGTTTGGACTCGGAAGAGGTTTTGTAACAATCCGACGTTAAGTTGTAGACGAATCATAATATGCCTAATTGTGATAATTCAATGCATGATGAAATTATTGGATAGACCCCAGGTAAATAAATGGTGAAATGGTATGTGGTTGAACGGAATGACTTGGTGAGGGTTAGTGAACGAAGGGTAATTATAACAAGATTCACTAGAGTTTGGGTCGTTGTTCGGTATTGGTTGTTATGAATATGTGATGTGTTAGATAAATGGTTAACTCATGTACACGCAAATGATTGATTTTGGAGAAGGAGTTATAAGTGGTGATGTTAAAGTAATGTGACCATAGCATTAGACGTAATCATGGTCTTGAGGCTTGTCATATAGGGGAGTCTAAGATGGTCCACTGTATGAGATGGTTCGCCACCTGTGTTTGTGGTAAACCCTTATGATGCCTTGGGCACCGGATTGAGAAAGGGGTGAGTGCGGATATCCGACCGCACTGGTTGGTAACGTTGGGAAGAATCATAAATGGTCGGTTGGGCTTGGTCCTCAGTGTTCATGTCTCGAGGCTCCTTCCGTGCCAAGTGGTCGGCTGGTCTTGGTCCTCGTGCTCGTTTCTGAGGCTCCTTCCGTACCACAATATGGTTATATTGCATGCGGTCGGAGTCGACACGCGGTGTCGTAATCCCGGGTTAAGGATAGTGTGGCAGGTCTACGGGCTCGCCAATCGTCACACGGATGGGAGTTGACGGATAGACCTTGGGCGGTTGGGCTTGGCCCTCAGTGTTCACGTCCCGAGGCTCCGTCTGTGCCAAGTGAACGGTTGGGCTTGGTCCTCGTGCTCATTTCTGAGGCTCCTTCCGTATCACATCTTAGGCCAGTTCGGGGCTAGGATCACGGTGCACATCTACCCGAGACACCCGCTGAGTCGTAGTACGCATGTGAGCTCAGTTGTTGTGTTCTTAGCGTTGAGGCGTACGAAGGCCTAGGCCAGGTAGTGTGGAGACCAACCTAGTAGTGGAGATGCCCGCTCTACTGTCACCGTGTGGCCACGACGGATGACGCCTGAGAGGTTAGCTACCTGCTCGAAAAGTGGGAACTTCAAGTCTGTGTCGACATAGTGATTGCTTGTGCGTGATCATGGGTGAGTCATTGCATTGCATACATGTCATTACACTTCATTGCATATACAAAGATCCTCATCATATAAGTTTGTATGGGCACTCATATTCGATGAGTTACTTACTGCTGAACGATCCTCAACTTATATGCTTGTATGGGCATTCATATAAGTTGAGTTACTTACTGTTATAACATTATACTCTCATGCTGTTGTAGATGATAGAATTACTAAAATAAGATGTTGCTCATTTATTACACTGCTTTATATACATAGTGATATACCACCTGCTTGTATCTATGTTTCATATATATTGTACCCTATTCCTTTCTCCGTCCGGTGCTGAGGAGTCGCCGGGGGAGCGGATGTGAAGTCACTTAGTCTTTATAACTAACGGTTGCTACGTCTTCCTTTTTAGGAGAAAACCTCGCAGGTGTAGCAGCTGGTTATGAAGCCGGACAGCCAGACCAGGACGACAGGGCCTGAGGGGACGGTATCGTCGCTACCGTCAATTACAGATGTGAGTGTGAGACGTTTTGTTGTAGTCCTTTTGGGCAAACTACTATTTACGTACTCTGATATTAGAATCTTGTTGTAGCTTCTTTATTTATGATATTATGGACTATATGCTTTGTGTGGATTTGACTTCTGTGTTATATTTTGGTTGGGTTGACAATGTGTGATATTGGTTGTGGCCGACAAAATAGGCGTCTTGTGGTACAGGCTAGCCCGAGTGTTAGTGCTACCGCAAGACGGCTGTTCTGTGCATAAGACCCCTCTCGTGCTGTGTTTTGTGTTCCGAGAGGGGGGTCTTACACCTCACCCCTGGATTACCATTGCTCTTCCCGGGTGACACTCTTCCAAGTCCATAGTTAAGTGGTCGTCATACGTCCATAACCAGGATGGTCCACCCTCAACAAATATGAATTATACAAAATAATTGATAATTATTTAGTAATTAATTCTTTTAGAATTAACAATCTCATTTGAAACCCAAGAGAAATAATAGTAACGGTCACATATCCTTCTTTTAACTTACTTTCCAAACATCTATAAACTGCCGTGGCTTTGCATTTGGATTGAGAGACCACCTCCTTGCAGAAACTAGTACACTTGGTAGCATAGGCATTAGACGACCTCTGTGGGAATTTCAGGAGTTTGTATGGATATTGAATTTAAGGCTTATTTTTCCTACTTTCTAATTTTTGTAAAGCTCCTCTGAAATAGAAAAATGTGCTTTACTATTCAATTGCAGGGTTAATTACCGGGACCTCTCCTGCGAGTTTGCATAATTACATGTACCTCCGCTCTGTGTTTTAATATTAGAGTCAAAGACCTCCCCTCAAAGTTTCACAAATTTACAATCACCCCTTTTTATTAAAAAAAATGGATGGAAAGTATATTATTTTGCAAATAAAGTATATTATATTTATATTTTACCCTTTGCAATGACATGAAAGTGTAAAGGGATCATAGTCAAAAAAAAGAGGATCAAAGTATATCGAGCAAGCCTTCGACTGAAGAAGACGGTCAGCGCCGTTGTCGCAAAGTGTCCATCTCGCCAAAATAGGGCAAAGTGGGATCAAAAAACGTGAGATGACGGAAATGAGACCTTTAGGGATGATTTAGAGTATGGGTATATACGACATTTCAATAAACTGGATGAAAATTTTGAAATGAGGGGTGGAATTGTAAACGGGACAATCTTGAAGGGGAGGTCTTTGTTATATAAAAACATAGAGGGGTGATACTTGTAATTATGCAAACTCGCAAGGGAGGTTCCGGTAATTAACCCTTCTATTGCCCCTATAATTTAAATTTCTAGATTATGGATCACAATGGGTTTCATTTAATTCCAATGCGCAATGCCCTCAATGCAAAAAATAACAAATCTAGAGATGATATCAAATCAACAAAACACAATCCATCACATTTTAAATGTGATAATGGATGATTAAAGGAATGAACCAAAATAATTTAAAACAACTGTGAAGTTGACTACAACACAACAACAACACTCAAGTCATTATCCCACTATAGTGAGGTCGGCTTTATGGATCCTTTGTTGCCATTGTGCCTTATCTTTTGTCATAATCTCATTAATGCCCAAGTACATCATATCTTTCCGTATAGTTTCATTCCAAGTCTTTATTGGTTTACCCCTCCCTCGTTTAACATACCTAGTGACTAGACTCACACAACGCCTAACAGGTGCCTCTAATGGTCTCCTGTGTACGTGTCCAAACCATCTTAATCGAGCTTCTCTCATCTTCTCTGCAATTGGTGCTACTCCTGTCTTAAACCTGATACATGCATTCCTAATTTTATTCAGTTTCATGTGTCCACACATCCACCTAAACATTCTCATCTCCGCAATACTCCTTTTTTGCTCATGTACACAATTCACTGCCCAACACTCAGAACCATAATAGAGCATCGCTGGTCTAATTGCAGTACGGTAAAACTTTCCCTTGAGTTTTAATGGTACTTTACGATCACATAAGATCCCTAACGCACCTCTCCACTTCAACCAACCCGCTTGGATTCTGTGTCGCATCTTTATCAATACCTCTGTCTTTTTGAATTATCGATCCAAGATACTTAAAACATTCACTACGGGAAATATCTTGATCACCAAACTTAATAACGACGCCATCTGTTCAAGCAAATAGACATTATAATGAAACTATACGGATAACTGTGAAGTTGGCTAAGCGAAAAAAAAGACAATGTAATAGCGAATTTTCATTGATAAATATGTGATACTGTGAAGCAGTATGTGAGCAATTGCCATCATATTTGTCTAAACGTGCCACTGAGGATCCTAAATATAACCAGTGATAACATTACCCTTATGATCCTTATTGAGTTGTTAGTTAATCTTTGAAAATGAGAGATAATTGAATACAAGCTTGAAAACATCTTTACTCTAAACATGAAAATAGAGAGTTGTATGCTACATGTTTGTCAACAAAAGACAACAATTATTTGAATCTTTTGTGATCACATTTTCCTCCCTTCACTTTAGAGCTAATTGTTTTATGTTTTGTTTCACTCTACAATGAGAATTCTTCTCATTTTCCTCGCAACACTACTTTGCTCTCGGTCGGCCAAAAGTATTTAGCATCCCAAGGTGATTTTTAAGGATTCCCATGACAGCCCACGGGGCCCATGCTATTCGGGTTAGAGCGTAATGTAACGATGGTTTGGTGTAGTGTGATGCAATGATCCATAGATAAATTGATTTTATTGTAGGTTATGGTATATGTGATAGGATCTTGGTATGGTAAAGAATTTATCTGTAAAGCTCAATATTTGACATTTCTTCCACTATATATTCACTGCTGCTTATGAAACTTATTTTCATTGTTTATAAAGCGAAATCATTTCATTATTGCCAATTTAGCAACTTACTGAATAAACACTTGTTCCTGTTAGAGAATATTAGATAGAAAATGTAAATAGCCCATTTATAGACTCATTTAGGTTTCTAGTTTTAGTCTCACATTGTTTGTTTTGGAACTCATCTCTCCCTCTATTTTCTTATATATATGTTCTCATAGTTGAAAGTGAATAGTGAAAATACAGTATACAAGTTTCGACTCAATCATTTTTACAGTTCCCAACTTCAACACAGTTCAACACGACCCTTTAATTAAAATAGCATGTCATCATCAGTTTGACGCGGTATTTTTACTCCCATGAGTTTATACAAAGATGTCGTCATCATGATGACCACTACGAGTTCATGAAGGCCACCATGTCAAACGGACCCTAAATATTAAAACAACATTTTAAGGACGGATTTTTAATCAGATTAGAAGACCTCTAGATCATTCAATGTACAGTTTAATCATAAAATTTTAACCATACATATAGCCGGTTATTGAAATTTCCCTTTGGATGAAAAAACATATCTCAGGGAGAAAACATAACAAATGGACGCATGTGTTTCCGAGGCACAAATTTTCCTGAAAATTTTCGCATTTTGGAGGCCACCGTCTATGTGCCGGAATTACTGGGTTTCAGAACCAATCCCTTGAGTTGAGGCATTTTGGACTCAAGATACTCCTTTTTGCCTAAAATGCGGTCTGCCGTGCAATCTTCGTCCTGTGTTTAGCGAAAAGAAATTATTAGCCAAGGACAAATGAGAGAAGAAGATGAAAAAAAACATCAACAATTCAAATTTAGATGCACAAAATCCTAAGAGCAAATTTCTGCGAGAGAGGCTAATAGAAAGTGGCTCCAATAACGAAAAAAACCCAGCTCTCATGCCATCCTAACCTCCAAATCACCAAAACATTTATTTTGCTGTTGACAACCAACAAAGTAATGCGGACTACAGAGGCTAAGGCTCGTGCATTTAAGTCAATTTACACGTGAGCAAAAGAGGGCATCCATGCAATTAAATCGAGCGAGAAGCAACCGTTAAAATTCGGCTTTTGATATCTCTGGTTTCAGAATACTAGGATTATTTATCCTTGGGGTAGTGGCCTCTATAAGGTTCCTGATAATCATCTAAATGATCGTTCATAACATAATCAAATTGTGTCCGAGAGTAGACATTATCTCTATGAACGTGCAGCGGTGGACAAAGAGGGTCAACAAAATAGTATGAGGATCTCTCCATAAAAGCGAGGTCGAGTATGGACTCTAATTCGTCAAATAGCAGAGAGGTGAAGGAACGATGACCTGAACGATACTTGGCACGAATCTATATGATTTACCAGAACGCAGTATAAACATGGCTCAAACCTTGGGCTATGATATCAAATCTGACGCAAGGTAGCATGTGAGTTTGAGTACCGCAAACCCTAAGTGCGGTGCACCAAAAATAAAACCCTATCTATGCCCACGATGATGCTAAGGATGCAAGGAAGATCAAACAATGTATTGCAGCTAGAAGTTGAAACATAAAACAATAGCATTTAATCAAGTAGTATGAAATTAATTCAAGTATGCAAACAAGTTAGGGTTTCCTCTGATTGGAGGGCCGCTAAGTAATTAATATGTGCGGCAAATAGATCCTGCAAGAAATGGTTATTAACTAAACTGATATACTAGCATATCAAGACATTCATAATCATATAAGAACCAAGTTCAAACAACAATGATGAAAGTAATTAAACCAAACAATTAGAAACATACAAGCGAGGGCCCATAGGCGTATGCGTGGGGATCTGATGATCATTGAGGTGGTGAGACGATCTGGGGAAGTGATGATTGCTGGATGGCGGCAGTCAGAGAGAAAGTGAGGCTGTTTGGGGGTTGTAGTGGGCTGGCCAGGAGTTTTGAGCGTTGCTATTTGGATGAGGGGAATGGGGGGGAGTCGGCCAAGGGTCCAGGGTGCAGCCAGACGGTAATCCGGCCTTAGGTAGCTGGAAAAGATGCCTGGCCATGGGTTTTAGCGTGTTGGGAGGTGGTTGCTGCAGGGAGTGGCCTTGGTTGGATGGGAGGTTGGAGCGTGTTGGGAGGTGGTTGCTGCAGGGAGTGGCCTTGGGTGGATGGGAGGTTGGAGCGGACATGTTATGAATGCGGAGAAGGGAGAGTGACGTCCACTAGTGTGTTATACCAGCGCCGTGAAAGACTGCTAGTGATATGTCGGTGGAAGATCATTAAGACGTGCAGATATTTTGGGAAACTAAATGTATATTTCCTTAAATTGCAGTTGGATTGATGGTGTTATAAGAACCCTCCATGCAATGTATTTTCTTTTCATCTTGGTGGTATTAAGAAATTTGGGAATCCTAAGGGTTATTTTTTCTTCCTCCCACTTTTTCTCTTTCCCACTTTCCCTCTCTAATCTTGGCACCCAATTCCTCTCCTCCAAATACCCAACATTTTTTCTGACTTGCCGCTCTTCCAGCCATAGTTCCAGTTCCCGAAGACGTACCTCCATGTCTGCTACATGAATCAAGTGCGTGCTCTTACTTTGGGCCGATCCTGCACGGGTCGACACCGTCTCAGTGGATCCCGTCGGTACCTCTACCAACCGCGCCAACTACGCCTCACGATGCCAGAGCTGACCACTTCTCTCGACGACAACGCCAATCTTGCATGCCATCTCCGCCTCTTCCCCAACTTTGCCTTCAAGACCACTATTGCCGACCGAAACGACCTGTTTGTTGGACCCGACAACGCCCGACTCACCGTTCCAACTCTGCCTCGTCCTTCCTCATGCGTGCATTCCTCCACAACTCCGATCAATGTCGTACTTTGACACACCCGGCCCGCGCCTCAACCTCCTATGGAACCGGCAATTCCCCACTACCATGATGCTCAGAAGGAGTCTATCGTTTCGCTCCAAGTTTTAATGCGTCAGATGAATGCTAAGTTTGACGTCCTCCTGGACGGCCGACCAAGTATTTCATCAACGTCCAACGCAGAGTTCTCATCGCCTCTAGGGGCACATCTGTACCGTCCTCGGGATCTAGTTCCTCCAACGGGGGGCTTTCCTCTAGCACACTGTTTGTTCGATGTTACTTCCTTCTACGATACCTACCAAATGGGGTGGATTGAACCCCAGGAACAGTTCTTCAACATTCATCAGATCCCAGATCCACACAACGTCAGCATGACTCTCATCGACATGGAGGGCACCGCTCTCCATTGGTTCTGTTGGCCATGTCATTCCAAGCCCGCTCTTTCCTGGCCAAACCTTCAGCAGAGGACCTTATTTGTCACTACGACATCGGTTACTCGGGCTTCTCCGTGGAGCATTTTTGTGATGTCCTCCAGACGTGGTCCCTCAACGAACTTATCGCTTAAGCCAAGCATGTGTCTGATCTCCCTCCTGATGACTACCTCAATTTCTTCATGCATGGCCTACTACCACAAATCCGCGCCCTCCTGCACACACCACCCGCCGTCTACTATTGAGGTCATGGGCCTCACGCGCTTGGTTTAAGATGAATTCCATAGGCCCCCCAAACGCCAGACCCACAACAGTGTACCAACCACCACAGATCGTGACCCACGGACTCCCTGGCCTTCCAAGCCCACCACTGCACCCTCTCAAGCCCCTAGCACATCCCGACTGTCCAATTAAGAGAACCATGGTCTTCGCATGAAAGGCCTATACTTCTGCTGCAAGCAACCACATTCCTGACCCATGACTGCCCACTGAAGGACCTCTGGGTCCTCATTGGCGAGATGGAGCCCGAGATTACCCTTACTGACTTTGAAGCATTAGAGGTTGATGCTGATGTCGATGATCCTCAGAATGTACCTTCCGCTCTTTACCGTCATCAGGATTTCTTCCCCCAGACGATGATGCTGAAATTGAGATTGATAGTGGTGTGATCCACAATTACATACAAGAACTAGTGGATCGTTTGGTGTTTCCATTAACTGTCGTCCCACACTTCTCTATTTGTTTGGGGGGATGGGTGTTGTCGGGTGACTGCAGGCCTTTATTCTGAAATAGCCGTCACAGTGGGCCCATGCCCCTTCCGGGACGACTTCTACGCATTTGTACTTGGTGGGATGGATAATATTCTAGGTATGGAATGGATCCACACCCTGGGATACGTCAATACAACTAAGATCGCACGACAATACGATTCATCCAAGAAGAGACATCATTACTTTTGTCGGCGACTCTACTTACTTGCGCCAGCCCGTCTCAGCCCGATCTATTCAAAAAATGATCGACGTCGATTTGGTCGCATAATTGTAGCAAGTGGTAAAACACGAGTCCCCATGCTCGCCAACCCTCCCTCGGCCATACAGGCTATTCTGGATATGTTTCCTAAAGTCTTCGCCGACACGGCCCGCCTTCCACCACCTCGTTTGACATATCACCACATCTTATTACAAGTGGGTGTGGCGTCCATATCTATAGACCTTATCATTAAAGCCAAAACTACAAAAGGACGGGATTAAGGCGCTTGTGGGTGGCATGCTAACCGCAAGTATTATCGGCTCAAGCACCAGTACATTTTTTAGCTCGGTTCTCTTAGTTCGTAAGAAAGAAGGCAGTTAATGTTTTGCGGGGACTACTGGGAGCTCAGCAAGTTCTCTATTCTGGACAAATATCTCATTCCGGTCAAACAAGAGCTACTGGATGACCTTAGGGGAGCTCTAACTTTTCTAAGCTGGACCTCGACTCTGGCTATCACCAAATTTGAGTACGAGAGGAGGATATCCGAAAGACGGCGTTTCGCATGCACTACAACCACATGTTCATTGTCAACCTTTTAGATTGATAAATGTGTCCCCTACCTTTCGGGCGACCAAGAATGATTTATTCTGGCCAGCCCAGTGCAGATAAATTTTGGGTTTCTTTGATGACATCTTAGTATATAGCTCCTCCTGAAAAAATAGCCTCCATCCCATGCAGACATCACTCGCCACTAGGGGTGTGCACAAAAAACCGAAAAACCGCCCGAACCGAACCGAAATTTGAACCGAGCCGCTCGGTTCGGTGTAGGGGTGGTTTTTTATTTTGGATAAACCGCTCTCTTTTCGGTTTGGTGCGGTTTTCAATTTCGGTGAACCGAGAAAACCGAACCGAACCAAAAAGTCCCATTATTACTTATTATGATTCGATTAGAAACAATCAAAGTTAGGTCTATCAAAATATGCACGAGCTGGAAGTATCATATATGGATGAAGATGCAATGACATTTGTTTATAAATAATATTCTACATTCTTTAGAATTGGAAGTATCATATGTGGATGAAGATGCAATGGACATTGTCTAACTTTGTTGATGAAGAAGAAGCAAATTTTGTCGAATAGTTAAGTGTTAATTACTTATTTTTTTCAAAGCTTGATCATATCTACTATAAAATTTAAAAAGATTTAATGTATCTATTTTATATTCTTATAGGTACTTGCCGCATGGTGGATTGAGAGCAATGCCACTATTATATATTTTTTCATTTTGTTTTCACTACTTTTGAAAATAAATGTTGTTTAAAGTAACTATTTTATTGCGACTTGCGAGCGATGGGAGTATCGTTGTGTCGGGCATTAGGTGAAAGTATCGTTGCGGCGGCAGTATCTTGGCTGTTGGATGGATCAAAGTTTAGATGATAGTACAAAGTGATTAGATGATTCTGATTTGTTTAATGGTTATAATTTTATTCTAGCATCCACAGTAAATTCACTTGTACTTTTTTGTGGACTGATCATGATTCATGATTAGCTTTTAAATCAGGTTAATGATGTTTCCACTCACCATTTAAAGTAACTATTTCGTTGGGAACAGCAAGAGTATCATCGTGCCGGGCATTATCACGATTGTACAAAAAACTTACATAAAAGATACGGACACTATCAATGTTGTTTACACATTTTGTTATTATTATTTTATTGTTTTCACTACTTGATTATATATTATATAATTTAAGAAAAATGTTTTTAAAATAACTATAATACATAAATAATGATATCAACTTGTCATATAAATTATTATAATAAAACCGAAACCGCCCCTAAAAAACCGCCCCAAACCGCACCGATTAGTGAACCGAACCGATCGGTTTAGGTTTGGTTCGGTTTCGAGAAAAATATAACCGACACTTTTCGATTTGGTTTCGGTTTTGGTCCAAACCGACCCAAACCGAACCGCTTGCACCCCTACTCGCCACCCTTAAAGAGCATGATTGTCTGGTGAAGCCCAAGAAGTGCACCTTCAGTAAGACCGATATTGGTTGGGACACAATATTTATGACATGGGGACTCACTATGGACCAGGACAAGGTCAGGTCGTCCTTCATTGGTCCAAACCTCGCTCTCTCTGCGGCATCCGAAGCTTTTTAGTTCTCACGGGGTACTATCGGCTATTCATTATGGATTATGGTAAATTGTCAAACCACTCTCCAGCATGTTGAAACATCAAATACCAGCACATTTCAGTGGACACCAGAGGCAGTCAGAGCCTTCCAAACCCTCCGGCAAGCCCATGGCACCGCCCCATTCCTGACTACCATTCTCAAGCATATTTTCATTGAACATGCATTACCTTTATGCATATAAGACATTATATTCAAACAAAATGTGCATAAATACGCTCAAATTCTTCTTTATAGAATTTATTTTATTTTGTATTTCACCTCATTCAAAAAAACATAAAACATAGATCAAAAATAAAGATACCAATTACTATTAAAAAGACTCTAAACATTTTAATTACTCCAAAAAGTTCAGTAATAGATATGTATGAAATAGAAAAATTATACCCACCTAAGTAAAGAATTGTTACAAATAATGAAGAAACTAATAGATTTAGATAAGAAGCAAGATAAAAGAACCCATATTTTATACTTTAATATTCGGGTTTATAACTTGCTACAAATCCCTCCTCAGCTTCTGGTCAATTAAAGGGTAATAATTCACATTCTTCACTCCTGGAATTCTCCCAGCCGTTCGAAGTTGAGTGTGACGCATCAGACACTAGCGCCAGTGTTGTGTAGATGTAAGAGGGGTACTCATTGTTACATCAGTCGTATGTATACGGCCACCGTCCGCCAATGCTCCGTTTATGAGTCTGAGCATATGACTTTGGTATTTGTGCAGCATTGACATTCTTACTTGTCTGGCCGAGGTTTCACGGTCCGGAGGGATCATCATAGCCTCTGGTACCTCCAAAATCATAAGATTGTCACTCTGGCACAACAAGTCTAGGTTGCAAAACTATTAGGATATGATTTTTCTATCGAATTGCCCGTTGGCTCCTCCAACCGCACACCCGACTCTCTTTCTCAGTAACTGCAGATTGAAAGCTTAGCAACAATTTCATGACCAGTATGGGAGGATGCCTTTTTTCCTTCAGCGTGAGGTTGCCGCCAACCAACTCCTTTGACTGATTGTTGCTGCCTAACAAGCGGATGCCACCACCCAGCCTCCATAGTCTTGAAGGGGATCGCCTCCACAACTGCAGTCGTTTGGTGCTCTCAGCTCATCCCACGACTACTTGCAGAATTTCACTTCACCCTGGGGGGGGGGGCACGCAGGTGCCTTCACGACATACCGCCGCCTTGCGGCATCTCTGTGTTGGTCAGGCATGTTCCAACTGGTCAAAGCATCTGCGACAACTTGCTTTCCGTGTCAGCGTCCCAAGTATGACGCCCCTTTTCTCGGGAGCCTCCTTCATCCACTTCCTATCCCACAGTCAAGATCTGGGAGGATATCTCCATGGATTTTATTTTGAAGCTCCCTCCCTCCGAGATGTGAGATTGCATATTAGTTGTCACAAATCGTTTATCCAAATACGCATATTTCCCTCCCCTGTGACACCCGTTTATTGCAACAATGGTTGTCGTAACTTTCATTGATGGCGCCTTACATTTACATGGGTTCCCTTGCTCCACTGTGAGCGATTACAACCCTTTATTCCAAAGCATCTTTTGGCAATTATTGTTCAAGAGGCAGAGTACCCAGCTTCGTATAAATAAAGCATACCACCCCTTGATGGACGAGCAGCCTGAGGCGATGAATAATTGTTTGGAGAAAGATTTACAATGTTTTGTGTGCGACCACCCGCGAGCATAGGTGCATTGGCTATTCTGTCTAAGTACTCTTATAATACCTCTTTCCAAGCCAGTTTTGGCACCACTTTGTTCGAAGTAGTCTATGCTAGATCCACAACATCCCTTACGCGCACTCTCACCGACGAATAACATGGTTTCCTTGTTTGATTTGCTTCGAGATCATGACTCCATACTTTTGCAGTTTCTTCATCACCTTCAATGCAGGCAAAAATGGATGGTTGCCTTTGTCAAACGGCACTGCCGAGATGTCCAATTCACTGATGGGGATACCATTTTAATCAAACTTTGCCACACCGCCAGATTTCTGTGACCATGTGGACTCATTCCAAATTAACAACAGTTCTACAGCCCGTTTGAGATTGTTGCACGGGTTAGCACTACCGCGTACCGTCTCTGCCTTCCCCCAGACAGTCTCATCGACCCGGTGTTTCATATCTCTCAGTTAAAATGGGTTATTGGAGACCATTCGGTCGAGGCGACTCTACCCGGCCAATTCCCAGGCTCACCTTGCCAGAATACCTCCTTCAGCTCATCATCGATACCCATACTATCAGTCGGTTGGATTCCTCGGTCGAGCAAGTCTTGGTGCACTGCCTTGATGAGACAACATCGGAAGCCACATGGGTTGGCCGGTCTATTTTTCGTGCTTAATTTTCAAACTTTTTCCTTGAGGACAAGACAAGTTTTCTAGAGGGCGTCATCGTTGCAAACGCAGAGGAGGGAGAGGAACGTCCACCAGTGTAATAGGTATACTAGTGTCGCGAAAGACCCACTAGTGACACGTCGGCAAAAGGTCATTAAGAAGGGCGGATATCTTGGGAAAATGAATGTATCTTTCAGTGTACTGCAGTTGGGTCGAGGGTGTTATATAAATCCTCCATGCTCGGTATATTTTTCATCTTTGTGGTATTAAGAAATTTGAGAACCCTAGGAGTTATTTTCTTTTCCTCTCATTCCCTCCCTAATCTTGACAGCCTGGTTCCTCTCTTCCGAATACCTAACAGGAAAAAACTGGGTGGCTTGATTAGGATGGGGATGCAGTTTTGAAGACGAATTGGGTTGTGGGATGATTGCATCATTGCATGCAGGGAAGTTATCTTAGGGAGGGGAATGGTGGCAATGTTTGGGAAGAACTACAGGGGGAAAGACAGGATGATTGGTCGTTGCAATAAAGTGGGTTTGGGGGATGTCGGCTGGGGGATTTTTGATGATTTATGAAGCAGCTGACAGGGGTAATCAGCTAGGGTTGTGAAGATGGGAAGGAGAGTAGCTAGGGTATGGAAAGTAAGGAAATACAAGGGCACAAACCAAAGAATCGGCATCTTGGGTTTCGTGGAGTCGGCATCGCCAAATTCTGGGAAGAATGTCTCCAAAATCTGTAATACCCATGACGGCTACCCCTACCCTCTAATTTATAATAAAACATACTTAAGACACTCATTGTGCATGACTATGATTGATCATACACGATAAGCTTCAATCTCACTAAATAAAACATCAAAAATAAAAGAAAACCCGCGGAAATGTCCAAACGGCGCTCTGAATGCAATCCGCGACTCAAATCAATCATCGGGCAACGCCAAATATGGCGGGTGACAAATCATCTCCAAACAGGCCCAAAGCTCGTGTTTCACTATTTCATCGATCCCCATCAACGATCCTTTGGCATCGTGTACATCTGTGAACATATTTCTCCACATATTTTCGAATTGTGGGCCAAAAGCAACAATCTCAATATTCACAATTCCAAGGTTCTTTCTCATAAATGACATTTGTACACCCTGTAGAGAAGGGAAAAATTAACCTTGTATATATGTTCACTTGTCTAAAATACAAAGAATGAGTACAAATATATAGATGAGAGAAAGAGAGAGGAAGGTCCTATACATGATGTGAGACTAAAGAGGAGAGAAAAACAATGAAAAATACATAATGGGCCTAGATTAAATGGGCTTCTCTAACACTCCCCCGCAAGCTGGAGCGTATAGGTCATATGCACCCAGCTTGGACAAACACTGGTAAAACAAGGTACTTGATAAAGCCTTTGTGAGAATATCAACAACTTGATCAGTGCCCGGAACATGCTTTAAGTCAATTTTCTTCATTTGAACTTTCTCTCGAATAAAGTGACAGTCGACCTCGATATGTTTCGTGCGCTCGTGAAACACCGGATTCTTTGCTATGTGTATGGCTGCTTGACTATCACAAAATATAACAGCAGATGAAGAAAGTTTTACTCCCAGGTCAGCAAAGAGACTTTCAAGCCATGTGAGTTCTGAGGCAACCGATGCCATCGATCGGTATTCAGCTTCCGCGGAAGATCGAGCGACCACGACTTGTTTCTTACTTTTCCATGTAATGAGATGACCACCAAAATAAGTACAAAACCCATGGTTGACCGCCGATCGTCCAGGGAACCGACATAATCAGCATCAGAATAAGCAATCAATGCTGGAGCAGAGTTGGAGGTTTTGTAAACAAGCCTTGACCCGGAGCTTCCTTAAGGTATCGGAGAATCCGTTCAACTGCCTGGAGATGAGAAACCCGGGGAGCATGCATGAACCGACTGACAACCATAACAGCAAACGATATATCAGGCCTCGTGGCCGTTAGGTAGATCAACTTTCCCACAAGGCGTCGATACTATTCCGGGTTCTGGAGAAGTAAATCATCATCAGAGGCATGAGCACATAGTTTGTGATTTGCCTCCATCGGGGTATTAGCTGGCTTGCAACCAGACTGGCCAGCGTCTTTGAGAAGATCGAGACAATACTTCCGTTGGGAGAGGACAAACTCATCCGGCCGTCGTGCGACCTCAAGACCGAGGAAGTAGCGTAGATGCCCCAGGTCTTTGGTCTGAAACACGGTGCTCATATGCTATTTGACCGCTTGAATCCCCTTTGAGTCATCCCCAGTACGTAGTATGTCATCAACATAAACAAACAGAAGGACGGTTCCAGTTGCCCGGTGTCGGGTGAATAGGGAGAAGTCTGCAGAACTCCGAGTGAAACCCATGTCCCGAACCACCTTGATGAACTTGTCAAACCACGCCCGAGGGGATTGTTTGAGACCATAGATGGATTTCTTTAGAAGACACACACGAGACTCCCCCGTGGTCTCAAACTCAGGCGATTGGCGCATGTAGACGGTTTCCTGAAGATCGTCATTCAAAAAGGCATTCTTGATATCTAGCTGATGAAGGGGTCAGTGGCGGTGCACAGCCACGGAGAGAAGTACAAGAACAGTGTTAAGCTTGGCCACCGGAGAGAAGGTTTCCTCATAATCAAGGCCCTGCTACTGAGTGAAGCCACGGGCCACCAGTCGGGCCTTCAGTCGGGCAATAGCGCCATCCAGTCGGGCAATAGTGTTGACCGGGAGGTAAAGGGACAAGGACCCAGGTCTGGTTGGCCCAAAGGGCCGTCATTTCTTCGTCCATGGCAGCCCGCCAGAATGGATGTTGAAGCGCCTCCTGCACAGAGTTAGGGACAGAAACAGAGGATAATGATGTGGCAAAGTGAAGAAGTGGCGGTGAAAGGCGATGCAGAGAGACATAATTCGCCATCGGATGAGCGGTGGAGGCTGGAGCCGGAGCAGCAGATAATGGAGCATAAGAGGTCGAAGCCGACTGTAGTGGGGCAACGGGATGAGGAGATCGACGAGAATAGACCCGGATAACAGGTGGATGTGGACAGACCGGAGGCTGGGAAGGAGGAGGAGATGGTGAGGAATGGGGAACAGAGATGACAGGACGAACGACGGACTCTGGAACAGGAGCGATATCTAGAGCAGAAAAGAAGGGAAGATCTTCCCGGAAAGTGACGCCCGCAGAAACGGTCACCTTGCGGGTAGTAGGAGAATAACACACATAACCCTTTTGAGTGAGCGAGTAGCCTACAAAAATATTTTTGGCTGCACGGGGATCCAACTTGTCTGTAGAGGGACCGAGGTGGTGACCATAGCAAGTACACCCAAAAATTCGGGGAGTAATATGAAAAGGCGGAGTGGAGGGAAATAGGAGGCCGAAAGGAGTAGCATTCTGGAGGACGGAAGCTGGTAGACGGTTGATAAGAAAACAGGCCGTGGAGAGCGCAAAGTTCCAGTATGGTTTGGGAACCTGCATTTGAAGCATAAGGGAGCGAGCTACATCAAGAAGGTGACGATTCTTGAGCTCGGCGATACCATTTTGTTGTGGAGTATACGCACACGATGTTTAGTGAATAATGCCAAACTCAGAGCAGAGGGTCGCGAAGTCATGACCAGTGTAGTCGCGCGCATTGTCAGTACGAATAGTTCGAATGGGCGCAGAGAATTGAGTGCGAGTCTCAAGAATGAAGGCTCAGAAGACGCGGGGAAGCTCAGAATGATCGCGAAGGAGATACAACCATGTCATGCGAGAATAATCATTAGTAAATGTAAGAAAGTAACGGTAGCTAGAAATACTAGTAATCTTGTACGAACCTCATATATCGGAGTGTAGCAAAACAAAAGGAGCGGAGCTCCGAGTACAATGAGAAGGAAAAGATGAACGTGGCTGCTTGCCAAAAATACATGTTTCACACTGAAAAGCAGGAAGAGATATATCCGGGAGATCCTTTTGGAGGACGGGGAGAGGAGCATCACCAAGAAGTCGATGCCAATCCGAAGAGGAGACAGATGCGAGGCGAGTAGAAGAGTCATCAAGAAGGTAGAGCCCATTCTGCAGCCGCCCCCTACCAATGATAGTCTGCGTCTGCTGTTCCTGTATCAAAAAAGAAGAGAAAGTAAAGGTCACTGAGCAATTTAAATCAGTAGTAAGGCGACCAACAGAAAGAAAATTGAAAGGAGAGCCCGGAACATGAAGAGTCGAGCGCAGGAGAAGAGAGGAAGCGAGAGGAATATCAGCACATCCAGAGACAAGGACAGATGCCCCATTGGTCACAGTAATGTACTTCGGGTGAGGGGAAGACAAGTACTGAGGCGGTCGAACAGAGGTGATGTGATGAGTGGCACCAGAATCGAGGATCCATCGCGGGCCAAAGGAGAGGCAGGCGATACCTTCATTGGAGATGGAGGCAGCGGAGGCAACCGAGGCTGGTGGGCGGCTGAGCAGACCATGAAGATGTTGGAGCTGAAGGCGCACCTCGTCGAGGTCAGTACGAGTGGGAGAGGATTCGGTGGCAGCAACAGAGGCCTGCGGACGAGGAGGACGACCATGCTTGCGATAGCACGTGGCTTCAAGATGCCCATCTTTGCCGCAAAAATAGCACTTAGGCCGAGGCCGGCCATCCCGACCACGTCCCCGAGAATCAGAGCGGCCCCCACGAGCTGAAGAAGGGAAAGGCAGTAAAGGAGCAGGTGCCTGTCGGACAAGGGTCGGATAAGGAGGTCCAGACAAATCCGGAGGCGGGGAGACCTTGAGAAGCATCGAACACAAATCCGAGAAGGACGGGGTAACAGTAGAGGAGAGGATGTGAGCCTGTACACTGTGAAGGTGATGGGGTACTCGAGCCATCATCATGGCGATACCCACAGCTTCCTTCTGGGCACGTTGTGTTGGAACACCCTATTACTAATTTGGGTAAGGATCACTATGTGATTAGGAATTTATTTTGACCTTGCTGTATAGTCTGATAAGTCAATTAGAATGAGTCTTAGGGTTAGTACTTAGGTTTGAAAGCTGCCCTCAAGACCTTCTAAAGATCAGGATTCAGTGCTGAGGACCAAGACAATTTTCGTCGAGCTCAGGTCGACGAAACGTCGAACTCAGGTCGACTATCTCTGAGCTCAGTTCAACGAGTCGTCGAACTCAGTTCGACGATCTTCGAGCTCAGGTCGACGATTTCTGTTTCCAGTTTAAATCCAATCTCTGAGCTTAGGTCGACGATCGTTGAGCTCAGATCGACGATTTCTCTGAGAGATCGACGATTTCAGGATTCAAATTCAGGACAGTTATGGAATTCATTCAGACTTATTTTCAGCATTTATGGCAAAGGATTTTATAGCCGTTTCAATCAATCTGGAACAAGTTTCAAGGAAGACTAATTGGAATGTTTCTTAAGGACTTTCCTCCAGAGGCAGATATCAGTTAAGGTAGTCATTTATGACTGATTAACAGCTATCAAGAAGTCAGAATCTGATATACTCCCTAGAGAATCATTCAAAAAAAAAAAGCAGACAAGATTTGAAAAAGAATACAGAAGAGAGAACAAGAAAATTATTCATCAAGAATTCATCTTCTGGGAATAGACTCAGTAGACAAAAGTTTACAGAATTACTGAGTCAGAATTCTTCAAGAACACAAGGAACATTACTGTGAAGGAGATCATCTGCTATTCTACTCCTTCAAGCATCAAGTGTTCAAAAGCTTCTTCATCAAGGACTCCAGACATCACACATTTCAGCATCTGCTGAAATCATCTATTGCTGGAGATCTGAAGCAACTGAAGGCCTATCACCCTAAGCAAAGCACATCTTCCTGAACCCTTACAGATCTCAGGGGGAGCTTTGACAACATCTTCCACTTGTCTTCTCTCAGATTATTGACAGAGAAGAACAACTCAACCTTTGTGTTTTTCTTTATTCCTTCTGTTAAAAGGTTTCTCAAAACTCCCTTCAAAAGTTTTGTGACTGGTTTCTGAGACCTTGTCAAAACTCAGTGGTGGCAAGACACCTTATCAAAAAATCTAGGTTTGGTTTTTGAGCAGCTTATCAAAATCTCATTGGTGCCCAGGACACCTGATCAACTATTCCTGCAGTGGATTCCTACCTAGGGTGGTAGAAGAGTGGATGTACCCAGGTTGTTGGGGAACCACTATAGCTCCTTGTGTCATCTGGCTTGCTGTATTTTGTTTTTGATGTGTGCTGTGATTTCTTATTTCTTGCTTACTTAGTTTTTCTTTTTGCAAGCACCTTACACATATACATAAATCAAGACTTCCACTGCTTTACAGTTTTAAATTGTAAATTATTTTAAAATACTCTATTACCCCCCCCCCCCTCTAGAGTAAAGGTAAATCTTACACTCACTTTCAATTGGTATCAGAGAGAGGTTGGTTACTCAACAACTGAATCTTCAACAGATTGGTTGAACAGGCTAACACCTGAACCAAAAGATTCTTGATAAGATAAATCTTCTATAGAGGGTTATTACTTTTTGTATTATATTTATATTCATACAAAATCATGACACAAAACAAAGATTATGCTAGCACCAGACCTCCAGTGTGCAATCTTTCTAAGTTTGCACTTTAGAAGTCAAGGATAAAATTATATATGAATTCTATTGATGATGACATCTACAACTTTGTTTTGACAGTGTGTCCAAGACCCCCAGTAATTACAAGAACAAGTGATGTTCCACCTCCTTCAGGAACAGATGCAGAAATAAAGAAATGGAAAGTTGCAGATGCAAAGGCTATGAATATCCTTGCTCAGACTATGTCTGATGAGATATTTCAAAAGGTGGCTGAATGAAGTTCAGCAAAAGATATATGGGATAAGCTTTCTGAGATTGTATCTGGATCTGCCGATGAAAGGAAGGACAGAAGATCCCATCTCATATCCCAGTATGAGAACTTCAAGAAAGGAAAAACAGAGTCAGTTGCTGATATGTACAACAGGCTCAGCCTAATAGTCAGTGAGTTAAAAACATTGGACAAGGAGATCTCAATAACTGAACTCAATGACAAAATCCTAATGTGCTTCCTCAGCACTTGGGACTCAAGGATCTGGCCAATCAAGGATGCCAGAAGCCTAACAGAGATTACTACTGAAGCTTTGTTGGGCAAGCTCAAGTCTTATGAGCTGCTCATCAAGAATAAAGAGGAAGAACAAAAGGTTGCTTCTCCAGCAATCAAGAAAGAGAAGACAATTGCCTTCAAAGCTACAGAACATCAGCCTGAAGACAAGGTCACAGGCAATGAAAAATTAATGAGCTTACTGGCCAAAAGATTCCATAAGATGGCCAGGAAAGATTTAAGAAAGAGGTCATCCAGAGGGCATGAGAAGCCAAGATATGACAAATCCAATAATAAAGAAATTATTTGTTTTGGATGCAGGAAACCAAGCCACATTGTGCCTGATTGTCCAGAAAATCAGAATAAGGACAAGAGGGACAGGAAAGATAGGAGAAAAGACAAGGACTTCAAGAGAAACAACAATGACAAATCCTCCTCCAGCAAAAACAAACACACCAGGAAGGGATTTGTAGCTGAAACCTGGAGTGAAACTGAAGAAGAATCAGAGGCTTCATCAAACTCAAGTGATGATGAAGATGATGCTGAAGAAAAGGAGTTCTGCATGATGGCTATCAATGCCTCCCAACATAATTCTGATGCAGAACATGAGTCAGAATCTGAATCTGAACATGAAAATGAAGAAGATCAGGATAGATTCTTTCGATTTTAATTCAGAGGACTTTAGATCTGAATTTAAGGCACTTTGTTTAGACCTGCTAAAGTCTGAGAAAGAGATTATCTCTTTCAGAAATCAATTGTCTGAGCATAGCACTCTAAAATCAGACAATCTCAAACTCTCTGAGGAGTTAGAATGCAATAGGGAGGAGATAGCTTCACTGAAAATTGAACTATCCCAGGCAAAGAAGTTTGAAGAATCCCTTAATGGGAGAAGCATCAGACTGATGAACATCACAAGCACAGTGAACTCAAGACTCAACAGTACACTGGACTTGGGTGCTTCATCCAGCCAACCTATAGTATTAACAACCCCAATTAAATTTATCTCAGATAAAGGAAAGGGTGTTATAGAGGTAGCTAGGAAGAATCCTGATTTACCTAAGAAAAACAAAGTTCAACAGAAAACGTCGAACAGAGCTCAACGATCGTCGAACAGAGCTCGACGATCTCAGGCTGAATCGTCGAACTCAGGTCGACGACTTCTGAACTCTGGCATAGTCGATCTTCGAACGGAGCTCGACGATCTGACCCAAGATCGTCAAACTCAGCTCGACGATCGTCGAACGGAGCTCGGAGCTTTGAACAATCTTTCAAAGGTAAATCTAAAATCAATTCTAGAAGTCCTACATCTCAAAGCTTCAACCCTTATACTGAATGGATAGTACCTCCTACGAGATACCATCCTGAAGGATATAAGAGTCAGCCAGGGATGTCTTTTATTCTGAGTTTAAAGGTTATCAACCTAGACACAAGGTAAACTGGGTCAAAAACATATAAATTGTTTATGTGCAGGAGAAGACCTATACAGCAATGAACCAACAATGGTATCTGGATAGTGGGTGCTCAAAGCACATGACAGGGAACAAGGAGAATCTAACATCCTTCAAAACCAAACTTAGACCCAAAGTGCTATTTGGTGATTCAAACTTTGGTCAAACAAAAGGATATGGTGCTATTCAGATTGGCTCAGTCACATTCAAGAAGGTGGCTTATGTGGAAGGACTGAAGCACAATCTAATCAGCATCAGTCAATTATGTGATGAAGGCTACCAAGTGATATTCAACAAATCCTCATGCAAAATCAAATCAGAGGATAACACAACAGTGTTAACAGGTAAAAGGAAAGGTAACATTTATCTTGTAGATTTCCTTTCAACAAATATAGATATCTGTTTATTTAATTCAATTTACAAACCAAATGATTTATGCCATAAGAGACTAGGGCATTTAAATCTTAGAACCATTGTTAGGCTATCCAAGGACAACCTTGTTAGAGGACTACCTTCTGGCCCCTACAAGAAGGAAGAACTCTGCAGGGCTTATCAATTAGGCAAGCAAACTAAAAATAGTTTTAAGTCACTTAATAAGAGTGATTCACCTAGGATCTTGTATCTGTTGCACATGGATCTTTTTGGACTCATTATAGTACAAAGCTTAGGAGGGAAATCTTACACTTTGGTGATTGTAGATGACTTCTCTAGATTCACATGAGTGTTCTTTCTAAGGAAGAAGTCTGATAACTTTAAGTGTTTGACAGAGTTTCTCAAATGCATACAGATTGAGTTCAATACTCACATTGCCCTGATCAGAAGTGATCATGTGACAGAGTTTGATTCTCTTCTTATGCAAGAGTTCTGTCAGAGTGAAGGGATCAGACACACTTTCTCAGCTCCTAGAACTCCTCAATAAAATGGGGTAGCTGAAAGGAAAAATAGAACCCTTATTGAATCTGCCACCACTTTGTTGACAGATGCTCACCTTCCTCTATCTTTTTGGGCAGAGACAGTGAACACCTCCAACTATGTGTTGAACAGAAGTTTGATACATAAACTGAAGGGCAAGACTCCCTATGAATTGCTCAAAGGGAAGAAACCTAAAGTAGACTATTTCAAGATTTTTGGTTGCATTTGTTATATTCACAATAATGACAAGAAATACTTAGCAAAATTCCAAGCTAAAACTGATGAAGGAGTGTTTCTGGGATACTCCATGATCAGTAAAGTTTATAGGGTTTATAATAAAACTTCTCTTAAAATTGAAGAATCTGTTCATGTATCTTTTGATGAGACTAACATGTTTTACAAGGAGAAGAATACTTCTACCATAGAACCCTTGCAGGTAAACTCTCTTTCAGAAAATTTGGACAGGTTGTATATTGTAGAGAAGGATTCAGTACATTCACCTATCCAACATAAGGATGAGAGCAGTGAAGATGAAGAAGATGTTCAACATCTTGGAGAGAACCATCTTGAAAAGTCAGTTGTTATTCCACTAGAGGAAACAACAACACAGGTTGGTGAACAATCAACACCCCCTGTTGATTTAGTAACAACAAGAGATCATCCAATCTCCCAAGTGATTGGAGACATCTCAGCTGGTGTGCAAACCAGAAATCAGGTCAACCAAAACCTGATGCACACCTGCTTTCTATCTCAAATTGAACCTCAATCCATACAAGATGCAGAACAAGATCCACACTGGATCATTGCAATGCAAGAGGAATTGCATCAATTTGAAAGAAACAAAGTTTGGGAGCTAGTGTCAAGCCCTAAGGATTACTCCATTGTTGGAACAAAGTGGGTGTTCAGAAACAAGTTGGATGATCAAGGGATCATTGTAAGGAACAAGGCAAGGCTAGTTGCTCAAAGATATTCTCAAGAAGAAGGAATAGACTATGACCAGACCTTTGCACCAGTTGCAAGGTTAGAGGTCATAAGAATATTCCTAGCTTATGCAGCTCACAAAGGATTCAAGTTTTATCAGATGGATGTAAAAAGTGCATTTCTCAATGGAGACATAAAAGAAGAAGTCTATGTTAGACAATCTCCAGGTTTTATCTCTTCAACTTATCCTGACCATGTTTTCAAATTGCATAAAGCATTATATGGTCTCAAGCAAGCTCCTAGAGCATGGTATGAGACCTTAGCATGCTTTCTGTTGGAAAATGATTTTATAAGGGGTAGAGTAGACCAAACTCTTTTCATTAGAACTCATAAGTCTCATACCCTACTAGTACAAATATATGTAGATGATATTATATTTGGATCTACTGATTCAAATTTGTGCAGAAGGTTCTCTAACCTAATGCATTCTAAATTTGAAATGAGTAGCATGGGTGATCTTTCCTTCTTTCTAGGATTGCAAGTCAAACAACATGCTGAAGGCATATTTATTTCTCAAACCAAGTTTGCAAAAGAATTGGTTAAGAAATTTGGTATGTCTGAGGCATCATGTATGAAAACACCAATGCCTACTAATGTTGTATTAGATGCTGATGAACATGGAAAACATGTTGATTAAACAACATATAGAGCAATGATTGGCTCTTTATTGTACCTTACAGCTAGTAGACCTGACATAATGTTTGCTACATGCATATGTGCTAGATTCCAAGTAAGCCCTAGAGAGTCACACCTAACATTAGTTAAGAGGATTCTTAGGTATGTAAAAAGTTATCCAAATCTAGGTCTCTGGTATCCAAAAGACTCAGGATTTGAATTAACTGGATTTTCAGATGCTGATTATGCTGGATGTAGAGTAGACAGGAAAAGCACCAGTGGAACTTGTCAGTTTCTTGGTGACAGACTTGTCTCCTGGTTCTGTAAGAAACAAACATCTGTGTACACCTCAACTGCTGAAGCTGAATATATGACAGCAGGTAGTTGTTGCTCACAGATTTTGTGGATTCAAAACCAGCTCCTAGACTATGACTAAAACTTAAAAAGGTCAAAAATCTTTTGTGATAACACCAGTGCTATTTCTATAGCACAAAATCCAGTCCTCCATAGTAGGACAAAACATATAGAGATTAGGCATCACTTCTTAAGGGATAATGTTGAGAAAAATAAAATTGAACTTCAATATATCCCAAATGATTTGCAAAGGGGTGATATTTTTACCAAACCTTTGGATGAAAAGAAACATACCTTCTTCCTAAATCAGTTAGGAATGTTAGATGGAGGAAGTTTAAAATAAAACCCAAGTTTTTAAAACTCTAAAAACGGACCAAGACTAGGCTAAAACTTGATTTTTCTAGTGTCTGTAGGCTGTTTTTAGTCTCTGAACTGCGCTCGACGTTTTTCCCCAAGATCGTCGAACGGAGATCGACGTTTTCCGAAAACGTCAACCGGAGTTCAGTGCTTTCAGATAGCGCTAGGCTATCTTCTTCTGGTCAGAGATCGTCGAGCGGAGATCGACGCTCTCCAATATCGTCGAACGGAGATCGACGTTATTGAAGACTCTTCAGATTCCTTTAGAAGCCCAGATCGTCGAACGGAGTTCAACGATCTTTCCTTTTCGGCGTTGAACCCTAATATAAAACTCATTTTTTGGCCGTCGTTCTCTTTTGCGCATTCATACTCTCTGCAGAACTTTTCTTTCCCTCCAAACTTCTCTACACTTGGTCGTGTTTGTTCATTTTTGCAGGTATACAATGGCAGTGTCTGTTGCCGCCCTCGCCAAAATGAAATTCGATACAGGTTTTGATATAGACATGGATTCCTTTGACGGCAACGATCAAATTTTCAAGGATATACTGGAACTTTTCAAGGAACAGCAGTTGGCCCTGATTATGTCTACAAGAATAAAGCTGGCAGCCGATGAGATAAAAGAGTGGGTATATACTGCACAGAACATGGATTCAACCACAGTGGTCGGTACAATAGCAGAAACACAGGTACCTCTAACACCTGCCCTGCTTACAGAGGTTTTTCAGTTAAGTTCAGGACAAGATTCTGTTGATTTGTCTGGAGAGGAATTTGAGATGATGTTAGATAGAATAGAGCATTCTGCAGCAAACCCTAACAAGCTGCTGAAAAAGAATCTGTCTGTTGAGTATAGATTCCTTGCAGATGTTGTGGGCAAGGTCCTGCTAGCCAAACATTCTGCCCATGATACCATTTCCAGGTATCAATTCTGCTTGATGGGTGCACTGGTTGATAAGAAGCACTTAAACTGGGGAGAAATTTTCTTTGAGCTGATTAAGAAGAAGGTAAACAAAAACTTTGTTAATTTTGGGAGGATCTTAGGACTGTTCTTGAACAACAGGTGCCCTCAGCTGCTGGTGTCCTCTGGCATGCATATTAACGCCTCCAAGAGGCTTACCTGTGCCCTTTTTGGCAAATGGGACAGGCAGATTGTTAAGCCAACCGGGACTACTGCTTCTTCAGGCACAAGGACTGTTGCAGTCTCTTCCCCTCAAGCAACTGCCCTCATGGAAGATTTGCCTGCCTCCTCTTCTCCACCTTCTCCAATTGTTCCTTCAATCATCCCCTCATCCACCATCACCATCTCTATCTCTTCCCCCATAACCATTTCATCTCCACCTCCAACCACAGAAGACCAATTCCATCCCCTACACTTCTATCCACCTCTTGACCTAGACACCACCATACCATCTTTCAATCTCATGGAAGATTCCTTTATGGATGATTCCCCCTCCTCACCTACTGAGCTTCCATCATCCACCACATCCTATTAACAACTCCTTCATGATATTCTTTCCCAACCATCATTCCTTCCATCCACTTCTACTACCATAACCTCTATCTCCACCATTCCAATATCTCAACCAACCATCCTACCATCCACAACCACACCTCCTGCAGCTCATCCATCACCAGCCCCAGTCACTCCATCTTCTACCTCTACTCAAGTCTCACTTGAGCAAGTGGATTTCTATGCCCTGGCAGATAAGCTTTATGGGATGCTGGCTCCCAGGCTAGTAGCCTTGCTGTAGACCTCCATGGCTCCACTCCTGAAGTCTATACAGGAGTTATCTGACAGGCTTTCCTCCATTTCTCCTCATCAGGCAATCCCTTCTGTGGGGTGCCTTGATCCAGTTTACACTGAATCTAGGCAGGGGGAGATGCCATATAAAGAAGAGTTAATGCCTGCTTCAGAGACTCCAGAAGTGCAAGCTCCAGCTCCAGCACCAGTAATAGCAGTTGACCTAAGGTCACTGTTATCCAGTTTTGACATTCTTCACTTCAACTATTTTCCAGTACAGGAAGTGGAAGATCTATCCAAGGCCATTGTGCCTTTTGATTGCTGTGATCCCAGCCTGATTGCTTCTTATATCAATTCTCTTAAGGCTGAGGAAATTATTGGTTCTGATTGTGCTGCTGCTGCTGCTGATACAATTGCTGATACAGTTTCTGATGAGATAGTTTTTGATGATCATATTAAGCCTGCTGTTGCTACTGTTATATCTGAGAGTGCTGCTTCCATCACTGTTGCTGAACAAACCAAACAACAGGAGAAATATATTCAAAGGATTGATGAGTTTTATGATAATCCTCCAAGTTCAGACAGTGACCAACTCCATACTGATTTTGATGACTCCTTTGCAACTATTGCAAGGAAGAGGAAAGCAAGAAGCAAGGCACTGAAAAGAGTTCCTCCAGAAAAAGTAAAAGATGACAATGATATACCTTATTACATTCTTCATGACTGTCCAATTTCTGAGCCTTGGATGCAATATTTCAGAAATCAACTTAAGGCCATGAAGAAAAGGAGAAAACTTAATAAGTATGAAAAGGGATCCTCCCAATTCCATCCTCCTCCTCCTCCAGATTCAGGATCTGGTGGAGGTTCAGCTTTTCAGTCTTCTTCTGCTGCTAGGCCAAGCTCTTACCAGTCTCAAGATAGATATCAACCAAAAGGCCAACAGCAAAGAGGATATCAGTCAAGGAGAGATCAGACAAGAGGCAGACAGAGAAATTACAGGACTCACTCTAGAAATCAAACTAGACAACACCAATATCAAAGGGAAGGACAAGGCCCTACTGATTCTACATCTGGTCCTTTCCCTTACAAGTTGAAAGATACAGTTGTCACTAGAGCTCCTCCTTCTGACTCAGTGGAATTAAACAGATATGAACCTCCAGTTCCATTTGAAGACCCTGAGAAAAATCCACTATCATGGACAGCCAGAATGAAAGAACTTGCAGCATTAGATCAGATCAAGAAAGGAAGAGAGCAAGGCAGAGATACCTCCAATATCACAACCCTATCAGAGCAGAGAAAGAAAGAATTAGAAAGATATGCTTCAAGAAAGTTCTTTGATCCTGAAAGCTACATGAAGCTGCATCCTGAGGCTGTTGTTCCAAGGCCCAAATCTCAAACCTCCTTAGGTGCAGATGATGATAGAAGATCCAAAAAGGAAGCCCTCAATCCCAACAGAGAAATTCTTTTCAAAAAGGGCAATGAGTAATTTGAGTAAGCTGATACTTATATCTATTTCTGACTGAATCTGTGATTCTTGCTGTGATTCTGCAATGCTCAACATGTCTTATCTGCATTGTTGTTTCTGTTTTATTTTAATTCTGATGTATGCTTGTTATTTCATATTCTGTCATGTAAATAGTAATCCTAACACAAATAGGAGGAGATTGTTGGAACACCCTATTACTAATTTGGGTAAGGATCACTATGTGCTTAGGAATTTGTTTTGACCGTGCTGTATAGCCTGATAGGTCAATTAGAATGAGTCTTAGGGTTAGTACTTAGGTTTGAAAGCTGCCCTCAAGACCTTCTAAAGATCAGGATTCAGTGCTGAGGACCAAGACAATTTTTGTCGAGCTCAGGTCGACGAAACGTCGAACTCAGGTCGACTATCTCTGAGCTCAGTTCAACGAGTCGTCGAACTCGGTTCGACGATCTTCGAGCTCAGGTCGACGATTTATGTTTCCAATTTAAATCCAATCTCTGAGCTTAGGTCGACGATCGTTGAGCTCAGATCGACGATTTCTCCGAGAGATCGACGATTTCAGAATTCAAATTCAGGACAGTTATGGAATTCATTTAGACTTATTTTCAGCATTTATGACAAAGGATTTTGTAGCCGTTTCAATCAATCTGGAGCAAGTTTCAAAGAAGACTAATTGGAATATTTCTTAAGGACTTTCCTCCAGAGGCAGATATTAGTTAAGGTAGTCATTTATGACTGATTAACGGCTATCAAAAAGTCAAAATCTGATATACTCCCTAGAGAATCATACAAAAAAAATAGACAAGATTTGAAAAAGAATACATAAGAGAGAACAAGAAAATTATTCATCAAGAATTCATCTTCTGGGAATAGACTCAGTAGACAAAAGTTTACAAAATTACTGAGTCAGAATTCTTCAAGAACACAAGGAACATTACTGTGAAGGAGATCATCTGCTATTCTACTCCTTCAAGCATCAAGTGTTCAAAAGCTTCTTCATCAAGGACTCCAGACATCACACATTTCAGCATCTGCTGAAATCATCTATTGCTGGAGATCTGAAGCAACTGAAGGCCTATCACCCTAAGCAAAGCACATCTTCCTGAACCCTTACAGATCTCATGGGGAGCTTTGACAACATCTTCCACTTGTCTTCTCTTAGATTATTGACAGAAAAGAACAACTCAACCTTTGTGTTTTTCTTTATTCCTTCTGTAAAAGGGTTTCTCAAAACTCCCTTCAAAAATTTTGTGGCTGGTTTCTGAGACCTTGTCAAAACTCAGTGGTGGCAAGACACCTTATCAAAAAATCTAGGTTTGGTTTTTGAGCAGCTTATCAAAAGCTCATTGGTGCCCAGGACACCTGATCAACTATTCCTGCAGTGGATTTCTACCTAGGGTGGTAGAAGAGTGGATGTACCCAGGTTGTTGGGGAACCACTATAGCTCCTTGTGTCATCTGGCTTGCTGTGTTTTGTTTTTGTTGTGTGTTGTGATTTCTTATTTCTTGCTTACTTAGTTTTTCTTTTTGCAAGCATATTACACATATATATAAATCAAGACTTCCACTGCTTTACAGTTTTAAATTGTAAATTATTTTAAAATACTTTATTCACCCCCTCTCTCTAGAGTAAAGGTAAATCTTACACTCACTTTCACGTTGGGCAGCAAAGGCCACAATAGGAGGCTGATGTTGGATCCAAGCTTCGACCAGAGACCGAGCCTGGGCAACAAAGGAGGTCAGATCGGTCGCGCCACCACTATCAAGGGCCTGGAGAGCAGTGATAATGTCATACAAATGGTGGAGACTATCCTTGTCGGAGTAAAGGGTATGGAGCTCATCCCACATGCCCTTGGCCGTCTCGTGGTACATGGTCATGCGATAAGATTCGTCATCAAGAGAATTAAGGATCCATGTCTGCACACGACCATCGTTGCGTAACCAGTCGTTAGTAGGAGTACCGGTAACGACCTGGGTCAAGTGATGAAACCCCTTCGATTGCAGGACCCTGCGAACAGAGTGCGCTCATTCCACAAAATTCTTCTTGCCGGTCAGAGAGAGAGTAGTAATACGGAGCTCGTCGCGTACTTCCGGAATAGAGGCCGGGCGGTCAGCAGGAGGAATCGACGTTCCGGTAGAATCAGCAGAAGAGGCCATGAAGATGAGTTGCAGCTAGGAGAACAGACCGGCAACAGAGGAGACCACGCGACTAGAGCTGAGACCTCCTGGTCAAGATGTGAAGACGCCAGCGGCAGGAGGAGGCCGCGACCAAAGGCGGAGCACGGTAGAAAGAGAAGGCAGCAGCGGACAGAAACAAGCCGCGCGGATAGGAGAGAGGAGAAGACCGCGACCTAAATGCGGGAAGGCAACAGTCCGCACGGTCTGGCTGAGCACAACAGCGGTCAGAGTAAAAGGAGGCCACGAGCGGGCAGAGAGAAGAGACCACGAGTAAAGAAGACTCAAGCGGATAGAGAGAGAAGATCGCAACGATCAGGAACAGGCCGCGGCGAGTAAAAGGTCGTGAGTAGGACTCCAGCGACAAGGCAGCGGATAACAGAACACAGCGGACAAGAAGAGTCCGCGAGTAAGACGAGGCAGAGTGCGGCGAGTAGAAACAGGCCGCAGCGAGCTGGAGCAGTCCGCCAGAAGAGCAGGAGCAGGCCGCAAGAGGCCGCTAGAGGCGAGCAGGAGCAGGCCGCGAGAAGAGAGCGTGGTCTGGACTAATAGAAGCGTGTAAGGAAGAAAGCGGACGACAGGAGGTCGCGGCGGACAGCAGGAGATCGCGGCGGACTACAGAGAGCCGTAGTTCGCGGCAGGAAGAACAGGGAGGCCGCGCGAGAAGAGAGTGCGGTCTGGAGGAGATCGAAGCGGTCTGAACAAGGAACAACAAGGAGAGGTGGGCCCCACGGGATAGAGAGGGGAGGCTATAAGAAGCCTGAGGGGAGGGTGGAACCACGGAGAAGAAGAGGAGGCGGAAGAAGAGAAGCAGAGCGGACAGTCGAGACAGGCCGCAGGAGACCGAGCGGCAAGGGCGGGCAGCAGACAGAAGAGCAATCCGCAGCAGGTCGCAGGAAGGGAAGTAGACCACGCGGGATAGACGGTGAAGAAGGGGGAATCCGCCCAAGGAGAACCGGTGCCTCTGATATCATGTAGAGAAGGGAAAAACCAACCTTGTATATATGTTCACTTGTCTAAAATACAAATAATGAGTACAAATATATAGATGAGAGAAAGAGAGAGGAAGGTCATATACATGATGTGGGACTAAAGAGGAGAGAAAAAAACAATGAAAAATACATAATGGGCCTAGATTAAATGGGCTTCTCTAACACACCCCAAATGAATTTCTCGGAGAACGTCATGAATTTCTTCTTTAGTCACACATCTTGCGAGAGGTGTTGATAGTGTGCCAATACAAATTGCCAACATGGAGAAAATAGTAGGCGGCTTTAAATAATTTCTTCTAGCCGACAACATTCGGAAGACCTTCTCCCGTGGTAAAAAAAATATTATAAAGGGGGCTACCCACGAGAATTGCTGATCGATCTCCATTATTTCTCCTTCTCTTATTATTTGGGAAAGTTCTATCATTGTCCCACACTCCCACCTGATAAAAGATCAAACTTACCTATCTTATCTGCCTCGACATTTTGAGCGTGAGGTATATACTGGTTATCAAAAGTTTGAAAACTCCTATTTCACAGGGAACTTTTGTAAAATAGTTTGAGTATTGGGTCTCATGTCTCATCTTCTTATTTCACTTACGAGGCCATCACGAGAGAATCCATATTTTACTTGATGTATTCTACCTCAAATTCTCGAGTCAATCTTAGTCCAGTTATTAAAAACTTCATGCATAGCTTGGTTGATAGTAAATTATGAAGTATAACTTGGCGGCTTGCTCAATCATTAGCCCATTAGGATTTAAGACGATCACTCAAATTCCTATTGAGTCTCTTCTCAATCTCTGTCTACAAATATTACCCAGGCATGGGGTACCGATAATCCTCGCTCTGTTGGTGGTTTAAAGTATTGGATTGTTCTGTTGCAGCAGAATCAGCCAACATCCACCTGTCGCACTTTTGGGGAGTTAGACTGCTTGACGTAAATTACTTGGCTCGTGAGTTTCAGCAAAAGAGACGGCTATTCTGCGAGATTCGGACAAGTGAGTGCAGATCCCGCACTGTCAGAAAGCTATATGACTTTCATATATAGGAAAATTGGGTCACTATGATTCAGAGTACCTTCCCCTGACCAGAGATTCGAATGAACTCCCCCTCTGCAAACCAAAGAAGTTATGTGAGAGAGAGGTTGATGTAGGGTAGGCTATATATTATGCAACCTAGGTTGACTCGAGTGAGTGGAAACGTGAATGCTATGATGAGATGCAAAAAACCCGTTAGGCAATTACTCCAAATGATGATTCACAACCATGCATAATTAAATTAGACAACAACAATTCTTTTAGGGCAATTAAGCAAGGCTTTCCTCCAAGCAGAGGGCCAAATTAAGCGCGTTCCTTCCTGCAATCAATATTTTCACGGGCAAAAGTCCACAACAAATATTTTACGCAAGCACAAAATATCTCAAACAATATTCAAAAACTGAGAACTAGAAATCCATAAAACAAACAACTCACAAACATAAGGGATGTCCGAGGCGGGAGAGATCCGGCGGTTTCGGGAATAGATCCGGGTTGGTGAATCGAAACGGTGGTTGTCCACGGTGGAAGATGGGTGCGGAGGGTTGGAAACGGATAGATCCGGTAATATTATGACGGATCCGGGTTACGGAGGGGAAATATGTAAGTGGAGGGTAGATCGGTGAAGGGTAGCGCTAGATCAAAGTAGATCTAGGATTTTCGGAGCGGTTGGAAGTGGATCCACGGAGGGGAAGAAGAAGTGAGGGGGCGGGTGAACAGTAACGGCGGGTGAACAGTGCGGATGAACAGTGTCAGCGGATGAACAGTTCGCATGAACAGTTCCGGCGAGTGAACAGTGCGGGTGAACAGTAATTTCAGGATTTCTGGACAGCGGTAGGGTTGGGATTTGGGGGCTATAGGGGTTGCGGATGAGGGTTTCGGAGGGGGGAAAAGAGGGTTATGGATGGATAGTACCTTGGGGATGAAGTTCCACCACTAGGAGTCAACACCTAGGGCTCCACGGCGTCGGCACCGTGGCTTGATCGCGGAGGTCCGGGAATCTCTTCTCCAAAACCAGCAATGACCCTCTCCAAGCCTCTAACACTCCTATTTATAATATTCTAACATTAGGGCAACCCGGATTCGACGGCTATGATTGGTCGACGAGTCCACGTGCCAAACATAAGCAAATGAAATTAAAAATAACAAAGTTATATATCAAAAAGATTCGCGGCACGCATCCGGACGCATCCGCGGGGGCGGATCGTCCCTCCGCTCAAGTCTTCCGGCGAGAATATACGAAAGTGGGCCCCGCCTTGTTACGGGCCGATGGTCTCCCATCAACTCCCCCCGACTGAAAAGAATTCATCTCCGATGAATGGAGAGAATCATACTGTCGTCGAAGCCCAGGGGCGAGTCGGTCCAACTCTGTAGGTAGAATCCATGTGTCATCAGAGGCCGAGCGGCCTCTCCAACGAACCAAGTAGCGGCATGAAAGTCCCGTGGTGGAAGGGACGTACTCATGGGTGACGATATCTGTAATACTCTCAGTAGACTGCTCTCGTGAAACGGATCCCGGTACGATCAAGGGTGCATGCGGTGTCACCATAGATGATGGACTCCCAAGGGTGCGGGTAGGAGGAGACAAGGTCAGAGGTGGAGGTGAGTGGGCCGAAGCTGTAGCTGGTGGCGGGGTGGTGATCATTCCAACTCGGGTCCGAATATTCACGAGGTTCATAATACGGAGTCAAGTCCTCAATATTGAATACCGGATGGATGCCCATACTTGCAGGGATATTAAGTTCGTAGGCATTTGTCCCGATCCGCTTAATGATCGAGTAGGGACCCATTCGCTTAGCGCTTAATTTTTTGGCAGGCCCCGGTGGGAGCCTCTCCGCCCGGATTCGGACCATTACTTGCTCGCCTTCGTTGAAAACCTGTTCTCGCCTGCTTAAATCTGCATGGGTTTTATAGCTGTCATTACTTGAAATAATTTGCCGACGGACTGACTCATGTAAATCATGCAAGTGACGTGCAAAAGACTCAGCGGATTCGCTAGGACGGGCCTCTGATGGGTAAGGAAGGAGGTCAATGGGCTTCTTGGGTTCATATCCTAATACTACGTGGAATGGGCTCAACCCGGTAGACCTATTGACCGAACTATTGTAGGCGAATTCCGCGACAGGAAGGACAGAGTCCCAACTCGCCACATGCTCGCCAACGAGACACCTAAGCAAGTTCCCTAGACTACGGTTCACCACCTCAATCTGCCCGTCTGTCTGGGGGTGATAGGCAGATGAAAACTTCAAGATAGTACCCGTTTTGTACCAGAGGGTCTTCCAAAAGTAGCTCACGAACCTAACATCTCTATCAGAGACTATGGATTTTGGTAGACCATGTAGCCTAAAGACATCCCGAATAAAAATGGAAGCAACACGTGAAGCGTCAGCGGTCCTAGAGCAAGCGATGAAGTGTGCCATCTTGGAGAAACGATCAACTACGACAAAAATGGAGTCGTGCTTTCGAATCGTGCGTGGCAGTCCGAGTACGAAGTCCATACTAATATCCTCCCAGGGTCTAAGTGGGACCGGCAAGGGTGTATATAGTCCCGTGTTTTGTTTAGTTCCCTTCGCCGTCTGACACGTACGGCAATGTCGAACAACTCTAGCCACGTCCCTCTTTAGACCTGGCCAATAAAACCTATCCTCTACGATAGCTATGGACTTATCCCGGCCAAAATGCCCGGCGGCTCCGCCCGCATGAAGCTCCCAAATCAGATAGTCCCGGTATGAAGTGCTTGGGATGCACATGTGGGAACCGCGGTAAAGGTAACCTTCCCAAATCTGGAAGCCATCGACAGGTTCAGGTGGGTCTCGGGATAAGGCTGCGTATATCTCGCCGAAGTCAGGACATCCAGGATAGTCAAGAATAATCTGCTCAAGTTCGTCCACATGGGCTCTCAGGGTCTGCAAAAGGGTGACCCGCCGACTCAACGCATCAGCGGGCTTGTTCTCAACACCGGCGCGATGTTTGAGAACATAGTGGAAATCCTGAAGGTACTCAACCCACTTCGCATGCTTGTCCCAACTTCTTCTGTGAGTCTAAGTATCGGAGCGCCTGGTGGTCAGAGTAGAGAACGAACTCCCGGGGGAGGTAGTGTCTCCAATATCGCAAGGACTGAACGATCGCATAGAACTCCCTATCGTAATTAGAATACTTCTGCTTGGCCTCATTTAACTTTTCGCTGAAGTAGGAGACCGGGTGTCCCTCCTGCCTCAGCACACCGCCGATCCCAACTCCAGAAGCATCACACGCAACCTCAAAAGCCTTGCCAAAGTCAGGGAGTCGTAAGACGGGTGCCGTGGTCAATTTCTCCTTAATCTCTTCAAACGCTCGAGTGGCTGCGGGGGTCCACTGAAATTCGCCTTTCTTCAAACAGCTAGTGAACGGGGCCATAATCGAGCTAAAGCCACGAACAAATCGCCTATAGAAGGTAGCTAGCCCATGAAAGCTGCGAGCCTCGTGAAGGGTCGTGGGAAGGGGCCACTCACGGATGGACTTAACCTTCTCAGGGTCGACTGACACCCCTGTGGATGATACGATAAACCCCAAGAACTGTACCGACTCGGCGTAGAATGAACACTTCTTTAGATTCACAAAAAGTTTCTCCTGACGGAGGGTCTCAAAAAGTAGCCTCAAGTGCGCTAGGTGGTCACCATGGGTCTGACTGTAGATCAGAATATCATCAAAATATACAACGAGGAATTTGCCCATGTAAGGCCGTAAGATCTGTGTCATAATCCTCATGAACGTGCTCGGGGCGTTGGACAGCCCAAACGGCATGACCAACCACTCATACAGGCCATCTTTAGTCTTAAAGGCCGTTTTCCACTCATCGCCCTCCCGTACTCGGATCTGGTGGTATCCACTCCGCAGATCGATCTTGGAAAAGAGTTGGGCACCAGACATGGTATCTAATAGGTCATCCAGACGAGGGATAGGGAACCGGTACTTCACCGTAATCTTATTGATGGCACGACTATCGATGCACATGCGCCAGCTACCATCCTTCTTAGGAGTAAGAAGGGCGGGAACGGCACAGGGACTCAGGCTCTCCCGAATGAACTGCTTCCGAAGAAGCTCGTCAACCTGCCGCTTGAGCTCGGCGTGCTCATCTGGATTCATATGATAGTGCGGCAGATTTGGGAGAGAAGCTCCTGGGGCTAGGTCGATAGCGTGCTGGATATCTCGCAAAGGTGGGAGTTCATCAGGTAACTCCTCCGGCATGATGTCGGTGAACTCGTCAAGTAGGGTCTGGATCTCCGGGAGAAGATGTGGGGTCACTATCGGACTCTCAGAAGCCATAGTGGCGGCAACAATGTAAAATATCCCGGCATCCCTACTCTCCCGTAAGAACTCACTACACCGCAGGAGATGTAGCGGTCGCGACGATATGGTGCTCGGGGAGGGCTCAATCGGGCCCTTAGATTTCTCCTTGGGTCGGGTTGGGGAGAACGTGATCTTCTTGCCTTTATCGAAGAATGTGTAAGTATTCGACCGACCGTAGCTCGTGACATCACGGTCGTATAACCAAGGTCGACCCAATAACACGTGGGCAAAACGTCCATAGGAATGACGTCACACCACACGTTATCCTCAAATGTAGCAAGCCGAATAGGAATGAGGCACCGCTGCGTCACCTGGATGGCGGTCTTGTCTACCCAAATGACTCGATACGGGTGGGGGTGGGGCTCCGCCTTAACTTGCATACGCTCTAAACCTCTCTGGGCCACGATATTGACACAACTCCCACTATCAATGGCTAGTTTGCAGGGTCCGCCTGCACTAGGAAAATATGTGTAGAAGATAGTGGTACGGCGCCAATCCTCGTCCGTACGGGGGGTATGTAGGAGACGTCGAACTACTCCCATCTCTAGGGATCTCTCAGCCTCGCTCTCCCATCCCTCCTCGATCGTAGCTTCGACCTCCTCGGTAACATCCTCGGCCCCTTCTAGGCCTAGCTCTTCCTCTCCCTCGACTAGCAGATTTCGTGTGGGGCAATGTGCCGCCACATGTCCTCTGCCAGCGCACCTAAAGCACTGGATACCCCCGGGCCTCTGACCCTCCGTGGCGATGGCCTTGCCCTTCATGTCAGTGGCGATCCGTGGGGGTGGGGTGGTCGTGGTGGTCTGGAAAGGTGTGGGCTTCTTGAATGTCGAGGAATCAGTGCGCGAGGGGAACTGCCTCGTCCTTGACGTACGGAGATACTGCTCGTACTCTAAGGCGAGCTGGAATATCTGATCAACCGTCTCGAGGCGATGGGGGATTAACTCTCTCCGGAGCTCTGAGCGAAGGCCAGCCTTAAATCGCGATGCAGTGGCAATGGGCTCTTCTGAAATATCACTCCTAACGACCAACTCATCGAATCGAGCCATGTACTCCGCTACCGAGAGCGTTCCCTGACGTAGGTTCTGCAGCTGATCCAGCAACTGATCACGGTATGAGGCGGGGAGATATTTATCTTTCAGTCTCTCCTTCATCTCATCCCATCGGGAGATGGGATAATAGCCTTCCCTCTCGACAGCTCTCTCCACACTAATCCAAAATACTTTGGCTTGCCCAACCAACTTCATCTTCGCGAAACGGACACAACGCTCATCTCTCATGTCGTACCAGTCAAAATAGTGATCCATGTCTAGGATCCAATCACTAAAGGCCTTCGGATCCAAGCGTCCGTCGAACGATGGGGCGTCGAGGCGAATCCGACGGGTGATGTCGAAGGCATGGCCACCTCTCCGGGGGTCGGGGTAGTCCCCTGGATAGTCATCGTAGTCGTAGTCAAACCTTCGTCGATCTCGCGGGTAATACTCCTCCCGGTGCTGGTCGCGGCGACCAGGTAGAGGAACCCGGTCCCTAAGGTCCGGTTGCGGCTGACGGGGCACACGGTAATCCTCACGTGGCGGCGCGTGCCTATCACGTGCTGGCTCAGGGTTCCGCCTTGCCGGTGGGGCTGGGGCCCGGTAGGGAATGTCACGGCGACGACGTTCCACTGGTGGTTGGCCCACTCTTGGGTGTTGGTCGAGACGTGGAGAAACATCAAGGTCGTCCTCCAAAGGATCGTCACGATGTGTAGGCGTGTCCCTAGTGTTCTCTAAGTGGTCCAGTCGTACGTTTACCTCGGCAAGGTCCTGTCGCACGTCGTTAAACTGGGCGCCTAATGCGTCAAAACGATCTAAGATAAGGCGCTGGAACTCAGCAAACGCGGTGCCCGAGTTTGAGCTTCCCGCACGGTCGTCGGTTACTTGTGGTTCAACCATGCTAATCCTAAATGTCCTAACACTAAGGAGCATGCAAGTGGCCTAACCTTGACCTCTGATACCAATTGATGTAGGGTAGGCTATATATTATGTAACCTAGGTTGACTCGAGTGAGTGGAAACGTGAATGCTATGATGAGATGCACAAAACCCGTTAGGCAATTACTCCAAATGATGATTCACAACCATGCATAATTAAATTAGACAACAACAATTCTTTTAGGGCAATTAAGCAAGGCTTTCCTCCAAGCGGAGGGTCAAATTAAGCGCGTTGCGAATAGCTCCTTCCTGCAATCAATATTTTCACGGGCAAAAGTCCACAACAAATATTTTACGCAAGCACAAAATATCTCAAACAATATTCAAAAACTGAGAACTAGAAATCCATAAAACAAACAACTCACAAACATAAGGGATGTCCGAGGCGGGAGAGATCCGGCGGTTTCGGGAATAGATCCGGGTTGGTGAATCGAAACGGTGGTTGTCCACGGTGGAAGATGGGTGCGGAGGGTTGGAAACGGATAGATCCGGTAATATTATGACGGATCCGGGTTACGGAGGGGAAATATGTAAGTGGAGGGTAGATCGGTGAAGGGTAGCGCTAGATCAAAGTAGATCTAGGATTTTCGGAGCGGTTGGAAGTGGATCCACGGAGGGGAAGAAGAAGTGAGGGGGCGGGTGAACAGTAACGGCGGGTGAACAGTGCGGATGAACAGTGTCAGCGGAAGAACAGTGACAGTTCCGGCGGGTGAACAGTGCGGGTGAACAGTAATTCCGGGATTTCTGGACAGAGGTAGGGTTGGGATTTGAGGGTTATAGGGGTTGCGGATGAGGGTTTCGGAGGGGGGAAAAGAAGGTTATGGATGGATAGTACCTTGGGGATGAAGTTCCACCACTAGGAGTCAACACCTAGGGCTCCACGGCGTCGGCACCGTGGCGTGATCGCGAGGCCCGGGAATCTCTTCTCCAAAACCAGCAATGACCCTCTCCAAGCCTCTAACACTCCTATTTATAATATTCTAACATTAGGGCAACCCGGATTCGACGGCTATGATTGGCCGACGAGTCCACGTGCCAAACATAAGCAAATGAAATTAAAAATAACAAAGTTATATATCAAAAAGATTCGCGGCACGCATCCGCGGGGTCGGATCGTCCCTCCGCTCAAGTCTTCCGGCGAGAATATACGAAAGTGGGCCCCGCCTTGTTACGGGCCGATGGTCTCCCATCAGAGGTGAAGATATAATGAGTACTTCCCACACCAAGTTTTAGGATCTCAGCATGATCAGGATGCCCCGCCACTCAACTATCCACCCCTTTTACACTACTTGATGCCCTACCTGGTAGGCTATACAACTATCTGCCTGACTACATAAAAACTCAGGAAGGTTATATAGTTGGCTACAAAAGGAGAAAATAGTGTCATTGGTGCATTCTGATGGTGTGGTATCTAGAATCTTCCCTTGCTATGTGTGAGTATGTAACGACCCAAAATTTCAACACGACTCGTAATACGTTTAAAATTGACATACTTTAGTGTGCTATAGTATAATTGTGAAACGCTACATTTTTCTCGTAAGGCATATTCACATTATTCAAAGATACTCATCCCCTATGATGAAAAATATGAAATCAGTGTCGATTCGACGTTTGTTCGATTCGTTTTGGTGGAATGTGTGTTTTTTTAAGTGTATTTGGGTGGATATGATATGATAATTGTATATTTCTATAAATCGTGGTTGGGTAAGAGATAAATCAAGTAGTTGGCTGGCTGTCATGTTATATAATTAAAGGAAAAAAGATTATAAACGAATCAGGCATTTTGATTTAGTTAAAGAAGAGCTTACCATTGATAAATCCAAGTTAACTAAGGCGGTGGGGAAGGTGAGAATTAAATTGGGGAGAATCATTTTTTCCCCTTTTCTTATTCTTTACGATTGTCGGCTCTCCCTCACTCGCTCTCATTTCCGTCTAGGGTTAGTTGTGCCCTTTTCTTCTCCCCTCTCTTGAACTGATTCCTTATTGCTGCTGAACTTGGAGTTGAGCACAAGTATCCTGGAGAAGGGATTATTGGTTTCAGTTGTTCAGTCAAATCGGTGCTCGGGTTTCCTTAACTGCACTGTAAGCCCTTTTCTTCCTTTTCCTTTCTGTTTTTCTGCTTCCCGTAATGCTGAATGATATGGCAAAGCCAAGATTAAGGGTTTATTTGGCCGGCTATTACTATTTTGGTTCTGAGCCATTTAATTGGGTTGAAGTGGCAGTAACTACTGTTTTTGGGCTTAGGTTTTTGATATAGCTAGATAAAATAGAGAGCTGGTTGGGTTATAAGATTAGATTTTAGATGATTTTATGATAACAGTCCAAGTAGTTCAGTGTATTGGAGAGTTTACAGTGCCTATTGGCCAGCTATTTGATAGTCTTATAGGAGTTGATGTGGGTTTTTCAGCAAGTCAATCTTGAAAGTTCACAAAGGGGGTACAGATATTGTCCTTGCTGAGCTGATCTTTAATGAAATGTCTATCTCCTCCAACATGTTTAGTCTGATCATGTTGAACTGGATTGTGAACAATATTAATGGTTGTTTTGTCACTGTAATAGAGAGTTATAGGCTTGCCCTCGAAGAGTCCTAAATCTTTAAGAATTGACTTCAACCACAATTCCTCATATATGTCTCTTGTCATAGCCCTATATTCTGCCTCAGCACTAGATCGTGCTAAAACATTTTGTCTCATGCTCCTCTAAGAGATAAGATTTTAACCTACAAAGGAGCACTATCTTGCAGTGGATTTTCAGTCATCTTGGCTACAACCCAATCAACATCAGTAAAAAATTCAATTTTCAATGGTTCGATAAGCTCAACCCCTTTGTCGTTATCGCGACTCACCCTCTCCGCTTCGCTCGAGCTACTTTGTATTCTCTTCGCTTCGCTCGAGCTACTTCGTATCCTCTTCGCTCCTACAACACTCAAGCTACTTTGTATCACCTTCGTTGCTACACAGCTTGTAACAACCAGGTTATGATTTGTGATAATAATAAAAAAATATAATAATAATAATATTATTATTATTAATAAAAACCCTGATTTCTCCCCCCCCCCATATAATCGGCCAGTCCTTCTCCCGATCCCGCTATTCTCCCGCAGCTCGCCCCGGTTCCGCCTCCCGTACCGGCTCCCGATTTCGCATGCGTCTGCCGATCCCGCCTCCTCCTCCTTCCCAAGCCGCCGACACCTCCTGCGCCTTTTCCTCTTGCTCTGCCCGACGGCTTCCCCTTCTCCTCTGCTAGGGCCGGCAGCTTCCTACGGCTTCTCCTTCTCAGGTCGTCAACAGCAACTCCCCAGACCGCCGATTTCTTCTTCTCTCTTTCCTCCAAAGGCCTGCAGCAGCCCCTTTCCCTCTAGCAGCCCTCTTCCCTCTTGGTTCTGGACGGCTTTTGGCTAGAAGAGCGGCTAGGGTTTACCTCTTCCTTGGGCTCCGTTTACGCCTAGGATTTTGCTCAAACCCTCCACTCAGTTTTTGGGCTCGGATTTGACTTCCATAGGTAATATTCTCCCTCCTCTCCTTTATTCAGATTTCCATGAACTTTTCTTGGAAGTTTTTGGCTCTGTTTGGGACAGCTTATGTTGATCAATAATCTCTATTTAAAACGCAAAAACAGTTTTATAGTTGTTTGTTTGTGCAGCTTATATAAAATCACTTATTTTAAAATTGATGATAAGTTGATTTTTAATAAGCTATCCGGGTCCAGCTTATGGCTTCTCATAAGAGCTTATCTCTTAAAAAAGTCATATGAGTGATTTTTTGTCCATATATGATTTTTTCGTTCCGACGCGATTTTTTCACAAATGCGCGATTTTTTTCGCCCGGGCGCCATCTTTTCGCCCGGACGCGATCTTTTCGCCAGGGCGCAATCTTTTCGCCCGGACACGCTCTTTTCTTCCTGACACGATTTTTTCGCTATGACACGTTTTTTCACCCAGAAGAGTTTTTTCGCCCATGCACAATATTTTTCGCCCGGGCGCGATATTCACTCGTGCGAGAATTTTTTGCTCAGGCGCGGTTTTTTCGCCCGGGCGCGATTTGTTCGCCCAGGCCCGATTTTTTCGCCAGGGCGCGTTTTTTTCGCCCGGTCGCGTTTTTTTTGCCCGGGCGCGTTTTTTCGCTTGGGCGCGATTTTTTCGCCCGGGCGCGATTTTTTTGCCCGGGCGCGACTTTTTCGCCCGAGCGCGCTTTTTTTGCCCGAAAGCGATTTTTTTCGCCCAAAAGCGATTTTTTTCGCCCGGGCTCGATTATTTCGCCTTGGCTCGTTTTTTTCGTCCGGGCTCATTTTTTCGCCCGGGCGCGATTTTTTCTCCCGGGCCCGATTTTTTCGCCCGGAAGCGCGATTTTTTCGCCCGGAAGCGATTTTTTCGCCCGAAAGCAATTTTTTCGCCCGGAAGCAATTTTTTTGCCCATGCGCGACAAGAAGTTGTTTTTTCGCTCGGACGCGTATTTTTTTTCCCGAACGTGTTTTTTTTCGCCTTGGCATGATTTTTTCATCCGGGAGTTTTTTTCTTTTTTGTCCAGGAGAACAAATTGCATCAGAGTGAAAAAATTGTGTTGGGGAAAAAATCGCGCGTGTGACAAAATTGCGCCCAAATCAAAAACGCGGCAGGTCGAAAAAATCACGCCCGAGCTAAAAAAACGCGCCCTGGCGAAAAAAACTGCAATCGGGCTGAAAAAAACGCGCTCGAGCAAAAAAAAATGCGCTGGAGCGAAAAAAACACGCCCAGGCGAAAAAATCGCGCCCGCGAGAAAAAAAATGCGCCCGGTTGAAAAAAATCGGGCGGGCGAAAAAAAACGTGACCGAGCGAAAAAACGCAACCTGGAGAAAAAAAGCACGCCCGAGCGAACAAATCACGCCCGGGCGAAAAAAATCACGTCTGGGTGAAAAAAATCGAGCTTGGGCGAAAACAATCTTGACCGGACCAAAACAATCGTGATGGGTGAAAAAACACGCCCGAGCGAAAAACCGCCCCCAGGCAAAAAAATCGTGCACGAACGAAAAAAAAACACGTCCAAACAAACAGTCTTATGAATAAATGAGAAATTTAGATAAGCACTTATGATCAAACTATCCAAACAGTCGACTGTTTTTTCATCTTTGATTTTATAAAATCTCTATACAAACATCAATTTTCAATTAGCGGCTTATTCATCATCATAAGTTGTCCCAAACAGAGCCTTTGTCTCCAAATTTTGTATAACTATTGTGTGTTTGTATTTTCCGGCGACGCTCCTCGATTCAGTTGGTGGGACTCATGTGAAGTCCTCTCCAATTTAGGGTTTCCCCTACTCAAGCGTCGTCAAGTCTCCGCCTCTGCGTGGAATCTCTTCTCCCCTCACTCTTGAGGGAGGTATATCTCTTAGCCGCCTCTGATTAAATTTTGTAGCGAATAATTACATGTTAGCGTAGTGATAAATTACTGTGTCGCTTTCATCGTTCTTGTACAGGTTAAAAATAGGGTTCCTATTTTTGCTAGCGTCGGTTAGCCGCCTCCATCAGATTCAGCATCCTTCAGGCAAGTAGAGATCTTTCTTGCAAGCATTGTGTTTAAATTAATGCCTCTGTTTTTTGATTCACGGCTGCATTCATGTATATATTTTGATCTGTCAAATGGATTGGTATTTTAATTGTTGATTGTTCTTAAGATTCTATGATTTCATCCTGAAATGTATGGTTTGTCAAATGAATTTAAATCTTGAATGCTCAATCTGATAAGTTAATAATTTAGGATTTGATATGTTGGATTTACTTGAAATTGTGATCGTGGTTGGTTTTTATTTGGATATTCGCTTAGATGAAGAATTTGCTCAATTTAGATAAAATCGGAAGAACGATATATTGTTGGGCATGTGTAATAAGTGTCTTAATTGTAATTGATGATGATTCTAGATAGTAAACCAATTGATGATCTGTGATTTTATATAAATATTCGTATCAAATATACATTTACTTAGAAGACGATTGTGCATTTAGATGGATTAATCTAATTAAGTATTTTGGTATGCGAGAATAATGATGTATAGTAATAGTCCTACCACTCGTAAATACTTGAATCCTGCAAAATATATTGCTCCCTATCTAATTTTGTTTGTGTCGAATCTTGTGTCATCAAATCCTGTTTCTTAGGTATGTTCGAAGACTTGAGCGAATGTGGCTTCATAACTCAATTCCTCTCTTGACGCGTTTATGAACTCTAATCTTGTACAGCTGATTCGCTAAATTTGTATCAGGTCTTCATATATTAGTAATCTCCTAAATCATGAATTTTTAAAATCATTAATGTCATAAACAATCAATGAAATGTAGTGTTAAATTGATGTGACGCTTTGACTCGAGTTTCTGCTTGACTGGCAACAGAAACCAACAAATGGTCATAGCAAGCACAACCATTTTGATAAGACTTGCATTTAGACTTACATTAGAATCACGTGCATCAAATAAAACACTTCCACTTTTCACTGATTACAGATAATGACATTTATTGATCTGTTTATATGTTATACTCCAGAATAGTCTAATAAACTAACTTGTTCTGTTTAACTCTTTTATTTGTTTGTCTCGAATAGTTTTGCTTCATGAAAAATAGATACACTCATACATTTCTGCTTCTATTATTGTTCTGTACTTTACTTTGCTCACTCTGCTTATTTCAATGTTCTGAGGCTTTTCTTTTTTGTTTTGGAATTGCCTTAGAGTTTGTGCAGCACCGTCAAGTCCTCGAGCTCGATCTGCTTAAAGTTCTAGGTTCTATGTTTACATTTCTTTTACTGTCAAATAATTCTTTATGTAATAATTGCAATCAGACATTTTCTCTGGTATCAAGGACAACTGCTAGGATAATTAAATACTTATGTACTAGAATTTGAGATTAATGCATGTGCACCCTTTATTGAATCATAATTGCATGAAAACTGTAGTAGTACCCGTAAAACATGAATTTTTACAAAATACGTGCATTTAAAACTCACTGTTTTAAACCCTAAAAGCTTCCGCAATAAAAATCAACCTGTTTTTACTTAACAGTAACTATTTTAAAGCTATTTTCAGTATTCTCTGCATCCGTCGTAGGAGGCATGAATTTCTTTCCGCCCATGCTTGTGGCATCACGGCCCGCCCGAAGCGCACTCTGACTTTCGTCAAGACGGGTCGTGACAGTTGGTATCAGAGGGAGGTTAGAGAGGTTAGTTCAAAAGATAAAGTATTTTGAAATTATCAAATATTTTGAACTTTATTATAAAAATATATGTACATGCATAATTTCTTCACTCAGCTTGTCATTATCTGTTGTTCGTAGCTGGAACACGCACGCACTCATTCATAAGCATGAGCAGTATGCACACGAATGTTAAGGGATTATGGACAAACTTAACATTTTTGTGCATATGAATTTCCACTAGAATATACACCGCTTGCGAATATTAAATTTTATGGACGTTTTAATATTTTTAAGTGCGCTGGCAGTAGAGTTCTAATATGCATGACATGTTAAGTGATATGAGCGTTTAACATGGCATGTGTATCCATTCATTTGCATTTATATCATAAATCATTGCACAAGTGTGACGTCAAGAACAACAATAATGATTGTACACACATAGATTATCTATTTGTTTGACATCGCACATAATCTTGGTATTGCACTTGCATAATTATTACCTAGAGTTGTCCTGAAAATATTGTAATTATTACATAATTTATGAACCTGACAGTAGGAAATGTGTTAGAATCTTCAATTTCTAGTCCCCGATATTTGTAATTAGTTCTTCCTGTTTCGCGTGTCTGTCAATCTTATTTGGTCATCCTGTATATTCTTCTAGATAGCTTCTAAGTGTCAGCAAGAAATGAGTTTCTTCTTGTGTATTGCTCTGCTGTATTTCTTCAGCGTTGTCTTGTGATTCTCCAACTCCGGTTTGACTCGCTTCTGTCGATACTCAATCATCATTCAGCTTCTTTTCCTCTTCGATATTCTATCTTCGCTTCGTGCAAGGATTTTTCCGCTCTCAAATTCTCGAGTCTCACCTTTCAATTTTGAGCTAATTGAAGCAATTCATGTGCTCTCTAAAGCCAATCTTTTGTATTTGGCCGTACCCGCTAAGTCTAAAAAGTTCTTCTGTGAACTTGAATCTGACCTGCATTGCAAGTATCCGCAACTTTTCTCTTGATCTGGATATGTCTTCGATCTTGTTCTTCGGTCTACTTCAATACATTCTTATTTATTCTTCCTGCCTTGAATTGCAATCTTGTTGTGAAGAAGGATATCAGGATCCTGCCTTGAATTGCAATCCGCCTTAGCAGGCATGGATTTCTTTCCGTCCATGCCTGTGGCATCACGGCCTGCCTGAAGCGCACTCTGACTTTCGTCGAGACGGGTCGTGACACAGCTCAAGCTACTTTGCATCCTCTTCGCTACGCTCGAGCTACTTTGTATCCTCTTCGCTACGCTCGAGCTACTTTGTATCCTCTTCGCTTCGCTCGAGCTACTTCTTATCCTCTTTGATGCTACGCAGCTTGAGCGACTTTGTATCCTCTTCGCTCCTTCATAGCTCGAGCTACTTCGTATCCTCTTCTCTTCACTCGAGCTACTTTGTATCCTCTTCACTTCGCTCAAGCTACTTAGTACCATCTTCGCTTCGCTCGAGCTACTTCGTATCCTCTTCGCCCGCCCCTCGGCCACGCTAGTTCGCCTACCTCAAGAACCAGTAAGTTGGCCTCCTGATGACAAATCCTGGGAGGATGCATGAATTTATTGAGAATGCCAACATCATATGTAATCTTATGGGTATGAGAGAAGTATAGGTTAGAACATTGGTGTGGTGGTTTGATGGTTTGACGGTTATAGTGTTTTAACCGCACATTGCGGTCAGTGCGATTAGAGTGGTCTAACCGCATCCTTTTGTGCCTCCTAGTGATCATGATGAAGATATGTTAACAACATGTTGTGACGGTGAAGACCGACAGATCCATCCTTGGTACCTCCTCAAGGGTGCAGAGTGTTATGGGCGGCTAGCATGGTCTAACCACACATCCTGCGTGATCTGCATGACTGACCCCATGTCTGACCGCATTGACCGTGTTTGCCACCTTTTGTTGATTGGTAAAAATTAGTCTCGCACTGCAAATTATAATCTCTCTTACCTCCGTATTATATAAAAGAAGGCCAGGTCATTGTAATATTCAGATTTTTTATTTTATTTTCAATTTCCTATGTGGCATTGTTAATTTCAGCCAACTTATTTCCAAACTCTCACATGGTATCAGAGCAAACATAGATCCTTTCGTTGTGATTTTCTGTCCACCCTAATCGTAGAGACCTCTGCGGACTTCAGTTTTCTAACCGCCCGCCTATGTGCTCTCTTTTGTGCCGCCTTTAGTTTTCTTTAACCACCTGCCTCTTCTCTGTTTTCCTCTTCGCGGTCTGTGTGGTCTCTTCCTTAACCGTGTTTTTGCTCTCTCGGCAACTTGTCTGCAATCTCGGACTGCTTTTTGCGGCTTCTACAGTCTTTATAACTTCATCCTCTTCTCTCTATAGAGACTCCGGATATCTCCTCTTCTGCTCTGACCGCCGCACCTCCAACTCTATTCGCGCCTTCTGCTTCCACTTCTTCAGGCAATCTAGGCAAACCCTCACTGGACCAAACTATCCAGATTGGAGTGTATCCTTCACCTTTCTATTAAGGTTCTGGAGCAAACATAATCATCTCACAGATGACCCTCCCGCAAGAGGATCAACTACCTATCATGATTAGGACGGCAGTGATGCTCTGGTCCGGACATGACTTGCTAATTGTCTCTCTGACCAGTGCCCTACTATCATCCGTCATGACGACACCGTTAAGGCTGCATGGAATCATCTTGCTGCTCGCTATTCAAAGGGAGATCAGACCTCTCGCATATACATGTTTTATGTCGATCTCTTTGACCGCCCCACCATGACTCATGTTGATGCTTACCAAGAGGTGCAAGCTCTTGGTGTCGAAATTCTTCAGCATCGCCATTTCCCTGTTGATCTTACCGAGCAATACAAGTACTTCCAGGAACTCCTGGTGGTGTGTTATCATCTATGCCTCCCAGAGTCCTATCATATGATCCGTCAACAGATTCTGAGTGAGGCTGACTCTCCAACCCACGGTGCCACCGCTACTCGCATCTTCGCGGTCACAACTCTTGTTTAGTGACCTCTGCTGGCCTCCCCACCATCTCCTTACAGCTATGCTCATCCGTCTCACTAGGGTAATCCCTTCTGACACGTCTGTTTCATTATGGAAAGATATGTCATTCTGATGTTGTCTCAAGCATCCACATCTACGTCCACCGGAGGGTAACGCATCTCTTTCTGCCTTAAAGAAATCTTCTTCTCTTGCCACCTCTTCAGGTAGTGCACATGTAGTCACCCAGGGTAAGTGGCTTATTGACTCTAGTGCTACTAATCACATGACAGACAATCTTCTTCCTTTCTCTCATTTAAACAAACATGATCGGTCACCCCAAGTCTTGATTGTGGATGGCTCTCCATCCCCTGTGTGCGGGACTGGTCTGGTCCGGTCCAGGTCACTCTGTCTCTTCACCTTGAGGACACTCTTTAAGTGTCGACATTTCCTTGCAATTTGCTCTTTGTTACCTCTCTCTACAAGAAACTAAAATGTTCAGTCACATTTACGTCTATTACTTGTTCTTTTTTGAATCCCCACTCCAAAGAGATGATTGATACTGGGACTGAGAGCGGTGATGTTACGGACCTGCACCCCGAGGAGCCCTCTTGGAGGACATACACGTGTCACAACCGCGTTACTGACGAATCGGCTTAGCGCTGATGGCGTCGTTATCTTATTTCTATTATGTTTTATTTCAGTTCTGGCTACTCTTGTTATTGGCACCCCATGTAGTATAAATGGGTTAGTGTGTCTAGGGTTTGGTATGCAAGATTGAATCTAAGAAACGGGTTGCTCCCATATTGAGTTCTCTCTCTCTCCCTCTCAGTCGACCGACCCTCTTCCCCTACCAAATTCCCCCTCTCATTCCTGCTACCCTAATACTTGGTCCGACCTGCAGCTCCGCCCGTGCCAACGCCGGCGGAGAAGCCTTCGCTCGCTACCGTGCGCCGCTCCTGCATCGTCATCGTCGACCCAGGCGCCAACTGTGTCGCCCTGTGTCCGCCTCGACCTCGCCCTGTCCCGCATCGCCCGCGACAACGCCGGCCGTCCATGACCCGCTCCACCCGGCTGCATCCCGACAACCCCACCGACCCCATGGACAACGACGCCATCGCTCGTCGCTTCGAAGCACAGGACCAATCCATCGTCTCTGTCCACTCCTCCCTTTCCGCCATCCTAACTCGCTTGGACTCCCTGGTACCGCCGACCACCGCCTCTGCGGCCGAATCCTCCGCGGCGGCGTCTATCTTAGGGCGATCCCTGGTGGTTGACCCTCCACTGGCTGCTCCGCTACCCCTGCCCCCGGCAAACCGCCCCGCCCTCTCCCTCGAAATTCCGTCCTTCGCCGGCGTAAACCCGATGGGGTGGATCGCCATGGCGGAACAATATTTCGACCTTCACTCCACTCTTGAGCAGGACAATGTCGCCCACGTCTTCGTCGGATTGGATGAATCGGCTCTTCATTGGGCTCGTTGGCTCCGCCAGTCCAACCCCGCACTTACTTGGGCGGATCTGAAGCAAGGGATGATCGGCCGCTACGACTTCCGCTACAACGGCTCTGCTATCAAGCGTCCGTGCGGAGTACGACAATCAGCCACCTTGGAGGAATACATTGATGAGTTTGTTACGTTGGTGACCCACGTTCCAGGCCTTCCGCCGGACCACTACCTTGTCTTCTTGTTGCAGGGCCTCCTACCACGGATTCGCTCGCGCCTCCGCACCCACCACCCGAGGACAGTGTCAGAAGCCTTGGACATGGCTCGCCTCATGGAGGCGGATCTTGTTCCCTGTTCCCAGGATGCTCCGCTCCCCCCACCTACTCGGTCGACCACCGTTCCTCCGGCCCACCCGCCTCGACCACACTAGCGAGCGGCCAATGCCGCACCAGCCCGCAGTCCTCCAGCAGCAGGCCAGCCGGCTAGGGGCCCTCCTCTACGTTTATCCAACCAAGACTACAATGATATCCGTGTGAAAGGGTTGTGTTTCCGATGTTGCCAACCCTACGGGCCCAACCATGACTGTCCAGTCAAGGAATTCCACGCCATTGTGGGCGACCTGGAGGCCGAGGTGACTTTGGCCGATTTTGAGGCTTTAGAGCTGGAGGAGAACGATGCTGGACAAAACGACGCCGCGGCCGCCGCCGCGTCTCTCTGCCTTCTGGAGCTCCCCTGCTTCTCAGTGGGGGGTATTTCCGGCCCCCAGACCATGAAGTTAGCAGGGTGTATTCAGCAGCGCCCGATCGTGGTGATGATTGATAGCGGGGTCAGCCACAATTTCATTTCGTTACAGTTAGCCATGCATCTCCAACTCCTGTTGGTGCCCTCCCCGGACTTCACAGTTTGTTTGGGGGACGGGGGACGCCGGCCGACGATGGGTCGTTGCCCGCGCGTGTTACTCTCTGTGCGACTGACTTCTATGCTTTTGGTTTGGGCGAAATTGACGTCATTTTGGGGGTCGCTTGGCTCCGTACCCTCGGCGATGTCAACGTCAATTGGGCATCGATGACGATGCGTTTCCTCCAGGCGGGCTGACCATGCCAATTGGTTGGGGATGCTACTCTGCTCCGTTCTCCTATGTCCTTCCGGGCCCTACAGCGCATGTCGGGGGTGGACTTCTCGGCCTGGCTATGGCCGATTACCGCAGACACTTGCCCGACCCCGGACCAGCCGTCGGCCTTGCAGGAACTCCTAACGCACTTTCAGGACGTGTTCCAGCCACGCACTGGCTTACCTCCCTCTCGCTCCATCGACCACTCCATTCTCCTCCGGCACGGCACTTCAGTCGTTTTGGTTCGGCCATACCGCTACAGACATATTCAGAAGGATGAGATCAAACGACTGGTGCACGAGATGCTCCTGGCTGGCATCATCCGCCCCAGTGCGAGTCCTTTCTCCAGCCCGATCCTCTTGGTTCGGAAGATGGACGGCAGTTGGCGGTTCTGTGTGGACTACCGCGAACTGAACAAGGCGACCATTACGAACAAGTAGTCCATTCCGGTGATCCAGGAGCTGTTGGACGAGCTTCACGGCTCCACCTTCTTCACCAAGCTGGACCTGCGCGCCGGCTACCACCAGATTCGGGTTCGCCTCGAGGACATTCCCAAGACAGCCTTCCGGACTTATGACGGTCATTATGAGTTCCTCGTCATGCGGTTTGGTCTCACCAACGCACCGGCCACGTTTCAGGCGACCATGAACGACATTTTTCGAGCGGTACTTCGCAAGCATGTATTGTTTTTTTTTTGATGACATCTTGGTGTACAGTTCGACTTGGCAGACACACTTAGAGCACGTCCGTAGTACTCTGGCCACTTTACGGCGTCACGGCTTGGTGCTGAATCAGAAAAATTGCTCCTTCGATGTCGCAGCAGTGAACTACTTGGGTCACACCATCTTGGTGGCGGGGTGGCAATGGATGAGAACAAGGTGTCGGCTGTCCTCCATTGACCGACCCCGACGTCTCTCAGCGAGGTCCGCTGTTTTCTGGGCTTTACCGGCTACTACCGGCGCTTCATTCAGCATTACGGGAGCTTAGCACGCCCCCTCACTCAGTTGTTGCAAGCCTCGGAGGAGGGAACCTTCCAATGGACAGCTACGGCGGTCGCCGCTTTTGCCGCCCAAAAGTCCGCCATGGTCCAGGGCTCGGTGTTGGCCATACATGACTTCGGCCTTCCCTTTGAGGTGGAATGCGACGCCTCCGGCACCAGCGTCGGCGCGGTCCTCATGCAGAAGGGCCGCCCTATGGCCTATTTCAGTCGGGTATTCTCAAGCACACTTCGTAGTCGTTCGGCCTACGAGTGTGAGTTGATGGGCTTGGTTTTGGCGGTACAACATTGGCGGCCGTACCTTATTGGTCGACCCTTCGTGGTTTGGACCGACCACCACAGCTTACGGTACCTACTTCAGCAGAAGATTGCTACTCCGGCACAACAGCTTTGGACGGCCAAACTGTTGGGCTATGACTTCACCATTGAGTTTCGGCCCGGTCGGACGAACCGAGCGGCGGACGGTCTCTCCCGACAATTACATTCACCAGAGATTTCAGCCCTTTCTCACCCAGTTTGGGAGGAGGTCGTCGTGATTCAACAGGGGGTCGAGGCGGACCCCACCATTGCCGCTATTCGAACGGCCTTGATCGTCGTCGCCGATTCGCGCCCCCTACTCCCTGATCGGCGGGCGCCTTTTCTACAAGGACCGCCTCGTGAATTCTTTGACGTCTCCAAGCATCCCCCGCCTGTTGGCCGAGTTTCACGCTTCCCCAACTGGGGGACACGCTGGGGCTTTCCGGACCTACCGCTGTCTGCCGCTTCGCTGTACTGGCCACAGATGTTTCGCCAGGTGAAGACCTATGTCGCCGCGTGCCTGACTTGCCAGAAGGCCAAGTATGAGGCGATGTTTCCGGGGGGGCTCCTCCAACCACTTCCCATTCCAGACCGCATCTGGGAGGATATTGCGATGGATTTCATCACGCGGCTTCCGCGCTCTGGAGAGTTTGACTGCATTCTGGTCGTGGTGGACCGACTGTCCAAGTATGGTCATTTCATCCCCCTCCGCCACCCATACAAGGCCGCCTCCGTCGCCGATAGCTTCATCACCGACATCGTCCGCCTCCACGGTTTTCCCTGCTCCATTGTTAGCGACCGAGACCCCCTATTGTTGAGTACGTTCTGGACGACACTATTTCGCCTTCAGGGGACATGTCTACGCATGAGTACCGCCTACCACCCTCAGACAGACGGGCAGTCCGAGGTCCTCAACCGTTGTTTGGAGACATACCTTCGGTGTTTTGTTGGAGAGTTGCCCCGGACTTGGGCGAAATGGCTTTGTTGGGCGGAGTATTCATACAACACCACCTACCATCAGGCGGCAGTCACCACGCCGTTCGAGACAGTTTACGGCCGCCCGCCCCTGACCCTTGCTCACCACCTTCCCGGAGAGTGTGCAGTAGCCAGCCTCGCCGGCCATCTCCAGGACCGTGATACCGTGTTGGAGCAGTTGAAGCATCATCTTCGCCGAGCCCAAGACAAGATGTCCTCATTCGCCAACCGGAAGAGGCAGGACTTGGCTTTGCGGTGGGCGAAAAGGTCTTCATTAAGCTCCACCCGTACTGCCAGCTCTCGGTAGCCCGCCGCCAGTCCCCAAGCTCGCTCCTCGCTTCTTTGGCCCGTTCGAAGTCCTGGCACATATTGGTGCAGCGGCATACCGCATCGCCCTCCCACCCAGCAGCCGGGTACACCCGGTGTTCCATGTTTCCCAGCTGCGTCGGGTCGTGAGCGATCACCCGGTCGTGGACCATATCCCCGCCGACGTCGAGCTGTCCGGCGACCCTCCCGTCTACCCTGCCAGAGTTCTTGATCGTCGTCACCACCTTCCGGGTGATGCGGACCCGGACGAGCTCCTCATCGCGTGGGTGGGTCGAGCGAACTCCGATACCACATGGATCCTTCGTGATGATTTTTGTCGCAAGTACCCAGACTGTTGCCTTTAGGACAAGGCAAATTTTCCAGACAGCGACATTGTTACGGACCTGCACCCCGAGAAGCCCCCTTGGCGGACATACACGCGTCGCAACCGCGTTACTGACGAATCGGCTTAGCGCAGATGGCGCTGTTACCTTATTTCTATTATGTTTCGTTGTTTATTTCAGTTTTGGCTACTCTTGTTTTTGGCACCCCATGTAGTATAAATGGGTTAGTGTGCCTAGGGTTTGGTATGCAAGATTGAATCTAAGAAAAAGGCTGCTCCCGTATTGAGTTCTCTCTCTCGTGCGCTCTCTCTCCCTCTCAGCCGACCGGCCCTCTTCCCCTACCGGATTCCCCCTCTCATTCCCGCTACCCAAATAGGCGACCTCTACTTCCTGGACAATGTGTCCGCTCTTCCTGCTTCTACTACCTCCAACACTTTTCTGCGGCAGCATCTTCACCTCGATCATCCTCCTCCTCGCCTCCTCTACCAGCTCCTGCCAGACCTACCCAAAGACGACTCTTCCCTCAACTGTGAAGTCTGCCAGTTCGACAAACATCACTGCTCCTCTTTTTCAGCTAAACAAGGACGTAGTTCTTCCCGTCCCTTTGATATAATTCACTCGGGCATCTGGGGTCCATCACCTACCAAAATTGTTGGTAAAGTCTTTATTTTGTTACTTTTATTGATGATTTCTCTAGATGTACATGAGTGTATCTTTTAAAAGAATGCTCTGAACTAATTTTTGTATGGACAACTTTTTAAAAAGAAATTCGCACGCAATTTGGGGCGTCTATCAAAGTTTTTCGTACTGATAATGCTAAAGAATATCCGAGTAACCAATTTTCCACTTTTCGTATGAATAATGGTGTTGTTCATCAGACTAGTTGTGTTTACACTTCTCAGCAAAACGGCATTGCGGAGCGAAAAAATCGTCATATTCTTGACGTTGTTCGTACCCTTCTCACTCAAATGAATGTTTTTCGATCATATTTGGGAAATGTCATCCTCATCTCTTGTTATCTCATCAATTGAATCCCCTCTATCGTTCTCCAAGGAAAAACCCCTTTTCAACTTTATACCCAGGTGAAACACCCTTTCCTCTACCACCACGTGTTTTTGGTTACACGACCTTTGTTCAATCAGGACAAACTCTCTCCTCGTGCCATCAAATGCATCTTTCTTAGCTACTCTCCTACTCAAAATGGTTATTGTTGTTATGACCCTCTTCTTGGAAAACAATGTCTCGGTTGACGTTACCTTCTTCAAATCAAATCCTTCTCAAAAGATCCTACACCCTCACCAGTTTCTGATACACCTGTTTCTCTACCTATTGTTTTCGCCCATTTCCTGAGCTCGAGCCACCTCCACTTCCCACACCACCACCTCTTTCTCCGCCTCCCGCCATTTGCTTATATGCCTCTGACCACCTCTCCTCCAATTTTGGGGTCGACTCTTACCTATTCTCTGGACAACACTCTTCCTCAGATGAACCTGATATAGATGACACGTCAGACCTTGATCCTCCCATCTCTCTTCGCATGGAGGTTCGAACGTGTACTCAGTATTTCATTCATGATGTTATCTCGTATGCTCGGGTTACCTCCTCTTGCAGGGATTTTACTCTGACCCTCTCGGCCACTGCCACCTCGGTCACTTACGAAGAGGCTCTTACCATTCCACATTAACAAGGTGTCATGGATGAAGAAATAACCACCTTAACCAGGAGGGGTACTTAGACTCTTATCCCTACTCCTTCGGGGGAAGATGTTGTTGGTTGTCAGTGGATCTTTGTGGTAAAGTTTCAACTTGATGGTAATGTGGATCGTTATAAGACTATGCTGGTTGCCAAAGGATTTAGTCAGACCTATGGTGTTGACTTCGACACAATCTCCGTAGTTGCTCGCATCAGCACAATCTGAGTTCTCTTTTATGTACCTATCAACGAGGATTTGCAGATGTCTCGGTTAGATGTCAAGAATATCTTCATCTATGAGGATCTCTAAGAAGAGGTGTATATGGAACAACCTCATGGGCAAGTTGCTCAGGGGGAATCTCAGGTATACAAATTGCGAAAGACAATCTATGGTCTTAAACAAAGCCCTCGAACATGGTACGACAAGTTTAGTAGTGTTGCCTCCACAAATGGCTTTACACGAAGCACTACAGATCACACTCTCTTCATACGCAAAACTTCTCATAGCCTGATCGTTCTTGTTGTTTATGTTGATGATATCCTCCTTACTGGTGATGATAAAGCTAGAATTGCTCTGACAAAGAAACATTTAATCAACACTTTGTCACAAAAGAAATGAGATCTCGTAAGTACTTTATGGGAATTGAAATCTCACGAAAACATAACTTAGTGGTGCTCTCGGAGCGCAAGTATGCTATTGATCTTTTAAAGGAGACAGTTCTGCTTAGTGCTAAACCAGCTCAATGTCCAATGTCGGCCGGTGAAGACAAACTTTGGAAAGAAGAATTGCCACTTCTTTCAGATATAACTAGGTATAGACGTCTGGTGGGCAAACTCATCTACCTAACGGTAACAAGATTGGACATCTGTTATGTTATGGGTAAGGTTAATCAGTTCATTCAAGCTCCAAGGGAGTGTCATATACAATCAGCTTTAAGAATCTTGAAATATATGAAAGGGTTTCCGTAGAAGGGACTACTATTCCAAAATAGTAATCATCTGAGGATTGAAGCATATTCTGATGTCAGCTTATGAGGATGACAAGGAAGATCGAAATCTGCGTCAGTTTTTTGTACTTTTGTAGGAGGAAATCTGGTAAGCTGGAAGAGCAAGAAACAAATTATTGTCTCCAGATCAAGTGCTGAGGCTGAATACAGAAGCATGGTTTCAACCACTTGTGAGTAAAAATGGTTATGAGCACTCATGCTTGACTTAGGAGAAGTCTATGACTATCCCTTACCAATGTTACTGTGACAACAAAGTCTTCATATACATATTAAGGAATCCAGTCTTTCATAAGAGAACAAAGCATATTGAAGTTACTATCATTTTATCTGAGAAATATTGAAGAAACAAATCTACACTCCGTTCGTCACCTTTGACAAAGAGCTTGCAAATATCTTTACCAAACAAGTATTTTTCTCGTTTTCGGACATCTGTAACAAGCTGGGCATGATCGACATATATGCTCCAGTTTGAGAGGAGTGTTAGAACATCGATTTGGTGGTTTGGCGGTTTAAGTGTTTTAACCGCACATTGCGGTCAGTGCGGTTAGAGTGGTCTAACCGCATCCTTTGTGCCTTCTAGTGATCATGATGAAGATATGTTAACCGCATGATGTGATGGTGAAGACCGAAGGATTCATCTTTGGTACCTCCTCAAGGATGTGGATTGTTATGGGGGTTAGCATGGCCTAATTGCATATCCCGCACGTTCAGCATGACTGGCTACATGTTTGACCGCAGTGACCATGTTTGTCGCCATCTGTAGATTTGTATAAATTAGTCTCACACTATCAATTGTAATCTCTCTCACCTCCTTCCTTCAATATAAAGGAGGTCATACATTTATAATATTCAGATTTTCTACGGGCATTGTTAATTTTAGCCAACTTATTTCTAAACTCTTACAGCATATAAGTCTACCAGTCAATCTCTGATAGCTAAACGAGTCAACTGTATCTCCTTTTGTATCATCATGAATTTTGTGATTGCCTCAATAAGGGTATCTACCGGAGAAAATCCAAGCATGTTAGTTTCCTCCAAATGTTCAAGGACATACTTTCTCAATGATATGAAGATCTCAAAGCTAGACCTTGTCACTTCAATCCCCAAGAAACATTTCAACTTTCTCAGATCTTTACTTTCAAATTCTGTACACAATTGCTCTTCTAGGTGCGTGATTTCCTCCAAATCATTTCATGTATAGATGATGTCATCCACATATAAAATGAGCACTGACACTTTAGTTCCGCTCATCTTAACAAAGAGGGTGAGAACATGTCCTTGTGCATATCCGAGTTGTATCATGGTTTTATGAAAGTATGAAAACGTCCAAACAAAGCTTGGGTGACTGTTTCAGCCCATATAAGGATTTTTTAGATGACAAACTATTCCATTAGACCCATCTTTGGAAAAACCAAGAGGAAGCATCATGTATACTTCTTCAAACTCACCATGTAGGAAGGTATTTTAAGATCTAACTGTTGTAATTCCCACCGAAGAAAAGCAGCACATGAAAGGACCACTCAAATAGAGTCTATCTTTGCAACAGGAGAAAGATTTCTTGATATTCAATTCCTTGAGTTTGGGTGTACACTTGAGCAACTTATCTAGTTTCATATCGCTCCACAATCCCTTCTTGATTCTTCTTAATGAAAAAATACAATGTGGTCCGACGTTTCCTTTCCAAGAGGAAGATGTGCAAGTTGGCACCATGTTTCATTTTTGTCAAAACATGCATTTCTTCCTTCATAGTCTTTTTCCATTATGGTATCTTAATAGCCTTCTGCTAGATTTTGAGAATCACAATAAAAAAAAGAGATGAGATAAAAGTTTTGTGAGCAGAAGAGAAAAGATTATATGAAATGTAATTTGTTGGGTGTTTGGTGCCACCAGTGTCATCTTTGAGATAAGCAATGAGAATATGAAGATCATTATCAAAATCTGGAGTGGAAGCATAAACTTTCAGAGGTTGAATATCTGAGGACTATATGTACTCACCTTTACAAGATGTGTTAAATTACGTATGCAACAGAGGAGGCACTGGTCGCAGAGGAGGAAAGAGAGTAAGAGAAGTAGAAGTAGAAAGGATAGGTAGAGAAATTTGAGGAGACAACGATTAGGAAAGGGAATGTCAGAGGTCCCATCTTAGCACTACTCATCTCCCTTTGACGTGGACCAAAGTAAAACTCACCTCACGAAAGGTAACATCAATGATACAGAAGAAGCGGCGAGTAGGAGGGTGATAATGTCGATAACCTTCGGTGGTGGAAGAGTACCCAACAAAGACACATTTAATAGAATGGGCATCCAATTTGACATGACGTGGAGTATGGACATAAACAAAACAGACGGACCAGAATATATGAGGAGAAATGTGAGAGGTGTGAACAGTGTGTTTAGAGGAAAAACGAGAAAGGGGAGTGGCAAACTGTGGAGAGCATGAAGGAGATGATTAATGAGATGGGTCGCGGTCAAAACAACATCATCTAAGTAGGATTTGGGAAGGTGCATGGTAGCTAGTAAGCAATGAGCAACCTCCAACATATGTCTATTTTCCCATTCAACGATTACCTTTTGAGTGAAGATGTAGGGTCTGTTTGGGACAGCTCTGGCGGATTGAAAAGCTGCTGTCCGGATAGAGCTGTTTTAAAATAGCTCTTTGAGGAGCAGTTTTGAAAAGCTGCAGACTGTTTGGGTGTTCTGTGCAGAAGTGCGCTTTGAAAAGCGATTTTCTACATTTAGCTGTTTGGAGAAACAATTTTTGGAAGCTGTTTTTTAAAAAACAAAAATATATAAATATATAATAATAACTGATAACAGAAGTCTTTTACATAGTTCTAGAAAATAGACAAAAAAGTCTTCCAACATCCGGCGACTGTTTTTTCCAATCCTTCCGATCACCTGTTCGAAAATAAATTGATATGAATCAAACTTTTGATAATTTAAATCCTTTAAATTTTTAGTATAAGATGGTTGGATTTTGTTACCTGCGCACACTGTATATTTCTTTGGCAATGCTATCTCGTACTGTAGACATATGTTCTGCTCCAGCAGCATCACACATATTGCGTTCAATATCATCATCTGCCGCAGGGTCTTCATCCTCTGAGGGAACAAAAGAAGACTCATCAGCATCACAAGCATTAAACTCAAGGTCCCAGCGAGACGGATGTCTCCGAATGAAGTTATGTAAGGTCATTGTCGCTAGCACTATGGAATGCTATTTCTTGAAGTTGTACTGTGGCATTTTGCTCAAAATGTGCCACTTTTTTTCACACACCAAACGTTCGCTCAATCACACTGCGAAGAGATGAATGCGCCTTATTGAAATGTTTTTGCCTTCCTTGGACAGGCCGACTCCCACGGACAAAGTCTGCCAAGTGATATCTTGTTTCTGGATAGGGCTTCAAATAACCCATCTTTAACGGATATCCAGCATCCACTAAGTAATATTTACCTGCATTTATTTAGTTTGTTAAACAGGTAAACATTATGAAATACGAAACCTCCCATCCAGTAAGGCCAATTTGAATGAATGTCAACATATTGATTAGTATACCTTGTGTGGGATGCGGAAAATGCAATCTATCGTCTGCCAATGCACGCGCGAAGATGCGACTATCATGAGCAGATCCCTCCCATCCAGCCAGGGCAAATGTAAAACACATGTTAAAATCACAGACTGCCATTACATTTTGTGTCGTCGTTCCATGACGTCCTATGTATCGTACTTGATCTTCTACGGGTATCCTCGCATCAACATGTGTACCGTCTATGGCACCAACGCAATCCTTGAAGAATGGCATGTAACGAGGATCATACCTTATCTCAGCCGGAATATCTCTGAACTGCCGGTCAATAGGCTTTATAGCATCAATTGAGAGTAACAAAATAGATCTAAGCCCTTTCAAAAAATATCTACTAATTGTTTCGGTCGAGTGCTGGAACCGTTCTTTCGCTAATCTAACGGAACCTCCTTGTGCTAAGATATATAACGTAATCCCTAGGACTTCTCTTGAGGACGTCCGCTGTGATCCTTGAAGTTCATGATCTGCTTCCAGTTTATGAAGTAAATCTATGAAAATGCGTTTCGACATCCTAAAAGCATCATGAATCCTATCTGGATGTCCTTCTATTAACTCTTTGATCCATTTTGCACATGTTTGGTTAGATGTCATGCATGGACGTGTGTCTCGAACATGATAATTCATCCTCTCGATCGATGACATAACAACACGGCAATACTCTATATATTGCGTCCGCTCCGGCGAAAGACTTGTTGAATCCCCAGAATCTTCGGGGGAGGAGTCATGCTCTTCCATTATTGTACCTGCATTTAAAGCATCACAGAACATTTATCATAATCTATATAAATACAATAACAAAACAATTATTATAGTTTCAAGGCCCAATATTAAGCATCATGAGGTACAACATCAAAAGTTTTTGAAAAATATCATAGAGTTATTCACCCAAAACACAAAAAATAAAATAGATCGAGGTATGCCCGTATCACTGAGCCCTCTTCTCGTACGCCTTCATAATCCACCAAACCCGCATATCTTCTGGGATACTCATGAAGATCTCCCTAGTGGTCTTGTCCCTGATGTGCTCGAGAGCAAAGTAATATAGATCCAGGTTTGCCCGTAGCTCTGGGCTACTGGAAATCAACTTCATCACCTCTTTGACTGTGACAACTGGTGGAGGCTTCACAGCTAGAGTGGATTGATGTAAATCTGACATCAAAGAAAATGTCATCCTTTTGTTCTTCCCGATCTTCCTTCTTTTACTAGCCAAGGAAGACGCATTCCCAGGAGGGGTTGAAGCACCTCCTATATCTTCAGGACCACCTTGATCGTTTTCCATGTTATCTGCTACACTATTATCTTCCAACTGGATCCTCCCCACATCCGGTGGCAAACTCCCAATTGAAGGAGCTCATGAGTCTTCTCCAGTTGCGACAACCTGACTGAACATAGTGTTCAGTTTCTCCTCCAACTCAGGTGCAATACCTCTGCATCGAAATTTTTTCACCGCTGGAACAACCTGTTATAATCAGTATATCAATATTAAAAGCTATCAAAAAATAACTAATTTAATGAAATCAAACATGAATATGTTCTGACCTTAATCTTCTCTACCCATCATTCTTCTGATGCAGCAATAGTTTTCTTCTCTGGATCCCAGCCTAAACCAGTCTCGCCATGTTTCAGCTCCTTCCATAACTTCCAATCCTTCTTCAAATGATCCCATTTATTTTTCATTTGCGATCGGTCGTAGCTTTTCCCTGTTCGTTCTTTAAACCCCGCAATCAAATTTTTCCACCCTTCTTTGCTAAAGTGGGTGGTTGGCCGATTCCCCAAACCAATCTCTTTTATGCAGAGATCACAAAATAACGTCACTTCACCTGACTCCCAACTCGCTACGATTCCTCCTTCCTTTGATTTTACCATTATGCTATAAACTAACAAAATTAAAATAAGAATTACTAATCATACACACATACACAAAAAAGCCTAACACACACCCCCCCCCAAAAAACACACGCACACACACAAACCCACACCACATAGCACAATAAAACACACACACACGCACACACACACATACACAATAAAACAAAATACACACACACACATACACAGAAACACACACACACACATACACAATAAAAAAACACACACACACACACACATACACACACACACATTCATACACACACACACACAAACACACACCACATAGCACAATAAAACACACACACACACACACACAATAAAACAAAATACACACACACACACACACACACACAATAAAAAAAAACACAATCAAAAAACACAAACACAACTATACACATACACATATCCAAAAAATACAAACACAAAAACACACACACACATACACAATAAAACACACACACATACACACACACACACATTCACAAACACATACACACAAAAAAAAAACATACACACACACACACACATTCATAGACACACACACACATTCATAGACACACACACACATTCATACACACAAACACACACAAACACACACACACATACACACACACACATTCATACACACAAACACACACACATACACACACACACATTCATACACACACACAAACACACACCACATAGCACAATAAAACACACACACACACACACACACACATACACAATAAAACAAAATACACACACATACACAATAAAACAAAATACACACACATACACACACACACACATACACAAAAACACACACACACACACATACAAACACACATATACACACATACACACACACACACACATACACAATAAAAAACACACAATCAAAATAAAAAACACACACACACAATCAAAAAACACACACAACTATACACATACACACATCCACAAAACACAAACACAAAAAAACACACACACACATACACAATAAAACAAAATACACACACATACACACACACACATCCACAAAAAAACACACACACACATACACACAATAAAACACACACACACATACACAATACATAATCATAAAAAGGAGCATAATAAATTCCAACAATATACAAAATCATAAAAAAGGAGCATAATAAATTCAATCCCCAATCCACACAATCATACACACATATCTACATATAAAATAGCAAAAACAAATTTATACCTAACCAAAAAAAAGTATACCTAACCGGAGAATGGCTTGTAGATGTTGGAGGAAGATGCTCCCACCTGTGGTTGCCGTAGAGGAGGAATAAGAAGGTTGCTTGGCTCGCCTACAACACAAAGATCGCGCACTGGTTCAGCCGACGGAAAACCTAGCGATGAGAAGATCGAAAGGACCGACGAGATCCGGTTGCGAGATAGAACACCTACCGGAGAGGGAGAGGAAAGCTTGCCGGAGCGAGGGAGAGGATCGCGCGCACGGGAAGATCGCGCACTGGAGGATCGCACCGGCGCAGAAGGAAGCAGGGCTTTGGGGGAGGAAGAAGGCAGGAAGCGGGATTCTGCTATCGGGAAGAAATAAAAGTTAGCGGCAGCGCTTTTGCAGGAGCAGACGCGACGGGTGTTGCGCGCTGAAAAAAGCACTGAAATGACGTTTTTTCATCCGGGCTTTTCCATCCGCATTTCAAAACAAACGGGAAAAACAGCGGCTGCGGATCAGAGAGCGGCTTTCTGATCCGCAGCCGCTGTCCCAAACAGAGTCGTAGACACAAGTAGTTTGGTGAAGAATATCATTATCAAAAAGAGGTGTCAAACAATCCCCAATCATCGTACTCACCAAATTGTTATAACAATTTTATGAAAGGTGTGAAAGTAACTAAACATTTTACTCTTAATTTTTAGCAAATAAACATATGTAGTATGGAAAAAACAATCAATAAATGTCACAAAACATTTATAGTCAGTCAAAGATAAAACAAGGGAAGGAATCCAAACATCGGAGTGAATTACATCAAAGGGAGACGAACTAAGAAGAGATAGATGAATTGGACTGTGACGAACATGTTTGAGAGTTCACAAGTGTTAGAAAAAACATTGTAAAGGCCTGCCTAATGGCCCATTTAGTCTTTCTTTTTCTCTTGTTAAATTAGTCCCACACAATGTATATGGGACTCCTCTCTCCTTCTCCCTCCTATATATATGTACGTATACATTGTATTTACATACTGAACAGGGATATACAAGGTTTACTGGTTTTCCTTCATTGATCGTGCTCTTTTCTACATGGTATCAGAGCAATCGGTCCTCCTTGGGCGGTCTCTGATTTCTTAACCGCCACCCCTTGGGCGGTCTCTGATTTCTTAACCGCCACCCCTTGGGCGGTCTCCTCTTCTCTTCTTTCCGCGGGCTCGGCGAGTTACCTTCTTGCAGGATAGAACTATTCTATCCACTCGGTACTCGACGAGTTTCTCTCTTTCCGCAGGTTCGGCGAGCTGCCTCCTTGCCGGATAGATTCTTTTTCTATCCACTCGGTACTCGACGAGTTTCTCTCTTTCTCTCCTCCTGGTTCTCGGTCTTTCCAGTGCCTTTATAGCCTCTGTTGCTGGGACCCACCTCTTTGCCCTGTAGCGATCTGTTTTTGAGTTCGTTGCGGTTTCTTCTTCTTGATCGCATGGGTTATCCCTTCTAACCGTGGCGGGTTGTCTTCTTACTCGCGCGGTTTACTTCATCTTCATTGTGCGGTTTGTCTATTCTCACCGTTGAGGCTTCTCTTCTGGATCGGGCGGTCTGCCTACTCGCGCGGTTTGCTCGCACAGCCTCTCGTAGTCGCCACCTCTGTTGCTCGCCCTGTTCTCCTGTGGAGCGTTGTTTTCATTTTAACCGTTGTGTTCTTCTGGCTGCTTGGTACGGTTTGGCTTTTGTCGCTGCTTGTTGTTCTCTATAGTCGTTGCGCGTACCAAACAATCTCCTTGCTTATGTTTTCTTCCGGCTTGCCCCTGTGTGCTGCGGATTGTCGGTCGGTGTCTATAAATGCATCCTTCTCTCTTGCCGACTTCAACTTATGTTGCGTGGCCTGCACTTCGCCTTCTCTTCCGCTTTCTGGTCACCGTTCTCTGGCCGCATTGTTTTTCGCCTTCCCGTCGGGTGTGCCCGTGTGGTTGCTCGTGTGGTTTTTTCGCCTTGACCGGCTAGCCGTCCTGTGTAACTGACTGCCCTCTTGCTCATGGATACTTCGACTACTACCTCTTCTCCTACTGCAGGGGCTACTCCTGTTCCTGAAGTCCATGACGAGTTACGCATCACTACTATCTCTCTGACAGGAAAGAAAAACTTTGTTGAGTGGGTGCAGTCAGTTCGTCGGGTTCTTGAATCAATAGGATTTCTGCATCACTTAACACAAGATGTCCCCGCTGTCCCTACTGATGACTGGCTTCGTAACGATAGGCACGTTCAAACATGGCTTCTCAACTCTCTTGATGGTGAACCTTACCGCATGGCCATATATCACGAGACGGTCAAAGCGATGTGGGATGAGCTTCATTCTCTTTACTCAGGCAAGGACAATCTTCAGCATCTGTATGACATCATTACTGGTCTTCAGACTCTTGACACCGGTGGTGCTACCGACATAACCTCATTTGTTGCTCAGTCCAAGACACTGGTTGAAGCCTGTATTCAGCATCAGCTCCCGACTTTGGACCTCACTGCCCAACGTGCTCAAAAGGAAGCAGTCGGTATTGACATGACGATGGCTCGGGTCAGAAGTTCTCCCGACAGCGGCGTGATGCGAGAGAACTTCTGACGCACGATGAACTCCCCTCTCTTGTTGTTACTCCATTGCTGCTCCAGATCCACTCCTTTCTCTCGATCCTGCCATGCCCGTATGATCTTCTTCCTCTTCTTCTTCTTCCTCCTCCTCCTCCTACGTCTCCTCTTCTTCTTCCTCTTCTTCTTCTTCCTCTTCTTCTTCTTCTTCAACTTCATCCTCTTCTTCTTCCTCTTCTTCTTGTTCCTCTTTTTCTTCTTCCAGGTTTTGATCATTGTCATTTCCAATGTCATGATTTTTTTAGAAAGATACTCAAGATTTATTCCTAAAGAAACTATCTATTACTGTAACTTCATGGTATATTTGTGTAGTTGTTATTCTTGGCATTGGCTTATGTTTTGTCAAACTTCCATAAAGCTTAACTTATAGCGTATGTTGGCTTAAAGCGCCCCGAGTTATAGTTTGATGATCTAAACTTTAGATGAGTATTCTAGCATGTCAAGGCATCATACCTGAGTTTCAATCCATCAAATGCAACTTTATCATGTTATACTCGTACAAAATATCTCCACATGGTCAATCAAGGCATCTAGTATTTGTTTGATTTTATTTGTAAATAGGTCAATTGCATTGCATAACACACAATTGTTTTGCATACTATCTCTAAACATGGTCAATCAATGCATAACACATTATCTAGAACTTATCATATGTATGGTCTATGCTGCAGTCTTATTAATTTTTTTCGTTACAATTCAAGATATATACACTTAGTTTATTGTCTTATTTTTATATTAATTCATACTTATATTAAAATAATTAAAAATCTAAAAATATTTCCCGTATCCTTACTTTTTGAAAAAACACGTTTCAAGTATTTGTTTTGTATCATATCTCATATCTCATTTTCGTCCCTGTGCTACATAGCAGACAAGTTCAGAGATGATTAAACTGCTTGGTTTGATTTTGAAAAAAGGATTTATTTACAATTTGTTAGATGCAATATCCAAAGGAAAAGGCACGAAAATGAATAATCACTGAGCAATTTACAACAAAAGGAAATTGTAGGCTGCTCTTCATGCCTTGAAAAGTAAAGAAAGAAAAGTTATTAAAAGTATTAGACATTGCCCATGGAGGATGTAATAAATAGTGCATCCTTAAATAACAAACTTTGGTTACAAAATGATACTCAACGACAACATTATATCCAATGACTTCAGTTTTTTGAACATAAATTATATGAAAACAGAACTATCAAAAAAGATAACAAAGGCAGCACTCCATTCAATACCTGTAAATACACTGCAAAATTCCATTGTTCACTTCTAGACGTAATTATTTTGGTGCATCAACATATGTTTATACTATATTCCATTGAAGTTCATCAGTGATTTGGGCTGATTAACTACTCATAATTATCACATTTAATTCTTTTATCAGATTGTGTAAGCACCAGAAAAGAAATGAAATCGAGTTGCTTATTCCAGTTATTTCTAGAAAATATTTCCATTCTAATTGTTTTGCATAAAAGTCAAATTATGAAGTTCATGAGTAATAAAATACATACAACTAGGAAACACGGAAGGGAGAATCATTATGTAGATAAAGTTAAACAAACTACAATAGTAAGTAAATGAGATTTTTAATGTGAGGTAAAATGAGAAATTAAGTATAATCATAATGAAATAAAGAGCACATCCCAAGCATATGACCTAGATTACTCACATCTTCAGTAGCAGCAGATTGCAATGATAAAAGAGTAACTGTTGAAGAATGATAATCCATCAAGACCTTGAATGTTTCTTCTGGCACTTTATCCTAGATTTGCAAAAATCAAGAATTAACAAATCACATTCAGGGAGGGAAAATTACAAGCACAATATAGAAAAATTGGCACATCCCGCAATAACCTTCCTCTTGTTATCACAAGCAACATTCAAATGGAAAAAAAACGAGTGAAGGGAATCAGATAGATCCTTGCTTCTTTTCATATATTAAACCGATACATAGTGGTTTCTATTTATAACATAAGGCAGTATTTAATTTAGCTCATGGAAACTTAACCGGCCTGATTGGGAGTAACAAAACAAATTTAATATTATAAATGCTTGTCTCTTTGTTTTCTTTAAACAGGCGGCCTGAACGGTTTGGATCACACCGTCAATACCTGTTTCCACTTAATAAAATCTGGAAGCCCGGTTTAATATAACATAGAAGCAGCAAAGGCAGGTAGTAATAGAGTAAACTATCAAATAAAAAAAAGAAAATCATGTCATATCTGACCATTAGGTTCCTTAAAATGGCATTGACACTTATCATGAATCTAAAATCATTTAGTAGATATAATCTGTACACTTCTAACATCATGCATCAAAACCAACAGTATTCCTTAATATTCGATAAATTTGGGACTCATGTTTTTTCTTAAACAAGTTCTAATGCTCGTATTCAAACTGAAGGTCTTCTAGTTTCTTGGTATACAGCTGATTTAACTAGATGATTTATTTCATTTCTGCACAATAGTTGGGAAAAGGATATTCATAACAACGATGACTATATTTTACTAAATTTTGGCCCATGCGCTTTCACCCAAAAGAGAATTTTTCATGTCCCATGTTCTCCTTAACTTTCAAAGAAGTCCTTACCATGCAATGAAGTCCTTAACGTTTGTTTTTATTGAACAAAAAAATAGATGTTTTTCTCAATATATAAATCGTCTATAAATAAATAGAGGTACAATCTGTGTGACCAAATAGTATGTATTGATTGAGACTAACATTCTCCCTAAAATTGGAGCATATAAATTAGATAATTCCAACCTTAAGTCGAGAAACAACAGCTGATATAGCCCTTCCGGGAGCTTGAAGAGCCTTGTTGTATACCTGCAGACAGCACGTCGATCAGAGACTAAGAATAGAAGTAAATGAAGAAAATATTTTGATGTATCACTCCAGGAATTGGAAAGAAATATGCATAAAAAGCATGTGCAGTTTGCTGACCTGCAAATAAAGTAAAGCTACAACCTTTGGCAAAAGCACAACTGTGTCAGATTCCGAAGAAACTTGTGAGGTTAAGTCCTACAGAACACCTAATATATCAGACACATTAACCTAAAAAATGAGCATGGAATATTCAAAACAAGAAATGAAAAATGTCAGCAAAGTCAGCATATAAAAATCAATTAAAAGAAATACTAGCTGCAAAAGCAAGCAGCAGTATATAATAACACATTACAAACTTCAACTAGTGTGTGTAACTGAAGGGAACTTGCCAAATAATTTACTTGTCGTTAACCAGAAGGAGCATGAACACTGTGAGAGAGACGTGGACTCGGGCACTTGGAGGGTGTCCTTAAGGTGTGTGGCAATGATGGGTCTAGTGGTGTAACACCCCAACCAAATTTAACAAGAAATCAGCAGTCTGGCCAGACCCGCGATAAAAAGTAAACTAACGGTATATAAACTGGTATGAAACAGGTAAATTAAAAGTGCTAAAAGGAAACTTACAGCGGAAGTAGAATAAGAAATATTAACTATGGGTAAAAGTATACCTCGCAATGCTGAATTCACAGAGTCAACTAGAACAGAAAACAACACTATGAAACTAATATATTGTCAGTCTGAAATAAACAGATACAACAAAACATGAGTGAAGTACAACAAATACATAATGTCTGCAAATAAAGACAAGTACACAACAGTGGTACAACTGAACAAAAACTGACGACTGTGAAGACTGCACCGCCTATCCTAAGCGAATCCCCTGACCTGAGCCCTCTGTAAAAACAAGTTCCATATGCGTCAGGCCCACTGGAGAGTAAGAAAAATTATTCCCTCCAAAAACACTTTAAAAAAATATTAAAGTTCATATTACTTGAATATAAGATTTGCATAATTTTTCTAACGTTATACGTGGCACCTGAGATCATGGTCTGGCATAGAACCGACCTATCGTGTAATCTGACACATTCTTTTCTTAACTGTATGAATAGTTGATTTCTGAAATTTTGGAGTTATATCCGTTGTAGGTTTCAACCAATTTCATTAATTTCTTAATAGATCAGGTCACCAAGCACAATTGTGCACAACTAGAAGTTGCAGTCTGAGTGGCAAACCTGATGGTGCCCTGCACTGGGTGTCCCTCAAGTGGAACACAGACTCCTATCTGAGAAGTTTCATATCTGTAACAAGGGTCATTGACTCTGAGCTTGAAGTTCGAGTGGTGGTCTACTGGCCCTGAGCACACGGTGGTGTGCCTCCACCAGAAACACGGGGGTAAACCTTCCCCGCTCCTTTTCTGAATAAATTTATACTAGCATTCAGTGAATTAAATACGGAGTAGCGCTCTAGTTAAATACACTGGGTTTGGGATTTTCTTGACACTGAATTTGCAAATTTAACCTGAGTGTTTACCTACCCCTTTGACTTGCTTCTGACCATAAGAACTTGTAATTTCTAAATGCGTACACTTACATAATTAAACATGAATTTAAGTAGTCTGAAATTTTCAACTAAAAGAAGTCAAATTTCTTACAATGGTGTTTCGATGTTCGTAAACACAGCAGGGCGACATAATTCTTCTTTCAAGAGATCTGATCACGACGAACTTCTCCAATTAGAGAATATCCCTTTTCTAAATGCGAGAAAAACCTAAAATAAAATCCATATAATTCTTAGGATTAGAATCGATTTCTAAGTGAATTTAACCCGCTAATTAGAATCTCACTGAATGCAAAGGAAATCGGAGATAAAGATCTCACCACGAATCGGTGGTAAAATTTGTAAAGCTTCTCTGATTCGCAGCACCAACACTTTAACTGATCTGAAACTAAGTGGAAATCTCCATGAAATTAGATCCCACAGAATTTAAGCTTACTATAAAACTAGTCATAGTGAGCGAGACATAACAAAATTGGAAGGAAAATCAAACGAAAGTTCGTTACCTTAACCTCATGGCAAGGGTTTACACCAAAAACGAACAGGCCTTCACACCCAAAAATGGCAACTCCTACAATTTCTGAAATTGCAATGGCATTATGGTAAAATCGTGATAAAGAAGTGAAGAAACCCTAGAATAGAAGGAGAAAGAGCAAAACACACTCACCAGAACCAAAAACGGCGAAAGAGGAAACTTCTACCACTGGCTAGGGTTAGAAACGGAGCCCCCCACGGCACCGGAAGGGGGGAGGAGGGTCGTCGGAGTCTGTAGAGGGAGGAGGCGGAGTCGGTGCTTGGTTTCGGCAAGAAGGAAGGGTTGTTTTGGGGTTCCTGTTGTCGGGTGAAGCTACGGTTACGAGAGAAGGAGCGGACGGGATGCGTGCGGTAGAGAAAGTTGTCGGCGACAACTGAGAGACTCGAGTTTTATTCTATGTGGCACGGATGAAAGGTTTCTAAAACCGTCGGGCCGGTTGAACCGGTAGAAGGGGGAGGGGTTGATGATACTTTTTTTCTTCATAATTCACTAACTCGCCACTAAAGAGAAATCAATTAAAATTAGAAAATGCGTTCTCCGACTCGCTTAATTTTGCACGCGATCGCATCCTGAAATTCTAGTTGCACGTGACATTAATAATGAGAAGTTACAAATCTTCCCTCCTAATAAATTTTCATCTTCGAAAATTGCAAACGTACATGAATCGAAGAGAAACGCATAATCATCATTGTCACGGAGTTTGTCCTCTCTTTCCCATATAAACTCCGGACGACCACAATTCATCTAAAGGACCTTAGCCATAAAGATGTCTACGTTTCTGAGCTTCTGAATCCTCGAATCCATAATCCTGACTGGCAAAATACTAATACTCAGATTGGACTCAATCGGCGCATCCTTGGCACTAATCACCTGGTTGGGGTCTCTGACGTGAAATCTGGTAAGGCCAACCTGTATGCAACCTCACATATGCGCTCTAGTATCTTGAATAGGCCGACAAATCTGGGACTGAACTTCTTCATCCGCTTAATCCTAGAGACTCCTTTGACTGGTCTCACCTTCAGATAAACGTGATCTACAACCTTGAATTCAACTGCTTTATGCCTCTGATCGTAATGAGCAATCTTCATGCGCTCCTGGATGAGTCTGACTCGGTCCGTGGTCATATCTATCTAAGATTCCTTGCTAGAAGCTCTCTCTTCACCTTCTTCCAAACATAAAAGTGTCCGACAACGTCTGCCAAACAAAGTTTTGAATGGTGTCATGCGGATATTTGTCTGAAAACTATTATTATAGGAGAATTCCACCAAAGTGATATACTTCTCTCATTTGTCACCAAAGTCCAAGATACGCATACAAAGCATGTCTTCAATGGTTCTATTCGTACGTTTTGTCTGTCCATCAGTCTGGGGATGGAAAGTTGTGCTAAACTTCAACTGAGTACCCAGACGCTCCTGAACGTATCTCCAATCTCTGGCTGTAAATCGATCGTCTCTATCTGACACAATAAACTTCGGCACACCATGAAGTCGGACTATCTCATCCACATATAGCTGAGCCAACCTTGGACCCTAGTCGGTCCTCTTGTTGGGAATAAAGTGTGCAACCTTGGACAGTCGATCCACAATCACCCAAATCGAGTCATTCCCACTCTGGCATCTAGGGAGGTCATGCACAAAATCCATAGAGATGTCTTTGAAATTCCACTCTGAAATAGGAAGAGGGTACAGCTTGCCTCCAGACCTCTGACACTCCGCCATAACCAACTTGCAATTATCGCACTTCCCTACATAGTCTGAGACATCTCCATTAAGTCCTGGCCACCAAACTGATTTCTTGAGTTCTACATACATTTTTGTGTTGTCCGGATGTATGGAATACTTAGATTTATGAGCCTCAATTAAAATATCCTCACAAATATGACCGACATCAGAAATGCACACTCTGCCCTTAAACAACAACAACCAATCACGGACTATGAAGTCATCTCTCTGACCTGCCTGAGTCAAATCTAAAATCTCTGTCATCTTTGGATCTAAGGGCAAGTCATTACTGATCCTCTCCTTGATATCGCAATTTATCTCAATCCAACCCAAACTTGTCGGGCCAAAACTAGTGTGCGGCACCATTCTGATCTCTAGCCTTCCCATGGCTCGTACCAACTCTTCATGTTGGGTGATGAGAGAAAAACAGGAACTCCTTCTACTGAGAGCATTCGCTATTACATTAGCTTTTCTCGGATGGTAATAAATAGTCACATCATAGTCTGCTAAAAACTCGAGCCACCTACACTGCCTCATGTTGAGCTCCTGTTGATCGAAGATAAACTTAAGGCTCTTGTGATCTGTGAAGACCTCACACCATACTTCGTAAAGATAGTGTCACCAAATCTTCAATGTGTGGATGATATCTACCGACTCCAAGTTGTGCACAGGATAATTCCTCGCATAATTCTTCAGTTGCTAGGACGTAAAAGTTATAACCTTCCCATGTTGCATAAGAACACATCCCAAACTCTAGCCTGAAGCATCACTGTAAATCTGAAATCCATCCACGTCTGAAGGTAGACACAACACTGGTGCTTCTGACAATCTGGCCTTCAACTCCTCATAAGCAGACTCACCCTGAGGTCCAACGAAAAGCTCTTCCCTTCCTGATAAGTGAAGTCAACGGGAGGGCTATCTTCGAAAAATCCTTAATAAATCTCATGTTGTAGTCTGTCAGACCAAGAAAACTACGGACCTCTGCGACTATCTTCGGCCTTGGCCAACCACTGATCGCCTCAATCTTCTTTGGGTCAACAACAAGTCCATCTGATGCAACACAAGTCTACAAACGGCGGACGACACTCAAAAGCTACTACTCAACAAATGAAAATGCGATCTAAATGTTGTGCGCGTGAAAGCATGAGAACAGTCAAAAATAAAGATCAACTAACAAGTGATAAAATGTCCGCAAAGACAGAGCGCGACAATCACAATTGTAAGCAACAATTAACGTAAGAAACAATTATAATTTGCCAACAAAATGAGGCGTGTTTCGATTGAAGTACGCCGGATATGTCCCGCAAATCAAACAACGAATAAAGAACGATAACATATGATAATCAACAAGCCATCACAATAGTTCAAAACCAAATTATGCAATTAGAGAATTTAAACCCTTTATACCTTGATTTTCTTATGGGTGCGGTGGCACGGCTTCGGGACGGAGGATCGGTGGCGTGAGTGCTTCCGTCCTGATGGTGGCTCCACAAAGGGGTTGCTGTTGATGTGGGAAATTGGGTAGGAAATATTTGAGGCTGGTGAGGTGAGATCTATGGGAGTTGGGTGGGTAGGGAGGTGGATCAGTGGGATCGGGGTGGGGAAGGCCTTAGGTGACCGGCTGGAGGAGTAGAGGGGTGGATCTGGCGGACTGGTGGTCGGGAATGGGGCAGGGGCTCAGTGAGGCTACTGGAGCGAGTGGTCGGGACCTGTAGATGGACAAAGGAGAGGGGAGTAAGGCATGGGTTGTGGCTGGCGGCGGGATTTTGGGCGGGGCTGGAGATCGGGGAAGGGCTGGCGGAGCACCTGGTTCCGGGAAGAGGAGGGTGAATCGGGGAGGGGTTGCAGGCACGGGTGGATTGGGGCTCACCGGGAGAGGGAGCGGAAGGCTTCGGCTTGACGGCGGGGTGTCGAGAGCGGCGGCACAACGAGTAACTTCGGAATCCACCGAAGGAGAGACCGGCGGGCTGCAATGGCAAACCCTCGATCCCCAAGCCGGCCCCCCATGCTAGCATATATATAAGAGGGAAAACCAAATAGAATTAGGGCTCCCTCGATCGGACGGCTATAAATGTTTGGGCCGATCGAGGGATAAATACATCAGAATAAAATAAACTAATATATGAAATAGACTCGGAACGACCCTCCGGGCACATCCGCGGACTCGGATCGCCCAAACGGGTCGCCGATCACCGCCTCCTGCGGGTATAGACGTGTGCGTGTCGTCGATCGCAATCAACTCCCCCCGACTTTAAAGCACTCATCTCCGGTGAGTGAAGATGATCGTATTCTCGGCAAAAGTTTGGGGCAAGTCTCTCGAGCTCCTCGGCAAAAATCCAAGTGTCCTCCGAAGTTGGGCGGGCAAGCCAATGGACCAAGTATCACATGACCACCGAACTACTTGTCGTTGTGAAGTCATGTCCAACGATCTGTAGTGTATCTCTGGTAGGAGTAGGCGAAACAATGTATCTCCGTCTGAACGATGTGTCACTGGTAATGCCGGGTGGGGAGTGGACTCCTCCGAGTGGTGCTCAACCGTCCGCGACTGCCTGGGAGAGGTGGGTGTGGGTGCACTAGAGGGGTGAGGGTCAAATTGTGGCTCATAGGTGGGTGGGGATAAAGGGTCCCCGTACACTTGCTCCTCATAGTATGGGGTCAAATCCTCCAAATTGAACACTCGGTGAATCCCCATTGTCGGTGGTATGTCAACCTCATACGCATTCGCACCAATCCGTCGAGTGACTGTATAGGGGCCCATCCGACAAGCACTTAACTTCTTCGCTGCCCCATGGGGGGCCTCTCAGGTCGCAGGCGGATCATAACACGTTCCCCAACGTCAAATGCCTGCTCTCTCCTATGATGATCGGTCTGAGCTTTGTAGATTTCATTACTGGCCGCAATCTTTCTTCGGGCTATCTCATGCAGTGCGTGGATATGATAAACAGACGACTCAACAGACAAATGATGTGAATGATGAACCCAAATGATGACATGAAGTGCATGTATGAGTTGAGTGAACGACTCAACGGACTTATGCAGATGATGAACCCAAAAGAGGACATGCTCGCATGAATGATGCATGAAAAACACGACAGACACGATGCACTGACATTCAACCAGCTTTATGTGGCAAAGGTTCCTTGAGAGAGGTGGTTTATCGAGGGTTTCGTCGAGAGGAGTGAGTGTGCGATGAGTGTCATAATGACCGTGTAAGACGCCAACATTCTAATACGAACTCACCTGGACCCTAATATCTCTCCAGGAATGTGACGCATCAGGCGGCTCACCAGAAGGTACGCATGAAAAATTCGTCACGAATGTGACGGTCACTTGAGTGCGTAGCAGAGACACTTATAATAGGATGAGACAATCGAGTGAGGTGAGTGCCGCAAATAAGCAAGAACTCATCAGGTGGGTCAGCAGGCAGTATGTCTACAAACTCATCGTGAGCGTGGTAGAGCGTACGCTTAATCCTCTATACATCGGGAGGATGCTCAAGCGTACCTAAGAAAATCCAGGCATTCTCAACGTCGCCCTCAAGAGCTGCTCTCCAAACCACAATAAGGGAGGTGCATTGGAGAGGTGTCAATACATCAGCACTCACAGTTGACGCGCTCAACGGGACGTCGACCTCCCAGGGAAGTGCGAGGTCATCAGGAGGCTTGATGAGGGGATCATTAAAGAATCCGTCAGCAGCTTCATGATCCTCCAAGTGAGTACTACTAATAAGGGCGGGGTCTCCAAAAGCGGGTGAGAAATCCGCCAAGATATTGACATTGCGGTCGAGGCTATCAGTCATGACATGACTCGAGATAAGGCTAAGGAGAGAGTGAGAAGAACTCATACTCAAGTGGGGTTTAGCCGGCGAGGTGTCAATAAACGGGTATGTAACCAAGGAGGTAACGAGGCCAAAATAAGGTGTAACAGATGGATAAACCATCACAGCGTCACTGGGTCGCTCAGCCTCACTCTCGGGACTAAACTCACTAGACATGCTAATGACGCTCTCCGCCTGTAAAATCGGGCCAGGGTCAGGCTCTGTCTCCAAATCATATGGAAACGGAGATTCATTAATGGGAGTACCAAAATCAGGTAGCGACTCACTCATAACTATGGGAGTACTACACGCATCGATGGTTTGACTTAATCCTGAAGTGCCACGCTATAGGCTTCCTCGAGTGCAAATTTCAAGCAATCCATTCCAGCATGTACGCTGTCAAATTGTTCAAGAAACAATCGCTGAAATTCAGCTTCAGGTATTTCTATTGGTGGATCAATCGGGGGATCCAAATGCGTGAGGTTATCCGCATAGTGGTGACCCGTATAGGATCCGAAAAGTCATCAAAATGCTTGTCCCGAATAGACTCGCGGTGTGTCAGAGGGTAACTGTGATCCCTACGAGCGGGCGGTGATGAGCGAGGGTAATAATCAAAATAGTATGAAGATCTCTCAGGTGGGGATCTACGAAGATACTCAACTCTACTAACGTCAAGTCGTGGCATGGCGTAGTGACGGTAATGTGAAGTTCTAGTATCATAGCGATCGTCTCTAGCAAATCGTGGCGATGGGTCGGCACGATATCTAGGGGGAGCGGAATGCGAATAAGAATGATCGTCAAAATGATATGTCATGAGATACTGCCTATAGACTTCACTACTGCATGTAAAAGTGTGGTGCAAATCGAACCTCCCTCTGATACCAATTTGATGCAGCACAAGTCTACAAACGGCGGACGACACACAAAAGCTAGTACTCAACAAATGAAAATGCGATCTAAATGTTGTGTGCGTGAAAGCATGAAAACAGTCCAAAATAAAGATCAACTAACAAGTGATAAAATGTTCGGAAAGACAGAGCGCGACAATCACAATTGTAAGCAGCAATTAACGTAAGAAACAATTATAATTTGCCTACAAAATGAGGCGCGTTTCGATTGAAGTACGTCGGATATGTCCCGCAAATCAAAAAACGAATAAAGCATGATAGCATATGATAATAAATAAGCCATCACAATAGTTCAAAACCAAATTATGCAATCAGAGAAATTAAACCCTTTATACCTTAATTTTCTTATCGGTGCGGTGGCACGGCTTCGGGACGGAGGATCGGTGGCGTGAGTGCTTCCGTCCTGATTGTGGCTCCACGGAGGGGTTGTTGTTGATGTGGGAAATTGGGTAGGAAATATTTGAGGCTGGTGAGGTGAGATCTATGGGAGTTGGGTGGGTAGGGAGGTGGATCAGTGGGATCGGGGTGGGGAAGGCCTTAGGTGACCGGCTGGAGGAGTAGAGGGGTGGATCTGGCGGACTGGTGGTCGGGAATGGGGCAGGGGCTCAGTGAGGCTACTGGAGCGAGTGGTCGGGACCTGTAGATGGACAGAGGAGAGGGGAGTAAGGCATGAGTTGTGGCTGGCGGCGGGATTGGGCGGGGCTGAAGATCGGGGAAGGACTGGCGGAGCACCTAGTTCCGGGAAGAGGAGGGTGAATCGGGGAGGGGTTGCAGGCACGGGTGGATTGGGGCTCACCGGGAGAGGGAGCGGAAGGCTTCGGCTTGACAGCGTGGGGTGTCGAGAGCGGTGGCACAACGAGTAACTTCGGAATCCACCGAAGGAGACACCGGCGGGTTGCAATGGCAAACCCTCGATCCCCAAGCCGGCCCCCCATGCTAGCATATATATAAGAGGGAAAACCAAATAGAATTAGGGCTCCCTCGATCGGACGGCTATAAATGTTTGGGCCGATCGAGGGATAAATACATCAGAATAAAATAAACTAATATATGAAATAGACTCGGAACGACCCTCTGGGCGCATCCGCGGACTCGGATCGCCCAAACGGATCGCCGATCACCGCCTCCTGCGGGTATAGACGTGTGTGTGTCGTCGATCGCCATCAACTCCCCCCGACTTTAAAGCACTCATCTCCGGTGAGTGAAGATGATCGTATTCTCGGCAAAAATTTGGGGCAAGTCTCTCGAGCTCCTCAGCAAAAATCCAAGTGTCCTCCGAAGTTGGGAGGGCAAGTCAAAGGACCAAGTATCACATGACTACCGAACTACTTCTCGTCGTAAAGTCATGTCCAACGATCTGTAGTGTATCTCTGGTAAGAGTAGGCGACTGTCGTAGCAATGTATCTCCATCTGAACGATGTGTCACTGGTAATGCCGGCTGGGGAGTGGACTCCTCCGAGTGGTGCTCAACCGCCCGCGACTGCCTGGGAGAGGTGGGTGTGGGTGCACTAGAGGAATGAGGGTCAAATTGTGGCTCATAGGTGGGTGGGGATAAAGGGTCCCCGTACACTTGCTCCTCATAGTATGGGGTCAAATCCTCCAAATTGAACACTCGGTGAATCCCCATTGTCGGTGGTATGTCAACCTCATACGCATTTGCACAAATCAGTCGAGTGACTGTATAGGGGCCCATCCGACAAGCACTTAACTTCTTCGCTGCCCCCCGGGGGGGGCCTCTCAGGTCGCAGGCGGATCATAACACGTTCCCCAACGTCAAATGCCTGCTCTCTCCAGTGTTGATCGGCCTGAGCTTTGTAGCTTTCATTACTGGCCGCGATCTTTCTCCGGGATGTCTCATGCAGTGTGTGGATATGATAAACAAACGACTCAACAGACAAATGATGTGAATGATGAACCCAAATGATGACATGAAGTGCATGTATGAGTTGAGTGAACGACTCAACGGACTTATGCAGATGATGAACCCAAAAGAGGACATGCTCGCATGAATGATGCATGAAAAACACGACAGATACGATGCATTGACATTCAACTAGCTTTATGTGGCGAAGGTTTCTTGAGAGAGGTGGTTTATCGAGGGTTTCGTCGAGAGGAGTGTAGTAAAACTTAGTGAGTGTGCGATGAGTGTCAGAATGACCGTGTAAGACGCCAACATTCTAATACGAAACTCACCTGGACCCTAATATCTCTCCAGGAATGTGACGCATCAGGCGGCTCACCAGAAGGTACGCATGAAAATTCGTATCACGAATGTGACGGTCACTTGAGTGCGTAGCAGAGACACTTATAATAGGATGAGACAATCGAGTGAGGTGAGTGCCGCAAATAAGCAAGAACTCATCGGGTGGGCCAGCAGGCGGTATGTTTAAAACTCATCGCGAGCGTGGTAGAGCGTACGCTTAATCCTCCATACATCGGGAGGATGCTCAAGTGTACCTAAGAAAATCCAGGCATTCTCAACGTCGCCCTCAAGAGCTGCTCTCCAAAGCACAATAAGGGAGGTGCATTGGAGAGGTGTCAATACATCATCGCTCACAGTTGACGCGCTCAACGGGACGTCGACCTCCCAGGGAAGTGGGAGGGCATCAGGAGGCTTGATGAGGGGATCATTAAAGAATCCGTCAGCAGCTTCATGATCCTCCAAGTGAGTACTACTAATAAGGGCGGTGTCTCCAAAAGCGGGTGAGAAATCCGCCAAGATATTGACATTAGGCTCGAGGCTATCAGTCATGACATGACTCGAGATAAGGCTAAGGGGAGAGTGAGAAGAACTCATACTCAAGTGGGGTTTAGCCGGCGAGGTGTCATTAAACGGGTATGTAACCAAGGAGGTAACGAGGCCAAAATAAGGTATAACAGATGGATAAACCATCACAGCGTCACTGGGTCGCTCAGCCTCACTCTCGGCACTAAACTCACTAGACATGCTAATGACGCTCTCCGCCTGTAAAACCAGGCCAGGGTAAGGCTCTGTCTCCAAATCACATGGAAACGGAGATTCATTAATGGGAGTACCAAAATCAGGTAGCGACTCACTCATAACTATGGGAGTACTACACGCATCGATGGTTTGACTTAAATCCTGAAGTGCCACGCTATAGGCTTCCTCGAGTGCAAATTTCAAGCTATCCATTCGAGCATGTACGCTGTCAAATTGTTCAAGAAACAATCGCTGAAATTCGGCTTCAGGTATCTCTATTGGTGGATCAATTGGGGGATCCAAATGTGTGAGGTTATCCACATAGTGGTGACCCGTATAGGGATCCGGATTGTCATCAAAATGCGTGTCCCGAATAGACTCATGGTATGTCAGAGGGTAACTGTGATCCCTACGAGCGGGCGGTGATGAGCGAGGGTAATCATCAAAATAGTATGAAGATCTCTCAGGTGGGGCTCTACGAAGATACTCAACTCTACTAACGTCAATTCGTGGCATGGCGTAGTGACGGTAATATGAAGTTCTAGAATCATAGCGATCGTCTCTAGCAAATCGTGGTGATGAGTCGGCACGATATCTAGGGGGAGCGGAATGCGAATAAGAATGATCGTTAAAATGATATGTCATGAGATACTGCCTATAGACTTCACTACTGCATGTAAAAGTGTGGTGCAAATCGAACCTCCCTCTGATACTAATTTGATGCAGCACAAGTCTACAAACGGCGGACGACACACAAAAGCTAGTACTCAACAAATGAAAATGCGATCTAAATGTTGTGCGCGTGAAAGCATGAGAACAGTCCAAAATAAAGATCAACTAACAAGTGATAAAATGTTCGCAAAGACAGAGCACGACAATCACAATTGTAAAAAACAATTAACGTAAGAAACAATTATAATTTGCCAACAAAATGAGGCGTGTTTCGATTGAAGTACGCCGGATATGTCCCGCAAATCAAACAACGAATAACGCACGATAACATATGATAATCAACAAGCCATCACAATAGTTCAAAACCAAATTATGCAATCAGAGAATTTAAACCCTTTATACCTTGATTTTCTTATGGGTGCGGTAGCACAGCTTCGGGACGGAGGATCGGTGGCGTGAGTGCTTCCGTCCTGATGGTGGCTCCACGGAGGGGTTGCTGTTGATGTGGGAAATTGGGTAGGAAATATTTGAGGCTGGTGAGGTGAGATCTATGGGAGTTGGGTGGGTAGGGAGGTGGATCAGTGGGATCGGGGTGGGGAAGGCCTTAGGTGACCGGCTGGAGGAGTAGAGGGGTAGATCCGGCGGACTGGTGGTCGGGAATGGGGCAGGGGCTCAGTGAGGCTACTGGAGCGAGTGGCCGGGACCTGTAGATGGACAGAGGAGAGGGGAGTAAGGCATGGGTTGTGGCTGGCGGCGGGATTTTGGGCGGGGCTGGAGATCGGGGAAGGACTGGCGGAGCACCTGATTCCGAGAAGAGGAGGGTGAATCGGGAGGGGCTTGCAGGCACAGGTGGATTGGGGCTCACCGGGAGAGGGAGCGGAAGGCTTCGGCTTGACGGCGGGGTGTCGAGAGCGGCGGCACAACGAGTAACTTCGGAATTCATCGAAGGAGAGACCGGTGGGTTACAATGGCAAACCCTCGATCCCCAAGTCGGCCCCCCATGCTAGCATATATATAAGAGGGAAAACCAAATAGAATTAGGGCTCCCTCGATCGGACGACTATAAATGTTTGGGCAGATCGAGGAATAAATACATCATAATAAAATAAACTAATATATGAAATAGACTCGGAACGACCCTCCGGGCGCATCCGAGGACTCGGATCGCCCAAACGGATCGCCGATCACCGCCTCCTGTAGGTATAGACGTGTGCGTGTCGTCGATCGCCATCACCTTCTCTACTAACCACGTGACCCAAAAATGCCACCTCCGAAAAACAAAACTCGCACTTAGAAAATTTAGTGTATAACTGATTCGGCCTAAGAGTGCACAAGACTATCCTGAGGTACACGACATACTCCTCTTTGCTCTTGGAATACACTAGGATATCATCAATAAACACAATCACAAATCGGTCCAAGAACTCTCTGAACACTCTGTTCATCAGATCCATAAATGTCGATGGGGCATTGGTCAACCCAAACGGCATGACTACAAACTTGAACTGTCCATATCTGATACTAAACACTGTCTTCTGGATATCTTCATCTTGAATCATCAACTGATGGTATCCCGGCCTCAGATCTAAATTAGAGTATGTGCAAGACCCCTCGAGTTGATCAAATAAATCATCGATCCTTGGAAGAGGATACTTGTTCTTAATAGTAAGTTTATTCAACTCGCGGTAGTCAATACACAACCTCAAACTATCGTCCTTTTTCTTCACAAAAAGAATCAGAGCTCTTTACGGCGACGTACTGGGTCTGATGAATCTCAAATCAAGCACCTCCTGCAACTGGATCTTTAACTCCGCCAACTCACTATGAGCCATGCGATAAGGAGCCTTGGCCATTGGAGTTGATCCAGGAATAAGATCAATCTGAAAATAAATCTTTCTGGAGGTAGAGGCACCCGGTAGCTCCTCAGGAAAGACATCGGGAAACTCACAGACTATCGGTACCTCCTGCAAAATGACTTTCGTTTCTGCATGCAACAGTGCCAAGAAGGCGGGACACCCTTTACTGACATGCCTCATAGCTTTTATAGACGAGATGATCAACTTGTAAACTCCTTTCAAGCCTCAAAAGGTAATGAGAGACTGATCAGCTCCTTCTAACTGAATCTCCTTCTGCAATTTATCTTGGCATACACGTCAGTCATCCAATCCAGGCCCAAAATCAAATCAAACTCGCTAATAGGTAAAAGGGACGCCTCCACCACGATTTCTGCTTCTCCAAATAATACTGGCGCCCTACACTTATTGCTGGTTGCATCACTGAACCGTTAGGCATCATGACATATAACAGAGTCGGGTCGGTGATGACTTCTAGGCCAAGCTTACGAGTAAAAGATTCTGTTAAATACGAGTGTGATGCACCTGTATCAAAGAGGATCTTAGACGGTACGTCATGAACTATGAGGATACCTACGTGCAAACTTATGTTATTTCATTTAAGTGTTGTTAGGAGGAGGAGAAATAAACATTTTTGAATACTAAAGTTCCAAACCTAACACGACATCCTTCTGCTCTTTGGCCTCCTGTTGACCAAGAGCGTAAGTTCAAGGCTTAACCAGACCACGTCCTGGAGCTGTCTTCGGGTCAGCAACCATCACTGTCTTCCCTTTATCGATCCCACTCGAACCGCCATACTCGAATCTCGACAGAAAATCATGATAAGATTTAAGTGTTATATTTACAAGGGAAGGTCCTAATTAAAAGAAAATCACTAACCATAAGGTCAAATTACCTGATTACCCACAGATTCTAGGCAATTCCGCGCAATGTGTCTTGCTCTCTGACACTTGTAACAGACACTTGATGCAGCCAAACATTCTCCATAATGATGACGATTGCATTTAGGACAAAAGGGGTAGTCTCTCGGCTTGCCCTCTGTAACAACCCCTAATAAAAATAATAATAATAATAAAATATATAATATAAACAAAGACTTAAAAACGCCTTATAAATCCCCCCCCCCCCGGTCCAAAACCCGCATCCCGCAGGATTTTCCTCCCGATCCCGCCACCTTCGCCCCCGACGGCCCCTCCTCCGCTTCCCGAGCGCCCGGCAGCCCCCTCCTCCGCCCTCCAGTGGTCGGCGAACACCCCCTCCAGGGCCGACGGCTCTTCCCCTGCTTCCCCGTCGTCTCCGGCTCTTCCTTTGGCCGACAAATCCCGCAGCAGCCCCTCCTCTCTTGGTCAAGCTGCATCCAGGGGGGCGACAACTTTCTCCCTTCCTCTTCTCCTTCTCCGACCAGTGAGGGCAAGGGCATCGTTTCTTCTCCGGCAACCCTAGCTCCTCCTCGTTTCGGCCGGTGAATTTCGTGAGGGACTCCTAGGGTTTTGCTCGAAACCCCTCTTCGTGGATTTCTGAGACCAGATCTGGTCTCCTTGGGTAAGGAACCCCGCCTAACTCTCGTTTTCAGTTTGCCCTAATTTTTTTACGCTAATTTTTCGCTCTCCGATCCAGGGTTTTTGGACGATCCAACCTATGTCCATTGTATAACCCGCTAATCTCGGATTTGTGTGTTTTTCCAGTGCGTGTTCTCGGATTTAGGTGGTGGAATCGCTCCAATCCCTCTCCGAATTAGGTATTTTTGCTTCCAAACGCCGCCAAAACTCCCGATCCCTCGCGGTAGTCTCTTCTCGCCTCACTTTCGAGGGAGATAAATTTTTAAACCCCTCTCCTGTTGAGTGGTGCGAATATCAAACGCTTGTGCAAGTGTAGAAATCTTGTTTGAAATGCATTTTGATCTTGAACAGGTTTAGCTTGAGTTTCTAACCTCGCTTGCGCCACTTAGCTATCACTAGCATTTTCGAAGTCACCTTAAGGCAAGTAGAGACACCTCTCTCGCTTGCAAACATGAGATCTAATTTACTTCACTTTTTGTTATGAAGTACCCTCTTATAGACTGGAATCGTCTAATTAATAACTTGTTCAAATTATTTATGAATCCCTGAAATTGTTGAATACCTTAGACAAACATTGAGAGGAGAGTGTTCGTTTGGTGTGACGCGTCGAGTCGAGCTCCCGACTAACTGGTAACAGAAATCATTAGTCGACCACTGCAAGCACCGTTGTTGATAAGTCTTGCATCAATTCATACACTAGAATCTTGTACATCAAATGACAACACCTTCACCCTTCAATGTATTCCGCTTATGGTATTGCAGCTAGGCTAAACTCCGGATTAAGCTATTAAAGTAAAAGTATCTTGTTAGACATGGATGCTTGTCTGGTAGTAGGTTACTACGTGTAAAACTAAGATCACTGAGCTCTTGTTCCCTCTGCTTACTTTTGTGCAAATTATTAACTTGAATCTTTATGTGTTTTCTTGTTCTGAGGCATTTTCCTTCTGTTTGGATTTGTCTTACGTTTCGTGACTGCGTTTTCTTCTGTCCAGCTACAGCTTTGCTTGGAGGTTTCATTTTGTTTAATGTATCAGTAACTTCTATGTATTTTGTTTCAGTTACTGTTAGATTTTTTTATTCATGTATTAGTTATCGTCAGACATTTTCTCTTATATCGAGGACAACTTGTAGGGTGAAGCGTTGTACTAGTTCATTTCACTTATGATATTTTAACTTTTGTGACTAGTTGCATTCATTTAGTTTCAGTACTGCTTGTGACTTAGTGTTTATAAAAGAAATGCATGCACAACAACTTTTTAACTATTTATGTATGTCTTCCGCACCAATTTAAAATCAATTAAAATCCTTTTCAAAAATAGCAAATTTAAAAACTAGTTGTAAAATTTCTGGTTGTGCCTTAGCAGGCATGGTGCCTCTCTGCATGTCTGTGGCATCGCAACCCACCCAAAGCGCACTCTGATCTTATTGAGACGGGTCGTGAACACCCTCAGACTAATTGTCCTGCTTAAAATCCGTCTTCCGCTTCTTACTCCAGTAGTCTTTTGACTGATTCTTGTCCTGCTGAAACGGTGGCCCACCATGAGGCCGCTTGGGGCGGAAACTTTCGTGCTTTTGCACTCGCTGCTGGTCAGCCTCTAATCTTTTTGTCGTATCCACCAGACTTCTGTAATCGGCGTTGACCATGGTCATCAGCGGTTGTCTCAAAGAGTCACGCAGGCCATCAACAAAATGGTTGCACTTCTCAGTTTCATCTCCCTGCATCGAGCCCGCATAGCGAGATAATTGAGTAAGTTCTCGCTCGTTACTCGATAACTGTCTTATCCCCTTGGACGTGCCTGAGATACTTCTTTTGGAGACCTCGACGAGCAAAAGGGGGCACGAACCAATTCGCAAGAGCCCTAGAAAAATCGCCCCAAGTAAACATATATGGTGTACGACCTGGCAAAACAAAGGTCACATTACGCCACACTAACGATAATAGTTTCCAATAAAATAGGGAATTTAACTTGATGTCTTACCGGCATGATCATCTACTAGATGCTTAGTCCGCCAAATTTTCGCCTCGCCCCGAAGGAAGAAAGTTGTCAGTGGAACCTTTTTATTTTTTGAACACTCCATAACATTCAGCAAATCTCTGGTGTTTGCAATCCAATCGTTTGTATCCATCGGAGTTCCATCTCCATTGTAATTGGAAAGATGGAGGTCTCTAAAATCTCATAAGTAACGATCCATACCGACCTCCACAGCTGCAGGTGCAGGGACTGGTGCTGGGGCTAGAGTTGGGATCCCCCTGTAGGTTGTCCTCTCTGAAATTCCAACAAAGCTACTGTTACTGCCTTGGCAATCTGGGTTGCCAAATTAGCTAGTTCTGAAGTTGTTGGTGCGGGTGGCGTTGGTGGCGCATTAGGATCAAACATGGTGATATCAGAAGTAGTGTTCTGACGTGATGGTTATCTCACTTCACTAGCTCGAGGTGCCTAAGGGGCAGAAAAAGGAATTATTACTACAGATAACATATCTGAAAAATTCGCTACTGAAACCATTTTCATACACCTGCGAAAAATTAAGAGTTAGACAAACTCACTGGCTCTACAGACGACAGTTGGATTCTCACACAATCTTATGCCTCTATGAATTTTCTGGGTCCAGGGATCCTAAACCTACCTCTGAAACCAATTTGCAACACCCCAACCTAGTTTAACAGAAAATCAGCAGTCTGATCGGGCTCACAATAAAAAGTAAACTAGGTAAAGGTATATAAACTGGGATAAAATAGGTAAATTAAAAGTGTTAAAAGGAAACTTACAGCGGAAGTAGAGTAAGAAATATTAACTATGGTTAAAAGTGTATCTCATAATGTTGAATTCACAAAGCCAACTAGAACATAAAAAAACACTATGAAACTAATATAATGTTGGTCGGAAATAAATGGATAAAAAAAAACATGCGTGAAGTACAACAAATACATAATGTCTGCAAATAAAGACAAGTACAACAGTAGTAGAACTGAACAAAAACTGACGACTGTGAAGACTGCGTCGTCTATCCTAAGCGAACCTCATAGCCTGAGCTCCCTGTAAAAACAAGTTATAAATGGGTCAGACTCACTGGAGAGTAAAAAAAACAACTCCCTCCAACAACACTTTTAAAAAAAAATAAAAGTGCATATTACTTGAGTATAAGATTTGCATAATTTTTCTAACGTTATGCGTGACACCTGAGATAATGGTCTAGCATAAAACTGAATTATCGTGTGATTTGACACACTCTTTTCTTAATTATATTAATCGTTAATTTCTGAAGTTTTTTGGAGTTATATTCGTTATAGGTTTCATCCAGTTTCATTAATTTCTTAATAGCTCATGTCACCAAGCACGATTATGCACAACTAGAAACTGCAGTCTGAGTGGCAAACCTGATGGTGCCCTGAATGGGGTGTCCCTCAAGTGGAACACAAACTCCTATCTGAGGAGTTCCATATCTGTAACAAGGGTCATCGACACAGAGCTTGAAGTTCGAGTGGTGGCCTACTGGCCCTGAGAACACGGTGGTGTGCTTCCACCAGAAACACGAGGGTGAACCTTCCCCGTAACTTTTCTGAATAAATTTATACTAGCGTTCAGTGAATTAAATACAAAGTAGCGCTCTAGTTAAATACACTGGACTTAAGAATTTTCATGACACGGAATCTGCTAATTTAACCTAAGCGTTTACCTACCCCTTTGACTTGGTTCTGACTATAGAAATTTGTAATTTCTAAATGCGTACATTAACATAATTAAACCTGAATTTAAGTAGTCTGAAATGTTCAACTAAAAGGAGTCGAATTTCTTACAATGGTGTTTCGACGTTCGTAAACACGGTGGGGCGACATAATTCTTCTTTCAAGAGGTCTGATCACGACAAACTTCTCCAATTATAGACAAAATATCCCCTTTCCAAATGCTAGGAAAACCTAAAATAAAATCCATATAATTCTTAGGATTAGAATCGATTTCTAAGTGAATTTAACCCGCTAATTAAAATCTCACTGAATGCAAAAGAAATCAGAGATAAAGGGCATGTTTGGCTAAGCTGTGGCGGTGCAGGAAGCAGTGGTGGGAAACAGTGGTGCAGGAATCAGCTGTTTTGCAGTGATGGAAACATTTATGAAACTGTTTGAAAAACTGTATTTGCAGTGCTGTGTGAAACAGTGGTGCAGAATTAAACAGTGATGGTAATAATTAAACAACCTGGTGAATTTACGAAATCTAAAAATAAATAAACCATTTGCTCGACATTAATTTTATTTAATTATAAAAGTAAATATATTAATATTGATGGGGTTCCCCAAAATATGTTTGGACGAGCCATAGATTTTATCCCCGATCTTGTCCGGCTCGACGCTACAATTCAACGAGCACATTCTCGCACAATTTCGAGTACGTTCAGTATTCCAAACGGACGTCAGGCCGCACGTATGTGCACTCGATTCGCTCACAAGCGATGTTGTATAACAAAGAATATACGTTAAAGTATTAATATATATTAATTAAAACATTAATATATATTAATTAAAACATTTAATTATAGAATTCATTTATAACTAATTAAATGTTAATATTTAGATTATAAATGTTAATAATTTAAATAATATAAATTATAAATTTGAATTAACGTTAATAATTTTAATATATTAATTAAAGTTATAATAAGGAATAATAATTAAAGTTATAATATTAATAATGTTAATAATTTCACTTTTTATAATTAAATATAACTATACAAGATAATATTATAAAATGTTTTTATTAATATAAAATGTTTTTATAAAAATTTAAAGTTAACGTTTTTATATTATAAAACATTTTTATAATTAAAGTTATAATAGTATAAATATAAAACGTTTTTATAAAAAAAGTTTTTTAAAAAAGTTTTTTTTTTTTAAAAAATACAGCATTGCAGCCCCTGAAAAAGGGGTTGCAGTGCTGCAGCTGCCAGCAGCGGGCGGTGGCTTCTTGCCACCGCCCACACCAAATTTTGGTTTGGCGGAGAGGCAGCAAAAACAACTGCATGCAGCTGTGCTGCCGCTCCGCCAAACAGGCCCAAAGATCTCACCACGCAATAGTAATAAAATTTGTGAAGCTTCTCTGATTCGCAGCACCAACACTTCAAATAATCTGAAACTAAGTGGAAATTTATATGAAATTAGATCCCACAAAATTTAGGCTTACTATAAAACTTGTCAAAGTGAGCGAGACATAACAGAATTGGAAGGAAAACTAAACGAAAGTTCGTTACCTTAACCTCAAGGCAAGGGTTTACACCAAAAACGAACAAGCACACCCGAAAATGACAACCCCTACAATTTCTGAAAGTGCAACGACATTAGGGAGAAATCGTGATAAATAAGTGAAGAAACCCTGGAATAGAAGGAGAAAGGGCAAAACACACTCACCATAACAAAAAATGGCAAAAGAGGAAACTTCTACCACCGACTAGGGTTAGAAACAGAGCCCCCCATGACACCAGAAGGGAGGAGGGTCGTCGGAGTCTATAGAGGGAGGAGGTGGAGTCGGCGCTTGGTTCCGGCAAGGAGGAAGGGTTGATTTGGGGTTCCTGTTGTTGGGTGAAACTGCGGTTACGGGAGGAGCGGACGGGATGTGTGTAGTAGAGAAAGTTGTACGCAATAACCGAGGGGCTCGGGTTTTATTCTATGCGGCACGAATGTGCGGTTTCTAAAACCGACGGGCCGGTTGAACCAGTAGAGGGGGGGGTTCTGATGATACTTTTTTTTCTTCCTATTTCACAAACTCGCCACTAAAGAGAAATCAATTAAAAATAGAAAATAACTTCACGGCTTTCCGGCTTGCTTAATTTTGCTCGCGATCGCATCCTGAAATTAAAGTTACACGCGACGTTAATAATGGGATATTACAAGTGGAACCATCATGCAACACCAAATAGCATGTGATCACTCTTCAATAATATTTTAGGCACATTAATTATTGCGATTTAATTTATTTATTGCATTCATAATTTTGGCCATGGCCTAGGCCTAAAGTAGAGCAATGTGTTGTAAGAACATTTTATGTTTGGAATGAAGTACTGAAGCCTATGGTGGCAAGGGAGCATGCCTTAGAGTTTTTCTTCAATCATTCCCTTCTGTCCTTCCTCATCGTCACCGACTACATTTAACATATGAGGAGTATTGTTATGAATGAAGAAGACGAAGGTGTGACATCCCAACCGGAGTGGCGTATGTATACACGGTGCGGAAGGGAGAACAACAGGATTTAATCTACATCCACATGCGGTGATACCGGAGTGTGCCATCATAAGGCGTCATTCAATTATCATATAATGCTTTTGTATGTTGGGAATCTTGGCCTTATCTGTCAGTTTTTATTTATTTGCTTTTATGAGCATATTTGCCTCCTTGTCCTCTCCTAAGTTACATAAAACTTAAGGATGATACCTTGTACTGTATCTTTTGAGTAATGAACTAAGCCCTAGTGCAAACCCTAGCATCTCTCTCTCATGCGTCTCCGAGGAACAATGGTGCAAGCACAAGCTGATCCGATTGATGTGGATGTGATGAGCTTGTTGGGCGCCTACAACGAAACACTCAGGTTGATCCAGTCTTCCTTGTAAGAGATTCACCACCAACAAGACCAATCCTCTGAGTCATGCTCCGCCCCGTCCACAACTTCCAGAACCTACCAACTGTCCCAATCAGGGGAGTTGATAAAGTTGTCCTGGCTGAAATAGCGACCCCCCCCCCCCGAGCGCATTGGAGGTCTCCTCTTTCAAAGGCTCGGACCAAAATAGATGGATTGCCAAAGCGGAAAAATTCTTTGACCATAACCACCCTCCAAAAAGCCAATGAGTCTTAACCAATAAGTTGGGTGTATGTGTGTGTGTACATATACATATATAAGGGTATAACGGGTATTTATGAAAGCCCTAATTATTATGTAGATGTACGCATACATTATGTAAGCACATCAATAAAGAAGTGAGATTATTCCATTTGGGAGCTACTAATTAAAAAAACTAACACTAAGCATATAGAAGTTATTTCACTTAAGGGGCAAGGTCAAGCATAAAAAACATTAACTACAACAAGCTTGATTCATACAACACGTATGCTCCATCTTGTAGGGGGTAAAGAGCATGTTATTTATAAAATTATTGTTTATTTCTTACTCACTCTGTTTGCACATTTATAGTGCATAGGGTTTGGTGATTTGATTCCCTTGTACCTATAAGGGTCTTCGATGCCAAAATGAGTTATTGAGATTTTTCCACTCAATCACACACACTCTGAGAAATCTTATATAGTTTATATGACTGAGTAACCTTGCCACTGTATTTCAGTGTAGTATCAGATCCTAAAGTTTACACCCAATAAAAGAAGAAAAACAGTTTCCCTGGATTATTGCAAAGCCAACCAAACAGATCTTTTAAGAAAAATATGACTTTGAAGTTTGATGAACACAAACACAAATAGGTAGCTAACTTTATCACAAATGATTGAGATATATTGCAGTGGTCATGTAACAGAAAGATAAAATGATTTAAAAGAAGTGAACATGTTGGTAACATCAAGTAGCAGCGTGAGCCATGGGGGAGGTGCAAATCCCTGTTAATATTATAAGCATACCTTTCGATAAGATTGCAAAAGAGACTTTTCTATTTTTTTATCAAGCTTCTTCAGTATAAGTCCACTGCAATAATAACATAAAAGGTGTGAAAGCAATAGAATACGTTTAAACAAGGGTTACAAAATGAGTGAATCACCTCTCCTCCACTAGAGCCTTCAATGCAGCCGTGAATGTGTTCACGCGCTGAAAAGCATGTGTTTTTATAAATCAACCCACCAGAAATGAAAGTAATCACCGAAGTTACATCCATAAAATTGAAATACTCATAAAAGCTACATGTGGATGAAAAGTAAGAATTTCTTTTAGAGAAGTTATACAATGACAAGGTATTGTTCATATTGATCAAGCCATTAGGCGAAAGTTATATAAAAAACATTCATAAAATTGAATTATTCAGAAATAAATATGTCGGAATGAGCACACACAAAAATCAGATTCTCAAAAAAACGGACATAGCTTATAAATGCTATCTATAATGACAATGTTTCTCATGGTACTCATTATCACCACGAAGAGCCATCAAGACGCATGGAATCCACACAAACTTTTGAATCAATTTTTTGCTAATTTCATAATAGTTTCACTAGAAAGGGTGCAAGTATGCAATTCGACTAACTATGATATAATCAAGTAAAAGGAGTGGAAAAATTTAAACAAACAAATATTTATACTGAGGCAAGTAAACAATGGCCATTATTGTTTAGAAAGAAACCAAGTAGGGCAACTGATTACTTGAATTAGAATATAATGTGTAACTTTTATCAATCTATCTATGATTACTCATATCTCATCATTTCCAGTTTAACATCTCGGTAAACTCATTACAAAATGCAATGCTACGTCATCCCATTTTCACTCAGGGATAGGCAGAGACTGAAAACACCCACCTGATTTCTGATGTTCTGCTTTAACACGTGACAAGTAGAAACATGTTTGATTACACCTTTCTTCATAACTGATGACTACGCTTTCTATATTTAATAGTTGAATATTCGCTCTTTATTTCGTATTGAGATTATATATTCCACGTGATATGTCACGTGCTAATGTACCTATATATATGTATGTGGTGCCCGGTTTAGGGTATGAGGAAATACAATCCCGATTTCTACTTGGTATCAGAGGATTAGGGATCCCGCCGCTCACGCTTTCGTCGATCCCGCTAGCCTCTTTCCGCTCGCCCTCACCGTCGCCAGTCCGTCGCCAGTCCGCTCGCCCACCCTCACCGCTAGTCCGCTCGCTCGCTCGCCGTCTTCCGCTCGCCCGCTCGCCGTCTTCCGCTCGCCCGCTCGCTCGCTCGCCTCCTTCCGCTCGCCCGTTCGCCAGTCCGCCGCTACCGCTCGCCGTCTCTCTTCAGCGGCTCTCCGCCTTCGGAGGCCTTTTCCGCCCGGACTTTCGGGCAGCCCCCCGCGTCTCCGGCCGTTTTGTCCTCCATGGGGCAGCCGGAGACCTCTTGCTCACCTGCTCTGGTGTTCCTTCCGGCGTCATGATCTACGGGGGACCCGTTGGAGGCCGTCTTCTCTGATTTGGAGCTCTTCCATCTCTCTTCTCAATGGATGATCAATCCACTATCTCCGCGGCTCCTCAATCCGGTGTTCCAATCGGTTCGTCTGCCGACCCTCCTCGGAGCCATGACCCGTCTGGCTCGTTGAAGATCACTACTGTTGCCTTGGATGGAACGACTTATCTAGAATTGTCCAGGGCGGCCCAGCATGCTATTCGCAGCCACCAGTTATATGGACTTGTTGATGGTACCATTGTTGAGCCACCACGTACCGATCCCACATGGAAAAAATGGGATGCGGAAAATTCTTTGGTTGTCTCGTGGTTACTTCACTTGATGTCCCCTCAGGTGTATCGCAGTTATATGTTGTTGGACTCCGCATATGATATTTGGACTCGGGCCCATGATACCTACTCTCAGGTAGGCAGTTCGATGCAAGTGTATGAGCTCACTCGCCGTGTTCTGGAGCTGAAGCAGGGCACTATGTCTGTTTCTGCCTACTATTCCAAGTTTGAGCCTCTATCAGGAACTGGACTTCTTCAATACTTTTACGGCTGCTTGTACTGCTGATGCGCTGACACTTCAGAAAGACAAAGATCGTTTCCGTGTCCACGTCTTCCTTATGGGGCTCACATGGAGTTTGATGTTGTTCGCTTGCAATTTCTCCATCGTGAGCCACTTCCCTCTCTTCGGGAGGCCTTCAGCATGCTCCTCAATGATGAGAATCATCGTCGTACTCTTGGTGCCGCTCCTGCTACTGATCATTCTGCGCTTGCTGCGACTTCACGCGAACCTCCTCTTTGTAGCTACTGTGGGAAGAAGGGTCATACAAGGGACTCATGTTTTCGTTTACATCCTCACCTTGCCCCTGCTGGTCGGGGTTCTAGTGCTCGGGGTCGCGATGGGCACAGTGGTGGTGGTCGTCAATCTGGCGATCGTACTCAGTTTTCTGCGCACTATACTGAGGTTCAGGAGGACACCTCTGGAGGCCTGTCTGCTATCGAGTTAGATGCTCTCTGTCGCATGTTGCGCTCCCACACTGACTCTCCTACTGCTAGTTCTCATGTTGTTGTTGCTACTTCGGGTCTCTCCAGTGCTCATGTTGTGTCCTCCTCACCGTCCGAGTGGATTATTGACTCGGGTGTGACCGATCACATGACTAGTTCTACCTCAGGTTTTACCTCTTATACTACTCTTTCTGGTCGTGATAAGGTTATTGCTGCTAATGGCTCTCTCTCCGCCATCGCTGGTAAAGGGACTGTCACCTGTTCTCCCGACCTATCACTGTCCTCTGTTTTGCATGTCCAGTCTTTTCCTCGCAATTTGCTTTCCATTAGCCACTTAACTACTTCTTTAAACTGTTTTGTGACCTTTTCTGATGTTTGTGTATTTTTGGATCTGGATACGAGGCGGACGCTTGGTAGTGGTAGGAACGTTGGTAGACCGTACTTGTTGGACCAGTCTTCTTTCAGTGCTTTTTCAGCCACCAGATCTCCGACTCTACATGACATTTAACGCTGGCACCAGCGACTTGGCCACCCTTCGCCTCTTTATCTTACTAAATTGTTTCCTATTTTTACCTCTTTAATTCAGTCTTTCTCTTGTGATGCATGTGAACGTTCTAAACATGTCCGTCAGAGTACTAGTCATTTGTCTGTTCCTAATTTCTGTCCATTTGATGTTATTCACTCTGATGTTTAAGGCCCGTCTCCAGTGTTATCTTTATCTGATTATAAATGGTTTGTTACTTTTATTGATTGTCACTCCCGCATTACGTGAGTTTATCTGCTTAAAAAGAAAAGTGATGTCCTTTCCTGTTTTCAGACGTTTCATAAGATGGTGAACCAACAATTTGGTGGCAAAATTCGGGTGTTGCGTAGTGATGATGGTGGAAAATATGATGATCGGGGTGTTTTGGGGCCTATCTATCTGATAATTGCACCATACATCAAACCACGTGCGTCCACACTTCCACCAAAATGGGGTGGCCGAACGGAAGAATAGGCATTTGCTGGAGGTGGCTCGGTGTTTACTCCTTGCTATGCACCTTCCCAGATCCTACTGGGGTGATGCAGTTCTCACAGCTGCTCATCTCATTACCCGTCTTCCGTCTCGTGCCCTTTCATTTGATACGCCCCTATCGCGTCTTGCCAAACAACACGTCGTCCACACATCTCATCTTGCTCCTCGTATCTTTGGCTCCGTCTGTTTTGTCCATGTTCATACCCCGCATCGTGATAAACTTGATGCGTGTTCCCTACAGTGTATTTTTGTTGGGTACTCCCCTACCACCAAAGGGTAACGTTGTTATCATCCTCCGACTCGGCGCTACTATTGCACTGTGGATGTCACATTTCGTGAGGGGGAGTTGTACTTTAGTCCTCGTCAGGGGGAGACGAGAGGTGACGGTGATGAGAACATCGAATCTCCTCATCCAATTATTAAAATCGAATCTCCTGTTCCAATTGTTGTCGCGTCCCCTCCTTCCACCTCCGCTCCACCTATATTATACATGTACTCACGTCGTCCCAGGACTGTTGAGCAAGTGCAAACTGTGAATGTTCCGTCAGTGCCAGTGACCGTCTTAGCTCCAGATTCAGATGATGACCTCCATGTTGCTCTTGCACGTCTTATAGGTAAAAGGGGTGGCACCAAACACCCCATTGCCAACTACATTTGTTATACTCATCTATCTCAGGCTCATAAAGCTTTTATCTCCTCTCTTTCATCTATTGTGATTCCTAAGACATGGCAGGAGGTTGTTCAGATACCTGAATGGAAACAGGCTATGGAGGAGGAACTAAGTGTCTTGGATAAAAATAAAACATGGCGGCTCTCTATCCTTCGCCCTGGAAAGCGAACGGTCGGATCCCGTTGGGTCTTCACTGTCAAACAGAACCAAGATGGGGTGGTGGAGCGATACAAAGCTCGTTTAGTGGCTCAAGGATATACCCAAGCTCAAGGTATTAACAACCAGGAGACCTTTGCTCCTGTTGCCAAGATGAACTCAATCTGTGTGCTTCTTTCTTGTATTGTGATTCGCGGATGGGAGCTACTGCAGCTCGATGTCAAGAATGCATTCCTGCATGGTGATCTGGAAGAGGAGGTCTATATGGATATTCCCCCTGACCTTGATGTCAAAGAGTCCAACCGGAGGGTCTGTCGCCTGCTAAAATCCCCGTATGGCCTGAAACAGTCTCCGAGAGCTTGGTTTGGGCGTTTTAACAAGACCATGCTACGACTTGGATATACTCAAAGTCAAGCTGATCATACTCTCTTCATCAAGAGGAAGGGTGCTATGGCTTCTATCCTTAGTGTGTACGTGGGCGGCATCATCATTACCGGAGATGACTTGGATGAGATCAAATACTTGAAAAAACAACTGAGCGAAAAATTTGAAGTCAAGGATCTGGGAAAACGAAAATATTTTTTGGGAATTGAAGTTGCGAGGTCCCGACAGGGGATCTTCATTTCCCAAAGGAAGTATACTTTTGATCTTCTGGAGGAGACTGAGATGCTTGGGTGTGCTCCTGTTGACACTCCAATTGAGGCTAATCATAAGATTGATGCAGATATTAGTGGGGAGAAAGCGAACGCCTCAAAATACCAACGACTGGTTGGGAGGCTCATATATCTGTCCCATACTCGCCCGGATATCACGTATGCGGTGGGTGTCCTAAGCCGGTATATGCACTCCCCTACGTTATGTCATAAGCAGGCTGCCTTTAGGGTGTTACGATATCTCAAAAAGACACCAGAGCGTGGGATTCTGTTCAAGGTTAATCAGTTGTTAGAGGTTGAGGTATTTACTGATGCTGATTGGGCTGGTAGTCAAGATGATAAAAAGTCAACCACGGGGTACTGCACATTTGTGGGAGGCAACCTGGTTTCATGGAAGAGCAAGAAGCAGAGCGTGGTTGCTCGCTCAAGTGCTGAAGCAGAATACAGAGCTATGGCTCAAGGCGTTTCTGAGGGACTGTGGTTGAGAACCATTCTCCAGGATTTGGTCCTTCAGGTGAACAAATCTATTACTATCTACTGTGACAACAAGGCAGCCATCAGCATTGCATACAATCCAGTTCAACATGATAGGACCAAACATGTGGAAGTTGATAGACACTTTATCAAAGACCACATCGACAAGGGGAATATCTGCACTCCGTTTGTGAGCTCATTTGATCAGCTTGTCGATGTTTTCACCAAGGGGCTATGCAGCGACAATTTCAAGAACAATACTGACAAGTTGGGAATGATCAATATATATTCCCAACTTGAGGGGAAGAGTTGAATATTCGTTCTTTATTTCGTATTGAGATTATGTATTCCACGTGATATGTCAGGTGCTAATGTACCTATATATATGTATGTGGTGCCCGGTTTAGGGTATGAGGAAATACAATCCCCATTTCTACTTTAATTTAGCACCATTTTCAGGCAATCTTAATACAATCTATTGTTTTTCACTGCAGCGAGATTACAAGAGGATTGGATGCTTTGCCAGGGACTTGGAGCAAATTAGAGTTGACCTACAATTTTTGTTCACTAATGACAACGATAGTGACCGCCACTGGGTGTTATTTGACATGGTTCTACCAGAAATATGACGATTGACTAGATTTGTCGGTAGCTCGCTTGTTCCAACTCTATATTTCCCGGTCCCAGATTTATACACTACCGTTTTGACTGGTAGTGTTACTGTCGGGGCGGTATTAGTCATCCAGGTGCATCAAATTTGACATTTCCAGAATTGTTTACAACCGCCCTAGGTATTAGTCGCTAACGTAGGCAATAGAAGACAGGATTTTTGCATCGCTATATATAATCTCATGTTTTCTCAACAAGGAGGCGGGTGGTGATAGAAGACTAAAGAGGGTCATTTAGTGTTAATACTTGGAGTATATGCCAAAAACTTCAAATAAAGTGGAGTCTACCACAAAAGTTTATGAATTACAATAAAAAATAGATCTTCTGAGACATCAAGATCGCCCCCCTCTATCTATCACGTGGAGTTCACTCAACTATATCAAGAGTACTACTACATTGATCAAAATCGAATCAAAGGATTGTTCAATTAGATTGTTGTTCTGATTATTGGGGGTTCTATTCCCACCTTACCGGAGGTGCACAATGTAGTGCAGTATATGAACGTCGACAGTACAGATTTTTGGAGCCCATTCATGAAGGCTCAACCTTGTTTAGTTCACAACATACTTCTGGGGGTCATCGGGCTCGTAATTTCAAACCTAAGCCTACTAAAAAGGATCATCTCATTTGCAACCATTGTGGTCAAAGTCGACATACTCTGTAGACTTAGCTTTAAAAGTTTCTTCCACCGAGAGATGGAACGGACCCACGAGGAGGATGTGGTATTGGACACTTCAAAGGGGCATTGGGACCCATTTTATCCCGATCTGTGCATTTGACTAAGATATCTGAACGTCCAAGTTCCGATCTTCTTGGTTCGAACTCTACTATTTCGACCCCTTCCTGTCAACAAAGAAATTGCATACACTTTGGTGATAGATGCAGGGTCTTTCTCCGGGCAATTGTCAGGACCACCGTCCTCTTTTGCCAATTCAAGTACTATGAGTGCATATTCTACTACTAGCACACCTACCCACTGCACCATAGACTCTAGAGCCATAGATCATATGATTGGATTTGTCCACAAGTTTTTGCACTTATTCTTCTCTTTCAGGTAGATAAGGTAAGTGTGGTCGACGAATCTTTTCTCTTTTGCGCAAAAGGGATCTATCCTCTGCTCATCCCTTACCTATCTTATGTTCTTCATGTCCCAATATTTTCTAAAAAATTGTTCTTTGTTATCACTTGATTATATCAATGAATTGTTTTGTTACATCTTTTCCTTCTTATTGTGATTTTCAAGACCAAAGCATGGAGGAGATTGGATCTGGTAGAATGCAGGATGGAATGTGCGTGCTTGACGATGCTCCTCTACCCCCAAGCACTCAAGCACCCAGCTGACATCTTTACCATGTTGGCACCGTCGCCTTGGTCATTCGTCTCCTAATTCTCTTTATCTTTTATTTCTTGCTTATCTTTGACACTTGCTTGAGAGATTTTAAGTGTGATGTATGTATTCTAGATAAACACAAATGATTCTCTTTTAGTAATGTGTTACGGCAACTAAATATTATCTTGTTGTTTTAATTTTATTTATGTCGCTTTGTGTTTTATCCGCATGATTTTTAGTTCTGACGTGTCTAAGCCCAAGTGGGGGTGTATGTTGTGATATGTTTAAGGGGGTCTGCTGGACAATGAGGAAGAAAGCAGAAATTAATTCTCCCAAGTCCTCTCTAAAATCCCACTCTCCCCTCTCTCTACCATACGGACCGCTCAACCCTAGTCGCACCTGCTTGGTGCCTCTGGATTCCGCCGACTACCCCCTTCCCCGCTCTGACCGCCTGTATCTCTCTCTCTCTCGACCTCTATTCTTCCCCTTCTCTTCCCTTCCCTCTCTATTTCGTAGGTTACCTGCATCTCCGACCATAGCCCAGTCGAGCTCCAAGCGCGGCCCCTCCAATTTTGTCAGGGAACCGCCTTCCTCACGATCGGTTACACGAACTCATTCGGAAATTCAAAACAATCTGGTATCAGAGGCAGGTGTCAGCTCACTCTCCGACACTTCCTCCGCTCGCTCGAACCCACGATGTCGGCCCAGCACAACCTTTGAACCTTCTTCCAGCACGCTTGACGGCTCTTCTCCTAGCCACGCGACCGATTTAGCGTCTCCCGTTCACATTCCCAGCCCCACGCCTCCTCTCCTCTGTCGGCCTGCTTCCAACATCGTCGGCCTTCTGTCCAGCACTATCCCAGATGGCGAACAGTGCCCCCACTCTCGTCGAGATCATGACACTCTTCCAAACCATGCTCGTGACTCAGAACTCCAAAATGGACGCCCTCAACGCACGCTTGGATTCCCTACAGGGGGTGCCTTCTCCTCCGCCTATGAACACGGTCAATCACCCTTCAGCAAGTCGGGTGGACTACGCCGCTCCTACAGGAGCGTACTTCCCCACCTACGCACGAACTATCCGGATGGACTTCCCCATCTACGAGAGCCGCGAAGATCCTCATTCGTGCCTTACCCGTTGTGACATTTTCTTCTCCAACCAACGCATGCCAAATGGCAAACGCGTCGGCATCACCTCCATCCACTTACTTGGTCTGACACAATTGTGGTTCACACAACTTATGCGAGAACACCACAACCTTTCATGGGTGGAATTCAGTGCGGCCTACACCCTGAGGTTTGGTCCTGCCCTACAAGGAAACCCACTCGGAGACCTTGTGAACCTCAAACAGGTCGACTCCATTGACACCTATTTAGAACAATTCTAAATTTTGTTATCTCGTGCAACGTCCGTCTTACCAGAGCAGCAAATTCCCTCTTCACCGCTGGTCTTCACGAGAGGTTATGTTGGGATGTCAAATTCCTACTGCCGCGTGATCTCAACATGACTATGAGCCTCGTCAGGGCTTGTGAACGGCGACTGTTATTCGATCGTCCTCCCTTGGGACGTCGGGACTCTCAGGGAGCTTACTCTCTATCCAGCTTGCCTGACAAGGCTCCAATCTAGGAAGAACCATCGCGGCCTACTGTCCGCCGCCGTTTATCCCGCCCCGAGATGGCCGAGAGTCGCGAGAAAGACTTGTGCTACAACTATGATGAACATTTCACGCCGGTACATCGATGCAAACGCTTATTTTGACTCGAAGTATATGATCCTCCTAATGATGACGCAACAGGCGGAGAAGACACTGTTATACCCTTCGATCAAGCTTGAGGACAAGCTGTCTTCTGACGAGGGTGGCGATGTTACGGCGCCTAAATGCTATCTTGTTGTTTTAATTTTATTTATGTCGTTTTGTGTTTTATACGTGTTTTTTAGTTCCCACGTGTCTAAGACCAAGTGGGGGGCGTATTTTGTGACATGTTTAAGGGGGTCGGCTGGACAATGAGGAAGAAAGTAGAAAATAATTCTCCTAAGTCCTCTATCTCTCTAAAATCTTGCTCTCCCCTCTCTCTACTTTACAGACCGCTCAACCCTAGCCGCGCCTGCTTGGTGTCGCTGGATTCCGCCGGCTACCCCCTTTCCCGCTTTGATCGCTTGTATCTCTCTCTATCGACCTCTATCCTTCCCCCTCTATTCTGCTGGTTACCCGCATCTCCGATCATACCCCAGCCGAGCTCCAAGCGCGGCCCCTCCGATTCCGCCAGGGAACCGCCTTCCTCGCGACCGGTTACACGATATCATTTGGGAGTTCATAATATTATCCATTGTGATGTCTGTGGACCATGTTGTGCTTCTAATATTTCTAGGCACGTGTTTTGTTAAATTTATTAGATGTATTTCTCGTGCTATATGGATTTTTGGATTCATATCCAGAATTAAATGTTTTCTATCTTTAAAAAATATCATAAAATGATATAAACACGAATTTAATGCTAAAAATAAAATTTGAGAAGTGATAATGGTAAGAATACGTTAGTTATTTATTCACTAAATATTTACATGAGTTTGAGATTGAAAGTAAGAAGATAATCTTTTGAGAATAGCTCTAGAGAGGTGAATAGAGTATTAAAATTTTACGTAGATTTAACTTTACTGTTTTTGACAGTTTCTCTAAATATCCCTGAGTATATCACAAGCACAGGCATAGCAATAAAGAAAAATTGCGAAAATGAAATGCACAGAGTGAATGCAAACAACACAGATGACAGGGAAAATATAGTGGTTCCCCAAACACGGGTACGTTCCACTCTTCTGTCGCAGCAGGAATTTCGCTATCACTACTGTTGAGTCTTTTAATAAGAAGACTTAGAACCGGGAGTTGTTGATAAGGTTTCTCCAAAACCACTGAGTCTTTTGGTAAGGAGACTCTCAGAACCAGGAGTTGTTGATAATATCTCTCCAAAGCCACTGAATCTTTTGATAAGGAGACTCTTAGAATCAGGAGTTATTAATAAGGTCTCTCCAAAGACAAGCGAGTCGTTGATAATGAAGCTCGACCACTTAGTCTTCTAAATGGAGACTCTAAGAACCAATATTGAATTCTTAAGGAGGGATTCTCTGAATTCCTTGTATAGGTTTTTTAGATGAATTTTCCACAATGTTTCTTCTTTTAGTAGAGGGGGGTAGCAATAGCTTCTTCTTATTGATCGCGCCTCTAAAGGAGAAGGTTTAGTTTTAATCTTCAGCAATAACTCTTAAGAGGAGGGCTTATTCATTTGAGTATTCAGAGAAGGGAAGATTCTTCCTTTTGCAATTTGTTGGAGTTTACGAGAAGAATACTCCTATGTATTGCACCCTTGAGGAAGGTTGATCTTCCTGATATGTGTTTTCTGTTGTGTTCTCCTCATGTGTTCTTGTCTGTTAGCGTCGTTTATATATATGCTCTTGTTTTTGAATTCAGTCATTGATTTCCTTAAACATGCACTGAAAGCTACTTTCATAGGCCTAGATAAAAAAACAACACTCAAGCCATCATCCCACTATAGTGGGTCGGCTATATGGATCCTTTGTCGCCATTGAGCCCTATCTCATAGGCTTGGATAACTTGCTAAAAATAAAGATTTAACGGCTATATTTTTTCACGCTTTCTGTCGTGACAAGTTCCAAGAGAGATGGTCGTTGGAGGCCTTCTTAAAAAATCTGCGCTAGTTTTATTGTTTTCAAGACTTCTCGACACAGCTCTTGTGATTTCAGCGTTGTTTGAACGTTCCAGCACAACTATGAGATGTCGATGCTACTTTGGCGAATTCGAAGTTGCTTGAGGTTTGGACGCTACTTTAAGGAATACAGCGCTACTTGAAATATTTTGACGCTGCTTTAATGAATACAGCGTTGTTTGATAAACTCGACGCTGCTTAGAGAAATATACATATTTTTATTCAGATTACATGTCTATACAATATGGGTAATATCCTAAGTAATCGCTCTTTAAACTTTATATCAAATCAAGTGCTGGGTTTTTCCCAACAGAGATTATTCATCAAACCTCATGTGTTGATTCTCCACCCAGAATAGGGTCGTCAGTGCAAAAATAGGCATCATCTTGATGTTTCTCATTCATTGATGTTCACCGTGCATCTTCTTATGTTTTACTAATGCAATGTCGTGTTGACATCGGCTTACCACATCAATTGCATGCATACTCACGTTTTAGGCAATGTCACCCCCTACATATTCTTGGTGTCCCTCCTACCAAACTATCATAGCACATACCGAACTTGATTCTCATGTCTTAAAATGTGTCTTTTTTGGTCACTCTCCCACTCAGAAAGGTAACAAGTGTTATTATCCTCCTACAAAAAAACATTTTGTTTTCATGGATGTTATTATTCGTGAATCTGAGGAATACAATGGATCCTTATTTAAGTGGGATATTTGTAAAAGGTAAGTGTGTCCCTCTTTTCAACGTCTTGTTCCTCTCACTCAGTTTTTCTCAAGGAGAGATTTTTGAAGGGGAAGTGTGTCCCTCTCTTCATCTTCTTGTACTTCTAACTCATAGTTCTTCTCAAAGGGGAGTGTGTCCCTCTCTACCGCATGTTGCCCCAACCACTCCAACTAAAATTTCTCATTAAGTGACTGATACTACTTCCAAATGGTCCAAAAATGCTATTTATATAGGGAGGACCAAGAGGTCACACACACAAGATCATCTGATTGCATCACAAATTTCAATGCCTCCTTGGTGCTCAAAGCCTACCAAATTACTTATTGCTCTCAGGAAAGGTACTAGTTCTTGCACCCAACATCCCTAATTAAATTGTGTTTCATATGCTTTTCTTCTCCTCCATATAGAGCCTCTGTAGTATATCTATCTTTTGTGTCCACTCCCACTTCATGACAAGATACACTCGGACACCCTAACTGGAAAAAAATAATGGAGAAAATGATTGCCCTGGAGAAAAAATGCATTTGGGAATAGGCCATCTTCCCAAAGAAAAGAAGATTGTTGGATGATGTTGAAGTTATTGAATTTTTTTTATTATAGTCTTTGTAATAGTCTTTAGGTATGTATGGGTTTAGTCTCACATTATGAGATTGAGTTTGTGAGTCATTATAAGGCTTATAAATTGTCCGTTTGAGAATGAATAAATTACACCTACTTTTTCTCTCTGTTAGAAGAAAATCTTGTAACAACCCGAAAATCTAAATGAAATGCTAATTGCAATTTAGTAAATTTGAAAATTAGGTTTTCTCCTCTTAACCTAACCGAGTCAGCCCCCTCCTGTATTCTTATTTCTGCAAACCGCACGGCTCCCGTTTCCCGATCCCGACTCCAGCGCCAACCCGCCGCCTGCTTCCGCTACTCCCGCAAGCCTCGTCTCCCGGCGCCGATCCCGTCTCCTGCTCCAGGCGCCGACTCTGTATCCTCCTCCGTCTCAGGCCGCCGCCTTCTCTTCCTCCCGTGGTCGGCGTCTCTTCCTCCTGCCATGGCCGACTGCTTCAGCACTTTCTTTACTAGGGCCGGTAATGTCTCCTCCTCGTCGATTAGCGAGGGCAGCGACCCTTCTCTTCCTCCTGAGGGGCCGACATCAGCTTCCTCGCTTCCTTGGGCTCCGTTTACGCCTAGGGTTTTGCTTGAACCCTCCTCTACTCAAATTTTGGGCTCGGATTTGACTTCCGTGGGTAATATTCTCCCTTCCTTCTCTATTCAGATTTCCATGAACTTTTCTTTGAAGTTTTTTGTATACGTTGCAATTCAGATTTGTGTCCCCTTGCGATCGTCTAACTATGATATGCTCGTGTTTTTCGGCGCCGCTCCTCGATTCAGTTGGTGAGAATCATTTGAATTCCTCTCAAAATTAGGGTTTTTTCATAACCAAGTGCAGTCAAGTCTCCGTCTCCGCATGGTTTCTCCTCTCCCTTCACTTTTGAGGGAGGTAAATCGCAAACTCTCTTATGCTTTAAATTCAGTAAGTAAGTCCCCGTGTTAGCGTAAACTTCCGTCTTTCCAAATATCAATTGTAATTGCTCTTGAACGGGTTTGTTTGGGGTCCTTAATTGTTGCTTGCACCGCTTAGCCGCCGGCGCCAATGTCAGCTTCTTTAATGCAAGTAGAGATCTTTTTCTCTCTTGCAAGCATCAAATTTAAATTAATGTCTTTGTTCTCTGATTCATGACTGCATTTCTGTATATACTGATCTGTTAAATGGATTTGTATCCTAATTGTTTTGTTTATTCTTACGATTTTATGATTTCACCCTGAAATATTTGTGATGTGTAGCAGAGACGAGGACGCGTTTTGGGCCCGTTCGGGGCTGATATGGCAACTTTCCATATATGGCATGCCCGGATCGACGATCGGGCTCCGCGATTGCGTCCGGAGCATCGCCGCGAGTCAAAACGCTATATTACTTTATATTTTTTGAGTTTATTTTGATGTATTTTAAGGGCTAACCCACCGGCCAATCATAGTCATTGATGAGGATGCCCTAGTTTGTGTTTTCTTATAAATAGGATGCTAGGGGGCTGATTTGAGACCATTGTTGGATTTGGAGAAGAAACATTCCCGGATTCCAGCGATCCCTCCCCGGTGTCGACGCCGTGGAACCCTAGGTGACGACTCCTAGGCCGCCAAACTCCTCCCCAAGGTAACCCCCACCTTCATTTTTCACGCCTCAAACCATCGTTCCCACCCGCTGCAGCCCCCTTTCCAGCCCCCGAAAACAGCTCTGCTTGCTGTCCAGGTTTCAGCACTGTTCCCTTGAATCACTATTCATTTATACATTTTACTGTACACATTTCAGCCCCTGCAGGGAGCCCGCAGCCAGCCGCCAACAAGCCGCCCCTTTCCCCTGTCCACCGCCGCTCCCTTGCCCAGATCAGGCCGCCGGCCTGCTGCCAGCCCTCCAGCCCCCACCGCCCAACTCCACCTCCCGCCGGCCACCTCCAAGGCCCCCCTTGCCCTAGCCGACCACTCCTCCTCCTTCCCCTCCGTGGATCCACCTCTCACCGCTCCGAAAACCCTAGATCTATCTTGATCTAGTGCTACCACCCTCCGATCCATCATTTCCATCCGTATTCATCATCCCGAAGCCCGGATCCGCCGCCCAAACACTGGATCTATCCACCTACACCCGGATCTATTCCCTAGTGACCGGATCTTTCCATTTCCGGCCCGTCTCTCCTATTTTTCGCCTTGGACAGCCACCTCTCCACCGGTTCCACCTCCGATCGCTCGTTTTGCATCCGGTCCCTCAAATTCTCCACCACCTCGGATCAGCCCACTGCATCGTGAGTATCTCGTGGTATTGTGTTTTGTATTTGACATTTGCACTTAGTTGTTTATCTATATTTGTGATGTGATCATAGTTTGGTAGTTGTTGTACTCTTACGCTAATATTTGTTTGTGGAATTAATCGTCGCCGCTTGCTTAGGCCCTCCGCGCGGAGGAAGCCGTTGCCAAATTGCTAAAATTATTTAATTGCTTCTTTATTTTGATTAACTGCGTGGTGTTGTTAATTCTCATTGCTTAAATTAATTGTCGTTGCTATCCGACTTTTCATTGCATGTAGCATTGCATTCGCATATCCCCTCACACGTGCACGTAGAGTCCTAGCTTCCGAGCACCACTAGCCTACCCCTACATCAAATTGGTATCAGAGGTCAAGGTTAGGTCATTTGTATGCTTTGTAGTGGTAGGTCATATAAAGTCTTTAGGTTCATCCATGACTAATTATCGGCATCGTTCCCCTCCTCTCTTGAGAGATTCTGAGTCCGCCTATACCCAATCTCATAGAGCGACTTCCGAGAAATCCTCACGTTATCACGATGATTATTATTGTCTGCGGCACACCACTTTCCGAGATCGTGTCAACCCACCGACACAACCTCACTATGCCAGAGACGATCAGTATGATGATTGTCGTCGTTCATATCCTTGCACGCGAGCGGAACGTGTTGATCCTTCGACTCGACCCGATTACCATAGGAATGACTATTATGAGGATCGTCACTTTGAGAGAGATCTTGAGAGTCGGTTTCGTACAGTTTCCCCTTCCTTTGACGGCTCATCGAGTCTCGGGTCTTTCAGTTATTGGCTCGTGGATATTGAGTATTATCTTGATCATTTTGAGTTATTCGGTGAGCGTCGCGTTAAGTTTGCGAAACTTAGACTTTTAGATCGGGCGAGGGCATATTGGGCTAGCGTTGAGAGAACCCGCGAGCGAGACCGTCTTTGTCGCATCACTAGTTGGGTGGACATGAAGCGTATATTGTGTCAGAGGTACCTACCTTCATCATATCGGAGTCGATTGCTCGACCAATTATTTTCCCTTCAGCAAGAATCCATGTCTGTCGCTGAGTACAGAGATTGCTTTAATGAGTTAGTTGTGAGGAGCGATATCCGAGAAGACCCAACCATGACCACTTGCAGATTTCATTCTGGGCTTCGATCTGACATTCGTACTAAGGTGATTTATCATAGCTCGAAGTCCCTCGAGCAGACGTGTCAGCTTGCCCTTCATTACGAACAGTCTTTGAGATCCGCCAGAGCTGGTCGGTTGGACTCTCACCTTGACCTCTGCAGTACGAGTCCTTCTCATACTGAGATCACCGCGATGTTTACCACTGTCCTGTTACCCACGACGGAAGTGATACCTGATACGGATTGCTCTCACCCCAGCGAGATGCTTAGCCCCGTGAGTGATCTATCTCTTGTTTCTGACCCGTTTCTTGTGACTCCGACGGAGGATGAGCCTGAGCGACCTATTGAGTCTGTAGTGTTGTGCCCCTCACCCACACCTCCACTTTTGGCATGTCTGGGTTTGATTAACACTCATACCCTAGACTCATGTCTTGACACCGCACCCGTAGACCCAGTCTTGAGCGTAGGTTTATGTCACTTTTCCCTTGGCATTACCCTGAGCCACGTTACGATCGAGAGCTCAGAGTTTGGTGTTGATCTCGTAGTGGCTATGTCACCCATGCACAGGGGCACTACCCCTTTCGATGGTACTCATCGGGAGGACCTTGACCTTAGTGACGAGCCCCCTGTTGAGCCTCCTGATGATCCGCAACATCTTGGTGAGGTTGAGACTCGGGTGAGCCACTCAGGTATGACGCCTCTTTCATTATCATCTCTGGCCTTGCCCCAGAGCAGGGACCTTGAGTGGAGCATGACATATGTAGGGCCTACCTTGAGTCCATCTTGAGCATACTCATATTGTGAGGACCTACCTTATGACACCTCACACACTGGATGAGTTTTGGGACACGCCACCCGCTGAGCCACCAATTGAGTTCTTTCTTGTCTGGGACGCTCACCACATTTTAGAGTCACGACTTATAGTCAATGCACACGATTTTCACTCAGGTGGTTGTCTCCTTCGTGATGACTTTTCTTACACACCTCCTGGGGACCCCCCCCCCCCCTGATGCGTCACATTCCCCGAGAAACATTTGGCTCTTTACGAGCTCGTATTTGAGTATAGTTGTCTCTCACGGTCATCTGAACACTCATCACACGGGATGAGTTTGTCTACACTCCACCGAAAGAACCACCTGATAGGCCACCACATTTGAGAGACATCTCAGGAATTATTAGATTTTCTTATAAGGAGTGTACCATGTCTGTCATATTGTTTTTGCATCATTTGCATTACCTGCATGAGTCTGCTGAGTCATTTGCACAGCATTTGCATGATTTGCATGAGTCGGTCCGCCGACGAATAATAGCAAGCAATGAAATTTATAAAGCTCATGCAGATAAGTGAAGGCGAGAGCAAATACTTAATGTAGGCGAGAAGGTAATGGTGCGAGTCCGCCCTGAGAGGCTCCCTTCGGGGCCTGCCAAGAAGTTAAGTGTGAGGCAAATGGGTCTTTACTCATTTATTAGCCGTATTGGGACCAACGCCTACCGACTTGACATCCCGGCCAGTATGGGAATTCGCCATGTGTTTAATATTGAAAATCTGACTCCGTACTATGAACCTCATGAGTATGTGGACCCGAGCAGTGGAGATACCCAGCCACCCCCATCCTCACTATCGTTACCATATCACCCTCATACGTCCTCACCCATTGTTGACCTCCACCCACCTAGGGACTCGTCTTCTTTGGTTTCACCAAAGGCACCACCGATCGCATCGGGATCCACCACTCGTGAGTTGAGCGTTGAAAGCTTCATGGAGACCAGACTTCACCAGTGCATTTCCACTACAGATGTTGGTGACTCTTGGGTACTTGCAGCAGAGCTTGATCGATTCGCCCCTGGACTTCGACTTCAGCACGTCCGTCTCCATTCACCGGAGATGACAACTTTTCAGTCAGGGGGAGTTGATCGGCGAGAACACTTTTCAGCGACGACACTTGGACGACCTCTGGTGGACTTCTTCGAGTTTTACCCGGCATGCAGCGAGAGAATTTTGATCCCTATTCATCGGGAGATGAATTCTTTCAAGCCGGGGAGATTGATGAGCAGCAGAGACGAGGACGCGTTTTGGGCCCGTTCGGGGCAGATTTGGCAACTTTCCATATATGGCGTGCCCGAATCGACGATCGGGCTCCGCGATTGCGTCCGGAGCATCGCCGCGAGTCAAAACGCTATATTACTTTATATTTTTTGAGTTTACTTTGATGTATTTTAAGGGCTAACTCACCGGCCAATCATAGTCGTTGATGGGGATGCCCTAGTTTGTGTTTTCTTATAAATAGGATGCTAGGGGCTGATTTGAGACCATTGTTGGATTTGGAGAAGAAGCATTCCTAGATTCCAGTGATCCCTCCCCGGTGTCGACGTCGTGGAACCCTAGGTGACGACTCCTAGGCCGCCAAACTCCTCTCCAAGGTAACCCCTACCCCCACCTTCATTTTCCACGCCTCAAACCATCGTTCCCACCCGCTGCAGCCCCCTTTCCAGCCCCCAAAAATAGCTCTGGTTGCTGTCCAGGTTTCAGCACTGTTCCCTTGAATCACTATTCATGTATACATTTTACTGTACACATTTCAGCCCCTGCAGGAAGCCCGCAGCCAGCCGCCAACAAGGCGTCCCTTTCCCCTGTCCAACGCCGCTCCCCTGCCCAGATCAGGCCGCCGGCCTGCTGCCAGCCCTCCAGCCCCCACCGCCCAACTCCACCTCCCGTCGGCCACCTCCAAGGCCCCCCTTGCCCTAGCCGACCACTCCTCCTTCCTTCCCCTCCGTAGATCCACCTCTCACCGCTCCGAAAACTCTAGATCTATCTTGATCTAGTGCTACCACCCTCTGATCCATCATTTCCATCCGTATTCATCATCCCGAAGCCCGGATCCGCCGCCCAAACACCGGATCTATCCACCTACACCTGGATCTATTCCCTAATGGCCGGATCTTTCCATTTCTGGCCCGTCTCTCCTATTTTCCGCATTGGACAGCCACCTCTCCACCGGTTCCACCTCCGATCGCTCGTTCTGCATCCGGTCCCTCAAATTTTCCACCACCTCGGATCAGCCCACTGCATCCAGAGTATCTCGTGGTATTGTGTTTTGTATTTGACATTTGCACTTAGTTGTTTATCTATATTTGTGTTGTGATCATAGTTTGGTAGTTGTTATACTCTTACGCTAATATTTGTTTGTGGAATTAATCGTCGCCGCTTGCTTAGGCCCTCCGCGCGGAGGAAGCCGTTGCCAAATTGCTAAAATTATTTAATTGCTTCTTTATTTTTATTAACTGCGTGGTGTTGTTAATTCTCATTCCTTAAATTAATTGTCGTTGATATCCGACTGTTTCATTGCATGTAGCATTGCATTCGCATATCCCCTCACACGTGCACGTAGAGTCCTAGCTTCCGAGGACCACTAGCCTACCCCTACATCAATTTGGTTTTTCAATAAGTTTAAATCTTGAATACCCAGTCTAATAAGTTAATAATTTACGGTGTAATATGTTAGAAATTACATGAATTTGTGATCATGAGCGAGTCTTACATTGATATACACTTAGAAGAGTGATTTTATTTGGATATTTATTAGGGTGGATGGTTTGATCTCATTTGATGAATAATGAGAAGAATGATAAAATATTGAGCACGAGCAACAAGTGTCATGATAATAATTGTAACGAATTCTGGTTAGCAAGTATGTGATTGTTGTTTAGATATATCATGCTCGTAATCGCACATTTTTTACTTGGAAAATACTTGTGTCAAAGGATGATTTATCTTAGGTGAGCACTTGATATCTCCGACCTGATACATGTCATATTACCTCTACAATATACTCGATAAATCTTCTTGTTATTATGACCTTAACCACTCCAACCCGCGAGGCTCAAAACTCTCAATCAAGTTTTCTCTGTGTCATCGAATTTTGTTCCTTAGGTCTGTTTGATTCTAAGACTTGAGTGAATATTGTTCTATACCTCGATTCCTCCCTTGTCATGTTTGTAACGCTACTCGTGTACATCTGAATCGCTAAATTTGTAACTTGTCTTGATATGTTAGGAATCTCATAAAGTGTGAATCATGTAACTTATAATATCATAAGCAAACATTGAAACGTATAGGGGTCTCTTGGGTTACAGCCTTCACGGTGCCAGTTGGAACCCACTAAGCCTCCTTGAACCGGGCCTGGGCCGTAATGATGGTCACGACAAGCAGGAAGTTTTTCTAATAAGACTTGTATCCGGACTGAGTGTGAATCATGCGCACCCACTCAAAACACATACACACTCCATTGATTGCAACTTATGATATTACTTATTCTATTATATATTATGCTCCGGAGTAAGCTTAATTCAGTAAATTCTGTTTGACTATTCTACCTGTCTGATTTAGTAGCTCAGATTCATGAAAACTGGTACGTGTAGGTTTATGTTTCTCATGTTCATATTGTACTTTTATCTTGCTCACCTGCTTATTTCAATGTTCTGAGGCTTTTTCTTTTGTTTTGGAATTGTCTTAGCGTTCGTGACAGCGCCGGCAGGTCCTCGAGCCCGATCTGCTTAAAGTTCCAGGTTCTATGTTTACATTTTATTTACTGTCAAATATTTTTTTATGTACTAATTGCAATCAGACATTTTTTCTGATATCATGGACAACTGCTAGGCTATTTAAACACTTTATGTACTAGAATTTGATATTAATGTATGTGTATACACTTTTGAATCATAATTGCATGAAATTTGTAGCAGTGCCCTGTAAAACATGATTTTTACAAAATACATGTGCATTTAAAATTCTCACTGTTTTAAACTCTAAAAGCTTCCGCATAAAAAAATCAAACTGTTTTTATTTAAAAGTAATTATTTTTAACCAATTACCAGTATCTTTGCATCTGTCTTAACATGCATGGTTTTCTTTACGCTCATGTATGTGGCATCACGCCCGCATGAAGCGCACTCTGACTTTCGTTGAGATAAGTCGTGACAAATCCTGTAAAGGCCCAAAGAAAGGCCCATGTTAGGCTCTCTTCCTCCATATGTTTTTAGTCTCACATCTTGAATGAGGATCTTTCTCTCTCTTTCTCTTCGTGTACAAATGCTTGAATTTATTAATTGGAAAAGGATTAATAAAGTTTTCAGATTTTTCCCAAAATTTCGAGCATTTTTCTACATGGTATCAGAGCCTACCGATCCACCTTCTCTTGTTTTGGGTGTGTGCGGCTAGCCCTCTGCTAACCACCTCTCTCTTGTCGCCAAGGGGTTTGCGGTTAAAATTTTCCTAACCGCCTCCCTCCCTTCTCGCCTCCCTTGTCTGCGGCTTCACCCGTCTCCTGGCCTTTTATAGAGTTCTCTCTCGTGTCACGTGGATCCACCTTTCCTCTTCTCGTTGCAGTCTGCTTGGTTTTACTATCGGACCTCTGTCTTTGTACCTCTTGTCGCGACTTGCTTTGTCGATCATTACCCCTAGTCGTTGTTTCTAGCCAAATCTTGTTGCAGCCTGCCTTACCACCGCCCTTGCCTACCTAGTCATCTGTGTTTTCCCGCAACGGTCTGCTCTCAATCTGTTGCGGTCTGCTCTCAATCCGTCGCGACCTGCTCTAAATCTGTCGCGGTCTAATCTCTAGCCGCGAACTGATCTCTATCTGCGGTCTGCTATCTAGCCGTGGTCTGCTCTCCATCCACCGCGGTCTGCTTTCTAAACGCGGTCTTCTCACAATCCGCCAAAGTCTACTCTCTAGTTGCGGACTGCTCTCTTCCCTTGCTTAACACTCTATCTGTTGGCATCCACTCTTGTCCCAGCTGCAACTACTGCTGATCTTGTCGCCACCACTGCCCTCTAAATGTATCTAGCCTCATCTTCTTGTCGTTATTGTCCTGCTTCCTAGTCGCCACTTCAGGCTGTCAGTGTGTTGTTCTAGATGTCTGCGTTCTTCATGGAATCTTCCGCTGCGCCTTCTCTTCCTGCTCGTGCGGCTATACATGTTCCTAAGGTCTGTGACGAGCTGCGGATCACTACCATTTCTCTGTGTGGGAAGCAGAATTTTATTGAGTAGGTGCACTCTGTCTGTCAGGTTCTTCAGACGAAGGGTCTCCTGCACCATTTAACTAAGGACGCCCCTTCTGCACACTGATGACTGGCTTCATGACGATGGTCGTGTTCAGACTTGGCTCCTCAAGTCCCTGAATGGAGAACCCTAATGTATGTCCAAGTATCATGAGACGGCCAAGGCAATGTGGGATGAGCTTCGTTCCTTTACTCTGTTAAGGACAGTCTCCAACACTTGCATGACATCATCACGACCATCAAACTCTTGGCTCAGGCAGTGCTGCTGACTTAATCTCCCTTGTTGCGCGTTCCAAAACTATGGTTGAGGCTCGGATTCAACATCAACCCCCTACTTCTGATCTGGCTGCTCAACGCACTCAAAAGGAAGTTGTTAGTATTGTCATGATGATGGCTCGCGTCCCGCCTCATCTTTACAGTGTTCGGGCTCAGATACTCTCTTTCTCTACTATTCCCTCGTTCTCTGATGCTTGCTCCATGTTGTTAAAGGTTACACCACCTTCTGAAGTTATCGGCTCTCCCTCTCCGGCTCTTCTCCGGCACTCTGCTGCCCCCCCCCCCCCCCCCTCGTCCCTCTACCCGAGGAGGTCGCTCTGGCTCTCGCGGGAGAGATCGTGGTAGCAGGTCGAGGCCTAAGTGTACTTACTGTGATAAGGATGGACATCTTGAGGCAACTTGCTACTGCAAACATGGTCTGCCTCCTCTTCCTAATGCCTCTGCTGTTGTAGACACCTCTTCTGCCACTCGTGCTGATATTGATGCAGTGCGCCTCCAGCTCCAGCAACTTCAAGGGTTGCTCAACTGCCCTCCTGCCTCCGTTTCCTTCATCTATAATGAAGGTATCGCTTGTATCTCCACTAGTCCACGCTAGATAGTGGACTCAGGTGCTACTCACCATATCACTTTGTTGAAACCACCTTAGTACTTGGACTCTCTGCATCCTAAGTTTATCACAGTAGCCAATGGTGACACCGCCCCTGTATCTGGCTTTGTTGATATACCACTCAGTCCTTTTATTTTTATTTGTCCGGTCCTTCATGTCCCGGGCTCTCTGTTTAATCTACTTTTCGTTAGTCTCCTCACTGTCGATCCTGATTCCTCTGTCACATTCACCTCGTCCTCTTTTATGATGCAGGATCGACGAACGCAGAGTATCATCTCCTACCATTCTCTCCTTCGTCTCCTTTGCAGACTGGAATCGGTGTCTTGGGCATGCTCCTCTTTAGGTCCTCAAGAAAGCTCTTCTTGATAATCCTCTTCCAGCATTTACTTGTGATTCATGTATTTTAGGAAAATAACATCGTTCATCTTTCCTTCCTCATTGTACTCGGAGTGCTGCTCCTTTTGATTTTGTATATTCAGATATTTGGGGCTCATACAAAATAGCTAATCTGTCTGGTTATTGCTACTTTATAACTTTTATTGATGATTATTCTTGTATGACATGATTACACTTACTTCGTGATCTCTCTGAGCTTACACGTAAGTTCTGGGCTTTTATTCTTGAAACACACACATAATTTTCCTGCACAATTAAAACACTCTGAACTGATAATGTTCGTGAATATACTAGTCGGGTGTTTGATAATCTCTGCTCTAAGTTTGGGATAATTCATCAGACCTCATGTGCATATACTCTCCAACAGAATGGTGTGGCTGAGTGCAAAAATAGACATCTTCTTGATGTAGCTCGCTCCCTCATGTTTTAAATGCAGGTTTCCAAGGCTTATTGACACTTTGTTGTTTCTGCAGCGTGTTATCTCATCAACCTTCTACTCTCCTCCATCCTCAACTATTTCACTCCGTTTAGTCTTCTCTTCCCCTCCACACCGCCCTTCTCTTTCACACCTCGAATATTTGGTTGTACCCGTTATGTTCATATGATTGGCCCTTCCACTAACAAGTTCGCCCCTCGGCCAACCAAACATATGTTCCTTGGTTACTCCCGTACTCAAAAAGGGTATGTATCCTACTCTCCCACCACCCACAAGGTGATTTGTCTCTGCTGATGTTACTTTTCTGGAAGAACAACTCTTTTGTTCTACTCCAACAACCCCCCCTGCTTCCACCACCGTTATTACCACGACATGTCATCCCAATTACGTCTCCTCTCCCACCACTCCTTCCAAACCCAGTTCCTGGTCCGCACAAGCCACCTCTTCTTAGTGTCTACACTCGTCGTCCTCCTCGCCCGTCGCCCCGTCGCAGTCATCTTCAATCTTTGGCATCGTGTGGCGGGTTGATCCGACTCTTATCTCTACGGCTCATCTCATGGCGAATTATGTATCCTTACATTGCCTATCCCCGGCACTTCAAAATTTTGCAACTTCATTATCCTTCATCTTTATACCCAACTCTATGTAGGAGGCTCTCCAACATCCGGGCTAGCGGGCGGCCATAAAATAAGAAATGAATGTCATCTGGGCTAATCAAATATGGGATCTGGTTTCTCTTCCTCCAGGACAGAGTTGTGTTGGATGTAAATTGGTCTTTGTGATCAAGCATTCTCTTGATGGGGTGATTGACCATCTCAAGGCCCGTCTTGTAGTTCGTGGGTATGCTCAACAACAAGACCTCGACTATGAGAAAACTTTCTCTCCGGTGGCCAAGCTCAATACGGTTCGTGTCCTACTCTCCTTGGTTGTACATCGACAATGGCTCTTACATCAACTAGATATCAAGAATGCATTTCTCAATGGAGACTTACAAGAAACTGTCTACATGCAACAGCCTCCCGGGTTTGAGACCACGAGGGAGTCCCGAGTTTATCACCTCAAGAAGTCTATTTATGGTCTCAAACAATCTCCTCGGGCATGGTTTGATAAATTCAATAGGGTTGTCCGTGAAGTTGGATTTACTCGGAGCTCGGCGGACTTCTCTCCATTTACTCGTCATCAAACAACAGGCACGGTTTTCCTCTTAGTTTATGTCAATGATATCCTAATCACAGGAGATGATTCAAAGGGAAAACAAATGATTAAACAACACCTGAATTTTATTTTTCAAAAAAAATATCTAGGGAATCTTCGGTACGTCCTTGGCCTAGAGATCGCAAGAAGTCATGATAGCTTTGTCATATCTCAACAGAAGTACTGTCTCGACCTTCTTCATGATGCTAACTACTCTGGATGCAAGCTGATTGATACTCCTATGAATGTCAATCACAAGCTTTGTGTTCATGCATCTGACATCGATCTTCTCCATCCAAATCAAGAATATTATACTACCGACGTCTTGTTGGAAAATTGATTTATCTTACAGTTACAAGACCAGACATCTTATTTGTTATTGGGGTTATCAGCTAATTTATGCATTCTCCTCGTATGTTTCACCTACAGGCTGTCAAACGCATCCTAAGATATTTGAAAACAGCCCCTGGTCAAGGGATGGTATACAAAACCTCTTCCTCTTCTACTCCAACGTGATTGTATATTCGGATGTTCATTATGTTGGCTCCCTGGATGATCAGCGTTCTACCAGTGGATTCTGTGCATACTTTGAAGGTCACCTTGTTACCTGGCGCAACAAGAAACAATATGTGGTTGCTCGCTCTTCGACCGAAGCCCGTACTGTTCGATGGCATCTGTTGTATCTGAGCTTACATGGATAGAAAGTCTCCTAGGTGATCTGGGAGTAAAACTTTCCTCACTAGCTACTATACTTTATGACAGTTTAACGGCTATACACATACCTAAGAATCATGTTTTCCAAGAACGGACGAAACACATTGAAGTAGACCGCGACTTCATTAGGGAAAAGTTCAAATGAAGAAGCTAAGAGTTGAAACATGTTCCGACTACAGATCAAGTTGTTGATTTCCTTACGAAGGCTCTACCTCGTGTTCTATTTCATCAGTTCTTGTCCAAGCTCGGTGCTTACGACTTGTACGCTCCAACTTGCAGGGGAGTGTTACAAGAAAATCCTACAAAGGCCCAAAGAAAGGCCCATCTTAGAACCTCTTCATCCTTATGTTTTTAGTCTCACATCTTGAATGGGGATCTTTCTCTCTCTTTCTCTTCCTATTTCTACTTGTATTTATTAATTGGAAAAGGATTAATAAAGTTTTCATATTTTTTCTCAATATTCCGGGCATTTTTCTACACTCTAAATATTTCAACGCGATATCAGAGGGAGGTTTTATTCCTCCCCGAAATTTCTCATCCTAAAATGTTGACGCCCTAAAATTTCTGTCTGTCGACTTCCGCTCTCGCTACCATGTCTTTCACTCGTTGGACGATCTCACCTGGCAGTTTTAGATCATGTCACTCACCGCTTTGTTGACGTCTTCCTGCTCCTTCGACAAGAAATCGAGCGGTGACTTCTTTTCATCTGCAGTTCTAGTCAATGCATCCTTCGTCAAGCATGTACGCAGATCTCGTTCGCTGCTCTTCAATAAAGAAGACCCTTCCTTCCATCGATGTGTATCCCTTCGATGATGTGAATCCGCAATTGTTCCCTTAGATGATCTTCCATCAGATACCGTCTAGCGCTCTCGTTGCTCACGTCGCAGATCTCGTCGATGTATTTCTTCTAAAGTTCTTTGTGTCATTATTCATCGCTTCCTCCACCCCTCCTGACTTATGGATGCCAGGGGGTTACATGGACTTACCACTTGTCCAATTCTTAACTCCTATGAAAATACCTGTGATGCCTCCATTCTGATTTTTGAAAGAGTTCTCGTCGACTAGCTGTTGAACAGCAGTGCTTCCTTCGACGTTCCTGTGACAAATCTCATCGGCGGGTTTTTTCATCCTGATTAGTGCGTTCCAGTCATTGCCCTTCATGTTTTGGATGGTCCAGTCGCTTCCTGTCACAGCCCCTCGTGTTTCTGATTCTACCCGTCATTGCGTCCCCTTCTAGGGTGGTAATTTTCCATCGATATTGAGGCTTCATGGTATTTTGGTCTTTTTCTTATGTTATCTTGTTTGGTTATTGTTAGTATTTACTTTGTATGGTCTTGTTAAGTTTGACTGCACGTGTGACCCACGTGAGGGGGAGTGTTTGAGACGAATGTGACTCAAATGATATTTCCCGACAAGTCCCACTCCGCTCTCCAAGTTTGTCTTTGCATTGTTTAGATCTCCCCTAATTCCTTTGTTGATGAGTACATGTGTTGTGGTAAAGTCTATGTTGGGTGTCTTCATGGATTTTAGGAGGTATTCAAGGAAGGGAAAGACTCGTATTGCTATTGAGGTGAGATTTCTTCTTGCCCTAATTTTTTAAATGTCTTAGAAATTTATGAAACAAAATAAAGATACGATCTTTGAGAATGGACCATTGCTAAATTAAGGAAAGATGAAAATTTTATTTTAATTGCTTTTCCTCCATTGTTGTTGAAATGAATGAGCCTACCCTAGATTTCTAATTCTAACGATGCACGGGAAGATGAAGAATATGAAACCCTTGAGCTTCTGATTTCATGCTAAAATGAAAATTGTTATAGTACGGATATTACTATTTAATGAGAGATTCTTAAATTACAGTTAGTATGTTTGTTAATATCGTTAATATTATCTGATCAAAAATTGCTAGTCCAAAAAAAACATAAAAATAATAGAGGTGTCCTCGGATCGTCGATCTTATCATCGCCTCCTGCGTGAATATACAAAAGTGGGCCTCGTCGACTGGTAACCCGTACTCTGGTGTTGACCTCCATCAATATGCCTTGACATGCAATGGTTAGAATAAATTTTAAACCATTTAGAACAATATGATATTTACAGAAAGCTGAAATTTTCATATCAAAATAATTAACGGCCCGTTCGGCCCCCTGGAATTGGAATTGCAGAATTGGAATTCATCTAATTCCAATTCCTGTGAGAATTGGAATTGGTCTGAATTCCAATGCAGTTGTTCGGCTGCAGGATGGATTTCTAGAATTGGAATTGGAATTGGTTTAGAATTTATTTTTTTCTCATGCCTGCAGGACCGAGCGACATGACAATTTGAAGTTGGAGTCTTGTGTCACTCAGGACGAAGTTATTGCAACAAAACCAAGTGATGGAAGGAATTATTCCTTTTACAATCTCTAAGAAAATATAGAAATTGGCAAAAAAAGAACACAACACCAGAAAAATCAACTTCAAGTAGTGTACAAACAATTAATTATGATCGGGCAACGACGGCAAGATCGGGCGGTGATGACGAGATCGGGTGACGACGACGAGATCGGTCGACGATGACGAGATCGGGCGACGACGACGAGATCGAGGTCGTGATCAGGCGATGACGACGAGATCGGGCAGTGGCGGAGGTGAGATCGAGCGGCTGTAGCGAGATCGGGCGGTGGTGGCGAGATCGGGCGGTGGCTGCGGCGAGATCGGGCGGCGACGACGGCGAGATCGGGCGGCGGCGGCGGCGGCGGCGGCGGCGGCGAGATCGGGCGGCGACGGCGGCGAGATCGGGCCGCGACGGCAGTGAGATCGATCGTCGGCGGCGAGATTGGGCGAAGGCGGTGAGATCGGTCGTCGGCGGCGAGATCGGGCGGTGGTGGCGGTATCGGGAGTGAGCGGTGGAGAGATAGGGAGGCGGCGGTGAGATTGGACGGTGACGACGAGATCGGGCGGCAGAGGCGAGATCGGGCGACGGCGGCGAGATCGGGAGGCGGAGACGAGATCGGGTGGCGGCGGCGAGATCGGGCGGCGGCGGCGAGATCGGGCGGCGGCGGCGAGATCGGGCGGCGGCGGCGAGATCGGACGGCGACGGCGAGATCGGACGGCGACGACGAGAACGGGCGGCGGCGGCGAGATCGGGCGACGACGATGAGATCGGACAATGACGAGCATAGTAAAAAACTGAATTCCATGAAATATCTGTCTTTACCCCTAAGAATTGGTCATAGTACAAAATTGAATTCCATGGAATTGGACCAATTCCAATTCCGAGGGAATTCCTAACATCCGAACACTGGAATTGGAATTCTGTTGCCCCAATTCCAATTCCAGGGGGCCGAACGGACCGTAAGGGAACTTCATAATAATGATCTTATCATCTATGTTATTTCAAATTGGAAGTAAATTGCTGTAGTCTTCAAGATTTAAAAGTGAAAGGAGCTACAAACAATAATTTTGTGGTCTTTGATTATTTATGTTGTAATTAAAATAAGCATTCCTTAGCTTGCAATCAAAATTGCTTCATCAAGATCTTGAATAAGTACCCAATATACTTGATGTCCTTCAACAAATCCAAAATTAGATTGTCATTTTCAATAAGAGGAATAATTACATGTTTTAGCTAATATTATTGTTGAGGAAAAAAATCCAGTATTACACATTGGCAGCCCATATATCTCTATTAAATAAAAATATTTATGCACGACGTCGGTCACGCCGGTCATTTCCAGAAAAAGCCCTCGCCGCTTTCGTGCCGCTGTTCTCCGTTGTTTTATGCAGGTCGTCGTTCAGTCATTTCCCGAAAAAACCGTCGCCGCTCTTCACGCCGCTGCTTCTCTTCTTCCTAGTTGCCAACTCTTCACTCCAGCAGAGTCGCTACTCCGCCGGGAAGTTTTGAATTTCAAAACCCTTGCCGCCCTTCACACCGCTGCTTCTCTTCTTCCAGGTTGCCGACACTTCACTTCGGCAGCGTCGCTACTCCACCAGTAAGCTTTTAATTTTGTTTATGATTTCGTTTTTGATTTTCTTTATGATTTCCTTTTTTTGATTTTCACTTATGATTTCCTTTTCTTTTTTGAATTTCATTTTCTCGCATTCAGCCGCTATATTCCTACATCATCGTTGCCATCCTGCTCTGGTTCTTCTCCCGCTTTCTCCGGCTGCCTCGCGTCTGCCTCTTCTTCGTTGCTGGAATCTGACGCCGCTGAACATCTTTATTCTGGAAGAAAGTAGACAGCTCAAACAGGCGAAGCGGTGCGCCTCTCCCTCTCCCTCTATCTCGAATTTGTTTTTTAGTTTTTTTTATTGCGCCATATCCCGAACGGACTCATATCGTATCGTACCGGTGCTTCATAGATGCTTAAGCCCTTTCTTCCTCAACATTGTTACTGATGTCTCTTATTTGTTGTTTGCCTCATGAATCCAAATACTACTTTCCTTTTTGAGTGTTGCTTGATGTAATATTTCTACTTTGCATGCATATTTTTGCACAACTTCTAGCAATGTTATCTTGAATCTATTCATCTTTCATTATAATTTTCTATGCTCCATATTTTTCATTAGTAGTGTTAACCCGTCTTTGTTTGGATGATAAGAAATTGATTCTCCGGTTTTGATATAATTTTTCTATGTTATGGTATTCTTTTCCATAAACTTCATTTTATGGTGCACATAAAGATGACAAGGAAAATGCCTTGAGTTTTAGGGGTTTTTTAAGTATTGGCACCCAAATACTACATCTAAAATCAGCAGGGGAACTAGAATTTTAATTTAGTGTGGGCACTAAGTAAATAAGCAAATTGTTGGGGTTTGACTACAGCATTCTCATGAGTTTGTGGAACGAGTAGTCTTAGCTTCAGGATCAACCCGATGCATACTTTGTTAAAAGAGAGCTCGCAATAATATTTTTACCTCGAAAATCAGGGGAAAAAATATCGCAGGCTCAAACTCAATGTTGAAATGTCTACTATGTTTGATTACACCAAATATCTCTACTTTTGAAACTCTTTAATTAGTAATGGGGTGGCTGAAGGTGGGTGGCCAACTATGGTGGTCGTCTCTTCGAAAAAAAGTTCTCCTACTAGGGCGTTAATTTCTAGGACTCTTCGTCACATTTTCATGAGTTTGGTGGTTTTGGCTGTTCCAAGATTTGATTTAGGGATCTCCGAAACTGCCCATCGATTCTTCTTCACGTCGTCTGCCGCATATCTCGTCGCGTGGCCCTTCCGCCGCTTATGTTCGTGCCCCTGATTCCACGGCATAAATTTCCCCCAATCTTCGCTTCTCCTCCTCACTCGCTACTTTCTTCTTCTTCATGTAGTTTCCTCCTCTTGTAGTATCCTCCTCCCTTGCCCTAAGGCTTTCTCATACTGCTCATCGCATCTTTGATTGGCGGCCTCATCTCCCTCTCCGACTCCAAGAACTCAAGCGCCAGTCCTGCACATCGCGAGAGGCTTCAACTTCTGATTTTGGTCGCCTACTCCAGGTATGAAACACCATCGACATCCTTGGCGATGTGTGCTTCCTATTCTCAGTTACTCCTCGCAATTTTCTGGTAAGGGTAAACCACCTCCACATTTTCTTCCTTCTCTGCCTCGCCGACCGCTCCTGCTTGAGCCCGCCGATTCCTCATCAGTTCAGGCCGTCGAACTCTTTCGCTCTATCTAGGTCGTCGTTTTCAGGTACCATTCACTAAGCTTAAACAGTTATTTTTCCTGAAATTTGTTCAACCTTTATGGTAAAATCAAGGCCTGTTTTAGATGAACTGTTTTTTCTCATTCCCGAGAGTGAAATGTTAAAATATAGTTGCTTTTCTAATCAAACTTGATGTTTCTCTAGGGTCAGTTACGGGATCTCCCGTGTATAATTTTTAGAAAAATTTGCAATCTCACGGTTCCTACATGTAGGACTCAAGGCCAGTGTATTTTTACCAAAACTATATTTTTACCAGATGATTACTGCAAACTCTTCTCTTTACAAACATTTGTTTTTAAAATTCTATTTTCGACGGCTCTTTTTCGATCAGACCGTAAGTGATAGCTCTCACTTGATATTGTGGTAGTTTGTCATACATTCCCATGTTAAAAATGTGCAGACTAGAGTGAGTTTTGCAAAGGTGCAGACTAGAGTGAGTTTTGCAAAGGTGCAGACTAGAGTGAGTTTTGAAAGGTGCAGACTACATTGAGTTTTGCAAAGGTGCAATCTACAGCTGAAATCTAAATCTAAAATTGATTTTAAAAACTGAAAAGCAAATCTAATTTGAAATTTTGAAATCTAAAACCACAAACTGAAATCTAAAACTGATTTTAACTCATGATTAGGCCTGGGCCCGGATAAGCCTGGTTCAGGTCTGGGCCCAAGCCATTTCTTGGGGACCTAAAAAGGCCCTCAAAAAACAATTTGCCCAAATTGGTAGCCCAGCTCGGGCCATGCACGAGCCAAGCCCGGTCCTAAAGATATTTATGTAGGTCGTCGGTCACAGAAGTTAAGTTCCATAAGGGTGCTATGGGTAGAGTTATAACACACGTACGTCCACGTGATAGAATTCCAAAAAATAGGTCTTTCGCAAGCACATATGCTATTTATTTTCAGTGAACACGATAAGCTAGGTAGTCCTGACAATTATGATTGCGTCGTCAGAGCCGAAATATCAATATACACAGAAGAACTAGAGTTATACAATGCAGTGCTTAGACATAAGATGCACGAATCCTGCAAACGCTTAAGACCAAATGCGTAGTGTATGAAAAATATTGTATGCAATGGAAGTTGCATTTTGTTCTGGGGCTGCATTTTTTTTTAATGGAGTTCTAAAGTTGGCGTTTGATTTCATAAACTCCGAAATTTAAATCTATAAAATCAACTTTTTATAAATACAAAAAAATCTAACAAGAGGAGATGGATGTGATATCATTATGATCTAGCAACTTTTTATAAATACAAAAAGATCTAACAAGAGGGCATGGATGTGATATCATAATGATATAGACATGTAGAGGGGGCAAGTTTGGGCTGACGTACCTTCACTACTGGGGTACTGTCGATGCGACGAGCATCAAGGACGGGCAACTATTCCCTAAACACTAAAAAAAATCAAAGCTAGAGTAGAATTCTGCAGCGAATAATTCAATTACATACAAACCTCTATGTCCTTGGAAGTGGTGCATGCTGGGCTTTATTTTGGATGATAATAATTTTTTATGCTAGCTCACGGTTCTTAGCTGGTATTTATTTTGAATGACTATAAGCCTCTATGAAAGGTTTGTAAATCATCGCAGGATGAGTTATCTTCATAGGTAATAATAGTAGGTTGATTTAGAGGAACCATTTCAGCTTCGCGCTACTTACAGAACATAGAGAATGTATAGTCTGAATGACCGAATTTGTTTATGATTCATAGCATACTGAACAAACAAAACTTACTATACTCATTTCCTAAATTGTGTCTACCACCTCACTATGCTCTATTGCTCTTGGATCTTATATTCCATATATTTCTTGGTTTCAATTTCCTTTCTCTGTAATTATGTGATGCTCATGCATCATTATCAACCGTCAATCCTACCACCTGTCCTGAATAACTGATCATCATTATGAAACCTCATTACTATTTCCATGCTCCCTTCATTTGTAGGATCCCGTCTCCGGTTATTATTATTTCATCTTCGTGATAGGTAGTAAATATTTGAACACATTCCTTACATTAATATATTGGATTTGCAGATATTTGTAGATATGGATCGTAATCACAGCATAGTGGAACTACATAATAACGTTCGATCTGGTGTTCGTGCTCTACAACGGATGTGAGGGTTGTCTATGACAGACGAACAACGTGAAGCACATCAACTGCATAATCATTCTTACGCTTCAATAAGAAATGCGCATATGACGGAAGCAGAACGTGCTACTCAACGAGCTTCTAATCGAGAACGTTCACAGAGAAGAAGAGCCATGTTGTCCGACGAACAACGTGAAGATCAACGATCATATAATCGATCTTACCAAAGGGCGAGGCGCGCACGTATGACAGAAGCGCAACAAGCACACCAAAGAGAAATGAGGCGTGTTGCTCCTCAAAGACGACGTCGACAATTAACCCAACAAACTGACCAATTGCAAAATCAGGAGTCCGAGTTCCATTGCACTGTTGCAGCCCTACCTCAAACAACTGCACATGCATCGGCGTCGCACACCCATGCTGAAGATGTAAACATGACTTGGGATAACAATTACCTTTTGTTTGTACACATTATCATATGTTTACAAATACTATTACATGACGCAACACTCATACGCCCTTGCATTTCAAAGTCACAAATACAGGTAATGGTGTTGTCCATAGATATTCATTGACAATTGTACCATTTTCATCGTGCTTTCATGCTGAGCGGCTACCTCAAATTGGAGAATCATCAACAATACAACCCTGTACTGCACCCCTGCATGACTGTACCATGTCAGTAATATCTTCCCACTCAATTGACTGTATTACTGCAACCACTCCTGCTCCAACATCATTGCAGCCATCTGTTGCGCCAGCATCAACCGTAAACATAGAGCAATATGCAGCTCATCTACAACAGCAAAATATTGCACACCACGTGCATCCCGAAGGTATTTTGTTCTTATTACAATATAGACATATATATCACGCATGTTTGTCTGTTACCATATATATCCGATATTATTCTGATATTATTTCTCCTACAGAAAATTCGACAACCCCGACTCGGCAACATGAGGACACAGAAGACAGTAGCTCTGATGTTATTGTTCGTGTTAGGCACCATCGGCTTGGAAATCACAACATTATACGCATTTGTAATAAAATACACTGAATTGTATATTTACAACTACAGCGCCCTCATTTCAGTTATAATTACAATGCTAAACTGTTCGATGGTGAAACACTGACTGTGTTGCGGCAACGAAAGGGTTCAAATTCCACCTATACCTGTTCCACCTAACCACTACAATTTATTCATCGGTGACTCTACTGAAAGTCGTCACTTCAGAAGAATTATTTGTTCATATAACCATGTTTTCTCTTTTACTTTTATGGGTGTGACATTAGATGGGGCGTTGGCAGCTTTCAACACGCGATATACACATTTCGAGCTCATGGATCAATATATCATCGAATTGGTTCTATTTTGCCTACTGCAAACTCACATCCTAGGTACTTGCAACTATATATATATGATACAGAACATAAGATAGATTATCGTTTACAAGAAAACGCAGAGCTAGATCGTGCATTACTGGAAAAAATAAGAACAATTTTGGATACATATAACCCATTTGTATGAGATTGGTATGGAGAGTTCATCTTAAATTAAGCCCGATAAGTTGATAATATTTGCGAAAATTGTTTACATCTGAGAAATATCAAACTGTGTAATATCTTTGTCATATTGCTGAAGAGTATAATCTATTTCATGAAGAAGCTTGTTCATGACATATAAATCACTGATAAATATAGAGGAGACGCAATCTTCAGTCATTGCAGTATAGTTATCATTCCATAACTGTCTAACCTCGGTTGGGTTGCAATAAAGTAAAATTGTAGTAAATAAAGTTCTTAACGCTGACGGCATCTGAAATTCTCTCGCCTCATGCATACAGTTATGTAGAATGTTGTCACGCTCGAGCAAACCATATTGTTCAGCAGCTTCTTTAAATGTTGAGTACGTAGTGGTACCAACTGTCATCAGATGTTCAAAGGATCTCAGAGCTCGAATATGATTCACTAACATGCGTAAATAAAATCTTTCGCCTTCGGAAGGATGTACGTAGTACATTCGACCAATAACTTTTTGGCGCCGTCTTCGTCTGATCCATGTTCTGGATGTCAGATTACATATGTAGGGTGATTTGGAAATTCATTGTACAGATAATTGTGTCTTTCTTGTTGCGCGTCATAAACGTGGAAAAATTCAGTCAACATTGTTCGAGAATTTCGTTCGTTTGCAAGAAAATTGTGCACTAAATCAGTGGTGCGAGACTGTATTTGATGTTTGTTACGTAAATGAATCTGTAAACAAACAACTTACGGATATGTTTGGTATATACAAAACTTGAATATTTTCCAAAATGCTTCTTGTGGGCATATCCATCGACTGTTTACATATTGAGCAACCTCATTATGATCTGAGAGAGGTTAAACTTGAAATGCAACAAAATCAGGGTTTTTGTGAATGTATTTATATAGATATTTTATACTTTTAATACTACTGCATATCTAAACGTTAATATGACAGTCACATTTCAACAGAAGTCAAGGGTTATAGGGAGCAACTCATCGATTGTCTATAATAAAGTCTTCAGACCGATGCAGCATAAATGATCGTCCATTATTGTGGCGTCTATAGATTGGGTAGGAGTCCGCTCCTACCCAAGGTAGCCTCAGCAAAGTTTTTTTGGTACCCTTTTTTGCAAATACCATGTTTCATGCATGGTGCATGAGAGTTTATGTGTGCGCATGGACCATGAATCATATGCCACACAACAGCGTTGTATAATTCGGGTTCATGTTCAACATGAGGAAGCTCTGCTCTAACAATCTTGTCATAGTCATCTGAAGTATTTACTTCATCGCACGCATCAAAAATAACCAGCATATGAACGTGTGACAAATCTCTTTTTTGGAACTCAATTACATGGACATAACAGGGTTTCGGGTGAACAGTAATCTGGCGTGAACAGTGCGCGTGACCAGTACCGTGAACTGTGCTCGTAATTCCTAAACAGCTGTATTGGGGAGGGGTTTGGGTGATTTTCGGTGGCTGGAAGTGGGATTTGAAGGGTGGAAAACGAAGGAGAGGGTAGGGATTACCTTGGGGAGGAATTTGGAGGCCTAGGAGTCGTCACCTAGGGTTCCACGGCGTCGGCACCGGGGAGGTGTCGCTGGAATCCGGGAATGCTACTTCTCCAAATCCAACAATGAATGAATTCAGCCCCTCTACATCCTATTTATAATAAAAGAGAGGCTAGGGCATCCCCATCAACGTCTATGATTGGCTGGTGGGTTTGCCCATAAAAATACATCAAAATAAACCGAAAAAAATAAAGTAATATAGTATTTTGACTCGCGGCGACGCTCCGGACACAATCGCGGAGCCCGATTGTCGATCTGGGCACGCCATATATGGAAAGTTGCCAAATCTGCCCCGAACGGGCCCAAAACGCGTCCTCGTCTCTGCTCCGCATCAATCTCCCCGGCTTGAAAGAATTCATCTCCCGATGAATAGGGATCAAAATTCTCTCGCTGCATGTCGGGTAAAACTCGAAGAAGTCCACCAGAGGTCGCTCAAATGTCGTCGCTGGAAAGTGTCCTTGCCGATCAACTCCCCCTGACAGAAAAGATGTCATCTTCGGTGAATGGAGACGGACGTGCTGAAGTCGAAGTCCAGGGGCGAATCGATCAAGCTCTGCTGCAAGTACCCAAGAGTCACCAACGTCTGTAGTGAGAAAGCACTGGTGGAGTCTGGTCTCCAAGAAGCTCTCAACGCTCAACTCACAAGTGGTGGATCCCGATGCGATCGATGGTGCCTGTGGTGAAACCAAAGAAGACGAGTCCCCAGGTGGGTGGAGGTCAACAATGGGTGAGGACGTATGAGGGTGATATGGTAACGACAGCGGGGATGAGGGTGGCTGGGTATCTCCACTGCTCGGGTCCACATACTCATGAGGTTCATAGTATGAAGTCAGATATTCAACATTAAACACGGGGCGAATTCCCATACTGGCCGGGATGTCAAGTCGGTAGGCGTTGGTCCAAATACGACTAATAATGGAGTACGGACCCATTCGCCTCACGATTAACTTCTTGGCAGGCCCCGAAGGGAGCCTCTCAGGGCGGACTCGCACCATTACCTTCTCGCCTACATTAAATATTTGCTCTCGCCTTCGCTTATCTGCATGGGCTTTGTAATTTTCATTGCTTGTTATTATTCGTCGGCGGACCGACTCATGCAAATCATGCAAATGCTGTGAAAAATACTCAGCAGACTCATGCAGGTAATGCAACTGATGCAAAGACAACACGACAGACACAGTACACTTTTTATAGGAAAATCCAATAATGTCTGGGATGTCTCTAAAATGGGGTGATCCTATCAGGAGGTTCATTTGGTGGAGTGTAGACAAACTCATCCCGTATGTGACGAGTACTCAGATGACCGTGAGAGACAACTATACTCAAATACGGGCTCGTAAAGAGTCAAATGTCTCTCGGGGAACATAGCGCATCAGGGGGGTCCCCAAGAGGTGTGTAAGAAAAGTCATCACGAAGGAGACGACCACCTGAGTGAAAATCATGTGCACCGACTAGAAGTCGTGACTCTAAAATATGGTCAGCGTCCCAGACAAGAAAGAACTCATCGGGTGTCTCTGCGGGTGTCGTGTCCCAAAACTCATCCAGAGTGTGAGGCGTCATAAGGTAGGTCCTCACAATATGAGTATACTCAAGTGGACTCAAGGTAGGCCCTACATATGTCATGCTCCACTCAAGGTCCCTTCTCTGGGGCAAGGCCAGAGATGATAATGAAAGAGGCGTCATCCTTGAGTGGCTCACCCGAGTCTCAACCTCATCAAGATGTGGCAGATCATCCGGAGGCTCAACAGGGGGCTCATCATAGGGCTCGTCACTAAGGTCAAAGTCCTCCCGATGAATACCATCGAAAGGGGTAATGCCTCCGTACATGGGTGACATATCCACTACGAAATCAACACCAGGCTCTGAGCTCTCGGTCGTAACATGGCTCAGGGTAATGCCAAGGGAAAAGCGGCATGGACCTACGCTCAAGAATGGGTCTGCGGGTGCGGTGTCAAGACATGAATCTAGGGTATAAGTGTTAATCAACCCCGGACATGCCAAAAGTAGAGGTGTGAGTAAGGGGCACAACACTACATACTCAATAGGTAGCTCAGGCTCACCCTCCGTCGGAGTCACAAGAGACGGTTCAGAAACAAGAGATAGGTCACTCACAGGGCTAAGCATCTCGTTGGGGTGAGAGCAATCCGTATCAGGTATCACTTCCGTCGTGGGTGACAGGACAGTGGTAGGCATCGTGGTGACCTCAGTATGAGAAGGACTCGTACTGCATAGGTCAAGGTGAGGGTCTAATCGACCAGCTCTGGCGGATATCGAAGACTGCTCGTAATAAAGGGCAAGATGATACGTTTGCTCGAGGGACTTCGAGCTATGATAAACCACCTTAGTATGGATGTCAGATCGAAGCCCAGATCGAAATCTGCAAGTGGTCATGGCTGAGTCCTCTCGGATATCGCTCCTCACAACTAACTCATCAAAGCAATCCATGTACTCAGCGACAGACATGGATTCTTACTGAAGGGAAAATAATTAGTCGAGCAAGCGACTCCGATATGATGAAGGTAGGTACCTCTGACATAATGTACGCTTCATGTCCACCCAACTAGTGATGGGACGAAGACGGTCTCGCTCGCGGGTTCTCTCAAAGCTAGCCCAATATGCCCTCGCCTGATCTAAAAGTCTAAGTTTCGCAAACTTAACGCGACGTTCACCGAATAACTCAAAATGATCAAGATAATACTCAATATCCACGAGCCAATAACTGAAAAACTCGGGACTTGATGAGCCATCAAAGAAGGGAAAACTGTACGAAACTGACTCTCAAGATCTCTCTCAAAGTTACGATCCTCATAAAAGTCGTCCCTAAGGTAATCGGGTCGAGTCAAAGGATCAACACGATCTGCTCGCGCGCAAGGATATGAACGACGACAATCATCATGCTGATAGTCTCTGGCATAGTGAGGTTGTGTCGGTGGGTTGACACGATCTCGGAAAGTGGTGTGCCGCAGACGATAATAATCATCGTGATAACGTGAGGATTTCTCTGAAGTCGCTCTATGAGATTGGGTATAGGCGGACTCAGAATCTCTCAAGAGAGGAGAGGAACGACGCCGATAATTAGTCATGGATGAACCAAAAAATTCTATATGACCTACCAGCACAAAACATGCAAATGGTCAAACATTGACCTATGATACCAATTTGATGTAGGGTAGGCTAGTGGTGCTCGGAAACTACGACTCTAGTGCTGGTACGAAGGTGACACAGTAATGCAATTCTAAATGTAATGCAATGATCGGTATTTGACAAATAATTTGAGTAATGTGAATTTTAGCACCACGCAAATATTTGAAATAAAGAAACAAATAATTAAATTTTCAGCAATTAGGCAACGGCTTCCTCCACTCGGAGAGTCAAAGAAAGCGTGCGGCGAGTAATTCCACCTGCAATTATTAGCATAAAAGAATCAACTTCTAGCCAATAATAATCTCAGCACAATATAATAAAATGCGAAATGAAAATGTCAAGTCACTGAATACAATACCACAAATGCTCACAACGTAGAGGGAAGAACAGAGACACTGAAGATTTGGAGGGTCGGATGCGTAGATCGGCGACCGGGAGTGGAACCGGTGGCGAGACAACGGTGACGGTGGCTGCCCTCGGCGGAAAATGGTGATAACGGATGGTAAAATGACGGATCCGGCCACGAATGAGTAGATCCGGGCCGGGGAAGGGTAGATCCGCTATTTAGGAGCGGATCCGGGCAAGAATGGAAGGTTTGTGCGGTGGAAATAACGGATCGGGTGGCTAGAATCCTAGATCTGGACTGATCTAGAATTTTTGGGTTGTTAGGATGGTGGATCCACGGAGGGGAGTTGGCGGATTTGGGAGGAGGGGAAGGTGGAGGCAGGTGTGAACAGTGTTTCGGGTGAATAGGGTTTCAGGTGAACAGTGATCTGACGTGAACGGTACCCGCGAACATTGCGCGCGAACAGTACCATGAACAGTACTCAGAATTCCTGGACAGCTGTATTGGGGAGGGGTTTGGGTGATTTTTGGTGGCTGGAAGTGGGATTTGAAGGGTGGAAAACGAAGGTGGGGGTAGGGATTACCTTGGGGAGGAGTTTAGCGGCCTAGGAGTCATCACCTAGGATTCCACGGCGTCGGCACCGGGGAGGGATGGCTGGAATCCGGGAATGCTTCTTCTCCAAATCCAACAATGAATGAATTCAGTCCCTCTACATCCTATTTATAATAAAAGAGAGGCTAGGGCATCCCCATCAACGGCTATGATTAGTCAGTGGGTTCGCCCATAAAAATACATCAAAATAAACTGAAAAAAATTAAGTAATATAGTATTTTGACTCGCGGCGACGCTCCGGACGCAATCGCGAAGCCAGATCGTCGATCCGGGCACGACATATATTGGAAGTTGCCAAATCAGCCCCAAACGGGCCCAAAACGCGTCCTCGTTTCTGCTCCGCATCAAAATATTTTTATGAAAAATATCTTTTTTAACTTTTCATATTTAGCATGAAAAATTCGAGAGACTAAATCTGGTCGGTCTTGTGAGGTTTGTCCTGCATAAAGCGCGTCTGTGATTTCTTGCCAAGAAGCGTTGCATGTCAATGTTAGAAATATATCTGGCCTACCATAATATTGGACAACGGTCATTGCATCTTGATAACGCTGGTACATGTCGCGAGGGCTTCCAATAAAAGATGACGACAAGATGACGCGCCGACCAATATTTGTTGTAGTAGAAGCACATATTATATGACTTTAACATATTAAGCAGCGTCAGAATTAAAATCGTATGATATTAAATTAAAATATATATCAACCTCCACTATTTTCTCCAGCATTGAGATAGTCTTGTAGGTCGCTATAAAGTTCAGATCGGATTGTTTTTTGGTTATTTTTTATCCATCGGAGTTTTTGAGTTTCAATTTTAATATAATTATCAATAACATATTGCTGTAGTATGCGACATCCATGTAACGGCAATGATAAAGGTGGTTGACGATCCTACAATACAATGATTATGAGGTCAAATATCATAACAATGGAAGTAGCAGTTCTGCACATAGTAAAATGTATTTACCTAAAATCTGAAGTATGTATGAGTACTAGTCGCAGCAGCTAACATGTCGATGATCCAGTCATTTGTATTCAGCTAACCAACCATATGTACCATATGGGAGGAGCAACGGATATTGAAGTGGGTCGTAGTAACCAGCATATACTTGAATATTAACCAATTGACCTTCAATTGTCTCAATAATTATATGTCGCTCATTTGATTCAAGGTACTTTTCAGACCAAACAATTATAGCAGTGACCTGTGATGTCATCAGTAATGTATATTGTTGGCCCAAAGCAGGCTTTTCCTTTATAATAAGTATGCATCTGTTAATATATTCATGTTGAGATATTCGCCGAAACAATAACACAAATGGGTTAGATGTATCCAAAGTTATTCTTATTTTCTCCAGTAATGCACGATCTAGCTCTGCGTTTTCTTGCAAATGATCAGATATTTCATGTTCTGTATCATATATATAGTTGAAAGTACCTAGGACGTGAGTTTGTAACAGGCAAAAGAGAATTAATTCGATGATATATTGATCCATGAGCTTGAAATATATATATCGTGTGTTGATCAGCTGCCAACGCCCCATCTAATGTCACACTCATAGAAGTAAAAGAGAAAACATGGTTATATGAACGAATATATCTTCTGAAGTGACGACTTACAATAGTCACTGATGAATAAATTGCAGAGGCCAGGTAGAACAGGTATAGGTGGAATTTGAACCCTTCCAATGCCGCAACACATCGTCGGTTTTCACCATCAAACAGTTTAGCATTGCAATTATAACATAAATGAGAGCAAAGTAGTTTGAAATATACAATTTGGTACATTTTAGTACAAATGCGTGCAATGTTGTAGTTTCCAAGCTGATGGTGCCTAACACGAACAATAAAATCAGAGCTACTGTCTTCTGTGTCCCCATATTGCCGAGTCGAGGTTGTCGAATTTTCTATAAGAGAAATAATATCAGAATAATATCAGATATATATGGTAACAGGCAAACATGCGTGACATATAAATGCATATTATAATAAGAACAAAATACTTTCTGGATGCACGTGGTGTACGATATTTTGTTGCGGTAGATGAGCTGCATATTGCTCGATATTTACGGTTGATGTTGACACAACAAATGGCTGCAATGATTTTGGAGCAGGAATGGTTGTCGTAATACGGTCAATTGAGTGGGAAGATATTATTGATATGGTACAGTCATGCAGGGGTGCAGTACAGGGTGCATTGTCGATGATTCTCCAATTTGAGGTAATCGCTCAGCATGAAAGCACGATAAAGATGGTACAGGTGTCAATGAATATCTATGGACAACACCATTACCTGCATTTGTGACTTTGAAATGCAAGGGTGTATGGGTGTTACGTCATGTAACAGTATTTATAAACATATGATAATGTGTACAAACAAAAGGTAATTGTTACCCCAAGTTATGTTTACATCTTTAGCATGGGTGTGCGATGTCGGTGCATGGGCAGCTATTTGACGTAGGGTTGCAGCAGTGCAATGGAACTCGAACTCCTGGTTTTGAAATTGGTCAGCTTGTTGGGGTAATTGTCGGCGTCGACTTTGAGCAGCAACACGCCTCGTTTCTCTTTGGTGTGCTTGTTGCGCTTCTATCATACACGCGCGCCTCGCCCTTTGGTAAGATCGATTATGTGCTCATTGAACTTCACGTTGTTCGTCGGACAGCAGGGCTCTTCTTCTCTGTGAACGTTCTCGATTAGAAGCTCGTTGAGTAGCACGTTCTGCTTCCGTCATATGCGCATTTCTTATTGAGGCGTAAGAATGATTATGCAGTTAATGTGCTTCACGTTGTTCGCCTGTCATAGACAGCCCTCGTATCCGTTGTCGAGCACGAACATCAGATCGAACGTTATTTTGTAGTTCCATTATGCTGTGATTACGATCCATATCTACAAATAGCTGCAAATCCAATATATTAACGTAAAGAATGTGTTCAAATATTTACTACCTATCACGAAGATGAAATAATAATAACAGGAGACGGGATCCTACAAATGAAGGGAGCATGGAAATAGGAATGAGGTTTCAAAATGATGATCAGTTATTCAGGACAGGAGGTAGCATTGGCGGTTGATAATGATGCAGGAGCATCACATAATTACGGAGAAAAGAAATTGAAACCAAGAAATATATGAAATATAAGATCCAAGAGCAATAGAGCACAATGAGGTGGTAGGCCCAATTTAGGAAATGAGTAGTAAGTTTTGTTTGTTCAGTATGCTATGAATCATAAACAAATTCAGTCATTCAGACTATACATTCTCTATGTTCTGTAAGTAGTGCGGAGCTGAAATGGTTCTTCTAAATCAACCTACTATTATTACCTATGAAGATAACTCATCCTACGATGATTTACAAACCCTTCAAAGAGCCCACGGTCATTCAAAATAAATACCAGCTAAGAACCTTGAGCTAGCATAAAAATTTATTATCATCCAAAATAAAGCCCAGCATGCACTACTTCCAAGGACATAGAGGTTTGTATGTATTTGAATTATTCGCTGCAACATTCTACTCCAGCTTTGATTTTTTTTTTGGTGTTTAGGGAATAGTTGCACGTCCTCGATGCTCGTCGCATCGACAGTACCACAGTAGTGAAGGTACGCCAGCCCAAACTTACCCCCTCTATATTTCTATATCATTATGATATCACATCCATCTCCTCTTGTTAGATCTTTTTATATTTATAAAAAGTTGCTAGATAATAATGATATCACATCCATCTCCTCTTGTTAGATTTTTTTGTATTTATAAAAAATTGATTTTATAGATTGAAATGTCGAAGTTTATGAAATCAAACGTCAACTCCAGCACTCCATTCAAGAAAAATGCAACCCCAGAACAAAATGCAAATTTTATTGCATACATCATTTTTCATACATTGCGCATTTGGTCTTAAGTGTCGGCATGATTCGTACATCATATATCTAAGGACTGTATTGTTTAATTCTGTTCTTCTGCCTGTATTGATATTTCGACTATGATGACGCAATCATAATTGTCAAGACTACCTAGCTTATTGTGTTCACTGAAAATAAATAGCATATTTGCGTGCGAAAGACCTAATTTTGGGAATTCTATCACGTGGACATACGTGTGTTATAACTCTACCGATAGCACCCTTATGGAACTTCACTTCCGTGACCGATGACCTGCATAAATACCTTTAGGATCGGGCTTAGCTTGTGCATGGCTCGAGCTGGGCTACCAATTTGGGCAAATTATTTTTTTGAGGGTCTTTTTAGGTCCCCAAGAAATGACCTGGGCCTAGACCTGAACCATGCTTATACGGGCCCAGGCCTAATCAGGAGTTAAAATCAGTTTTAGATTTTAGTTTGTGGTTTTAGATTTCATTTTTTTCAAATTAGATTTGCATTTAAGTTTTTAAAATCAATTTTAGAATTAGATTTCAGTTGTAGATTGCACCTTTGCAAAACTCAATGTAGTCTACACCTTTGCAAAACTCACTCTAGTCTGCACCTTTGCAAAACTCACTCTAGTCTGCACCTTTGCAAAACTCACTCTAGTCTTCACATTTTTTACATGGGAATGTATGACAAACTACCACAATATCAAGTGAGAGCTATCACTTACGGTCTGATCGAAAAATCGGAAATAGAATTTTTAAAACAATTTTTTGTAAAGAGAGGAGTTTGCAGTAATCATCTGGTAAAAATATAATTTTGGTAAAAATACACCGGCCTAGAGTCCTCCATGTAAGAACCGTGAGATTGCAAATTTTTTTAAAAACTGTACATGGTAGATCACGTAACTGACCCTAGAGAAACATCAAGTTTGATTAGAAAAACAACTATATTTTAACATTTCACTCTCGGGAATGAGCAAAAACAGTTCATCTAAAACAAGCCTTGATTTTCCATAAAGGTTGAACAAATTTCAGGAAAAAGAACTGTTTAAGCTTAGTGAATGGTCCCATGTAAACGACGACATAGATAGGAAGAAAGAGCTCGGCGGCCTGAACTGATGAGGAATCGGCGGGCTCAAGCAGGAGCGATCGGCGAGGCGGAGAAGGAAGAAGATGTGGAGGAGGTTAACCCAACCAGAAAATTGCGAGAAATAACTGAAAATAGGAAGCACACATCACCGAGGATGTCGAAGGTGTTTCATACCTGGAGTAGGCGACCAAAATTAGAAGTTGAAGCCTCTCGCGATGTGCAGGACTAGCGCTTGAGTGCTTGGAGTCGGAGAGGAAGATGAGGCCGCCAATCAAAGATGCGATGAGCAGGATGATAAAGCCCTAGGGCACGGGAGGAGGAAACTATAAGATGAGGTAACTACATGAGGAAGAAGAAAGCAGCGAGTGTGGAGAAGAAGCGAAGATTGGGGGAAATTTATGTCGTGGAATCAGGGGGGCGGCGGGATATGCGGCGGACGGCGTGAATAAGAATCGATGGGCAGTTTCAGAGATCCAAAAATCAAATCTAGGAACAGTCAAAACCACCAAACTCAAGAAAATGACACGAAGAGTCCTAGAAATTAACGCCCTAGTAGGAGAACTTTTTTCGAAGAGAAGGCCACCATAGTTGGAAACCCACCTTCAGCCACCCCCATTGCTAATTAAAGAGTTTCAAAAGTAGAGATATTTGGTGTAATCAAACATAGTAGACATTTCAACATTGAGTTTGAGCCTGCGATATTTTTTTTCCCTGGTTCTCGAGGTAAAAATATTATTGCGAGCTCTCTTTTAACAAAGTATGCATCGGGTTGATCCTGAAGCAAAAACTACTCGTTCCACCAATACATGAGAATGCTCTAGTCAAACCACAACAATTTGCTTATTTACTTGGTGCCCACACTGAATTAAAATTCTAGTTCCCCTGCTGATTTTAGATGTAGTATTTGGGTGCCAATACTTCAAAAAAACCTAAAACTCAAGGCATTTTCCTTGTCATCTTTATGTGCACCATAAAATGAAGTTTATGGAAGAGAATACCATAACATAGAAAAATTATATCAAAACCGGAGAATCAATTTCTTATCATCCAAACAAAGACGGGTTAACACGACTAATGAAAAATTATATGGAGCATAGAAAATTATAATGAAAGATGAGTAGATTAAAGATAACATTGCTGGAAGTTGTGCAAAAATATGTATGCAAAGTAGAAATACTACAGCAAGCAACACTCAAAAAGGAAAGTAGTATTTGGATTCATGAGGCAAACAACAAATATGAGAGAGCACTAACAATGATGAGGAAGAAAGGGCCTAAGCATCTATGAAGCACCGGTACGATACGATATGAGTCCGTTCGGGACAAGGCGCAATCAAAAAAAAATAAAAAACAAATCGGAGATAGAGGGAGAGGGAGAGGCGCACCGCTTCGCCGGTTTGAGCTGTCTACTTTCTTCCAGAATAAAGATGTTCAGCGACGTCGGATTCCAGCAACGAAGAAGAGGCAGACGTGAGGCAGCGGGAGAAAGTGGGAGAAGAAGAACCAGAGCAGGATGGCAGCGATGAGGTAGGAATAGAGCCGCTGAATGCGAGAAAACAAAAATAAATAAATAAAAAGGAAATCACAAATGAAAATAAAAAAAGGAAATCATAAAGGAGATCAAAAAGGAAATCAAAATCAAAATCATAGACGAAATTAAAAGCTTACTGGCGGAGTAGCGACGCTGCCGGAGTGAAGAGTCGGCAACCAGGAAGAAGAGAAGCAGCGGCGTGAAGAGCGGCGAGGGTTTTGAAATTCAAAGCTTACTGGCAAAGTAGCGACTCTGCCGAAGTGAAGAGTCGACAACCAGGAAGAAGAGAAGCAGCAGCATGAAGAGCGACGAGGGTTTTTTCGGGAAATGACTGAACGACGACCTGCATAAAACAACGGAGAATAGCGGCGTAAAAGCGGTGAGGGCTTTTACCGATGATACATATAACTCATTTGTATCAATGTTGCGACGAATATCTCAACATGAAGATATTAACAGGTGCAGACTTATTATAAAGGAAAAGCCTGCTTTGGGCCAACAATATACATTACCGACGGCATCACAGGTCGCTGCTATAATTTTTAGTTCTGAAGAGTACCTTGAATCAAATGAGCGACGTATAATTGTTGAGACAATTGAAGGTCAATTGGCTAATATTTAAGAATATGCTGGTTACTACGACCCACGTCAATATCTGTTGCTCCTCCCATATGGTACATATGGTTGGTTAGCTGAATAGAAAGGACTGAATCATCAGCATGTTAGCTGTTGCGACTACTACTATACATACTTCAGGTTTTAGGCAAATACATTTTACTATGTGCAGAATTGTTACTTCCACTGATATGGTATTTGACCTTATAATCATTGTATTGTAGGATCGTCAACCACCTTTATCATTGCAGTTACATGAATGTCGCCCACTGCAACAATATGTTGTTGATAATTATATTAAAATTGAAACTCAAAAACTCTCATGGATAAAAAATAACCAAAAAACAATCCGATCTAAACTTTACAGCGGCCTGCAAGACTGTCTCAATGCTGGAGAAAATAGTGGAGGTTGATATATATTTTAATTTAATATTATACAATTTTAATCCTGACGCTACTTAATATGCTGAAGTCATACAATATGTGCTTCTACTACAGCGAATATTGGTCAGCGCGTCATCTTGCCTTCATCTTTTATTGGAAGTCGTCGCGACATGTACCACCATTATAAAGATGTAATGGTCGTTGTCCAGCATTATGGTAAGCCAGATATATTTCTAACAATGACAAGCAGCGCTTCTTTGCAAGTAATCACAGACACGCTTTATGCAGGACAAACCCCACAAGACCGATCAGATTTAGTCTCTCGAATTTTTCATGCTAAATATGAAAAGTTAAAAAAAGATATTTTTCATAAAAATATTTTGGGCAAAACAATTAGTCATGTTCATGTAATTGAATTCCAAAAAAAAGGTATGTCACATGTTCATATGCTGGTTATTTTTTATGTGTGCGATAAAGTAAATACTTCAGATGACTATGACAAGATTGTTAGAGCATAGGTTCCTCATGTTGAACATGAACCTGAATTATACAACGTTGTTGTGCAGCATATGAATCATGGGTCATGCGCACACAAATTCTCATGCACCATGTATGAAACATGGTATTTGTAAAAAAAAGGTACCCAAAAAACTTTGCTGAGGCTACCTTACAAAGAGCGGACTCCTACCCAATCTATAGACGCCCCAATAATGGACGATCATTTATACTACATCGGGCTGAAGACTTTGTTATTGACAATCGATGGGTTGTTCCCTATAACCCATGACTTCTGTTGAAATATGACTATCATATTTCAGTTGAAATATGCAGTAGTATTAAAATTATAAAATATCTATATAAATACATTCACAAAGGCCCTGATTCTGTTGCATTTCAAGTTCAACCTCTCTCAGATCATAATGAGGTTGCTCAATATGTAAACGGGCGATGGATATTCCCACGAGAAGAATTTTGAAAGATATTTAAGTTTTTTATGTACCAAACATATCCGTCAGTTATCCGTTTACAGATTCATTTACCAAACAAATATCAAGTACAGTTTCGCACCACTGATTTAGTGCGCGATCTTCTTGCAAACGAACGAAATTCTCGGATAACGTTAACTGAATTTTTCCGCGTTTATGACACGCAACAAAAAAGGCACAATTATCTATACAATGAACTTCCAAAACACTACACATGGAATCTGGCATCCAGAACATGGATTAGCCGAAGACGACCGGACTCATATCGTATCGTACCGGTGCTTCATAGATGCTTAAGCCCTTTCTTGTTCACTACGAATTAAAGCCTCCACTTCTCATTTCAGAGGTTTCATCACCCAAAACCGTGAGTGTTTCCCTTGCCCTAGCCCTAATCTGATATCTCTTTTCATTCTTCTTTCATTCAAGAGTCTTTTCATGGATTCCAGGAGGTATTCAAGGAAGGGAAAGGCTCCTATTGCTAATGAGATGAGATTTCTTCTTGCCCTAATTTTGAAAATGTTTTAGAAATTTATGAAACAAAAGAATGATACGACCTTTGAGAATGGACCATTGCTAAATTAAGGAAAGACGAAAATTTCTTTTAATTGTTTTACCTCCATTGTTGTTGAAATGAATGAAGCCTACCCTAGATTTCTAATTCTAATGATGCATAGGAAGATGAAGAATATGAACCCTTTGAACTTCTGATTTCATGCTAAAATGAAGATTGTTATAGTATGGATATTACTATTTAATGAGAAACTCTTAAATTACAATTAGTAAGTTTGTTAATAATATTATCTGATCAAGAATTGCTAGTCTATATGCCTTGTCATGCAATGGTTAGAAAAAATTTTAAAACAACAACACTCAAGCCTTTATCCCACTATAGTGGGGTAAGCTATATGGATCCTTTGTCGCCATTGTGCCCCTATCTTTTGTCATAATCTCACTAATGCCTAAGTACATCATATTTTTTCGTATAGTTTCATTCCAAGTCTTTATCGATCTACCCCTCCCTCGTTTAGCATGCCTAGTGACTAGACACTCACAACGCATAGTAGGTGCCTCTAATGGACTCCTTTTACGTGTCCAAACAATCTTAGTCGAGCTTCTCTCATCTTCTCTACAATTGGTTCTACTCCTATCTTAAACTTGATGCATTCATTCCGAATTTTATCCAGTCTCGTGTGTCCACACATCCACCTAAGCATTCTCATCTCCGCAACTCCCATTTTTTGCTCATGTATTAGAATAAATTTTAAAACAGTTAGAATAATATGATAGTTATAGAAATTTGAAATTTTCATATCAAAATAATTAAGGGAACTTCATAATAATGATCTTATCATCCATGTTATTTCCAATTGGAAGTAAATTATTGTAGTCTTCAAGATTTAGAAGTGAAAGGAGCTACAAACAATAATTTTTTGGTATTTGATTATTTATGTTGTGATTAAAAGAAACATTCCTTAGCTTGCAATCATAAACTTTATTGTCATTTCCAATAAGAAGAGGAATAATTACATGTTTTAGTTAATATTATATTAAGGTACGATCACTCAAAAAATTTCGGAAAGAAATTTCTATGCTATATTTTACATGAATAATTCTAATACAAGATATATGTGCCAATTAGATGGCCAAAGTTTAAGTTCCTTCATGAAATTTATAAAATGCAAATAATCAAATCAACCACTTATGGTTGTTATGACAGTTTCTTAAATATGGAAGTTTAATAAATGTGATATTCCTAAATGTAAATGGCCAAATTAGTAACGCCTATTGCTGATTGAAAGTTTACTAAGTTTTAGAAGCATAACACATTAAATAATTAGGTTAAACACATCAAATAGGAGCCCAACCAGAAAGCTCTATGGCTTTTGGGAAGATCTCTCAAGATTGGAAGCTTAATATACAAGATATGGACAAATATATAAGTTAATGTGGTAATCAGTAAATCCCAATGCTGTTATAGGTCTTTTTCAAGCCAAATGATGGAATAAGAGACCAACCAGCAGTCTCTACTGCTGTTTGGAACATTTTCAAGTACGGGAAGTCTATTAAACTTAATATTTAAGTCAAATACACAAATTTCAAAGATCAACCAGCAATCCCTTTGCTGTTTAAAGTTTTCTCAAGCCATAGAGCTTATTAAACTCAACATTTAAGCTAAATATGAGTCAAAAGAATGACCCACGATGTACTTAAGGGTTGGGTATATGTTAAATATTTTAGAGACTCAAAATGTTTAAATAAACTCAATTTCGTAAGATTAAACAATTTGCTAGTGATTATTCACTTAAATCTGGTTGTACGTGATATAAAAATGTCAATATGCGAAACATAAAAGAAAAGAATAAAGGTGAGCTCGCCAATGAATTCACTTAGGAGTAAACTACAAGTTGTGTGTAACCTCGCATACACCACGCATTATTTTATGTCACAAAGACCAACCAAAAAAAAGAAAAGATTATAGATTATCCAATAGTGGGATAAAGGCTTGAGTGTTGTTGTATAGATTATCCAACCAAGCACACCCAAAAAAATTTCTAGTAACAAATCTCAGAATTCCTAAAGATCCAAAAAGGCAAGAGGCCTTAAAAAGTTGACTATAGCAGTTACATGGCAAGCATACAATAAAAACTCATGCAAGGATTCCTTTTATAAAGCACTAACCTTGCCTTCAAATGCCTCAACAACAGTTTGAGCCTTCACAGATAACGAATCAGGCAGGCTCTTTATCTTAAGTACAAAAGCAATTCATTGGAGTTAGTAACCTTGATTACTAAACATTGAAAACAGCAAGCACAACTCATAAATGCACTAGAGATGGTTTCAAACCAAAGAAGAGCGGTTTGCATGAGTTTGCTGCACAGCATCCAGATTTTCACTAACTTCGATTTCAATTCCATTTCTCAATTTATTATCTATGACCTACACAAAATTATAGGCAATATTTAATATTGGGCACAAATAAGATGTAACACCCCTTCCCAGTATTTCAGAAATCAGCCGTCCGGCCGGGTCAGCGATGTAAAGAAAACTAGGAAACAGTATTAAAACTAGTAGCAGCAGGTAATAAAATTTATACTAAGCAATTTAAGACTTACAGCGGAAGTTTGAATAAAGTAAACTAAGGGTAACCACATACCTGATATCTGGATTCACAGAGCCACTAAACAGGAAGAAAGACTGAATTAACTGAAAATCTGATTTAACCATAAATAGTCTGAAATAAATTAGATAAAACATTAATCTGTTACAAATGTTCTCATCTACAGGTACATGCTGAAATAGAGTAAACTGAAAAGATAAATAGTACAAACTGACGCCACCACATGCTCATCCTAGACGTAACTTCCCACCTGGGTCACCTGAAAAACAGTGCCCACGAAGGGTCAGAGTAAGGAAAAATAACCCCTCCTAGTGACACTAAAAGCCAGTTTAACATATGAATGCATGTATGTCTTTGAAAATAATTTTATGCATTTAAAACTTTTATGCTATGTGTTATGCATGCCTTCGCACTATTCTCTGGTCACACATCTACTCGTACTAAGCACGTGACTTTCATTTTACTAACTCAAGTCCTGGCGTTCACTAACTAGCGTACTGTCTCATGTCAGGTCTATACTTGAGTTTTAGGTGGCTTCTAACCTGCTCATCTACTAGGAAGGCTCTAGGCAGAGTAGCTCCTAACGCGCAACTGAAACTGACGACCCGAGACCATCTTACGAACCCAATTGTTCTAGTGTCACGCGGACACGGTCTCGAATCCACTAGCTGGCTCAAGGGAAGACACTTCCCAAGTCTGTACTACTCATAAGGTTCCATGTGCCTTATGAGAAAGGTAGTGCGCCTCTACCTAGCACGGAAGAAACTCTGTGTGCTGGCTGACCTTTGTGGTCTGACGCTACTCTGCAAGGGATATCTTTTCTGGTGTACTACTAAGCGACCCTTGACTTTCTTGTGGTCGACTTGAAGGGACATTCACGTCCTTGGTTGGACAAAATTTCAAGCTTACGTACACGGTTACCGCCTTCGTACCCTACGTTTCTGTTCATGATCTGACTACTTGGGTCTTAGGGAAATCGTGTCACCCTACACATTTTTCGTAACCGTTTTCCTATCACCAAACCTTTCTATGCATGGACATGCTACTTGAAATAAATCTATTTGTGTATAAAAAATACAATACTATATATATCTAGCTAAAAGGAATTTAAATTTCCTTACAGCGGTGGTGCGGCGCTCGTAGACTCGGCGCGGCGACATCTTCTATTCCGAAGGTAAACCTACTGCTGGGGACCTTCAAAGTGCTGCCCCGAACCTACCAAAATCCTGCAATTCAAGGCAAACCTAAACTCATAATTTTTCCCTAAGGGTTTTCCGGTGGAAAAATTCCAAATCATCTAAGGTTGCAAAAATACGTGTACTAGCTTCGTATATTACCTTTATGCGGAGAGATTGGGGCTCTCAAAGCGTCCCACACAAAACCCGCGGTGGATCACGACCACCAAACCTAGAATAGGGTAAAAGGAACAAAATATTATTTAGTCTAATCCTCTAAAACGAGGGATCTTCAAGAGGGGATCGAGATTAAGGAGGAAACGACTCACCGGAACCGAAACGGAACTCAACTCTTCCGGCTAGGGTTTGATCCAACCCCTCCCACGGCCAAAGAATGAAAAGGAACACTCACCGGCACCTTCAGAGGAGGGAGGAGTGGTCGGATTTGGCTTCCGGAGGAGGATCGGCCGCCGGCTAGGCGCGGGAGTCGTCGGCTCTGGCGGAATTCGTCGGGCGCGCTCCGTGCGGGAGACGGAACAGGAGGAACGGCTTGCGGTTTTGATTTCTCCCGATAGAAGGGGTGTGCGGGTTTAATATTAACGGGATGCGGGCTGCGGTTTCTTTTTAACCGAAAGGAGTGGGGGAAAATTACTGTTGGCACCCCACTTCAACCTAAAATCACCTAAACACGGCTAACGGCACACCCATTCTCAAAATAAACGGTCGCGATTTTATCATAGAACAACGTACCTCGACGCCGCGCTGTCCCGGTCAAAATCCGTCGCGACTCGACCCTATAATAAAATAAATTTCGCGTAAAATTTTCGGATGTTACAAATCTCCCCTCCTAACAAAAAAATTTTCGTCCTCGAAAATTGAAACCATACCTGAATCGAAGAGAAAAGAATAGTCTGCATTGCTCTTTAGCTCATCCTCTCGCTCCCAAGAAAACTCTGGACGGCCACAATTCATCCAAAGGACTTTGACCATGCGAATCTCTCTATTTCTGAGCTTCTGAATCCTTGAGTCCACTATCTTGACTGGTCTAACTCCAATACTAAGATCTGTCTCAATTGGTGCTTCCTCGGTACTGATGATCTGACTGGGATCTCTGACTGCTCTCCTAAGGTAGGAGACGTGGAATACATCATGTACACCACTCATTTCCTCAGGTAAGGCCAACCTATATGCAACCTCACCAACTCTTTCCAGCACCTCAAAAGGACCAACGAATCTGGGACTCAGCTTCTTCATCCGCTTTATTCTAGAGACTCCTCTAACTGGTCTGACCTTCAGATAAACGTAGTCTCCAACACTGAACTCTACTGACCTGTGCTTCTGATCATGATACTTGGCCTGGCGATCCTGAGCTGTCCTCATACGCTCCTGAATAAGCTTGATCCTATCAGTGGTCTTATCAATCCATGACTCTCTGATAGAAGATCTTTCCTCACTCTCTGCCCAACATAACGGCGTCCGACAACGTCTACCATAGAGGGCCTCAAACGGTGCCATTCCAATACTTGCCTGGAAACCGTTGTTGTAGGAGAACTCCACAAGAGTAACATACTTCTCCCACTTTCCTCCAAAATCTAGAATGCACATCCGTAGCAGGTCCTCCAAAGTCCTATTTGTGCGCTCAGTCTGTCCATCTGTCTGAGGATGGAATGCGGTGCTGAAATGTAACCTGGTACCCAACCGCTCCTGTACGTAACGCCACTCCCTGGAGGTAAATCTGCCATCTCGGTCTGAAACTATAGTCTTGGGAACACCGTGAAGTCGAACTATCTCATCTAAATATAACTGGGCTAGCTTCGGACCTTGATCTGTCTTCCTAAGAGGAATGAAATGGGCGACCTTAGAAAGTCGATCTACTACAACCCACAAGGAATCATTCCCACTCTGCGATCTCGGCAAACCATGAATGAAGTCCATAGATATATCCTCAAATGTCCACTCGGGAATGGGAAGTGGCTGCAACTTGCCTCCAGGCCTCTGACACTCGGCCTTAACCAACTTGCATGTCTCACACTTCCCTACATAATCTGCAACATCACTCTTTAAACCTGGCCACCAGACTGTCTTCTTAAGATCTGCATACATCTTCGTGCTACCGGGATGTATAGAATACCTGGAATTGTGTGCCTCGAAAAGAATGTCCTCCCGAAGGTGACTAACATCTGGGATGCACACTCTGCCATCATGCAATAATAACTCATCCTGGATAGAGAACCTCTCTTTCTGACCTGACTGCGCTGAGATCCAAATCTCTGCCATCTTTGGATCCAACGGTATAGCTGTCCTGATCCTATCTCTAATATCGCACGAAATCTCCATCCAACTCAACCAAGCTGAACCAAAACTGCCACGGGGCACAACGACGATGTCCAGTCTCTCCAGCTCTCGTACTAACTCCTCCTGCTGAGTGAGAAGATAGAAACACGAGCCTCTCCTGCTAAGAGCATCAGCTACCACGTTCGCCTTTCCTGGGTGGTACTGAATGTCTACATCGTAGTCTGCTAGAAACTCCAACCATCTGCGTTGTCTCAAATTGAGCTCTCGCTGATCAAAGATATACTTGAGGCTCTTATGATCAGTGAAGATCTCACAACGCACTCCATAAAGGTAGTGTCTCCATATCTTCAGAGCATGAATGACTGCTGCAAGCTCCAAGTCATGTACGGGATAGTTCCTCTCATGAACCTTTAACTGTCTCGAGGCATAAGCTACGACCTTTCCATGCTGCATGAGAACACAACCCAAACCCTGACCTGAAGCATCACTATAGATCTGAAATCCGTCTGGCCCTGAAGGCAAACTCAAGACTGGTGCGGTCATCAATCTGTTCTTCAAGTTCTCAAAGGCCAACTCACACTCAACTGTCCAATCCAAGCCTTTTCCCTTCCTAGTGAGGGAAGTCAGTGGTAAGGCTATCTTCGAGAAATCCCTGATGAATCTCCTGTAGTATCCAGCAAGACCCAAAAAGCTGCGAACCTCTGAAACTGTCGTCGGCCTTGGCCAACTCTTAATGGCCTCTATCTTCTTTGGATCAACGCTAACTCCTTTCTGACTAATGATGTGGCCTAAGAATGCAATCTCTGAAAGCCAAAATTCACACTTAGAAAACTTAGCAAACAACTGGTTCTTCCTGAGTGTGCTCAACACAATCCTGAGGTGTGCTGCATGATCTTCTGCACTCTTAGAGAACACTAAGATATCATCTATGAAGACGATGACAAAACGATCCAAATACTCCCGAAATACCCTGTTCATCAGGTCCATAAATACTGAAGGGGCATTGGTCAGCCCGAACGGCATGACCACGAACTCGAAGTGTCCATATCTGGTACTGAAAGCAGTCTTCTGTATATCCACGTCACGAATCCTCAGCTGATGATAGCCCGACCTCAGATCTAACTTGGAGAAGGTGCTCGCTCCCACCAACTGGTCGAACAAATCATCAATCCTAGGAATCGGGTACTTGTTCTTTACGGTCAGCTTATTCAATTCGCGGTAGTCTATGCACAATCTCAGACTACCATCCTTCTTCTTCACAAAAAAGCACTGGAGCACTCCAAGGCGAAGTACTAGGGCGTATAAAACCCAAATCAAGCAGCTCCTGCAACTGACTCTTCAATTCTGCTAGTTCTCTTGGAGCCATCCGATAGGGAGATTTGGCTACCGGTGTAGCCCCATGCTGCAAGTCTATCGGGAACTCAATCTCTCTGTCTGGAGGGGCACCCGGGAGCTCTTCCGGGAAAGCATCTGGAAACTCCTGCACCACTGGTACCTCCAACAAATCAGCCTTAGACTCCGCGCTCATCAGTACTACGAAGGTTTCACAACCCTGACTAATGCACTTTCTCGCTTGGACTGCAGATATGATCATCTTCACTACTCCCTTCAATCCCTGAAAAGAAAAAGAGGTCTGGTTGGGGCCATCGAACTGAATCTGCTTCGCCCTACAGTCAATCCTGGCGTTGACTGCTGAAAGCCAGTCCATTCCAAAAATCAAGTCAAACCCTGCTATAGGTAGCAGCAAAGCTTCCACGATAATCTCAGTGTCACCAAACTGCACTGGCACCCTGCACTTGTCTCTGGTCTGCAGGAGGGATCCATTCGGCATCATGACTTCCAGCGGTACTGACTCGGGGAAGACTTCTAAATCCAACTTACGCACTAAAGATTCCGCGATAAACGAGTGCGAGGCACCCGTATCAAACAGAATCTTAGAGGGTAAGTTACGAATCATAAGGATGCCTACATGAATGATTTATGAAGGATGAAAAATTTAACGTGTCACTACGGAGGATTTAAAACCAACTTGTTAAGCAAACAACACTTACCTGTCACAACATCCTCCTGATCCTTCGCCTCCTGCTGACCCAGCCCATAAGCTCTGGGCTGCACTAAGTCTCGACCCTGCTGTGGTCTCCCATCAGTAATCATCAACGCTTTGCCCTTATCTACCCTGCTAGGGCCACCAACCTCGAACTTCGACTGCAAGAAGTAAATTTCATTAAAAATCTATCGAAATTACATAAATGTAATCAATACAAAAGGACCTTGATTACCTGATTTGTCCCAGCTTCCTGACAGAAGCGAGCTATGTGTCCAGGCTGTCGGCACTTATAGCATACGCCTGCACTTGCCAAACACTCTCCTGAATGGCGACGCTGACACTTGGGACACGTGGGATAGTCCTTGCTTCGGTCACCAGATTGACCATTCTTCTTAGCATCAGGCTTCGGCTTCTTGTTCCAGTTTTTACCTTGGTCATTCTTGTTCTGCTGCGGCTGATGCGAATCCTGAGATCGCTTCGCACGGAAACTACTTCGCTTCTGAACCTTCTGCTGGTCAGCCTCCAGTCTGCGAGCTGTATCCACTAAGCTCCTGTAATCAGCGTTGACCATAGTCATCAGCGGCTGCCTCAACGAGTCACGCAGACCATCCACAAAGCGACTGCACTTCTCAGTCTGATCTCCCTGCATCACGCCCGCATATCTAGCCAGATGAGTCAGCTCTCGCTCGTACTCAGTAACTGTCCTGTCCCCCTGGAAAAGCCTCAGATACTTCTCTTGGAGACCTCGTCGTGCGGAAGGAGGCACGAACCAACTAGCAAGAGCTCTAGAGAACTCGCCCCAAGTGAACATGTCTGGGGTACGGCCTGGCCAAACAAAAAAATACGATCATACCATATTAAAATTAACACATTACTTCCTAAAATAAAGGAATTGATCATAACGTTTTACCTGCAGGATCATCTGTCCGGTATTTGTCCCACCAGACTTTTGCCTCTCCTCGGAGGAGGAAAGCTGCCAGAGGAACTTTCTTATTCTCCGGGCACTCTAAAACATTCAGCAGGTCTCTGGTGTTAGCTATCCAATCATCTGTATCCATCGGGGTCTCATCCCCACTGTAGTTCGAAGGCTGAAGTTCTTTAAAATTTCTCAAATAGCGCTCCAGGGTCATCTCCATAGGTGCTGCTGCAGGAGCTGGTGCAGGGACTGGTACTTGTACTGGAGCTGGAAACCCTGCAGCCAGTCCTCTCTGAAACTCCATCAAGGCAACAGTAACCGCCCTGGCAATCTGAGACGCTATGTCAGTGCCCTCTGGAGCTGCTGGAACTGGCGGTACCTGTGGCATGACAGCGTCTCCCATGGTTGCATTAGGAGTCGGGTTCTGGCGTGAAGATTCACCTGGTTCACTAACTCGTGGTGCCTGATAGAATATATAAAGGAAATCTGATTATTTATCAAGCATCTAAGAAATCTGATCTAGCAACTTATTTTGTACTCTAGCGAACACTAAGGCTTAATCGCAACTTAAAGTACTTTACTGACAAAAGTTTACTCTTATACGCTCCTATGGCTCTGTGAATTCTTTCTAGGGTCCAGGGATCCTAAACCTGCCTCTGATACCAATTTGTAACACCCCTTCCCAGTATTTCAGAAATCAGCCGTCCGGCCGGGTCAGCGATGTAAAGAAAACTAGGAAACAGTATTAAAACTAGTAGCAGCAGGTAATAAAATTTATACTAAGCAATTTAAGACTTACAGCGGAAGTTTGAATAAAGTAAACTAAGGGTAACCACATACCTGATATCTGGATTCACAGAGCCACTAAACAGGAAGAAAGACTGAATTAACTGAAAATCTGATTTAACCATAAATAGTCTGAAATAAATTAGATAAAACATTAATCTGTTACAAATGTTCTCATCTACAGGTACATGCTGAAATAGAGTAAACTGAAAAGATAAATAGTACAAACTGACGCCACCACATGCTCATCCTAGACGTAACTTCCCACCTGGGTCACCTGAAAAACAGTGCCCACGAAGGGTCAGAGTAAGGAAAAATAACCCCTCCTAGTGACACTAAAAGCCAGTTTAACATATGAATGCATGTATGTCTTTGAAAATAATTTTATGCATTTAAAACTTTTATGCTATGTGTTATGCATGCCTTCGCACTATTCTCTGGTCACACATCTACTCGTACTAAGCACGTGACTTTCATTTTACTAACTCAAGTCCTGGCGTTCACTAACTAGCGTACTGTCTCATGTCAGGTCTATACTTGAGTTTTAGGTGGCTTCTAACCTGCTCATCTACTAGGAAGGCTCTAGGCAGAGTAGCTCCTAACGCGCAACTGAAACTGACGACCCGAGACCATCTTACGAACCCCATTGTTCTAGTGTCACGCGGACACGGTCTCGAATCCACTAGCTGGCTCAAGGGAAGACACTTCCCAAGTCTGTACTACTCATAAGGTTCCATGTGCCTTATGAGAAAGGTAGTGCGCCTCTACCTAGCACGGAAGAAACTCTGTGTGCTGGCTGACCTTTGTGGTCTGACGCTACTCTGCAAGGGATATCTTTTCTGGTGTACTACTAAGCGACCCTTGACTTTCTTGTGGTCGACTTGAAGGGACATTCACGTCCTTGGTTGGACAAAATTTCAAGCTTACGTACACGGTTACCGCCTTCGTACCCTACGTTTCTGTTCATGATCTGACTACTTGGGTCTTAGGGAAATCGTGTCACCCTACACATTTTTCGTAACCGTTTTCCTATCACCAAACCTTTCTATGCATAGACATGCTACTTGAAATAAATCTATTTGTGTATAAAAAATACAATACTATATATATCTAGCTAAAAGGAATTTAAATTTCCTTACAGCGGTGGTGCGGCGCTCGTAGACTCGGCGCGGCGACATCTTCTATTCCGAAGGTAAACCTACTGCTGGGGACCTTCAAAGTGCTGCCCCGAACCTACCAAAATCCTGCAATTCAAGGCAAACCTAAACTCATAATTTTTCCCTAAGGGTTTTCCGGTGGAAAAATTCCAAATCATCTAAGGTTGCAAAAATACGTGTACTAGCTTCGTATATTACCTTTATGCGGAGAGATTGGGGCTCTCAAAGCGTCCCACACAAAACCCGCGGTGGATCACGACCACCAAACCTAGAATAGGGTAAAAGGAACAAAATATTATTTAGTCTAATCCTCTAAAACGAGGGATCTTCAAGAGGGGATCGAGATTAAGGAGGAAACGACTCACCGGAACCGAAACGGAACTCAACTCTTCCGGCTAGGGTTTGATCCAACCCCTCCCACGGCCAAAGAATGAAAAGGAACACTCACCGGCACCTTCAGAGGAGGGAGGAGTGGTCGGATTTGGCTTCCGGAGGAGGATCGGCCGCCGGCTAGGCGCGGGAGTCGTCGGCTCTGGCGGAATTCGTCGGGCGCGCTCCGTGCGGGAGACGGAACAGGAGGAACGGCTTGCGGTTTTGATTTCTCCCGATAGAAGGGGTGTGCGGGTTTAATATTAACGGGATGCGGGCTGCGGTTTCTTTTTAACCGAAAGGAGTGGGGGAAAATTACTGTTGGCACCCCACTTCAACCTAAAATCACCTAAACACGGCTAACGGCACACCCATTCTCAAAATAAACGGTCGCGATTTTATCATAGAACAACGTACCTCGACGCCGCGCTGTCCCGGTCAAAATCCGTCGCGACTCGACCCTATAATAAAATAAATTTCGCGTAAAATTTTCGGATGTTACATAAGAAACAATCCAAATTGGAGAATTCTCAGTTAATACAATTAACAAAATGCATTAATGACTGATGTTATCTGAACACAGCACTAATTTAATTCATCTGAACAATTCGACGAAGCAATTTTATGAAATTCTTAGAAGGATCACTACGCACAAGCAACCTTTAACTATTTGTTACTTCAGCTCTTTTTCTCATTTCGGACTTCTGTCGATTATCAAACTTAAAATTCCAAACCTAAGGTTACGGATGATTTACCAATGTTTGAATAAGTTTGTCCACAATAGGGGCAGCCAGTGCTTTCAACAGATGCCTGTGTAGGATCACCTGTACATGAAATGTGTCTTCCTGTCATTCATGAAACTTCCACAAAATAAGCAAAAATTATCTTTGTAGAACTTACACTGAGAGTAGGATCATCTTCAAATAGATCAAGCGTTCTCTCATAAAGCTGGAAATCCAAGAAAGCCTGATGCAGGAGGTTTGCATGATAGATATAAAATGTTCTTTTATATGAGAGAAAAGTATTCCTGATGAAACTATTTGCGTAAAATTGCTGAAAACATAGTAATCTGTAAAATAAAATGGTGCAGATAATGATTCTAGTGATCTTGCAGTGAAAAGGAAAAAAAACCTCATCAAGTTGTTTCTGAAAATTATCAAGTAATTGTCGGCTTCTCTTAGCATTTTCTTGTAGCAGAATTTTTCTTTTCTTCTCCAGGGACTCCATTAATGTTGGTCTCAAGTGGGAAGACAAAGTACTGAGCATTGCATATGGATCATCAGGACCTACAATTAAAACTTCCATTTCATGCACTGAAGAAGACACCATAAAAAAACACAAGATAATGAAAGGATGATTTATGTGGAAAAATCATTTGCTGATGTACCTCCCAACTCTCCCAGGTCTGGTGCTACAGCTAAAATTTTTTCAGCAATCCATTCTTCAGAAAGGCCAATTAAGCTAGCCTTTTTCATCATAATTGACCCTTTTGATTCTATGGAAATTGAATCCTTACTTCTCCGCTGATTACTTTTGCCTTTGGAAGGCATACTTTCTTGGGTACCAGAATCATTTTCAGATTGCCCTGTTTTTGAAGAACCTGTTTGCTTTCCTCTTTTCTTCTTCGATCCTTTCTCAGGTATATGTTTTGTGCTGCCGCCATCATCAAAACTCTGTTGAATATCAGAATGTTTGCCGGAACTGCTTTCATACTTGATCTCAGTAGTAGAATTCATATCTGGCCTGTAACCATCATTGCTTGTGAAGGTGAGAGTATCCATCTCTTTCTCGATGAGATCCAGTAAATCCTAGCCAGAAAATAACAAGTCAATCTTCTTCCTGTCAGTCCATAAACATAAGGCAATTTAATTCTATAGTCATATAGGATCTGAAACGGCTAATAAAAATATAACCATCTATAGGAAATATCCCCTGATCTTACCAATAAAGAGTTATCTTAGTCAAAGTAGGCAAGCAAGAAATTGCTAACCAAAAAGTATATATACATCAGAAAATGAGACATGTCATCTTAAAGAATACATGGAAGAAGAATCAAGGGCCAATAAATGTTTTAATATTTTGCTCCATTTACAACCTTCGAAAAAGGCAGCCCAGTCAACAAAGCATCCCCGCGCAGTGAGGGTCAAGGGAAGGGTCCCACCACAAGATTGAAATGTAGGCAAACATTACCCTGCATTTTTGCAAGAGGTTGCTTCCAGGACTCAAACCCGTGACCTCAAGGTCGCACGGTAACACCTTAACCAGTGCCCCAAGACTCCCCTTCCATTTACAACCTTCTAACATCTCAACAACAACAACAACACTCGAGTCTTTATCCCACCATAGTGGGGTCGGCTATATGGATCATTTGTCGCTATTGCGCCATATCTTTAGTCATAATCTCACTAATGTTAATAGTCAGGCTAACATAGGCTCACCGGGTGGTGACCATATTCAAGAGAAGTGGTTGATTGTATTAAAAGGTCATTAAGGCTCATTTGTGGAGACAAGGAAGATAATCGAGCGGAAACCCTAAGGTACACTCCCGTGTTCTTTCACTCAACATGGTATCAGATGCGTCGACCTGAAGGCTTGCCGCTGTTCATCGTTGTTTGCTCGATCCCGCTGTTCTTTGTTGTTCGCTTGATCGATCCATTGGAGCCGTCCGTCTCCATCGACCTGAAGCCGTCGATCGATCCCGTTGTTCGCTCGATCCATCTCCATCGACCTGAAACCATTGGGCTCTCGATCAATCTCCGTCTCCTTCTTCCATTTTTTTTCTGCTTTTGTCGGTGCAGGAGCTGTCGGCTCTCCATCATTCTCCTTCTTCCCATGCAACAGCTTCTGTTGTTCTCCTCCTACTCTTCCCGTTGGTTCGGTTGAAGCCGTCTGTGGCTGTAGGAGATTTCGGTGTTGCCTTCTTCCGGTTTCTATTGGCCTGCTGTCGTAAGGTTGTGAAAGTCTTGTTTCTTGTTGCCTTTAGGGGGTCCTGCTACCGGCTGTTGAAGGAGTCTTGTTGCTGAAGCCATCAGTTGTGCTGGTTTTTTGTCTTGATCTCTATCCTTCTTCTTGGTGGTTGTTCCTATGGATGACAAATTGAAGGGTGTTGGTGCCTCTAAAGGGGTGCTTGATCCTCATAAACACTATAGTGGAGGAAGTTCTAACATAGACTTCAATCATGGTGTAACTCAAATATAGCTTAATGGGAGAAATTACCTCCTATGGGCTCAATCTATACGGATATTCATTGGAAGTCATCGAAGACTTGAGTTTCTCATCGGATCCAAGCCGGCTCCAAGCAAGACTGACCCTCTATATGAGGAACGGGAAGGTGAGAACCTTACTGTGATCAATTGGCTAATCAATTCTATGGAACCCAAGATTGCAAGTCACTTTCTATTTTGTCAAACGGCAAAAGAAATGTGGGAACTGATTGAACAAAATTACTCAAAAAAGGACTTGACTAGAATATATCAACTCCAGACTGAGCAAATCCACATGACAGGGATGAGTGATTTCGAGAAATATTATAGCAAACTGACTCATAAGAGGGCCGAAATTGATCAATATTCCACTATTCATACCATTAAAGACTACAAAACTGAACTTATGCAACGGAGGGTATTTGAAATGTTTTTTGACCTTCCTCCTGAACCTGAATTCCAGGAGTTCAGATGTTGGGAAGAAATTTTGCGCCTCATCTAGAGACAGTGGATCACTATATTCAAGGAAAGGCAAACCGTATAAACTCTTTTTGTTCGGATGTTCATGTTGGCTATGAGAAATATGCCCTTATTGCTTAGCAGAAGAAATGGTATCCAAGAAATATTAGACAAGAAGACGAGAAAAATGAAATGTCCTCACTGTGGGAAGAAAGGTCATGGGAAGGAGAAATGACGGGATCTTCATCCTCACTTGGTTCCTTCAGGTTGGATTTGTGGTTTTGATGGGAAATATGTGAGATCTCAAACGGCTATGTATGGCCAACTTGAGAATATTGGGTATCTTCAGGCAGAAAACGAGAGTTTGACTAGAAAACTCAAGGCTCTGAAAGCCAATGTCGCTGGCTCTGAAAATCGATCTCTTACTGGTAACTTGGCGGGTACGGCTGCTCATGTTCACTCTACTTTTGTGTCCTCTAAAGGACTTTCCACCCCTTGTATTATTGACTCGGGGGCTCTTACCACATGACCGGGTCTTCCATGGGAGTTTCTTCTATGTCTCCTGCATTTGGCATTGTGAAACTTGTTGATGGTTCCTAAGTTTTTGTGACTGGTAAAGGGGTTATTCATCTTTCTCCCTCTGTTTCTCTTAAATCTGTGATTATTGTTCCCTAATTTCCCACAAATATGTTATCTGTAAGCAGTTTAACTAAACAACTTAACTGTTCTATCACTTTTTTCTCCTCCCATTGTGTTTTTCAGAATCTGGCGAGTGGGAAGACGATTGGTGGTGAACATGAGTCAGGTGGTGTTTATGTCATGGACAACTGTAAAGCTTTTAGTGTTCTGAAGTCTACAAATCTAGATCAGTTGATGATGTTGCATAAGAGATTTGGGCATGTTAGTTTGAAGATTTTAAAAGCTATCTTTCCGCATTTCATTAATGTTAAAAACACTACTTTTGATTATCAAACATGTGAATTGGCTAAGCACTGTAAAACCAACTATGCTACTAATCTGAGTCGAAGTGTGAAATGTTTTAATTTGATACATTCTGATGTCTGGACATCCCCTATTTTCTCTATGAATGATTTTCAGTATTTTGTTTCCATTATTGATGATCATTCACGCTTCACTTGGGTGTATCTTATGAAAAAGAAAATGAGGTTTCGAAAATATTTCAGTTGTTTCATCACCATGTGCAGACCCAGTTTGGAATTAAAATAAAAATTCTTCTAGTTTTTTCATCTCAAATAAATCACTCTTTGAGTCTTTTACACGGTTTCCAATTTTTTTTCACCAATCATTAACAAATGTGCTCTCACTCTTGTATATAAACTTATAAAATATTTTCACAAAAATTGCACTTCCAAGACAAATTATCTCCCGCCTCACCATGAGTAGCTAGCTTAGGGGCACGCGTGTACGACTAAGCGGGACACGCAAGTCCCGCGTGAGCCAGCATGTCGAACTTCTGACACGTGTTTCGGAGAGTGTCGAAGAGTAGAACGCGAGTCGGAGTGTCCGACACCAACACGCTGAGCATTTTGAAGTGTCGGTGCTTCATAGGATTTAGATACATCTGATAAAGTAACAGTGAAAGTGGTCCTCAAAGGGGGAATGAAAGAAAGGGAAGAGTGCACTCCAATCATATGTTTTGATGATCCCGTGTTTATGCCCCAAATGAGAAGAGCAACGGAAATGAAAGTAGATGAAGTATATGTTTGAGTACAAGATGCAATAGCAGAGCATGTAGGCATAGTTTAAGAATCCCTCTGGGATTGCATGGATTTCAAATACTCTTCCCCGGTCGTGCACAAAAAGCCTGACCGGGTCAGGCTTGGACCGGGCCGGTCGGGCATGGTCTCCCTCTCAAAGAGGGGACCCGATAAGGCCCTCCAGGCCGGCCGGCCCGGCCCGGGCCAGCCTGATTTCCAGACAGGATTAAAATCCCACCTAATTGGCAGGATTTCCCGCCAAATCCCACCAATTAGGCGGGATTTTAATCGCGCCTAAATAGGCGGGATTAAAACCTGCCTAATTGGCGGGATTAAAATCCTGCCTAATTGGCGGGATTAAAATCCTGCCTAATTGGCGGGATTAAAATCCTGCCTAATTGGCGGGATTAAAATCCTGCCTAATTGGCGGGATTAAAATCCTGCCTAATTGGCGGGATTTTTCGCCAACCCGGGTGTCAGGCCCAGGCTAGCCCAACGCCCGGGCTTTACCCGGCCCGGGCCGGGCATCGGGTCGGGCAACCGGCTAAAATGGGGGCCAGGTAAGTCCCTGAAGCCCGGCCTTGGCCCGGGTCGGGCCTAGCCGGGCTTTTTCCAGGTCGGGCCGGGGCTTTTTGTACACGACTACACTTCCCTAGAAATCACGAATATTCAAATAACAAAAAATTAAAAAATGAACAATTAACAAATATTCAAATATACCATGTCATGTTTAAATATTACTCATCAAGTATTTGAAATTCATGTAATCCCTGGTCGCAGGTGGCACAACTTGGCAGCAGGTCAGGAATGGCAATCCTGGCAAGGGAGGAACCCGCACAACGTGCGGGTTCTTGACCTACTACAATGTTATGTCGCCTGCGAGTAAGGAGGAACCCGCGCGAAAGCCTTCCAGCGCCAACTCCATCACTGTCGTTCCCGCTAGGCCTTGTCGTCGCCTCCTGCGCCGCCTGGGAACGCCTACTGTTGGGTCTTCGTCGACATCGGAACCTCCTTCCGACAGCCCGGACTACTGCCGAAGTCGTTGACCCCGAGGCCTACTCTGGTTGTGAACCAAGTGGTCGAACCCTTAGCTATGGGTATCCTCTTCCTGTGCGCGATGGATTTCGAGCGGATTGTCGCCCTGCCCTGCTTTGGTATACATGTTTGCTCTCCTTGCATTAGTATAAGTTTTTGCATTCCACTTAATTAATTCTCGGTTTGCCTTTGCATTCGCACTGCTTTTAAATATCGTTATTCATAAATTGTTGTTTGCAAATTTTATTTGTGGCCGTGTGGATTTTGTGGAGGATTCGATTCATGAAACATGTGAGAGTTCCACTCGAGCAACACTAACAGACTTCTTAAAATTCAAAACGACGAGTTTAATTTGCGCGCATAAATTCAATTTAGTCGCTCGGCCCTCTATTATTTAAAAATTACTTTTGATCGCCAATAAAATAACGAGATTTCAAAACCTTAATAGCGGTCTACATCAGTTTAGTATCAGAGCACTATGATTCGCTCCTATCTCGAATCGTGCGATCCGAATTTCCAAAAAAATGGAGGATCTTAACAAGCGCATTAAAACCTTACTGAAAAATGTTGAGTACGTCACTGCAGACCTCCAGCAGAATCTGAGTGGGTTGTGCACCTCTGTTCACAACCTTGAAGTGACAATGTGCATGCATTATGCTTATCATGCATACCTTTCATCTTCATATCATATAGTGGAACATGAGGTTAGGACTTTCGGTTAGTCCTCTTCCACGCCTCAACAGTTTCCTAACGAGCACCTTGGCCCCACCCACCCCCACTGTGACACTCCCTTCAGTCGAGAAGGTTCTTTATGAGCCCCAGCTCCAGGAAGAAGAGCTTCTTCCTATTTTTATCACCCCGACTGAAGTCATGCCTCCACTTGTCTCCATTGTAGGCTTGTAGCACTCCGATCAGTCGAGGAGTTTCTTCATAACCCCCAGCTCAAGGAAGATGAGTTTTTTCCTCCCCATCCCTTCATCCCGACTGACATGGTGTGTCCACTTGCTCAAATTGAACCACATCCTTTAGTAGCTGAGCTTATTCCTGAGGCCCCGCTTCCAGAAGAACTTACTAGTAATGTGTCACTCACCTTGGATGGCACATCGTCGCTCTCTCTTCTCCTAGAGGAGGAGTTGGCTAGTGATAAGGCCCTCATCTTAGGCGACATAAAATCGCTTCTAGAAGAACTTACTGGTTTTCGTAGCTCACTGTCGCCTCAATCCCGTGAGGCCGCAGACATTGAGCTAGGTGACCACTCGCTAGTGTCATTAGAGTCACCACCCTATATTGATTTTATTTTAGTGAGCACGTGTTTTATTCACATCACTTCCCTTTGGTTGTAGGCGAGCATGTCGCATCACCACATCATTATCGGTTGATTTCTGACACTTTTAGGTTTAGTCATATTATGGGAGTCAAAGCGATCCTTAGATTTTTTACTCCTCATAAGGGCACCCGTTTCAAGGGCTTCTTATGGAAGATTTTATATGATAGAATTGGGATCTTCTTAAAATTTTGTGACACGAGTAGGACTCTAACGGGTGAAATTATGACGATAGTCGATCCTGGTCTAGCCGACATACGTAAGTGTCTATCGAGCGAGCGTATGTTGTGTTATAAATTACTAATTCCACAAGTTGATCTAACTTGTTTCGTGCTTTTCCTCCTGCCTCCTGTTTTCCCCACACGATGCCTCTGTCATCTTTTGAAAACTCTAAAAATTACTACTCGTTTGAATGTTTAGCATGAAATGTTGACTAATGGATTGCGAGTTTATTTGGAGCCTTATAACCTCATAGTTGATTTCATCAACCGAGGTTATAATTTTTCAAAGGAGATTAGTTTTCTGTATCTTTCAGGGATGAAAGGTTACCTCCGGATTTTGGGCGCAGCGACGACATCCGTAGGGCAGTTATATAGCATTTCTCTGATCGACAGATAGACTTTCTACTCGCGGGTCAGAGCAAGTCTCGTCGGGGTCGAGCTCTTTCAACCCTAGGAGAATTGATGCAACATGTGCCACATCCTTTTTATTACTATTCCACCTAACTTTTATTTTTGTAGTACATGCTTTCGCTCCCTTTTTGGATCGTTATGTGTTGTGTTGAGTTGTATCGCGCATGCTATGAGCGCTTTGGAGTTATTTTGTATCGTACATGTTGTTCGCACAATTTTTGTTTGACTTGTTGGCGTGACCGACCAACAAGACCTTAAATGCATAGGTCTGTTAATTAGGAGATAGGTTAATTAGGGAAAGCCTTGGGTAATGAACTATTTTAAATATATTTTTTCCCTATGTCTATAGTTGGCCCTGCCTTTGGAATTCCCCTCCAAGTTCTCTTCAATTTTCCAACACCCAAAATTTGCCATTATTTAAAAGAAAGTCAATATCTGCCAATAGCAATATCAAACCCTAAACTTCTAGTATAAAAGTATCTATTGTCTCCAATGTATAAGATGCCTGGAAAAAGAATCAAACAAGACCCCGCTATCTTCGTTCGATTCCGTCCAGGGCACCCCCCCCCCCCTCATCCTGATTTTCCTTTGAAGAACTCTGAACTTTGCGGGAGAGTCTCCCCTGGACAGAACAACGGCCGACGATTCTCAGCACCGACAGAATTTGAGTTCCTGTTTCCACAGGTTTTTTCGCCCGACTCCTGTCGCAGGAGGTTCCTCTGTCATCGACGATGCATTCCCCTCCCTTGCCAGTCAGCGTCGTCGACACTGGAGTCCCTCCAAGGCTCCGGCACTCTATTGTTCTGTCGTCTATAGCCTAGGGATACACTCTCACCGCCCATCTTTCCATCCAGACTGCCACAATCACATTTCCCGGGCCGCCCCTAGCTCGACCGACTTTGAAAGTATTTCCTGACGGACTGACCACCTCTGTCGATCCTTCCCCAGCAGCAACCGATAGTGCCGACCTCTCACCCGACCTCCAACCTTCCAGTTACCACCAGGCTGTTCAGATTTCAACTAGATGCTTCCTTGGACCTTCTCAGTCTCCTGGTAGAGGGTAGTGTCACTGCGCCGACCCTATAATATACCTCTTGATTTCCTCGCTCGCGAACATTAGTATTTTGTTATGCTCACATTTTTAAATGAATGGTTAATTATTAGAGCTTACCAAATTAATTTTATCTCATAATTATCGTTAATTTCTTATGTGCTACTATCAACCACCTAATTTCTCCGTCTGTAGAATTGTGATTCGCAATGTTGTTACGTTTGTGCGGTAGTCTTACGTCTGTTTGCAACGTCTAGGTCGTTTTATTTGTTAAATTAGTCCATGGAGTCCCTTCGCGCCAAAACTAATTAAAGAGATCGCAAATTATATTTTTTAAAACTACAGTCCTAGTTTGGTTTACATCATCAATGCCCAACGAAAAATTTGTTAGTTAAAGAAGACAAACTCAGTGTTGGTGTTGAGGAGATCACTGATGAGAACGTTATTGGCACCGTCGAGGACGGTTAGGAGAGCGATATTGAGCGCTCCCTAGAGTTAGGTGTTATACAACGTCTCTTCTACACCCCGCATATTGATGAGGATTGGCGTCGTACAATGATCTTTTATACTTACTTTCTCAATGCAGGCGATCCCTGCAAGCTAGCCATTGATGGCGGGAGTTGTGTGAACATTGTCGCTCAGCAAGCATTAGAGTTGATGCAGGTGACCTTTGAGCCTCATCCACATTCTTATCGAGTCATTTGGATTGATAAGACGGCTATACAGGTTACCCAGTGATGCCTAGTTCCGATCACTCTCGTTTCATATCTCACACTCATCTTGACATTACATATGCTATAAAATCTTGAGTAGATATATGCAAGCTCCCAAGATCCGACATCAGGATGTTGTCTATCGTGTACTACGGTACTTAAAAAAGGCTCCTGATCGTGGACTTATGTTTTCCAAGAACAACCACTTAAAGATTGAAGCCTTTGTTGATGCTAATTGGGCAGGAAGCCATGATGATAGGAAATCCACAACGGGGTACTGTACCTTTGTTGGTGGAAATTTGGTGATATGGCGTAGCAAGAAGCAAAATGTTGTGGTCAGACCTAGTGCTGAAGTTGAGTGTCGGTCAATGTCTCAAGGTCACTGTGAAGGTTTATGGCTACATACTATGTTACAAGATCTGGAACTCCAGGAGAATGTTCCCCTTTCTCTATACTATAACAACAAAGCAGCTATCAGTATTGCTCGCAATCCTGTCCAACATGAAAGAACTAAGCATGTTGAGATCGAACGTCACTTTATAAAAAACCACTTGAATAAAGGAAACTTGGTCACACCTTTTGTTCACTCTAAAGATCAGTTGGCCGATGTCTTCACAAAAAGCTTGGGTTGCGATATCTTTACTAATGATATCCATAAACTCGGAATGACCGATATCTACCGTCTGACTTGAGAGGGAGAGTTATAATTAATATATTTTGTCAAGTCGTTATGTGTGTTTTCCCTCTCAAGGGTTATTTTGGTCTTTTGTTGTTCCCCTTACTCAATATATATGTATGAGTAAAGGGCTCCTCATTTTAATTAATCAATACAATTTTCTACCGTTTTGCTCTCAACTAATATCCCAATTGTTCGGAACTTGAATACTCTTATGAGGATGATATACGCAAATATGCTTACAAAAAAGATCAATTAAACTATTCAAAGCTCAAACCTTCTACACCAAATGTTTTTATAAACAACTAGAGAAGCATTTGAGGGCATGAGAAAGTAACACATGATAAGATCCATACATATTATTAGCAAGCTTTAGCATCTCACCTTGATACATTTGCTGCTAAATATACAGAATTCTCCCAAAATTATTGCCTCCGACGACTGCAAAACATTGATGGGTATAATCAATAAAAATTAAATGAGCAACACATCAGAATAGTATCTCGAAACCAACCTTAACAGCCCTCTGAACAGATGGACAAAGTGATAATATCTTTGACGCATCCTGGCCTCCAACATATACAGGCAGAAGAGATAGAGCATTCATCCTGTAAAAAATGAGCTTTTATGCACTATAACTTGCAAGTACAAAAAAAACTTAAAACAGTGAGACTCATTGAATGATCATTTTGACATTTATGATAAGAAAATTTTCAAATTTTATTTATTAAAAAGACCAAATATGAGAGATTTTAAAGAAGGTAACTGTGAGGGCCTAACCCAAAGACATTCATGCACTTCAAACAAAAAATTGGTGACTTTTTAATGCGAGAAATTAGCAAATGTTACATGCATGCTATCACGCAAGAGAAATACCTGGATGACACATTTTTGGATGTGTCAATATGATGCGAAGGCAAAGCAGAGGACGTGTGGAGCATTGGAAAGAAAAATTCAAGGGAAAATAAGATAGTGGAGCGTGATTCGAAGGATGAGGGAGCTTCGAAATTTTTCACAGACATGGGAAGGAGGTTTGGACAGCTAATTGACATGGTAATAGAGGTGTTTTGCTGGCCCTAGGCTTCTAAGTCAATTTTGAAGATTCCAGGGTTCATAACATGAATAATTTAAATTGTTTTTAGATTTAAAGCCCTAGAAGTTGTTCTTGAAATCAATTATTGTCAAAAGACGAGCTCTCTAGAGGCAGAAATCTACAGATCTACCCACGAGGGCCTGTGTGTGACACCACTAAAGTAGGATGTGTTCATATTATACTATAATTACTATAATATTTATAATGGTGTGCTGATAGCAAGGACTTGAAATAGGTTGAACCGGTTAAAAAGGAGCTTGAACCGGCTAATCCCCGTCAAACTACTTCCATGTCGTGCGTATGTTAAGCGGCGCTCGATAAATAATAAGAAGGAAGAGCCGCTTATCCTCCTATTCCTCTCCCGATTCCCGCAAGAAGCCGCTGCAGGCGACGGAAGAACCGCACGGCGTCGTGCTTCACCGAGAGCTCGATTCTCCTCTGTTTCTTCCTATTTCTCCTCCATTTGAAAGGTAATCTCTTCCTCTCCAGTCCTCTTGTTCCCTTGTCCAAGATTTCTCACAGATTGAAAAGGGTAGAAACCCTAGGATTTAGGGTTTTTCAATTTTCTTTAACCCTTTACATGTAGAAAGTTTCTGTAATGGATTATAAACCTAAATCCGTGATATCCAAAGCATTTTGATGAAACCCCGGTTAGGTTAAGCAGATTTTGATATTGTAGGGTTCAAAAGGAGAAACCCTAAAACTCCAAATAATTATTGGAGGCTAAGGCTTGCTGCCCCTTTCACTAAATCAGTGAAATACGTATTTAGGGCAGCAACCAAATTAGGTTTTGGAAGTAGGGCAATAAAAATTGGCTAGGGCATGATGTTCCCTCGCAAATTGGACCAAAAGCCCCTTGGTTGCATGATAGGACAGCCAACCATTACACCCTAAATGACCCTTTGACCTAATTAGGCCAAGTGGAGCCATCAAGAACGTCTTGTAGTGTTTGAACTTAATTAAAACACTAGCTTTAAATATTTCCACTTTAGGACATGGCGTCACGAGGTGGTGGAAGACAAGGAGACGATAGTGGTCGAAGGGATAAAGGGAAAGGAGTTGCCAGTGTGAGTTCTCACCCTTCTATAATTGATTAATTGCTTAATTGTTTAATTATGTTTTATGTTTATGCTTTATGTTACAAGAAATAGCAATTGAAGTAAATGTACAATAAAGTAAATGATTATGTTTAAGGAAAGAAAAAAAATATACATGAAGTAAAGGAATAAAGAAATGAAATGGGATAAGTTAAGGGTTAACCCAACAGTGGAGGTGGGGTGAATGTCCTCCCAATGATAATGTAATAAAAGTTAACGTGCGAATATGAAAAGGCACGTTAAGAAATGTGTGTGAATATGAAAAGGCACGCAAGCGCGCTATAAAAATGATACGAAATGTTAATATTCCCTTAACACTGCCCGATAATAACAGGAAAAGTATAAGAGATAATGATGAGAAAATCAAACTCCACATGAAAAGATATGCAAAGTAAAAATGATGAGTAAAAGATGAATAAAAGAAGAAAAAGGTCAATAATAAGAAGATGATGAAATGAATAATATGATAAAACGAGAGAGAACGTAATCAAGAGAATAAACTAGAAAATCTGTAAAATGTGAATAAGACATCTTAATAAAAGAGAACAATGAGAATTCATTTAGTCTTCGACTAATAGAAAATGTAATTAAAACAGGTCAAGGCGGAGGCTACTCCCGCTAGCTCTACCAGGCCCCCTTCATGCAAGGAAAAGATGTACAAGATCTGGGTTGACGTCATCACAGCCGTCTTTGGTGTCATGGATGCCCACAAGGCAGCTTGTCGCGACCCCTACTGCGCCCATGACGAATTCCAGTTTTATTTTCAGTAGTCTACTCATGGTTATATAATATGTTACAGTATAGTTTTTGTTCTGAGTTACGAGTATAGTTTGTTATGATCTTGTTGTATACTTTTAACAGTAACTCAGATTTTGTGATGACTCCTTTTTGTGTATATATATCGAGTCATCTGACAGCTATGTACTATACTGTATTTGTTGTACAATAAATAGAGAAAGAATGTGTTTTACTTCTCTGCAGTATTGAGATATTCTGTCATTATATCTGTTTATGCCTAATTGTTGAATGTTCATATACCTGCTGCTCTCTGGTGTTCAATATAAAGGAGCTAAATGAAAATTGCGACGGTAACCCAGTAAGTGGGGTCGTTACAATTAAATGGTATCAGAGGGAGGTTTTCAGCGAAATAGGATACATAGGAATGCGAAAATGTAAGTAAAACATCTAAATTGTCATCTTCCTGTTTTCAGGAACCTTTCCGCACCTACTTGAGTAGACGACAAAGAGAAGAGCTTGAAGGGGACAATAGTTGCATGGCTGAGGATAGACATAGAGAAAGATCAAATCACCCTCTGTCGGAAATCATGCAAGCATTGGCAGAAGCCATTCGAATGGGTAATAGTGTTACCGTATCACAACCACCATCATCAAGTGAGTCATACGTGAAACAATTTCTCGAAATGAGACCACCCTTATTTCGAGGTGGGTTATCTCTGATGGAAACTGAAAGTTGAATAAAGAGAATAGAACTAACTTTCAATGCTTTGAAGTGCCCCGACAATCAAAAAATCGATTTAGTCGTCTTCCTGCTGGAAGGAGAGGCTGATCGGTGGTGGGACAGTATGAGGCAAGGAAAATTTGCTGGGTGTAAAAATTCGGAGATTCCCTGGGCCGAATTTCTACAAGAATTTGTTAACTGGTTTGTCCCTCCGTCTGAGAAACAAATGCTGCAGGAGAAATTCCTCCGATTAATGCAAGGAAGTCGCACAGTCCTTCAATATGAAGCTGAATTCACACAATTAGCTTATTATGCAGGAGACATGGTCGCTAAGGAAAGCGATCGTTGTTTTCGATTTCAATTGGGCCTACGAGAAGACGTGCGGGTACATCTAATCTCGCAGAGGATTAAGAATTACAATGAACTGGTGGAGACTGCTAAGTTGATTGAGATGGATGTAGAGAGTTCGCAAAAGCGAATGGAGTTTCAGAAGAAGAGGCTTCCAGAGGGACCGAGTATGGATTTCTCGCGAAAGAGTGGAAGTTCTAACTGGAAGAGGAAGAAAGGAGGTCCTCCAGCTCAAACTCGAAGTGAAAGCGCAGCTAGTAGCAACACGATGAAGCTCTTATGTCCGAAGTGCGGTAAGAACCATTTTGGAGAATGTTTGAAAGGTACCGGCGTTTGTTTCAAATGTCAGAAACCTGGACATCGCCGCCAAGAGTGTCCGTTATGGAAGACGGTATCTGAAAGAGGTGGTCCTAGTCAGGCACCAACATTCCATTATCTTGATACCAACTCAGTTGGTAGAGTTGATAAAGGTAAAGGGATTGAAACATCAGGATCTGTGGTAGAAACTAGAGAAGACAGACAGGTGCAGCCTAGAGTCTTCAATATGAACCAACAAGGGGCTAAAGCCGATGATACTGTGATCACAGGTATGATTTATGTACACAATCACCTTCTAAAGGTATTATTCGATACAGGAGCTAGTTAATCATTCATATCTACCAGAGCAATTAAACAATTAAGGTTGGAACCTTATATATCGCTCGAAGAATTGAGAGTTAAAATGCCCAATAATACTGAAATGACTACAAAGTTTTGATGTACAGTGTGGCTAATAATTGATACCAACCTAGTATAAGCAGATGTTGCAGTTCTACTCCTATCCGAATTTGATATCATTTTAGGGATGGATTGGTTAGTCAAAAGTGAAGTCATCATCAACAGTAAAAAGAAAGAAATTACACTTAAGCTGAATGATACGCAGTGTATGTTTAAGGGATTGAATGAAGTTTCTAAAGTTATTATATCTTCATTAAAAGCACTGAAAAAACTAAAGAAAGGTCGTGAAGCAACTTTGGTAATGATTAAGGGAACCAATGTAGTGATATGTGAGCCGACTGCAGTTCCCGTAGTGCGTGATTTTCTCGAAGTATTTCCTGAAGAATTACCAGAACTACCCCCATCAAGGGACGTGGAATTCACTATTGATTTAGTGGAAGGAGCTAAACTAGTAGCAAAGGCACCATATCGTATGGCTCCTACAGAATTGGCAGAGCTAAAGAGCCAATTACAGGAATTACTTGATAAAGATTTTATCTGACCAAGCACCTCACCATGGGGAGCTCCAGTGATATTCGTTAAAAAGAAGGATGGTTCGTTTCGATTGTGTGTCGACTATCGAGAACTGAATAAGTTAACAATTCGAAACCAGTACCCTCTACCTCGCATTGACGATTTATTTGATCAATTCAATAATGCAAAAGTATTCTCCAAGATTGACCTAAGATCAGGATATCATCAGATGCGAATAAAGGAAGACGATATTTACAAGATTGCCTTTAGCACGAGATACGGACACTTTGAGTTCGTAGTCATGCCGTTTAGATTAACAAATGCGTCGGCTGTTTTCATGCACTTAATGAACCGGGTATTCAAGGAATTCCTGGACAGGTTTGTTATTGTATTTATTGATGACACTCTAATCTATTCGACGAATAAAGATGAACATGCAGAACACTTAAAGACTGTATTACAGACATTGAAAAGTCACGCCTTATATGCCAAATTTTCTAAACGTGGTTTCTGGTTAAATGAAGTTTCTTTCTTGGGTCATGTGATTACCGAACATGGATTATTTGTAGATCAAGAAAAAGTAGAGGCAATTATAAATTGGCCAAGACCGACTACAGTCACAGAAATTCGGAGCTTTCTCGGATTAGCAAGTTATTACAGAAAATTTATAAACGGTTTTTCAGCGATTGCACTGCCGCTTACGAAACTAACCCGAAAGAATGTTCTATTTCTCTGGACTGAAGAGTGTCAGGAGGCATTTGATGAATTAAAAGCAAGATTAACTATTGCACCAATATTGGTCATGCCATGTGGCATAGAGGGTTTTCAAATTTACAGCGATGCATCCCTGAAAGGCCTTGGTTGTGTTTTGATGCAGAACGGTAAAGTCATAGCTTATGCCTCGAGACAACTGAAGGATTCTGAGCGTAATTATCCAACTCATGATTTAGAATTGGCAGCTGTCGTATTTGCCCTAAAAATCTGGCGACATTACTTATACGGTGCTCAATGTGAGATCTTTACAGATCATAAAAGTTTAAAGTATATTTTCTCTCAGAAAGAAATAAATATGCAACAAGACGATGGTTAGAACTTTCAAAGACTATGATGTCGATATCAAATACCATCCTGGTAAAGCGAATATAGTAGCTGATGCGCTCAGTAGGAAACACTTGGCACCTATGATTGTTACACTTACCAAGCAGAAGGAGTTGTTGCGAGAGATACAAAACTTTGAATTACTTGCATTATAACTACCTCTCAGACCCAAGATTTACTCTTCCAACTCGTGGCAGAAAATTCCATTAAAGATAGGGTAAGGAAGGCGATGAACCAAGATCCTATTTTTGTGAAAATCCTGGAAAAAGTAAAAAGTGGACAATCAACTGCTTTTACGGAGCATGATGGATTATTGTTTCTGAATGAAAGGTTGTGTATTCCTCATGTTGATACACTTCATCAGAAATCGTTTACGAAGTACATAATACAATGTATTCAATTCATCTCGGAAAAACGAAAATGTATCAAGATCTCAAGCAGGACTTCTGGTGGCCAGGAATAAAGACTGATGTAATTCAATATATTGTCAAATGTCACACGTGCCAACTTGTGAAGGAAGAACATCAAAAACCTAGGGGATACTTACAGTCACTGTCGATCCCGGAGTGGAAATGGGATGACATAACCATGGATTTTGTCATGAGATTGTCAAGGAGTAAAGCTGGGAACAACGGTATATGGGTAATTATTGATCGATTAACGAAAGTTGTGTATTTCATTCCTATGAAAAATGATAGTCCAGTAAAAAAGTTAGTCGATCAGTATATCGATGTTATTATAAAATATCATGAGATTCCCCGATCCATCCTATCTGATAGAGATGGACGATTTACATCAGATACTTGGAAGCTCGTGCAGAAAAAGCTGGGAACAAAACTACTATACAGTAACGCGTTCCACCCACAAACGGATGGTCAGTCTGAGCGAACTATTCAAATGTTGGAAGATCTATTAAGAATGGTCGTACTCGATCTTAAGGGTTCTTGGGAAAAATACTTATTACTGGTGGAATTTTCGTACAATAATAGCTACCAGTCAAGTATTCAAATGGCACCGTTCGAGGCATTGTATGGGCGAAGGTGTCGTACCCCACTAAGCTGGGTAGAAGATGACGAACAGAAGTTATTCCCGAAGAATCAAGTGGATAAAATGAATGATAAGCTTACACTTGTTCGAGAACGGTTGAAAATAGCTCAGGACAGACAACAAAAATATTACAATGTCAGGCATCGAAGAGTAGAGTTTAATGTAGGCGATATGGTATGTCTGAAAATAAAGACCTTCATGGGAGCTTCACGAATTCGTAGACTTGGAAAGCTTAATCCAAGATACGTGGGGTCATTTGTCATCTCTGAAAGGATTGGACCAGTGGCTTATCGCCTAGTATTATCTGATGTTCTTCAACATCTTCATGATGTATTCCATGTTTCTTCATTAAGAAAATACATAGCAGATCCGGAGAAAATAGTTCCTTCTAAACAGATTCAGATAGAGTCGGATCTATCAAGCCCAACTGAACCACATAAGATTGTCGATTGGCAAAACAAATAACTTCGAAACCGAGAGGTTCGATTTGTTAAGGTCTGGTGGAAAGGGCATAGTATTCATGAAGCAACGTGGGAAAAGAAAGCAGAAATAAGAAATCTATTCCCTCAATTATTTGATGTACCTTCAGATTGAGGATTTTCACGGACGAAAATTCAATAAGGAGGGGAGAATTGTGACACTACTAAAGTAGGATGTGTTCATATTATACTATAATTACTATAATATTTATAATGGTGTGCTGATAGCAAGGACTTGAAATAGGTTGAACCGGTTAAAAAGGAGCTTGAACCGACTAATCCCCGTCAAACTACTTCCGTGTCGTGCGTATGTTAAGCGGCGCCCGATAAATAATAATGTAGAAGGAAATAATTGGTGCAATTATATTCATCCTCAAAGGGGCTATATAAAGGAAATACATCAAGACACCCAACACCGATAGGCGGTGTGGGACTAATACTCAACAATAGAATAATAATAACTCTAACACTCCCCCTCAAGCTGAAGGGGGACCCTACAGATTGAACACAACATAAAATGGAAGGTAAAAGAAGGTTGGCAACGTGGGATAAAACAACAGCCACCGAGGCCCAACCGCGTGTCACCGGGGATACTTCAACCAGGCAAAGGCCACACGACGTTGGTCCACAAACCGACCATGACAACGTTGGATACACTCGGAGCAGAAACATGGTCAACCATGAAAGACCAAACCAACCCTACCAAATCCAGAGAAAACAACGAGGAGACACAAACAACATACGAGATCGACCTGGGGGTCATGTGTGATTAAGGCAGGAGTCGGGAAAGAGGCATCTGAGTCGCCGTTATCACAAACACTCCCCCTCACGTGGAATACGTGCATGAAGGCATAAACAATGCCTGGAGGCCGTGACGAACACTCCCCCTCACGTAGACCACGTGCACGTGTGGGACCCTCGTCGGGTACATGAACCCAGATCACGTGGAGAAAGGCCGAAATCGTAACGAAACGCAAAGCGACACAATAACCACAAACAACAATAACAACTGAACAAAAAAACATTAAAACTGAAACCCTAAAATAGAGAGCGGCCGAGCAGCAGCGGCACGCAAAGGAAGCAGCTCCTGGCAGTCAGAGAAGAAGCAGTTGCAGCATCAGCAGGCCGGAGAAGCAGCGGCAGAGCAGCATCCATGCCGGAGAAGAAGAAATATGCAGCAGAGAAGCAGTGGCACGGAGAGGAAGCAGCTCCTGGCAGCCGGAGAAGAAGCATATGCAGCATCAGCAGACCGGAGAAGCAGCGGCAGAGCAGCATCCATGCCGGAGAAGAAGAGAGTTGTAGCGGGTGCAGACAGAAGCCGAAGGCGTCGAGAGAGAAGCAGTCGTAGAGACGAAGAAGCCGTCGGGAGAAGACGGCGACGAAAGCACAGCCGTCGGAAGTAGATGGCGAAGCCGTCGGGAGAAGAAGACGAAGTCGTCGGAGTCGTCGATGTCGCAGAGGAGAGCCGACGGGAGAAAGCATTCAGGCCGGGTGAGCGCTCGTTGAGCCCTAGCACCCGTCGATGTCGCAGAGAAGAAGAGAGGCCCGCTCCCGTCTTGGAATCAAGGGTCGATCATGTAGACGGGAGCAGGGGGTGAGAAGCACCCGTCAAGCCCTAGCCAATGTTGTCAGGATCGCGATCCGGATCGTAGGATCGGACGATCCTACGAGGATCGGACGATCCTACGATCCAGATCCTACATTTCGATCCGGATCTTAACCCGGATCGAAATCAGTATAAGATCAAGCGGGATCGCGATCCGGATTGTGGAATCGGTAGGATCGCGATCCGCAAGCCCGATTCCACGATCCGGGCGGAATATTTAAAACGTGCGGAGCATTTCCTAATCCTATCTCCCCTCTCCCGACCCTGCATTTCCTAAACCCTATTTCCCCTCTCCCGCCCGACCCCGACGCTCCCTGCTGCTCCAGCGACGGCTCGCGGCTCAGGTCCTTCTTCTTCTTCTTCTTCTTAAAACTGGACTGATTACTGGACTGATTTCTCTTCTTCTTCTTCTTCTTCTTAAAACTGGACTGCGCTCCATGCTTCTTCTTCTTCTTCTTCTTAAAACTGGACTGATTTCTCTTCTTCTTACTTTTGTCATTTCTTAATGACAGTTCTTGAATGTCAGCTAGGGCAGAAATCAGTCCAAAAACTGGACTGATTTCTTCTTCTTCTTAAAACTGGACTGATTTCTCTTCTTCTTACTTTTGTCTTTTCTTAATGACTGTTCTTGAATGTCAGCTAGGGCAGAAATCAGTCCAAAAACTGGACTGATTTCTTCTTCTTCTTAAAACTGGACTGATTTCTCTTCTTCTTACTTTTGTCATTTCTTAATGACAGTTCTTGAATGTCAGCTAGGGCTAAAATCAGTCCAAAAACTGGACTGATTTCTGCCCAGAAATCAGTCCAAAAACTGGACTGATTTCTGCCCGGAAATCATCCAGATTTTTGGATGATTTCTGCCCGGAAATCATCCAGTTTTCTGGATGATTTCTGCCCGGAAATCATCCATTTTTCTGGATGATTTCTGGGCAGAAATCATCCAGTTTTCTGGACTGATTTCTGCCCAGAAATCATCCAGATTTCTGGATGATTTTTGGGCAGAAATCAGTCCAGATATCTGGACTGATTTCTGGGCATCTGATCTCTGGACTGATTTCTGGGGAGAAATCATTCCAGATTCCTGGATAATTACTGAAAATCATGTTTATGCTTATTTGGTTGTTGTTTGTGTATTCTTATATTTTTAAAATGCTTAATTGGCTTTGTAGATGTCTGCCTCTGGGTCCGGTTCAAAGCCGGTTGGAGAAAAGTTCCGAAGGAATGCATCAGGTTCGAGAGGTGATCCGGGTTGGGAGCATGGGATTGAAATTGATAGTACAAACAAAAAAGTGCAATGTAAGTACTGTTTAGTTATTACATCTGGCGGGATATATAGATTGAAACATCACCTAGCCGGAACTAAATTTAACGTAGAACTTTGCATTAAAGTACCTGAAAATGTTAGAATACAATTTTTGAATATTCTGCAAGCTCATGGGGAGGAGATTGTTAAAAAGAAAAGAAATATTGAGGAGGCTATTCATTATGATGAAGAAGTGGAAGTGGGTATAGGAACAAAGCAAAAAGGAAAAGAAACAATGGATGTTTTTGTTAGAAAATCAAGTCAAGCAATTATTAGTCATATTTTCAAGAAAGATGCACGCGAAAAAGCCTGTCAACAAATTGCTCGTTTTTTTTATACAAGCGCAATTCCATTCAATTGTGTTAAGAACCCAGAATTTGTAAGCATGATTGAAGCAATCGGACAACACGGCCCCGGAATGAAACCACCATCTTACAATGATATTAGGGTAAAATACCTAAAGCAAGAGGTGAGCAGAACTCTTGAGTTGCTAGAGGATTATAAGTTGGAATGGAAGAAAGTTGGTTGTACAATTATGTCAGACGGATGGTCAGACAGAAAAAGGAGATCCATATGTAACTTCTTGGTAAATAGCCCGAAAGGTACAGTGTTTTTATCATCAATAGATACATCTGATTTCTCCAAAACTGCAGATAAGGTTTTTCAAATGCTAGATGAAGTTGTGGAGAAAATTGGAGAAGAGAATGTAATGCAAGTGGTAACCAATAATGCCTCAAACTACAAGGCGGCCGGACAAATGTTAATGGAGAAGAGAAAACATCTATATTGGACACCCTGTGCTGCGCATTGCATTGACTTAATTTTAGAAGATTTTGAAGAAAAAAAATTGAATTGCATAAATTAACAATAGCAAAAGGTAGAAAGATAACATCTTACATCTACTCCAGAACTTTGCTACATACTTGGCTGTTTGATTTTACAAAGGGTCAAGAGTTGATCCGCCCTGCAGTTACCCGATTTGCCACAGCTTACTTGACATTGGGATGTCTTTCTGAGAATAAGGGTGGTTTGATGACGATGTTTACGTCTGCCAAATGGAAGTCTAGTAGGTTCGCCGGTTCAAAGGAGGGGAGATCAATTCAAAAAATTATTTTAAATACAACTGGATTTTGGTCTCATGTCACTTCATGTTTAAAAGCAGCATTTCCACTCATCAAGGTGCTTAGAATGGTTGATTCGGAGGCCCCCGTGATGGGATTTATATATGAGCAGATGGATCGAGCTAAGGAGAAAATTCAAAGTAATTTTGAAAACATCAAGAAAAAGTAAGTAACTACAGGTTATAGCTTACTTGTTATTTTAAGTTTCATTGTGTTTGGATGTATATCATAACATGCAATTGTTATTTTATGTGTTATGTTGTAGATATGAACCAATATGGGCTATCATTGATGAGAGATGGGCAAGCCAACTTCATAGACCCTTACATGTTGCAGCTTATTATTTGAATCCCCATTACCACTTTAGCCCATCATTTAGGGCAGATGCTGAAGTAAAATTGGGATTCTACAGTTGTCTCCAACGGATGATTCCAAATGAAGAGGAGAGAACGAAAATAGATATTCAAATGGATGATTTTAAACATGCAAAAGGGTTATTTGGGCTAGAGTCGGCAAAATCCACTAGGAACAAAAGATCTCCAGGTGAGACCGTGAGACAAATTATGTTTATAATATTTTAAATTATTAATCAAAAAGCATGTAATTATGTTTATAATATTTGCAAAATTTTCAAATTTACAGCTGATTGGTGGGATTCATATGGTGACAATTGTCCCGAATTGCAAAGATTTGCTATTCGGGTTCTAAGTCTAACATGCAGCTCTTCCGGATGTGAACGTAACTGGAGTGCATTTGAGATGGTGAGCTCGATGCCTCAAATATTGTTGTATGTTTAAAAGCATAATCTCAGGAAATTTCTTATTGTCATTAACTCTTTATAATTCATGTTTCAAAGGTTCATGCAAAAAAAAGAAATCGTCTACATCAAAAGAAGATGAATGATCTAGTATTTGTTATGTATAACAAAAATTGATGGAAAGACAAGATAAAAGGGATATGCAGTTAAAGGAAAAGTTTTTTAATTTTGAGGATATCCCTTCTGATGATGAATGGATCACAGAGATGGAAGATCCAGTTTTTCCCCACAAGAGCAACTGGTTGAGGATTATTCAACAAAAAGATGCTCAGGAAACATATAGTGACGATAGCAATGAAAGGAATGTTGAACAAACCACTACTGAAATCAATGAAGAAGGTAAGTTTCATATTAAATTTAAAATAGATCTGATAGACTCTCTTTTCTTAATAGATCTCGCATCGTGCTCTCTTTTCTTAATTAAATTCCTTTTTTTTGTAGGTGGAGTTGAAGATCTCACCATAAGGGGCAGTGATCACGATGCTATCGAATATATTAGTGAGGGTGAATGGGATGATGACGAGAATGTCAGTGGTGATAATGAGGAAAATGTGACACTTGATGATGAGGACATGGTCGACATACCGATTAAGGATTTGTTCTGATTTTTGATGGTTTTCATTGACCATTAGATGAATCATGAATCTACTATTCCATTTGTTATTTTATTTTAGACAATATTTTTGTATTTCGTATTTGATATTGTGGAAAACTTATAATTGAAGTGTTTGTAAATGATTTGTTTTAGACTTATATTTGAAGTGTTTGTTAGTGATTTGTTTTCATTGACCATTATATTTTAACTATCTGAACCATCTGATAGGCTGATAACATTGTAAATTACTTAATTTGTTATTTTTATAACTTACAAAAGGGTTATTTGGGTGGATTGTCTCTGTGATTTATGTTTTCTCATTTATAGGTTCATCTTCATAATTTGGTTATTGATGATAGTTTGACGAAGGTGGGACAGACGGACAGCTAAGACAAAAATGCTTACTCATCTTGGCTTTAAAGTTGCTAACATAGAGTCTGAAGTTACACTACTCAGGTACATTTAGAATCATAACTGTTTCTTTATGCATGTTCTTATTTTGTCTTACACTCATGGATCTATTCTAGATTTCTCGTATTAATAGTCTTATTATTCTTAAGTAAACAAATGAAAATGTTTAATTATATGATTTTTGGTATAAATTATTTGTGTAATTGTATGATATGATTGATATCAAATTCAATTTCATCATTTAAGTGTAGTTTTAAGAATGTAGTGGGATCTTACGATCCACGATCCGATCCTACGATCCGATCCGATCCAACCCCTTAAATGATCCCACCTAGGATCTCGATCCTGACAACCTTGGCCCTAGCAGGCGAGCGGAAGCAGAAGGGGAGAAGGGGTCGGGATCAGGAGGAAGTAACAGTAGCCGGAAGAAAAAAAAATTTTAATTAGGTTTCAGAGTGATCGAACCCTCTGATACCATGTAGAAGGAAATAATTTGTGCAATTAAATTCATCCTCAAAGGGGCTATATAAAGGAAATACATCAAGACACCCAACACCGATAGGCGGTGTGGGACTAATACTCAACAATAGAATAATAATAACTCTAACAAATAAGAAGGAAGGGCCGCTTATCCTCCTATTCCTCTCCCGATTCCTGCAAGAAGCCGCTGCAGGCGACGGAAGAACCGCACGGCGCCGTACTTCACCGAGAGCTAGATTCTCCTCCGTTTCTTCTTATTTCTCCTCCATTTGAAAGGTAATATCTTCCTCTCTAGTCCTCTTGTTCCCTTGTCCAAGATTTCTCACGGATTGAAAAGGGTAGAAACTCTAGGGTTTAGGGTTTTTCAATTTTCTTAACCCTTTACATGTAGAAAGTTTCTGTAATGGATTATAAACCTAAATTTGTGATGTCCAAGGGATTATGATGAAACCCTAGTTAGATTAAGCAGATTTTGATATTGTAGGGTTAAAAAGGAGAAATCCTAAAACTCCAAATAATTATTGGAGGCTAAGGCTTGCTGCCCCTTTCACTAAATCGGTGAAATACGTATTTAGGGCAGCAACCAAATTAGGGTTTGGAAGTAGGGCAACAAAAATTGGCTAGGGCATGATGTTCCCTCGCCAATTGGACCAAAAGCCCCTTGGTTGCATGATAGGACAGCCAACCATTACACCCTAAATGACCCTTTAACCTAATTAGGCCAAGTGGAGTCGTCAAGAACGTCTTGTAGTGTTTGAACTTAATTAAAACACTAACTTTAAATATTTTCACTTTAGGACATGGCGTCACGAGGTGGTGGAAGACAAGGCAACGATAGTGGTCGAAGGGATAAAGGGAAAGGAGTTGTCAGTGTGAGTTCTCACCTTTCTATAATTGATTAATTGCTTAATTGTTTAATTATGTTTTATTTTTATGCTTTATGTTACAAGAAATAGCAATTGAAGTAAATGTACAATAAAGTAAATGATTATGTTTAAGGAAAGAAAAAAAATATACATGAAGTAAAGGAATAAAGAAATGAAATGGGATAAGTTAAGGGTTAACCCAACAGTGGAGGTGGGGTGAATGTCCTCCCAATGATAATGTAATGAAAGTTAACGTGCGAATATGAAAAGGCACGTTAAAAAATGTGTGTGAATATGAAAAGGCACGCAAGCGCGCTATAAAAATGATACGAAATGTTAATATTCTCTTAACACTGCCCGATAATAACAGGAAAAGTATAAGAGATAATGATGAGAAAATCAAACTCCACATGAAAAGATATGCAAAGTAAAAATGATGAGTAAAATATGAATAAAAGAAGAAAAAAGTCAATAATAAGAAGATGATGAAATGAATAATATGATATAACGAGAGAGAACGTAATCAAGAGAATAAACTAGAAAATCTGTAAAATGTGAATAAGACAACTTAATAAAAGAGAACAATGAGAATTCATTTAGTCTTCGACTAATAGAAAATGTAATTAAAACAGGTCAAGGCGGATGCTACTCCCGCTAGCTCTACCAGGCCCCCTTCACGCAAGGAAAAGATGTACAAGATCTGGGTTGACGTCATCACAGCCGTCTTTGGTGTCATGGATGCCCACAAGGCAGCTTGTCGCGACCCCGACTGCCCCCATGACGAATTCCAGTTTTATTTTCAGTAGTCTACTCATGGTTATGTAATATGTTACAGTATAGTTTTTGTTCTGAGTTACGAGTATAGTTTGTTATGATCTTGTTGTATACTTTTAACAGTAACTCAGATTTTGTGATGACTCCTTTTTGTGTATATATATCGAGTCATCTGACAGCTATGTACTATATTGTATCTATTGTACAATAAATAGAGAAAGAATGTGTTTTACTTCTCTGCAATGTTGAGATATTCTGTCATTATATCTGTTTATGCCTAATTGTTGAATGTTCATATACCTGTTGCTCTCTGGTGTTCAATATAAAGGAGCTAAATGAAAATTGCGACGTTAACCTAGTAAGTGGGGTCGTTACACTATGGATGTGTTCCAAGATGCCCGAAGCCTAAATCACATAATTGGCACACTAAGAACCTAAATCTATGCTCAGAGGAGGGGAGGGGTGGGTGCCCAAACCAAAGGAATCGATAGACTATTGAAAACAAAAATAAACTAATCTTCAAGCCTTTTGGGGCCACTAAATATTTTAGGCTTGCACAATTTTTACTTTTAATTCATATTTAGGCTCTGTTTAGGACAGCTTTGGTGTCGCATGGTGAGGGTATGAAAATGTAATAGTAAACAAAATAGCAATGTTATACATGTTCTTTGGGGTAGAGACGTTTGTGGCCGCTAATGCCTACCCCAACCTAAGAGATTGTAATGATATTTTGGCCACAATGTCATTTTGAGGAATAGATTTCACAGCTGCAGCTATGTAAATGCTAGTTGCATTTTCACCATTGCACTCACAACTGTCACGAATTTCTCACCACTCTCCCAAACATAGCCTAAGTTTGAATAAAAAAAAGAGGATACTATTTTGTCCTTGGGTAATAATTCTTTGGAAAATGAAGTACTTGGGTAATAATTCCATAGATTAACCATACTCTATGCTTCAATCAATAAATTATAGCTGTGTTTGTCCTTCCACCTACAGAGCACTTAGATTACAAAAAAAGGATTGAGTCGAAACTTGTACACTGTATTTACTGTATACACTTTCAAGTATGAGTACATATATATAGGAAGAGAGAGAGATAAGTCCCAAAACAAACAATGTGAGACTAAAACTAGAGACCTAAATGGGCCTATAAATGGACTATTTACATATTCTTCCTAATATTCTCTAACACCCCCCCCCCCCCCCCCCCGCAAGCTGGAGCATACATATCGTAAGCACCAAGCTTGGATAGAAACTGTTGATACATTGGTCTTGGTAAAGCATTGGTCAAGATGTCGGCAACTTGCTCAGAGGCCGGAACATGCTCCAATTCAAGTTTCTTCAGTTGAACCTTTTTCCGGACAAAGTGACAATCAACTTCAATGTGTTTTGTTCGCTCATGGAATACAGTGTTCTTGGCAATATGTATAGAAGCCAGACTTTCGCAGAGCAAAATTGCAGGTGAGTATAGTTTGACTCCCAAATCATCAAGCAAACTTTCCAACCAGGTGAGTTCAGATACAACAGCTAACATTGCACGATACTCGGCTTCAGCAGAAGAACGAGCAACTACTGATTGTTTCTTACTCCGCCATGTGATAAGATTTCCTTCAAAATAAGTACAAAATCCATTAGTGGATCGTCGATCATCAAGAGAGCCCACATAATCCGCATCGGAGTACGCAACAAGAGAAAGAGAGGAGGATGGCTTATATACAAGCCCCCATCCCGGAGCAGTCTTCAAGTACCTGAGGATGCGTTTGACTGCCTATAGATGAGAAATCTGTGGTGAATGCATAAAGCGATTGGCCATCCCAACAGAAAATGAGATATCGGGCCTCGTGACCGTCAAGTATATCAGTTTTCCTACAAAGCGCCAATAATATTCTGGATTTGTAAGCAGTGAATCAGAGTCTGATTCATTAGGACATAACTTGTGGTTGACATTCATAGGAGTTTCCGCAGGTTAGCACCCAGAGTAATCAGCATCCTGAAGGAGGTCGAGACAATACTTTCTTTGTGATAAGACAAGGCCATGAGGTCGTCTTGCTATCTCCAGACCAAGAAAATATCAAAGATTCCCCGGATCTTTTGTTTGGAAGACCGAATGTAACAACTCATAATAGTAATAATAATGATGATGATAATAATAGAATTTAGGTTTTTATTTCCTTCCTATACCTAGTCGAATCATGCCCGCCTCCCCTTCTTATCCCGTAACAAGCCGGTTCAGGGTCTTCCGCTCTCGATTCCTGCGAGGGTTGCACGTCTCGTAGCTCCCGATCCCGCCTCCAGCTTCCCCGAATCTTCTCCCCGTGGCCGGAAATTTCCTCCTCTAGGGCCAGTGCCTCCTCTTCTTGCTACGGCCGCCCCATCTTGCTCTACCGGTCCTCCTAGGAGCCGACAATATCCTCCTTAAGGGCCGACAGTTCCTCCTCCTGGAGCAGGCCGCAGGATCTCTTCCTCCTCCAAGCATAGGCATCCCTTCCGCCCCGCTCCCACTGCACTTTGGACTCTCCTAAGGTTTTGCTCGGATCCTCCTCTCCTCGAGTTTTGAGCCCGAAAGTGGACTCCTTGGTTAAGGAACTCATTTCTTCCCCTTTATTCAGATTTATTCAAATTTGTTGGTAATTTCGGCGCTCCAATCAACGTATTTACGTTGATCCAAGCATTTGCCCTCTTGTAAATCGTCCAATCATCTTGTAATTTTGGTTCCCAGCATCGTCCACAGGTTCAATTGGTGGGATCTCTCCAAGACCCTCTCCGATCTAGGGTCTCAATCCGCCAATTTTTCCTGATCCCTCGTGGTACCTTCTCTCCCCTCAACTTTGAGGGAGTTAAAGTTCTAACCCCCCCCCCCCTTTATTGATATGAGTATTCGATGAAAATGCGTGCATAAGCATAGAAAGCCTTCAATATGTCGAATATCATTTTTTTTTTGACGTTGAGCAGGTCAAGGATAAGGCTACTATTTCTTTTTGCTAGCACTGCTTAGCCGCCGCCATCTGTTTCAGCATCACCTTAAGGTAAGTAGAGAAATCTCTCTTGCTTGAAAGCATGAAATTTAGGTTGTTTCACTCTCATGTTATGAAATATGAGCTTAAATATTTGAACCGTCAACTTGTCATGATACGTTAGGAATCTCCAAAACATGAATCCTGAAGTTCATTTAATGTCCTAAGGGAAACATTGAAAGACGGTGTTGAATTAATGTGACGCTTTGAATCGAGTTTCCGTTTAACTGGTAACGGGAGCCAACAAATAGCCATAATAAGCACGGTTTATTGATAAGCCTTACATTTAAATTTATATTAGAATCTCGTACATCAATTAAACATGTACTCCTTTCATTGGTTACCATCTATGTCATTACGTGATTGATCTATGCTAAACTTCGAAGTAGACTAAAAAAATAAATTAAGGTATCTCTGTTAGACTCTGTTATTTTCATATTTACTAGCTTTGCTACTAGATATTTTGGAACTCAAATAAATCCGTTAACTCTACTGCTCTTTAAATTATTAACTTGTTCACTGTTTAATTCTTGTTCTGAGACATTTTTGTTCTTGTTTGGACTTTGTCTTAGGGCTTGTGACTGCGTCGCCTGCATCCTGAGTTGTTCTGCGTCAAGTTTCAATGTTTCTGGAGGTTTCTTTGTTGATGTTGTTTCATCAGGTTTTATGTATTTTGTTCTTGTATTGTCAAATGGATTATTATGTATTAGTTATGTCAGCCATTTTATTTTGACGTCATAGACAACTGCTAGGCTGTATACTGTACTAAATTTCACTACAATGGCTTGTTCATCTCTTTGGTTTACTGCATTAAAACTTTGTACTAATTCTGCATGACACGAGGTTTTATTAAAAATGCATACGCATCAACTTCTTTTTACCACGCAACATTAAATCTTCCGCTTATAAACAAAACTAGTTTTCTTAAAATGATTATTTTAAATCTAATAGTATTTTTACTCCCGCCTTACAGACATGGAATTTCTTCCGCCCATGCTTGTGGCATCACGACCCGCCCGTAGTGTACTCTGATAGTTGTTATTGTATGGATCGTGACACCGAATTTAAGTATTGTTTGATCTGGTGTATCTCGTTGGAGTCATCACCCGTTATCAGAATATCATCCACATAGACCAGAAGAATGACAGTCTCAGTTGATTGATGACGAGTGAAAAGTGAGAAATCAGTCGAGCTCCGCTTGAATCCAACTTCGCGAACAGCCTTACTGAATTTCTCAAACCAAGCCAGAGAAGACTGTTCGAGATCATAAATAGCTTTTCGAAGAAGGCACACATGAGACTCCCCCATGGTCTCAAACCCGGGAGGTTGGCACATGTAGACAGTCTCTTGAAGATCACCATACAGAAAAGCATTTTTAATGTCCAGCTCTTGAAGGGACAAGTGGCGGTGGGCAGCGAGAGAAATTAGAACCCGAACAGAGTTCGGTTTGGCAACCGGCGAGAATGTTTCCTCGTAGTCCAGGTCTTGTTGTTGGGTGAACCCTCGTACCACAAGTCGAGCTTTGAGTCGATCGATTGTCCCGTCCGGAGCATGTTTAATGGCAAAAACTCATTTACATCTAACACGGGACTGGTCAGGAGGAAGGGGGACCAGGTCCCAAGTGTGATTCGCCCAAAGGGCAGACATCTCAGCATCCATTGTCGCACGCCACCCAGGATGTTGAAGAGCCTCCTACACAGAGTTAGTGATAGAAACAGAGGAAAGAGCAAGAGCAAATTTGAGGGGAGGTGGTGATAACCGATGTAAAGAAACATATTTTACCGGTGGATGAGCCGTAGAGGTGGAGGCAGGATCGTTCGGCCGCGAGATAGCATTGGTAGAGGGTAGCTGCGGATGGGCCCCAGAGTTGGAAGCACGGCGAGTGTAGATGCGAAGGAAAGGTGGTTTAGGTGGTGGTGGTTCCGGTTGTGGAGTTGGAAGGAGAGGTGGTAAAGGAGTCGTGATTGGAACGGTAGGACGAGGCAAGGGAGGAGGTAGAGGAGAAGTAGAAGGGGAAGTGTGAAACGGTTTGCCTTCAAGGAAGGTGACATCAGCTGAGACAACCACTTTGCCATCGACGAGAGAATAACATATGTAACCTTTTTGAGTGCGAGAATACCCTACGAACATGCACTTTGTTGCGCGATGGGCAAATTTATCCGAAGGTGGGCCAAGATTATGGACATAGCAGGTGCAGCCAAACACCTGAGGCGTGAGAGGAAAAGGAGACTGAGAGGGGAAGAGGAGACTAAAAGGAGTGGCGAATGCGAGAACAGAGGAAGGCATGCGGCTGATAAGATGACAAGCAGTTGACACAGCGAAGTGCCTGTATTGTGTGGGTACCTGCGCATGAGTGGTACATGCGACATCTAGGAGATTGCGATTTTTCAGCTCGACCACGCAATTTTGTTGAGGGGTACATGCGCATGAGGTTTGGTGGATAATGCCAAACTCAACACAAATAACAGAGAACGTCCGACTTGTATATTCTCGCACATTATCACTTCGAAGGATTTTCAAGGAAGAGAAGAACTGAGTACGAGTTTCAATAACAAAAATACGAAATATAGATGTTAGTTCAGTGCGATCACGATGTAAATATAACCACGTTAAACGAGAATAATCATCAATAAAGGTTACAAAGTAGCGGTACCGAGACACACTGAGGATTTTATGCGGTCCCCAAATATCGGAGTGAACTAAAGATAAAGGAGTAGAACTCCGAGTACAGACATGACTAAAGGAAGTACGATATTGTTTACCAAAGATACAGGATTCACAATTAAACTCATGCAGAGAAATATCCGGAAGAGCTTTCTTGAGAATCTGGAGGGGAGCATGCCCAAGACGACGATGTCAATCAACCGAGGAGATGACAGAGAGAGCAGAAGGAGAAACGTCAAGGAGATAGAGCTCATTAGACAGTCATCCCCTACTAATAGTATTCCGCGTTTGTCGATCCTGCACAACAAAGGAATATGGTAAGAATGTAATACAACAATCAAGATCTTGAGTAAGCCGGCTAACAGACAGCAAGTTAAATGAGGATCCCAGAACATGAAGAACTGAAGATAAAGAGAGGGTGGTTGTGAGAGATAGATCAGCAGTGCCGAAGACTGGGGTTGTATCACCGTTGGCCACGGTAATGAACTCAGGATGCGAAGACACCAAGTATTGCGGTGGCTTTTGCAGAGTGAGATGGTGTGTGGCACCGGAGTCCACTATCCAGTGAGAACTCCGGGCAAGACATGATATACCTTTATTTTAGATGAACGTCACGGAGCCAGAAGAGCGACCAATCACCCCTTGGAGATGTTGGAGCAGGGTACGAAGAGTTTCAACATCTGTTGGAGCGGAGGAGGAAGAATCCGATGCAGAAGCAATGTGCGGAGACCCGGTCTAGTAGAAGCAGCAACGTGTGGAGGCAGACCATTTTTGCGATAACATGTGGCCTCAAGATGATTATCCCAACCGCAGTAAGTGCATTTAAGGGGGGTTTTCCAGTACGTCCTCGTCCCCGAGACGAGTGGTGACCCCCACGAGATGAAGAACCACGGGTGGAATGAGCTGGTGTAGGTAGCTGGAGAAGTGTCAGAGAGGAAGGCATAGGAGCCTCCGGTGGCGGTGTAACATTCAGAAGCATAGAGCAAACATCAGAGAGAGAGGGTGTAGTAGCTGAGAGGATATGAGCCCGAACACTATGCAAGTGAGAGGGGACACGGGCCATCATCATAGCAATCTCGATTGCCTCTTTTTGTGCTCGTTGGGCAACCAAGTCAGTGGTAGGGGGCTGGTGCTGTATCCATGCCTCAACAAGGATCTTGGTCTTGGCAACGAAGGAGATCATATCACCTGGTATCCCAGGATCAAGGGATTGAAGATCAGTAATGATCTTGAACAAGTGTTAGAGGTTGTTCTGGCCAGAATAGAAAGAGTGGAGTTCCTCCCACATTGACTTGGCTGTGTCATGATACATGGTCATCCTGTAGGGCTCGGTATCCATGGAATTAAGAAGCCAAGATTGGACACGACCGTCATCACGAAGCCACTCGTCAGTGGGTGCAGGTGTAGCCCGTGTCAAATGATGAAGAAGCCATTTCGTCTGCAGTACATGACGAACAGAGTGCACCCGCTCCACAAAGTTCAGTTTCCCATTGAGAGAAATGGTGATAATTCGAAGTTCATCCTGAAGTTTAGTAGCGGAAGCAACAACACGAGCTAGAAAATAGGAGGCAGCAGTTGAGTCCAGAGAAGCATCGATGGAAGCCATGAAACAGAGGTCGGGCGGTCAGGCAGATAGGCCGAGCGAATAGTCGGAGAGGCCATCGCCAATTAAGCAGAAGCAAAAGAGCGACCAAGCGGCATAAAGCAGACTACAAGCCGCGGGAAAGAGACCAGTAGAGAGAAACCACAAAAGACCACAGACTGCGGGAAGAAACCGCGCGAACAGAATGCGTACGAACAGGTCGAGCAAAGACTGCGGGAGGCAGCGGCTAGAGCAGACCGCTAGAACAAACCCCGGGAGCGGCGGCAAGAACAATCCGCAAGAACAGTCCGCGAGAACAAAACTGTCCACTAGAACAGACCGCGGTAGAAACCGCGCGAGAAAAGGAGCAGCTAGAACAATCCACTAGAACAGGAGCGGCGAGGCTGAGACCGCACAGACTGCGGCTAGGAAGAGAAGGCGCAAAGAAGGGCACGGCCAGTGGAGAGCACATGACCGCAGAAAGGAGCGGATAGGGAGCCCCGCCAAAGAGAAGTTGTTGCGTACAAAGGGGAGAACCGCGCGAGAAGTGGATAGAAGCTGTTGCGGACAGAGGGGAGAAACCGTGCGAGAAGCTGCTGCGAACAGAAGGGAAAAACCACGCGAGAAACAGCTGCGGACAGAGGAGAGAAACCGTGCGAGAAGCTGCTGCGGACAGAGAGGAGAAACCGCGCGAGAAGTGGATAGAGGGCCCACCAAACTGCGGAAGGGAAGGTCTATAAAAGGACTGGGGGAGGAAGAAAGGAAGACAAGCCACAGAGGGAGGGGACGAGCTGTTTAGGAAAACCGGAGACCACAGAAAGGAGCGGTAAGAAGGGGGGCAGTTAGAACGGAAGGCCGGCGGTTAGAAGGGAAGGCCGGCGGTTAGAAAAATTCAAACTGCCAGAAGGACCGTTTCGAGCTCTGCTGCCATGTAGAAAAATTTGAGTCGAAACTTGTAGACTATATTTATTGTATACATTTTCAAGTATGAGTACATATATATAGGAAGAGAGAGAGAGATGAGTCCTAAAACAAACAATGTGGGACTAAAATTAGAGACCTAAATGGGCCTATAAATGAGTTATTTGCATATTCTTCCTAATATTCTCTAACAAAAGGCAAAAATCTGAAGCATATAGGTGTGATCATAGAAAAGAAAAATCAACAAACAAAGCAAATAAATCATGCTACATGCTATGCTTTAAGCTTTTTTCTAAAACTATAAATCCACGATCAAAACTTTAAAATATAGAAAATTCCAGCAACATTTTTTTGACCAACTCAAATTCTGGTCCAACCTAGAACTCAGACCCCCAAGCCTCCGCCAAATCCTACACATAGTAGGGGAGCAGCCAATTCTAACAATAATATCAATTTTATTTTCCTAGCCACAACAGCTAAAGTGAGAAAAATCAAGCCACGATATACAAGTATAAAATCATAATTTGCCTCAACAATCAATAGAAGGGAAACATCATATTTAAGTGATAAGTACACATTTTATTACCAGTTACCATGTTCAATAACATCCTGTATGGCAGCATCTAACATCTCAACACGGATGGATGAATGAAAAGGCTGTCCAACGCAATGCCTTCTGGGAATCTGGACTACGGTAGATATAGTAAACAAAAATTCCACTTTAGAAAAGAAAAAGTGGTTCCTCCGAAGCTAGATTTGTGCTCATTATTCTCAATCAGGTTATTATTCTAATTAAATTAAGATACTTGAACCAGAGGTGCATATAAAGTACCTGCAGGTACTGTTTTGGTTGAGCAATTGCAAGTTTGAGGAGGACATCATAGCCAATGTACGAGTTCTGTACCCAAAATACCAGTAAAAGCATCAGATTTCAACTATAGTTTGCATGACTCCAAAAACAACGTACAATAAAAGCTCTTTTGCACACTAATGACTCATTCTGCCACATACAAGCATTGGCTTCGGAGTTTTAAAGTCATTGAAAAATATATAGGAGAGAATAATCATATAGAAAAGACTCAAATCAGTTAGAGGCACGGAATATGGAACACAAACAGTAGCTGTCATCCTCATTATCCTTAGCACACATATTTAGGATAGGCTATATGAATAATCATTCTCCATCATTCTGTCGAGTGACCTATGAGATACTATATCTATTTTTGCTATTATTTGTTTGCGTAGCTTCTATTCAGAGGCACAGAATATGGAACATTACAAGTAGTTGTCATCATCATTATCCTGCGCACACATATTTAGGATTTAGCTATATGAATACTCATTCTCCTTCAATTTGTCGGGTGCTCTACAGGATAATATGCCTATTTTCGCTAGAATTTGTTTCTTCGGCTTCCATTCATGTTACAGTTTGGCTATTATTTTTCCTTTCTAATATTTAACATTAGTTTCACTTAACTGTCTTTTCTACACTTCGCTGTACATACCTTAAAAATATATAAGAATAGACCAAAGTAAAAAAAAAACATGAAACAAAGGCATCAGGGATAGATTTTGTGCAAAATGATTCTAACAAAAATAGGTATAACACCTCATATGAGACTCAACAGAATCGACGGATAATGAGCTTCATCTGCTCGTCATAATGGTGATCCAGTTGAAATCAAGTTGTTTTGTTTTAAGTTTTGTTTTGTATTTACCCATAAGGTTATTATCGTCTTTGTACTTTATTCTCTCACTTATATAAGTATGGGGATCTCTCTTTTCTTGATAATTAGAACCTATTCCCGGTTTTCCTACTTGGTATCAGAGGAGAAAAAAAAACTAGCCGCCGCTCGCTCATCGTCACGCTCCCTCGCTCGCTCGCTCGTCGTCCTCGCCGCTCGGTGTCGATCTCTGCTCGGCATCGTCCTCCTGCTGCCCTTCTAATGTGGTTGTCGGGCGGCCTCCTAGCCACCGCCGGTTGCTGAGAAGGACGCCGCCGCCGTCCTTCCATGAAGCAGCCGGACCACTGCACCGCCTCCTGCTTAGCGTGCGTCTCCTGCACCGCCTCCTGCGCTGCTTCCTGCATCGACTAGCCGCCGCTCGCTCGACTCCTGCTGCGTCTATGAACGTGCATCTCCTGCATCGACTCCTGCTTCCTGCATCGTGCATCGACTCCTGTTGCTGCTGCGTGCGTCTTCTTCTTCTCCGGCCTTTCTTCTTCAGATCCAGCCACTGCCGCTCTCTTCTTCTTCTTCTTCTCCACCGGATGTTGCTGCTGCTATTTCCCCGGCGGCTCTCTCTTTTTTTAGGATCTGATGTAACTGAGCCTCTCCAGATCTGATCTCCCATTCCGTTGTTTCTCATGGATGATTCTTCGATTGGTGGTGGCTCTCCATCACCGAGTGTTACTGTTCCCCAAATGGAGGAAACCCAGTGTTTTTCAGGTTCCCAGATGGGTGAACTCCAGCGACCTTCTGGTCATACTAGCTCCTTGAAGATCACCACGGTGCCGTTAGATGGCACTAACTATCTAGAGTGGTCTCGTGCGGCGCAGCATGTTATTCGCAGCCACCAGCTCTTTGGATACATTGATGGGACCAAGGTGGCACCCCCCCTGACTTATCCTGCCTGGTCGCGTTGGGATTCCGAGAATTCCCTGGTGATTTCCTGGCTTCTCCACTCTATGTCTCCAAAGGTATACCGCAGTTATATGCTAATGGACTCAGCATACGAGATTTGGACTCGAGCGCGGGAGACTTATTCTCAGATCGGAAATTCCACTCAGGTTTATGAGCTGACCCGCCGTATGTTGGAACTACGACAGGGATCTATGACTGTTTCCACCTACTACTCTGAGTTCGAGCGTATATCTCAGGAGTTGGATTACTTCGATCAGTTTACCCCTGCTTGCACTGCCGATGCAGTTCTATTGCAAAGGAGAGATGAACGATTTCGTCTTCATGTGTTCTTGATGGGTTTGAGCATGGAGTTGGATATGGTTCGCACCAATATTCTTCATCGTTCACCCCTCCCATCTCTCAGGGAGGCGTTCAGTATGGTTCTTGGCGATGAAAATCGTCGGTGGTCTCTCAACACGTCGGCTCCTCCTTCTGACCGCTCGGCATTTACTAGTACTGGTCGTGGTGGTTCTAGCCATACCTCCCAGATTCCCACCTGTGACCACTGTGGCCGTCGGGGCCATTCTCGGGAAGCGTGCTTCAAGCTTCATCTGCACCTTGCTCCACCTGGATACGTCTGTGATCGTGGACGTGGGCGTGGTCCTGACCGTGGTGGACACCGCCAGACTGACACCCGTTCTCATGATGCTGCTTACTCCACAGAGATTCAAGGGGGCCATCATGGCCAGCTCCCAGATCATTTCACCACGTCTGAATTGGATGCGCTCCGCCGTCTGCTACATTCTCAGTCTGATCCTACACCGAGTAGTTCCTCTTTGTTTGCCACTACTGCGATGCCCAGTGCCCATGTTGTTGTGACTCCTTCGTCTGAGTGGATTATTGACTCAGGAGCTACTGATCATATGACCGGGTCCTCTACAGGTTTTTACTCCTACACACCCTTGTCTGGTAAGGACAAGGTTGTCTCCGCCAATGGCACCTTGTCTCCTATTGCTGGCAAGGGCAATTTCTCCTGCTCTTCTTCGCTTCCTCTCACTTCTGTTTTGCATGTTCCATCTTTTCCCCACAGTTTACTTTCTATTAGCAATCTTACTAAATCTCTTAACTGTTCTGTAACCTTTTTCTCTAATTCTTGTATTTTTCAAGAACTGGGTACGAAGCGGATACTTGGCAGTAGTAGGAACCGCAGTGGTCTGTACTACCTGGATGCTACACCATCATCCCTTGCTTTGTCCTCTTCTGTTGTTACTACTGCTGACGCTCGACGCTGGCACTTGCGTCTTGGTCACTCGTCTCCTGTTTATCTTCAGAAACTTTTTCCTACTTTATCTCAGTTTGTTTCTAGTTTTAAATGTGATGTTTGTGAAATGTCTAAATATGTTCGTCATTCATCATCGCACTTGTCTTCTCCTAGTAGTGTTCCTTTTTCTGTTATACATTCAGATGTTTGGGGACCTTCCCCAGTTGTTTCTTTGACTGGATATAGATGGTTTGTTACGTTTATTGATTGTTTTTCCCGTACTACTAGGGTTTATCTTTAAAAAAAAGGGTGATGTCGCATCTGTCTTTCAAACCTTTCATAAGATGACACAAACTCAGTTCAACGGAACCATTCGTGTCCTTCGTAGTGACAATGGGGGCGAATATGATGATCGTGGTGTGTTTGGGGCCTACCTATCGAACAATGGCATTATCCACCAAACCACGTGCGTTTACACTTCGACCCAAAATGGTGTGGCGGAACAAAAAAACAGACATCTCCTTGATGTTGCCCGTTGCCTTCTCACCACCATGCACCTTCCGAAATCCTATTGGGGTGATGTCATCATGACGGCTACTCATCTTATCAACCGTCTCCCCTCGCAGGTTCTCGCTTATGTTACACCTCTGGCTCGTCTTGCTTCTAAGACTGTTGTTCATACCTCATCTCTTCCTCCTCGTATATTTGGGTGTGTTTGTTTTGTTCATGTTCACCAGCCACTTCGTGATAAGCTCGATCCTCGAGCTACCCGATGTGTCTTTCTTGGTTATTCTACCACCACCAAGGGGTACAGGTGTTATCACCCCCCAACCAGACGTACTTTCTATACCATGGACGTGACGTTCCGCGAGGACGAATCATATTACCTTGATTTGACTCCTTGTCGTCAGGGGGAGAAGGAGGATGAGGTCATTGATATTGTCCCTCTTCCTGTCATTGGTACTGTTCCTCTCACTTTTATTCCTCTGCTTCCACTACAGATATCCCTCATACACCTTCCACTACATATATCCCTCATACACCTTCCACTATGCCATCCACTACAGATATTCCTCGTACATCTCCCTCTCATCATCCTTCACTCATCGCTCCTCTACCTCATGTCTATCATCGTCGAAAACCAGGTACACAGCCCACTGTCGCCCCGCTGCTGCCAATGCTATCTTCAGACTCAGATCCTGATGCTGATTTACATGTTCCCATTACTCGGCTACGTGGTAAGGCCCGGTGTACTGAACATCCCATTTCTAATCATGTTGATTATGATCATCTCTCTAAGCCTCATCAGTCATTTATATCTTCCTTGTCCGAGATCTCTATCCCTAAGAAATGGCAGGAGGCACTTTGCATCCCAGTATGGGCTCAAGCAATGAAGGAAGAAATGTCAGCTTTGGAGAAGAACCACACTTGGGATGTCACCTCTCTCCCTCCTGGCAAGAAACTCATTGGTTCAAGATGGGTTTTCTCAGTTAAGCAGAATCAGGATGGGAAAGTTAAGCGATATAAAGCTAGGTTGGTTGCTCGTGGTTACACTCAGACTCAGGGGGTTGATTACCAAGAAACCTTCGCTCCTGTAGCAACTGTACATTAAAAATGCATTCTTGCACGGTGACCTCTTTTTTGGGGGGGGGAAGGGGCAAGAGAGGTTTGTTTGTCGGTTATGGAAGTCCCTGTATGGGCTAAAGCAGTCTCTGAGGGCATGATTCGGCAGATTCCACAAGGCCATGATCAAGTTTGGCTACAAACAGGGACACTCTAATCATACATTGTTTGTCAAGAGGAATGAAGGGAAAATTGTTGTGCTAATTGTCTATGTTGATGACATCGTGATCATCGGAAATGATACAGATGAAATCTCAAAGCTGAAGGGACTTCTCTCAGCCGAGTTCGAAGTAAAGGACCTGGGAAGGCTACGCTACTTCCTAGGAATTGAGGTGACCCGTTCTGACAAGGGTATCTTTATCTCCCAACGCAAGTATGTGTTGGACCTGCTGACAGAGACTGACATGCTTGGGTGTGCCCCTGCTAACAAACCTATGCAGGAGAACCATAAGATTGATCAGGACAGCAATGGTGATCGTACAGATGCTCCTAGTTATCAGAGGTTGGTAGGAAAGCTCTTATACCTCTCACATACTCGTCCTGACATTACATATGTTGTTGGGATCCTGAGTAGGTACATGCATGCCCCAAGGGTCAGACACCAGGAGGCTGCCTATCGTGTTCTCCGGTATTTAAAGAAGTCACCAGGACGGGGGTTGATGTTCTCGAAGAACAAACATCTGCGGATTGAGGTCTTCACCGACGCAGATTGGGTTGGATGTCATGATGACCGGAAATCTACAACAGGTTATTGCACCTTCATTGGAGGAAACTTGGTTACATGGCGTAGCAAGAAACAAAGTGTGGTGGCTAGATCCAGTGCTGAAGCTGAGTACCGTTCGATGTCTCAGGGTCTCTGTGAAGGTCTTTGGTTGAGCATCTTATTGCAAGATCTCGGTCTTAAGGAGGAAGCTCCCATATCCTTGTACTGTGACAACAAAGCTGCCATCAGCATAGCACACAACCCAGTTCAGCATGATAGGACCAAACATGTTGAGGTGGATCGTCACTTCATCAAAGATCATCTTGACAAAGGAAGCCTAGTCACACCCTTCGTCCATTCCAGAGATCAGTTAGCCGACGTCTTCACCAAGAGTCTTGGCTCCGATGTCTTTACTGATGACATCCATAAACTCGGAATGATAGATATCTACCATCCAACTTGAGGGGGTGAGTTGAAATCAAGTTGTTTTGTTTTAAGTTTTGTTTTGTATTTACCCATAAGGGTATTATCGTCTTTGTACTTTATTCCCTCACTTATATAAGTGTGGGGATCTCTCTTTTCTTGATAATTAGAACCTATTCCCGGTTTTCCTACTGATCCATCTTCTACAGTTTATACACATGCACAAAATCATACAACTTTTTATTCCACCACTAATCTTAAAGAGAAGCTACTCCGACTCCCTCTAATATAATCAAATTCTCAATTTATCATTCCGAGATCTGGCACAAATTCATCTTAACATTCTATTGAAGTTTGTGCATCTAGTTTATTTTTATATTTCAGGTTATGTATTAGTGTCTTAGTTATGAGTGTATTGATTTTAGTCCCACATTGTCTACTAGAGTTTGTATGTCGTGTGTAATCCTTTAAATCCCCCTTTGAGGGATTGATGTATGTTAAATTCTGAAAATTGATTTTAAACAAATAAACTTGAGATCTATTTCAAATTAAGTGACGGTGTCAAGAATGGACACAAGCACCATCAATAGATAATCGTCTCAGCGTTCGGAAGCGCGCATAAACACCCAATGTTCGTTTGCAGCCCACCTTTATGTTTTAATTTTTCCACAAGCGTTTCAGTGAGAGGATAGCAATTAAGAGAAATAACGCAAAACAAGAGAAATGTTAGGCAAGGAGAGCAAGCTCTGAATTTTTAGATCATTAAAATTAAGCATATCATTATACTAATAGCAATCGGCCCATGAGAGAGGCGAGGGTCATACCATAAGGGCATTGTTGCAGCGAAGAAATGAAGGAAAACAAACTTCTCTAGCTCTGGTCGGCGTGGTTGGGGGTCGACAGTACAAGTGAGATGGTGGAGAAAGGCACATGGTTGTTGCCTCTGTTCTAGTGAGGATGGGCAGAGGTGCAGCTGCGAAGGATATGTGGGGGGGGGGCTCCGACGGGCAGGGCCATGGAACCTTGAACCTGCCAGAAAGTTTGCGGGGATAAGTTGCAGGCTTAGGAGGTGTCGTGAGTAGCAAACGCTTGACGGAGTTGACGGAGGTGGCGGGGAAAGGGGAAAGGGGTCGTCGGAGGGATTCCTTTCCCTTGTTGGAATTGAATGGGGCTCACGACTTGTTTGGAGCAGGAGGGGAGCAGCTCTTCAGCAGGGGACTTCTGGAATACTGAGAACCGGGAACAACAATGTTCAGCTTCTCGATTTCTCTAGTCTGACTTTCCAGGAAGGGCCAGCTACTTTATAGAAAAAGGATTCTTTTTGGATTTTAATGGGTGAAATCAAAGGCATTTAAATGGTGAGGAGAGGAGTTTCCAAAAATAGCCAACAAATTTCTTTTTAAAATATTTATGGTGACTGGCTGAAATTATAAAGGAGTTATGTTTAATAGGAATATAAAGTGGGGCAGTGCAATATAGGAGGTTTTAAAGGTTTCAATGAATATGAGGAGGCTTGAAAGTTCAATATAATCTTAGGTATGCCCTCACCAAAAAAATTCTGAAAATATTTTTTTTATTTCAGAATTGCTCGTTTTTAAATAATATGACATACTTAATTTTTTTTTATTTTCTTGTTTGTCTGTACAAACACTAGTCCCAATTTGCAAGACATTTTCATTCATGGTCTTATTGATCGGTCACAACAATAAGCCGAACGATAGTTCACGAACATACGTGATACAACATACATGAAAACTATATAAGAGAGTGAAGATGTAACACTCCGGTCTGTTGTGGGTGCGCTACAGGTATGCAGACCAATGACCCTAATCCATCTCCACGATACTGATTGGTCACAGCTGCTAACTCCAATGGCGGGTTGTTGAGGTTGGGACTCTAACCGCAGACCTCCTTTAATGAGGGAAACTCCAGTTAAGCAGTCAGCACGGGGACTTCCTTGGAGGTCACTCATCCCAACATTGCTCTCTCCCGAGCACGCTTAACTATGGTCACTTTCTAAATACTCTCATTAATGTGCGACCATTTTCCTTGTAGTATCTACTGAAATATTTGTGATCGGTTGTTACTTTCTATGTAATTCTTTTAAAGCATAGTTAATTAATTCATTCACGCATCGGATCTTACGCATGATGAATTGTTCCATTGTTTCACAACGTTGTGTGCTTAATTTTTATTTATACTCATTATTGCAACTCCTTATATTTTACATATTTTTAGTTCAGTGTTGGTCCTCATAGCCTTGTCTTAGGTTGTAAAATCTCCCCTACAAAGTATCTCGCACACATCTCCATCCACTTTCTGTAAGACCCGAACTCAATCTATACATGACAAAATTATGTGTTTATTTTGATAAGAAAAGAATTAATTAATATCCCCTATGATGAGAACGAGAAATTTAGTGTCAATTTGACGTCGCACGGTTATTTTTAACATTCGAGTTTTTTTGAATATTTTGCGGCGTTTGTTTCGTATTATTTTGTGGTTTTTCGATCCATGGAAATTAAGTTTAGCCAAGTCGTTTAGCTGCATACACCATTCTTGTCATTGCGTCAAAGCGAACCAAGCGAGCGTCGGGCACCTAGACGCTTAGGTGACAAGGCGGACGCCTAGGCGACAAGGCGGACGCCTAGGCGACAAGGCGGATGCCTAGGCGACAATAAGGCGAGCAAGTCGCAAGTCGACAACCAAATAGACTATGGTTTTTATAAAAACCGCAGTCTATTCTACCCCTGAACCCTAGAATATTAACAATCGCAGTCTATTCTAGGGTTCGGGGTAGAATAGACAGCGGTTATCAAAAAACCGATGTCTATTCCCTATTTTTTAAAAAAAAATTAAGGCGCTCAACTCCTTGTTTACAATTGGGCGCCTGAACGCCTAGGCGACGCATAGGGGACGTCATGACAAGAATGGCATATACAGTGGCTGATCTGAAGATGAACCGGCTAGTGGCTTGTTGTGGCCGGTTGTTTCCTGGATATGTTGGATTAACTTGGAGTTGATTGACTGATTTGGCCGGTGGTTGCCTGTTGTTTGACTGATATTCATTTATATTTTTTTTATTAGAGGCGGTGGGTTATATCTCGTATTAGAGGTGGTGGAATATTTCTCTTGTATACTTATTTTCCCCGCTTCTGATACTATTCACGCACTGTCTGGGGATTAGGGCTTTTTGATTCTCCATCCCCTGACCAAACAGCCACTTCTCCTTATGTTGGGAGAACCCGAGAAGCCTGTCGCACCTTCCTCTTTGCACTTCTCCTTATGTTGGGAGAACCCGAGAAGCCTGTCGCACCTTCCTCTTTGCACTGTTGTTGTTTGGCTACTGCACTGTTGTTGTTTGGTTGTATCATTGATGCTTTTATGTGGTTTTAATATCACTGTGAGCTTCTTTATCCCTTCCTCTTCTTATGGTCGTTGAACTATGAATTTTTTTGCTAGGGATTTCAGATCTTGGAGTTTTCTCTATGTAATCCAGCTAGGATTTCCTTGATTTGGGCTGATTAGATATTGAATTAATTTCGTCGGCTGATTGACCTTGATTTGTCAAGAAATTTTGGGGGAAATCCTTTATATTTCATGTAGGTCGGCTGTTGTATTTTAGTTGCCTTGAGCCTTGAATTTGGGGCTGTTGTTTGGGCTCCTGTTGGTGTTGTTTTGTTGGTGGAAAATCTTTTGATAGCTGCCCCTTTTGCTGGCTGATTTTATTTGTGCTGGCCGGTTATTTTGGATGGGGTATTGCATTGCCCTTGGCGCTGCTATTATGGCAGCCCTTGGCGCTGCTATTATGGCAGCCCTTGGCGCTGCTATTATGGCATCCCTTGGCGCTGCTATTATGGCAGCCCTTGGAGCAGTACGTAGGAGCAAGTTGGGCTGCTATTTGTGGGCATTTGACCACTGATCTGGGCTGTCATTGGTTGTCACAGAGTGGCTGATTGGTGAATGCATAGTGGCTGAAAACTGAAGTGTTTAGTGGCTACAATTCGCTCGTGACGCTTTCTTTTTGAGTTCACGAAACTGATCCTTCCATAGGCAACTCCTAGAGTCGTAGTTGTGGCCGTCTTAGGAGTCCGCTCGTAATTATTTTTGCCGCAATCCAAAAGTAAATGGTTTCTTGATACTATAGAAGATGGCGTCCGGTGATAAACGCAACGAGAATCCTACGATGGATAAGGGCAAAGGAAAACTTGTGGTGAGTCCTTACTGCATTGATTACAAATATTTTGAATTGCATTTTTTTCCTCTAAGCTACTTATTTGAATGACATTGCTTCAGAATTGAAATGAATCCGAAGAATTGAAATCACTGAAACTATGAAGTCGCTAAACAGCTAAACCTGGATTAGCGAGCGATAGAAACTCTGAGGGGAAATTTATATATTTACTCCTTATATTTTAAAAATGCAAATGAATTGAGTATGAATAGAATATGAAATCGAGTGAGCGTCGACGCATCGGAATGTTAAGGGTCAGCCTTGTAGAGGGGGTAAAGTCACAAATTCCTACACCACGTGAGGGGGGTAGAACTCTCACATCTCGTGGGGAGGGTCAAACTCCTACAGATTTTGATATGGAATTGTCCAATTTAGGAGGCGTGGAAGTCTCCTGCGCATGTGAGCGCCCTAAAACGGTCATTGATGTGATGGGCCGACGGGCCCAGATGTTTGAGAAATTTAAGAACGACCCTCAGCATTTCGAAAGAACGAATTATGAATGAATAAGAATGAAAGAAATGAGAATTGATATCAGAAATTGTTTATCGATGTTCTATTAGCGTACCTTACCTCTCTTGTTTAAATACATGTTCATCTTGATATATAGATTTGATTAACTGTTTACACTGCTGACTTTCTTGTTTGACTGCAATGCGATTAAAGAGGTAAGGAACTCACTTAGTTTTCTAAACTAACGGGTTGTCGATTTTTCTTGCTAGGATCAGACCGCCGGCCTACCAGGCCCCGTTAGGAGGATACTGGCGGAGACAGATCGAAGACAGAGGGAAGACGCGGTTCGCCCACCGGTTAGCGATTGTTTCGCTTGTTTTAGATCTACTATAGTTTGCATATGATGCATACTATTTTTCTCTGTATCGCGGTTAGACATGGTGTACATTACCTGGAATAAAAAAAAGTTAGTTATATTTCTCCTGATACCACTCTTGTGTTTTTACTTATTATTTTTGTTGTGTTATTTCATTGTGAAAAATCGCTCAGAATATAGATTTAAATTGTGACGAACTTCGGGCCGTTACAATTTCCCTCGATCCTCAACCTCCATGTTTCCATTGAGTTAGAAGAATTGGTCTCTGACAATATCAAAATTGAAACCAAAAATCTAAGCAGAGGGCGTTGAAGTCGGAGAATTGGTATTTATCGCAACTCAAGCTGCTTATCAAAGGGCTAAGCAAAAGGCCGCCCAAATAGAGGATTCCACCTCCAAATCCATCATAAGTGTTGTAGAAAAATAAAGGAGAAGGGGCAAATTCCTTTTTTTGGCATTTTAGTGAATCGTGATGGTCGGGGATCCGCCGAGATTGTTTGGGAATTAAGTGCGAAGGCAGAGGAAAATTGGGAAATGGATCATTACATCGTGATCCACGTTTTCTTCTTTTATATAGTAATAATGTAATATATATAAAGAAATATATGATTAATTGCCAAAACATCCCCTAAAAGTTAGTATATTTATAGGTTACACCCGTCTTACTTTTGAAATTACAAAAAGCCTCCCCTGTAAGTTTATATTCCATAACATACATGCACAAAAATACCCCCTTGGAGTAAATTTTTAGGTGAGGGTTTGGTAATTTCAAAAGAAAGGTGCAACCTATGATTTAGCAAACTTAGAGGGGAGGTCCCCGGTAAATGACCTTATATATAGGGTTTCTGGAGTGCAAATGCCCGGCGCGAAACAATGTGGAGCTCCCGCAGTGGTCAGCCGAAGCGACAATGTGTGGTAGGTGCTGTCGCGTTATGGTTTGTGGTCGGCGTCGGAGGAGATGTCCACGGGCGATGAGAGAGGCGTGGCCGGTGGAGTGCGCTAGGACAGAGGAGGGAGGAGACCACGGGAGATGCTGAGCGGTAGGGTTAGTTGAGGAGCGTGAAAATGAGTTGCAGAATCGCGAGATATGTGTTGTCGTTGGGAAAGGAATTCAAATTAAAGTAGACGGCGACGTGGTGTATTAAAATGGACAGTAGGATGATTCTAACGAAGGGATAGAATGAAAAGGTCTCACTTAACGGATTTTTCTAGCTAGGATATTTCTTTTTAAATTTATATATATATATATATATATATATATATATATATATATATATATATACGAGTGACAGGCACGGGGCTTCGCCCCTACAGCCAACCGCGACAGTAACTTCATTGCAATAGTGCACGGGGGGCCTTGTGCCCCGCGCGACATTATCCCAGCCACAACATTGTCCCGGTGCGACGACACTCCCGCTGCTTGCAAACCCCTGAGTGTTATACTTCGCTCATTGCTCGTTGTTATGGTGTGCAAGGGGGTTTGCGAGCGGCAGGTAGAACGCGATTTTTATTGTAGGTAGAAGATGTATATATGAGAGCACATTTTTTAAAATAAAAGAAAAAAACACATTTTAAAAAATGGAATTTTTTTATAAAGAGGGGTAAAATGGGAAAGTGAATGTTTAACCAATGAGTGTTTTCACCTTTAATATATATATAGTGTGTGTGTGTGTGTGTGAAAGTGTGTGAAAGTGTGTGAAAATGTGTGAAAATGTGTGAAAGTGAAAGTGTGTGTGTGAAAATGTGAAAGTGTGTGTGTGTGTGTGTGTGTGTGTGTGTCTGTGAAAGTGTGTGTGTGTGTGTGAAAGTGTGTGCGAAAGTTTGTGTGTGTGTGTGTGTGAAAGTGTGTGTGTGTGTGTGTGTGAAAGTGTGTGTGTGAAAGTGTGTGTGTGTGTGTTAAAGTGTGTGTGTGTGTGTGTGTGTGTGTGTGTGTGTGTGTGTGAAAGTGAAAGTGTGTGTGTGAAAATGAAAGTGAAAGTGTGTGTGTGTGAAAGGGAAAGTGTGTGTGTGTGAAAGGGAATGTGTGTGTGTGTGTGTGTGAAAGGGAAAGTGTGTGTGTGTGTATGTGTATGAAAGGGAAAGTGTGTGTGTGTGAAAGTGAATGTGTGTGTGTGAAAGTGAATGTGTGTTTGTGTGTGAAAGTGAATGTGTGTGTTAAGTGAAAGTGTGGGTGGGTGGTGGGTGGGTGGGTGTGTGTGTGAAAGTGTGTGTATGTGTGTGTGTGAACGTGAAAGTGTGTGTGTGTGTGTGTGAAAGTAAAAGTGTGTGTGTTACGGAGCTACACGAAGACGAGCCTCCTTGAAAGTTTACACGCGTTGGGCGCATATATCGGGTGGCCCCACAATTAGCGCAGAAAATAATTAGTGATTTATTGGTTGCTTCTTTTGCTTAAGACGTTTTATTTGTTATTTTATTTGTTTGTGTCATTTTAAGTATTTTTGTATTTCCTAATTTCTGAATTTCCTTTTGTATTCGCTCCCCATCGCTATAAAAGGAGGCGTAACCCCTGTATTTTTTTCATCCTGTAATGAATGTGTGTTTTCTCTTTCTTCTCTAAACCCTAAATCTCTCCTCTCTTTCTCTCCCTCTCCTCCTTTCTTCCTCTCTTCCCCGTAGCCGCCTTTTTCCGACCCCTCAACAACTGGTCAGACCTACTGCTCCCCCCGCCGTTGGCCGCCGGTTGATTCCGCGATCCAAGCCCGCATGTCCGCGACTTGCCGTTCCACACGCCCGCGCCGTTCCTCTACAGTGTTGCCCAGTCTGTCGCCGCCCGTCCAACCACACCACGCCACCGCTGTCGCTCGTCCTTTCGTGGTCATGGCGTCGAACACCCGCTCCACCGCTGAGGCCCCATCGGAGGACGCCAACGAGGCCCTCCTACGTCGTGTCAGTACTCAGGAGTCTATCGTGGCCTCCTTGCTCGCCATCCACGCAAAGCTTGATGCGTTGCAACCTCCGGCGGCCTCCTCCGCCAGCGGATCCGCGTGCCCGGCCACCGGCACGTCAATCCTCGGGGCAGCACCACTTCCGCACATCGGGGACACCGCACCTTTTTTTTCCCCGGGCCGCACGGCCCTTGCATTGGACCTCCCCACCTTCGTCGGGGTAGACCCGATTGGGTGGATCGCCAAGGCGGAACAGTATTTTGATCTCCACCTCACACCCAAGCAGGACAAGGTCTCTACCGCCGTCGTGGGACTCGACGGCTCCGCCCTCCACTGGGCCCGATGGCTCCGCCAGACCAACCCGACCATCTCCTGGTCGGAAATCAAGCAGGAAATGATTTGTCGCTACGGCAATCGTTATTCCGGTTCCGCCATCGAAAGACTGTGTGGAGTACGGCAATCCGGTGCGCTGGATGACTACATCGATGAGTTTGTGGCCCTCGTCACCCATGTTCCTGGCCTACCACTAGATCACTATCTTGGCTTCTTCATGCAGAGCCTTCGGCCCAACATCCGGTCCCGACTCCACGCCCACCACCCCCGGACGATTTTTGAGGCCCTCGACATGGCCCGCCTTGTCGAAGCGGATTTGTCACCTCGCCCCCGCCGATTCCAGGCAAGCATCTGCCAGGCGGCCGACCATGGAGGCCTACTACCCCGGAGCCCCAAGCCCCTCGGCCCCCTCCGGCAGCAAGGCCAGGCCGTCCTACCCCGCCTCACCGGTTCTCCAACCGCGAGTTCGACGATCTTCGCCGCAAAGGGCTGTATTTTCGCTGTCGTCAACCCTATTCTCCTACCCACGTCTGCACGGTCAAGGAGTTTCATGTCATCATCGGCGACTTCGAGCCTGAGATAACTTTGGCGGACTTTGAAGATCTTGAGATCACGAAAAAGGACACCACAGAGGCCGTCGCTGACGCAGGCCTTCACCATTTGGAGCTTCCATGCTTTTCTGTGGGCGGCATTTCAGGCCACCAAACCATGAAGTTGGCGGGCAAGTTGGGCGACCACCACATTGTCATCATGGTGGACAGTGGGGTGAGTCATAATTTTCTTTCATCTCATCTGGCCCAGCAGCTACATCTTCCAATGGAACCTTCTACAGATTTTACTGTCAGTCTAGGCGATGGTCGTCGCCGCTCAATCCAGGGCCGTTTTCCGGCCGTCTCCCTTTCAGTGGGCCCTTAATCGGTGACGACGGACTTCTACGTCTTCGGCCTTGGCGGGATCGACGCCATTCTGGGAGTTCCGTGGCTTTGCATGTTGGGCGGCGTACAAGTCAACTGGGGGACTATGATGATGTGTTTCCTCCAGAACGGTTGGGAGTGTTGCCTTGTGGGATACGTCGTGCTACTTCGCTCCCCCGTCTCTGTCCGCGCGATTCAGCGAACTGCGGACATCGATTTTTCGGCTTGGCTCTGGCCCATCTCAGGTGTCACGCCACTAGCCTCAGCACCACCTCCAGACCTTCAGGCCCTCCTGTCCGAGTTTGTGGATCTCTTTGTTGCACCATCCGGGTTGCCACCAGCTCAGTCGCACGATCATATCATACCTCTTCAGCCTGGTGTGCCAGTAGTATCGGTCTGACCATACCGTTACGGGCACATGCAAAAGGACGAGATTGAGAGGCTGGTACGCGATATGTTGATGGGAGGTCTCATCGCCCCAGTGCCGGCCCCTTTTCCAGCCTGATCCTGCTGGTCAGGAAAAAAGACGGCAATTGGCGCTTCTGCGTGGACTATAGGGAGCTCAACAAAGCCACCGTCCCAGACAAGTATCTGATTCTGGTGGATTCAGGAGCTTTTGGATGAGCTCCACGGCACGAACGTCTTCACCAAGCTGGACCTCCGTGTCGGCTACCACTAGATTCGCGTATGACCGGCCGACGTCACCAAAACAACTTTCCAGACCCATGACAGCCACTATGAATTCTTTGTTATGCCTTTCGGACTAACCAACGCACCGGACACTTTTCAGGTCACAATGAACGACATTTTTCGCTCGGTACTTCGTCAGCACGTACTTGTTTTTTTATAACATATTGGTCTACAGTTCTTCTTGGCAGTAGCACCTTCAGCCCGTCCGCTAGACATTGGTTACTCTACGACGCCACCACCTAAAGCTCCACTCAACAAAGTGTTCCTCTGGGGTTCCAAAGGTGTGCTATCTGGGACACACCATCTCTATTGTGGGATTCGCCATGGACAGCGACAAGATCGAGGCCGTCCTTCAGTGGCCGACGTCATCCACTCTCCGCGATGTCCGGGGATTCTTGGGATTGACTGGGTACTACCGCCAGTTCATCCAGGGGTACGACACGTTGGCCTGACCCCTCACCCAGCTACTGAAGAAGTCGATCGAAGGCCCTTTCGAGTGGACGGTGGCGAACTCCGCCGCTTTTACCGCTCTACAGCAAGCCTTAGTTCGTGCCCCGGTGTTAGCCATGTCGGATTTCTCCCAGCCCTTCATTGTGGAGTGTGACGCGTCGGGCATCGGCGTGGGAGCCGTATTGATGCAGGTCGGCCGCCCTGTGGCCTATTTCAGTCGTGCCTTTTCGGACACGATCCGCAGCCGCTCCGCTTACGAGAACGAGCTCATGGTCCTCGTCCTCGCTATTCAGCATTGGCGACCTTACCTCCTGAGTCGGCGGTTCGTGGTCCACACCAACCACCATAGCCTTCGCTACCTCCTACAGCAAAAGATTGCTACGCCCGCTCAACAAGTATGAGTGGCCAAGCTTGTAACATCCGTAAATTTTGACGCAAAAATTCACTTAAATTGTAGGATCGAGTCGCCACGGATTCTGATCGAGACAGCGCTTCGTCAAGATATAAGGTTACTTTTCCTAGCATTAACGTATGTTAGTTGATTTAGCGCGTAAATTATTGTGCGTAATACATTTAAAAATATTTGATTGTGACGCGCGCGGTGAAATGTGTAGTATTCAAAGATTTGGTGAGTTGGGTGTGCCAATAGCGATTTAGGCTTGGTATTTGAGAATTAAGGGGAGGATGGGTATAAACCGATCCCACGGTTTAATTAAAAACCGCAAGGCACGATTGAAAACCGCATGCCTCTTATTTCTCTTAGGAATAGGCCGATCAGCAAACCCTCCCGTCCTGTTCCGTCTCCCGCATAAGGCGAGCCCGACGCTCCCGACTTCCGTAGCCGACGCCTTCCGCTAGGCTTACCGCCGCCCGATTCTCCTCCGGAACGTAGATTCGACTCCTCCTCCCTCCTCTGCAGGCGCCAACAAGCATTCCTTTTCCTTCCTTGGCCTTGGAAGAGCCGATTTCAACCCTAGCCGGAGGTGTTGAGTTTCGTTTTGGTTTCGGTAAGTCCGTTTTCTCTTTTTCTCTATTCCTTTGTGGAAATCCTTCGTTTTGGAAACTAAAATAACCTAGGTTTTGGATTTATTTGCCCTAATTAGGTTTTGGGGTTCGAGTTTCACCGCGGAATTCGAGTAGAACGCCTTGGGAACCTCCATCGCTCTGCGTAAAGGTAAATTAGTAAAGTTTAGCTTCTAATTTTGGTAACCCTAGTTGTTTTGGATTTTTCCATCGGAAATACTTAGGGAAAATGTTGGTTTTAGGGCTGCCCTAAATTTTGCAGGTTTTTCGGTGGAGTCGGGGCAGCACTTGAAGGTCCCCAATAGGAGGTTTTTGCCTTTGAAATAGAAGATGCCGCCGCGCCGTGTGTGCGAGCGCCGCACCACCGCAGTAAGGAAATTTAATACCTGTTAGTTAGACATAACAAAAGTTATATTTTGTATACGCATATGTAGGTTTCGTACAAGCAACATAACCATGCATAGTAAAGTGTGACGGTAGGAAAATGGTCGCGGAAAACGTGTAGGATGACGCCCTTTTCCATGACCCAATTAGTCAAGTTATGAATAATTATTTTAAGTACGAAACTTTACCCGCGTACGTAAGCTTGGAATTTGTCCAACCAAGGGCGTGAATGTCCCTTCAAGTCGACCACAAGAAAGTCAAGGGTCGCTTAGTAGTACACCAGAAAAGATATCCCTTGCAGAGTAGCGTCAGACCAAAAAGGTCAGCCAGCACACAGAGTTTCTTCCGTGCTAGGTAGAGGCGCACTACCTTTCTCATAAGGCACATGGAACCTTATGAGTAGTACATACTTGGGAATTATTTTCCCTTGAGCCAGTTAGCAGATTCGAGACCGTGTCCGCGTGACACTAGAACAATTGGGTTCGTAAGATGGTCTCGGGTCGTCAGTTTCAGTTGCGCGTTAGGAGCTACTCTGCCTAGAGCCTTCCTAGTAGATGAGCAGGTTAGAAGCCACCTAGAACTCAAGTATAGACCTGACATGAGACAGTACGCTAGTTAGTGAACGCCAGGACTTGAGTTAGTAAAATAAAAGTCACGTGCTTAGTACGAGTAGATGTGTGACCGGAGAATAGTGCGAAGGCATGCATAGCACATAGCATAAAAGTTTTAAATGCATAAAATTATTTTTCAAAGACATGCATGCATTCATATGTAAAACTGGGTTTTAGTGTCACTAGGAGGGGTTATTTTTCCTTACTCTGACCCTTCGTGGGCACTGTTTTTCAGGTGACCCAGGTGGGAAGTTACGTCTAGGATGAGCATGTGGTGGCGTCAGTTTGTACTATTTATCCTATTCAGTTTACTCTATTTCAGCATGTACCTGTAGATGAGAACATTGTATCAGATTAATGTTTTATCTAATTTATTTCAGACTATTTATGGTTAACCAGATTTTCAGTTAATTCAGTTACTTCCTGTTTAGTGGCTCTGTGAATCCAGTTATCAGGTATGTGGTTACCCTTAGTTTACTTTATTCAAACTTCCGCTGTAAGTCTTAAATTGCTTAGTATAGATTTTATTACCTGCTGCTACTAGTTTTAATACTGTTTCCTAGTTTTCTTTACATCGCTGACCCGGCCGGACGGCTGATTTCTGAAATACTGGGAAGGGGTGTTACAAATTGGTATCAGAGCCAGGTTTAGGATCCCTGGACCCTAGAAAGAATTCACAGAGCCATAGGAGCGTATAAGAGTAAACTCTTGTCAGTAAAGTACTTTAAGTTGCGATTAAGCCTTAGGTTCGCTAGAGTACAAAATAAGTTGCTAGATCAGATTTCTTAGATGCTTGATAAATAACCAGATTTCCTTTATTTATTCTATCAGGCACCACGAGTTAGTGAACCAGGTGAATCTTCAGGCCAGAACCCGATTCCTAATGCAACCATGGGAGATGCTGCCATGCCACAGGTACCGCCAGTTCCAGCAGCTCCAGAGGGCACTGACATAGCATCTCAGATTGCCAGGGCGGTTACTGTTGCCTTGATGGAGTTTCAGAGAGGACTGGCTGCAGGATTTCCAGCTCCAGTACAAGTACCAGTCCCTGCACCAGCTCCTGCAGCAGCACCTGTGGAGATGACCCTGGAGCGCTATTTGAGAAATTTCAGAGAACTTCAGCCTTCGAACTACAGTGGGGATGAGACCCCGATGGATACTGATGATTGGATAGCTAACACCAGAGACCTGCTGAATGTGTTGGAGTGCCCGGAGAATAAGAAAGTTCCTCTGGCAGCTTTCCTCCTCCGAGGAGAGGCAAAAGTCTGGTGGGACAAATACCGGACAGATGATCCTGCAGGTAAAGTGTTATGATCAATTCCTTATTTTAGGAAGTAATGTGTAAATTTTAATATGGTATGATCGTATTTTTGGTTGGCCAGGCCGTACCCCAGACATGTTCGCTTGGGGCGAGTTCTCTAGAGCTCTTGCTAGTTGGTTCGTGCCTCCTTCCGCACGACGAGGTCTCCAAGAGAAGTATCTGAGGCTTTTCCAGGGGGACAGGACAGTTACTGAGTACGAGCGAGAGCTGACTCATCTGGCTAGATATGCGGGCGTGATGCAGGGAGATCAGACTGAGAAGTGCAGTCGTTTCGTGGATGGCTTGCGTGACTCGTTGAGGCAGCCGCTGATGACTATGGTCAACGCTGATTACAGGAGCTTAGTGGATACGGCTCGCAGACTGGAGGCTGACCAGCAGAAGGTTCAGAAGCGAAGTAGTTTCCGTGCGAAGCGATCTCAGGATTCGCATCAGCCGCAGCAGAACAAGAATGACCAAGGTAAGAACTGGAACAAGAAGCCGAAGCCTGATGCTAAGAAGAATGGTCAATCTGGTGACCGAAGCAAGGACTATCCCTCGTGTCCCAAGTGTCAGCGTCGCCATTCAGGAGAGTGTTTGGCAAGTGCAGGCGTATGCTATAAGTGCCGACAACCTGGACACATAGCTCGCTTCTGTCAGGAAGCTGGGACAAATCAGGTAATCAAGGTCCTTATGTATTGATTACAGTTATGTAATTACGATAGATTTTTAATGAAATTTACTTCCTGCAGTCGAAGTTCGAGGTTGGTGGCTCTAGCAGGGTAGATAAGGGCAAAGCATTGATGATTACTGATGGGAGATCACAACAGGGTCGAGACTTAGTGCAGCCCAGAGCTTATGGGCTGGGTCAGCAGGAGGCGAAGGATCAGGAGGATGTTGTGATAGGTAAGTGTTGTTTGCTTGCAAGTTAGTTTTAAAATCCTCCGTAGTGACACATTAAATTTTTCATCCTTCATAAATCATTCATGTAGGCATCCTTATGATTCGTAACTTACCCTCTAAGATTCTGTTTGATACGGGTGCCTCGCACTCGTTTATCGCGGAATCTCTAGTGCGTAAGTTGGATTTAGAAGTCTTCCCGGAGTCGGTACCGTTGGAAGTCATGATGCCGAATGGATCCCTTCTGCAGACCAGAGACAAGTGCAGGGTGCCAGTGCAGTTTGGTGACACTGAGATTATCGTGGAAGCTTTGCTGCTACCTATAGCAGGGTTTGACTTGATTTTTGGGATGGACTGGCTTTCAGCAGTCAACGCCAGGATTGACTGTAGGGCGAAGCAGATTCAGTTCGATGGCCCCAACCAGACCTCTTTTTCTTTTCAGGGATTGAAGGGAGTAGTGAAGATGATCATATCTGCAGTCCAAGCGAGAAAGTGCATTAGTCAGGGTTGTGAAACCTTCGTAGTACTGATGAGCGCGGAGTCTAAGGCTGATTTGTTGAAGGTACCAGTGGTGCAGGAGTTTCCAGATGCTTTCCCGGAAGAGCTCTCTGGTGCCCCTCCAGATAGAGAGATTGAGTTCCCGATAGACTTGCATCCTGGGGCTACACCGGTAGCCAAATCTCCCTATCGGATGGCTCCAAGGGAGCTAGCAGAATTGAAGAGCCAGTTGCAGGAGCTGCTTGATTTGGGTTTTATACGCCCTAGTACTTCGCCTTGGAGTGCTCCAGTGCTTTTCGTGAAGAAGAAGGATGGTAGCCTGAGATTGTGCATAGACTACCGCGAATTGAATAAGCTGACCGTTAAGAACAAGTACCCGATTCCCAGGATTGATGATTTGTTCGACCAGTTGGTGGGAGCGAGCACTTTCTCCAAGTTAGATCTGAGGTCGGGCTATCATCAGCTGAGGATTCGTGACGCGGATATACAGAAGACTGCTTTCAGTACCAGATATGGACACTTCGAGTTCGTGGTCATGCCGTTCGGGCTGACCAATGCCCCTTCAGTATTTATGGACCTGATGAACAGGGTATTTCGGGAGTATTTAGATCGTTTTGTCATCGTCTTTATAGATGATATTTTGGTGTTCTCTAAGAGTGCAGAAGATCATGCAGCTCACCTCAGGATTGTTTTGAGCACACTCAGGAAGAACCAGTTGTATGCCAAATTTTCAAAGTGTGAGTTTTGGCTTTCAGAGATTGCATTCTTAGGCCACATCATCAGTCAGAAAGGGGTTAGCGTTGATCCAAAGAAGATAGAGGCCATTAAGAGTTGGCCAAGACCGACGACAGTTTCAGAGGTTCGCAGCTTTTTGGGTCTTGCTGGATACTACAGGAGATTCATCAGGGATTTCTCGAAGATAGCCTTACCACTGACTTCCCTCACTAGGAAGGGAAAGGGCTTGGATTGGACAGTTGAGTGTGAGTTGGCCTTTGAGAACTTGAAGAACAGATTGATGACCGCACCAGTTTTGAGTTTACCTTCAGGGCCAGGCGGATTTCAGATCTATAGTGATGCTTCAGGTCAGGGTTTGGGTTGTGTTCTCATGCAGCATGGAAAGGTCGTAGCTTATGCCTCGAGACAGTTAAAGGTTCATGAGAGGAACTATCCCGTTCATGACTTGGAGCTTGCAGCAGTCATTCATGCTCTGAAGATATGGAGACACTACCTCTATGGAGTGCGTTGTGAGATCTTTACTGATCATAAGAGCCTTAAGTATATCTTTGATCAGCGAGAGCTCAATTTGAGGCAGCGCAGATGGTTGGAGTTTCTAGCAGACTACGATGTAGACATTCAGTACCACCCAGGAAAGGCGAACGTGGTAGCTGATGCTCTTAGCAGGAGAGGCTCGTGTTTCTATCTTCTCACTCAGCAGGAGGAGTTAGTACGAGAGCTGGAGAGACTGGACATCGTCGTTGTGCCCCGTGGCAGTTTTGGTTCAGCTTGGTTGAGTTGGATGGAGATTTCGTGCGATATTAGAGATAGGATCAGGACAGCTATATCGTTGGATCCAAAGATGGCAGAGATTTGGATCTCAGTGCAGTCAGGTCAGAAGGAGAGGTTCTCTATTCAGGATGAGTTACTATTGCACGACGGCAGAGTGTGCATCCCAGATGTCAGTCAACTTCGTGAGGACATTCTTTTCGAGGCACACAATTCTAGATATTCGATACATCCTGGTAGCACGAAGATGTATGCAGATCTTAAGAAGACAGTCTGGTGGCCAGGTTTGAAGAGTGATGTTGCAGATTATGTAGGGAAGTGTGAGACATGCAAGTTGGTTAAGGCCGAGTGTCAGAGGCCTGGAGGCAAATTGCAGTCACTTCCCATCCCCGAGTGGACTTTTGAGGATATATCCATGGACTTCATTCATGGTTTGCCGAGATCGCAGAGTGGGAATGATTCCTTGTGGGTTATAGTAGATCGACTTTCTAAGGTCGCCCATTTCATTCCTCTTAGGAAGACAGATCAAGGTCCGAAGCTGGCACGGTTGTATATAGACGAGATAGTTCGACTTCACGGTGTTCCCAAGACTATAGTTTCAGACCGAGATGGCAGATTTACCTCCAGGGAGTGGCGATACGTTCAGGAGCGGTTGGGTACCAGGTTACATTTCAGCACCGCTTTCCATCCACAGACCGATGGACAGACTGAGCGCACAAATAGGACTTTGGAGGATCTGCTACGGATGTGCATTCTAGATTTTGGAGGGAAGTGGGAGAAGTATGTTACTCTTGTGGAGTTCTCCTACAACAACAGTTTCCAGGCAAGTATTGGGATGGCACCGTTCGAGGCCCTCTATGGTAGACGTTGTCGGACACCGTTATGTTGGGCAGAGAGTGAGGAAAGATCTTCTATCAGAGAGTCATGGATTGATAAGACCACTGATAGGATCAAGCTTATTCAGGAGCGTATGAGGACAGCTCAGGATCGCCAGGCCAAGTATCATGATCAGAAGCACAGGTCAGTAGAGTTCAGTGTTGGAGACTACGTTTATCTGAAGGTCAGACCAGTCAGAGGAGTCTCTAGAATAAAGCGAATGAAGAAGTTGAGTCCCAGATTCGTTGGTCCTTTTGAGGTACTGGAAAGAGTTGGTGAGGTTGCATATAGGTTGGCCTTACCTGAAGAAATGAGTGGTGTACATGATGTATTCCACGTCTCCTACCTTAGGAGAGCAGTCAGAGATTCCAGTCAGATCATCAGTACCGAAGAAGCACCAATCGAGACAGATCTTAGTATTGGAGTTAGACCAGTCAAGATAGTGGACTCAAGGATTCAGAAGCTCAGAAATAGAGAGATTCGCATGGTCAAAGTCCTTTGGATGAACTGTGGCCGTCCAGAGTATACTTGGGAGCGAGAGGATGAGCTAAAGAGCAATGCAGACTATTCTTTTCTTTTCGATTCAGGTATGATTATAATTTTCGAGGACGAAAATTTTATTAGGAGGGGAGATTTGTAACATCCGTAAATTTTGACGCAAAAATTCACTTAAATTGTAGGATCGAGTCGCCACGGATTCTGATCGAGACAGCGCTTCGTCAAGATATAAGGTTACTTTTCCTAGCATTAACGTATGTTAGTTGATTTAGCGCGTAAATTATTGTGCGTAATACATTTAAAAATATTTGATTGTGACGCGCGCGGTGAAATGTGTAGTATTCAAAGATTTGGTGAGTTGGGTGTGCCAATAGCGATTTAGGCTTGGTATTTGAGAATTAAGGGGAGGATGGGTATAAACCGATCCCACGGTTTAATTAAAAACCGCAAGGCACGATTGAAAACCGCATGCCTCTTATTTCTCTTAGGAATAGGCCGATCAGCAAACCCTCCCGTCCTGTTCCGTCTCCCGCATAAGGCGAGCCCGACGCTCCCGACTTCCGTAGCCGACGCCTTCCGCTAGGCTTACCGCCGCCCGATTCTCCTCCGGAACGTAGATTCGACTCCTCCTCCCTCCTCTGCAGGCGCCAACAAGCATTCCTTTTCCTTCCTTGGCCTTGGAAGAGCCGATTTCAACCCTAGCCGGAGGTGTTGAGTTTCGTTTTGGTTTCGGTAAGTCCGTTTTCTCTTTTTCTCTATTCCTTTGTGGAAATCCTTCGTTTTGGAAACTAAAATAACCTAGGTTTTGGATTTATTTGCCCTAATTAGGTTTTGGGGTTCGAGTTTCACCGCGGAATTCGAGTAGAACGCCTTGGGAACCTCCATCGCTCTGCGTAAAGGTAAATTAGTAAAGTTTAGCTTCTAATTTTGGTAACCCTAGTTGTTTTGGATTTTTCCATCGGAAATACTTAGGGAAAATGTTGGTTTTAGGGCTGCCCTAAATTTTGCAGGTTTTTCGGTGGAGTCGGGGCAGCACTTGAAGGTCCCCAATAGGAGGTTTTTGCCTTTGAAATAGAAGATGCCGCCGCGCCGTGTGTGCGAGCGCCGCACCACCGCAGTAAGGAAATTTAATACCTGTTAGTTAGACATAACAAAAGTTATATTTTGTATACGCATATGTAGGTTTCGTACAAGCAACATAACCATGCATAGTAAAGTGTGACGGTAGGAAAATGGTCGCGGAAAACGTGTAGGATGACGCCCTTTTCCATGACCCAATTAGTCAAGTTATGAATAATTATTTTAAGTACGAAACTTTACCCGCGTACGTAAGCTTGGAATTTGTCCAACCAAGGGCGTGAATGTCCCTTCAAGTCGACCACAAGAAAGTCAAGGGTCGCTTAGTAGTACACCAGAAAAGATATCCCTTGCAGAGTAGCGTCAGACCAAAAAGGTCAGCCAGCACACAGAGTTTCTTCCGTGCTAGGTAGAGGCGCACTACCTTTCTCATAAGGCACATGGAACCTTATGAGTAGTACATACTTGGGAATTATTTTCCCTTGAGCCAGTTAGCAGATTCGAGACCGTGTCCGCGTGACACTAGAACAATTGGGTTCGTAAGATGGTCTCGGGTCGTCAGTTTCAGTTGCGCGTTAGGAGCTACTCTGCCTAGAGCCTTCCTAGTAGATGAGCAGGTTAGAAGCCACCTAGAACTCAAGTATAGACCTGACATGAGACAGTACGCTAGTTAGTGAACGCCAGGACTTGAGTTAGTAAAATAAAAGTTACGTGCTTAGTACGAGTAGATGTGTGACCGGAGAATAGTGCGAAGGCATGCATAGCACATAGCATAAAAGTTTTAAATGCATAAAATTATTTTTCAAAGACATGCATGCATTCATATGTAAAACTGGGTTTTAGTGTCACTAGGAGGGGTTATTTTTCCTTACTCTGACCCTTCGTGGGCACTGTTTTTCAGGTGACCCAGGTGGGAAGTTACGTCTAGGATGAGCATGTGGTGGCGTCAGTTTGTACTATTTATCCTATTCAGTTTACTCTATTTCAGCATGTACCTGTAGATGAGAACATTGTATCAGATTAATGTTTTATCTAATTTATTTCAGACTATTTATGGTTAACCAGATTTTCAGTTAATTCAGTTACTTCCTGTTTAGTGGCTCTGTGAATCCAGTTATCAGGTATGTGGTTACCCTTAGTTTACTTTATTCAAACTTCCGCTGTAAGTCTTAAATTGCTTAGTATAGATTTTATTACCTGCTGCTACTAGTTTTAATACTGTTTCCTAGTTTTCTTTACATCGCTGACCCGGCCGGACGGCTGATTTCTGAAATACTGGGAAGGGGTGTTACAAAGCTACTAGGCTGCGACTTCAACATCGAGTTCCGGTTAGGGAAGTCGAATCGCGCAGCCGACGCCCTCTCGCACAACCCCATACTCGCAGGCATCTCCCGCCCGGTCTAGGAGGATGAGGATACCCTTCAACGGGAAGTAAAAGCTGACCCGACGCTGAATGGGATACGAATAGCACTCCTCGCGGACGTCACGGCCCACCCACCGTACTCCTTGGTTGACGGTCGCCTACTCTTCAAGGGTTGCCTTGTACTCGCCCCCTCCTCCCCAAGCATTCCTCTGTTGTTGGCCGTGTTTCATGATTCACCCACGGGGGGACACGTCGGGGCTTACCGGACATACCGACAGTTGGTCGGCTTACTCTATTGGCCTCACATGTTTCGACAGGTCAAGGCCTTCGTGGCCGCCTGCCTCACCTGCAAGAAGGCCAAGTACGAGGCCATGTTTTCGGGTGGTCTACTTCAGCCCCTCCCGATCCCCGATCGCATTTGGGACGACGTCGCCATGGATTTCAACACACGATTGCCCCGATCACAGGGACACGACTGCATTATGGTCGTGGTGGAACGACTCTCGAAGTATGCTCATTTCATTCCCCTCCGCCACCCATATACGGCTGCCACAGTCGCCAACAGCTTCATCCAGGGGGTCTTGCGCCTCCACGGGTTTCCTCGATCGATCGTGAGCGACCGCGATCCGCTCTTCCTGAGTACTTTTTGGACCACGTTCCGCTTACAAGGCACTCGTCTCCGCATGAGCACGGCATACCATCCGCAGACAGATGGCCAATCGGAAGTCCTCAACCGGTGTCTAGAGACATACCTCCGCTGCTTCGTGGGGGAATAACCTCGCAGTTGGGCCAAGTGGCTTGGGTGCGCAGAATACTCATATAATACCGCCTACCATTAGGCGGTCGGTACTACGCCATTCGAGGCCGTTTATGACCGCCCTCCTTCGTATAGTGTCTACCACCTTCCAGGGGAATGCAAGGTGGAGAGCTTGGCCACCGCCCTCCGTGACAGGGACACCATTCTGGATCATTTGAAGCACCACTTACGTCGGGCTTAACAGAAAATGGTTTCCTTCGCCAACAGGAAACGTTGTGACCTCTCCTTCGAGGTAGGAGAGAAGGTTTTCGTCAAACTCCACCTCTACCGACAGCTCTCGGTGGCCCGCCGACATTGTCCGAAACTGGCACCTCGTTTATTCGGGCCTTTTGAGGTCCTCACCTGTATAGGGGCAGTCGCCTACCGCCTTCGCCTTCCAGCCAGGAGCCACATTCATCCGGTTTTCCATGTCTTACGGCTACGACGCATAGTGGGCGAACACACCCCCACAGATCACATTTCGGGCGACCTCGACCTCGCAGGAGAGGCACCGTACTACCTCGCCTCGGTCCTCGATTAGAGATGTCGCACCCCGGGGGACCGTATATCGGAGGAGGTCCTTGTGGCTTGGACCGACCGGCCCGACTCGGCCCCGAGATGATTTTCGTCATCAGTTTCCCGACTACTGCCTTGAGGACAAGACACATTTTCCAGATGGCGGCATTGTTGCGGAGCTACACAACGACGAGCCTCCTTGGAAAGTTTACACGCGCAGGGCGCGTATATCTGGTGGCCCCACAATTACCGCAGAAAATAATTAATGATTTATTGGTTGCTTCTTTTACTTGAGACGTTTTATTTGTTGTTTTATTTGCATGTGTCATTTTAAATATTTTTATATTTTCTAATTTCTGAATTTCCACTTGTATTCGCTCCTCATAGCTATAAGAGGACGCGTAAGCCCTGTATTTTTTTCATTCTGGAATGAATGTGTGTTTTCCCTTTCTTCTCTAAACCCTAAATCCCTCCTCTCTTTCTCTCCCTCTCTCCCTCTCTCCCTCTATCCTCTCCTCCCCGTAGCCGCCTTTTTCCGACCCCACAATAGTGTGTGTGTGTGTGTGTGTGTGTGTGTGAAAGTGAAAGTGAAAGTGTGTGTGTGTGTGAAAGTGAAAGTGAAAGTGAAAGTGTGTGTGTGTGTGAAAGTGAAAGTGAAAGTGAAAGTGTGTGTGTGAAAGTGAAAGTGTGTGTGTGCGTGTGTGTGTGTGTGAAAGTGAAAGTGTGTGTGACAGTGAAAGTGTGTGTGTGTGTGTGACAGTGAAAGTGTGTGTGTGTGTGTGTGTGAAAGTGAAAGTGAAAGTGAAAGTGTGTGCGTGTGTGTGTGTGAAAGTGAAAGTGTGTGTGTGTGTGTGTGTGTGTGAAAGTGAAAGTGTGTGTGTGTGAAAGTGAAAGTGAAAGTGTGTGTGTGTGTGTGAAAGTGAAAGTGTGTGTGTGTGTGAAAGTGAAAGTGTGTGTGAAAGTGAAAGTGTGTGTGTGAAAGTGTGTGTGTGTGTATGAAAGTGCAAGTGTGTGTGTGTGAAAGTGAAAGTGAAAGTTTGTGTGTCAGTGTGTGTGTGTGAAAGTGTGTGTGAAAGTGAAAGTGTGAAAGTGTGTGTGAAAGTGAAAGTGTGTGTGAAAGTGAAAGTGTGTGAAAGTGAAAGTGTGTGTGAAAGTGTGTGAAAGTGTGTGTGAAAGTGTGTGAAAGTGTGTGAAAGTGTGTGTGAAAGTGTGTGAAAGTGTGTGAAAGTGTGTGAAAGTGTGTTAAAGTGAGTGTGTGTGAAAGTGTGTGTGAAAGTGAAAGTGAAAGTGAAAGCGAAAGTGAAAGTGTGTGAAAGTGTGTGTGAAAGTAAAAGTGAAAGTGAAAGTGAAAGTGTGTGAAAGTGTGTGAAAGTGTGTGAAAGTGTGTGAAAGTCTGTGAAAGTGTGTGAAAGTGTGTGAAAGTGTGTGAAAGTGAAAGTGAAAATGAAAGTGAAAGTGAAAGTGAAAGTGTGTGTGAGTGTGTGTGTTGAAAAAGAAATTTAGATTGAAAGGACAATCCACATTTTTCTTCCCTACAACTATAACTATATGGAGATGAAATGTACAGTTAATCATTGAATTTCCTGCCAAATGCTAACATTAAATATGAACCGAAACAAAAGTAAATAAGCAAACTGATGCCCCAAACCTGTGAAAAAAAAGAATCCACGCTCTCCTTTTGAGCGTGTGCAAAAACCTAGAAAGACAACAGAGAAAATCAAAGCAAACAGTTAAGAGAGAAAAAAAAAGAGAAAGGTAGCGAGAGAGAATCTTACAGCTGGTGTCCAATGCACTCCTGCACGGAGAGAGCCAAGGATGTCCTTCTCCTTCACTAAAGCACTAAATATGGAGTGAAAAAGAGAATTTTCAATGGAAACACTGTTGCTACCATTGATGTCATGCAATAACCTCTGCAGAGAGTTGCAAAGAGCTGACAAATTTGTTGGAACAGTAATCCCCCTACAAGCACCTCGAACTATTCCAGTAATCCGTGAAACATAAGCGGGGGTAAACAACTGTCCACTTTCCATTCGCCCTTTTATCTGTTTAAATACGCTTCAGAAATCAGAACTATGGGCAGCAAGTAAGAAATATGAAAGCAAAAAGGAAATAATTAATTGAAGAACAAAGTAATGTAAGAAACTGCAAAGCCTAACAAATATTGGTATAAAATATCCTAAAGGATCAGAGAATGGCTTTTTTTGTTTTACTACAAGAGGACTGTATTTCCATAAATACTACATACATACTCTTTTTTTCATAAAATTCCGAAGTCAAAGCATAAACGACTGCTTCGATTATTAAAGCACTGCATTTGTGTACCTAGTATATCCATATTGTTTCAAAAAAATCCATTAGGAAAAGGATAGGAAGAAACCAACTGGACTGGAATCACTGACAAATGGATATAAGGCAAATGAAAATATGTTTCCGGTTGGGAAATAGGTTATTGCTTTTTAACTCCTCTCTCAATTGAAGAGGAAATAACTCAATTAACGAATACACTCAGTTTTATCATATTCAACAAAGTGGCAGAACCTGATACCTTCTTGTAACTCCCTGCATACCCATTCGCCAACCACACGCCCATTCCTCCCCTGATCCCTTCTCCAAAGCTCTTCTTCTATTTTTCATGCTTCTACCTCCCGCTCTCCACTACATCTATGCTAGACGATCCTCACCATAGTGTCCGTCCGCTAGTTTTGATCTTATCTGTAGAAAACAAAGGGCGAACCTTGTATATACTTCTTCGTGTATAAAAATACAAGAGAGAATACAAATATATAGGAGAAGAGGAGAAAGAATCCTATACAGGAGATGTGGGACTAAAGGAGAAAGGAGAAATGGGCCTATAAATGGGCTTTTACATTATTTTTCCCTATATCATCTGTTGAGAGAGCTCAAAAACTTGTATGTATTGCTTGTGTGTGTAAATACAAGGAGAGAATACAAATATATAGGAGGAAGAAGAGAGAAGATAATCCCATACAAGGTGTGGGACTAAAGGAGGAGAGAAGATAAAACAATAAAAGAGGGCCCAATAATGGGCCCTTTACATGGGCTATTTTAACACTCCCCCGCAAGCTGGAGCGTACAAATCGTATGCGTCAAGCTTGGACAAGCATTGATAGAAGAGTGCCTTGGAGAGAGCCTTCGTGAGGACATCCGCAACTTGTTCCGATCCTGGGACATCCTTTAGGTCAAGCTTCTTCATCTGAACCTTTTCCCGAATGAAGTGACAATCGACCTCAATATGCTTCGTTCTTTCGTGAAAGACCGGGTTCTGGGCGATGTGTATGGCGGCTTGACTGCCACAAAGGAGAAGAGCCGGTGATGGTAATTTTACACCCAGATCAGTAAGAAGACTCTCAAGTCATGTCAATTCTGATACAACCGATGTCATTGCCCGGTACTCTGCCTCGGCTGAAGATCGAGCAACGACCGCTTGTTTCTTGCTTCGCCAAGTGACAAGATGTACTCCAAGGTAAGTGCAAAAACCACTCGTAGATCGTCGGTCATCGAGAGAGCCAGCATAATCGGCATCTGAATATGCCACCAATGTTGGAGCAGAAGAGGAGGTCCTGTAGACAAGTCCCTGACAAGGAGCGGTTTTAAGGTACCTGAGAATTCGTTCCACCGCTTGAAGATGAGATTTTCGAGGAGAGTGCATGTATCTGCTGACAAGTCCAACAGCAAAAGAAATATCTGGTCTGGTAACCGTGAGATATATCAGTTTTCCAACAAGACGGCGATAATATTAAGGATTCTGGAGAAGAAGATCCGAGTCAGATGCCTGGGCACACAGTTTGTGGTTCACATCCATAGGAGTATCACTTGGCTTGTAGTCGTACTGACCCGCATCATGAAGAAGGTCAAGACAATATTTCCGTTGAGAGAGAGTGAGCCCATCCGGCCTTCTGGCAATCTCAAGACCCAAAAAATAGCGAAAAGGTCCCAAATCCTTTGTCAGAAAGACTGAGTTTAGATGGACTTTGACTGTCTGTATCCCTTGAGAGTCATCTCCAGTAATGATAATATCGTCGACGTATACTAACAGAATAACCGTTCCTGTTGGTTGGTGACGAGTAAAGAGCGAGAAGTCGGTCGAGCTCCGAGTAAAGCCAATCTCACGGAGGACCTTGCTGAATTTTTTAAACCATGCCCGTGGAGATTGTTTGAGACCATATAGAGCCTTTTTAAGATGGCAGACCTGAGACTCCCCCGTGGTCTCAAACCCGGGTGGTTGTTGCATGTAGACGGTTTCCTGGAGATCCCCATTCAAGAAAGCATTCTTGATATCCAGCTGAAAGAGAGGCCACCGGCGATGGACAGCAACAGAGATGAGGACGCGAACACTATTAAGTTTCGCTACCGAAGAGAACATTTCCTCATAATCTAGCCCCTCCTGTTGAGTGAAACATCTAGCCACAAGACGGGTCTTTAGACGGTCAATTGTCTCATCGGCAGCATGTTTGATGACAAAGACCCACTTGCACCCAACTAGTTTCTGACCCGGTGGAAGGGGAACAACAGACCATGTCTGGTTAGACCAGAGAGCAGACATTTCTTCCTCCATGCCTGCTCGTCATCCTGGATGTTGAAGTGCCTCCTGCACAGAATTAGGAATTGCAACCGAAGAGAGAGAGGTAGCCAAAGTGTGTAAATGGGGAGAGAGGCGATGAAGAGAGATGTAGTTTGCCAGAGGATGAGCAGTGGAAGGCGATACCTGATCATTTGGACGCGGAGTATCCATGGTAGATACCGACGGCAGAGAGGCAACGGAAGTGGTAGAGCGACGAATGTAGACTCGGATAACGGGTGGTTTGGAGGGAACGACAGTCGGTTCAGAGGTAACCGGCAGAGGTGGAGTAGTTGTGGGAATGACTGGGCTGGGATGGATGGGGGAGGAGGTGTGGGTGGTAGATGGTCGGGTAAGGGAGCAGGAAAGAATGGTTGATCCTCGCGGAAAGTGACATCAGCAGAAACGGAGATCTTGCGTGTAGCAGGAGAATAACAGACATACCCATTTTGGGTGCGTGAATAACCAACAAAGATATGCTTAGCCGCTCGAGGATCCAACTTATCCGAGGAAGGCCCCAAACGGTGGGCGTAGCAGAGGCTGCCAAATACACGAGGTGGGAGAGGAAAGGCCGGAGTGGAGGGAAAGAGTATGTTAAACGGAGTAGCAGAGTTGAGAATGGAGAAAGGGAGACGGTTAATGAGAAAACAGGCGGTCGAGACCGCAAAGTTCCAATATGGTTTAGGGACATGCATTTGAAGCATGAGGGAACGGGCAACATCGAGTAAGTGTCGATTCTTGCGTTCGGCAACACCGTTTTGTTGCGGCGTGTAAGCGCAGGAAGTTTGATGTAGAATCCCGAACTCAGAACATAAAGCAGTAAATTCGTGACTAGTGTACTCACGAGCATTGTCAGTTCGTAGTATTTTGATGGTCGTGTGGAATTGCGTACGGGTTTCGAGGACAAATGTCCGAAAGACACGGGGAAGCTCGGAGCGATCACGAAGTAAGTATAGTCAGGTAGTGCGAGAGTGATCATCAATAAACGTTATAAAATACCGGAAACCGAAAATACTAGTAATTTTAAATGGTCCTCAAATATCCGAATGCACTAAATCAAAAGGAGCAGCGCTCCGAGTACAATGTGAAGAAAAAGAGGAACGAGTCTGCTTGCCGAGGATACATGAGTCACACTGAAAGGGGGTAAAAGAAACATCCGGGAGAGCCCGCTGGAGGACCGGCAGAGGAGCATGCCCAAGTCGACGATGCCAATCAGTTGAAGAGACGGAAGAGAGGACAGTGGGAGAGTCGTCGAGAAGGTAGAGTCCATTCTGCAGCCGGACTTTACCAATGGTAGTCTGCGTCCGCCGATCCTGTATAACAAAAGAAGATGACGTGAATATAACAGAACAATCCAAATCATTAGTAAGCCGTCCCACAGAAAGTAAATTGAACGGGGAACTTGGGACATGCAGAGCCGAACGAAGGGAGATGGATGAGGTGAGAGGAAGATCTGCCGAGCCGGAGACGGGAACGGTGGCTCCATTGGCCACAGTAATAGACGGTGGATAAGGGGAATTCAGGTACTGGGCAGGCCGACGTGGAGTAATGTGATGAGTGGCACCAGAGTCCATAATCCAGCCCAAGCCGGTGGAGAGACAAGCAGTACCTGTGTTCGAGACGGAAGTAATGGAGGCAGATGGTGGGTTGAGCAAACCCTGAAGATGCTGGAGCTGAAGACGGACAGTTCCAAGATCAGGAGGACCTGCATCGGTAGCAACAGAAGCCGTCGGGTGAGGAGGATAGCCAATTTTCTTGTAACATGTAGCCTCGAGATGACCATCTTTCCCGCAGAAGGAACACTTCGGCCGACCCCGGCCACCACGACCACGGTCGCGAGTTCCCGAACGACCCCCCCCCCCCCCCCGAGGAGAGGGAGGAAATGGTAGAAGTGGAGGTGCCTGCTAAAGAAGGGCCGAAGGAGAAGGAGTCGTAGTATCTGGAGGAGGTGAAACACGGAGAATCATGGAGCACACATCAAAAAAAGATGGTGTGGTAGAGGAAACCAGGACCTGAGCACGAATGCTCTGAAGGTGAGGGGGAAGACGGGCCATGATGATGGCAGTACAGGCGGCTTCCTTCTGAGCGCGCTGAGAAGCAGCGTCATTGGTGAATGGCTGAAGCTGGATCCATGCTTCAGCAAGTGTCTTCGCACGAGCAACAAATGAGGTCATATCCGAAGCCCCTCCAGTGTCAAGAGCAAAGAGGTCAGTGAGGATGTCGTAGAGATGCTGGAGGCTGTCCCGTCCAGAATATAAAGAGTGTAGTTCAGTCCACATATCTTTGGCAGTCTCATGATACATAGCCAGTTGATATGGCTCACCATCTAAAGAATTCAAAATCCAGGTCTGAACTCGGCCATCATTGCGGAGCCAGTCATCGGTAGGAGGGGAGGGAGGAGCCTGAGTCAGGTGATGGAGAAGGCCCTTGGCCTGAAGAACCCGTCGAACCGAATGTACCCAAGGAACGAAGTTCTTCTTTCCTGAAAGAGAGATGGTAGTGATGCGCAGCTCGTCACGAACTTCTGGAGGGTAAACCGGACGGTCGGGCGGAGAAGCCGGGCGATCAGCAGGCGGGATGGCCGCCGAGCCAGAGGAGTTACCGGACGAGCCCATAAGGGCAGACCGCCGAGGTCGCCGCGAGATTGACTGAGGAAGACCGCGACCAAAATGCGGATAGGCAGCAGTCCGCACGGTCAAGCCGGACACCAGCGAATAGTCAGTTCGCGACCAGAGGGCGGAAACACAACAGAGAAACCGTCAGGCCAAGGTGAAGCCAGCAGCAGTCAGAGAACGGATACAAGCAGTCCGCAAGAATCCGCAGCGAGAGAGAAGCAGTCCGCGCGGATAGAAAAACCGCGGCGTGAGAGAGAGACAGCGCGGATACGAGCAGTCCGCACGGTTGGACAGAGAGAATCTACAGCGGTTTGACAGAAACCGCGCGGCAAGCAAAGTGAGGTAGATGATGAGCGAAGCAGGGATGCTCGAGCGGACAGAAGAGAAGACGAGGAGGGCAAAGGAAGCAAGCAATAAAGGAGTGGAGCTCGCAGCGGACAGAAGACGAATCCGCAGCGGATAGAAAAGAGGTGGACCCCACGAGGTAGAGAGAATGGTGGCTATAAGAAGCCTGAAGAGGGTGGAACCACGGAGAGGGAGAGGAGAAGCGGTATGCAGAGTTGCAAACCGCAGAGCCCGCGGATAGGAGACCGGAGCGGATAGGAGACCGGAGCGGATAAGCCACGCAGAGAAGGGGGGCGGGCTGGGCTGGCTGGGAGGTTAAGAGGAATGAGACCGCAGAGGAGAGACCGCTCCCTCTGATACCATGTTGAGAGAGCTCAAAAACTTGTATATATTGCTTGTGTGTGTAAATACAAAGAGAGAATACAAATATATAGAAGGAAGAAGAGAGAAGATAATCCTATACAAGGTGTGGGACTAAAGGAGGAGAGAAGATAAAACAATAAAAGAGGGCCCAATAATGGGCCCTTTACATGGGCTATTTTAACATCATCTAACACTCCCCCGCAAGCTGGAGCGTATAAGTCGTATGCACAAAGCTTGGACAAGAACTGGTAATACAACTTGCGAAGCAATGCCTTGGTAAGGGCATCAGCAACTTGCCCAGAGGCAGGAACATGTTCAAGATTTAGCTTCTTTGCTTGAACCTTTTCTCGAACGAAGTGACAATCAACCTCAATATGTTTAGTCCTCTCATGGAACACAGGATTCTTTGCAATGTGTATTGCAGCTTGACTGTCACAGAACAGTGTTAAAGGTGAGGACAATTTGACTCCCAAGTCCATTAGAAGACTTTCAAGCCAGGTTATTTCAGATATAATAGCCGTCATCGCACGGTACTAAGCCTCAGCATATGAGCGAGCAACCACCGTCTGCTTCTTACTTCGCCATGTGATAAGATTTCCTCCAAAGTATGTACAGAACCCAGCAGTTGAACGTCGATCATCCAACGAGCCCGCATAATCCGCATCTGAGTATGCAATAAGAAAAAGGGAGGAAGATGGCTTGTACACAAGTGCTTGCCCAGGGGAAGTCTTCAGGTACCTAAGGATGCGTTCCACTGTCTGGAGGTGAGAGACCAGTGGGGTATGCATAAATCAGCTGACCACAAGAACCGCAAATGATATGTCAGGTCTTGTAACTGTTAGGTATATCAGTTTTCCCACAAGACGACGATAGTATTCCGGATTCGAAAGAAGAGAATTATTCTCAGATCCCTAAGCACACAACATGTGGTTGACTTCTATCGGGGTTTTTGCAGGTTTGCACCCTGAGAGGTCATCATCTTGCAGAAGGTCAATACAGTACTTACATTGGGATAAGACGAGTCCATCAGGTCGTCGTGCTACTTCTAGTCCAAGAAAATAGCGAAGATTGCTCAGATCTTTGATTTGAAAGATAGAGTTTAAATGTTGCTTCACATGGTATATCCCAGCTGAGTCATCACCAGTGATAAAAATATCGTCCACATAGACCAGAAGTATTATAGTCTCAGTTGATTGGTGATGAGTGAAGAGAGAGGAATCTGCCGAGCTCTGTTTGAAGCCAACCTCACAAACGGCCTTGCTGAACTTTCCAAACCACGCCCGTGGAGATTGTTTGAGACCATAAATAGACTTGTGAAGTAGACATACCTGAGACTCCCCCGTGGTCTCAAACCCGGGCGGTTGATGCATGTATACTGTTTCAAGCAAATCGTCATTCAAGAAAGCATTCTTGACATCTAGCTAATGGAGGGGTCACTGGCGATGAACAGCTAAGGAGAGAAGGGTCGAACCAAATTCAATTTTGCGACTGGGGAGAAAGTTTTCTCATAATCAAGGTCATATTGTTGGGTAAAGCAACGGGCGAAAAGCCGAGCCTTTAGGCGATCAACTTTCCCATCTGCGGCATGTTTGATAGTGAAGATCCACTTGCAGCTAACGCAACTGTGACCAGCAGGAAGGGGCTCAAGATCCCAAGTGTGATTACCCCACAGAGCCGTCATCTCTTCATCCATGGTGGTGCGCCACCGCGGATGCCAGAGAGCTTCCTGCACAAAGTTAGGTATCGAAATAGAGGAGAGAGAGAGCAAAGGTAAGAAGAGGCGGAGAGAGCCGATGTAGAGAGACATAATTGGTCATGGGATGTGTAGTCGAGAAGGATGCCGGATCAACAGGCCACGAGATCACATAGGTAGAGGAGGAGGAAGAAGGGGATCAGAAGGACTGGTGTGATATAGTTGGTCTTCATGGAAGAAGACATCAGCAAACACAATCATCTTATCAGTGGTAGGATTAAAGCAGACATATCCCTTCTGAATGCGGGAGTAACCAACAAACATCGTCTTGGTATCCCTAAGGGCTAGCTTGTCAGTGGAGGAACCAAGGTGATGGACATAATAAGTACAGCCAAACACACGAGGTGTGAGAGAGAAGAGAGTTGTGGATGGATACAGGAGAGTGATGGGTGCCACAAAGTTGAGGACGGATGATGGCATGTATTGATGAGGTGACAGGCTGTAGAAACGGCAAAGTTCCAATAAAGAGGAGGAACCTGCATTTGGATCATAAGAGATCTACCCACATCAAGGAAGTGGCGATTTTTTCGTTTCGCGATGTCATTCTGTTTAGGGGTATAGGCACACGAAGTCTGATGTAGAATACCGAACTCAGCGCAGAGATTGGAGAAGGTGCGACCAGTGTACTCGCGAGCATTGTCTATCCGAATTGTTTTGACACAAGTAGAAAATTGAGTGCGAGTTTCCGTTATAAACGTACGGAATGTAGTTGTGAGTTCGGTTCAATCACGAAATAAATACAACCAGGTAACTCACGAGTAATCATCGACAAATGTAACAAAATATCAGTAACCAAAAACATTAGGGACCTTATAAGGCCCCCAGATATCAGAATGTATTAAGGATAAAGGAGCATCGCTTCGAGTACACGAAGAATGGAAAGATACACGGTGTTGCTTGCCGAAAATACAAGATTCACAAAAAAACTCTTGAAGAGAAACAGTGGGAAGAGCTTTCTTGAGAATCGGAAGGGGGCATGTCCCAGACGACAATGTCAATCGGTTGTGGAGATAGTGGTGAGAGCAGTGGGAGAGATGTCGAGGAGATAGAGCTCGTTGGACAGTCTCCCTCTACCAAGTATAGTCAGCGTTTGTCGATCCTGCACAACAAATGAAGAGCGTGAGAAAGTAACGCAGCAATCAATATCTTGTGTAAGACGGCTAATAGAAAAGAGATTGAACGGAGAGCCCGGAACATGAAGAACCGAGGATAAGGAGAGGGAAGGAGTAAGAGGCGGATTGGCAGTGCCAGAAACCAAGATCGTGTCGCCATTAGCCACAGTGATGTTCTTGGGGTAAGGGGTATCTAAATATTGAGGCGGCCGCCGTGGAGAGAGATGATGTGTAGCACCCGAGTCCACAATCCAGTGAGAGTTGTGCGAGAGGCAAGATATACTTTCATTGGAGATCGAGGCGACGGAGCCAAAGGAGCAACAAACCGCTCCTTGAAACTATTGGAGTTGAGCCTGTAATGTAGCAATATCATCACTAGTTGTGGAGGGAGGTGAGGGAGCGACCGTTACAGTAAGATGAGGAGGCAGACCATATTTGCGGTAGCAGGTGGCCTCCAGATGATCATCCCTGCCGCAGTAAGAGCACTTAAAGAGAGTTCGACCACCGCGACTGCGTCCCCAAGACTGGCGACCACCACGAGCCGGTGGACCACGAGTAGATGGAGCGAGAATGGCCACGGGCTGCTGAAGGAGAGCGGGAGACGAAGTCGGGACATCCGGAGATGGAGTAACCTTTAGGAGCATGGAGCACACATCCGAGAGAGATGGAGTAACAGCGGATGATAGAACATGAGCGCGGACACTATAAAGATGTGAGGGGACACGCGCCATCATCATAGCAATCTCCACTGCCTCCTTCTGCTGCCGTTGAGTTACCAAGTCCATAGTGGGAGGCTGATGCTGGATCCAAGCCTCAACAAGAGTTTTAGCCCGCGCAACAAAGGAGGTAAGGTCTCTAGTAACTCCAGCGTCAAGGGATTGAAGATCAGTAAGAATGTCGAACAAGTGCTGAAGACTGTCATTCCCAGAGTAGAGAGAATGAAGATCAGTCCACATAGCATGAGCGGTCTCATGGTACATAGCCATATGATAGGGCTCGGTGTCCAGAGAATTGAGAAGCCAAGATTGAATCCGTCCTTCGTCACGGATCCACTCATCAGTGGGTGCAGTAGGTGGAGTCGTGGAAAGATGATGAAGGAGACCTTTAGTTTGTAGTACACACCGAACGAAGTGTACCCATTCCACAAAGTTTTGTTTTCCACGAAGAGAAATAGTGATAATGTGCAGCTCATCTCGAAGCTCAGAAAGAGGAGCACGAGGATAGCCTGTAGAATCAGCAGTAGTGGTGGAATCAGAAGCCATATCCCTGGGTGGCTAGGCACAATAACCGGGCGGTTAGAAGCTCGCGGCTAGCCGGTCAACACAAGCGGCTTAGAAGGGAAGAGAGTGGTGGGACGAAGCCGGAGAGAAGAAGCCGCGGAGAGGGGAAGTCGCAGCGAGTAGAAGAAGCCGATGCAGGTAGAGGAAGCCGGGGAGAGAAGAAAGAGTCGTCGCGAGTAGACGAAGCCGCCGCGAGTAGAAGAGGTCGTCGTGAGTAGAAGAAGTCGTCGCGAGTAGAAGAAGCCGCCACGGGTAGAGAAATCCGCGAAGAGAAACGGTGGCCGCCGCGGGTAAAAGAGGTCTCCGCTGGTAGAAGAGGCCGCGGGTAAAAGAAGTCGTCGCGAGTAAAAGAAGTCGCCACGGGTAGAAGCAGGTAGCAACAAGAAGAGATCGCTGGAGAAACCGAGTAGGCAGCGAGAAGAGGAGGGTGAAATCTAGTCGCCACGAAGAGAAGAAGAAGACAACCCGAGACGGTCAGACCGGCCAGCAAACCGGAAGAGTAGACTGCGCGATTACAACAGGAGGAAGCAGCAGACCGTGCGGTTAAGCAATAGACCGCAGCAAAGGCGGAGGCTGAGAAGTTTAGGAACAGACCGCAGCGGTGAGAAAACGCAGAGGCGGTTAGAAGAAAAAACTAACCGAACGGAGGTGGGGTCCACGAGGCAGAGGGAGGAAGGCTATAAAAGGGGGCAGAGAAGGGGAGAGAGGTGGATCCACGGGAGATAAGAAAGAGGCGAGTAGAAAGGAGAGAAGCCGCAACAACAAGCACTAAGGCGGAAGACCAAGCCGCACGGTCAAAAGGAGAAACCGAGTGGTTAGGGAAGTCGAGCGGTTAGAGATAGGCCGGACCGGTTGGCTCTGATACCATGTAGAAAACAAAGGGCGAACCTTGTATATACTTCTTCGTATATAAAAATACAAGAGAGAATACAAATATATAGGAGAAGAGAAGGAGAAAGAATGTGGGACTAAAGGAGACAGGAGAAATGGGCATTTACATTATTTTTCCTTATATCATCTAACAACTTCAAATGATCGGCGACTGGCTGACAAGATGGGCTTCTGATCCTTGTTTCGGCTGCCGATTCGCTTCAAACTTTGAGGGGTGTGCTATGGGCCCATGCTAGGGCACGACTAACCAGTAACATGTGAAGCCGCGAAGGATTGAACTTGGCATGTTATCATTTTATGTTTTATCGCATTTTATTATTTGCAATTTGTTTTCGTAGTTTGCTCACTTGTTTCAGCCTAATATAGGTGTTTTGTACTTTATATTAAAGGTAGACTCCTACTTATGGGGGACTCAATAATTTTTGCATGATAACATGTCAAGATAAATAATTTTTGCATGATAACATGTCAAGATAAATAATTTTTGCATGATTTAATGTGTGAAACATAATCGAGCGTTGAATGATTAATGAGTAAAATAAATGAAGACTCTGATCAAGAAGATGACCTGATGTTTCATATTGATTATTTAAAATAGATATGGTTGCACCTTACCCTTGTTAGGCACGCATCTGCGCCTTTAACCTTGTGTCTAGGCTCTAAAACCCTTTTGCATCTTAGTGCGTCTTGAGCCATTAATAACTAACTGGGGGAATGAAAAATGAATAAGGAAGAAATTAATATCCAATTTTATCATTTTTTCTCCATCTCTCTTTATCTCTCTCTCTCTCTCTCTATCTCTCTCTTTCATATGTTTGGTACTCCACGCCAAAATCGCACACCGCATGGAGTCGAGCTCTAAGGATCATTCTCCTCCCTACAGAAATATCTTCCCACCACGCCCGCCGTCATAGCTCCCTCTGGATCTAAGAAGGGCAACATCAATCATCTAGGAGACTTCTCTCTTGCTCGTCCCACATGGGATCTCAATCGGGAGCACATATCAACTTGGTATCTGAGTCACCAGACGACGTCAACACATCCACGCCCCCTCCCACAACCTTCAGCGGCCCGCCCAACTTCCGCTTGCCTCCTGTGCATCACTCGACACCATCGATCAGTGCATTTTTGTGCGCACAAACCCGCAATGGGCCACCCAATTCCTAGGCACTCCTCTGTTTAGCGAACCCCTCTTATCATGTCGTATAGGTCTTCTTGACCCCTCAGATCCGTAGCCCGTAGCACCCTTCCATGAAGGAAGGCGGTCCCACCCTCCCCCAAGTTAAGGAGATGATTCAAAATATGATGGCGTTCACTGTCGTCACAATGGAAGCCCTCATTGCTTGCCTCAAAGGCATGTCCCCCCTAGCGCCCATGATGGGCCCTCATTGCTCGCCTCAAAGGCATGCCCCACCCAGCACCCATGACGGGCCACAAGGTCATCCCCTCCCCAACTCTCTTGACGATGCTCATAAGGGAGTGGCAAGCCTCCTTACGTGAAAAAGGATTTTCTCATCTTCGAAGGCCACGAAGATCCTCTCACGTGGCTTATGCACTATGAACACTTCTTCTCAAACCAGCACTATGGGAAGGCTGGATCAGTGTGGCCTAATTTCACCCCATGGGTTCCGCACAGCTGCAATAGAAGAGACCTCATTTGACGTGGGATGACTTCAAAGCCACTTGCAATCTGTGTTTTGGGACATCTCTTCACAGTAACCCCATCGGCGATCCATCTCTCTTAAATAGAACTGCTCCATCAACGAATACTTGGAGAAGTTTCAGATCATCCTCACTCATGCACCCTCTGGGAACCCCGAGCAATAAGTGCCCATCTTCACTACGGGCCTCCACGAGCGTCTCCGTCTAGATGTGGAATTCGAGACCCGGGTGAATCTCATCACAATCACGAGCCTCGCACAAGTATACAAGCAGATATTGTTGATGGACAGGCCATATAGCGTACGTCGAGGAGCCGGTAGGCCTTCCTGCAAATTTAGTGCTCCCATCCAACATCACCCCCGCCAAGGGAAAAGAGGGTAGTCATCCACCAATCATTCTCCGTCACTTCACAGCCGAGATGGCTGACCACCGTGCCAAAGGGCTTGTGTTTCAACTGCGATGACACGTACACATCGGGACACAGATTTTAGTGCCTTTTTTTGCCTAGAGATCAATAACCACTCTGACGGGGTGAAGAGGATGATGACCCAGGAGACCCAGAGATCTCTCTCCATGGCATTCCTGTCCCTTGGATAGATCACGCCATCAAGATGCTCATCACAGTGTATCAACCATTTGTATCTCTCATGGATTTGGGGAGCAAACATAGTTTCATCAACGAGAATGCCACGCAGTTCCTCTAGCTCGTCGTGACCCCTCTCTCCTACATAAAAGTCTTAATGGACAACGAGAGCAAATTGGATTGCTCGGGGATTTGCCTAAGAGTTCCTATCGTGGTATACAGACACAGCTCCCAGGTTGACCCCCTAATAGTGGTGTTGGGAGTCCGATGGATTCGCCCCTTGGGGCCACTAACGTAGGATTTTGATCATCTCACCATGCACATGCAGTTTGGCTACCTAGCCGTGAATGCACAAGGGTGTCCCCCAAAGACAGCTACAGGAACTTTTTGCTTGTAGACGCACAGCCTTGACTGTGTGAAGCTAGGCCATTTGCTACAGAAGTTCGGTGATACTCACTCGTCAGCACAAGAGCTTCCCGCCTCTTCGTTGGGACCAGAACATGTCTTCTACCAAGCACTGCACACGTGGTCATCCATCTATACGGGTACCCCTTTCTCCAAAAAAATGAGACTGAATGAAGTGCAGTGTAATGTTCCAACAAGGGATCATCTCACACAGTGTCTCCTTTTCGTCCCCAATTCTCTTGTTGCACAAGAAGGACGACACATTTTTGTGTGAACTACCGCAAGCTAAAAGCTAAGACAGTCAGAGATAAGTTCCTCATACATGTGATGGGAGAGCTCTTGCACGAGTTGCACGGCGTCAATTTTTTCTTCAAGTTGGACCTTTGCTCGGGATACCATCAGGTACGCATGCCCTCACTGACATGGAGAGGGCAGCATTTTGTACTCATCACAGTCATTCCAAGTTCTTGATGTCATCTGAGCTCACCAATGGCCCTCCACCTTCCAAACATTAATGAATGAGGTAATTTCAGGCTCTCTTACGATATGTTATTGTGTTTTTTTAATGATATCTTGGTGTGTATAATAAGAGCTGGGAGGACACATCGAGAACCTACGCGCATTCTTTCAACACGTCAGTCAAGATCAATTGTTCCTCAAGTCCACGAAATGCTTCTTTGACACAAACAAGGTGGCCTACCTGGGTTATGTAGTGCATTGCACGAGGGTTTCGACAGAGCTAGAGAGGATTCAAGGATTGACCGCATGGCAGTTACCACAGTCGCCATTTGAGCACCGCGGTTTCCTATGCCTCATAGGTTATTACCAATGGTTCATCTGTGGTAACAACGCCATCGCCGAGCAAATTGATAATAATTGCAGTGATACTAATGGCATCAATGATTTAAAAGGTTATCTCAGTAAATGATTTCAAGACAAAGACCTAGCAAATGGAGTATTTTCTAGGGTTAAGTGACAAGATGTTAAAATGGAATTTATTTAATGCAACACAAGTATATTTTGCATCCTCTTAAAGGATGCGGAGATGTTAAGGTAAATTTGTTGGAAACTAATGTGCAACTAAGATAAAGGAGTTGGGTCAATTTATATGGATGTTGGAAGATAGAGGGGGGAAAGTTGAATTACTTAAGCATTGCCCTAGCTAACATTTCTTCCCATGTAAATGTGTTTGGTCAGTTTATGGCTACTCCCAGGGTGTTCCGTCTGGATGTGGTTGTTCAAATTCATTGAATTCTTTTGTGTATAATAATAAGTATATAAAAGTGGAAGGGTATTCTCATGCTAATTAGGTTGGATAATACGTTTGATGGTGAAAATATGATGGCATGGAAGAGTAACAAATAATACATCATTGCTGGGTCAGTGTTGAATATGAGTATAAGAATATAGCTCAGATTACTTGTGAATTGAATCAGTTAAAACTGTTATGAAAGGAATTGGTTTCCTTGTTCGAAATGTCGTGGGTTAGGGTTTTTTGGCTTTGGTTGCCTAGGGTTAGGGAGATGCTCAATTTAGGGATATCGGCCTTACCCTAAATGTATGTGGGTCTCGATCGCATTAACGCGTGTGCGTATCACATCCATTACTTGACCTACATATTCGTAGTTAACAAAATCATTTTAGCCAAATTCTATATTTGTGTGTTCAAATAATTAGGGGTGTCTTCTAAATGAGTCACACGATTTTTCATTTTAAACTTTTTTTAATACTTGATTTTTTTGAAATAAATGAATATTTTAATGAGAGAAAATATTCACTTTTAAAATATTTGAAATAACATTTTTTAAACATATATATATAATATATGTTCTATGAGAGAAATAAAATAAGCCTTTTTTACTTAAACACAAAAGAAAATGTTTATTTTTAAAATAAAAAACAAGCTTTAAAGCAAAAAATCATTTTTAGTGAAAATGATATTTTTATTATGTTTTAGCAAAAACGGATCGACTAATCAACTTGAGTGAATTGATGAGGCTCTAATACCAAATTGATGTGAACTGAGAAATTAAATCCAAGCTTTGCTCGCTTAATCACATTCAACGTTTGAAAGTTCGTGAGGTTGTTATTTGTTATTTGAGAGTGAACTTCTTCAATGCTTACGGATTGATCTGTCATCTGTGGCAATATATCTGCAATCACAAGCTTAATCGCATAAAATAATTTATGAATAAAAAATATAATTGAGAAGCGAACGTTCAAGGTAAGCTCTTTGATAATTAGGTAAATCGCATAAAATAAACTACTAAATGTAGTAAGAGAAGAGCAGACTTTACCACCAAGTCATATGCAAACTATAGTAGGGAGAAGGCTATTTCATGCACATTTGTTGTTTAGATGCAGAACACTTGGACCTACACAGAAGGAGCTAATGTCAAAGACACTAGCCTGGCACGCCAAGTTCGGTAGATCAGGTTATCGGAATAAAGGGCCGAAGTCGACGACAACCTTGTTAGGGACGGAGATCTCAGCTTGTTTTCGCTTGCTACTAATTCTATGTTTATGGCTGGTGTTAAGATTATTTTATACCATTTTTAATATCTTTCTTGTGAGGATATATGCTTTGGAGCCCGGATGGACCTATATTATACAGCAATTACAAATGGGGTTTTTTGATCTCCTTTTGAGCCACTGCTGTCTTTACTAAGTTTGTGTGAGGAGTTTTCGCAGCTCTCGGATCTTTCCCCTAACATTTGACCTTCCCTTCATAGGCGAGATCTCTCCAATCTCTCTGATTTACCTATGTTTAGTTTATATGAATTTAGCCTAAGGAATTATGTTACGGGTCTACTTTCGTAACAGTGGTAACTCGCCGGAATAGTGATCGGAGGCAGAGAAGGTGGCGGTGGAGGATACAATGGACTCCTTAATCGTGGTTGCCCAAGCGAGGTTGCTCGTTAGAAAAAAGAGACATCAAGATCTCACAAGTGGAACAAGAATTAGATTTCATTTCTTCATAACTTCATACAAGACTTTAAGGGTCTATATATAATAGGACTCGGGGGCATAACTGTAAATACGCAAGGGACATTAATAAAATACGCAACGACTATAATTGGACTCATACGACATTTAATAACATACTCGACTCAACGTAATACATATAATAATAGACCTATATCATCTCATCCGCCCATGAAATCGAGCTTGCCCTCAAGCTCGAACTCCACGTGGCGACTGGATCATCGGGTAGCTTGATCTCCCGCTAGAACAATGCATAATATCACATAGCGACAGCGGCGGCGACACTGAGTAGCAGCGATGTTGTTGGAAGGACGAGTGGCGAAAGTAATGGCGTTGGAAAGGTCGGTGGAGCGGTGATGAGCAGCAGTAGCAGCAAGAAAGTCGGGGAAGCGACGGCTGGCAAGAACAATGGTGCCAAGGTGATTGCGCACTACGAGGCCCACACTCGCCCCATTGTTCGGTAAAAGAGCTCCATTGATGTTAACCTTGATCCAATCTTGCGGCGGGGCACCAAAATATCGAGGGAGACAGCCTACCCAGTTGATTGGTGTCCCAGTAGCACCAGAAAGGGAACTCAGTTGAGCAGTTAATGTTCTCCATCACGGTGACCGCAAGGACAGTCGGCGTGCCAAACTCACGCCCATGGATCTTGGCATTACGAGCTCGCCAGTTTTGCAAAATGACATAGCATAGCACCCGAAGAGGGCCCAACTCCAGCTTGCGGGTAGTGGTGATAAGCGTCGAGAAGTCAGCCCAAGAAGAAATGGAGGGCAGGGCAATCCCCCAAAAATGGTCGCGGTCTTCAGCAGCCAAACAGCCCCACGGGTAGGAGGAGGAATCTGAGAGGCCGCGGCGAAAGAGCCAGGATCAAGTAGGAAGTGCATCTCGTGCAAAACGCCACCAAAACATTCATTCCTGTGGCTGAAGACATAGTCTTTGTAGCCATTGAAAATCATGTGAGGGGTTCGGATAAGCCAAAGACTCAATCATCTTGCCACTGAATTGCAAATTGAGCTCAAGAACGTCCCTACCGGGAGTCGGGTCCAAGGGAACTTGCATAATCATATAAACAAAGTGAGGGCCGAAATGCTGCAACAGAAGCTGACGATCCCACTACCATCCACAGTGAGGAGATTTGAGACATAAAACGAGTCAAGGGCTTGGAAAATGAAGACGGTGGGCCACTGGGCAAGGGTGCGGTCAAGAATCCAGGGGGCAGCAAGGACGTGCACCTCCCGTCCAGTCCCAAGCCGCCATCGGGAAATCTGGAGTAAGCTCGTTGCCCCCATCTCGTCAGAGTGGTCTCCGGAGACAGAGTGGATACTGTTGGGGTTGTGGAACACTTCCGGTCCTCTTGTTTCTCACACCGGGTTAGCCCACGTGAGCTTAGAGGAATCGAAGTGTGATCCCCCTTCGACATATCTGGCGCCGACGACAGCGGGGGTCCGAGGGCAGCCGCCCCCGGCAGAAATCCCGCTGACCGGACAACGGGCAGGGGTCCAGGGGACAGCGTCCCCGGTGGGGGTGCGGGGGCAACGCCCCCGGCCCAAATTTTTGGGGGGTGTTTTTCCCCAAGCGTCGAACTGGGTTCGACGTTCGTCGAACTCAGCTCGACGTTCGTCGAACGGGCCAAGTTCAACGAACGTCGAGCGCAGCTCGACGAACGTCGACCGCCGCTCGACGATCTGTCGAACGAGCTGAGCTCGACGACTCGTCGAGCGCCGTTCGACGATCGTCGGCGTTCGACGTTCGACATCGCCGAACGTCGAGCGCAGGTCGACGATGCTGCTTCTGGGTGCATATATACGATGTTTTTCCCGATTTAGGGATACGGATTCATTGCAGTCTGCGGCGGCGTATTCTTTTGGAGGCGATACGAGGTATCTCGTTGAGATCGATCCAGAAGGTATTCTTCTATGGTTTTCTTGTCCAGAAGAGAGGAGAAGAGGTAGGATCGGATTTGATCCTTGCAACCTTTGTAATCTGTTTATTTTCTGGTGAATACAAGAAGGGAGGAGAAGAAGGGGAGAGAGGACGTAGCCCGATTTTGGGTGAACCTCTGTATATCTCTGTGTCTGTGATTGCTCTGTTTTGTTTTGTGTTTTGTTATTCGATATTCGGATTTCTGCTTCTCGGCACCCCAGATTTCCTACATTTGGTATCAGAGGGAGGTTCTCTCGATTCTTGGAAATGAGTTCTGGAGGAGTGCGGATCGAGATAGAGAAGTTTGATGGCAGTCGATTTGATCTGTGGAAGATGAAGATGGAAGATCTGTTGGTGGATCGAGATTTGTGGGGAGCAATAGCGGATGATCCACCGAAAGAGAAATCTACGGAGGAGGTTGTTGCAGCCTGGACAAAAGCCGATCGGAAAGCCAAAGGTCTGATCCGGCTGTTTCTTACAGACTCTGTTTTAACAAACGTCATGGAGGAAACTTCGGGCCAAGGTTTATGGCGGAAGTTGGAGACTCTGTACCAGAGCAAATCTCTGGTGAACAAGTTGTTGTTGCGGAAGAAGTGGTACAACTTGAAGATGCATGATGGCGGTTCTTTCTCAGAACACCTGACCAATTTCAACACGGTTGTGGGTCAGTTGATCTCTATTGGTGAAAAAATCTCTGATGAAGATAGAGCCATTACCTTGCTCTGTTCATTGCCAGACTCTTGGGACAATGTTATTGTTGCCATTGGGGGCAATGGAGATAGGGCTCTAACCTGTGAGTCAGTGTGTGCAACACTTCTCTCGGAGGAAACCAGGAGAGCAGGTTCCGAGAAAACAAGCAAAGGTGCATTGAGTGTATCCAGATCTCGCCCTCAATGGAGGGATAATAAGCAAGGTGGATCTAGAGACAAGTCTCGGGGTAGATCCAAGAGCAGAGAAAGAGAGAAAGAGAAGAAGCCTGTACGTTGCTGGAAGTGCAATGAGGTTGGGCATGTGAAGTCTCAATGTCCAAACAAGGCTATTCAGATGAAGGAGGCAGGGTCAACTTCGGGTGCTAAGAAGGAGACCGATGGCGGTGACATGTACATTGCGGCTGCTTGTGTTGCCCATCAGGATGCTGATGTGTGGTATGTTGATATAGGAGCCTCTTACCACATGACTCCTCATAGACACTGGTTCTGTGAATATGAGAGGTTTGAGGGTGGTGATGTTATGCTTGGAGATGATACTGTTGTTCAGATCATTGGGCGTGGCAAGGTGAGGCTGAAGATGGCCGACGGCACCATGAAGACCCTTCCGGGGGTGATGCACATTCCTGGAATGTGCAGGAATCTGATCTCGGTGGGATCTATGGCGGATGCGGGTGTGATCTTCAGTTGTGACTCGCACTCGTGCAGGATGACCCGAGGAGCGATGGTGATTGCCAAAGGCATTAGGCATGGAACACTGTACAAACTTCTTGCTGATACAGTGGTGCCTAGTGGGGCCTTTATTTCTGAAGGCAAAGAGGAGGACCAGGAGGAGCAGTCCAGGCTGTGGCACCAACGGCTTGGACACATAAGTGAGAAGGGACTGTCGACTATGGCATCGACCCAGATGGTGGTGGGTGTGCCCATGTGCACCTCGAGCTTTGGGTTCTGCGAGCATTGCCTACTTGGCAAGCAGAACCGGGTTAGCTTTCAGGGAGCAGGGACGAGGGCCACCGGTTTACTGGATCTTATTCATAGCGATGTATTCGGACCTACTCCAGTTCCATCACTTGGTGGAGCTAGGTATTATGTATCTTTCGTTGATGATTATTCTCGCTATTCCTGGCTTTATTTTCTCAGGTCCAAGGCAGAAGTTCTAGACAGGTTCAAGGAGTTTAAGAACCTGGTGGAGAACCAGTTGGAGAGAAAGGTGAAAGTCCTCCGTTCTGATAACGGAGGGGAGTATTGCTCGGATGCCTTCGAGCAGTACTGTACTGAGCAGGGGATTGCACGTCAGAAGACCACGCCGTATACTCCAGAGCAGAATGGAGTGGCGGAAAGGCTCAATCGGACCTTGATTGAGAAAGAGAGGTGCATGCGCAGTTGGGCCGGTTTGGGGAAGGAGTTCTGGGCTGAAGCGGTAGCTACCGCTAATCATTTGAAGAACAGGTCCCCTACATCTGCAGTGAAGGGGTGTACCCCTTTTGAGGCCATATTTAAGGAGAAGCCAAAATTGGCTTATGCTCGTGTTTTTGGATGTGATGCATACGTTCACATTCCAAAGGAGAAAAGGGGGAAGCTGGATATGAAGTCCGAGCGGTGCATCTTTGTGGGCTACAAAGATGGCATCAAGGGATACAAGCTTTGGAACCCGGTGACGAAGACGGTGACGTATAGTAAGGATGTGGTCTTTCATGAAGTCCGTCCTCAAGTCACTACACGAGTGGAAGAAGAGAAGGATGCAGAGAAGCTGGTAGTGGAAGGGAGCATGGAAGCCTCCTTGGAGGATGCTCAGATTACTACTACAGAAGGTTCGGATTCAGATTCTGAATCTGATGACTTGGAAGAGGTGGGCTTTGATGATGAGTCAGAAGAGGAGGTTGTTGATGCTCCACTTCTGAGGCGCTCAACGAGGGAGAGGAGGGCACCACTCCGGTTTTCCCTTAGTGCTGTTGGAGCACAATATTGCTTGAACATGCTTGGAGAAGATCCCATTTCAGCCAGGGATGCGAGGTCGAGGGCTGATGCAAATCAGTGGGAGCTTGCTATGGAGGATGAGATGGTTTCCTTGCGGAAGAATCAGACTTGGGGTCTGTGCAAGCTTCCGAAAGGAAGGAAGGCCATTGGAAGCAAATGGGTCTTCAAGCAGAAGGTGAAGGCTGATGGCACTGTGGAGAAATATAAGGCAAGGTTGGTTGCCAAGGGATTCTCACAGGTTGAAGGTGTGGACTACGACGAGATTTTCTCGCCGGTGGCCAAGCTCACTTCTATCAGGATGGTTCTCTCCATTGCGGCTGTGCATGATCTGGAGATTGAACAAATGGACGTGAAGACGGCGTTTCTTCACGGGGATTTGGAGGAGGAGATTTACATGCGGCAACCTGAAGGATTCGAGGCCAAGGGCAAGGAGGATCAGGTGTGCAGGTTGAAGAAGTCCTTTTATGGACTTAAGCAATCTCCGAGGATGTGGTATCAGAAGTTCGACACCTACATGCTGGAGTTGGGTTTAGAAAGGTCGAATTCTGACCACTGTGTGTATTTCCAAAGGAAGGGAGAGCACTTCACTTTTCTGACACTCTACGTAGATGACATGCTGCTCGTAGGGAATAGTGTCAAGATGATCCAACAGTTGAAGAAGCTGCTCTCTGCCAAGTTCGAGATGAAGGATTTGGGGCCAGCAAGTGTGATCTTGGGGATGCAGATTACCAGGGAAAGAAGCAAGAAGAAGCTTTGGTTGGGGCAGCAAAGGTACGTCGAAGAGGTGTTGAAGAAATTCAACATGGCTGATTGCAAGCCTGTTGGTGCCCCTATGCCCGTTGGGGAAAAGCTATCTGCGGAGATGTGTCCCAAGACACATGAAGATATTGAAGACATGGCTAAAGTTCCATATGCTAGTGCAGTGGGAAGCTTGATGTACGTCATGGTTTGCACTCGGCCTGACATTGCTCAAGCTGTGGGAGTGCTGAGCCGGTATATGGCCAAACCAGGGAAGGAGCACTGGAGTGCGGTGAAGCGAGTGATCAGGTATCTTCGTGGAACTTCAGATTATTCTATATGTTATGAAGGTGCTGAAACTGGAAGAGTCCTGGACGTGGTTGGACATGTGGACTCTGACTGGGGAGGTGATCTGGATAGCAGGAGGTCCACCAGTGGGTATGTTTTTACTTTATTTGGTGGTGCTATCAGTTGGATGAGTCGACGGCAAGGAGTGGTGGCACTCTCGTCGACGGAAGCAGAATACATGGCTCTTACTCATGCCAGTAAGGAAGCCATATGGCTGAGAAGGTTGTGCTGGGAGCTCGGTTTTGAGCAAGGTCCTGTGAAGATTTGGTGTGACAGTCAGGGGGCTATTCAGTTAGCCAAGAATCCTGCATTCCATGCTAGGACCAAGCATATTGATATTCAATATCACTTCATCAGGGAGAAGGTGGAGAAGCAGGTGGTTCAACTGGAGAAGGTTGATACCAAGGTGAACAGCTCAGATTTTCTTACCAAGGCTGTGCCTGTTGCTAAGTTTCAATGGTGTGCATCAGCAGTGGGGTTGAAGAGGAAGATTGGAGGAGCTGCTCTCATCTGCGGAAGCTGTCCAACAAGTGGGAGAATGTTGGGGTTGTGGAACACTTCCGGTCCTCTTGTTTCTCACACCGGGTTAGCCCACGTGAGCTTAGAGGAATCGAAGTGTGATCCCCCTTCGACATATCTGGCGCCGACGACAGCGGGGGTCCGGGGGCAGCCGCCCCCGGCAGAAATCCCGCTGACCGGACAACGGGCAGGGGTCCAGGGGACAGCGTCCCCGGTGGGGGTGCGGGGGCAACGCCCCCGGCCCAAATTTTTGGGGGGTGTTTTTCCCCAAGCGTCGAACTGGGTTCGACGTTCGTCGAACTCAGCTCGACGTTCGTCGAACGGGCCAAGTTCAACGAACGTCGAGCGCAGCTCGACGAACGTCGACCGCCGCTCGACGATCTGTCGAACGGGCTGAGCTCGACGACTCGTCGAGCGCCGTTCGACGATCGTCGGCGTTCGACGTTCGACATCGCCGAACGTCGAGCGCAGGTCGACGATGCTGCTTCTGGGTGCATATATACGATGTTTTTCCCGATTTAGGGATACGGATTCATTGCAGTCTGCGGCGGCGTATTCTTTTGGAGGCGATACGAGGTATCTCGTTGAGATCGATCCAGAAGGTATTCTTCTATGGTTTTCTTGTCCAGAAGAGAGGAGAAGAGGTAGGATCGGATTTGATCCTTGCAACCTTTGTAATCTGTTTATTTTCTGGTGAATACAAGAAGGGAGGAGAAGAAGGGGAGAGAGGACGTAGCCCGGTTTTGGGTGAACCTCTGTATATCTCTGTGTCTGTGATTGCTCTGTTTTGTTTTGTGTTTTGTTATTCGATATTCGGATTTCTGCTTCTCGCCACCCCAGATTTCCTACAGATACTGCGGAGCCGGAATCGCGACTGCCTAGTAGGGGCGTGCTCGGGTAGAGAGAGCTACCAAAATCTAATAACAAAACAAGGAAATAAAGTTTACTTCTGACCCCAAGGTCTCCTTATATAAAAGAAGATAATGGCATAAGAGTAAATACAAAAGATAAGGGAAACATTAAAACCCTAAACACTAACTAGACTCAACAATAAAATAACAACTAAACTCAAATAATAAAATAACTAGATAACTATGTCCGAAGCCCATAACATGTTGATGTTTGCTTAACTCACTATTCATAAGAAAATTTTGAAATGAAATAAAGAACTAGAATGTTGAGACTCTCTTTTTTTCTTTTGACATTGTTAAAGAGATGTGTCTTATAGTGGATTTTAAAGTTTCCTCTCCTGAGACTGTCAAAAAATTGTACAAGAGTATCAGAGTTATACTGTGTGTGTGAGAGAGAGAGAGGTTCTAGGGTCTATCTTTAGAACCTTTTCCTAACATCATTAGATAAATTTCTACTACAAGTCCTAGAAATTCAGTGGAATTGGATTGTAATCAGTTCTTACTTCTTACTTTTATCAGATGTAGTGATTTGTAGGTAAGATAAATACCTTGTAACCGCACGAAATGCGTATTCTAGATCAACTCTAGAAATCTTAGAATACCCTAAATCAATGGGTACATACATATTAAGGAAGTAGCAAAAAATAATCCTGACAGAAATTCTCCAAAAGCAATGGATAAAAAATGAAAAATATGAATACCTGCTAACAGTTGAAAGTTTAATGTACATCAATAAACTAAACCAATTCATCAATACAATCTGGAAGGAATGAGTTAAACGTACTATAGTTCCAAGCCGGGGCTCTAAAACGGACAGAACAAGCTCGGATCCAACATGCAATTGAGCAGCGATCTCAGCAAGCGACATTTGACTACTCTCCTGGAGCTTTTCATTGATCTCTTCTCCGATGCCATCCCAATACAACTCCGATATGATTTCCCCATTAACCAGCATGAGTCCAGGATTGCTGCATACAATATGCTGGCCCTCCTTCTCGATGTGATAAAGATCAACGCCAAGCACGTCTGAGAAATCAACGAGGGAGACGCGGCCCGACCTTTCAATCTCTGCCACCATCTCGAAATGCAATTGTTCCTGGAAAAGAAATCCATAAAAGGTAATTTGGTAGTGAAGAGATGATCCAAAAACTGGAATCCAAGAGGAGAGATCCGAGGGTTACAGTGGTTATGTATTCTTTGCCAGATATGGTGTGGAGTAGGTCGAAATCGATAAGCCGGAGATCCTGAAGCTTGCGGACCAACTCAACAACGTTACGTTCCGAAAGGCGTACACTCGACTTTGCTTGTTGCGCGGACTCGAACTGTCGCTGTAGTTGCAGAAGCTCGGAATCCATGGCGAAAGTGTTTCCTTGAAGACGACGATGCTTGCCCAGTTTACCTCGAAACCATTATAAGGTGCCGGAGGGGGCAAAGCAAAACAACGGATTTTTGGCACTTAATACCATCCAATTGGCAATTGGGGTGCTTGGCACATTGCACCATATGTTTGAATATTTGACACTTTGTATTCTTGAATTTCATTTTGGGAGCACTTTGCAGTTTGCACTCTGAAGCAATTTCAGTCATTTTTTCTACTTTTTTAAATAAATTATTTTAAACCGAGAGGGGCATTTTTGGGATTGCCATTTTACTTCTAACCTAAAACTCTCTTTCTTGATCTCATCCTAGCCTCCAAGTTTCATTTCAGCCGCCCCTCTTCCGTCTTTCGCGAGCAGAAATTCTTCCCGGCGTGCTCTCTCCCGAACGACAACCTGCGGCCACTTCTCCGGCGTGCTCTCTCCCGGACGACAACGTGCCTCAGGCGATCTCTCTCCCGGCGACATCTCTTCCTGTCATCCTCTCTCTCCGTCGTTCTCCATCTTCGAGTGCTCATTTGTGCGGGTTCGCTTACAAGATAGGTAAATCTTCAAGAATCTCCTACTTTCTTTTCGTTTTTTGCACAGCTCATGTCCGATCAAGCACGGACAGATTTAGTGTTTCACACTCGGCCAAGCATCAGTCCTACCATTAAAGATTGTGAAAATTAGGCACTCGAGGATGGATTTGGATTTGTTAATGATTTTGTTTTGATACACAAAGTTAACTGATTTTTAAAGTACTGTTACAAGTTTAGCAAACTGCATCTTGCAGTTTATCAAACTGCATTTTGCAGTTTATCTAACGAATTTTTAGACTGCTTTTGCACAATTAAAGTTAACTGGTTTTGCAAAATATCAAATAGTAAACTAATTTTAGTTTGCACATGTTTTAGTTTGCAATTAAATCAATTAAATAGTTAGTTTAGCTGATCAAATCAAACTGCACATGTTAATTTTAGTTTACAGATCAAGCATGGTCTAAATATTTTGCAATAGTAACAAACTGTAGTTTACTTTGTTATATTTTTTGTTCTTTGCAGTTCTTTACAGATCGTATTTTTTTTTGTTTGGTCTATCTATGCATTTTTTTGTTTTGATCGTATTTTTTTCTTGTTGTTTGATCTGCGATATTAAAAAAAATCATTTTTTTACATAATATAGCATGGGTTGGATGTTGAGAGCGAATAATTTAAGAGCGGGCACGTGTTATATGTCATTTGAAGCTCATCTGTTCACTATCATACTTCATCATTCAGGGATGTTCATTGGTACCGTCTCGATATCTTATAGGCCTGATGTAATTAGTTTCTTTGATTTCTGTGATTGCAACTATTTGGTGTTGAGGGATTTGCACGATATGGCTGAACTAATTGGTCACATGGGGTGGGTAAGATTTTTTTGTTGTAGTGTTGTACTTGGCGATAACAGTAATCTGATTTTGATAGTGAATGATGATGATGTTATAAGTCTGATTAGATATATCAATGCTGATAGAGTGGTGGATCTCTATGTTGAAACTATTGAAGCTCAATTTGATTGTGTTATGCATGAAAGAAATAGTGAGGATGATCACGAGGAGAGAGAGCCAATAATTGAACTTATGGAAGACAGTGAATCTATTAGCAACGAAGAAGATACAGATTCAAACGACTCCACTTTTAGCGATGGCTTTGAAGATGATGATTTTGACATTGATGATATGGACTATGATTAATACGTTGATGAAGCCATTGAATGAGTTGGATCAAATGAGACCAAGGAAAAGCTTACTAGTGAACCAAATCAGATCATAGAGCGGGAAGGATTGAAAATCTTTCCTACATCTAATACAGAAAAAACATCACGCTACTGTACAACCCCGTATCCCGCGAGTGGTCGACAGGAGTTGAACCGGCCGGCTCAGACCAACCTGGACCCAGCATGCCGAGCCCGAGCTCGGCAATAGTCGAGCCGAGCTCGACGATGGTCGAACGAAGCCCGGCACGCCGAGACCGAGCTCGGGTGCGGAAACAGGGCTCGACGGTGGTCGAGCCAGGCTCGACGGTGGTCGAGCCAAGCTCGACGATCCTTGTGTCGTTTTCAGTCTCTGTTGGAGCTCGGCGATCGTCGTGCCGAGTCCGAGCTCGACGATCGCAGTGCCGAGTCCGAGCTCGACGATCGCCGTGCCGAGTCCGAGCTCGGCGGTAGTCAAGCCGAGCTCAGCGCTAGCCGAGTGCGTGCTCGCCTAGGCCCAGGGCGAGGCGAGTCGGGCCCCTTGCCGAGCAAGTGCCCCCTCAGGTCCAGCTCGCATCTTGGCCATGGCATACTTTTACTATGTGGCCCCTTTTGGTTTGCCTGTAGTCCTCGAAAACAGTGAAGGTTGTATATTGGCAGGCCATCTTTTCCTATAAATAGGACCCAAGGGGTACCCCAGAAGGCACGCTTACTAATTCTCCGGCCTACTAGCGCTTTCTGAGGTACCTTAGCCCGACATTTGGCTAAGGAGGGGAAGCGCTCTAAGATCTTCCGGGTGTGTAGTGGGACCTCCCCGCCGGGCCCTTGGTCTAGTCCTTGTTTCTTTTCTTTTCTTTGTCATTTACTTGCAGGAGTGAAGTAGGTGCGCGGCCACCCCTTCCCCAAGGGTCGAACTCCACAAGAGACCGGTTTTCCGGTTTCAACATTTTGGTGCGGTGAGCGTGGAGAGTGGTCAGCAGAGAAAACCTTCTGCAGGCTCGATGACTGGAGAAGAAGGACAAGGATCAGGCAGGGGCAACTCGCCACCCCCTCCCCCACCCCCAGCAGCGAGTGTGCCGGCGGAGCTTAAGGAGGAGATCCTCGGGCTCGTCAGGACCGCCCTCGGCATGCGAGCTGAGAGTGCGACGCCGGCAGTCCCGGTGGTCGCCGCTCCCGCACTCGGCGACGACGCGCCGCTCAGGCGACCAGGGAAAGAACCCGCCGAGAGGGGCGAGCGCGAGTTCCGGGGGCGAGTTCTGTTCCCCGGCTCGGCCGCCGAGTACCACTTCGGCGAGACTGCATGGAGGGAGTTCCCGACTCGCCCGGCTGAGGGGGGGGGGCCTTCAGCGAGTTCGTTTCTTCAGCCCCAATTCCCGAGGGGTTTCGCGAGCCGGAGATGACTTACTACTCCGGGAGAGGAGACCCGGTCCACCACCTCCAGTGGTTCGAGGACATGGTCTCCATTCGACAGATGTCAGACGGCTTCAAGTGTCGACTCTTCGCCATCACCCTCAGAGAAAAGGCGAGAGAGTGGTTCCACCAACTCCCGACCGGGTCCATCTACTGCTTTGAGGATCTGCGACGGGGTTTCATGCTGAGATTCACCACTTCTAAGAAGAGGAAGAGGGAGGCGGAGTCTTTGTTCCGCATCAAGCAGAGGGTGGGAGAGACCCTGGGAAGCTATCTGGACAGGTTCCAAGAGGAACTGTCCCAAGTTCAGGAGATGCCAGGGCACACCATGATGGTAGCCTTCACCCTGGGTCTCCAGTCCGGGTTCTTCGCAATGGAACTGAAGAGGTCACCTCCAGTGTCTTTTGAGGCACTCCTAGAGAGGGCGGCCAGGGAGGCCGAAATGGAGGCAGCACATCCAGAGTTTGCTCGAAGGTTGGCCAAGTGGGCCGTGGAAGAGGAAAGGCCAAGGGGTGGCCGAATTCAGGAGGAAAGGAGGGCTGAACCTCGGCAAAGGGAGCAGCCGCAGCAGCAGCCGCAACCCAGGTGGGTGCGTCCGGAGCAGACCCACCGTTTGGGATGGAGGCCCGAGTGGCAAGACCAGGCACCACGAAGGGGTTATCAGGGAGGAGATAACCGCCAGGGTGGCCGAGGGCAGTACAACCCCCAGGGGGGTAGGCAGGGTCAGAGACCCCCTCTCCCCGACCAGGAGGAGGCAATGGCAATTGCCATGAGGGGAAGGAGGAGAGGACAGCCGAGGAGAAGGAGGGAGGTCAGGGTGGACCTGCCCTATTGTGACTTTCATCAGGAAGAGGGGCACCTCACATCCACGTGCCCGGAGTTCCTCGAGATGAGAGGGAGAAGGGAACAGCAACAACAGGGCCATCAGGAAGTTCGGATAGAGGAGATCCGGCCTCGGGAGGAGGGGGATCGGTGCGAAGACCGGGTTGATGTGGGCACCCGGGGGAGGATCGGAGCGATCCACGGGGGGGCCGGGATCGAGGCCTCCCGTAAGTCAAGCCTCCACACTATGTACCGGAGGAGCGTTGGCTCCACATCCCAATCCCCTCCCCCGGAGGAGAAAATCACCTTCTCCAGAGAGGACTTGCCGGGTCACGAGGACCCCTTCTGCGATGCGCTGGTTATCCAGACAGCCATCGAGGATTTCACTGTCTCCCGAATCCTTGTGGACAATGGGAGTTCGGTCAACGTCATCTTCAAGAAGGCGTTCGATGCAATGAAGGTAGAGGCCAGGAGGGTGTTAGCCTCGGACGGGCCTCTGTTCGGCTTTTCAGGGGAGAGGAAAGAGGTCGAGGGAGGAGTGGGACTCCATGTCACTCTAGGGGGGCAGTCACGCAACTACAAGTTTGTTATCGTGGACGCCCCTAGCAGTTACAGCGCCATCTTCGGGAGACCCCTCATCAGCGCCTTCCGCTGCGTCCCCTCGTCCTTCCACCAGTATCTAAAGCTCAATGTCGAGGGGGTTCAGATCCGGGTTCGAGGAGACCCTAAGGAGGCAAGGGAGTGCTACGTCTCGGCGGTAAACTCCATCTCTTGGTTGGAGGGGGCCGAGGAGATGGGGCGGAGGTTGGAGGAGGAGCAGGAAGCTGACAAAGAAATTGAGGTGGAGTGCCGCGCTCAGGAGGAGCTCGCGGAAGAGACTCAGGGGTCGGCCGAGGCCATGGCCGTCGAGGAGGCCGAGGAAGAGGTCCTCGCCCCCGGAAGGGGAGGTATCGAGGAATGGGAGGAGCAGTCCCGTCTGGAGGCAGCGGAAGAGGTGGAGGAGATGGAGGTCCTCACCATTGGAGGTAGGGTGGAGAAGGTCCGCGTCAGCGGAGGCCTGACCCCGGAAGCTCAAGGCAGGATGCTGGAGTGCATCCAGAGGAACGTGGACATCTTCGCCTGGAGCGCCGCAGAGATGCCAGGGATCGACCCCGACGTGGCCTGCCACCGCCTCAACCTGGACCCGGAGGCTCCCCCCATCCAGCAGAAAAAGAGATCCGTCACGGACAAGCTCGCCGAGCCAATTAGAGAGGAAGTCGCCAAGCTCCTCGAGGCTGGCTTCATATCTGAAATCCAATACCCCGGCTGGGTCTCCAACGTTGTAATGGTTAAAAAAGGAGATGGCCGGTGGAGGATGTGTATCGACTTTTCTCTTCTTAATAAATCATGCCCGAAAGATTGTTATCCTTTGCCTCGGATCGACGCGCTGGTTGACTCAGCCGTCGGTTTCCCTGTAATGAGTTTTCTGGATGCTTTTTCAGGTTATCACCAAATCAGGATGCACCCCCCTGACGTCAAAGACGTCTCGTTCATCACGGGAGACGGATGTTATTGTTACAAAATGATGCCCTTCGGGCTAAAGAATGCAGGGGCTACCTATCAAAAAATGATGGATAGGGTCTTCCGAGAGCAGAAGGGGAGGAATCTCGCAGTGTACGTGGATGATCTCATGGTCAAGAGCTTGGATGTCGACTCCCACATCCAGGACTTGGAAGAGACCTTCGCCACTCTCCGCAAGTTTAAGATGAGGCTGAACCCCTTGAAGTGTGTCTTCGGGGCAAGCCGGGGAAAGTTCCTAGGGCATCTTCTCACCCCCGCTGGGGTAGAGCCTAATCCAGATAAGGTGAGGGAAATCCTGGAACTAAGGTCGCCGCAAAATACCAAGGAAGTACAGCAACTGACAGGGAAGTTGGCAGGGTTGAGTAGATTCCTCTCCCGGGCCGGGGAGAGGTGCTCCTCGTTTTTCAAAACTTTGAGAGGGGGTCGAAGGTTTGAATGGACCTCGGAGTGCGAGGAGGCATTCCAGGCTTTAAAGAAACAGCTGACTCAGGCCCCCCTGCTCCAATGGCCCAAGGAAGGGGAAGACTTATCCCTATATCTAGGGGTCGGGGCTGAAGCCTTGAGTTCGGTTTTGGTTCGGGAAGAAGGGAAGAGGCAACTCCCCGTCTATTATGTAAGTCGGATATTGAAGAGGGCCGAGCTCCGGTACCCCATCCTGGAAAAACTGGCCTTCGCCTTAATCATCTCAGCCCGGAGGCTTCGGCCTTATTTCCAGGCACACTCAATCCGAGTAGTGACTGACCACCCCCTGCGCAACATCTTCAAGGGGGTAGAGCATTCAGGTAGGTTGGCCAAATGGTCAGTGGAGCTGAGCGAGTTCGACATCTCCTTCGTCCCCCGCCTCTCAATCAAGGCCCAAGCTATGGCTGACTTCCTGGCAGAGTATGTAGTCGAGGTGGCGGAGGAGAGACTCACTTGCCCTCTCCCCTGGAAAGTCAGGGTGGACGGTTCCTCGGGGAAGCATTCTTTGGGAGTTGGGGTCATCTTGGAAAGCCCCCAGGGGATAAAGATCGAGCAGACTGTGGTAGTGCACTTTCCTATCACCAATAACCAAGCCGAATACGAAGCCGTAATCGCAGGTCTGCGCCTGGCAAGAGACTTGGGGTGCATGACGTGGAGGTCCTCACTGACTCCATGGTGGTGGCTTCCCAGATCAAGGGGGAGTTCGAGGCGAGGGAGCCCACCCTGCAGCTCTATTTGATGAAGGTAAGGGGAGTCATTGGGACCTTCCAGACCTTCTCAATCAAGCACGTACCGCGAGGGGAAAACGAGCCAGTCGACCAGCTAGCAAAGCACGGCCCCCGGATGGGGGGCACCATTACGGATCTCTTCCGACCTTCCATCGAGGAGGGGGAACTAATGGAAGTAGAACAGCACCCCACATGGATGGATCCCTTCGTCACCTTCTTGTCCACCGGAGAATACCCGGAGGGAATGGACCGAAGAGGGCTCAAGCACAAGGCGGCATACTACCTCCTACGTGAGGGACAGTTGTACCGCAAGACCCTCTCAGGGATGTTGGCCCGTTGCGTAGCCGAAAGAGAGGTGCACAAAATTTTGGAGGAAGTCCATTCCGGTGAATGTGGGAGTCATTCGGGGAGTCGGACCCTGGAAGGGAGAATCGTCAGGCAAGGGTACTTCTGGCCCACCCTCGGTCAGGATGCAGCCGAATTCGCGAGAAAGTGTCATAAGTGCCAACTATATGCCCCGCTCCAGCTCCAGCCGGCTCAGAGGTTAAGAAGCATCATGGCACCATGGCCCTTCGCCATATGGGGGCTGGACCTCGTAGGACCTTTCCCTCAGGCCAGCGGTCAGAGGAGGTTTTTGTTGGTCATGATTGATTATTTTTCTAAGTGGATGGAGGTGAAGGCTCTAGCCAAGGTGACCTCTCAAGTAGTCAGGAACTTTATCTGGGGAGAGATCATCTGCAGGCATGGGCTGCCACAGACTATCGTCACGGACAACGGACCTCAGTTCGCCAGCACGGAGTTCATTCGATTCTGCGAACAGCTAGGGATTGACCTTCGGTTTGCTTCTGTCCATCACCCCAGGAGCAACGGGCAGGTGGAAGCGGCCAACAAAATCATCGTGAACCTCTTAAAGAAGAAAGTGGAAAATTTGAGGGGAAGCTGGGTGGAACAGCTCCCATCAGTCCTCTGGGCCTTGAGGACCACCCCCAATACGGCCACAGGGGAGACGCCTTTCAAACTCTCTCACGGCTGCGAGGCCGTTCTACCTGTCGAATTCGAGGTCCAGACGCCTCGGGTCGTCGAGGCAGGAGTCGGAAGGGAAGAATGGAGGTCAGAAAATGAGGAGGAGCTTCGACTCTCCCTGGATATGGTGGAAGAACTACGCGACTTGTCCATCGTCAGGCAGGAAGAGGCCAAGCGAAGGATGGCCAAGTATTTCGACAAACACGTCCGTGTCAAGCAGTTCGTAGAGGGGGACCTTATTTTGAAAAAAGTGGACGCGGCAGGGAGATCAACCGCTGTGGGAAAACTCCACCCCAATTGGGAGGGCCCCTACATTGTGCAGGAAGTCTTGAAATCGGGGGGGTATCGCCTCCAAGATGTAAGAGGGGACACCCTCAGCCACACTTGGAGTGGCGACGATCTGAAACGTTTCTATCCTTGAAAATATTGTAGATATCTTGGCCTCATGAATAAAAACGAATCTCATTATCTCATCTTATGCTTTGGCAGAATAGTGAGGGTAGAGGGGCTCGCAGTTTAAACCCCCGAGAGGCAAAAATTTCTGAGTCTTCTCGCTCTGGGGTTAGGTCTCGTCGCTCCCCTGCCAGGCTCCCACCTAGCTGGCACGGCCGAGCCTCGATAGACATCGCTATGACCCTGGGGCTGAGCCCGGAGGATGTTCAACACCCGCCCTCAGGCTCTCACCTAGCTGACTGGCCCGGTGGTAGCACCCGGGAGAGGCAAAAATTTCTAAGTCTTCTCGCTCTGGGGTTAGGTCTCGTCGCTCCCCTGCCAGGCTCCCACCTAGCTGGCACGGCCGAGCCTCGATGGACATCGCTATGACCCTGGGGCTGAGCCCGGAGGATGTTCAACACCCGCCCTCAGGCTCTCACCTAGCTGACTGGCCCGGTGGTAGCACCCGGGAGAGGCAAAAATTTCTGAGTCTTCTCGCTCTGGGGTTAGGTCTCGTCGCTCCCCTGCCAGGCTCCCACCTAGCTGGCACGGCCGAGCCTCGATGGACATCGATATGACCCTGGGGCCGAGCCCGGAGGATGTTCAACACCCGCCCTCAGGCTCTCACCTAGCTGACTGGCCCGGTGGTAGCACCCGGGAGAGGCAAAAATTTCTAAGTCTTCTCGCTCTGGGGTTAGGTCTCGTCGCTCCCCTGCCAGGCTCCCACCTAGCTGGCACGGCCGAGCCTCGATGGACATCGCTATGACCCTGGGGCTGAGCCCGGAGGATGTTCAACACCCGCCCTCAGGCTCTCACCTAGCTGACTGGCCCGGTGGTAGCACCCGGGAGAGGCAAAAATTTCTAAGTCTTCTCGCTCTGGGGTTAGGTCTCGTCGCTCCCCTGCCAGGCTCCCACCTAGCTGGCACGGCCGAGTCTCGATGGACATCGCTATGACCCTGGGGCTGAGCCCGGAGGATGTTCAACACCCGCCCTCAGGCTCTCACCTAGCTGACTGGCCCGGTGGTAGCACCCGGGAGAGGCAAAAGTTTCTAAGTCCTCTCGCTCTGGGGTTAGGTCTCGTCGCTCCCCTGCCAGGCTCCCACCTAGCTGGCACGGCCGAGCCTCGATGGACATCGCTATGACCCTGGGGCTGAGCCCGGAGGATGTTCAACACCCGCCCTCAGGCTCTCACCTAGCTGACTGGCCCGGTGGTAGCACCCGGGAGAGGCAAAAATTTCTAAGTCTTCTCGCTCTGGGGTTAGGTCTCGTCGCTCCCCTGCCAGGCTCCCTCCTAGCTGGCACGGCCGAGTCTCGATGGACATCGCTATGACCCTGGGGCTGAGCCCGGAGGATGTTCAACACCCGCCCTCAGGCTCTCACCTAGCTGACTGGCCCGGTGGTAGCACCCAGGAGAGGCAAAAGTTTCTAAGTCTTCTCGCTCTGGGGTTAGGTCTCGTCGCTCCCCTGCCAGGCTCCCACCTAGCTGGCATGGCCGAGTCTCGATGGACATCGCTATGACCCTGGGGCTGAGCCCGGAGGATGTTCAACACCCGCCCTCAGGCTCTCACCTAGCTGACTGGCCCGGTGGTAGCACCCAGGAGAGGCAAAAGTTTCTAAGTCCTCTCGCTCTGGGGTTAGGTCTCGTCGCTCCCCTGCCAGGCTCCCACCTAGCTGGCATGGCCGAGTCTCGATGGACATCGCTATGACCCTGGGGCTGAGCCCGGAGGATGTTCAACACCCGCCCTCAGGCTCTCACCTAGCTGACTGGCCCGGTGGTAGCACCCAGGAGAGGCAAAAGTTTCTAAGTCCTCTCGCTCTGGGGTTAGGTCTCATCACTCCCCTGCTAGGCTCCCACCTAGCTGGCACGGCTGAGTCTCGATGGGCATCGCTACGACCCTGGAGTTGAGACTGGGAGTTGGCCCGAGGAAAACTCCAGGGAGCGAGCTCGCCAGCCAAGACGGCGAGCTCGGAATATCCTACCCCCCCCCCCACACTCTCTCTCCAGCGAGCCTAGCCTCGCTCCAGCTAACTCGGCGAATGACACGCCCTGATGTCTAAGGTGGATGCCGGCAACATCTTGACCCAAGCGCGCGAGTAGGATATGGCGCGAGCACGTGTCCTAGGGATTCGCCGCGAGCACCGAGGGGGCTGGTCCTAACTCAAGACATTCTACAGGCGAGGTCGCTCTACCAAGCGCGCGGGTATAATATCGCAAGTGAGCTTAAAAAGAAGATAGCAAAATTGTGCAAAATATCTTTGATTCATCATTACAAGTTTACAAGGCCCGCCTCGGCAGGGTGCAAAAAAAACAGAGAAGAAAACAAAAAGTTAACTCTCGCCCTCCCCCCTCGAGTGACGGTCCTCCTCGTCACCAAGCCGAGCATCCTTTTCCCTCACCCCCGCAAAGAGCGAGTCGAAGCTATCTTCCTTCTCGCTGAGCGGGCTGGGCGGGAACAGGGTTGGCAGGAGCTCCCGGACAGTGACCTCCTCGCAACCTTCCGCCAAAATCCCCGTCCCCCTCATGGCTTGTAGAAGACACTCGGCAGCCTCGACGGAGTTGACTCGCAGCCGCTCCGCGACGTCAGCCTCGCCAAACACCCGGGGCCTCTTGAAGGGGAAGGCCGGCTCGCTGGCGTCCGGGGGAAGGAGAGCGTCGGCTTGGCGGAGGACCTCTCCCAGGAGCCCCTTGTTCTTTTCCTTCAATTCCTCCACCTCCGCCCCCAGCCGGGCGGCAACAGCCTCCTGCTCCCGGGAATATGTCTTTTGCTCATCGAGCTGGGCTTCCCGCTCAGCGAGCTGAGCCCGCAACTGAGCTACCTCGTCTCGCATCGCGTTAGCGGCTTCGGCGTCCTGTAAGATTAAAAGTTCAGAACACGCGCAGGAACAATCTTAAGCAAGGTAAATAGAGGTATCCAGTGATTACCAGGCCACCGACAGACTTCGCGAGTAGAGCGTCCGCGAGGCCGAACCGCCTTTCCGCGTCGACCACGCTCTCCTTCGCCAGGTCGCGCTCCTGCTCGGTAGTCAGCAGGGCGTTGCTGAGCTGGAAGCCGCGACGGACCATCATGTGATGGAGCTCGAAGGCCCGCAGGTGAGCCTGCATCCCCTCGTAGCCGAGCTGACTGGGGGTCAGTTTCTTGTACGACTCGGCGCTGTCGCAGCTGTAGAGGCCGAAGCCGAAAGCGAAGGCGTGGGCGGTGGGCGGCCGGCGAGCTCCCCAGGAGGGGGCGCGAGTAGAGACGGAAACTCGGTGAGCCCCCTCGTCCCACTTCAGGATGGGCTCGCCAGCCGCATCCTTGCTCTTGCACCCCTTACCGAAGTTGGGATGATCCTTCGGCAGACTGGGCTCGCGGAAGGTGTCCTCCCCGGTAGAATCGGAGGACGGCCCGCTCTTCTTCTTCCCCTTTCGGGGGGAGGAGGCTTCTTTCAGCGGACTCAAGGGCGGCTCGTTGGACAGAGCCTCCGGCGAGCTCATGAACTTGGTAGACGACGAAGGATGGTGCAGCCGTCCGCGCGAGACCACCCTCGCCCTCTTCTTCTTGGGGAGCGAAGGCTCGCGGCGCGAGCTTGACCCCCGGACTCCAGGCGCTTCCTGCCGGGGAGTTGGTCTCGCGCGTGCTCCTCGCGACAAGCCAGTGCCGCCGCCCGGGCCAGCTCCAGAGGATCTGAGAATATCCCCGAGTCGGCGAACGGCGGGTGCTCCGGCAGAACCCGTTCCCCTGCAGAGAAAGACTTAGTCAAAAAAAAGAGAGAGGGAAAAATGATGTGAGATCCACCTTGATGAAGTTCGCGAGAGGACCGAGCGAGGTGTACCTTCACCGGATAGAACGGGTTGAAGCGAGTCAAGGCCGCGGCGGAGGAAGGCGACCTCGAAGTCCTTGTGGAGGAAAAACTTGTGGAGGTCGGCGTCGCTGCCAGACAGGGAAGGAGGACGATATATGTCCTCGCTCTTCTGCAGGGGGCGAAAGGGGATGTTGCCGAGCTCGCCCTTGATGAAGACGAGCCGGGTCATCCAATTGTGATTCTTGTTCGCTAGCTCGCGAACCTTGATGAAGGACCCGCCGAAGTAGGCGACCCCGTCGGGGGTAGCCTTGTAAGAGAACAACTTGCGGAACACCGCGAGGTTGAACTCAATTCGCTCCCGGCGGAGGAAGCAGGCGAACGCCACCATCATAGCGATGGCGTTGGAATTCAGCTGCGCGGGCACCGCGCCGTAGTACTTCAGGATCTGGCGGATTTCTGGCCAGAGGGGGAGGCGCAGTCCCACCTCGAAGTGCGAGATGGGGAAGGCGAGCTCACCCTCCGGGAAAGAATTGATGGCTTCATGCTCGGCGGGCCTGCGAGCCTGGAAGCCGGGGGGGACGAACGCCGCCGTGAACTCGACGAGCTCCTCCTCTGTAATGTGCCCCTCGAAAAAGCAATGGTCAACAAAGTGCTGAGCGCACTTAGACCGACCGTCCGCGTCAGGGTTGGTCTTAACCATGGTCGCAAGGAAAAAGAAAACCGCAAGCTCGGGAAGACAGAGACGAAGCGAGGATTCGAAAGCAATAAAAGCGTGCCTCGGGGGTAGGTGAGAAGGTCTATTTATAGAAGAAGGTAAAGAAGGGCGAGAGGGAGGGCGAGTCGGCCGATCGGTCCGGTCTCGCCGCGCCACCTCGCCATCCTCTCCTCGCAAGTTCTGCGAGCCGGCCAGGCCCCCGAAGGGGGAATTCGAAAAGACTCACCAAAATATTGAAAAAACATCTACATATACAAAGTGGTTGAAAAGTTATTCCAAGTTATTACAAGCAGACCATTCAGAGCAAATAAAAGAAAAAATATAAATAAGGGCGCGAGGACCATGCGAGGGCGGGGGCGAGTACCGGCCGACTGACAGAGGAGCCGTTTCATTCTCCCCGGTCTCGCCGGCCCGCCGTCGCAGGCCGCCGCGCATGAAGTTCACGAAGTCGCCCCATGTTCCTATTTATCACCCGCAGGTTCTCGTCAATTTCGTCCATCAGCACCAGGGAAGACGCCTCCTCGAACGCCAGGCTGACTCCAGCACCGTCCGCGAGACGCGAGCACTCCCACTGCAGCCTGTTGTTGTCCTTCCGAAGGTCGTGGAGCTCGCGCACCAGCTTCTTGAGAACCTTCCGCTCCCGTCTCGCGCGTTCAGGGCTGCCCACCTCGGAGTCCAGGAAGGCGTCCAGGGCGCTTGGAGAAGGGAGGGGCGAGTAAGGAGGTCGATCCACGGACTCGCCGTCCTCCGTCCGCCCGGGAAATTCTGGGTGAAGAACTGAAAGACGGTCAGAAAAGCAAATATCCACGGAACAGAAGAGCAATGCCGGAAACTTACCGCGCGAGCCTGGCTCCTCCGGGTTGGCGCGAGGAGAGAAGTGACGCAGGTCCTTGCCACGCCCCGGCAGTTCTTGAGGAGCAAGTTGGTAGCCGGGAACAGGGATAATCCCGGCGCCTCTCCCCACGACCAGGGATCCAGGGGAGGGTTGCCGGGAAGGGAGGCGACTCGGCGACGCCGGCTCTCGCGAGCCCGGCTCCTTAACCTCGGGATCCTGCCGTGGCGAGTTGACGGGAATACTTTTGGCCCGAGGGGTGGATGCTTCGCCGCTGTTCTCCCGGTCGGAAGACAATTCCACTAGACTTTTGGCAGAAGAGCCAAGAACTGGCTGGTTGGAGGAACCGGCCCCGTTCCCCAAGGCGGCAGTAAAGTCGGCCAGAATGGGTTCGGCCCCCGGGGGAAGGGGCTTCGCCCGCTTGGCCGAGCCAAAATCTGCAAAACGGCGAGCAGGGGCCTCAAGGTTGGTCAGCCCCGCGGCCTGGGCAGCGATCTCTTCGCGGGAACGTGCGAGTCGCTCTAAGACTTCCTTGGGGAGCGGCATCTTGACAGAATTTGGGGAAGGGCAAAGGTCAGCCAGATGCGCAGGGGTACATATATATAGCTACCTGTGGGGCCTACCAGAAGATTCCTTTTTGCCCCTGTCGCACTCGCCGGATCCTATGGGGTTGGATGTTTCTTTCCGAGCTTGTCCCAACCTCGTAAAGAGCGGGGATTATGTACAACCCCGTATCCCGCGAGTGGTCGACAGGAGTTGAACCGGCCGGCTCAGACCAACCTGGACCCAGCATGCCGAGCCCGAGCTCGGCAATAGTCGAGCCGAGCTCGACGATGGTCGAACGAAGCCCGGCACGCCGAGACCGAGCTCGGGTGCGGAAACAGGGCTCGACGGTGGTCGAGCCAAGCTCGACGATCCTTGTGCCGTTTTCAGTCTCTGTTGGAGCTCGGCGATCGCCATGCCGAGTCCGAGCTCGACGATCGCCGTGCCGAGTCCGAGCTCGACGATCGCCGTGCCGAGTCCGAGCTCGACGATCTTCGTGCCGAGTCCGAGCTCGGCGGTAGTCAAGCCGAGCTCAGCGCTAGCCGAGTGCGTGCTCGCCTAGGCCCAGGGCGAGGCGAGTCGGGCCCCTTGCCGAGCAAGTGCCCCCTCAGGTCCAGCTCGCATCTTGGCCATGGCATACTTTTACTATGTGGCCCCTTTTGGTTTGCCTGTAGTCCTCGAAAACAGTGAAGGTTGTATATTGGCAGGCCATCTTTTCCTATAAATAGGACCCAAGGGGTACCCCAGAAGGCACGCTTACTAATTCTCCGGCCTACTAGCGCTTTCTGAGGTACCTTAGCCCGACATTTGGCTAAGGAGGGGAAGCGCTCTAAGATCTTCCGGGTGTGTGGTGGGACCTCCCCGCCGGGCCCTTGGTCTAGTCCTTGTTTCTTTTCTTTTCTTTGTCATTTACTTGCAGGAGTGAAGTAGGTGCGCGACCACCCCTTCCCCAAGGGTCGAACTCCACAAGAGACCGGTTTTCCGGTTTCAACAGCTACCAAATGTTTCATGGCAATGCAAATGACACTAATTTTGAGTTTCAAGTTGGAATGTGCTTCAATACGGCTCATGATTATAGAGAAGTGGTGAGAACTTACTCAAACATTCAAGGAAAGCCGGTAAAATTTACGAAGAATTGTAGTGACAAAGTACATGTTACATGTGATTGTGGTTGGTCAATGTATGCTTCTTTCATTTCAAAAAATGATCGGACTTTCCAAGTAAAGACCATCAAAGGAGAGCATTCATGTTATAAGGCCCCAAACTCTAAACATTGTACTTCTGACTTTCTTGCTAAAAAAATATCAACATCATCTACGGAGTAACCCAGAATGGCCGATTAAATCTATGTAGGAGATGTTTCAAATGGAAAATAGAACCTCTCTCTCCATTTGGAAAATGTATAGAGCTAAAAAAACATGCAAACAATCTGATTCATGGTCCAGAATTAGAGCAATATGCTAGCATTTGGAGTTATTGTGATGAATTTCGTCGAATCAATCCGAACACTACAGTTAAAGTTCAATGTAAAGAGGTTTCAGCAACCCAAACATATACTTTTAAGAGATTGTATATATGTTGGGGTGCTTTAAAAATGGGTTTCCTTTCCGGTTGTAGGCCAGTTATAGGTCTAGATGGAACTCATCTTAAGACATCAAACGGAGGAGTTTTACTTTGCGCAGTTGGAATTGATGGTAATGATGGTATGTATCCTGTAGTCTATGCAATGGTTTTAAAAGAAAATAGGAAATCTTAGGAGTGGTTTATTGGTCTACTCATACTGGACTTGAAAATTGATAACAGTTATTCTTGGACAGTAATTTCTGATAAGCAAAAGGGACTTATAAGAGCAGTGGAAGAATTATTACCAAATTCGAAGCATAAGTTTTGCGTTAGATATATGTATAGCAATCTCAAGCAAATACATAAAGGTGTACAACTCAAATCTTTATTTTGGAAGGCTGCATCCGCCACGAGACTTGTTGATTTTAATAGCGAAATAGAAAAACTTAGAGCACTTAACATTGATGTCTTTAATTGGGTGAGAGCAAGACATCCAAGAAATTAGGCAATGTCTCATTTTAGCACATGGCCTACATGTGATATGCTTTTAAATAATTTGTGTGAAAGTTTCAACAATGTCATATTAATGGCAAGAGGGAAACCAATAGTAACTATGCTTGAGATTATTATAGTTATTTTGATGAAAAGATTACACTCATAAAGGGATAAATTATTGAGATCACCAGGAGAAATATGTCCAAACATCCAGAAGATCTTAGAAAATAATAAAATGGGAGTTCAAGATTACATTTTGGAATGGAACGGTAATGACAAATTTGAGGTGAAAGGGTGGAGAGCCGATAAATGGACAGTGGAGTTAACCTCACAAAGCTGTAGTTATAATAAATAGGACCTTAGTGGAATTCCGTGTGTTCATACTATTGCCTGCATATTTTAAAAAAGAGAAAAAGTTGAAGATCATGTTGATTACTGCTATAAAAAATCAACATTTTTAAAAGCTTATGAATACATGTTGAATCCAATTAAAGGACAAAGGGAATGACCCAAAACTGGCTTAAATCTTTTGGTTCTATGGAATATGAAAGGGAAAAAAGTAGGAAGACCTTCATTGCATGCTAGAAGGAAGGAACAAGATGAGTTAGATAACAAAAAATACTGTTTGAAAAGGCATGGGACTAAATATACATGCTCCAACTGCGGGGTGGTAGGACACACCAAAAAAAGCTGTGGTCATCCAATGTCAATAACGTCAACGTCAAGATCAAAGTTACTGGTTATTGATTTCTTATTAGTGAGAATTTATATTATTAATAAACTAGTAAAATAAGCTAATCAATTTTTCTGATGTAGATAAAAAAAAAGTTGCAACACAAGAAGCATATGCCGAACCATCAAATTCATCAATGTCATCTTTTACAACAGGTGAGAATTCTGTGCGTTAAATTCACATTTAAATGTTATTTTTTTGTAGTTACACATTATAAACATTAAGTTTTTTTCATGCTTTGAGGACTTCTTGTAACGATGATGGTAGATGTTGCTGTTGCTGTAGTCTAGATGCCACAACTAGCTGCCAAGCTTAATCTAATCAATAATTTGTGCAATTTAAGTTTTGTTGTACTGTTATTTACCTTGGCAAAAAAACATGTGATATTTATTTGTATTGTGCTTGGCAATGCATAACTTTTATTAGTATTTAGTTGTTTTTGTATGTTGGGCCTAGGTTAATACTTGTTCAACTTTTGATTAATTAATGCTGACCGGAGATACATTCAATGTCATTTAAGCTTGGGATTCTATCAAGCATATCTAAATAGTTTCATGTATGAAGGTGCAAAGTGTTCTATAATTAGATTGTTGTATGTTGACCCTGGGTTTTGTGATGGAATCATAAAAACCTGAGCCATTGAATGACATGAATCGTAAAAAACATTGAAAGCTCGTTACAAGCTAGAAAATGGAAAATTTAAAGGCTCATGAGGGTGCAAAGTGCGATCAAAGCATTGAAGTGTTGTTGTTCTCGTCCGGGAGAGAGCACGCCGGAGAACTCGCCAAAACATTTCGTCTGGGAGAGAGCCCGGGTTCAACATAGAAACATTTGCACCCTAAATCAGTCAGGAAATTATAATCAGGTTCAAAATTTTTATAAGTCGGGAAATTAAAAATAAGTCAGGTTCAACATAAAAAAATTTCGTCCGGGAGAGCTACCAGTAAATTATACGAATAATTACAGTAGTATATAAATGACTTTGCAGTATTTAAGTGCCAAAAATCCGATTATACTAGTCAAAATTATAATAATCTTTGCAGTCCGGGAGAGAGCCCAGGTCAAGAAATTACACGATTTTTGATACTTGTCAGATTATAATAGCCTTTGCAGTGAGATTGTGTAAAGTCTGACTTTGCATGCTCAAGTAATCAAGGATTATAATTTGATTTTTGGCATATTATAATAGTATTTTCTAGAATTCCTAAAATACCCCTCTTACATTTCAAAAATAAATATAATAAACCAAAAAAAATAAACCGGAAAATACAAGAGGGTGCAAAGTGCTCCAAAATTCAATTTGGAGGGTGCAAAGTGACAAAAAATCAAACTCGGGGTGCAATGTGCCAAACACCCCCAATTGGGGGTGTTAAGTGCCAAAAATGCGCTAAATAACAATTCCATGTCTTTTCTCGTGATCAGCGGATTCCCCCTCTAAATTACACATTTGTCATATTTGCACCCAAATTTAAAAATTTTCACATTTCACCCTCTAAAACTATTTATATCAAATTAGAACCATAACGGTTTGATTTGGTTCGATTTAATTTGGTTTTTAAGCAAAATCACAAAACAAATCATCCATGTGTGATTCCAAAAAATTGGAGCTGAATCAAATCGTGAAAACTATTGGAACCGAACCGAACCGAACTGAACCAGACCTAATGATTTGGTTCGGTTTTGATGGTTTAAGAAGATAAATATGGCTGCATAATTTTAAAGAAAATTCTAAATAACATAGTTGCATACTTGCATTCATGATGTTTATCATCGTGACTCACATGAGAAAAGAAGTATTGCGCGACTCCAATTAATAAATTAATGTAACAAAAATTAAGTTTTTATTAAATGCTACAGTGTCAACCTCGATACTTAGATAAATCAAACATATGATGATATTAAATAACTAATATTAATCTAAGTGCTAATATAGTGCGTTTTGGTTCGACTCAATTCGATTTGACATTCAAAATCGTGACCTAAACCGAAGCACACGACATTTCAAAAGTTGGAACTATGATTGAACCGTGTCCTACTAAAACCGAATTGAAATGTGCAGTTTGAATTGGTTCGATTGGGTTAGGCGGTTCGGCTGGTTCCGACTTACACCCCTACACCAAACCTTACTTATCATGGTCGGCTAATATTGAGAGCAGCCACTCTTTGGTGGTAAAACCTATAGGTCATCTTCTAAGCCACTCATTGGAATCCTAACGGATCTGTTCTCATCATCTAAGCCATCAAGACCATCTTCCTCATATTCTCTCATCTCTCTTCCCTCAATCTTCTTGGTACCTAGCTCTTGGATGACCATAAATGAAGCTCGAGCTCTTGTTGCAACATCCTAAATAGAAGTGAAAAGTTTCTTATTCTTTAAGGAAATCAACATGCCCTTTATTTGTAAGTGTGAAGACATAGTAATAATACTCAAAATCATATGGCTTGAGTTACAAGTAACTAATATGAATTCGATATTCTAGAACTACAACATTTTGTTATAAACTTCAAATAAAACTCCAGGGAATAAGAAAACTGGAGAAGATTTAAGATTTTAATAAACAAAGTAAATATATATCATTTAAACATTTATAAGTATATGATTACATGAACACGCACAAGATAAATATGAAGAGGGAGAAGGAAAAAGGAATAATAAAATATAAGAAACCTACTACAGAAGCCTCTTTCTCCATGGGTCTCCTCCCCTTCTCTTCATAATGTTCCCCTCTAACCTAGATTTTCTCTCATTTCTAAATCAAATCAAGCATGTATTCTTTAGGACAAAATCTTTTATCTAAAAAGAAGTTCTATCTACAACAGTTTGCAATACACACGATCCACGACACCCAGTTGTGTGCCTCGACTGTATGCCTAAATCATTGTGTTGATTCACTTCTATATATGTGTGGATGCCAGAACATGAATAAAACAAACACACGATCAAGGCACATGGTCATGTGTCTCAGACTATGTGCCTTAAAAATTGTGTCTTCTCGCTTCAAGCTATCGGTCATGTGAAAGGATAGGAATCAAGGTCGTCTCTTGGTTGAAATTTACGATTATTCATTTGTTCTTCTTATTCAAACATGCTCAACTTGCCCTATTTTGATCAATTATCCTTGTCATGTACACTTAAACAAATGTTAAAAATATCAAATATCATATATAAACACATTAATTCATATTTTTAAAAAATAAACAATGATGAAGCATGAAATTATCATATATAATTTAGCTTCTTCAAATACCCACACACGCAAAGTCTGTCATTCCAAGGAAAAATATGCTACATTAAGGAATCCATTTAGTTTTAATAGAATCCTAACAATGTCTCATGACTCTTCCCTCTACATACTAGATGGAAATAACCTAATACACAACATTATAACATTGAATTTACTTATAAAATATTAAATTGTGTTGTAAATGAAATGAGAATTAATGTGATCACTATCCTTTGTATCCTTAATCCATACGTAGTTGATTCTTCATGTCTTGCTTCGACAGAGTTAAATAAGTCAGCCTAAATACAATCTTCTTTCATATTAGTACTATTCCTTACAAAGTTATGCAAATTTCACAAACCTTAAAGGATGAAGGTAAGAATAAGAATAATTAGGACTTCTCATTGGTTTTGTTGTGGTTTAGGAAATAAAGGTAAAAGATAAGTCATGTTAGCAACCTTTATCACTACTAAACCATGTTGAGCTTTGTTCTTAAAAAAGATCACATTTCCCACTCAATGCATGTATGCACCCTCAAACTTGTTTTTGTGGAGGGTTTTTTCTTCTTCTAATTTTCAATTGCTCCCTTTTGCATTTCTTCTTTTTTAGATATATATGATCATTTGTTTTACATCTTTCCCTTTTTTTATACTACCCTTATCACCCCCACATAGATGTGAATCATATTGCCTTTAATAACATTCACATCATTCCCAAATAGAAATGAATCATAAATATTTTTTCTCCATCATTCTTATGATTTTTTTAGAAAAGTTTCTAGTAATGAAATTTGTGATGAAATTTTTGGATTTGGTATTTTTTAGTGGAGTTTGCAAGAAAAAGATGAGGCTCAAAAGGGGGTGCAAGCGAATAATGTGTGGGATGGGGATCAAAAAGCTTAAACAAAATCAAAGATAGCCAAAATCATTTTTTACTAATATCCCCATTCTTAATCTTTGTTCAAAGTGTATAAAAGTTTTAGTACTAAATTGGATAACATAGATAAGTAACCAACATAACCTTTTTCTAGTATTACATTTTTATTAATTCAACATTAAGAGGTGATCAAATTGAGAAAAATTCATAAAAACACAACTTCATTGTATTTATAAAGACTTAGTTATTAATGTGTGGGGACAAACATAACCTATGAAATATGGAGAGTACTTTTACTTGAGACCACTAGGTAAAAAGGAATAAAACTAATGAAAGATGAAAAACAAAACAAAGTTTCATACTTTTGTAGCAAAAGTTGTAGAAAGTAATAAAATACAACTTCATTAATATGAACAAATTCTACGATTTCATCAAATATAAATTTCCTAGAAATTGAATTAAAATATTTTGTTCTCTCACACTCAAAGTATATAATTTCCTTATTGTATAGAGAATAAAGAAAAATAGTGTTTTATTTTATCATTATAAATAAAGTTAACATTTAATATGGGCATAAGTAAAATGAAATAAAATTGAACAAAGGGTGATATATATATAGGGGGCAACTCTAGTGCGGGCGTACGGATGTACGTGCAAGAGTCAAGGAGGCTTCAAATCAAAAAGTGATCAGCATGAAAGTTGTAGATCTCGGCGAGACGAACAACTTTCATGTTGATCACTTTTTGATTTGGAGCCATTTTAACCTTTGATTTGTGCCTCAAAATCTGAGGCGGCGAGCCTGCTATAGTAAAACGTGTTTTTTTTCGATTTTCGGGGCCCAAAGCGAAGGTCAAAATGGCTCCAAATCAAAAAGTGTTCAACATGAAAGTTGTTCTTCTTAACGATATCTACAACTTTTATGTTGATAACTTTTCGATTTGAAACCATCTTGATCCCCAAAATAATCTGTCCGTACGCCCACATATAAGGTTGCCCGCATTTGAGATATATCCATAAATATATATATATATATATATATATATATATATATATATATATATATATATATATACACGGTTAAATGTATATACACTTAAAGTGTATATAACGAAATACGGGCCTTTTTAAACTGCGTGTTATATGGGTCCCCTGTATATACGCTTAACGCGTAATTACGGTGTATACGCGCTATTTACCCTTCCGCCTCACATTAAATCTTCATTCGGGCGATTAATGCCTCTAACGGCGGCTCCGGCACCGGAAGTCTTCCCGCACCACATCGGCGAGTTCGCCCGCGGTCGGCGAACCTGCCGGAGGTCGTCAACCCGCGAGCAGGCGGCGCATTTTGCCATCGATGGGCACTACAACAAAGTAGCGTATTTTGCCATCGATGGGCCGCCCCGTTCACGCCGATCCAACCAGGGTCACGACCGGCGGCGACCACTCCCGTGGTCGCCGTTGTCTGTACAACCACCAGGGACATTTGGTTCTTGTCGAGCAGGACAGACGAAGGGGATGCGGGGTGATAAAGCCCTGCTCTGTTTCACGCTAGCTGCACTTCCTTTGTTCCAGGAAAAAGACATTGCTTGCAACTGGAAACAATTTGCTGCTCTTCAATCGAGAGTTCGAAAAAAAATCATTAAATTAAAGGATTCTGTCATTGTCTAAAACGAGTAAAAAAAATCAACTCATTGCACTGAACAAGACATATGTGCACAGAACTTTGATCGATGTTGTAGTCACATAAATATCCAGCTTTGATCATACACGGCTTTGGGGCAACTCAGCTTTGGATTTGGTATTCGATACTACACAGAACTCATTGCACATAAATTTCCAGCTTTGGGGCAACTCATTGCACAGAAATTTGATTTTGGTATTAGATATTACACAGAACTTTGATCATTGATGCAGTAATCTGAATTTGTTACTCCAGCTTTGATCATACATGTACTAGTTGATGCTGAAGTAAACTTTGATCATTGACACTAAAGTGAAACACAAACAAAAAAACAGTGGAAGTGACAACACACCCCCTTCATGTTCACAATGTCGTCTAGCCTCACTTGATTAGTGGACTTAAAAAATTCAGAACATCGCAATTAAAGTTAGACCTGATTGAATGAATGGTGAACTTCAATCCAAATATTCCAGTATTTCAAGCAAAATCCCATATTTATATACTTCAAAAACTCACTAACATTTATTTTAAAGGAATGAACTTCAGAAGTATTACAAATTTTTATTTTAAACTAAATAATTTTGCAAAAAAACTACCCAATAAGCTAGTTAGAAAGAAAAAAAACTATAGCATGATAATATTTAGTGCAGAAAGCTAGTTATTACAAGAGCTCATAGAAGATGTCAGTGTAGTTAAACCCAAAGTATAGGAACTGCTATGTTGGCGAGTGCATACATTTTGACATTTCAGATTGGCCAATGCATTCAAGTTTATCCTGTTGGCCAGTTTACTCGCTTGATATTGCAGTCACTACACCTCAAGTTTGTCCTGTTAAAAAAAGAGCAATTATTAACTTGAACTATGGGTTAATACAATGAGAAATATTAACAAAAGAAAGTACCTTTAGCTTTTTGGGACAAGTTGTAGAATAGTGTCTTTTTTCTCCACATGCACCACATGTTCTTTTTTTACTTTTATCTTTAGATATCTCAATTCCTGATTCAATTCGTGAAGTAAATTTTGGTCGACCTTTGGTTCGAACTGATATTGGATCATGAATTATTAATCCACATGTATTTATGTCGCGACTATGCTTTGCCTCATTTTCTGACACTTTTACCAAAGCATCCAAATCAAACACTTCATTTTTATGATTTAAGTAATCAAAAAGCTCTTTGAAAGCGCTATCTGATGATGAATATTTTTCCACTAGCTTGTTGAAGAGACAAGTTATGTTCCACTTCATAACCGATGTAACTGAACTAGTAGCAGATTTTTAAATCGTTGAACCATAAGTCTTTATATGTCTTGCTTGAATAGTCCATCTTTTTAGAATATAACATTCAGGAATTTTCGTGATTTGTTTTTTTGCATAAAATATGAAGACAATGCTTGCACAAAATACCATTAGTTTCAAGTAATGAGCATTCACATCTCACACTGATAGGGTCTGAATCAACAAATTCGACTGTATACCAATTTTCTCTTAACTCAGAAGATAAACCAACTATATATTTTTTTGACAAACCAAATGAATCAATTTTTTGGTGCCAACAATCTAAGATTCCCTTAAACTCGCATTGAAATAGCTGAAACATTGATTTTGTGTATAATTTACTTGTTTGTTCTTCAATGCTCGTATTGCCAATTAAGGGCGCTATTGAATTCATTGTTCTGAAATCTTTGACTTCTTCAGCAAATCGGCGAACTTCGAGTGCTTTCTCATATTGTTTAACAACTCCACTAAACGTGTGTTTGCATTTACAAATCCATCAAAAAAGGCATTAATACTTTCACTTCTACCAGTAGATGTCATACCCGTAATGAAGTAACATTTCAGATAAGCTGGAACCCAATGAATTCTACGCTTCCACATTCTACTAGGCCATTTGTTATTCTCCAGAGAATAATTTTTAACCAACACTGTCCATGCACTCTCACTAGCTTCAATACTTCTACTTTTATACCATTGTTTATATTCCTTTGAGAAATCACTATTACAATCTCTCATTTCGTAAGCATTCTCGACAAGATGTTTATGTATATGCCATGAACAAAAACGATGTTGACTTTTGGGGAAAATTGCTTTAATAGCGTTGAACATTGCTTGATCCATATCAGTAATGATTACAGGAGGTGCTCTATTAAACATACATTTCAACCATTGTTGAAATAACTAAGTAAATGTCTCCTCTTTTTCATCGGCCAAAAGTGCACATCCAAATAAAATTGACTGTCTATGATGGTTTACACCTGTAAATGGTGCAAAAGGCATCATAAGAGTATTTGTTTTGTAAGTCACATCAAATACAAGTACATCTCCAAATGTAAGATAATCATTCCTCGATCTAGAATCGGCCCAAAATATAGATCTCAAAAAACCATCTGCATCCAACTCTATAGAATAAAAAAATTGTGCATCTAGACTTTGTTGTAATTGTAGATATTGGAAAACTAAGAGTCCTTCCTTGCCAACGTGATTTCCTCTCTATTTTCGTAAGTGATCTATGACATTTTGAGAGCTAATACTTGTACCTACTCCACTTGCATTTAATGCTTTTGCTATGTTTGATGGCCCAATTCCAGATTGATGTAAATCATCCATCACAGTTGTTGCTAGTAAGCTTTTATGCGATCTATGATGCGATCTGTGTTTTGCTATTTTTCTTGGTGTATCCAATGCATGGTTGTGCTCATTAACAAATGTAGAAACAAACCATTTACCATATTTATTTTTTCGTACATCTAACTTTGCTCCACATCCGACCCTTGTATCACGTCGCCTTGTATTTGTAGTTGATTCATTTATTGTTGGTATAACTTTCTTGCCGGATTTGTCACAAACAAAATTTTTCCATATCAGATCTCCTGTTATTCTAGATTTGCTACTAGAATTTTTTCTAATTCCAAACCCAAATTTCTTTGCATAACAATTATAGAAATTGTAAACTTCTTCCAAATCATCAAACTCGAGTCCAATGTAAGGTTCATTAATTTGAAGCGGACTAAAATTTGAACCCTCTTGTATTGTGTCAGTTTCTTCGCAATAACTACTGCTATCATTTTGTATGCATTGGAGAAGAACCTGAATTGCCTAATATTTCATGACTCATCCTGTTTCATAACAGAATAAGGTTTAACACACTAGTAAGGAGTTTTGTTTCATGTCTAATATCAAGTAAATTACAATGAAGAAGAAACACAAGTTCCTACTATCAACAACAGCATTACCTTCCAGTTTTATTTCAGATCAAATTAAACAGTTCCCAGAGATTCAATATCTCTTCCAACAAGGGGTGGCAGTAAGAGGCAAGTGGTTGGGCACCTGTAAATGTAAGGAGTTCCAGTAGATTCAACATCTACTCCAGCAAGGGCTTACCCTAAGAGGAACGGAGATCCGCTGCAGGTGTAAGGAGTTATGTTAGAAGATCGGTCAGAGTAGATGCAACTAAGAGGCACGACATCGTGCTGTTAGGTAGTCGGCAAGAGTGGATAGAGCTTGCAATTTGAGGGATTGGGCTTACTTGCAAGATTTGCATGAATTGGTAACCACAAGTTCCAGTAGATTCAACATCTACTCCAGCAAGGGCTTACCCTAAGAGGAACGAAGATCCGCTGCAGGTGTAAGGAGTTATGTTAGAAGATCGGCCAGAGTAGATGCGACTAAGAGGCACGACATCGTGCTTACTGTGAGGGAGATATGGCGTGAGCAGATCCGATTTGTCGTCGACGAATCCCTGTGAATTTCTTGCCGCGAATGAGAAAAAATCGGCAGAATAGGGTTTATCAATCCGCTGTCTCTGACGAATCGTTGCGAATCACCGCGAAAGATAAGTCGCCGGAGTGGAATAGGGTTGATTCGCCGCTCTATCTATCACCGAGGAATCGTTGCGCAAATCTGGCCGCGAAGGAGAAGGAACAACGGGGGGGGGGGGGGGGGAGAGAGAATTGCGACGTTGCGCGGATATATGGTATATATGCGTTAAGCGTATATACATATATCCGTATATATATATATATATATATATATATATATATATATATATATATATATATATATATATATATACACACACGGTTAAATGTATATACACTTAAAGTGTATATAACGAAATACTCGCCTTTTTAAACTGCGTGTTATACGTGCATTGTTATAAAAAGTGTTCAACATGAAAGTTATAGATCTCGACGATATCTACAACTTTTATGTTGAACAATTTTTTATTTGAAGCTGTTTAGGCCCCCGATTTGGCCCACGAAATTTTTTCGGGGGCCTAATCGGGGGTCTAAACAGCTTCAAATAAAAAATTGTTCAACATAAAAGTTGTAGATATCGTCGAGATCTACAATATTCATGTTGAACACTTCTCTTGAAAATGTACGAAAAGATGCAGTTCAAAAAGGCGCGTATATAGAAATATACACTTTAAGCGTATATACAGCATATATATATATATATATATATATATATATATATATATATATATATATATATATATATATATATATATATATATATATATATATATATATATATATATATATATATATATATATATATATATATATATACGAGTGACAGGCACGGGCCTCCGCCCCGATGGCCGCGCGCCACAGTACCCGACCGGCGACGGCGGGCTTCGCCCGCCCCCGGCCTGCGAATTTAACGGAAATGTTTCCGTGGCGTAATGGTTAAAGCTCTATTTCTATGAATATAATTTTTAACCTAATATATTTTATATTTTTAAATAACGAAACAATAAAAAAAGTCAAAAAAAAAACAAATATTATAATTAAATAAAAAATAAATGAATATTTCATTTCCCAGACGGGTGAACAGTGGCGTGAGCACTGTTCACCCGCCTCCTTTTTGCTAAAAACTATAAATAATATATATTATTAATAATTAAAAAAAAACACCGACTTTTTTTTAAAAAAAAACACCGCCGGGTTTAGTCCCACACTGGCAGTAGAGTTGATTTTTTCGGGTATATATTGCCTACACCGTAATCATTGTTTGAAATCAATCAGCTGGCTTAAATTGTGCTTGAAATCTGCTGGGCTTGGTGGGCTGCGCTGACTTTCATTGGGTGTTGTGGCTAAGCCCGGTTTTTTCAGGGCTGGGAGACATGAAGCCGAGATTTTTTTCAAAGTTAAAGGGGTAAATTGGTAATTTCCTACCCTATGGTAGGAGCCTATGAAATTTATAGGTTTAGGCCATCCTAATCCTAGGTTTAGGGTACCTACAAAAATGTGAAGAGAGAGGGAGTTGGTTCATTGAGTTAGATCGGACGGCAGCCGATTTATCATGCCAGAGATCGACAACGGTTAGAATTTTGAACTCATGGCCTTGATATTTCTATTATAGTAGTAAAGATATATATATATATATATATATATATATATATATATATATATATATATATATATATATATATATATATATATATATATATATATATATATATATATACGAGTTACAGGCACGGGCCTCCGGCCCGATGACCACGCGCCACTAGGGGTGGGCATAAGGCCTGGCAGACCCAGGCCGGGCCCGGGCCTGCCAGGCCCGGTCCTTTACAAAAAAGCCCGGGCCTGGTTTTTGCCAGGCCCGGGCTGGGCTCAGGCCTTGTCCTCAGGACGAGGCCTGCCTAGGCCCTGTAGGCCGGGCCTAGGTCTGGCCCGGCTATAAATAAATAAAAAAATATTTTTAAAATAAAATTATTATTTTTTATAAATCAAAATTTTTAAAAAATAATTGCATTATTATTTCAAAAACTAAAAAAATTATTACAATTTTACCGCTCAAATTTAAAAAAAGTCATTACAAATCTAAAAATACAAAAAAGTGCACTTAAGAAAAATACAATACTCGATGACTCTATTTCTCGAAACTCGAAGGTGTCGTTTAGGTTTGATCTTCCCAGACCAAATTTAGGCCGCTTAGCTCGTCTTCAACCTCGGACGAGCTATCTTCGATCGATGCGACGTGTTGTCTCATCTTCATAGCATCCAGGTGGTCCTTATAACATATGCAAATTTCCAAAGACTCGTCGCTCAGGCGGCTCCTTCGCTCGTTCAGAATCCCGCCACTTAAAGAAAACGCGGACTCAGAAGCAACTATACTTGCTTGGATTATTAGTAAATCTCTTGCCATGAAGGCCATAACAGGATACGTATTAACTTTATTTTTCCACTATTCTAAAATACCAAAATTTTCTATTTCATTTGTACTCATAAAATCTTGAAATTGTGTTTTCGTATATAATCTTAATTCATTTAAAGTACTTGACGTTCTTTGTTTTTTGCGGGCAGCTAATTCTAAAATTTTATTTTTAAAATTATCTTTTTTTTAGGTTGTGTGCTTTCTTCTCTAGGTCGCGATCCATATAGTTGATCGTAATAATTATAAAATTCGGTAAAATCTTTATTAAATTTTGAAACGCTTACATTATCATAATACGTATATGTTTGATTTAAATTTAAATTATTATTTATTTCTTCTATAAGATTTTCTACGCCATCTACACCTATTAAAAGATTTAAAGTCGCGGCGCATGAAAACATAGCAGGCATTTCTCTATAATATTTTAAAAAAATTTCTTCCATTATTTTAATTAAGGGACGCCAACTTTCATAATTTTTATAAACACTCAATTTTTCTGCAATTAATATAAAATTTTCGATAACTAGTGGACTCGTCGGATAATAAATGCCGGATAAAATAGTTGTTGATCTATAAAAAACTTCTAGCAAATCCATATAATTTTCAATCACATCCCAATCAGAATCTTGAAGATCATGCATTTCAGACATACTATAAAATTCCATTAGTTGTGTTTTTTGACGCACGGCTCGTTTTAATATTTTATAGGTTGAATTCCATCTTATCGGCATATCAAATTTAGGTTTTAAAAATGTATGACCTTGTGCAGTTACAAATTTTTTAAAATCTTACTTTCGTTTTTTAGAACTTTAAATGTATTTTAACATAATACGAATTTTATTAATATAAGGTTCCATATATGCTAAACTATCCTGAACAACTAGATTTAAAACATGACATACACAACGAGTATGAAAAACAATTCCATTTAATATTGGTTTCAAATCTCGTTTTAAATACTCGATTGCTACCGTATTATTCGTAGCATTATCAAAAAAATACTAATAATTTTATCTTTAATTTTAAATTCACGGATACATTTACTAATTACGTGATAAATAGCTGGACATGTATGTGGATATTCAAAACATTTAAAATAAATAATACGTTTATTTAACTCCCACGAATTGGAATCGATCCGATGACACGTAATACACATATACGATAATCCTGCTTTAATATTGCTAGTCCAGACATCACTCGTTAGACTAACTCTACCGTCGAAAGTTTCAAAATAATTAATTAAATATTGTTTTGATTGTAAATAAGCTTTATATGCATCACGCTTAAGTGTAGATCTACTTATCTGCTGATATTTTGGCTGAAGTCCTGCATGTATGTAGTATGTCTCGTCCTCATTGTCGTAGTGTCCAAATGGTAATCCACGTTTGATGACGTTCTCCATTTACAGCTCTCGTTGATGCATTTGATTGTACGTCCAAATTTGCCCGCCTGCTGCAATTTGTGCTTGACTTGTCTCCGGGGCTTGTTTAGCCATACACGATTTGATATGTCGTGCGAGCGTTGAATTTCCGCTAACGGTCAAAAGTTTGGAGCAGTGTTTGCACTTCGCCTTAAATTCTGCGCACACACGCACTTTTTCAAAGTGCTCCCAGACTAGAGCCGTATGCTTGGCTCCACAATTTCATGCGCGACGGATGTCGACGACACTGACATCGAAGAGGAAGACGTCATCGAAGAGGAAGACGCCATCGAAGAGGACGAAGTGTTTGGAAATAAGAGAGAGAGAGAGAGTAAGTGAGAGAGAGAGAGTATGAGAGAGAGAGAGTAAGAGAGTATGAGAGAGAGAGAGTATAAAAGAGAGAAGTAGAGAAGGGGATGAGGATTGAGGGGGAGGGGTTATATATAGATTATATATATTATATAAATTATAAATTATTAAATTTATATAATTTAAAATATTAAATATCTTATTATTATATTAAAAAAATAATAATATATTAATATATATATTATAATTTATATAAAAGTAATAAAAAGGCAGCCTAGGCAGCCTAGGCTGCCGTTTTCCTGGCACCTTGCCAGGAAATGACATTTCCTGGCAAGGTGCCAGGAATGAAGAGCCTAATGGCTCTTTAATAAAGAGCCGTTAAGGGCGCTTAACGGCTCTTTAAAAAGAGCCGTTAAGGGCCCTTAACGACTCTTTAAAAAGAGCCGTTAAGGGCCCTTAAAAGAGCCGTTAAGGGCCCTTAACGGCTCTTTTTAAAGAGTCGTTAGGGGCTTCAAGCCTGGGCCAGGCTTTTCAAGCCTGGACCAGGCTTTGCCCGGCCTGGTCCCAGGCCAGGCTTAAGCCCAGGCTTTGCCCGGGCTTTGCCTGGCCCGGGCACCAGGCTGGGCTACTTATTAAATTCCGGGCATGGTTGGGCCTTAAAAGCCCGGCCTGGGCCTGGACCGGGCCTGCCCGGGCCTGGGCTTTTCAGGCTTTTTCCAGGCCGAGCCCAGGTCAGGCCGGAAGGCCCGGTCTTTATGCCCACCTCTACGCGCCACAGTACCCGGCCGGCGACGGCGGGTTTCGCCCCCACCCCTACTGTTTTTTACTTATATTATATATATATAATTATATTACTTATATATATATATATAATGATATTACTTATATATATAATATAAATTATATATTATTAATTATAAAATGATATATATATATATATAATATATTATTATATATAATATAAATTATAAAATGATACATATATATAAAATGATACATGCGGGTGAACAGTTGCGGACGAACTGTTCACCCGCCTGTTTATAATTTTATTATACTAATACATTAATAATATATTATATAATAAAAAAATTTCGGGTTTAAATATAGTTCGGTGGTCCATGTTGTTGAAGTCATCGCTTTAGCAGGCTGACGGGCTTGCAAGTTTTCGTGGGCTGTCGTCCTTGCGTGCTGGCCGGCCCGCTGGTGGATTTTGCCTAAATTAACCCAAATTTGAAATTATTTTTAATAGGTTTAGGACTGTCCTAGAGTAGGTTTAGGAGGCCTATAAAAAATCTGGAGAGAGGGTTGAGTTAGATCGGATGGCAACCGATTTATCATGTTAGGGATCGACGGTAATTAGAATTTTGAACTCATGACCCTGATATTTCCATTATAGTAGTAAAGATATATATATATATATATATATATATATATATATATATATATATATATATATATATATATATATATATATCTATTATCATATTAAATAGAAATACTGAGGTCTACAAATAGCCTGAGTTCGAAATTATGACTAATTACATGGGCCGTCAGATTAAACTGTTTTGATCATAAGCCGTTGTATCTGTTCCACTCAACCAAACCCCTCTCTCATTTTTTTCGTGGGGTCCTAAACCTATTAAAGGGAGCCTAAACCTATGTGAAATTACAATTATACCCCTATATAAGGCATAAACTAATTCAAAATAGAAGCCCGAAACGGCAAACAGGCTGGTTCTAACACAAGCCCACAAGCCCGCAGCCCGCAGCCCGCAAGCCAAACAAGCCTGCAGCCCGCAGCCCGCAAGCCAAACAAGCCCGCAGCTCGCAAGCCAAACAAGCCCGCAGCTCGCAAGCCAAACAAGCCCGCAGCCCGCAAGCCAAAAAGCACGCCTGATTTCAAAAAATAATCGCGGAATTCTATATTTAAACACAAAAATTTCAAACCTGCCGGCAGTGTGGGATTAAAACAGGCGGGTAAACAGCGCGACACTGTTCACCCGCCTGTTTTATTATTATAAATTTATATTATTATAATATAATTATAAAAGAACAGTGCGGAATTCTATATAATTATTATGAAATGGCAGGCGGGTGAACAGTGGATCCGGATCCTTTGGATTTCATACGGGAAATACACCCTGGAGTTGCCTCTTTTGCAGCCATTGGATGAAAATCCATGGACAGGATTTAATTCTTATAAAAAAAAACAATCGCATAATATTACAAAAGGTATCCTCATGCGGAACTCAATCCTGGGCGACAGCGGCGGGATTTCATTCTTTGCATCATTCGCCTGAGAAAATCGCAGGAATCGACGGAGACAGAGGAGAGCTTCCTCATCATCCGCCATCCTGGACGAGCTTCTCAACCTCGCCAGCATCAAAATCTCCGGTGATATCCCCTCTGATTTCTGGAATCTGAAGATGCTTGGTCAGCTAGGATTTTATGGGAGATCTGCGATTCACGCGAGATAGACGCCGGCTCCAGAGAGGATGAGATCTGCGATTCATGCGAGATAGACGTTGGCGCCGGAGAGGTTGAGATCTGCGATTCACGCGAGATAGACGCCGGCTCCGGAGAGGATGAGATCTGCGATTCACGCGAGATAGATGCCGACGCCGGAGAAGATGAGATATGCGATTCAAGCTAGGTAGACAATGGCGCCGGAGAGGATGCGAGCAGCGATTCAAGCGAGATAGACGTCGGCGCCTCAATTCACGCGCGGGAAAAATGAGAATGCAGCGGGAGAACACATGTCCAACAAAAACAGGGAAAAACTATTTAATTTATATTTTTTATAAGACTTGAATCCTGTCCGTGAATTTTCATCCAATGGCTGCAAAAGAGGCAACTCCAGGATGGATTTCTCGTATGAAATCCAGAGGATCCGGATCCGGATCCGTGAACAGTGCTCCCGTCACTGCTAACCCGCCTGTTATATTATAATTATATATTTATATAATTATAATATAATTATAAAAGAAATGAAATTATATATTTATATTTATATAATTATAAAAGCGATGAAATGTTTTATTTTTTAAGCCCGTCGGGGGGGTGCGAACCCCGCCCGGGGGGCGGGCGAAGCCCACCATCGCCGGCCGGGTACTGTGGCGCGTTGTCATCGGGCCGGAGGCCCGTGCCTGTCACTTGTATATATATATATATATATATATATATATATATATATATATATATATATATATATATATATATATTCAACTACATTAAAGAAGTAGTTTGGAGATGTATAATAAATCTTAACCATCTAATATGTGACAAACATTTGATCTCATCCATCCAATGAAAGAGAGAGAAAGAAAAAGAGGAAAGAGAGGAGAGAGAAGATGATGGAATATTTATAGCCCTCTTATCCCTACATTTAGGGATAGGAGGGAGAGAAGAGAGAGAGGGAGAACAAAATTAAATTTTGAGGTAAGATTTACATTTTCATACAAAATAAAAATAGGAATATTGATTCATATTTTTTTACAGTCATGTTCATAGGCGGAACTATGACTGGGCACGCTAGGGCACGTGCCCGAGCGACTTTTTCGGGCATTTTCACGGGGAGAAGAAGTCCTGCTGCTCCCGTGCCATTTTCCGGAGAAGAAATCCCGCTCCATCCGGCTGCTCGGAGAAGAAATCCCGCTGCTTTCCGGAGAAGAAATCCCGCTGCTCCATCCCGCTGCTCCGTGCCCTAGCCGAAATCCCGCTGCTCCATCCCGCTGCTCCGTGCACTAGCCGAAATCCCGCTGCTCCCGCTGATCTCGCCGGATCCCGCTGCTCCGTGCCCTAGCCCGCCAGGTAACTTCTTCTTCTTCTTCTTCTTCTTCTTCTTCTTCTACTTAACAATTAATTGTCTTCTAATTAACTGTCTTCAACTTAACAATTAATTGTCTTCTAATTAACTGTCTTCAACTTAACTGTTTAACTGTCTTCAACTTAACTGTCTAATTAGCTGTCCAGATTATTAGAGAAGCTGTAGATGGATTTCTATAATTAGAGAAGCTGTAGATGGATTTCTATAATTAGAGAAGCTGTAGATTTTTCACTGTTTTGCACTTTTGTTCTGTTTTGCACTTTTGTTCTGTTTTGCACTTTTGTTCAAAAATTAGAGAAGCTGTACATGATCTTTGTCTCGTTTTGCACTTTTGTTCAAACTTTAGTTTCAACAATTTGTACATTTGTATGAGTTTGATTTTTTTATGTTTATTTTTTGCTGTAAACAATTATAGTACATCTGTATGTATTTGTACATTTAGTTTCAACAATTATAGTTGCTAATAGTGTTTGCTTTGAACTAGCGTAGTTAATTTCCCATAGTAAGTGACACCTAGGATACGAGGGTTCTTATCCGATAATCATAATGCTTTACTAAAAATTTTGTTGAATATACTGAGTACTGACATGTTGTTTGAACCACAAATGAAATGATTCATTATGAACCTTGTCAATTTGATTTTTGGTTGCTCGAGAGAACTCCTTTCTTAGTTCTTCGATGTGTAATTGCCTTCAATGCTACATTACAGGTTAACTCTTCCTTTAGAACCTTAGGAATTTCCCTCGCGGGCCTGGTACGGTCGCGCTTGGCCGTAGGGGCATTTCCCCGTGTACCGTCAGGATTTGCCACCGTTTTGAATTCAGTACATGCTAAATTGTTATGGTCACACAATCAAATTAGATACTTTTTTTTTGTCAGACGCTAACGGTAATGTCCCGTCGATTTTATGCAGCATTTTAATTAGTGCAATGGAGAAATTTTTTTCCAAAAAAGGAGCATGTCAAAGTTCGTTAGATTCTCAGGAGATAGTCGCAATTGGTAAAAGAAGCCGCGTAGACGAGTTCAAAATTGAAGATTTACCTTCAGACCCGGGCTTAAGACTTCCTATTAACTCCTACGATGCAAATATTCAAGAGTCTATACGAAGATATTATTTGCAAAAGGGTCCTTGTCAACCTCATCTAGAAAGTTTTCCCCAAATAGAAATCGGAAACAAAGCTCGACGCTTCAATAAGAATTGGTTTAACGAGTTTAAGGGCTGGTTAGAATACAGCAAAGAAAAAGATGCAGCATTTTGTCTTTACTGTTATATTTTTCCTCAAAGGGGTTGTGAGCCTACTTTTACCACGAGAGGCTTCAGAAATTGGAAAGATAAATCAGTATTGGACAGACATGTCGGAAGTCATACTACTCCACACAATGCTTCTAGAAAACTCTGCGAGTCTTTGATGAATCAAAAACAGGGTATTCAAATTGCTTTTGCAAGACAAGATGAACAACAAAGTTTGGATTATCGCGCTCGTTTAAATGCTTCAATCGATTGTGTTAGATTTCTTTTACGACAAGGATTGTCCTTTCGTGGTCATGATGAGACTAAAGAGTCTACCAATAGAGGAAATTTCCTTGAGCTTTTGGAGTTTCTTGCATCACATAATAATGACATCAACTCAGTTGTGTTACAAAATGCTCTTCAAAACTGTCAACTTACATCGCCTAAGATTCAAAAAGAAATAGTATCAGCAATTGCAATAGAGACAACAAATAAAATTGTTCAAGAAATTAGAGAAGACTGTTATACAATTTTAGTGGATGAATCACGTGATGTATCTACAAAAGAGTAAATTTCTGTTATTTTACGATATGTTAATTCCAATGGCACGATCACAGAACGTCTTCTTGGGTTTGTTCATGTCGCAGATACTTCCGCGTTATCACTTAAAGCAGCTATAGATCATTTATTTATGAGACATGGTCTTAGTATTTCTAAATTGCGTGGGAGGGATATGATGGTGCTAGCAATATGAAAGGAGAGTTCAGGGGGTTAAAAGCTTTAATTTTGAATGAGAACAGTTGCGCTTTCTATGTTCACTGTTTTGCACATCAACTGCAATTGGTACTGGTAGCTGTTGCAGAAAAAAATTCTGATATTGCTGAGCTTTTCACACTTATTAACACAGTAATGAATGTTGTTGGTGGCTCTTGTAAACGCCGTGATTCTCTTAGAGCCTTGGAAGTTGATCGAGTTGCTACAGAGCTTGGATATGGGGACTTGGAAAGTGCACGAGGGTTGAATCAACCTTTAGAGCTCAAACGCGCTGGTGACACGAGGTGGAGGTCACATTATGGCACAACTTTAAATTTTATTCGCATGTTCTCTTCTATTGTTGATGTGCTGGAGATTATCATAGTTGATGGGGCAGATGGAAACCAAAGAGGAATGACAAGCGCACTTGTCCAAGTTATCTTGACTTTCAAATTTGCATTTGTTATGCATTTAATGAAAAATATTCTGTCAAAAACCAATGAACTATCAAGCATTGCAGAGAAAAGATCAAGATATTGTAAATGCAATGAATTTCGTAAAATTGTCAAAACTATTATTGAAGATGAGAAATGATGAAGCCGAGTGGGAAATATTTATGGCCGAAGTCTCAACTTTTTGTAGAAAACATGACATAGAGGTTGTTAATATGAAAGAGAAGTTTGTTCAGCAAGGTAGATCAAGACACAATGCACGTGAGATTACAAATAAACATTATTTCAGGATTGAAATTTTTAATGCAGTGCTTGATTGGATGCTAAATGAGTTAAATGATCGCTTTGATGAAGTAAACACAGAATTACTCTTATGTATTGCTTGTCTAAACCCAAAGGATCATTTTAATTCTTATGATAAACAAAAATTACTACATCTTGCTGCATTATATCCGTATGATTTTATGCCAATAGAGTTGCAGTTACTTGAAGGACAACTTGACATATATATTTTTGATATGCGATCTACATCAACAGACACATTTTCTGATGTTAAAGGAATTAGTGACCTTCTGAAAAAATGGTTGAATTAAGAAAAGATAATCACTATCATTTAATTTTTAGATTGTTGAAGTTGGCTTGCCTCTTACCAGTTGCTACAGCTACTGTTGAAAGAACGTTTTCTGCAATGAAGATCATAAAGAATCGGTTGCGAAATAGAATGGGGGATGAATGGATGAATGATTGCTTGGTTGCTTACATTGAAAAAGAAGTTGCCGATACTATTACAACAGAAACTATTATTTCACGTTTTCAGAGCATGTGTCAACGGAAAGTATCTTGTTGAATTGTAAGTTTTTCAGATCTAAACCTTTCCTTTGTAATATTGTGTTCAATTTTTGATTGTAATATTGTGTTCAATATTTTTCTTAAATGAATATCTTTGCAAAAAAAAATTTCGGGGGCACTGCCCCCGAACCCCCGCTCAGGGGCACAATCCCCCGAACCCCCCAAATTGCCAATATTTAGATTGTGCCCGTGCGACTTCAAATTCCCAGTTCCGCCACTGGTCATGTTAAGTACTCATATGTATATGTTTTGAATAAAAGTAAGTGCTCATATGCGGGCGCAGCCCGCTCGAATGCGAGCACAACCCGCTCGAATACGGGTCTGTGCGAAGGCGGGAGAAGCCTGCTGGGATGCGCCCAAAGGCCGCCCGAGAGAATCGAGCACGGGCGTAGCCCGTGCGAAGATGCATATATATATATATATATATATATATATATATATATATATATATATCCATCCAATGTGTGCCAAACTTTTAATCTCAACCTTTAAATGAAGAGAGTGAAAGAAAGAGTGAGGAGAGAAAGGGGAGTGGGAGAAGGAATTTTTATAGTCTGTATCCCTACATGTAGGGAGAGAGAGGGAGAGAGAAAGTGACTTTTTAGGTAAAATTGTACATTTTAAAAAAATAATAATAATAAGAAATATTAATTCATATTTTTTTACTGTCATTTTAAGTACTCATATGTATATATTTTGATTAAAAGTTTAAAAATATAACTGCATTATAATACAACTGTATTGTGGAAGAAAAGTGCAGTACCTAGACCAGCTCATATGAGGGCTCAACGCGCTCATAGGCAGGCGCAACCCACTCATATATACGAGGGCGCAATTTACTCGAATGGAAGTGTAGCCCGCTCGAATGTGGACGCAGCTCGCTAAGAGTCAGCGATTGTGCCTTCTCGAATGCGGGCGCGCCCTGCTAAGAGTTAGTGAGCATGGGTGTAGCCCGTGCGAAGCTACTCATGTGTGTGTGTCTATGTTGCAACTCACTCAAGGATCCTGTAGACCGGTCTAAATTGCACTGTCTTAGCCCGGGAGTGGTTGAGAACGCAAACAGTCAAAAAAATTAAGTTAGATAGCAAGGCAATTTTTTTACATGGAAAATCTAGGAAATGAGTGAAAAACCACGTGGCTGGATCGGTGCCAACCAAACATCAACCATCTTTCTGTATTGTATAATGATTTTTGAGAATGCGAGGGCGATAAATAGCTCCTCGTTACAATTTGTAGAGAGGGAGAGAGAGAGAGCTTCAGGGGTGACATGCCAGCACTCGAGGAGCAAAATTAAAGAGTGATGCTCTTTGAGGTCACGGAGACTTTGACGGGTGCTTGGAGGCTCAAGAGGTGTGTTATACGTGCCTTAATCTTTGTGGCTTGTCTCCTGCTGCGTTCAAAGGAGTCTGGGATGGTTGATTTGTTATTGACTGGAGGACTCATTGCTGAGTTGAGGTTGCGATGCACATAGCTTGCTTGAGTGCGTTTGAGAGGTACATTGTGTGCTCTGAAGTTATTCTTATAGACTGTTGGATTTGCTTTCGGGTAAAGTGCATTGTTGTAGCCAGGAAAATTCCTACTCCAAAATTCGGATCAATGCAGCTTAAGGTTACCATTTCAGCGGTCGGGCTCGACGACTTAGCAAACTAAAACAAAGAAACAAAAGCAAAACTAGAAGGACTCCAAGTGTTGCAGCAGGGAGGTCCCACCACATACCTGGATGCTTAGAAAAAGCTTCCCCTCCACAACCAAAGATGGTCGAGCAAGGTACAAGGTGGACATTAGTTAACAACTATTATAGGATGACGACCAAGAGTATGATCACTATCTCGCCCGGCTAGAAGTCCAGTAAAAAGGTCCAGTCGAGATCTTTTGCGAGATTCCAAAATCCATATCCTTTTACCCCTTGGGTCCTATTTATAGGAGAAATAAGGGGTAGGTGGTCTTATTTATAGCCTAACCCCCGCTGTCAACTAGGAGACTTCTAGGGGAGCTCGCCCACTTGGACGAGTAGCTGTCCTAGTTACCTACTTGGCGAGTATGCAAGGGGAGCTCACCATACTCGTCCAGACCTTATACTCTCTTGAGTGTTGACTCTGATCTCTGCCTAGACATGTTTACTTTGACTTCTTACTGACCTGGCTTTGAGTGGGTCCACCCGCGACGAATATGGGTTGTACACAATCCCTGCTCTTTGCGAGCGACATAGGAGCTTGGAAAGAATCATCTAACACTTATTCAACAAGCTACTTCTAGAGAGTATCTAGACTACTCACGACCTATTGAAGCATGCTGACCTCTATAAATAAAGGGTAACTCATCTTTGAGTCACACATTCTGAACTTGCACACAATGTCGCAATCTGATGAGAAAATCTACAACACAAGCATTGCTGCACTGTTTGGATTTTTTGTTCCTAAAAAGTCGAAAAGACCTCGTGATGGCAATGATGCCGCCGATCTCCCTCTACCAAAGAAGAAGAAGCTGAAGAAGAAAATGAAGTTGTTTGGCTCTAAGAAGAATAACCCTCCTCCTGGCACTGAGGATGTTGTCACTCCGGGCGACTATCCTTAGATCCTCGCTGACACTCAACAGTTGTGCGATGAACTTGGTATGTGCGACCATGCTGAACAGCTCGTGCCTGAATCTTCCCCCCTCCCCTTCTGCCGACAACTTCTCCTACTGTGGACCTCACAGGGTGTAACACCCTTATCCATCACATAGCATATAACAGAAGGTCCGACCAGGGCCCGACGTCATATACTACGGACAGACCAAGAAGTTACTAAATTGAAACCAACATCCAATATTTCGCATCCTAACACAGAGTGCATTCTAGCGGAAGTAATTTAAAGGTTATATAAATAACCCAACAACATGAATATCCACTACCACAAAGAAATGAAAGACAAATACACAAAGAAGAAAATGGCCTTAAGGCCTTACATTGTTTAGCTCAAATTAGAGTATCTTGCAAACATAGGCACGCAGGCTGGCCACACATGAGAATAAAATAAACACAATGGGCAATTCGCTTTGGCCTTCAAGGGCCAGCTTAGCTATCCTAGGATTCAACCCGCTATTTCCCACTTTGCTCTGTTGCACCTACACGCAACATCTCATCACACGGTGACAAATAATAACACCGGTCAGCATTAGCTGACCAAATTATAATGACCCCACCCCTCTTTCAGGGTGGCGGTTCTCCTTCCCTGCAGGCATTAGTATAATCACAAAATGACAATCAAATTATGCAACTTAAGCACCATTTGCCACAGACATTGGCGCAAGCGCCCAACGCCCCGTACTCTCAGGGCACATCTTGGTGCACAGGACCTCAGGGGTCACACCTCCGTTCTCTACGATGGTTAACAATGTTTGAGCATTCCAGTCTTTCAGGGCCAAAGCCAAAGACAACGCCCCTATGGATACGAAAAAGTCATGATGGCTTAACATCCACACTTTGAACCACTCCAAGTCGATCAACATAGGGTTGGGTGCAGTTCAACTATTTCCCGATGCTCAAATCATCGGGCGCATCAAGCCACGAAGTGGGTCAGTATCCCCTTTCCCATCTGTATGATTCATAACACTATTATGATCCTAAGCTAGCACACACGACCACCAAAGCTGAGCAATTTAAGCTCACGCCCATGATATTGGCCCCCGAGTCTCTGAGGGAGACATGCCTCATAAAATTAGCCCACAGGTCTCCATGAGGTAGGATTCTCAACAAAATATTGCTCACAGGGAGCTAACGCCGGTGGTAGAACAACCGCCGCGTGGTAGGGGGATAGACTATCCGTTCTACCCCCAAAACGGGTGTTTTCCTGGAGTCCAAACCCAGTACTCTCAATGCGGCCATTTGCACACCCCACGCCTCAAAAATCTACACGACAACCTCAGAGTTTTCTCTGTCATACAAAGCATACAAACATCACCAATCTAGACTAACTCGTCCGGATGGGTTTCACACAACATGCCTATTTCAAACTTCGATTCTGTATCTAAATGCAAACTAACGGGGATACACAGATCTACCTGCCGGGAGAACCACATCCACGTGTTCGTGGAGTGTCTACCCTCTAATGCCAAAGAAAAGGACTTCACATGTCCAATGAAGAGGATTGTTACCCTTGATGTACGCTTTGGCGCCATAGGAGAAATCCAGATGGTTGAAAACGACCGCTCCGACTTTGCCTCCGCAAATCCGAACTCGCCTTGCAAATTCGAGACCCGAAACATGAACGGCGGTAAGATCTCCCTTCTTCTGGCGCTGCTACTCCTCTAGAAAACTAGGCCAAACTCTCCAACTCCAGAATAATGAAGAGGAAACGACCAAACAAGGCATATATATAAAGCTACCACCGCACAGTAACTAGGTACCGCCGCGCGGTACCGCCTCGTTTCACGTGTAACCTCCCAGGCCCTCCAATCACAGGCCGATATGTGGCCACGCCGTTACAGATTCACTGTCGCCGCGAGATAAGATTCTAACGCCGCGCAATAGCCAGCGTCAGTTATGACACAACAGCCGCCGCTATCGCCGCGCGATAACTGCTACCGCCGCGCGGTAGGATCCGGAGAGCCTCGTCAACTAAATGTACCTAGCTATTGCCAGCGGTATCCCTATCGCCGAGCGATAGCTTTTCGAGAGCTTTGCTAGTTTAATTCCCCAACTATCGCCATGCGGTAACACTATCCCCATATGGTAATATTACCGCCACGTGATAAGTCCAGCGTTGAGTTGACTCAACACTGTCGGCGCTATTAATGGAGCTACCACCGTACGGTACCTAGCTACCGTCGGGCAATAACCTCCAAACACCATTTTTTGCCTTAAGAAAATTAGGGTGTTACAAATCTCCTTCACTTAAAGAATTTTGTCCCGAAATTACACATCGCAGGAAAAGAAAAAGTATCAGCACTGCGAAAGTATATCTTAAAAAAAGCTCGGGGAAATCCGCCTTCATGGTTTGTTCCCGCTCCCATAACAGATCCTCTTGTCCACAGTTGTCTCATCGGACCTTGACAATCCTGACTTCCTTATTACGAAGTCGCTAGACATCTACATCCTCAATGTGAATAAGTTTAACCTTCCTTGTCAACCCACCATCCACCAGTACTTAATCTGCGGCGATCACTAGCGTAGGATCTTGCACCGCCTTCCGCAAGACCGATATGTGGAATACGTCATGTAGACCACCCAGTTCTGTTAAAAGCTTCAACCGGTAATCTGCTTCACCAACGCGCTCCAACACCTCAAACGGCCCAAGGTATCTTGGACTTAGCTTTTTCAGGCGATGAATCCTCAACACCCCCTTGAACGGTTTGATCTTCAAGTATACCCAATCGCCCATGACGAATTTGACGTTCCTGTGCTTGGCGTCATAGTACTTAGCTTGTCTATCTTGTGCAATCAGCTATCGCTCCCGGATTGTACACACAATCGATGTCGTATATTCGACGTCCTTCCTCTTGTATAACTTGGACTCGTCAGTCTCCAAACATAACAACGGAGTACGACACTTCCTACCATAAAGGGCCTCGAAGGGCGTCATTTGAATACTCGCCTGATAGCTATTGTTGTACGCGAACTCAACCATGTATAGGTGATCCTCCCACCTTTTTCTGAAATCCAAGGCACACATGCGAAGCATGTCCTCCATCGTCCTGTTGACTCTCTCGGTCTGACAATCCATCTGCAGATGAAAGGCTGTACTAAACTCCCAATAGTTGATGCACCAACCTCCAATCGTTAGACGTGAACCACCCATCCCAGTCACTCACGATGCTACGGGACACACCGTGTAGATGAACAATATTCTCCACATACAGTTTTGCTAGCTTATCCACTGAATCATCCTTCCTATTCGGGATGAAGTGCAACACTTTCGTCAGACGATCTACGATCACCGAGATAACTTCGTTTCCCTTCTGCGATCTCGGCAAACAATGCATGAAATCCATGGATATATTATCGAACTTCCATTCTGGTATAGGCAAAGACTTCAATAATCCTCCGGGCTTCTGGCATTCAGCCTTCACTAAAGCACAAGTTTGACACTTAGCCACAAATAGCGCTACATACTTTTTCAGCCCAGGCGACCAGAACAACTTTTTCATGTCTTTGTACATCTTTGTGCTCCCCGGGTGGATTGAGTACTTGGTGTAATGAGCCTCGTACATCAACTCCTCCCGTATTTTACCCACTTTTGGGACGCACAAACGACTGTCCTTCCACAACAACCCATTATCAACCTTAAACTGGGCATTAAACCCATCCAAGGCCTTAGCCATGAGCTGCTTCATGCTGTCATCCAAATCCAACGCCTGCCGAATCCGATCGGTGAGGTCATACTGTACCTCAATCCAACTCAAACGTGCTTCAACACTCGATCTCCTATCACACAAGAGATCTCTAAGGCCTCCAAATCTCGAACGAGAAGCTCATCATGCATCATTAACCAATTGGCCTGCGCGGGAGCTCTGTGACTTAATGCATCCGCAACCGCATTACCTTTGCCAGGAACATAATGTATCTTGAAGGTGTAGTCCCCAAGGAACTCCATCCACCCTCGCTGACGCATATTTAAGTCCTTCTGATACAACAGGTACTTCAAACTCTTATGATCCGTGTAAATGTCGACCTTCATGTCGTACAAATAGTATCTCTAGAGCTTCAACGCGAATATCATGACCGCCAACTCCAAATCATGGACTGGATAATTCCTCTCATGCACCTTCAATTGGAGCAAACCATAAGCTATTACTCTCCCATGCTTTAATAAAACACAGCCTAAGCCGCTTCCTGAAGCATCGCTATAGATCTCAAAGCCTTTTGTCCCATATGGAGAGCATAGAATAGGCGTCGTAGTTAGACGACTTTTTAGTTCTTCGAAAGCTTGAGCACATGCTAGCGACTAAACAAATTTCTGATCCTTCCTCATCAGGGTCGTGAGAGGTAACTCTATCCACAAGAAGTTCTTCACGAAATGCCTGTAGTAGCCAGCAAGCCCCAGAAAACTCTGGACTTCCGCCGCAAAAGATAACATAGGTCACTCCCGAATTGCAGCAACCTTTGCCGGATCCACCGCGATACCCTCACCACTGACAATATGACCAAAGAATGCTATAGAAGATAGCCAAAACTCACACTTAGAGAACTTGACGTACAACTTATTACTTCTCAAGGTCTCCACAACAATATGCAAGTGCTCTGCATGATCATCCTTGGATTAGGAGTACACCAGGATATCATTGATAAACACTATCACGAACCGGTCCAGATACTCCTTGAACGTCTTATTCATTAAATCCACACACTGACGGTGCATTCTTCATACCGAAAGGCATGACAGTGAACTCATAATGCACATATTATGTACTGAACACCGTCTTGGGAATATCACTTTCCCTGATCTTCAGTTGATAATATCCGACTTCAAGTCCAGTTTCGAATACACAACCGATCCAACTAACTGATCGAACAAATCATCGATCCTCAAAATTGGGTACTTATTCTTCTCTGTTAGCTTATTGAGTTCCCGATAATCGATACACAGTCGCATAATTCCATCCTTCTTTTTCATGAAGAGGACTGGGGAGCTCCAAGGTGACGAACTTGGATGCACAAACCCCTTCTCTATCAATTTTTGAAGCTGCGCTTTCAATTCCACCATCTCTCTCGATGCTAAGCGGTAAGGAGACCGTGAGACCGGCTTCGCACCAGGAACCAACTCAATGGTGAACTCGATCTCTCTCTAAGGTGGGGCTCCAGGAAAATTTTCGGGGAAGACGTCAGAAAACTTCGACACCACCGGAATACTGACCAAGTCAGGCTTGGGCTTATTTGCCTCTAAAAGAGTGAAGAACATCTCTGCACCCTCATGAACTGCTTTGAATACTTGGAGAGCAGACATCAGTGTCTTACTCACACCCTTCAAACTAGTTAAAGTAGTTTCTTGGCTTGTATTCAACCCCAACTTTACAGTCTTAGAACTACAATCGATATATGCACACTGCTCCGAGAGCCAGTCCATACCAAAGATCACGTCAAACTCTACTATCGACAGTAGTGACGCTTCCAAGTCAAAAGTTTGTCTTTCAATCACCACTTTAACACAACAGACTCTATCCGCGTGCATCGAACACCCATTAGGTAGCAGCACATCCAATCTATCCTTAGCCACAGAAGAGGGAACTTCGATACGTGACACAAAGTCCTCGGATAGGAAGGAGTGTGAAGCTCCTGTATCAAACAGCGCTCGAGCCGGATAGTCCATGACCACGACAAAGCCTAAAACACAATAGTCATACGCCCAAAGCGTAAGACGCAAGGTATGAAAAATATTACACCTAAAATCTAACACATACCTATCACCACATCGCCCTGCTTGATGGTCTCCTGCTGGACATGGTTGTAGACTCTAAGTTAGGTTGGAGCTTGATGGGATGCGGTTGACTCTACCGCCTTCCCCTTTTCAGCATAGGACGATCATGCCTTCTTGCCCGACTTGCCACTCCAACAGTCGTGGGTTATATTCCCCGGCTTCCCATAAGTGAAACAGTGTATTGGGCCTCCACGCCCAGACGATGCCCAAGAAGTAACTGACGAAGAAGCTGGTCCGGAAGGTTTGGCCTTCTTGTTCCGCCTTCGGTACCTAGTCTTCTGCGGTCTTGGTAGCTTGAACTCTGGGCTCTTCGCTGCCAAGTCCTTCTTACTATGGACCCTATTAAGATCTTCTTCCAGAGATCAAGCAGTATTGACCAGGGTTAGAGAGCCCTGCGTCATCGGACCTGAGAATAGCAACCTCAAATCATCGCGCAATCCTTCATAAAAACGATCGGTCTTGCGCTTCTCATACGAAAAAGTGGATCCAACATAACGTCCCAATCTTGTGAACTCATATAGGTAGTCGTCTACACTACTCTCTCCTTGAGTCAGCCTCTGGAACTGATTCTCCATTGCTATTTTCTGCGCAGTCGGGATAAACTGTGCCAGAAATAGTCTCGAGAACTCCTCCATCGATACGTCGGTGAGTTGTCTCCCAGCCAAAAGATGCCGCTCTAACTCGTCCCACCACAGCCTTGCCTCGCCGTCGAGGAGGAAAGTGGCTATTATAGTCTTTTACCACTCCTCAGTCTCCGTAGCTGTCATGACTCTCTTTACCCTAGAAAGCCAGTCCTCAGCCTGAGTTGGGGTTCCAGTCCCCGAGAACATTGGTGGATTAAAGCTCATCACGTATTTTAACTGCTTCTCCATAGCTCTTCTCTGTACCACATAGTCTGCCGCCACCTGATCCGCCACTATGGGCTCTGCTACGCCAAGAGACACTTGACCTAACCCAGGAGCAGGAGGTTGCACTTGCATCCCCAGTTGGGCATTGATCATAGCAAACACCGCTTCCGCTACCATTCGTATGATTTCTGCAGAAAAAGGGGTTGTAGGCACGTCGTTAGGCGCACTACTCTCCACGGAGTGCTGTTGTTACGACTTCCCCGCACCGCTCCTAGTCACCTATAGTTGTAAAAACACTCAATTAGGTGAAAAACAAATTGCCAAAACGCAATCATTGGAACACCCAGGTTCCTCAAACATGTGTATTTTCATTCCTAAGTGGACATTCATGGGTGCTTTTATGTTATAACGGCAACGCACATACAAGTGCTCACCACCACTTAAAAGAATTCGCTCACGAAGTCGAATAAGGAAGACCGACACCAGAGTCTGATACCAACTTGTAACACCCCCATCCATCACATAACATATAACAGAAGGTTCGGCTGGGGCCCGACGCCATATACTATGGACAGACAAAGGAGTTAATAAATTGAAACCAACATCCAATATTTCGCATCCTAACACAGAGTGCATTCTAGCGGAAGTAATTTAAAGGTTATATAAAGAACCTAACAACATGATTGTATACTACCACAAAGGAATGAAAGACAAATACACAAAGAAGGAATTTGCCTTAAGGCCTTACATTGTTCAGCTCAAATTAGAGTTTCTTGCAAACATCGGCACGTAGGTCAGCCACACATGAGAATAAAATAAACACAACGGGCACTTTGCTTTGGCCTTCAAGGGCCAGCTTAGTTATCCTGGGCTTCAGCCCGCTATTTCCCGCTTTGCTCCGCTGCACCTGCAAGCAACATCCCACCGCACGGTAGCAAACAATAGCAATGGTCAGCATTAGCTTACCAAATTATAACAACCCCACCCCTCATTCGGGGTGGTGGTTCTCCTTCCCTGCAGGCATTAGTATAATAATAAAATAGCAATCAAATTGTGCAACTTAAGCACCATTTGCCACAGACGTTGGCGCAAACGCCCAATGACCAATGCTCTCATGATACGTCTTGGTGCACAGAACCTCAAGGGTTATACCTCCGTTCTCTACGACGGTTAGCAATGTTTGAGCATTCCAGTCTTTCAGGGCCAAAGCCAAAGATAATGCCCCTATGGTTATAACAAAGTCATTGTAGCTTAATATCCACACTTTGACCCACTCCAAGTCGATCATCATAGAGTTGGGTGTAGTTCAGCTATTTCCCAGTGTTCAAATCGTCGGGCGCATCAAGTCATGATGCGGGTCAACATCCCCTTTCCCATCCGTACGATTCATAACATTGTTATGATCCTAGGGTAGCACACACGACCACCAAAGCTGAGAAATTTAAGCTCACACCCACGATATTGGCCCCCCAGGTCTCTGAGAGAGACATGCCTCATAACATTAGCCCGCAGGTCTCCACGAGACAAGCTTCTCAACAAAACATTGCTCACAGGGATTTAACACTGGCGGTAGAACTACCGTTGCGCGGTAGGGGGACAGACTATCGGTTCTACCCCCAAAATGGGTGTTTTCCTGGAGTCCAAACCCAGTAACTCTCAATGCAGCCATTTGCACACCCTGCGACTCCGAAATCTACATGACAACCTCGGAGTCTTCTCCATCATATAGAGCACACAAACATCACCAATCAAGACCAACCCGCATAGATGGGCTTCACACAACATGCATATTCCGTACTTCGATTTTGGATTTAAATGCAAACTAACGGGGATGCACAGATCTACCCATCGAGAGAACCACATCCACGTATTCATTGAGTGTCTACCCTCTAATGCCAAAGGAAAGGTCTTCACATGTCAATGGAAGAGGATCGTTACCCGTGATGTACGCTTTGGCGCCATGGGAGAAATCCAGATGGTTGAAAATGACCGCTCCGACTTTGCCTCTGCAAATCTGAATTCGCCTTGCGAATCTGAGACCCGAAACATGAACGACGGCAATATCTCCCTTCTTCCGACGATCCTACTCCTCCAAAAAACTAGGCCAAACTCTCTAACTCCAGAATAATCAAGAGGAAACGGCCAAACCAGACATATATATAAAGCTACTGCCGCGCGATAACTAGCTACCGCCGCGCGATACCACCTCATTTCGCGTATAAATGCCCAGGCCCTCCAATCAAAGGCTGACACATGGCCATTCCATTACAGATTCACTATCGCTGCGCGATAAGATTCTAATGCCGCGCGATAGCCAGCGTCGGTTACGACACAACACCCATCGCTATCGCCGCACGATAACTGCTACCGCCGGGCGGTAGGATCCCGAGAGCCTCATCAACTAAATTGACATAGCTATCGTCAGCGGTATCCCTATGGCCGGGCGATAGCTTCCCGAGAGCTCTGCTAGTTTAATTCTCCAACTACCACCATGCGGTAACACTACCGCCACGCGGTAACACTACCGCCACGCGGTAACACTACCGCCATGCGGTAAGTCCAGCATCAAGTTGACTCAATGTTGTCGATGCTATAAATGGAGATACTGGTGCGTGGTGCCTAGCTACCGCCGGGCGATAACCTCAAGACACCATTTTCTGCCTTAATAAAATTGGGGTGTTACACAGGGTCCCAAGTCTAGATGCAATCGGACCTTGCTGCTTCGTGAGGTTAGCACCTCGCCTACTAACTAACACAAGATGCCAACCTTTTCCTTATTGTTGTCCTACTAAAAGTTTTCTTCTATTCACAGTTCCACTTCCGTCTACCTTCAGTGAGCACCTGTTATTCCTCCCTTGTCCAACAGAGGCTAGTAGAGGCCCTAACTGGGTCACTCTGTTAGAATCAAACTCGGCTACAAGAAAAGGTCGGAAAAATAAGTTCTCAAGGCGAGGAACAAGGACCTTCCTGCGAAGAAGACTTTGCAGCCAGGGGCGAGTAAGGTACCTCCCCATACAACAGGCTTATCTCAACCTTTGGCAAGTACTTCCCTACCTCCATCGCCGCCGTCGTCTCCACCTTTGTCGCTGACTTCCACTATTCCTCATGATGTCCGCCCTCAAAAGGCCCTGATTCCTTCAAACGCACTTGCGAGCTCGCCGCAAGACTGGGGAGGAAGGCACTCATATTACTTCCCACAGATGACCAGAGGGAAAGATTTTGGTGGTCGCAGCCAGAGGCAAGCCGCCGAGTGTCTGGGTGGCTCGTCGTCGGGCTAGCGGGATTCAACTCGCCGCAGCCCTTCCCCCGATGATCTTGATCTCCTTGGCCTGGTAACTCACTCGTTGCTAGATTAGTAGATTACTGATTCTCTATGGCTTTATCTGATGTGGAAACTTTCTATATGCTTGACAAGTCATCCTGCAACCCTGGGAACATCTATCATCGACGCCCTCCGCCTCCCAGCCTACGAGTATCGCCAGGATGCTGCCCGCGTATATATGGAGTTAGGGGCGAAGTTCGATTAGCGTGTTATTTGCGACCCTCATCGCCAAATCCCTGTTATGGTGGTTCGAATGGAGAAGATGGAGGATCTCTCGGAGAGGCTCGCTATCTACGAGTCCTGCTTCTTGATGATCAACGAGCTGGAGTGGCAACAAACCATGACTGAGCATCACCAACATCTTCACCACAAGGAGTTGTTGGGGATGCAGGGGAGCATGAGCTCTATGGGAAGCCTGGCGAGAATGGAGTACCAGATACGTCGCGATTACGAGGCGATGGCTATGGCAAACGAGCACTACCGGCGAGCTTGCGACATGGGCTGGGTCGGGCGACATTCTGCTATTCCAGAGCAGCGGCCTCCCAGGAACTAGGATTTTTCTTTTAAGTCTTTTCTCTTTCCTCGCCCTTAGCGATATTATACTGAACAATTCTGCGAGTATTCTTTTAATACTAGTGGTTAGCTTTGATCTCACGCTAATTTTTGATCTTCTTTTCTTTACATCCTGTTTGTTTCATTTCGTCCTTTTTTGCTATATCTCGGACTAACCATGTAGTTTCTGGTGAGTTTGCTATTTTTTGATTGAATCTTCATGAGATAAGGATTTGACGACTTTCTAGACTCGAGGGTAGGTAGCGACTTAGACCGATACTCGCTCGAGGCACCCGATACCCCCTCCCTCGGAATTGCCTATAAATAGATTGGGTAGGTGCATTTGTATTATGTTGTTGCGAATTCTCATCCTTGCTTGCGAGTATCTCTAGTTCTTCCCTTTCTTTCTCTCTGTACTTGCCTCTCTTCTTACTCGCTTTGTTTTTTGCTCGCCTTTCGAGAAGGTGGGTGATGATGCTAATGCTCGCCGACAGGCCCACACTAGAAACTTTGTCAATGTTTTCTTCAAGAAATTAGTCACCCGCTAATGGGACTTAACGAAATTCAAGAGGAGCCTTTTGCCTGAGGGATACTCGGCCAGACTTCCTACCACAACCGAGTGACTTAACACTGCTCTGGATGGCGAGCTCATCCTCCCACTTCGCCACTTCGAATTCGGCCTGCGACTTCCCCTGTGGCAGGAGTAATGCCATATACTAAGGTACTTAGGCATAGTACCGATCCTGATCAACCCGAACAGAGTGGCGATGATCATGGGCTTCCTATGCTTCTTGCGATCAGAGAAGATCACATTCGATCTCTCAGCCTTCACGAAGATCTTCACCTTTGCGGCGAATAGCAATGACATCATCTTCTTCAGCAGCCACATCTGCACACTTGTCGACACGGAGAATAGGGTCCACCGCTGGGGCGAGAATCTCATCATTGTCACTGACAACTTTGAGGGGGTCCCATGCAGACCACATTAGTTGGTAGTGGCCAAATTCCTCCTGCCTCTATTGGAGGGGCCATGCGAGGAATTGGTTGAGGTCTACCGAGGCCGAAAGTTTGATGTCATCTATTGGCGACTAAACGTCAATGAGCTGGGCAAGGATTTCTCTGGAAAAGGTAAATATCTGGGTGAGGTTCTCGTTGGCGCTAATCCAACTCAATTGCTGCAATTAACTGTCCTCTGTATTTAGTGAGAAGGAAGATCCCGTTGAAGTTTGCGAGCCTTACTTCCATCCAAACTACAACCAAGGGCGCGTCGGCAAGGATGCCTTCGACTGCTCGTCGGTGTCTTGGGTTGAGGGAGAGCGCAAGGTGACCCTGAGCACAAACCTCCCGCCTGTTCAGAAGAATGGAGGACATGGGTGAGGCTTACGATGTCTTCCTTCGAGCTCTACGGTTGTTTGTAATGCCCCAAGTTTCCTGAGGCAGGAAATGGCTTCTGTGAGATACCGCCCGACGGTAGGGTTAATGTCGATGGTAGCACGGTAGTGTTAATGTCTGTGGTAGTGAGGCTATTTTATCGGTTGAATCTCTCTGCTAGGTACCGTGTAGCGGTAGCGATACCGCGCAGCGGTAACGCCAAAGCATCGAGTGCGTTGAAAGCGTTGAAAGCGTTGAAAGTGTCGCGTTGACGTGAAGCCTCGTCTACCACGTAGCGTTAGGGTGTTACCGCACAATGGTAGCTACCGCACAGCGGTAGGGTTAGCGCTGACGGTAGCTGATCGTTCGCAATTTCTACGTAGGTTATGAGTCAAACCATCTATCGCCCCATGATAGTAAGATATCACGCATTGTTAGCAGTGCAGTTATGACGCGTACACGTGTTAGTGTGTAATTGGAGGTTTTGAACAGTGGCTTACAGGACAAGCTAACCGTTAAGTTACCGCACGACGGTAACGCTCTTAAACCTAAACCTAGAGTATATCATGGTCATTCGTCTGTTTCTGTTTGAGATCCCGCCATTGTTGGAGCTAAAGAGCTCCAATTTACAAGCTGAGTTCGGATTTGTGGGGGCAAGACCATTGTGGTCTTTTTCATCCGACTAGATCTTCGTCGATGGCACCAAAACAAACTTCAAGGATAACGATCCTCTTCCATGAACATGTGAAGTCCTTTATTTTGGCATGTGAGGGTAGACACTCCACGAACATGTGGAAGTAGTTCCCCCGATGGGTAGATCGTTTGTATCCCCGTCGTCTTTGCATTTAGAATCCAAAATCGAAGTATGATATAGGTATGTTGTGTGAAGCTCATCTGGACAGGTTGGTCTGGATTGGTGATGATTGTTTTGTATGTCGTAGAAGACTCTGTGATAGCAAATAGATTTTGGAGTCACGAGATGTGCAGGTGGCTGTAGAGAGAGTATTATAGATGGACTCAAGGAAAATGCTCGTTTTCAGGGGAAGAAACAATAGTCTGTCCCCTACCGCGTGATAGTAGCTCTACCGCCGGCGGTAGCTCCCAGTGAGCGCATGTTTTTGTGAGGCATGTCTCTTGGAGACCTGGTGGCCAATGTTTTGCAAGGCCTATCTTGTGGAGACCTGGGGGCCATTTGGCGAGGCTTGTCTCTTGAAGACCCTGAGGCCAATTTTTGAGTTGAGTGCATGTGTGGCCCAGCTTAGGTGGCCGTGAGTGCTAGCCTAGGATCATAACAGAGTTATGAATAGTACAGACAGGAAAGAGGATGCTGACCTACATTGTGATTTGGTGCGCCCAACGATTTGAGCACCGGAAAAGAGTTGAACTGTACCCAACCCTATGTCGATCGACTTGGAGTGAGTCAAAGTGTGTATCTGTCGGAACATCATGACTTTGTCGTAGCTATATGGACGTTGTATTTGGCCTCGGCCCTAAAAGAATAGATTTCTCAAACATTGCTGACTGTCATAGAGAATGGAGGTGTGACCCTTTGGGGTACTATGCACCAAGAATGTGCCCTGAGAGCACAGGGTGTTGGAAGGTCGTGCCAATATTTGTGGCGAATAGTTCTTAATTTGCATGTTCCGATTACCAATTTATGTTTTATGCTAATGCCTGCAGGGAAGGAGCACCGCCACCCAGAGAGAGGGGTGGGGTTGTTATAGTTTAGTCAGGTAATGCTGACCATTGCTATGTTTATCATCGTTACGGTGGAATGTTTCGTACAGGTGCAACTAAGCCAAGAAGGGGATAGCATACTGAAACTCATGTTTGCTAAGCCGACCCTTGAAAGCCAAAAAGAAGTTACTTGTCTTTATTAATTGTTTCATGTGTGGTCGGCCTGCGTGCCAAAGTATGTAAGACATTAACAATTGAGTAAAATATGTAAGGCCTTAAGGCCAATATGATTTGTGTATTTGGTATATCATTCTTGTTTTGGTTTAGTGGACATTCTCATGATTGGGTCTTTGTAGAAGCTTTATTTACTTCCACTAGAATGCGCTATGAGTTAGGATGCGTAAAATTGGATTATGATCTCAATACGTAACCTCACCAACTGTCCGTAGAATATGGCGTGGGGCCCCGACCAGACCTTCTGTTATATCCTATATGACGGATGAGGGTGTTACAAATTTGGTATCAGATTCTACTGTCGGTCTTTCTTATTTGAATTTGTGGGCGAATTCTTTTAAGGGGTGGTGAGCACACGTATGTGCATCACCATTATAACATGAAAGAACCCCTGAATGTCCACTTAGGAATGAAAATACATATGTTTGAGGAACCTACGTGTTACTATAATTACTTTTTAGCAATATGTTTGGTCCCCTAATTGAATGTTTCACGATTATTGTTGACTAAAAGTGGTGCAGAGCTGTCCCAACGTCAGCACTCTGCAGAGAGTAGTGCACTTAATGACGAGCCTACGATCCCTCCTTATATTTAAACAATAATATTAGTAGCTAAAGTAGTGTTCGTCATGATAAATGCCCAACATGGAAGACATGTGCAACCCCCTGTCCCTGGGGAGGCTTCAATATCGGTTGGCGCTCTAGAGCAAGCAGCATTAAGAAGAGCCTTAAACTAGTAGTTGAACATGTGTTTGGTGCAGGGAGCGCACTCAGTTGATGAGTATTTACATGTGTTTGACATCATAAGGCGCTACACAGGGTTTGAGTTTGAGGATGAGCATACTATGGTCAGTAGATTTTATAACGATCTGTGTGATGATCTACAACTTTTATTTGTATGATCAAAGTTATTTGGGTTCCGAGCATTGGTGGAGTTGGCTAGATCTTTGGAAATAGATTTGGCAAAGGTCCAACGAGGGCCAAAAATCAAAGTACCGAACTCATCAAGGACTGGGTATCGAAGATGGATTAAGAACTCCAGATCCATTGGACCAACCTCCCCTTCTATTATGTCTAAAGTAACCACTAGTCAAACTTCACGTGATTGCTACGTTTGTGGCAAGGTAGGACTTATTGCCCGAGAATGTCATAGTAATATCCCAAGGGCAAAGAAGGTAAGGCAAGTCGGGACATATAGCCCGTGATTATTGGAGTGGCAAGACAGAGGAAACGACAGGCCTCACAAGCAATGGATGTCCACTTAGGAATGAAAATATACATGTTTGATAAACCTATGGGTTCCTATAATTGCTTTTTGGTAATATGTTCGTTCGTCTAATTGGGTGTTTCATGATTTTAGGTGACTAGGAGTGGTACAGAGCAGTCCTAACGTTAGCACTCCGCGGAGAATAGCGTGCCTACGACCCCTCCTTCTGCTGAAACCATATGATTGGTATCCAAAGTGGTGTTTGCCTTGATAAATGCCCAACAAAGGAGGCAAGTGTAGACTCCTGCCCCTAAAGTGGGCCAGGTAAGGTTTGGCGTAGCCGGACCTATAGTGGTAGATCAGGTAACGACAAAGCCTGTAGTGCAAAGAAGAGCAACTGAAAAGCAGCTCAAGCATGTGATGAGCTTTAACCCTTCGGTGTTTATGGGGACTGGGACCCAAACGCAAGCTGAGGACTGGCTCTCTCGGGTTAAGAGAGTCATGTCGACAATGAAGATGGAGGAGTGGCAGAAGGTTACTATAGCCACATTCCTTTTGTACGGCGCAAAAAGATTGTGGTGGGATGAGTTAGAGCTATATCACTTTATTGGGAGGCAACTCACCAATATCTCGATGGATGAGTTCTCGAGGTTGTTTTTAGCGCGATATATCTCGTCAGCGCAAAAAATAGCTATAGAAAACTAATTTCAAAGGTTGAATCAGGGTAACAGTAGTGTGGACGACTACTTACATGAGTTCACGAGATTGGGGCGATATGCAGGTGATACCTTTAATGATAAGGAGCGCAATACCAACCGGTTTTATGAAGGACTGTGTGACGATCTGAGGTTGCTGCTCTCAGGTCCAATGACGTAGAGTTTTATGACCTTGGTCAATACAACCCGATCCTTGGAGCAAGATATGAAGCGGGTACAACATAAAAATAACTCGATACTAAAGAGGACAGAGTTTAAGGTACCAAATTTTTCGAAGTCTGGGCACCGAAAGTGGAACAAGAAGTCCAAAACTTCTGAACCGCCTACTTCATCTGTTTCTACTGGAGCATCATATGGGCAAGGAGGCCCAATTCATTGTTATAACTGTGGTAAACTGGTCCATATAGCCTGCGATTGTTGGAGTGGAAAGTTAGAGAAGAAGGCAGGATCATCTTATGTTGAGAAAGGGAAGGCAGTGGAGTTAATCGCGTCTCATCATGCTCCAGCCCAACCCAGAGTCTACAACCTGGTCCAGCAGGAGGTCATTAAGCAAGGTGATGTGGTTACATGTATGTGTTAGATTTTAGCTTTAATGCTTTTTGTACCTTACGTCTGACTGCGCGCGGGAGCGTGCACGCGCCTGACCACGTGGTTAGTTGACGACATGTGAGACTACTTTGATATCGGGTTTTCGATTTCCCCCATACGAGGAAGTGATCGAGATTCTGAAATTGGAGGAGACTCTGGCATATTTGGAGGTGGAGAAATCCCTGGGGGCGAGAACCGCACAGACGCTAAAGCGTGCCCAGGAGGAGACCTTGCGTTTAGAGACAGAGCTTTATGCGACGAAGGCCCAATTGGAGATGTTATCTTCTGATAGCCGTGTGTCAGAGTTGAAGGCCACCGGACTTGCGGAGTATATGGAGTCTTTAGATTATATGATAGATCATTCCTTGATTAGCGAGGAGGTTCGTGATGAGATCTGGACCTAGGAGGTGGTGCCTCAGACGGAGGATGTTCGTGAACTGGAGCTTAGGCATTGAGTCTCGAAAGATTTTCATCTTGTTGGTAGGAGTCTGGGATACGATAGATCAAGCTTTAGTTTTGATGATATCTCGGGCGATGAGAGTTCTGATGTTGATGCGGCTGATATGTAGCGGCCTCATATTCTTGTATTGTGTGTTTGTATTTTTCTTTTTCTATCCTGATATCTTGTATGTTGCCTTTATTGTTTGACAGTCCTAGTCAGCGTGTTTGAACTTGTATTTGTATGCCATTGTGATAACAACTTTCTCTTTCTTCCTTTTTCCCGAATGCTGTTTGACTCACAACATTGCTTTGTGCGGGCTGTGGTTGTGGCTTAGTTTGCACGAGGATTGCTCGCGACTTAATTTGCACGAGGATCGCTCGCGACTTAGTTTGCACGAGAATCACTCGCGACTTAATTTGCATGAGGATCACTCGGGACTTAGTTTGCAGGAGAATCACTCGCGACTTAATTTGTACGAGAATCACTCGTGGCATAGTCATGAGGGGGCAGGCCCTGATGATGTCATGACGTAGAAAGGCAGGTTTGGTGAATAGCTTTTATATTCAAACTGCATGCCCAGTCTTACCGATTTTGCACGAGGATCGCTCGCAGCTTAATTTACACGAGGATCACTCGTGGCTTAATTTGCACGAGGATCCCTTGTGGCTTAATTTGCACTAGGATCACTCTCGACTTAATTTGCACGAGGATCACTCGCAGCTTAATTTGCACGAGGATCACTCACAACTTAATCTACATGAGGATCACTTGCGGCATAATTTGCACGGCGATCACATGCGACTTAATTTGCACAAGGATCACTCGCGGCTTAATTTGCATGAGGATCACTCGCGGCTTAATCTGCAAGAGGATCACTCGCGACTTAATCTGCACGAGGATCACTTGCAGGTTAATCTGCATGGGGATCACTCGCGGCTTAATAAGCACGGGGATCACTCGCGGCTTAATCTGCACGAGGATCACTTGCGGCTTAATCTGCACGAGGATCACACGCGGCTTAATCTGCACGAGGATCCCTTGCGGCTTAATCCGCATGAGGATCACTCGTGGCTTAATTTGCACGAGTATCACTCACTGCTTAATTTGAATGAGGATCACTCGCGGCTTAGTTTGGAATTAATGGGGATCTGCTAAAAGAAACACAATTCCATATAGAAATAGTTTACATAAGTTCAGGCTTGTGGTTTCTACAATAGTTAGTCGGGGAACCATAATTGAGTGAAAAATTGTGAGTAGAAGGTTATGATTCTGGGAAAAAAATAGCGGGAGTGTAAGACCCCCTTTTTTGCACCTGGGTCTTATGCCCAGAACCGCCGCTTGTGGTGACACCAACCTCTGAGAAGGTCACAACTGCAAAATGTCGATTCTGTTGGCAAATTCTCAATCATGTACCGTAGAAGAAACAGAAGTAATCATATAAATGAAACATGTACCCTAGCTACCATAACCTAATAATTTTTATCGCGGTGTATATATATATAACTACAAATAAATAAATAACAAACGAAAGTAGCAACATGGATTAAAACTATAAGTAAAGGAACGACACAATGAAAATAGAACGAGAAGTAATGTAAAGCAGTCAACTACTATCACAGAGGAAGTAACCTTAATTTATAAGGATGCCCATACAAACTTATAAATTAAGGGGTCGTTTTGCAATACCTAACGTATAAAAGATCTCATAATAATTTATACATTAGGGGTATAAGTTTTGTGGAATATTATGTATGATATGAAGTGTCATGCATGTTAAAAGGTATGTCTCACACAAGTACAACACACTCACATGACTCTATACGCACAGACCTTTAGCTCCCCCATTTGGAGTTAGCTAAACTCATAGGTACCTCTCGTAGTGGCAAACGGAGGTAGTGGATTGGGTCTTCCCACTCCTAGGTCGGTATTCACACTACCAAGCCTAGACTGTTGGTACCCTAGTTTTGATTTGAGTTCAGTCTTCTCTTTCTATCTCTTGACCCAAGATTTATCTATGGTCAAAGGTTTGTTGCTCTAGTTTTAGAGGCCACTTTTCCAGATGTAAATTTTGGTTAAGTTGTTTTTCGTTCGACTATGGTCGAAGGCCGCTCGACTATCGTCTATCGGCTGATCGACGATCGTCTATCAGTTGGTCGACGTTCTGTCTGCGTTGATAGTTCGACTATCTGTTGATAGGTCGACTATCTGTTTTCTTTGATAGTTCGACTATCTGCTTGGATAGTTCAACTATCTGATAGCTCGACTATCTATTGATAGGTCGACTATCTGTTGTCTTTGATAGTTCGACTATCTGCTTGGATAGTTCAACTATCTGATAGCTCGACTATCTGTTGATAGGTCGACTATCTGTTTGCTTTGATAGTTCGACTATCTGTTGATAGGTCGACTATCTGTCGATAGGTCGACTATCTGTTTTGTTTGATAGCTCGATTATCTGTTGATAGGTCGACTATCTGTTTTCTGTGATAGATCGACTATCTGTTTGATAGGTCGACTATCTGTTTTGTTTGATAGCTCGACTATCTGTTGATAGGTCGACTATCTGTTTTCTGTGATAGGTCGACTATCTGTTTGATAGGTCGACTATCTGTTTTGTTTGGTAGTTCGACTATCTGTCCTGATAGATCGACTATCTGATAGCTTGACTATCTGTCCTGATAGTTCGACTATCTGTTGTGGTAGTTCGACTATCTTCCTTGATAGTTCGACTATCTGGATCGTTCGACTATCTGTCTGATAGGTCGACGATCTCCGTGCTTCGGTCGACGATCTCCGAGGGTCGTTCGACGTTTTGCTGTATGCCTTGAGTAGTTTTGTCGTCTTCTATGATGTGATTAATCTCATATTTATTTTGGCATATTTTATAAAAGATTATCTGAATAAATTGTGATATTATTTCCATACAATATTTATTCCATTCCTTATGCATGAGCTAATCTTTTTCTGACAAAGTTGTTTGTCTTATTAGCTGAGATATGATTTCTGCTTTATCTGTCAGGCTGCCCTTTATAGCCGTTAGACTCAGAAAGTCTTCCTTGGCTGTAAAGAGTCTTTTCTGATGTGACTTTCTCTTGTATTATTTCATCAGAGTAATTTGCAGCTTCTTAGAAAGCTTTATCCTCTTATAGGATATCTGTCTGCAGTATTTGTTTTGCTTTATGCTTTTTGCAGCCCAGCTTGCAGTTTTCAGTAGAAGACAAGATTCAAACTCAAGTAAGAGCCGTTGATGCTGCTGCTATATAAAGAATTCCTTGAAGAAAGAAATCAACTAGTTCACATAGCCAAAAATCAAGTTCATTCAGGAAAAAGGAGTTCAAAAGCTAACAGCTGCATTCAAGCTTAGAACTTACAGTTTCCAACTGCTCTCAGCTCATTCACATCTAGCTGAGAAGAAGTTTTAGCTCTTCACTCTTCTTCAACCTGAGTTCTCCTGCCTCCAGGAAGATCTTCACTCAGAGCTTTTTGAAGAAGAAGAAGAAGATAGCTGCCTGAAGAAGAAATTTTATTTCATATTATTTATCTTCTTGTAGCTTTTTCCTTCAGATTTTCTGAAGTGTTTCTGCACTGAAGCAAGACTTCACCTGGACGTTCTTTTAGCTAGGGGAGCCTTGATTCTTTGAGAGCTTTCTAGCTCAGTGCAAGTTCTTGTGCTTCTCTAATCTATTGTAAAATAGAGAAGACATCTTAACCTCCTTTCCCCCTCCTGTAAAGGGTTATTACTCCCTTCAAAAGTATCCTTTGGTGGCAGGGCACCTGATCAAAAACCTGTGTTGGTTTTTAGACACCTGATCAAAAGTCTAAAGGGTCTCTAGATCTACCTGCAGCAGATCTTGTTGGTGGCAGGGCACCTGATCAAAAACCTGAGTGGATTCCTACCTTGTTGGTAGAAGAGTGGACGTACCCAAGTTGTTTGGGGAACCACTATAAATTCCTTATGTCGTCTGGATTGTTTAATTAATTCTCTGTGTTGATTGGCTGTGATTAGATTTTAACTAGGATTGTTAGTTGTTGTTTAGGATTCCAAGCCTTAACTGTAATTACAGTTGGCTGCCTTTTGTGCACATCACTTGTGTTAGGCTTTAGGGTTTAATCTCAAATATCTATAACCTTCATTCCGCAATTAACTCCAAGGGAGTTGAGTAGACAGTCAACTTTGCTAGTGCAATTTTTGATTACTCTATTCACCCCCCCTCTAGAGTAGTATCTATCCCTTTTCTTTCAATTGGTATCAGAGGGAGGTTGACTGAATGAATAGGCTAACACCTAAGTCACAAGATCCTGATAGATACCAAAGTTTATAGATATTCACTTTCACTATCATGGCCAAGTCCAAGGATTACTCTAGCACCAGACCTCTAGCATGCAACTTAGCTAAGTTTAGCATCTGGAAGACAAAGATTAAACTATATTTGAACTCTATTGATGAAAGTATTTTTGCTTCTATTTTGACAGGACCACCAAGAGCACCTGCCGCAGCTACTGCCTCATCATCAACTGATATGAGTGCAGTGCCTCCTCCAGACTACAATGATGAATACAAAATGGCAAAGATAGCAGATGCTAAGGCAATGAACATTCTGGCTCAGACAATGTCTGATGAAGTATTCCAGAAGGTTGCTGACTGCCCCTCAGCAAAAGCAATATGGGATACACTGAACCAGATTGTAGCTGGTTCAGCTGATGAAAGAAAGGACAGAAGGTCTAACCTTATCTCCCAGTATGAGAATTTCAAGAAAACTGATGCTGAATCAGTTGAAGCTATGTACACAAGGCTCAGCTCAATCATCAATGAGCTGAGGACTCTTGATAAGGATATTTCATTGACAGAGGTCAATGATAAGATTCTTATGTGCTTCCCTAGCACATGGGATCTGAGGATCTGGCCTATCAAGGAGGCCAGAAGCACAACAGAAATCTCAACAGAAGCCCTCCTTGGCAAGCTCAAGTCCTTTGAGCAAGTGCTGAAGTCCAGGGAAGCTGAGGCTGAAGCAAAGACTCCAACTCCCACAAGAAAAGAGCAAACCCTTGCTCTCAAATCTACTGAAGCTTCTGAAGGAAGCCAGTCCAATGAGGAACTGATGGCATTATTTACCAAAAGGTTTCTCAAGATGGGAAGGAAAGAATTCAAAAAGAAGTCTTCAAAGTATGAAGATAAACCAAGGTATGATCGCACTCCTACTAAAGAAATAATCTGCTATGGTTGCAGGAAGCCTGGACACATTCTTCCAGATTGTCCAGAGGAAAAGAACAAAGATAAAAGGAAAGACAAGGATCAGCACAGGAAGCATTCCAAGCCATCCTCCTACAAGAACAAAAAGAAGGAGAGAGGTTTTGTTGCTGAAACCTGGAGCGATTTTGATGAGGAATCTTCCTCCTCAAGCTCCAGTGAGGATGAAGAAGAAAAGAAGGCAAAGGAAGTTTGCCTTGATGGCAATTGATGCCTGCAGCAATCACTCAGCTGCAGAGAATTCAGATTCTGATGAAGAAATGCCAAATGAAGATGAGGTATTGTCATCTTATGATTTTACATCTACTGAATTTAAATCAGATTTTAAATCTTTATGTTTAGATTTAATTAGTTCTGAAAATAAAATAAAAGAACTTAGAATTAAACTAGCTGAATCTGAATTGATTTCTAATGAAAACATTAGATTAACAACAGAACTCACTAATGCTAGTGAAGAAATAAAATTCCTTAAGAATGAATTAGCTAAGTCCAAAAGGTTAGAAGAGTCTTTGAATGGTAGAAGCCTTAAGTTGCTTGAAATAACCAGCATGTCTAACACTAGGTCAGGCAATAACAAATTAGGCTTAGGAGCATCTTCTAGTGAACCCCCAATCATTCTTAAAAACCAACTTTCAACTCCAGTGAATTTTATTTCATCTAGTGGAATAAAAAACACTGAGCAAGTTAATCAAGTTAATAAATCCTTAAATAAAGCTAAGAGAGAGAAAAGAAAACAAAAATTTAAGGAATTACAAAGAGCGTCGAACGCTGCTCGACGATCGCAGGCCCAGTGGTCGAACGGAGATCGACGATCTGGGTACCAATCGTCGAACGCCGATCGACGCTTTCAACATGAATTTCAAAACTTCACCCAGAACTTTAGAAACCAGAATGAAAATAGAAACCCTAGGTTCGTTGACCCATCATCTGCATGGAGAATCCCACCTAAGAGATCTTATCCGTTAGGTTATCACCCTCAACCTGCTTATTCATTTATTTCCAGTTTTTCTTATATGAAAAACAACGGACCCAAGGTTACCTGGGTCCACAATGTTTAATTGATTTATTTGCAGGTGAAGACCTATCCTATCACTCAAAATAAGTGGTATTTGGATAGTGGTTGCTCCAAGCATATGACAGGAAATAAAGAACATCTGTCAAGGTTCAAGGCAAAGCTTGGCCCAAAGGTAATCTTTGGAGATTCAAGCTGTGGTCAAACTAAAGGCTATGACAGGATGACAATTGGAGCTGTAACATTCAAGAGAGTTGCTTATGTAACTGGACTGAAGCATAATCTAATTTCAGTAAGTCAGTTATGTGATGCTGTATACCAAGTATCATTTTCTAACTCTCTTTGTAATATTACTTTAAATAATAATGTTGTATTAGTAGGTATTAGACAAGGTAACATTTATTTAGTAGATTTTAACTCAACTCACTCTGAAATCTGCTTATTTAATGAAGTAACCAATAACAATATTTTATGGCATAAAAGGCTTAGCCATGTTAGCCTCAAGAATATATCTTGATTATCTAAACACAACCTTGTTAGAGGTTTACCTTCTTGCCCCTACAAGAAGGAGAGCCTATGCAAGGCTTGTCAATTAGGCAAGCAAACCAAGAATTCATTTAAATCAGTAAATAAAAGTGATTCTCCTAGAATCCTGTATTTATTACATTTGGACCTATTTGGCCCAATAAATGTACAGAGTTTAGGAGGGAAGTATTACACCCTAGTCATTGTAGATGACTTCTCTAGGTTCACTTGGGTGTTCTTTTTTGAGAACTAAGGCTGATAACTTCAAAGCCCTTACAGATTTTCTATTATGTGTGCAGACTGAGTACTCTACTCATATGGCCATGATCAGAAGTGATCATGGTACTGAGTTTGACTCTCTTCTCATGCAAGAATTTTGTGAGAGAGAAGGTATCAAACATAGCTTCTCAGCTCCTCGAACTCCCCAACAAAATGGGGTAGTTGAAAGGAAGAACAGAACACTAATTGAAGCTGCTGGCACATTGTTGGCAGATGCTAATATGCCTCTTTCTTATTGGGCAGAAGCTGTTAGTACAGCCAACTATGTCTTGAATAGAAGTCTGATACACAAGCTTAAGTGTAAAACTCCTTATGAGTTGCTTAAAGGAAAGAAACCTAAAATAAATTATTTTAGAGTATTTGGTTGTGTAGTTTATATTCATAATAATAATAAAGAATACCTTAGAAAATTTGAAGCAAAAGCTTCAATGAGAATTTTTCTTGGATATTCCCAAGTAAGCAAAGCTTATAGGGTATTTAATAAATCATCTTCTAAAATTGAAGAGTCTGTTCATGTGTCCTTTGATGAATCTCAAATGTTTTACAAGGAGAAGGAAACTTCCCCTTCCTCAAGTTCATTACAGGTACCAGAATCTAGCAAAGATGTCACTCAAGAAATTCTCCATCTTTCAACTCTTCATATCACTGAATCAGATAGTGATGAAGACATTGCAGAAATTGTTGCTGTACCACCAATAGTAGATCAAATTCCTCCTGAGGAATTAATCTCAACTATTGCTGAAGATCACATCCCACCTGCTGATGTTGTCACACTTAGAGATCATCATACATCTCAAGTGATAGGAGACATATCAGCTGGTGTTCAAACAAGACATCAGTTAAGACAGGATGTGATGCATGCTTGTTTCCTTTCACAGATTGAGCCCCTCACCATTAAAGATGCTGAGCTAGATCCTCACTGGATCATTGCTATGCAAGAGGAACTCAATCAGTTTGAAAGATGTAAAGTATGGACTTTGGTTCCAAGACCTAAAGGCCAACTGATCATAGGCACCAAGTGGGTGTATAGAAACAAGTTGGATGCAAATGGAATCATTGTAAGGAACAAAGCTAGGCTTGTAGCTCAGGGCTACAGACAGGAGGAAGGTATAGATTATGACCAAACCTTTGCTCCTGTTGCAAGGCTAGAGGCAATAAGAATCTTCTTAGCCTATGCAGCCTATATGAAGTTTAAAGTTTTTCAGATGGATGTCAAAAGTGCCTTTCTAAATGGTGAGCTAAAGGAAGAGGTATTTGTTGAACAGCCACCTGGGTTTGTCTCTTCAACTCAGCCCTCATATATATTCAAGTTGCAAAAAGCTCTTTATGGACTCAAACAAGCCCCAAGAGCCTGGTATGAGACTCTAGCTAGTTTCCTGTTAGAGCACAACTTTGTTAGGGGAGTAGTTGATAGAACCCTTTTTGTCAAGCACCACAAGGACACAATCCTATTAGTTCAAGTGTATGTGGATGACATTATTTTTGGTTCCACTGATCCCAAACTGTGCAAAAAGTTCTCTAACTTGATGCATTCTAAGTTTGAGATGAGTAGTATGGGTGAGCTGTCTTACTTTCTTGGTCTCCAAGTAAAGCAAGATGCTAATGGCATCTTCATCTCCCAATCCAAATATGTCAAGGAATTGGTAAAGAAGTTTGGGATGGCTGATGCTTCAGCAATGCATACACCTATGGCTATTAATGTAGTTATTGATTCTGATGATCAGGGAAAGCCTGTTGATCAAAAGAATTATAGGGCCATTGTTGGTTCCCTATTGTATTTAACTGCAAGTAGGCCAGACATAATGTTTGCTACATGCCTTTGTGCTAGATTCCAGGTCAACCCCAAGGAATCTCATCTGATTCTTCTCAAGAGAATCTTGAGATACCTGAAGGGATGTCCAAATCTAAGGCTTTGGTACCCAGCTGAGTTAGAATTTGAATTAATTGGATATTCTGATTCTGATTATGCTGGCTGTCGAGTTGACAGGAAAAGTACCTCAGGAACTTGTCAGTTCCTGGGAGAGAGATTGGTCACTTGGTTCTGTAAGAAGCAGGCCTCTGTCTCAACTTCAACTGCAGAAGCTGAATATATAGCAGCTGCTAGTTGTTGTTCACAGATCCTGTGGATACAAAACCAACTTTTGGATTATGGGTACTCACACAAGAACACTAAAATCATGTGTGATAGTACAAGTGCTATCTCCATTGCACAAAATCCAGTGCACCACTCTAGAACGAAACACATTGAGATCCGACACCATTTCCTGAGAGATTGTGTGGAAAAGAACAAGATCAGCCTTGAGTTCATATCCACAGACTTTCAGAGAGGTGATATATTCACCAAGCCCTTAGATGAACAGAAGCATCTGTTCTTTTTGGTTCAACTAGGCATGATTAATGGAAGAGACTAAGTGTGACGTCTGCCTTGTTGAAACTTGTTTGAAGATCGTCGAACGACATTCGAAGATAGTCGATCGGATCAAGCCTATCGTCGACCTATGGTTGAAGATAGCTTATCTGATTGAAGATCGTCGACCGGCGTTCGAAGATAGTCGAACAGGTCGAGCCTATCGTCGATCTATGGTTGACGACAGCTTGCTGTTTGTGAAGACAGAAATAGTCGAACGATTGATCGACTACTTTACTTCAGGACCGATCGTCGAACGACCGTTCGACCATCGTCTCCAGTATCTTTTAAATAGATCGACGATCGTTGTTTTAATATAAAGCCGATGGTCGACCTAGGTTAATAGATAGTTGCTTTTATCGTCGACGGAGAGCGTCTTTTCGCATTCCGTCTTCCCGCTTGCTCTTTGTCTTGCGTTTTCTGTCGCTTCGTCCTCGCCGTCTCTCCCTCGTCTTCTCCAGCCCTTTCGATGGCGATTGCTCCAGCGCTCCTAGCAGTAGTGAAGTTTGATGCAGGATTCAGTGTAGATTTCGACTCCTTCAGCTGCTGCGAACCCGGAATTGTGGAAATTCTTAATCTGTGCAAAGATCAAGGGTTAGAGAAGCTCATGTCCTCCAGAATAAAGATAAATACTCAAGAGATCAAAGAGTGGGCATTCACTTCGTCTTCAACTGATGATTCGATGACTGGAACCATTGACGGAGAAGAGGTAACATTGACTCCCGCTATTTTAACTGAAATATTTGGATTGATAAATGGGGAAGAAGAGTATGAGCAAGATACCCCAGAGTTTGGGAGAATGCTGACAGAGCTGGGACATGCCGAAGGCATTCCCTCTAAGCTGCTTAAAGTAAATTTTCCGTTTAAGATTAAGTTTCTTGGTGAAATAGTCGGAAAAGTGCTACTGGGAAAGCACTCTGCCCACGACAATATTACAAGGCAGCAGTTTGCACTGATGTGTGCAATTGTAAATAAGAAACAGATTAATTGGGCAGGCGTTATGTTTGATTTGATCAGGAAAAAGAACAGCAAGAAAGAAGTTACCCTGGGAAGGGTAGTTGGGATTTTTCTGAAGGAGAAATATCCCCATATGTTAGTTTCAGCTGCTACCTCCATAAACGCCAGCAAGAAGATGGATCCATACCTGTTCGCAAAGTGGAAAAGGACTTTTCTGAAGCCCGCTCCTGCAGGGGTTGCTCCAGTTACATCTGAGAGCACCAGGACTGCCTCTGTTACTCCTCCCCTACAAGCAGCTGGCTCAGCAAATCCATCCCTTCCATCTTCTTCATCTGCTTTGCCGTCTACTTCAGTTGAAGTCCCATCAACTTCCATTGAAGTACGACCTTCTGCTTCTCACCTTGCATCTCCTCATGCATCTCCTCTCCCCTCTCATCTTGCTGGGATCTCTCATCCCAGTTTTGATTTATTGATTTCTGAGATTTCTACTCCTCCTCAGTCTCCAATTCCCTCTTCAGATCATTTTGATCATCCTGCATCCACCCATCCATCTCCATCTCCAGTTCATTCTCCAGCTCATCATGAATACACCATCCCTGCTGATCATCCATCCTCTGAAATTCCCCCATCATCATCATCCTTTGAAATCACTCCAGCATTTATCTCTAGCATTGTGGAGTTAATTACCCCTTCGATCAAGACTATGATTGAAGAGGCAATTGCTCCACTTATTTCTTCCATATCTTCTTTGACTGCTGCTATTCAAGCACTCTCAAAGTCTGCTGAGCCCTCTTCCTCTAGGGGCCTGGTTTTAGTATCTACTGAAATCAGGCAGGGGGAGATGCTTGATGAAGATGTCTCTGAGCAGCCTTTGGTCTCCCCTCCAGCAGATCCTCCTGCAGTGGCAGAGAAAGAATTAGAAGATTCAGCTCCTCTTCAAACATTATCTGAAACAGAAATTTCTGATGCATTGTTGAAGTCTGAGTTTATTGTTAAAGCTTGCTTAGAAGAATGTTCTACTCCCCTGGTCGCCCTGTACCTAGAAGGAGTTATCACTTCCTTTCTAGATGAGTTATGGGAGTTAGGACACGCAAAGGTCGATTCTGAAGGTATCCCCTTTACTTACTTTTTAGACTTGATAACTGATATGCTTGTATGGGAATATCTGGAAGGGATGATTAGATGTCATTTAGCAAAATTTTATTCATAATACTACAGATAAAATGGAAGAAGTTCTAGATGTTCAAGAGCCTGTTATCCAACCAGCTCCAGAAGATCAACCAGAATCAGGTGTTCAAATTTCTGAGGTTGCTCAGCTAGTAGTGCAAGCAGAACTGGTCACCATGACAGTTTCTGATCATCAAGAAAAGGCTGCAGATGCTCAAGTTGAAAAGTCTACTGTTTGGGATGATTCCCCGGGTTTGGATTTAGATGCTCTCCTGACACAGGATGCCATAGAAGAAGAACTAGAAAAAGCTGCCCTAAAGGAAAAGGAAAGAGCTATGCAAGAAGCAATTGATCCCTATGATCTGCCCATTTCTTCTAATTCTGAGGATGAAATTGATTCTGATGAGTCTGCTGAGTCAAAAAGAAAAAGAATTGCTAAAAAGAAAAGGAAAGTTGTAGCTCCTCCTCCTCCTCCTAATCCAGATAATGATACTCCTTATTATATACTGAAAGGAATTGATCCTAAGTCAAAAGATTTCCAGCACTGGATGGCTTTCTCTAAGAATCAGCAGAAGCAAAGGAAGAAGTCAAAGAGGTATGACTCTCCTGTCCCAAGATGGAATCCTAGAGGTCCTCCTCCTCCACCTCCCAGTGCAGGAGCCTCAGGAAACTTATCTGCAAAACCTGCTGCTCAGTCTGAAAGATTAAATCCATCTCAGTCAGCTCAAAGGAGAAGTTCACAAGGATACCAAGGCAAAACTCAAACTGGCTATCAAAGGCTTGAGGCTGTTAAGGAACAAGTAAAGGAGGTAGTGTATCAAAGACCAACTTTCTCTCCTCCTTAGTCTAAAGAACTTAAAAGCTCTACCTCTCCTAAGCCAGATCATTCTGTGAAGGATGTTTCAAAAGGTAAGCAAATTATTTTATCTGAAAATTCTAGCAAGATATTTGCTAAGTCTGCTCCCCTTTCTTATCTAGTTACTCAGGATAAAGAACCAGTTGATACATCTTCTGAGAATGTTTATGAAAGCCCAGAGTTTGATCCTAATTTTAGGATGGCTCGTTTTCTTGAACTTGTTGGAGCAGCTCAAATTAAGAAAGCAAAAGCAGAAGGAAAAGACACTGCAGGATTGACCACAATGTCAAAATTCAGAATGAAGGAGCTCGATAAATTCCAGGTTAGACCTGAGATATTTGATCCTTCAAAGTACATGGAAAAGCATCCTGAGGCAGTTGTCCCAAGAACAACAGAATTGAAAATCATTGGAGAACAAGACCTGAAGTTATCGAGAAAAGAAGCTCTAGATCCCTCTAGAAAGATTACTTTTGTTTCTAGCTCTTCTGATCCTAAACCTAACTCTGAAGCATCTTAAAATTTCATTGATTGACAGTTAATTGCTTATCTGTTTGATTGATGTTATCTGCTTAGTTATTTCTCTTTATGCATTTTATTTACTTTCAGTAATTAGTTTTGTATGTTTTAATTGTTGAGAGACTTAACTCAAATAGGGGGAGATTGTTGGTACCCTAGGTTTTGATTTGAGTTCAGTCTTCTCTTTCTGTCTCTTAACCCAAGATTTATCTATGGTCAAAGGTTTGTTGCTCTAGTTTTAGAGGCCACTTTTCTAGATGTAAATTTTGGTTAAGTTGTTTTTCGTTCGACTATGGTCGAACGCCGCTCGACTATCGTCTATCGGCTGATCGACGATCGTCTATCAGTTAGTCAACGTTCTGTCTGCGTTGATAGTTCGACTATCTGTTGATAGGTCGACTATCTGTTTTCTTTGATAGTTCGACTATCTGCTTGGATAGTTCAACTATCTGATAGCTCGACTATCTGTTGATAGGTCGACTATCTGTTGTCTTTGATAGTTTGACTATCTGCTTGGATAGTTCAACTATCTGATAGTTCAACTATCTGTTGATAGGTCGACTATCTGTTTGCTTTGATAGTTCGACTATCTGTTGATAGGTCGACTATCTGTGTTGCTTGATAGTTCGACTATCTGCTTAGATAGTTCAACTATCTGATAGTTCAACTATCTGTTGATAAGTCGACTATCTGTTTTGTTTGATAGCTCGACTATCTGTTGATATGTCGACTATCTGTTTTCTATGATAGGTCGACTATCTGTTTGATAGGTCGACTATCTGTTTTGTTTGATAGCTCGACTATCTGTTGATAGGTCGACTATCTGTTTTTTTGTGATAGGTCGACTATCTGTTTGATAGGTCGACTATCTGTTTTGTTTGGTAGTTCGACTATCTGTCCTGATAGATCGACTATCTGATAGCTTGACCATCTGTCCTGATAGTTCGACTATCTGTTGTGGTAGTTTGACTATCTTCCTTGATAGTTCGACTATCTGGATCGTTCGACTATCTGTCTGATAGGTCGATGATCTCCGTGCTTCGGTCGACGATCTCTGAGGGTCGTTCGACGTTTTGCTGTATGCCTTGAGTAGTTTTGTCGTCTTCTATGATGTGATTAATCTCATATTTATTTTGGCATATTTTATAAAAGATTATCTGAATAAATTGTGATATTATTTCCATGCAATATCTGTTCCATTCCTTATGCATGAGCTAATCTTTTCCTGACAAAGTTGTTTGTCTTATTAGCTGAGGTATGATTTCTGCTTTATCTGTCAGGCTGTCCTTTATAGCCGTTAGACTCAGAAAGTCTTCCTTGGCTGTAAAGAGTCTTTTCTGATGTGACTTTCTCTTGTATTATTTCATCAGAGTAATTTGCAGCTTCTTAGAAAGCTTTATCCTCTTATAGGATATCTGTCTGCAGTATTTGTTTTGCTTTATGCTTTTTGCAGCCCAGCTTGCAGTTTTCAGTAGAAGACAAGATTCAAACTCAAGTAAGAGCTGTTGATGCTGCTGCTATATAAAGAATTCCTTGAAGAAAGAAATCAACTAGTTCACATAGCCAAAAATCAAGTTCATTCAGGAAAAAGGAGTTCAAAAGCTAACAACTGCATTCAAGCTTAGAACTTACAGTTTCCAACTGCTCTCAGCTCATTCACATCTAGCTGAGAAGAAGTTTTAGCTCTTCACTCTTCTTCAACCTGAGTTCTCCTGCCTCCAGGAAGATCTTCACTCAAAGCTTTTTGAAGAAGAAGAAGAAGATAGCTGCCTGAAGAAGAAATTTTATTTCATATTATTTATCTTCTTGTAGATTTTTCCTTCAGATTTTCTGAAGTGTTTCTGCACTGAAGCAAGACTTCACCTGGACGTTCTTTTAGCCAGGGGGAGCCTTGATTCTTTAAGAGCTTTCTAGCTCAGTGCAAGTTCTTGTGCTTCTCTAATCTATTGTAAAATAGAGAAGACATCTTAACCTCCTTTCCCCCTCCTGTAAAGGGTTATTACTCCCTTCAAAAGTATCCCTTGGTGGCAGGGCACCTGATCAAAAACCTGTGTTGGTTTTTAGACACCTGATCAAAAGTCTAAAGGGTCTCTAGATCTACCTGTAGCAGATCTTGTTGGTGGCAGGGCACCTGATCAAAAACCTAAGTGGATTCCTACCTTGTTGGTAGAAGAGTGGACGTACCCAAGTTGTTTGGGGAACCACTATAAATTCCTTGTGTCGTCTGGATTGTTTAATTAATTCTCTGTGCTGATTGGCTGTGATTAGATTTTAACTAGGATTGCTAGTTGCTGTTTAGGATTCCAAGCCTTAATTGTAATTACAGTTGGCTGCCTTTTGTGCACATCACTTGTGTTAGGCTTTAGGGTTTAATCTCAAATATTTATAACCTTCATTCCGCAATTAACTCCAAGGGAGTTGAGTAGACAGTCAACTTTGCTAGTGCAATTTTTGATTACTCTATTCACCCCTCTCTAGAGTAGTATCTATCCCTTTTCTTTCATAGACCTTGCGTAATACTCGGTACACCCACAGTCAGGTGCTACGGAGTATCCTGTAGTGATGCTGGCAAATCCATCAGTCTTTTGTTGGCTAAGTGAACACTTACACTTGCCGACTCAACGTATCGCCGTCGATGTGAACGACCGTCCAATAACGAGGACCCGACACTTTAATACACTTGCACACATGCTATAAAAGAGTTCCCGAGATGTCGGCTCACCAGACTAACCTATCCATTCCATCAAACATCGAGTCCACCGCTCGCGGGACTAAACCAACTATCTACCCGAAGTAACAGGGTGAGTGAATGTATGATGATAGTTAATTAATGGTTAATCTTTTAATCTGCTATTTCCTACAGTTTAGGGTTAACTTTGGACTGCCCAGGGCATGTCTAGTGAAGAGCTCTCGAGGGCACTAGGAACTACGATGGGTTTAAGACCAAAGTTTCCTTTCTCAAAGCACTTACTTTTATGGGTATTTATTTATTACCAAACCCCTCCCCACATTACACTTGAGCTAACCCTAAGTAAATTACAACTTTAGGGAGAGACAATACATCATTGGCTCTGAGCACAACTCCGTCTCCTTGGTACTCAGTCTATCTAGCATTTGGCCCTAAGGGTGACCTCATCTAGACTCCACCAAAATTTAGGTGTACCCACTATGTTACTTCCCATGTGAGACCTACAGCTCTACCTTGAATACCTCAAATTACTGTATGCAGACTAAATGAACTAGTTTGAGCGTGTGAATGAAAATACTCCAATTACTTCATCAAAAATCTTAGGATTATTTCTAGGGGTCTATCATGATATGTTGCGCTTAAATCCAGAGATTTGTATTTTTCCTATTTAATTCAGCCTTTTTAATAATCTTCCTAGACTCATGCCACCTATGACTTTGAACATGAGGTACAAGTTTCTGATATGAAAATCTCTCACTAAAATTTCCACAACTTTATAATAGCTAAACAATAACAAGGTATGAATTTCATGATTTTTCCAAATTGTTTTCTATCATGAATAACGATATTATTCTTTTGATCAAAATAGAATTTAACAAAGAGAGTACAAGGGTTTATTATCCAATAAATGTGTTAAAATTACCAGAGGGCTATAATGACCAGAAAGTGTCACTGACCAAATTCCATGATCTTCTAATTTCATTTAGCCATATATTTAAATTTATAAAGGAAATTAAACCCCGGGCAATTTGTGAAGTAACCACAACATAAAAACTTCCAAAAATTGCAATAAAATTTACATAGCATCATGATGATCTAAAAAGTTTACTGTCCAAGTATCATAATTTTTCATCATTTAATTAGTCCTAAAACCAATTTATTTCTCTGGGCATTAATATCTAATATTACAGAGGTACTGCAATTCTTCAACTAAAAATTACAATAAAATTTGCAGGCATATATAACACCAGTATAAGCCTATTACCCAAGTTTCATGATCTCCCAATACTCTTTGGCCATGACCTATGCATTTGAAAAAAAAGTTCTTATTCTAAGTATTAAGTGTTTAGAGAGGTAAAATAGCTACAAAATTCCAAATAAATTATCCATTGTGTCTTTCCACCCAACAAATCTATCTATAAAGTTTTGAGCCAATCATTGGAGTTGTGACCATATTTCATTCATTAACCTTAATAGGCAATCCTAAGGTAAGAACTAGGTTTTCAGGGCATTCCAACCCTAAATACATCTAAAATTACTCAAAGGGGTGTTTCATGTGATATCAATGTAGTGGCAAAGATTTCACCTTGTTTGGTTGAGTGTTAGGTCACTCAACTCCACTATGTGCACTTTTAAAGGGCTAGGCCTTGCTCTCTCTGGGTGATCATCTTTGATCACTAGATTACACCACCAAATCAACCCCAAATAGGCTGAGAATTTTTCATGGGCATATAAAGACCCCTCTGGTCATCCACCAGAGTTTGGGGGAAATTTGAGGTCTATAGACCCTTTTTTACCACGTGTATGATTTATTAAATTATTACAAAAATTATCTCCAAAAATTCTGATTTTTGGATATGTTGAGGATCATGGCCAGACCAACCTTTGGTCAAATTTTCAGGCCATTTTACTGAGTGGGCCACTAGGGGCACTCAAATTAATTTCTTATTAACTTTTGGGCACCTTGCACCAAAAAGTGTGCTGAGGAAAATCTATTGAGCCAAATTGGATGATTCTAATTTTGTATTAAACTAGACCTCAAGGGCTAACTTTTCTTTGTTGGCCACATCTACTGAAAAGGCCTCTAACTATTTTTAATAATTAAAACCATTTGATAGATATAATGTGACAAAATTCAATTAATATATTATTAAATCATTTTGGCATGTGCTTATCGATGAGCTTGATCCAACAGCTGCTGGTCATCATCCCCGATGAGCCAAGGGATGAGATTACCCCGACCTTGAGTTATTCCAATGCCTTTTCTCTGTTATTCGGCTACCTCCCTGGCCGGCCACCTCCCTGGTCGGCCACCACCACCACCTCCGTTGAGGTGGTGGCTATCGCCTGGCGTCGGCACGACCGCTAGAGTGGTCATTTCCGGTGAACCCGAGAGGTTGAATTTCATAGAAAAAATTGCACTTTTCTCCTTGATGCGTGGAAAACGGCAAGCGCACCGGTCGCACAAGTAATAAAGTTTGGGAATAAATCCCCGAGTGTCGGTCTCTTGAGGAACACAGTAAGGGATGAGTTAATGTCGAGGCGGACTTGAGATTGAAGTCCTCGGGGCGGATCTAAAAGGGGGGGGTTTTGGTTGTTGCGGAAACAGAAAGTAAAATCTACAAGCTACTCCTATGCAACGCCGCTATGCGATGCTTCGCCAGGCGGGATGGAAACTACACGGGCCGCTATGCACCGAATCGCTTGGCGGATGGAAGAGTAGGCTAGCGGATGAGGTGGTGAGAATGGCGGAATGAGGGTCGTAAGCACCTCTTCGCAGCGCACGCCACTAGCAATTGCTAGTGCGGCAAGGGTGGAGGGATGGCGGAATAATAAGGCGCACCTCAAGTAAATAAATAACGAAAACACAAATCACATAGACATGATTTAGAGTAAAAGTTAACTACAAGTAAACATTCTTCATCAATACAAAGAGAATAACTAAGCTAACAACAACAAGAGGAAGAGGTGTGCGAATCGACCGAATCCGAAGCCTTGTTGAGGGTTCACGGTTGGAATCCCGGGTTGTCAATCCGAGTCCAAGCTCGGTCCTCAACTGCGTCCGGGGTAGAGGAGGCTGTCACTCACTCCCAATGGACCCGTCTTCTTCGTTGAAATGACCCGTAGATTGCGGCTCCAGCTCCTCCTAACTTGATGGAGAAAGCTAGGTCAAAACTCCGCTTGAAGCTCTAGGATGAAGGAGGAGGCCGAGAGGATGCTCCGGCGTTGATTCGGCGTTGAAAGCTTGCCCGGAGACCCTCCCTAAGGTGGGAGATGGAGGAAGACGGCGGAAACCCTCGTTCGGGACGAGAAACGGCGGAAAAATCGCGTGATCCCCGATCGATCAAAATTAGGGCGGACCTGCGCTATTTATAGAAAACAGATTTAAACAGCGCGCACGATCACAGGCGCACGACCAGTGGTCGTGCGCGGTATGGCCTGTGATCGTGCGATATGGAGGCAGAAAAGTGGGAAAAGAAAGTGTGACTGCGCACGACCGGCAACGCACGAGCAGTGATCGTGCGCGGTATGGCTGGTGATCGTGCGATATGCCGGGACAGAACTTTCACAGGAGAGGTCATGGCTGCGCACGACCGATGATCGTGCGCCAAAGAGGTCGACGGTCGTGCGTGGGTAAAAACGCACGACCATTGACTCCTTTGCCAAGCAGGGTGAAAATCCTACCCCGGACGCCCACACGATCCCAGAACCTGCAGGAAAACTGGACGGGATGTCGATATGGCAGTCACAGACATAAATATAATGCATAGCAAAAGGGAAATACACACACGCACAGAAATAGGCTAATAAAGTGCACAAGACGTGGAATAACCGTAGCGAACCAAAAGGAGTGCAAATGACGCTAAACGGCGTGCAAAGATAAGAAAATAAGCCTAGATGAGTCCGAAAATAGGTATATAAAGAGGACTCATCACACCCCCAGACTTAACCGTTTGCGCGTCCCGAGCAAACAAAACCTAAGCAGACAAGGAAAATGAACTAGCTAACAAAGAAATTGCAAAACGGAGTACCATGCGAAGTCGCATGCTCGCGTGCATAAAAATAAAGTAAAGGAAATTCTTAAGTATACAAAATATTTTATATTTTTCACAATGCGTAACAGAAATTTATTATTACTCAAAAGTAGAATCACGGTGAATCATCCGGTCCTACGCAGGGAGAAAGTAGGCAGGCCACTAAGGTGAGCATTGCCGAAGACCGGGGCTCAAGATTACCCCCAAAGGAATCCACCAATATCGGAAACCATAAGCTTGCCCGATCGCACTCTCTCCACGGCACTAGTCAACTCAAGCGCAAGTCCGTAGGACTTCGGGTAATAATGGGGCTTGGGTTACGGTGAGATAAACAATGATAAAAAGAAAGGCTTATGCACCTAACCCAACTGAGCTAGCATACGAATAAATCCAACCGCTAACCACCAAATAAAAGCGGGTGCACCACACCCCCAGACTTGATTTTTAACTTATGGGTGTGTGCACCGCCTACTCCAAAAGTAAATCATCTCCAATAAAGATTTTCAATCAAACTTTTTCTTTCTCTTTTTCTTTTCTCTTTTTCTCTTTTTCAAATATTTTTCTTTTCTTTTTTCATCTTTTTATTTTCACAATTTCAGCAGATATAACATGGAAGCACTTCCACATTTTCACAAATAATAACACCACATCACAACCCCACATGAAAATATAAAACACTAAGCTCGACTTGGGTGCGCGACTAGGATAGGCTATAAGGCTTTGGTGAAATATAGGTGGAGCTGAATCAAAAGAAGGGTAGGCACAACGGGGCTTAGCGAGGATATGACGTTAGGAACGGTACAAAGCTCAACCGGGCCAAAAGATGGCCTACATCACTCTCACGCTAGACTAACCGTGTACCAATGCTTCAAGAATAGCTTGGGGCAAGTTCTTAGCAACCGAGAAAGGTAATCCTTCCTCCCGACTCAAGCAATACGAGTCTAGTGGCGGCTACACACATTCCTACGCTACCGTTTGATTCACACCGGATTCACCAACTTTTGAGTAGAAAAAAGAGAATTTACGCAGATAGAAAAATATAAAACTATCAGCATACAGAAAAATTAAATCTACTCAAATTTCTACACGAGACGAGAGCAGTTGACTAGAAACACAGCAAGGCCAACATTTTACTCCGTCGTGCAATCCTAAACTAGCACATAAATTTTCCAAATCGAACAAAAATACAGGTTCAACCCGTGACACGCAAACAGCCAAGCACGCGCTCATGTGGGTGCAGTGGTGTGCGATGCAATGAACATAAACAAAATAAAACACGAAAAGCTTCTAGTATGCGCAAGAAATGTGCACGTGCAAAAGGTAAACTGACTCTCCCCCAGACTTAAACTAAACAACACATCAAATGATAGAGAAATTTAAATCAAAAAGAGCTAAGGGAAGAGGTTACCCAATGCTCAGCTAGTGAGCATACCAGAAGACGCGTGAAATCTAGGAGCAGGCCCGCCATACGAAGAATCACAACCCCGCCAATGCGTAGTATCCATGAATACCTGCAGGGGTGAGCTCCGCAAAAACAAAAGAAAAATATACAAAAAGAAATACTAAACTAAGCTAGACATAAAAAAAGAAAAATGCAGAAAATGAAAGATAAGCACTGGGGTTATTGTCATCCCAGCACGACTTATTCAGCAAAAGAAAAGTTCTAGCTAATGGGCCTATGAAAAGAAAAGTGCACAGGCAACTGTCCTAATATCCGTGTCGGTAACGGGTACCGATACGGTGATAGCACGGTTACCCCTCTACCTAGATAATAATACCTGAAAAGCTCAGGTAGAGGAAGCAGGAAATAAGATGAGGAGGAGACCTGGTCCTCGCTCATCTCATCACAAAAAGAATCCTTGCCTAGCAAGGTATCGTCCACCACAAGCTCGTTGGGGGCGAAGGTGAAGGTAGAGGCTTCAACTGCAAAAGGAGTAGGAAACTCCTCATGCAAGCTGAGGCACTCGCCCACGACCTGAGCGCAAGGCTCAATGTCAACCCAACTCACCTGCAGGGAGTCAACTCGCACAGGCGCAGAAGGAGAAGGGGGGTCAAGGAATAAAGGAGAAGAAAAACTAAAAGAAGCGGAAATAGGGAGAGTGATCCCGGAATCACTCTCAGCAGGATCCAAACATAGATCACTGTCGGTGTCATGTGAGTCATGGCGAGGGGAAAATGAGACCACGAGGTCCTCGGTGGTGGTTTGGACCCCCTCATCCAACAAGGAAGTAGAAATCTCCTCGCCGGCAAGGATTTCCTCATCACACCTCGGTACGTTACGGTGTTCCAAGACATAGTACTCACCATTGATGAGAATAATGTCCTCGTCACACCATGGCGCATCCTCATATTCCCAATTCCCAAAGGGCACAACATCATCAACCAACTCACTAGAAAGGAGAGTAGGTAATTCATGCAAAGAAAGCGGAGGAGCAACATCATCAGAGATAATATGCGCAGGTTCCTCCGGGGGTGAATCAAAAATAGGGGAAGAAGGCACAAGGAGAGAAGGCGCCGCAATGTCGTCGCACTGACCAGTAGAAAGTCTGATGGGTGTATCCACAGCAGTCCCCCATAGACAAGGTGGTACTGCGGATACATCATCAGAATCAGAAGGAGCGGCCATTTGAGAGGTGGATGAGACGATCCGGATATCCGGTTCATCATCCGCCTCCAACTGGCGCTGAAATTCTGCGCAATCTTTCAACACATGGTCGGTGCTATGACAACACAAACACCGTTTTCCATTACCCCTCGGTCCAGAAGGGACCGGGGAGGAATATGAAAAAGGTGAAGGCGGAGAAGAGTAGTGACCATAAGACTGGGGTGCGGTGTATGAAGTACCATAAGACAACGGTGCTCCATACACTGAACCACGAGAATTATGCTCCCATTCTTCAGTGGGGCACTCATCACTGTTATGCCTATAATCCCCGCACCAACGGCAATGGATATTTGCATAAGAATACATGGTGCAGCAAGAAATAATTCACCACGAGAATTTTCTAAGCAAAAATTAACTACACACAAGCAGATAAATAAAAAGGAATACCTGCTACTGGAATATAAAAAATTAGAAAAGGAATAAAGAAAAATAAGCAACAAATTATAAAAACTAAAGTAAAGAAAAATAAAACATGGAATGAACAGATGGAAAAGGGCTTCTATCTCAAATCTACCTCTTCATAAACTCAAACGACTGTGTTCCCCGGCAACGGCGCCAAAAACTTGATGCGTGGAAAACGGCAAGCGCACCGGTCGCACAAGTAATAAAGTTTGGGAATAAATCCCCGAGTGTCGGTCTCTTGAGGAACACAGTAAGGGATGAGTTAATGTCGAGGCGGACTTGAGATTGAAGTCCTCGGGGCGGATCTAAAAGGGGGGGTTTTGGTTGTTGCGGAAACAGAAAGTAAAATCTACAAGCTACTCCTATGCAACGCCGCTATGCGATGCTTCGCCAGGCGGGATGGAAACTACACGGGCCGCTATGCACCGAATCGCTTGGCGGATGGAAGAGTAGGCTAGCGGATGAGGTGGTGAGAATGGCGGAATGAGGGTCGTAAGCACCTCTTCGCAGCGCACGCCACTAGCAATTGCTAGTGCGGCAAGGGTGGAGGGATGGCGGAATAATAAGGCGCACCTCAAGTAAATAAATAACGAAAACACAAATCACATAGACATGATTTAGAGTAAAAGTTAACTACAAGTAAACATTCTTCATCAATACAAAGAGAATAACTAAGCTAACAACAACAAGAGGAAGAGGTGTGCGAATCGACCGAATCCGAAGCCTTGTTGAGGGTTCACGGTTGGAATCCCGGGTTGTCAATCCGAGTCCAAGCTCGGTCCTCAACTGCGTCCGGGGTAGAGGAGGCTGTCACTCACTCCCAATGGACCCGTCTTCTTCGTTGAAATGACCCGTAGATTGCGGCTCCAGCTCCTCCTAACTTGATGGAGAAAGCTAGGTCAAAACTCCGCTTGAAGCTCTAGGATGAAGGAGGAGGCCGAGAGGATGCTCCGGCGTTGATTCGGCGTTGAAAGCTTGCCCGGAGACCCTCCCTAAGGTGGGAGATGGAGGAAGACGGCGGAAACCCTCGTTCGGGACGAGAAACGGCGGAAAAATCGCGTGATCCCCGATCGATCAAAATTAGGGCGGACCTGCGCTATTTATAGAAAACAGATTTAAACAGCGCGCACGATCACAGGCGCACGACCAGTGGTCGTGCGCGGTATGGCCTGTGATCGTGCGATATGGAGGCAGAAAAGTGGGAAAAGAAAGTGTGACTGCGCACGACCGGCAACGCACGAGCAGTGATCGTGCGCGGTATGGCTGGTGATCGTGCGATATGCCGGGACAGAACTTTCACAGGAGAGGTCATGGCTGCGCACGACCGATGATCGTGCGCCAAAGAGGTCGACGGTCATGCGTGGGTAAAAACGCACGACCATTGACTCCTTTGCCAAGCAGGGTGAAAATCCTACCCCGGACGCCCACACGATCCCAGAACCTGCAGGAAAACTGGACGGGATGTCGATATGGCAGTCACAGACATAAATATAATGCATAGCAAAAGGGAAATACACACACGCACAGAAATAGGCTAATAAAGTGCACAAGACGTGGAATAACCGTAGCGAACCAAAAGGAGTGCAAATGACGCTAAATGGCGTGCAAAGATAAGAAAATAAGCCTAGATGAGTCCGAAAATAGGTATATAAAGAGGACTCATCACTCCTCACTGATCAGCCTTGATTGAGCCTGATTTCTCCATCTAGTGATCTACAGATCTAGCACAGAGGAAGGGGAAGAGAACTAGAACTGTAGGCGGGCTTGGCAGCGAGTGTGGTGGTGTGCCATGGCCGACGAACTCCAAGCTCCTCCCTGCCGATTTCTCAATCCTTCACCTAAAGTAGTGATGTAAAGGCTCGTTTTCATTGCTTGGGAGTTTCTAAAGACGATAAAGGGGTCAAAATGGGGAGTGGGAGGGTCAAGCCATGAATGGTCATTAATAGCCATGAATGGAGGTTTTCAGCCACCTCCAAACTCCTGAAATTCTACCCCTAGGTAGTTGGGAAAACCCTTCCATCTCCTCCAAATTGATCAAGGGGGATGAATGAGGCCATTAAAGGGGGGGGGGTGAGTGTCCCATGGCCTTCCAGAGCCATGCATGCTCATCTTTATCTCTCCTCCCTTTGGGTAAAACTTCCACTTTCTCTCTCCTAGTCACCCCCTCCAGAATTTGAGTGGCATTTTAGGTATTTTACCTTTGTTTGTAGCTAATGGGTCACCATAATTGGGCAAAGTCCAATTGGATTGAAGTTGGGTTTGACATTTCTCCACTTGCTTAATTAACCTTAGTTAATTAGGCTCAACCCTAGGTCAAGCTAGGGGATATGACTGACCCAATTGGGCGTTCATGGTTCCCTTGAAATCACCCAAGTTCATTTGTGACTCAGTGTAATCAATTTGGGTCAAATTAGGGCAATTTGTCCTAACTAGGGTTAAGATTGACCTTGGTCAACATTACCTCCTTGGTTGACACCAATGAGTTATTAGTTCAATAAAGGACTCCTTATAAGATTGGAAGAGTGATGGAGGAGTCAAATAGTCAAGTTGGGACCCAAAACCAAACCCTAGGCTAGGTAACCAGAAATTGCTATTTGCAGACTAAGGTGATTTCATCTATTTGGCCTAGGTACTCATGGTCCTCTTGGTATTCTTAGGGCTTTGTCATGACCTAGTCATGACAAAACTTCACAGGGGTCTGGTTGTTTGTGGGATGTTACATGGAGCAGGTTTGGATGACGTCTAAGAGTGATTGTTGAAGTATCGTAGTGTGATTAGAGTCAGCCTGGATGATAAGGAACTGCACATCATAGGTTGCTTGCTCCGGCTCTTCTCCCAGAGTGATGGGGAGGATGATGGTGCCTATGAATTGTACCTAAGTACCCCCCCCGGGATGCGCTCGTTAGCAGATTCCAGCTTGAGGCAGCCAACGATTATTTTGAGCTGAAGTAGTGTTGATAGAAACAATACGTTCATTGTAATCCTTTCGTCCATTAAGACTTGGTTTAACTTGGTTGGCAGCTTGCCGATGCCGATGTTTATGCTTCTCATGTTCTGAATAGAAGACTGCTTCTCTTTTGATAGGAATTTATTGATTTCCCCCAGGCTTGTGAGTCGCTGAATTTCTTCCTTCAGTTGATTGCATTCGTCAGTGTTATGGTCAGGCCCCTGGTGGTATTGGAAGTATTTCGATGAATTTCCTCAACCTCGGGCGAGCAACCTGGGATTATGCAGTGCTGGGTGATTGAGAATTGCTTGGTAAATCTCGTCTTGAGGGGCAATCAGTGGAGCGAATTCTTGATGTTGGCATGACTCCTTTATTTGACATGTATTTGTGCGTCGGTTGCAGTTCTATTTAGGCTCCTGGTACGATTTGCTATCTTGTTTCCTCTTCGGAGGTCCGTAATTTTTGGTATTTTTGATGTCCCCATCGTTTTGTGGATCACCGAGGAAGCGATCATGTATATCTCGGGTTAGCATTGCGGGAGTGGAGGATCTACTGGTGCTTAAGAACTCCTTTTTTATATTGTATTCCTTGTATGAGGGCAACTTGGTTGTGGCAGAGAGGTCTCCTGGTGGCGGTGAGTTAGTTTGCACGAATAGCAGTATGGAGGACAACTTTACTTCTTGAAAATGGCAAGCATCATGGCTTGGACTTCGTTTATTTGTGTGGTGTATTTGACAAATATGCCTTTGAGATTGCCTACGGTTGCTGCTTGATCAATTTTATCCATGCAGGAAGGGGCTAACTTGATGCACCCCTCGAGGACTGGTCCTTCGATGGTTCGGGCATTTATTCTTGTCATTCTTTAATCTTGAGTACCGATGTGCAGAGGGTACGATCTTTTGAGGATGATGTGAACTCGGTTCCCACAGACGGAGCCAAACTGTTCACGAATAACATTTATTCTTGCCAAATTCCACTATTTCCTGGCTGTTACAACTTGTTCGTTGAATCGAGGGAGACAGACCGCCTCTCGTTTCAATTTTGAGGTGAGAGAATACTTAGAACTCGGCGAACAATTGGCCGTCACGCCTGGAGTTTGTTAAAAGGTTCACTTTGCGGCGATGGGCTCCACTGAGTGTCCCGCTGGCTCTGAACATTGGAGCAGAGCACTTGAATTTGCAGGTGAGGAGGTCTCTTGGAAGTCGAGAGGTTGGGCTTCGTCAGGTGGCTTGAACATGGCTTGTACGTGGCTCGTACATGGTTATGGTTCGGTTTGGGTGTGGCACGGGTGCTGCTCGTAGGAGAAATTTGGCAGAGCTCCGACCTGAGGAAGAAGAAGGCTTGGAGGAAAAAAGGTGAGAAATGAGGAGGCATGAGGCTCCTTTTATAGCCTCCAAGAGGTGGTTATGGTGGTTGTTGCATATTAAGATAATTAATTCCGCTATTTGCACTCTAATTAAATCAATAATAAAATTCTCTCACTAACCCGGCGGTTAGTGGGTGGTTACACGCGAATCGGATAACGAACAATGACCCGAAACGTTCGGATGGCGGAGACAAGCTCCCATGGGCGGCCAACAAACTCGCCGCCGAACTCGCCAACGAGGAGGGAGGCCGTTGGCGACGGACGAGGAGGGGCGACCAGCTCGGTCGCTCCCTCAACCGTGAGCTGGCGGCCGAGAAAGAGCGGCCCGCGCGGCCGCTCCCTCGACTGTGCACCGTCGGCCGAGGAGTGGCCGGGTCGACCGCTCTTCTTGGCCTCGGCCGGTGGCCTCCGCGACCGCTCCTTTGGCCGCATGCCGACGGCCTAGGAGGAGCGGCTGGCTCGACCGCTCTCTCGATCGCGACCGGCTGTCGAGGAGGAGCACAGCCGCATCCGCTCCCTCGGCCACGCGCCGGCGGCCGGCGCGGCCGCTCTATTGGCCATGGTCGGCAGTCGAGGAGGGGGAGGCCGGCTCGGCTTCTCCCTCGGCCGCATGCCAACGACCAAAGAGGGGGCGGCTGGCCCAGCCACTCCCTCGTCCATGCGCCGGTAGTCCGAGGAGGAGTGGCCAGCTCGTCAGCTCCCTCGGCCGTGCGCCAACGGCCGAGGACGGGCGGTCGGCCCGACTATCTTCTCGGCCGCATGCCGGTGGCCGAGGAAGGGGGCGGCCGGCATTCGGGGATGACACCGCCTATCAATGCCGGCGAGGCGATGCCCGCGACAGCTTTGACATCGTGCGTGATGGGATAGGCGTGCGGGGGGATCAGATGTGGCGATCGCACGTGCTGTCAAACCAATGATTCCACTAATTTTGGGTGGAGATCATGAGGGGTGTGGTTATGTGCACTCCTATCCTTTTTAAGAGGGATCTCATCTCCATCAAGAGCGTAATCGAGTATAATGCATCTAAATGTAGTGACAGACGCATAAGTTTTTCTCCGTGTGGGCGGTGTACGAAAAATATCAAAAAAAATGAAAATATTACTATTTTGAATTATATCTAAAAAATAATAAATACATTTGACATACATAGAAAGTAAAAAAATAAAAAAATGTGTAAGAAAAAAATGAAAAAAAAATATGTTGGAAAATAAAATGATAAATAAATATGTTGGAAAAGACGGACGCGCCCTACAACTGGTCAAATAATTCATCAATCCTTGACAGGGGGTATGTATTCTGAATGGTGTGCTTGTTAAGCTCCTTGTACTCGATGCATAGACATAACGTCTCGTCCTTCTTCTTCACGGGCAATACAAGAGCTCCCCAGGGCGAGGAATTCAGGCGAACAAATCCTGCATTGATTAACTCTTGGAGCTGTATTTTCTGCTCTGCCAATTCCCTTGGAGCCATCTGGTAGGGGTTTGCGGGATACTGGTCGAGCCCCAGGCACGAGTTAATCTGAAAGTCCACTTCCCATTGCGGCGACAACCCTGGGAGGGACTCAGGAAAGACATCTGAGAAATCTCATATCATCAACACCTTGGCAAACACCTGGGTCTTATCTTCCATCTCGAAGTAAATAAGATACACCTCGTCCCTTTGCCAGACTGATTTGACAGTACGAGCGGATGTTAGAATTATACGGGTAATGGACAGAATAGCTTTTAAAGTGATTGCCTGCCCATTCGGGTTCTGGAGGTTGACTTCGGTTCGAGCAATTTATTTGAGCTTTATGCTCAGCCAAACAGTCCATTCCAAGGATGATGTCGAACCCGATTATCGCTAGGATTGTCGCATAGATCTCAAACTCCACATTTCCTAGCATGGCTTAGAAGGAGCAATTTTTAGTGGACATCATGTTTGATCAATCCAGGAGTCAAATCCGTATCGACATTCTGGATGACTAGACAATATTATTCTTAGATGCAATGAAGTCTTATGAGACAAAAGAGTGAGTCACTCTGGTATCAAAATACATTTTTGTAGGCTGTCCTTCCACCAAGAGTAAGCGTGATGACATTTAGTGTATATATATGTCATGATCACAAGTCTATATGATATACATAGATTTACATGCATGCATACTATATCATAAAAACTATCCTAACACTATTCTCGATCATATCACTAATATTGAAGGTAAATACATATATCCACATCAGGTGTCGGTCTATGCTGAAGATCTAGTGTGTATGCCTCGAGCGGTGCCACTCTGCCCTGTTGGCCTCTCCTATCAGGCCTACCTCTTCGGCCTCTCTAATCCTAACCTCTCGTTATTGCTCCTCCTAGGACTGCCCCTAATCCCGGTCTCCTTATAGTATGTGGGCAGAATGATCTAATGTGGCATGACTAGTGGAAAAGAAAATAGTTACCCGCGAAGGGAACATCTCATTGGACCGCGGGTGCAGGCTGGGGCATTGGAGCTGGTCTAGGGGCCTGTTATGGTACTGGTCAAGGTACTGGGGGTGTATGTGCCTGTTGAGGCTAGGGTGGCCGTCTGTAGGGCTGTCGATGTTGGCGCTGCCTCCTGTCTCTATCCTGGCATTGGGGAGCAGCTCCTCTCCCTTGTCCTTGGCCTCGACGATGTTAGGCCACCATCCTCTGGTCCAGCTCTAAAGCGGTTGCATGTGTCACTACAGTATGGTAGGTGGATTGGGAAATAATAATCAACATCTGCCGCAAATCATCACGCAGGCCTTAGTAAAATTGAGCGGCTCTTTCTATAGCCGCAAGTGTCCCTGCAAAGAGGGCCAAGTAGATGAACTTGTGCTGGTACTCAGGGACAATCCTATCACCTTGACATATGTGTATGATTCTTTCCTGCACCGCGGCTCGGTCAACATTAGAGATAAAGTGCCTAAGGAAGGTGTCAGAGAACTCTCCCTGCAGAATAACACTAAGCGGTCACCCCCTGAACGTGGAGCGGTTGGCCGCCCTCCACCAATCTCTAACAAATCCCTCTAACAGTGTCACTACCAAGGGAACTGCGACAACTGCAGGGCATATCATGCCCACTAACAACTCCTCGACTCGCTCCACCCACCCCTCCGTCTGAATGGCGGACTCCGTCCCTCTGTAAGTGGGAGGCCTCAACCCCAAAAATGTTTTCAAAATGTTTGTTGGTACCACAAGGTACTGCGGTCGCCGTGCAATAGCAGTTTGAAAAGAGGTCAGGGTCAAACCTAGCCTAATCCCTTCCCCCACCATATGTCATAACTTAATCTAAGTTTAAGGGTCCAGTAGGAAATGAGATGTTACAAGGTGCACCAGCCAGGGGTGGTGGAGTGGCGTGTAAGCCACTAGTGAAACGGGTGGCGTGGCACCGCCGGGAGCAGAGCCGGTCATGCCACCCTGCTCTCAAGTTGAAGAAATCTGGTGGTGGCCCCCGACAAGTCGAAAGAGGGTGGCGCCGAAGATTGGCGGCTGATGGCTGGCGGTGGTAGTGTACGTCACCTTTTTGCACCGCTGGGGAGTAACAGTTGTTGGTCCGATCTCCATAAAGAGAATAGACGATTGAGATTTTATCAAATACCGCCTCCGCGTGAAAATCAGGATCCCCACAGTAGATCCGTGTCTGATCTTCCATGGGAACATAAGGATAAATTGCGCAGTCTAGCTCAATCTCAGCCACGGGTCCATGGTGATGCAGGATATATGCAGACTAAAATAATAACAAAGAATTGATGATTTTTCTGACAGAAATCTAAGCTCCTACGAAAAAAATGTTTGAGCATGAAAGTTGTTCTCCTATGCAAGAGCTATCCCGATCTTTCCTTATGGGACAGTCTAAGGATCCTTTTGTCACTCGCACCGTTAATTGGTTTGGGACGTAGCGGAAGCCTAGTGGACCCTTGTGTTAGAGGTTTAAGGATTCTAGACTGTGTAGTAGCACACTTACACACTTTTTGTTTCCGCCTTTGTGAGTCTTTTGCTAATTTCCCCTACTTTTACAAAGTGCTGATATTTTTCCTGTTACTTATGCAGATACCGGAGTCCAATAACGGGAGATCATCCTCTAGAGGATACCAAACCTCAACTCCACCTCCAGACCCAGTCTCTCCTGTTGTCATACCATTTGTCGAGATTGATTTGGGGCAGACGCTGACAGTCATACTAGGGCCAAGGAGATAGGGTAGACTCACATGAGGCCCACTATAGGGTTCAAGTCAACTTTAGGTCAAACTAGCCCAAATTGAAACCATAGATACAAGTTGACCTCACCATTATGTCCCTTACCCTAAAAGAAATCTAAGTGTCCTAAAAGCCTCATCATAGGGTCACTCATTGACCCAATTTTACCAAAGTCAATCATAACTCTAATTTGGTCAAAACCACACACATAGGCCCAATTAGCCTAAGTGGGGCATCACCATGGCCCAACCAAGGTTGGGTGGTGTCATTGGGTTCATGACCATCAAGTGGGGCCAGCCCACTCATCAACTTGACAAAGTCAACCCTAAAAGTCAACTTGATCAACCGTAGGCCTATTAGAGGAAATTTGAAGACCAAGCCCATTCCTAATGGGCTAAGGCCTTGATCCATGGCCCAACACATGTTGGGTGATGTCATTGGGTCCGTGACCATCAAGTGGGGTCAGCCCGCTCACCAAATTGACCAAGTCAACCCTAAAAGTCAACTTGGTCACATAAGACCTAAAAGGGTAAAATAAAAGTCAAGCCCATTCCCAATGGGCTAAGCCCATGAGCCAAGGCCCATGAACAGCCCAAGTGCCTAATTACATCCCCTACTCTCTGGTTTTGGAGGGTAGTGACATTCATTGGGGTATTTTGGGAAATTACCAAGTGGAGGAGAAAGAGGAAAAGGAAAATAAGGAGTGGAGGATACTTGGCCCTCCTTCTCTTTGCCCAAGCCCATATCTAAACTCCAACACCCTTCCGCAATATTTTTCTAGTAGTGGAGGTGCCACTTGGAGCCAAGGAGGAGCATCCAAGGTGGTGGCCGAAATCCTCTTAATGGCTTCTTGCTATGCAGCCTTCCCCACCTTATTTCAACAATCCCATTAGCTTTAGAAGGTCCAAAGGAGTTGAAATCTATATTTGGATCAATGGTTTTGGCGGAGAATCGGGAAATCGAGCAAGTTCACTGTAGAGGGGAAATTTCATAGCCAACCGCCGCCACCGCCGCCGCCGCCGTCGGGCCCCATTCAAGGTCCGTTTCTCCCCCCTCCCCCTTGTATATGATAAGTTATATTTCTGAAACCTTAACTTATAAGTTTGTATGAGCATTCATATAAGTTAAGGTACTCCTGTGATGTTAGTGTAGCGGTATGTAGTTTATTTTCTGTTCTTTCTTTACTTTACTTATTGCATTGCTTACTTAATTTACATGTGCTATATAGAACTGCTAAGTGTAATAATATAGTTGTTATAAATATATCCATAGTAGAGTAGATCCACAATCACCTGCTTTCTTTATTTTTGCTTTGTCGTCATCTGCTTTTGTCCTCCCACATGGTGCCTAGGAGTCGCGGTCGTGAGGAAAGGGCAAAATGGCTTAGTCTTTATGACTAACGATCGATTGTGACTGTATCATTTTAGGAGCTCGAAGAGATGGAGCACCAACACAACCAGCAGGATGAGGTGGCAGGACCCGAGGAGCAGTTATCGCACACTACTACTACCACAGTTCGGCGTCAGGTGATGACGAGTGTTTCAGTTACCGTTTTCGTATAGTGTTGTTGTGTGAGAGATTTGATTCTATTTGACATGTACTGGGCATAAGCCCTTCTCTCTTTTGTACTCATTGTGGATTGTTGTACTTTTCATTATATATATATATATAATGTTATAGCTGTGACTTGTGGACTTACTAATCTTATATATCTTCTTGTTGTACTTCTATTCTCAATTGGCCTACAGGTAAATGATCGTACTAGCCGACAGGATCGGTGTCTTACGGTGTTGACTAGCCCGTGCGTTACTGTCACTGTAAGGCAGCGATTCTGGGCATAAGACCGGGTAACCTCCTTAGTAAGGGGAAGGGGGTCTTACAAACTTGTATCAGAAGGAAAACGATCATTTGAGAAATAAGTCCACAATAATAGGACACCCCGCTCGAGCATTGGTTTGTTGACAAACTATGCATCGGAAGCAATGGTGTGCCCATGTGTAAAAATTCACAAAAATAGTCAATTTTAACAATGAGTTTTGCCAACCTAAATAGGACACCACTTTAGTTTGACTTACCAAGAGGATTTCCTGGCGTATCTTGGTCTAAAATCGACCTCCGATATAGATTGGTTAATGTACGAAGATATCTAAATGTACTAAGAGAAGAATTTGACACAAGAGTCATTGCTTAAGGTTTAAACTCCAATGTCCCTTCTCTACCTATCGAGTGATATTATCACTTCTCACCCAAGCTGATAGGAGCCTCAAGGAGAATTGGTGTTTATAATATATTTGTGGAATAGTGGGGTACTTGTAAACTTAACCCTCATACCGATGACTTGATTACGTTGAAACAACCACCGTGACAAATGCCAAATGTCAAATAAGAATTAAAGTTTCAGAAGAGACCCATTTTGGTTGGGTCACATGTTGTCCTTGAGAAGATTGTCATAAATAGCAACCTTAAGAGCCTAAGTGATGGGTCCATTGATCCCAATGTTCTAGTTTTGTAAGAAGTCAAACTGGTCAATGACATATACATATAGTTGTATTTGATGTGTGCTTAAGTTCATGCATGCAGGTTGTCCTTGATTAGACAGGTGAACAAAAAGAGTAAGCTGGAAGTCAGATAATTTGACTAGGGCAAAAGCGTAAAGACAGCTGAGAAGAATGTCTCAGTATAACCGCTGGGATAGCAGAGAAGCTCAATGCAAAGCATTGAGAGAAGTGTTTGTCTCAGCAAAATGCCTAAGACAGGAGATAGTCAAAGCTGTGAAGAAGGAAGCGTTGAGACAGTTGAGAAAAAACCGCTGAGACAGTTGAGAAAGAACTGCTGAGACAAAGCCAGAAGAAATTCTCTAAGTGCAGAAGCGTTGAATGAAGCAGGTTAACTCAACGCTTCTAATGAAGAGCCAAGTCAGCGTGTGTTGAGTGACTTAACACCATTCAATGCTTAATGAGTTCTGGAATTTTTTTAAGTCTAGAAAGTGATGACCACTACTGACGTCACCAGAAGTCAACAAGTCAAAGTATTTCATGTCATTACAGAAAAGCTATAGTAACACCGGATGACCACTGCTGACATCACCAGAAGTCAACAAAGTCAAAGTATTTCATGTCATTGCGGGAAAGCTACAGTAGCACCGGAAGCTATTATTTATCCTCTTTTGAGGGAGGTGGCGCTCATCATCCTTGGCTGGGCCCACACTCAAATTGTGTCATTGATTCAAATCAACAGATATAAAAAGTAGAGAGAAAAGGGGATTAGGGTTACGAACAGAAAATAGAGGTGGCTGGACTTCATCTTATCCAACGTGCTTGAAAGCCAAGTACAGCAGAGCAAGCCTATAGGCAAAGGAAAGATAGCTGAAGCTTTTCCAGTTCAGCAAGTTTGTTCTTTGAAGAACAAAGTGGTTGATTCATCTAATCAGCAAGGAGAGGTAGCTGTGTGAAGGGTCGTGAAAGTCTCTAGTGTCGACTAAATCCACCTATGGGGGGAATAGGTGTCGTGCAGTCTTTTGAGGAATTAAATTTACCTGCACAAATTAACAAACACAGCACAGAAAACACACAAAGAATTATAGTGGTTCCCCGATTTGGGTACGTCCACTTATCCCCTTCGACCTATCTCCCACTAAGGGACGACTCAGTCACTTCTCCAAACAGATTGAAATCCAATCCTCACACTATGGAAGGAACCCTTCCAACAAAGCAGTCACAACTCCACCACCACGGGTTTCACTCAACCCTTACAACTAGGAATGAAAAATTCCTTTACAACAAACCAAAATTGAATGTAAAAGAAAATACAAACAAATATATTAGAGATTCTGATGTCCTTCTTCGTTTGTTGAAGCTTGCTTGAAAATAACGAAGAATCCACAATCGAATTTCTCTCTTGGAATGGGTCTACTCAAGATCGGCGGTGACAAGTGATTGCGGCGGCGATACTTTGTAGATCCAAACTTCTTGACGAAGCAAGCAAGGTCTACCAACAATCTCAGTCGGATCAATCGTCTCCATCAATTCGGAATGGAGAACTTATCTCGTTCAACGAATCGAGAGACAAAAGATCTCAAGAGAGATGCGTGGGACGCTCGGCTTGCCTCGGTATTGTCGTCGAAAGATCAAAGAAGATCGGAGATTAGTGACAACGACGAACTACGGGCGGCGATAAGCGATCGGCGGTTTACGCGATCGTCTAGGGCACGGTGTTAGCTACTTTTGATTTCGCGTGCATGACTGACTATCAAAGTTCAAAATATGCGAGTATAAATACTAGAGGCTAGCCCTAATGACTGTTGTGGGGCCCACAAGGAGAAACCCTAGTCCCGGCCGAAACAGCGCACGACAAGTTTGTTCAGTCCAGCGAACGAGGAAAATTTCCTAAGGAAAATCGGCGGGAATCGTTGGTGATTCCCGTTGATGTCGGCAGGAATCACTCACGATTCCCGTCGATTCTGCCTTGGCAGAATCCCTGTTTGAAAACTGTTAGTCGGAAGAAGTCGGCGGGAGAGGCTAACTGATTCTCGATGAATCGGCGGGAATCACAAACGATTCCCGTTGAAGTCGGCGAGAATAACAAGTGACTCCCGTCGAAGTCGGTGGGAATAACTTAGTGATTCCCGTCGATTTTGACTTAGAAGAATTTTCTCTTCCTTCCTTTGATGACTTGGTCTTTGACCCATCTTTGCTTCTTCTTCTGCTCTTGATTTGCCTTAACCCTGTACTTGAAAATAAGTGCACTCCAATAGAGAGAGCACATGTGAGTCAACACACTGATATACTCAACGAGGGATTACGTTGCGCAGACCCGTGTATATTGACCCACTGCACCCTGACATTGGTGTGTACTTAGCATGGAATAGCTGCAAGCACAACTTGATGGAAGATCGTCAAATACATTGTGAATCTATCTTAGCTTGACTGGATTCTTCTTCAAATCCAGGTATTGTGGATACAATACCAAAAAATCTCCCCCTATTTGAAGAAGCCAAAATCCTACTAGCTAAGATGAATTACACCAACCAAAAAGATATATATAAAAGTATGTGAGACAAGAAATCAGAATAATAAAATTTCACGCATTCAAAACAAAAATTGAATCAGCATATGATTATATATATATATATATATATATATATATATATATATCCAATGTGTTGTTCATTTATAATTACAAGAATAGACGTACACGCATATTGAAAAAAATAAAAAGTTTAGATTTCAAGTCTATTCCTCCTTTGCCTCAGCATCTCTTTGTTGTTTAGTCAGGAACTTCTTGTTTTGCCTTTCAAAATATTCCTTTGGCTTCGGGTAGTATCGGGGGGGGGGGGGAGGAGCTTTGTTCTCCACTGTGTTTGACCTGAAGAATATGTTTCTTTTAGCCTCATATTCTTTGTGCATTTCCCACTCATACTGACTATATACTTCATTTCTATTAAGCTCTCCCCGCTGTTGTAGCATGAATATATCCAGTATGATGCTCCTAGACACAGGACTCCATCGTTCATTCTTAACTTCACTTTCCTTCCTTCTTAATTTCCTCTCTGCTGGAGTTTCTTTAGAAGTTCCTTTTTGAAGCTTTCTTTTCTTTTTCGCAATCGCCTCTTGATCAAACATTGCACTGTGAGCAGCTTTGGCAGCGGCTTTAGCAGCCTTTCTGGCATCAACTTCACTCAAGGGAAACTCCTCAGCAATAACAACCTCATCAGCAGCAGTAGTAACATCATCAGTAGGAGCAACAGGAATATGTATAACTGATGCTTGCTGAACTAGCCAATGAGAACTTTCAAAAACATATTCGTTTGATTGTTTAAAGTTTTAGACCATAATTTGCTCTAACCCTGCCATCTTAGCTGCATATTCCTTCTCTCCCTTTTTGGCTTCTAGGGCAATTGAGTTTGCATAAGAGTGCAGTGACTCATCTATATGCTTTACATTCTGAGTAAAATCGGCCAGCAAGGTTTTCTGATTCGTGTTGAGGGTGACCATGTTGGCATCGAATAATTTGATGTTGTTGGCCACGACATGAGCGTTTTGATTTACCACCGCCAGGTCAGCTGTATTTTTCTTTAGCCCTTGCATCAAAAGATTGACGGCAGTGCCGACCTCAGCATACTTAGCTTCAAATCTTTGTTACATCTTATCCAGCTTGTGATTTATCTCCACAATATTCTTTAGCATCAGATCCTCTGATTTCTTAATTCGTTTAAGTACTCAGTTGTGAGATCGTTTAAAGGAGATCTTCAGTTCATCTACTATACCTTGAATGATATTTACAGTGTGATTTGCCAGGCTAGGTCTTAACGGATGATCCTGATGTATAGCTTGGTCGTGCTCTGGGGGGATAGGACTCTGTGAGTTAGGATTCTCCTCTTCAGATTCACTTGTGGAGCTCGATAAATTTGTAGTCTCCTGTGGAGGGATTGAGGCAGCATCTGCCATGTTTCCATATATACTCATCATCCCCTGCAGCATAGTATCAAGCTGTTCCTGAGGCCGGGAGGTCTCCCCCTTAACTATTGCGCCAGACACATCAGGAACCTTTACCTGAAGTTGTTCTATAGAAGGGAGTTCAAAATCAATCTCCCTCATGGCCATATCATTTCCAGCTTGCTCATCATTAAGATCCTCAACAACATACTGTTCAGAGGAATCCACATCATTCTCACTAGCTGCAGCATTCTCCACATCATCCTCTACTTCCTCCTCGTCAGTATGATCAGTAGCGAGGGTTTCCACTGCATCCTTAGCGATGAGGGAAATATCAGTAACAACGTCTACTTGTTCTGAGACGGAGGCTTCCATCCTGATGGCAGCAGAAGGACTGGGTAGTGACTCCCCCTCAGTTCCTGCATTCAGCAGATCAGGAACTTCACTGGGCTGATCCGAAGGATTTGTGAACTCAGGTGCTCTATCTTCCTCATCAACCAGTGTTGCAGACATTCCCCCTTGGACAATCCTTCTTTCCCACTTATCGAAGATGCTGGAGTCCATCTTATTTAGGTAGTGAAGGGGAACTCCCTTAGTCATATCAAACCTATCTCTATCCATCTGGTTCAGGTAGAGACTTATGATTCTTCCGAAGTTAGGGGTACGTAGGGTATCTTTTATTTTCTCAAATAACATGGCCCCCCAATTCAATTTCTTTCTGCACACTATAGCTATCAAGATATTAAACATGTCACCTGAAATTTGATCATGGGAGCCAGGCTTACAGATCAGAACCTTCCCTATGATATCTGAGAGAAGCTTTCCTTCTTCGTTCATGTCCTTGCGTTTAATAGCCCTGGTCCCTCGAGCCAATCCACAAAAAAGCAATGTCCTCGTACGATCATCATCATCTAGATAGTCCTCTTGTTCGAAGCTGGAGAGCTGGAGATGATGTGACAGTTTTGCAGCCGTCATCTTTATCCTTAGGCATGCTATCTTACTCTTTATCAAAGTGTCCTCGTGACGCAGCTTGGAATTGGCGAAAAACTCAAGAACTTCCTTGTCGAGAACCTTGCACGGGTGCTCGAGAATGAAGGAGAGCCCGGCTTGTTCCAGCATCAAGATGATGTTTCTGAATTCGTCTGAAGCATTGGCAAAGCCTGTCCTAACCAATTCACTTCCATTGAGGAGCCTGACCATTGTTCGAGGAGCCATAATGAACCTAAGCGAGTTAAACCAAGGATTTAACTCTATCTAAATCTAGAATTTGTAGGAACTTAACTAGGAGGGATGATCCTTGAAAGTGGAATTTAAAGGAAGCAACTGAAGTTACCTTTCACTCGGAGGGTGCACGGAAGGAGACGTGTAGCAGGCGGTGAGCGAAGAGTAGCCCTAGGCCGATGATAAGCTTGCGTCGGGATTGAAGGTTGGCGGTGGATCGGCGAGACACCCGCATTGAGCTAATATCGATGACGGGAATGCCGAGTTGACAGGACACGACGTTCGATGGGAGATGATGGGAGTCAATGAATCGATGAATCGATGAGCCGATGAATCAAGGAACGACGATTGCGAAGCGACGGGAGGCTCATTTCCACACGATTCGCAGGGATGCTGAAGGGTCGACGGTAATGCGAAGGGTTTCCGCTACTTATGCCCTTCCGCTAATTTCCATTAATTATAAATGATCGGATGACATGGGGTCGACAGGAATTTTGCTGATGCCCGCTAATGATTTCCGCTAATTTCAGATACCTTATTGTGACAAGGTCGACGGGTTAGACCTAGGGTCGACGGGAATTCCTGCTAATTCGAAACTTTGCCCTTTTAAATAATGGATTAAAAATTTTCAGGTCAGAATAGCTAAGCCGAGTCGATGGAAGGTTAACACTAGAAATAATCACTGGCTATTTCTTGGTGAGTCAAAATATAATAATTTTAGTTGCAACTACTGGTACAAGTCCCTTGAGATTCATAAGACCAATTGACACCCACTTTCACACTTTATCAAGATATAAAAAATTTATCAGATCCTAAAATAAGGATCATACGATCATTAGCTTGCGTGTCCTTCCATTTCAGGTGTGTATATATATATATATTGAAAGAAAATCTACATATATGTCTGTATATATATATATATATGTATATCTATGTAATGCGATTCAATTTTCGAAACTGAATGCGCGTACCTGGGATTACTAGGTTGATCATTCGGATCCACTATTTGAAGTACGATGGGTATCATATACAAGTAGGACACTGTAGTTAGCATTATCTCTTATCCCATATTCTTGTTCCATAGCAAGCCTGGAACATCTCTTGTCTAGGTCCCATCATGTTCATGGGTACCTAGACTATCCTGCAAAAAAGAATTACCTTACCTTAGGAACCCAATAGGTATTGGGTCCTAGGTTCTTGTCAGCACAAAATATAGCATGCCTTCCCACAGGATTTATGACAGGAAGGCTGTCTCTTGCCAAAGAATGTGGACATACCCTTGCCCTTGGCACAGAAGGATTGTGCTAACAATCTATGACAAAGTGACCCACTCTGCCATAGCACCAACACTCATGAATATTTTACCTCCTTTTCTGACCAGGTCTATTAACGGAGTTAGTCATGACCCTAGGTCTGAAGGAGGCACAGCTGGAACTGCTCTCAGATCTACCCTTTCCACCGAGACTCGAGGGGGGTCTGATGGTGAACATGTGGTGAGTATCATGAGGCTTGGGGGATGGTGCTTTCTTTTCAGCCAGCACAAATCTGAGGGCCCCAGTGATGCTTGCTACATGTTTTCCAACTCCATTTTCCTTTGTCCTAGGGTGTGAAGATGTTCTGCAAGAGCTGGTTCCAACAATGTCATGAAGTGAGGGGGCTGAGGCCGTAAATACAAACGGTTCATGATGAGCCATGTGTATTTTCTCATGGGTAGCCATAACAGCACTTGCACTAGGGGTGTTTCCACAAGAGGGTCGATCATTCTTGCAGTGACCATAGTTGTTCTTATGGTCATACCTGAAGGAATGATGAGTGCCCCTCCTACTCGGGGTGGGGGGTCTGTAGACAGTTTCCCCATTTCTCCACGATTTTATAATTCGCGAGATCCACCCGCTTTCTCCCTTTCTCTTAATAGCATCTATCTTGGAAAAATTAGATACTATCCTCTTCTCGGTCTCTAGATGAAACTTTAGATCCGAGATCTTTGAGTCCTTCACCTTGATGGATTCCAATTGGAGGTCCATCATGGTCCTCAGCTGAGATATTTCTTTAGCTTGTTCCTCAATAAGCAAGTTGCTCTTCTGAAGGGCTCTACGAAGGGAATCAAGAGTTTCAATCTTTTTATTGAAGCTGTCAATTTCCCTTGCATCAATTGATGGGCAAACCTCTGAACTCCTCCTGTCTTCAGGAGATACAAGAGGAAAGGAGCAAGAAGAGGAAGATACCCGATCCTGATTGTGCTGATTAGGGATAGAGTTATGGTCTTCAGAGACTGATGTATCAGCTTCATCACAACTGCATTCCTCAATCTCTTCTTCAGTCTCAGATAGAGACACGGGAGCCCTGATATTGAGAGGTTATTCTTGACTTTCATCTTCAGAGACGAGGACCCCCACATATGCTTCATCATCTTGCTGGCATTCAGTCCCGGCAGTCTTCGTTCCCTCCATGAGGTCAGAGATAGTTTGCCACATGGACTTTGAAGTCTTACACTTATCCAATCTCATAAGATATGATCCTGACCAAATATCAAAAATGATTTGTCGAACCAGCTTGTCCAAGTTGAATAGTGAGAGCTCAGTTTCTGACATCTCTCCGGGACTCTTTGGGATTTGAAGATCTTCTCCAGAGTTAGAAGCCTTCATGGGAATGAAGGGACCCTCTTCCACAATGAATAAAGCACGGGGGTCAATGGCTTCCAGATGAAACCGAACTTTCATTTTCCAGATGGGAAAATACTCTTTTGTGCAGGCAGACAGTCTCAGGGGAGAGACATCTGTGTATAGCTCCATGCTTGAATCTTGTTTTCTCCTCGACACTAGACACAGGATCTTACTCAAGGTGTTAACCTTATTGATGAGTAACCTCCCTCTTATACCACTTGAAAGTCTCTAGTGTCGACAAAATCCACCTATGGGGGGGGGGGAATAGGAGTCATGCAGTCTTTTGAGGAATTAAATTTACCTGCACAAATTAACAAACACAGCACAAAAAACACACAAAGAATTATAGTGGTTCCCCGATTTTGGTGCGTCCACGTTCCCCCTTCAACCTATCTCCCACCAAGGGACGACTCGGTCACTTCTCCAAATGGATTGAAATCCAATCCTCACACTACGGAAGGAACCCTTCCAACAAAGGAGTCACAACTCCACCACCACGGGTTGCACCCAACCCTTACAATTAGGAATGAAATTTTTTTTTACAACAAACCAAAATTGAATGTAAAAGAAAATACAAACAAATCTTTTGGAGATTCCAATGTCCTTCTTCGTTCGTTGAAGCTTGTTTGAAAATAACAAAGAATCCACAACCGGATTTCTCTCTTTGAATGAGTCTTCTCAAGATCGGTGGCGACAAGTGATTGCGGCGGCGATACTTTGTAGATCCAAACTTCTTGATGAAGCAAGCAAGGTCTACCAACGATCTCAGTCGGATCAATCGTCTCCACCAATTCGGAATGGAGAACTTGTCTCGTTCAACAAATCGAGAGACAAAAGATCTCAAGAGATATGCGTGAGACGCTCGACTTGCCTCAGTACTGTCATCAGAAGATCAAAGAAGATTGGAGATTAGTGGCGACGATGAACTGCGGGCGGCGACAAGCGATCGGCGGTTTCCGCGATCGGCTAGGGCACAGTGTCGGCTACTTTTGATTTCGCGTGAATGACTGACTTTCGAAGTTCAAAATACGCGAGTATAAATACTAGAGGCCAGCCCTAATAACCATTGTGGGGCCCACAAGGAGAAACCCTAGTCCCGGCCGAAACAGCGCATGACGAGTTTGTTCGGTTCAGCGAACGAGGAAAATTTCCTAAGGTAAAATCGGCGGGAATCGTTGGTGATTCCCGTCGATGTCGACGGGAATCACTCACGATTCTCGTCGATTCTACATTGGCAGAATCCCTGTTTGAAAACTGTCAGCCGGAAGAAGTCGGCAGGAGAGGCTAACTGATTCTCGACGAATCGGCGGGAATCACTAACGATTCCCGTCGAAGTCGGCGAGAATCACAAGTGACTCCCGTCGAAGTCGGTGGGAATAACTTAGTGATTTCTTTCGATTTTGACTTAGAAGAATTTTCTCTTCCTTCCTTTAATGACTTGGTCTTTGACCCATCTTTACTCCTTCTTCAGCTCTTGATCCGCCTTAACTATGTACTTGAAAATAAGTACACTCCAATAGAGAGAGCACACGTGAGTCAACACACTGATCTACTCAATGAGGGATTACGTTGCGCAGATCCGTGTATATTGACCCACTACACCCTGACATTGGTGTGTACTTAGCATGGAATAGCTGCAAGCACAACTTGATGGAAGATAGTCAAATATATTGTGAATCCATCTTAGCTTGACTGGAGTCTTCTTCAAATCCAGGTAATTATGGATACAATACCCAACAGGCCGTCAGCCTTCAACAGTAGATAGTTGTTCTTCAGCGCAGCAGAGAAGCATTTAGCTATAGAAGATGACTAATTCCTTCTACATCAAGAGGGCTTGACTGATATCTGCTCAGTCCAGCAAGGTAGACTATGAGATTTATCTCTGAGTCAGTGTTTTAATTTATTTCAACTTCTTGATTAAATTCATATAGGATTTAGGTTGTCTGAATCTAAGTTGTTGGGCCTTTTGTGCCTGAGTTGTAGGTGACTAATTAGTCACTGAGGTAGGTGCCCTACGGGGATACTGAGGTAGGATCCAAGTGTGGATCTGAGAGTAGTGTTATCCTCCCAGCCTGAGTAGTAGGTGTAACGACCCTAGCCGATCCAACATGGCAGTGTCACGGCTCCGCTCTAGGCGTCGCTATCGGGCTGCAGCCCATGCACCCCAACCCCTCTCCCTCCACAGGCGGGTTGTTGGTGGCCACAGCCTCCCTTTGATGAGCGAACTCGACAGTTAAGTTGGGCCGTACGGGGACTTCCCAGAAGGTCACCCATCCCAGTACTACTCTCGCCCAAGCACGCTTAACTATGGAGTTCTTTCAACCTTCATCACCAATTGAGCTGCAGCTCAATTGGTGATGAAGGTTGAAAGAACTCCATAGTTAAGCGTGCTTGGGCGAGAGTAGTACTGGGATGGGTGACCTCCTGGGAAGTCCCCGTACGGCCCAACTTAACTGTCGAGTTCGCTCATCAAAGGGAGGCTGTGGCCACCAACAACCCGCCTGTGGAGGGAGAGGGGTTGGGGTGCTTGGGCTGCAGCCCGGTAGCGATGCCTAGAGCGGAGCCGTGGCACTGCCACGTTGGATCGGCTAGGGTCGTTACAGTAGGGCCTTGTGCCTGAGGTAGGTGACTGTTGAGTCACTGAGCTGTATGTGATAAGTGTGTCACTGAGTTATAGGTCTTGGAGGAGACTGAGTGTAGGGCCTTTTAACCAGAGGTAGGTGACAAGTTTGTCACTGAGCTATAGGTGCCTGGAAGGGCACTAAGGTAGGTACCTGGAAGGGTACTGAGCTGTAGGAGTATTGCAACACTCTGAGAGTGGGGCCTTGTGCCTGGAGTTGTAGGGTTAAAAAGTCTGAGCTGTAGGCCTTAGAGATAAGGCTGAGGTAGGTGGTTTGAGGACCACTGAGCTGTAGGAGAACTACAGGGCTCTGAGGTAGGAACCTTTGTGGTTCTGAGGTAGGGTTTTGAAGAGAACCTGAGTGTAAGGCTGAGGGACTGAGGTATAAGCTCTGATGAGTATTTTGGAGGAGTTTGTTCCTTATCTAACTTAAGTTAGAAAGGTGGGAGGGAAAGTGGATGTACCTAGTTGGGGAACTACTATAAATATTTGTGTGCTTTGCTGTGTTGTTTGTTCTTCTTTTATATTGCAGGTACTAAGGACAAGCTCTAGATCACTTAGTAAGAAAATAGCAAAAAGACTTAGGAATTTTCGAAGACCTATTCACCCCCCCCCCCCTCTAGGTGACTAGCTAACCTTGAAGTAATAACTTTCAAGTGGTATCTGAGGTAGGTTGCTCAAAAAGGATTTAACAATCTGAGTATACCTCCAAGGTTAGCTATAAGACATAAGAATGGGGTCTGGTGTAAACTACAAGGAACCGGGGGCCATAAAGCTTGCAATCTGTAAAAAAGAAGGCTTTGGCCTCTGGAAGGAAAGGGTTAGGTTATTCATGGAAGCTGCTAAACCTAGGATATACATCACAGTTAAAGAGGGACTCTTCATCCCTATGAAGACCTCAGTTCTGGATGTCAACATCCATACACCTAAATCTTATGATGAAATTAACAAAGATGAGCTCCTACTTGCCTCCATGGACAAGAGAGCTCAAAACATTATTGTCAGTACAATAGATGATTCAACCTTCAAAAATCTGGTGCACTGCAAGACCTCCAAGGAGATGTGGGACACCCTAATTGTGTTTATGGAGGGTTCAGAGCAGCTGAGAGATGATAGAAAATACATGCTCAATCAGGAGTATGAGGCCTTCAGACAAGGAAAGTCTGATGGCATTGCTGAGAGATTTGAGAGATTTTTCAGAATAGTGAATGAACTGAGAACATATGGAAGGGTCTTCAGCACCTATGAGCTTAATGATAAATTTCTCAGGTCCCTCACAAAGGATTGGGACACAAGGATTTGTGTCATTAGAGAAATGACCAAATTAGCTGACACTCCTCCTCAAACCATGTTTGGAAAGCTACTATCATATGAGATACAGCTTGCCACAAGAAAGGAAGAAGAGAATAACAGTAAGTTATAGGCCAAGGAGAAGTCTGTGGCCTTCAAAGATGATGCCCCAACCAGGAGCAGAAGGAAGAACTCTCCACTCAGGAGAATTGCTGAGTCAGATTCTAAGAGCTCAAAGACCAGCACCTCAGACAACCATATGTCTGATGAGGACTTTGTTGCTTTCTCCATGCAGTTTCAGAAATTCATAAAGAAGGAGCATTAGAAGAACAACAAACCTTCTTTTTCCTCGCACCACAGAAGGAAATCCTCTAAGGAGGACAGGTATGCTCCTAACTCTAGCAAACAAACTTCTTCTAATGTTATTTGTTTTTGCTACAGCAAACCTGGGCATATAGTTGATGACTGCCCAATGAAGAGTAAAGATAAAGGAGTGAAGAAGCACCACAAAGGGAAGAAGAAGGAGAAGTCTCTTGTGGCCAAGAAGGAAAAGACCTGGTCTGACTCCTCCTCTGGGTCAGATAGTGAAGAAGAAGAAGCCTACATTGGGCTAATGGCCATTGCTGAAGAAGAACCTGAAGAATATCCTGCTGCAAGGATAGGGATTAGGGCCCCTCTATCACATTCAGAAAGTGACTCAGAGGTGGATGAATATGAAGAAGATGTTCAATGCCATAGATTGATGGCAATGACTGATGAAGAGAGCAGCCAGGATCAGCTTGGACAAGCTCACGTAAATTCTAAATCTCTGCCTTCTATTTCAAGTCATGAGGCTAGCTTAGATTCTAAAGCTCAATCATCAAGGGATGAAGGCGATTCAGATTCTTAGGATGATGTCGATTGTCTAATTGACAAGTATGGAGAACTTCTTGAAGCATTCAAGAAGTGCAAGATCCTTGCCAAGAGACAGACAATAGATCTTCTCAGTCTTAGGAGAAAGTGTGAGGGCCAAGAAAAGGCTTTCAATGATATAGCTGCACAATCAGCCAAGCTCAAGGGGATCATTGATATGTAGTCTGTGGTAAGAGTCTCAAATGATAAACCTATCCAAAAACTTAAAGATGATCTCCTAAATGATAAATTGTTGGTGGCCAAGTTTTCTAAGCCAAGCACCGTGCTTCCCTTAATTGACACCATCTTTACCCAAAAGGGTGAGAAAGGGTTATGATTTAAGGGACCTACTAGATCTCCCAATCCAAAAGGAAAGGGAAAGGGGAAGGCACCAGTTGTGCCTCTAGCCTCATTGCCTCCAATTTCTTTTCAAAAAGTCTTGTTGCCTTCTAATATGTAAGACCATGAAAGCTGTTATGGTCACTGGGAGAATGGCAGATCCACTAGCATGGACCAATGAAACCATAGCCAATGTGGAAGATACAACCATGTGAGGGCCTTTAAGGCTGCCCATGAGGAAATTCAAATGGCCCATCCTGGAGCATTTATTTTTGGTGCCCCAGCCCCAAAACTCAAGGATAATACTGCTGTAGGAAATCTGAGTCATCCAGCAAAAGTAGTGACTCAAGGTGAGTCTTCTAGCAAGGCTGGAATGGCAGTTTCTGATGCTATCAGATGCATGTTAGCTGAAAAGAGACATGCATCTGGTGACTCTCAGAAAAGACCAAAACAGTCAACTGAAAGACTTACCTTATGTAAAATGACTGCTGAAAGAAATCAGAGATATACAGCAGCACATCTTCCTACTGTTCAGGGAGCAGTCCAGCCAAATGCTGGTCCTAAATAGAAAAGGAGATATAATGTCCATGAGTGCTGGTGCTGTGATAAAGTGGGCCAGTATGCTGCAGATTGCTGGCACAATCCTTCAGTGTCCAGAAGATGCCAACCTGTCAGGAATACTGCAGGAAGGCAAACTTATTTTCAGGCTAATGTGAACCTAGGACCCAATACAAATTGGGGTCCTAAGATGAGATGAATTGTGTTTTTCAGGTTAGTTCAAGTACCAATTCCCCTAAATGGTACTTAAACAGTGGATGTTCCAGGCACATGACTGGAACAAAGGAGATATTGAAGGAGTTCACTCCAGTAAAGAATGGACCTAAGGTCATCTTTGGAGGCTTTGACAAGGGAATAACCAGAGGTTATGGTAAGATCTCAAATGGCATAATCACCATCACAAAGGTAGCTTATGTGGAGGGGTTGCAACACAATCTCATAAGCATAAGCTAACTATGTGACCTTGGTTATGACATTTCCTTCCACAAGGATAAGTGCCACATCAAGAGGTTAATTACCAAAGTGTCATCTTAACAGGCACTAGGAGTGGGAATGTTTATTGTTTAAACTTTTCTTGCTTAGATAGTAGTTCCCTTATATGCCTAGTTGCAAATGACAAAGTCTCATATTGTATCCAATGGCACAAGAGACGGGTTCATTTGAGAACATTGGTCAGCTCTTCAGTGATGAGATAGTTAGGAATGGTCCTAAAATAAAATGCTCCAAGGAGGGTATCTGTGCTGCTTGCCAAAAGGGTAAGCAGACTAAGACCTCCTTCAAGAGCTTTGGGACCAAGGACTCAGTGAGATGCTTATATCTCCTGCATATGGACTTGTTTGGTCATATGCTTGTTCATAGTCTAGGTAGGAAGGTCTACACCCTTGTGGTGGTTGATGACTATTCCAGGTTTGCTTGGGTGTTCTTCCTTAGGAGAAAGGATGAAACCCTTGATGTCTTCATGAATTTTGTCAGGCAGATTTAGAATGAACTTGCAAGCTCAGTGGTCAAAATAAGAAGTGACCATGGAACTGAATTTCAGTCTGCTGCCATGACTACTTTCTATGAAGAGCAAGGGATTCATCAAGAATTCTCCTCTCCAAGAACACCCCAGCAAAATGGGTTAGCTGAGAGAAAAAACAGGACTCTCATAGAAGCTGGGAGAACATTGTTGAGTGACACTTCTATCCCTGAATATTTCTGGGCTGAGACAGTTAACATTGCATGTCATGTTCTTAATAGGGCTTCTATCACCAAAGGCCACAAGAAGACTCCCTATGAGATATTGAAGGGCAGAAAGCCAAATATATCCTATTTCAGGATCTTTGGTTGCAAGTGTTTCATCTTGAACAATGGTAAGTCAAAAGTGACTAAGTTTGCTACCAAATCTCATGAGGGGATCTTTGTTGGGTACAACAATAATAGTAAGACATAAGAGTCTATAACTTGACTAATCAAGTTGTAGAAGAATCTATCCATATAGTGTTTGATGAGTCCAACATGATTGACAGTGAGGTGTCAAGCTCTTTACCCAGTTTTGCATGTACAGAAGTCATGATGGAAAAGCTCTCCATCAAAAATAAGGACCCAGCTGTGCAAGAAGAATATGGAGAGGGATGTTGTCAAGAGGAAGCATATGATAGTCTTGTTGGAGATGAAGACCAACCAGCTGAAGAAAATGGTGCTCAGCAAGAAGCAGTCAGGCTGCCCCCAGCAGTCAGATATCTGAGAGATAATCCTCCAGATCAGATAATAGGTGAGGCTAGCCAAGATGTACAGACCAGAAGCAGGAGTTTCAACACAGCTCTTTATTTCAGCTTCCTGTCACAAGAAGAGCCCAAGAAATTTGAAGAGGCAAATCAAGACCAATTTTGGATTGGTGCAATACAAGAAGAACTGAACCAGTTCAAAAGGTGCAAGGTCTGGAAGCTGGTTCCAAGACCAAATGGACATAATGTCATTGGAGTCAAGTGGATTTTTAGAAATAAACTTGATGAAAATGACATTATAATAAAGAATAAAGCTAGAATGGTGGCTAAGGGATACAGATAGGAAGAGGGGATTGATTATGATTAGACTTTTGCCCTAGTTGCAAGGTTGGAAGCCATCTTATTGTTTCTTGCATTTGCAGCCTTCTAGGGATTCAAAGTCTTCCAGATGGATGTGAAGTCAGCCTTCCTGAATGAAGACTTGAAAGAAGAGGTCTATGTAGAGTAGCCTCCAGGTTTTATAGATTCTAACTGTCGTACTACTGTGTATAGACTTAGGAAAGCTCTATATGGGCTCAAACAAGCCCCTAGATCATGGTATAAGACATTGTCTATCTTTCTCATTGAGAAAAAATTTTCAAGGGGGAAGATAGACAATACCATATTCTTGAGGGAATCTAAGGGCAAGATCACCCTAGTTCAGATTTATGTTGACGACATAATATTTGGCTCTACTGATGACAATCTCTGCAGGAAGTTTACAAAACTTATGCAGGGGAAGTTTGAGATGAGCAGTATGGGTGAACTGAAGTTCTTCTTGGGACTCCAAGTAAGACAGACTGATGATGGTCTATCCATATCCTAGTCAAAGTTCACCGGGGAGTTAGTCACAAAATATGATATGGAGAATGCGTCAACCATAATAACTCCCATGAGCTCAAGTATGCCCATAGGAAAAGATTATCCAAGGAAACCTGTTGATCCAAATTTGAATAGAGGTATAGTTGTCTCCCTTCTCTACCTCACTACAAGTAGGTCTGACATTATATATGCACCATGTGTCTGTGCTAGGTATTAGGTCTGCCCTAAAGAGTCTCACTACACTGCTGTGAAAAGAATCTTGAGATATCTTAAGGGCACCCCAGATCTTGGCCTATGGTACCCTAGGAATGGGGAGTTTGAACTAACAGGTTATTCAGATGCAGATTTTGTAGGCTGCAAGGAGGACAGGAAGAGCACATCTGGCTCATGTCAATTTCTCGGTCGAAGGCTTGTCTCTTGGATTAGCAAGAAGCAAACAAGTGTTGTAATCTCAACTACTGAGTCAGAGTACATTTCAGCTGGGAGCTGGTGTGCTTAGTTGTTGTGGATCCAACATCAACTTCAAGACTACAATATTCAAATAAGTAGAACTCCACTCTTTTATGATTCTACTAGTGCAATTTCTATAGCTAGGAATCATGTCTCCCATAGCAGGACTAAGCATATAAAAATTAGGTATCATTTCATTAGAGAACATGTGGAAAGGAAAGACAACAACCTTGAATTTATCTCCACAGACAAGCAAGTGGCTGATATCTTCACTAAGTCACTAGATGAAGCCAAGTTCAACACCTTCAAATTTGAATTGGGTATGTTGAATCTTATGTAGCTTTAATTCTATCCTCTACCATATGCAGTTCTGTCTATTTTGTAAGTAATACAAGTCCTTCCTCAAGATAATGAAGCTAGTGTGCAACTATTGAGTGGGAGCAAGCCCAACAGCTACAATGGGATTGAGTCAAAGTGGGGGGATCAACCCCAGACAGATAGGGGGGAATAACTCCACAAAAATCTCCCTATTGAAGAAGTCAAAAAGGGGGAGAGTAGTTAGGGGGAAAGAAGAATATACTTGATCAAGACCTGACCAAGACTTGACCAAGCTAAGATGCAGGAAGCTCAAAACCAAGTGGTGTTGAAGTTGCTTCAGCACTAGAATAGTAAGGGTGTCTCACCCAGGAGAAATGTGACTTGAGACTGGCAGTATGCCAGGAGGAGTAAGTAAAATTCTCCACAGGCTAGAGAAATGTGGTAACATTTCCAAACTCTAATGATGTTACACAATTTTTAGTTTTTATGTTGAATATATTGTGTATGTCAATGATTTGTTTTATTAATCACGTAAAGTTTTGAATTCTTTAAATATGGGGATATTGTTGGGTCAATTGATCCTAATGTTCCAGATTTGTAAGAAGTAAAACTTGTCAATGATATACACACATAGTTGTATTTGATGTGTGTTTAAGTTCATGCATAGAGGTTGTCCTTGATTGGACAGGTGAAAAAAAGAGTAAGCTGGAAGTCAAATAATTTGACTAAGACAAAAGCGTCGAGACAGTTGAGAAGAATGTCTCAACATAACCGCTGAGATAGCTGAGAAGCTCAATGCAAAGCATTGAGAGAAGTGTTGGTTTCAACAAAACCGCTGAGATAGGAGATAGTCTAAGCTGTGAAGAAGGAAGCGTTGAGACAGTTGAGAAGAAACCACTGAGACAGGAGATAGTCTCAGTTGTGAAGAAGAAACCAATGAGATAGTTGAGAAGGAACCGCTGAGACAAAGCCAGCAGAAATTCTCTAAGTCCAGAAGCATTGAGTGAAGCAGGTTCACTCAGCGCTTCTAATGAAGAGCTAAGTCAGCGTGCGTTGAGTGACTTAACATCACTCAATGTTTAATGAGTTCTGGAATTTTTTATAAGTCCAGAAAGTGATGACCATTGCTGATGTCACCAGAACTCAACAAGTCAAAGTATTTCATGTCGTTGCGGGAAAACTACAGTAGCACTGGATGACCACTGCTGACATCACTAAAAGTCAACAAAGTCATAGTTTTTTATGTCGTTACGGGAAAGCTACAGTAGCGCCGAAAGCTACTATTTGTCCTCTTTTGAGGGAGGTGGCACTCACCATCTTGGCTGGGCCCACACTCAAATTGTGTCATTGATTCAAATCAACAGATATAAAAAGCAGAGAGAAAAGGGGATTAGGGTTACGAATGGAAAATAGAGGAGGCTGGACTTCATCTTCTCCGATGAGCTTGAAAGCCAAGTCCAGCAGAGCAAGCCTGCAGGCAAAGGAAAGATAACTGAAGCTTTTCCAGTTCAGCAAGTTTGTTCTTTACAGAATAAGGTGGCTGATTCATCTAATCAGTAAGGAGAGATAGCTGTGTGAAGGGTCGTCAGCCTTCAACAACAGATAATTGTTCTTCAGTATAGCAGAGAAGCAGTTAGTTGTAGAAGATGACTAATTCCTTCTACAGTAAGAGGGCTGGACTGATATCTGCTCAGTCCAGCAAGGTAGACTCTGATATTTATCTCTGAGTCAGTGTTTTAATTTATTTCAACTTCTTGATAAAATTCCTGTAGGATTCAGGTTGTTTGAATCTGAGTTGTAGGGCCTTTTGTTCCTGAGTTATAGGTTATTAATTAGTCACTGAGGTAGGTGCCCCGTTGAGGTACTGAGGTAGGATCCAAGTGTGGATATGAGAGTAGGGTTGTCCTCCCAGCCTGAGTAGTAGGGCCTAGTGCCGGAGGTAGGTGACTGTTGAGTCACTGAGATGTAGGTTACAAGTGTGTCACTGCGTTATAGGTCTTGGAGGAGACTGAGGGTAGGGCCTTTTGGCCTGAGGTAGGTGACAAGTTTGTCACTGAGCTGTAGGTGCCTGGAAGGGCACTAAGGTAGGTACCTGGAAGGGTAATGAGCTGTAGGAATGATGCATCACTCTGAGAGTAGGGTCTTGTGCCTGAAGTTATAGGGCTGAAAAGCCTGAGCTGTATGCCTTAGAGATAAGGCTGAGGTAGGTGGTTTGAGGACCACTGAGCTGTAGGAGCACTGCAGGGCTCTGAGGTAGGAACCTTTGTGGTACTGAGGAAGGGTTCTGAAAAGAACCTAAGTGTAAGACTGAGGGCCTAAGGTGTAAGCTCTGAGGAGCATTTTGGAGGAGTTTGTGTCTTGTCTAACTTAAGTTAGAAAGGTGGAAGGGAAAGTGGGTGTACCCATTTAGGGAACCACTATAAATATCTCTGTGCTTTGCTGTGTTGTTTGTTATTCTTTTATATTGCAGGTACTAAGGACAATCTCTAGATCACTTAGTAAGAAAACAGCAAAAAGACTTAGGAATTTTCAAAGACCTATTCACCCCCCCCCCCCTCTAGGTGACTAGCTAACCTTGAAGTAATAACTTTTACTAAGGTATACAACATATCAATAAGTCTCAAGGTAGAACTCCAAGTCTAAAATTGTTAACCCTAAAGATTGATGCATATAAAGATATTAACGAAATTTAGCTCAAAATATATGGGGGCTTATCCTTTTGTTTATTGGGCTAAATTAGTAACAACTTGGATTTTCCTAGGCCCTATTTATTAAACGTATGTCGCAAACATAATGATCTAGAAGACTTGATTTATTCAAATATTGCTCAAGTAAAGATGAGGTTTTGTATACGCATAATCGACAAGATGATCAACCCTTCCTAGAAGTTTGAGATATACATAGAGGATTGCCTGCTTATATACATTACAATCTTAGAACAAGGAAAACCGGCATGAGACATTAGAAATTTTCTCGAATTTGTGAATTGGATGATTACTTTGCATAACTTAAAGAGAGATCGTAATTTCATCGATGCATAATGGCATATCATATTCAAAGAATGAAACAAGTTGTGTACAATTCACAAGAATTCGAACAAATGGCTTTTCGATAAACTAAAATCAAACAGTAACGACGACACAAAAGTTGTATGTATATCGCAAGAGAAAGCCAATGTGAATTGAGAATTCAATACAAGTAAAAAAGATGCTTGGAAATTTTCCATAGCTAGGAAAGTGATCATGACTATCACATATTAAATAGGTATAATTGGGAGTATAACGACCCCAGAAAATTTAAAATCAAGTGAAAAACCATACTGAATTGGAAGGTGTATATTATAAGTACGATCATTTGGATATGGCTCTGATGATCACAAGAATCGAAACAAAAGTGTTTGATGATATAATAATCATCTTCAGAAAGATTCAGGATTTTGATAACAACTTATGATTATGAACATGTTATTATCCTTAGAATCAAACATTATAATAATTCGGAGGATTTGAAATGCCCACTTTGCGGGTTACAAATGCACGATCATGCTTAGTGAACTTAGTAAATTTGATCATGAGTAGACAATGCAAGCCTATCCTACGCACAAAGGAACGAATAAATTCAACCTTACATATATTGGATAGTGCGAATTATATATATATATATATTTTGGTGTATGTAAGTGGCGATAACTCATGAACTTAGAGAAATGATAGTCTCTATCATGTCATAATTTTTGGAGGTTAGATTGAAGATTACTTATACGTATTCTACACATAGTTGATCTAATCTCATGAGTATAATGGCTTTAGATGAGTATTCACCCATGCTTGCCTATTAATGATAACTATATGAACATGTATAGGAAAGGTACTATGAGCATACCTAAGTTGAACTTCGAGCAAATAAAATATTAATTTGTCAAGGCATGACATTGAAAATGTAACGACTCAGCAAATTGAAATGGGGTGGATGATTAATTGAAGCGTACGCATAGGTATGACCCCTTGATTATGAAAACATCAAGAACCGGGACACATACATTGATAACATCATGATCACCTTAGGAAAATTCATGACTATGAAGAGATCAATTTTTGTTTACAAAGGTGTATACGGTGAAAGTACACGAGAAGTAACGAGTGTTTAATAAGATTCATTTTATGATGAAATCGATTTGTGATTGACCTCACCATTTTAAAAAGATTCACTTATAAATTTATGAATTAGACTCTATGTGAAAAATAATTGGGAGTTATTTTTTTATGATCGCTTGATGTACGCGTGAAATATGAACACTCTACAAAATAGGTGTTGTTATTAAAGTAGATATGTAATATGTCATGAATTTGGGAGTAAAAGAAACAAAAATGATAATCTTTTCATCACATCATGATCTCGAAAGTTGGTTAACTGCTATACATAACCGTGTTGGTCTAATGTGTATGATAATGTTTGGGTGATTGTAAGTCCATGTTGATTGATAGGTAATAATCCAGGTGGACAAAAAAATCGGCATATAAGATTATTGATTTTCACGTGCTTGTTGATCATTGGTTGTAAGGGAGTCCTGTTGGGTATTGTCTCAACAATAACCCAGATTTGCATGAAGTCACCTTTTGCACTAAGATGAATTAAGGTGTATTTGACATGTGTGTTCTAGTGTATGTTTGCAGATCCTCAGTTCTAAGTGTAGACCAATGTCAGTCTACAGTGGGTCAGAAACACAGGACCACTCAGTGTAATCCCTCACTGGGTGATCCAAAGTGTTGACTCATGTGTAGCCTCTCAATTGGAATACACTTCATATTCAAACTTTGGAAGCACAAGATAGAGACAAGTCCAGAAGGAAATCTTACTTGAAGTTCTTGAAAAATCTCTAAGTCCATCTCTCGAGAAGTTCCTTCAAAGTTCTCGATAAGTAGTATATAGCTCTCGAGAGGCTCAGACTTTACTTCTCGAGAAGTCAGGATAGCTAGAATTCCTCTAAGTAGAAGTTTTCGAGAAGTTAACAAAGTTTTCGAGAACTACTATAGAAGTTCTGGAGAAGTACTCCTTAGCTCTCGAAAAGTTCTGCCCTTCTCTTCAGGAATTGGACTCTAGCTAAGTTCTCGAGAACTAGACTAGAAGTTCTCGAGAAGTCCTATTTTAGTTTTCGAGAAGTGTTTTAGTTCTCGAAAAGTTAGTATAGTTCTCGAGAACTATAATTCCAAGTTCTCGAGAAGTCCAAGGCCATTTCCAGAAGTTTAGTGATCGAGATCCTGCCATAGTTTTCGAAAGGTTAGTACATAGTTCTCGAGAACTATTTCGACCTCTCGAGAACTAAGTACTTCCTTTTCCAGAAAATTTCTCTAAGTCCAGAATCGGCCTGAATTTAATTCCACCCCCCCCCCCACGAGATTGGTCCACATGTCGTTACTTATGATAATTTCGACCGTTAAGACATCCTATATAATGTCTTATCAGACATAACCCTAACAACAAGGGATTAAGAGATTGAGAGTGATTCTATACTTTCCATAAGTTCGGCCGTATTTCGCAAAAGCTTGACGACCTAAAGCCGCTGCCGCCGACGCTCTCGTTCTGATCGATCTTCATCGCTTTGACTGTTAGAAGAGATTTTCAACTTCGATCTAAGAAGATCTACTGACTCAAGAAAGGTTCTATACTTCTTGTTCCGGTAGATTCAAGAATCTCTCAGGTTTGTATTCAAGGTTTCTTCTCCAAATCTGAAAGGGCTGCAACGTCAAGAGGAAGACCTAAAGAGATATATTGTAGATCTGAGATATTTTGTATTTACATCTTTCATATCTTTTGTAATACTTGTAGGAGATTAATCTCCGAGTGTAGGAGCATAGTTCTCCGAGTTGTAGGAAGAATTCATATTCCGAGTGTAGATCCATTTGGATCGAGTTTGTAGGAACGTTGTTCCGAGGCGTAGGATTGGTTTGCAATCCGAAATAGTGGAGTAGTCGAATCTAGTGATTTGCTAGAATGGTGAGGTAAAGTGGATGTACCCAAGAATGGGGAACCACTATAAATCTTTTGTGTCCTTCTGTGATTGCTTGATTGTGTGCGCTAGATCTCTAAATTTTTATTCTGCAAACAAACGCACGATTCACCTATTCACCCCCCTATAGGTGATTTAGGTCAACAACTTTCCACTTTCATGTCCAAATCTAATGTGCGATTTAGGTTTATTATAATGATAATATGTCGGAAGACTTGGAAATATGTCCACATAACATTGTTGGTGAATATCCCGAAGTATAATGAAAATACATTTGGAAGGAGAATGTTACCTCTGATAGAGTTTTCTTATAACAATAACCGCGAGTCCTATACTGTAGGAAATGCCAGACGCCGCTACCTTGGGTCTAGGATGAGGACCCACGGGTACTTGGATCGGATTATATTGAGATTACGGACACACATATGGTTGATCAGGGATAGGATGCTAGAGGCACAAAGTAGGCAGGCCACGAACTACGATGCGAGGCATCGAAAGGTGGAGTTCCAGGTTAGAGACAAGGTATTCTTGAAGATACGTCGGGTGCAAGGTGTTTCGCGGGTGCGGAAGCACTAGATGCTCGACCCTCAATTTATGGGACCATACTTGATCCTTGAGCGGATCGGTCCTTTGGCTTGCCGGCTAGAGCTACCGCTAGAATTAGGGAACCTGTACGATGTCTTCCACGTCTCATCACTTCGGATATCTCTACTTCGGCTAGAGCAGCATATCACCACTACAGTAGGCCTAGTAGCACTCGATAGATCAGTTCGTTTGGAGCCGATCCGGATCGATGACACGATGAATAGAGTGTTGCGGAATAAGAAGGTTCCATTGGTCAAGGTGTTGTGGTCCAACCACGGACGGGAGGATCACACCTGGGAGCCGATGGATCTGATGCGAGAACAATATCAAGAACTCTTCGCCTCAGGTATATTTTAAGTATTTTTGAAAAGTTTCTTAAATCCTTATGCATAGAAACCCCGTAGACCCGAACCTAAATTTCGGGGATGAAATTAAATTTTTATTTATTGGGATTTGTAACATCTCATTTCCTACTGGACCCCTAAACTTAGATTAGGTTAGGATATATGGTGGGGGAAGGGATTAGGCTAGGTTTGACCCTAGGTCCAAAGAGATAGGGTAGACTCACATGGGGCCCACTATAGGGTTCAAGTCAACTTTAGGTCAAACTAGCCCAAATTGAAATCATGGACACAAGTTGACCTCACCATTATGTCCCTAACCCTAAAAAAAATCTAAGTGACCTAAAAGCCCCATCATAGGGTCACCCATTGACCCAATTTGACAAAACTCAACCCTAACCCTAATTTGGTCAAAACCACACACATAGGCCCAATTAGCCCAAGTGGGGCATCACCATGGCCCAACCGAGGTTGATTGGTGTCATAGGGTCCATGACCATCAAGTGGGGTCAGCACACTCATCAAGTTGACCAAGTTAACCCTAAAAGTAAACTTGGTCAACCTTAGGCCTATTTAAGGAAATTTGAAGACCAAGCTCATTCCTAATGGGCTAAGGCCTTGACACATGGCCCAATCCATGTTGGGTGATGTTATAGGGTCCATGACCATCAATTGGGGTCATCCCACTCACCAAATTGACCAAGTCAACCCTAAAAGTCAACTTGGTCAACATAAGGCCTAAAAGGGAAAAATGAAAGCCAAGCCCATTCCCAATGGGCTAAGCCCATGAATAGCCCAAGTGCCCAATTATAGCCCCTACCCTATGGTTTTTTAGGGTAGTGACATGCATGGGGATATTTTGGGAAATTACCCAAGTGGAGGAGAGAGAGGAAGAGGAAAATAAGGAGTGGAGGATACTTGGCCCTCCTTCTCTCTGCCCAAGCCCATATCTGAACTCCAGCACCCTTCCCTAACATTTTCTAGCAGTGGAGGTGCCACTTGGAGACAAGGAGGAGCATCCAAGGTGGTGGCCAAAATCCCCTTAATGGCTTCTCACTATACAGCCTTCCCCACCTCATTTCAACCATCCCATTAGCTTCAGAAGGTTCAAAGGAGATGAAATCGATATCTGGATCAATGGTTTTGGTGGAGAATCAGGAAATCAAGCAAGCTCGCTAGAGAGGAGAAGTTTCATGGCCAATCGTCGCCGCCGCCGTCGGGCCCCAATTAAGGTCCGTTTCTCCTCCCCTCCCCTTATGCTAGCATCCTAGCTCAAATAGGAGAGACATCAGGCTCAATTGAGCCTGATTCCATGAGAGCATTTCAAGAAAAAATGGTGTTTTTAATGGATCTCGGGTTCGTCGGAAACCGCCGCCTCCGGCGGCCAAGTCACCGCCAAATGCTTACCCCCACCTCAACGAAGATGGTAGTGGTGGTGGTCGACCGAGGAGGTGGATGGGTTGCCGGGAAAAGCGATATAAGCAAGCTCCAGGTCGGGATGACCTGAGTCGTTGGCTCATTGGAGAAGATGACCTGATGCCCTTGATTTCAAATAAATTAAACTATAGGAAATTTGATTAATGTGTATTTTCTGTCACATACCATGTATTGTTTTGCATGTTTAATTTAGGCCTCTTAGAAGCAAATCCAGAACTAGACACCAACACTAAAATTGTAGATCTATGTCTTACCTTTAATTGGACACCCTAAAATTACACTTTGGAGCACTATAGCTCACTGTACAACCATTCTCCTAGGATTGCTCCTAGGCTAGGGCAGAACTTCAAATGGATGCTAAGGCTAAACTATAAGTCCACATGCAATAAATGGAATTTAGGGTGATTCCCTATTCCAAATGCCCATAAATTTGGGTGGCATGGCTCTAAGGTCATCCTAAAGCCTTGGTAAAAATTTGGAACCATTTTAACCTCTCTATGTTAGAGGATCCAACATGCATGGTGGAGGTAGATTTGTGAATGGTGTGCAATTAGTAAAAATGAGAAAATGGGAATCTAGCCCATTTGGCCCAATGCATGTCCATGGAAGTTTGGACAGAGACTTGTGGAGGTAGAATACTCCTTTCATGAGAAAATGGGGATTTTTGGAATAAAAAAATCCCCTAAGTTAGAATTTTTTTCAAAAATAGCACACTTAGGTGTTAAAATAGAAAAGCGGGGCTACTGAATTTAGGAAATTCCAAATAGTTGACCCAAGTCCTAAAAGGTCATTTCACGCCTCTGGAAAAATTTATGAGCATGTTTGAGAATTATTCCTTGTGTAATTAGTATATTTACCATTTTACTCTTTTGAGATTTTGATTAAAAACATGGATAATAATGTTTGGAAAATTATGAGAAAATGTTTAGACCCTCATTTCTGTATTATAAACCCCTGTAAATTTTATTAAGATTTTTTTGGATGATTATTTATGGTGATTATATTAATAATGGTATTTTTGTAGTTATTTTAAATTGTGGATAACTTAGGTCAAATCACTGAGTAGAGGTATGAAATTTTGTTTTGAGTATTATCCTGTCAATATTAGTTAGTAGAACTTTTCCCTGAATTTTCACATGATTATTTCTAGTACTTCATTTGAAAAAGGAAGATATTGTAATTTCAATCATAAATAGAAAACAAGGGTCAAATCAAGTTGAAAAATTAGGATATTTAGTTCAAAGATATTTTTAACCTAAATGAACATCAAATAATTTATTTAGACCTGAAGGACCACTAGATTTAGTAGCTCATGTTTAAAGTGACCTATGTCACTTAATTAAATAATTAAAATGATGGTCCAAAATAGTTAGAAAAATTACGGAATTTTTAATGATCGATAATATATACAAGATAAACCCATGAAAAAAATTTAGGGGTCTTGGGCCCAAGGAAATGGAAGTAGTCTCATATGGGTTAGAATTAGGTCATGAGCTGTGTTTAGTAAAAGTGAAGTGTAATATTAGGGCAACTAGGGTAATGAGATGTAGCTGAATTGAGAGATGTATTGGGAAGTTTGAAACCCTTGTCGAGATTACAAGTATGTCACTACATAGTAACGAGTGTTAGAGTGCAAGTCATAAAGAGAACAATTATAACGAGGTCCGGTGAAAGATCGTCATTTTTCTTTATAAGTACCTTAAGTCATTAGGTTTACTCAAGTGAAACATCAAGATTTGGGGTATTAATAATGTGTAGACACTAATAAAAGTAAGTGCCCTTAAGAAAGGGAGTTTTGGGCTGCAGCCTATCGTAGTTCATAGTGCCCTCAAGAGCCCTTCACCGGGCATGCCCTGGGCAGTCTAAGGATTAACCCTGAACTTCTATATATAATAAGAATTAGACAAGAGTAGTCTAATAAGTTAAGGGAACGATGTGACAAACTCACCCGTATAGGGTTGGATGATACAGGATGGGTTTAGTCCTACGAGCTGGAGGCTCAGGTGTTTGATACAGGATGGGTTTAGTCCTACGAGCTGGAGGCTCGGGTGTTTGATACAGGACTGGTTTAGTCCTCCGAGCTGGAGGCTCGGGTGTTTGATACCAGGACGGGTTTAGTCATGCGAGATGTAGGCTCGGGTATTCGATATCAAGACGGGTTTAGTCCTGCGAGCTGGAGGCTCGGGTTGTTACTTCAGGATGGTTTGGTCTTACGAGTTAGAGGCTCGAGTGGTTACTTAAGGACGGGTTGGTCCTGCGAGCTGGAGGCTCAGATTGGAAATAACTTGCATGCACATAGAATATATTAGCGGCAGGTCATGCAGTACTACCCTGCTGTCACACCGACGGCAGTACGGTGACTCTAGTGAGGTGTGAGGGTTTGAGGGGCCAGTGGGTTGTTTTACACTGCGGTTTGGAGGACTATCCCCAAAAACGCACACTCGACCAAAAAGACTGGTGGAGATGGCCAACAAATTTGTATATAGGGACTCTAGAGTGCACCTAAGACGTGTACATAGGCGTACGAAGGGTATAGGCCTGGTAGTGTGTATACCCTCCTAGAAAGTGGAGACGCTCGCTCCACTGCTGTCGTAGCCACAACGGTGGTACCAGAGAGTTCAACTAACTCCAAAAAGTGGGAACTAAAGGTCCATGATCACAGAGTCGTGTGTGTTAGTTGCAATTGTATGAATCATAACCTGCATAACTCATCATAGCATACATACATACTTAGGCATATGCATTGCAGATCCTTATCATATAAATTAGTATGAGCTCTTTTATATGATAAGTTATATTTCTTAAACCTTTACTTATAAGTTTGTATGGGCATTCATATAAGTTAAGGTACTCCTGTGATGTTAGTGTAGCGGTAGGTAGTTTATTTTCTGCTATTTCTTTACTTTACTTACTACACTCTTGTTTTTAGTATTGCTTACTTACTTTACATGTGCTATATAGAACTACTAGTGTAATGATATAGTTGTTAGAAATATATCAATGGTAACATAGATCCACCGTCACCTGCTTTCTTTGTTTCTGCTTTGTTTCCCTCCACTTTCATCCTCCCGTACTGTGCCTAGGAGTCGCGAGGGTGAGATGAGGACAAAATTTCTTAGTCTTTATGACTAACGGTCGGTTGTGACCGTATCATTTTAGGAGCTCGAGGAGATGGATCACCAGCGCGACCAGTAGGACGAGGTGGCAGGACCTGAGCAGCAGTTATCGCGCACTACTACTACCACAGTTCAGCGTCAAGTGATGATGAGTGTTTTAGTTACCGCTTCCGCATAGTGTTGTTGTGAGAGAGAGATTTGATTCTATTTGACATGTACCAGGCATAAGCTCTTCTCTCTTTTGTACTCATTGTGGAATGTTGTATTTTTCATTATATATATATGATGTTGTAGTTGTGACTTGTGGACTAGCTAGTCTTATATATCTTCTTATTGTACTTCTATTCTCAATTGGCCTATAGGTAAATGATCGTACTAGCCAGTAGGATCGACGTCTTGTAGTGTCGATTAGCTCGTGCATTAGTGTCACCATAAGGCGGTGGTTCTGGGCATAAGATCGGGTCACCTCCTTAGTAAGGGGGAGGGTGTCTTTCACGCCTAGGGTCATACTTTCCTTTGACAGTGGCTCGGTATCATGGGACCACCGGTCGCTGCCGAAAAAATCAAAATAGAGCCCAAAGAAAATTATTACCTTTTGGGTGCCTTCGGGATGCGATTTTCGGCGGCACTACTGCCTTCCACCACCGGGGAGGTTTGTCTCTAGTGGAGTTCCACCCTTCCAGTTCCACTACCAGCGCTAGGTGGGGCTCACCAAGCGCGGCCACTACCCGAGCCTGGTGCTTGGCTCGGGTGATACTGGCAGTGCTCCGGCGACCTAGGGGTGCATGTAGTGTATCGGGGGGAGGGGGAGGGGCAGATAAGGAGGAGGGGATGAGTTTCTATCTAGGGGAGGGGGTCTCGGGAGGTGTCGGGCCAGTTTGCCACTAGAGGGAGGCGGATTGGCGAGGGCTCATGCAGGGGTTTCTGGTGTGGGGGTGTCTCCAGCAGGGCTTGGGTGTGCTCGTTTGGGCGTAGAGGGGAGGTATGAGCAAAGCTAAGGGGGTGAGGGCTTATTTATAGGATATGGGAGGTGCCTCCCCTATCTCCCCCGATATGGGATTAAACTCGAGAGGTGGAGGTGTTCGGTCTCTCCCTTCTAGCTTTCCCACAAGGTGGTAGCATCAGGTGGGCAAGTACATTCCAGATGGCATGATCAGGGAAAGAGAAAGCCAGTCCTTGGCTTTAGGGTGGTCTTGGGCAAAGAGAAGAAGAGTGAGTATTTGTGCTTTTCCAAGGCCCATTCACCATGAGATTACTTAGTTGTATTTGGTGCCCCGTAAGACTAGAAGGTGGGTCCAAGCAAAGCCATGGTGAAAGGCTTGAATGAGGGAGTGTATAACTCTCTTTAAAATTTCCAAAAAAACAATTGTTGTTGTTTTGACCAAAGTCAACCCTAAGGTGGATCCTCCATATGGTTCAAAGTCAAAGTGGGTACAAGTCATCGGGGAACGAGCCAATATTGGGGTATTGTGGTATAATTGATGTGTGCACATTTTTCAGTGCACGATAAATCTTGGTTTGACTATAATTTAACCTCCCCCTTTATCGGAATTGACCGGAACAAACTTCGTTTATCTCGTATTGATCATACAAATCCAATGTCACTGATTGTGGTCAAATAAGAGTTTATTTGCTCAATATTTGAAAATTGCGCGTCGCGACATGTTTCGAAACTCAAAATGGTCAAATTCGTCATATGACTTCAGATTTTAATGCAACAAATCCTATCATACTCGTATTGACTACACGAGTCCATAGGAACTCACAGTGCTCAAATTTGAGTTCTCTAGCTCAAAATCCCCAAAGTAGGGTTACCTCTTACCTCTTTTGGGCTTTGGGTAGGGATTTAGGTCACTTTTATTGTGTTCACTAGGGTTCCAATGACTCAATAAAAGTCGGGATATTACATAGAGTGTCCATGTCAGTAACCCCAATGGAGGGGGCAGTAAAAAACAACACGAGATCAATTCGACGGATAAGAGAAGAGAATATGCAAAATTGACAGTAGATGCCTTACCCACGCCTTGCGAAAGGCTGCCAAGAATAGCGCGAGGATCCACACCCTCCAAAAAGTGAGTGTCTTGGATCATCTGACGACTTGCGTTGCTATGATAAGGTATGCTGATATCCCCTGGGATCTCTCCGACATCCTTTTTGTTGGAGTGATTCTCCTGCAAACACTTGGGGCAGTCACGACTTAGCCTTTCAATAGGTCACAAAAAAACAAAATTCCAAGAACCTGCATTTTGTCGGGAGAAGTGAGCCCAGGATTGGGTGTTGGCACATTAGGGGGAAATGGCTCACCAGACCCCAGGTCACATTGGACCTTCTTGGCTTTCTTTCGCTTTGAGAGCGAGTCCGAGGATTTATGGGAAAATCAATCGTTGCGGTTGAGATTTTCTCACCTTGTGAGAAGTAGCGAACAAAAGACTAAAGTAGCGAACAAACGACTAGAAAACAAGCCGGAAGTTTGAATAATTGAAATTTTATTATCCAAAAAGATATCATTTACAAAGGTATGGCCTCCCTTTTATAGAATGGAGGAGAGAGGATAGAATACAAACTAACAATGTGGGACTAAAGCTATACATCAGATCTGGGCGGCTAGAACAACAGACCGGAACAGGAAGCGCGGTTAGACAATGTTCTAACCGCTCGGTAATACCATAAGAAAGAGAGAGATGCGGTAGGAGACCGCTAGACTGCCCGGTTTCCAAGCCGCCGGAGATAAACTGACAGACCGCCGGACACCACACAGCAACAGTCTGGATATCAACCCGCCGAACTCAAACCGCCAGACCGCCTGGTCTACAACCCGCCAGGCTCAAACCGCCAAACCGCCTGGTCTCATACTTCGACACTCCCCCTCAAGCTGGAGCATAGATATCAATCATGCCCAGGTTGTCACAGATGTGGAAGAAGGAAGTAGAAACCGGCTTGGTGAAGATATCTGCCAACTCTTTGTCGGAGGTGACGAACGGAGTGCAAATCTGTCTCTTCAAGACCTCTTCTCGGATGAAATGGCAGTCGACCTCTATATGTTTCGTTCTCTCATGGAAGACCGGATTTTTGGATATGTATATAGCGGCCTTATTATCACAGAACATAGGCAGAGAATAGTCGTAGACCTCTCCTAGGTCAAGCATGAGAGCCCGCAACCATTTTAACTCACACGTGGTTGACGCCATACTCCGGTATTCGGCTTCTGTATTGGACCTTGAGACAACAGACTGCTTCTTGCTCTTCCAGCTCACAAGATTACCTCCAACAAATGTGCAAAAACCCGATGTAGATTTACAGTCACCTTTATTATCCGCATAGCTTGAGTCTGAGTAGGCTTCAACTCTCAGATGACCATGCTTCTGAAAAAGTAGCCCTTTTCCTGGTGCTGCTTTGACATACTCTAGTATCTTCAAGGCAGACTGAAGATGACATTCCCTGGGAGTTTGCATGAATTGACTGACCTTGCCTACAGCATAGGCGATATCGGGTCTGGTCACCGTGAGATAAATTAGTTTGCCCACCAGACGTCTATACCTCGTGGCATCAGCTATAAGAGGTGAGTCATCTGTCCATGTTTTGTCCTCTCCAGTGGCCATGGGATACCGGGCCGGTTTGGCACCGGTCAATCCTGCCTCTTGTAGAAGATCAAGAGCATACTTCCGTTGGGAGAGAACCAACGAGTCGGGCTTCCGAGAGATTTCTATCCCCAAAAAATATTTCGGGGAGCCCATATCCTTCGTGACTAGGTGTTGACGGAGGTGTTTCTTTGTCAAGTCCACCCCAGCCTGGTCATCGCCGGTAAGAAGAATATCATCCACATATACCGCCAAAACCACAAGGCCCGATGCGGTTTTGCGAATAAACAATGAGTGATCGGTTGAACTTCTTGTAAAGCCAATGGCAGCCACAATGCCACTAAACTTGTCGAACCATGCCTGAGGGCTCTGTTTTAGGCCGTAGATGGCCTTCTTCAACTGGCATACTCGTGTCTCCCCCTGAGCAACATACCCAGGAGGTTGCTCCATATAGACGTCCTCCTGAAGATCCCCATACAGAAAAGCATTCTTGACATCAAGTTGGGAAATAGACCACTCCCTGTTGACGGCCACAGAAAGAAGAACTCGGATGGTGCTGAGGTGAGCAACCGGGGAGAAAGTATCAAAATAGTCAACTCCATAAGTCTGAGTAAAGACTTTGGCCACCAGTCGGGCTTTGTAACGATCCACAGTGCCGTCTGGGCGAAACTTCACAACGAACACCCAGCGGCAGCCAACCACATCAGTACCTACCGGTGGAGGAACAAGGGTCCAGGTACCCCTTTCAGTAAGAGTGGCGATTTCCTCATCCATAGCAGATTTCCAATGAGGAATAGTAAGAGCCTCCTGGTAAGTGCGGGGAGTGGTAGTAGCCGAGATAGCCAAAGCAAAGCACCTGCGAGAGGGAATAAGCCGATCATAGGAAACAACAGCCGCAAGCGGGTGTTGGGTACACGCCCGCACCCCTTTGCGAAGGGCAATTGGAAGATCCAGGTCGTCTTGTGCCTTAGGGACCGGAGCGTCCGTGGCGGAGAAAGCTGGCACGGGACTAGAGAGAGACAGCTGCGGAGAATAAGGAGGGGAGATAATAGGGAGAGGAGGAGATAGAGGAGGAGATGATATAGGAGGGGAGACGTCGATATGCATGGAAGGATCACAGAGAGATGGTGGAGAGTCAGAGACAGCAGGAGGAAGCGGGGATGGAGAAGAAAAGTAGGATGCATTTTCGAAGAAGGTGACGTCCGCGGAAACAAACTGTTTGCGCAGAACGGGGTCAAAGCAACAATAGCCTTTTTGAGTGGTCGAGTATCCCAAAAAGACACATTTTGTGGAACGGGGGGAAAGCTTGTAACGGGTAGCAGACAGAGCATGCACAAAAGCCGTACACCCAAAGATACGGAGAGGAAGAGGAAAGGGTTCCTTGCCCGGGTAGAGAATGGAGAAGGGGGTCTTGCCATGAAGAATCGAAGAGGGAATGCGATTGATGAGATAACAGGCAAGAAGAACAGCATAGCCCCAGTAGGAACGAGGTACCTGCATCTGCGTCATTAGAGTGTGAGTGATATCGAGGAGATGATGGTTTTTACGCTCCGCCACCCCATTTTGCTGGGAGGTGTAAATACAGCTGGTCTGATGAATAAGACCATGTTGCATACAAAAAGACGAAAACTCATGACTGAGATATTCTTTAGCATTATCAGAGCGCGGTACTTTAATAGAAATAGCAAACTGAGTTTTAATCATATGATAAAAATATTGTCATACAGATAAGAGTTCAGAGCAATCTTTTAAAAGATACACCCAAGTACATCTAGAGAAATCATCAATAAAAGTTACAAAATAAGAACTACCCCGACCAACGGTAAGAGTAGGAGCAGGACCCCAGACATCGGAATGAATTAGATCAAAAGGGCGGGAGGAACCACGGCCTTGCTTGGGCGGGAAGGAGGAGCGGTGATGTTTTCCAAGCTGACGTGCATCACAGTTGAGCGGAGGACTGTTCTGAGGTAAGTGGGGAAGAAGCTAACAAAGAATCCGAGGAGGAGGATGTCCAAGGCGAAGATGCCATTGAAGCAGATCAGTAGACGAGGAAGAGAAGGTGGACAGAGCGGAAACATTGTCGAGGAAGTAGAGACTGCCGCTCTCAGTCCTAGTAGCAATCGTCCGTTGGGTCCTCGGGTCCTGAAAACAATAAGAAGTAGGAGTAAATAAGACAGAACACTGAAGTTGCTTGCATAAAGTAGTAACTGAGAGCAAATTTCAAGGGAACTTCGGGACATAGAGAGTGTCCGCTAAGCGAAGCGACGGGGTGACTTGAACCATGCCCGTTTCGTGAACCGGGGAAGGCGAACCATCCGCAACAAGAACCGGGGGTAACCGATCATGCATCTCTAGGAGAGAGAAGCAGTGAGGGTTTCCGGTCATGTGATTTGTAGCACCAGAGTCAATCAGTCATTTACCTTGGGTTACGACGTGTGCACTACTTGAGGTCGTGGCCACAGAAGCAGATGGCCGAGAGGAGGCGGAGGTTGAGGAAGAAGTATCACCGGAGGGACGAAGATGAGGATTTTTCTGCCAGCAGCGGTCAATAGAGTGGCCGGTACGACCACAGTGAGAGCAGAGGAATCTTGACGGACCACACATGCCAGAGTGGCTGCGACCACTATTGCCACCCCGCTGAACTTTGTGAGCATAGGAGTCCTGTGGAGGAGGGGAGGACAACAGAGGACGGTGGAGCAGTGAAGTAACAGCGGCGATGCGAGCCGCGGTTGCATACAAGGTGGGAGACTCGGCTTCGCCCAAGATCTGCTGGCGGATCATATCAAAAGACTCAGGGAGTCGTAGAAGATAACAAACAACCAGGAGTTCCTGGAAGTGTGTGTGCTGCTCAGCCAAGTTCGCGGAGAAAGGGCGATTCTGGAGGATTTCAGCGCCAAGAGCCTGAACTTGCTGATAAGCCGCAGCAGGAGACATGGAAGGGCGAGCGAAGAGATCCGCATAGAGAGTATAAATGCGGGATGTCTGGGCCCCCTTCGAGTAGAGAGCAGCAAGGTGAAGCCACGCGGTCTTGACCGTATCATCATGGCGTATGACAGGAAGACATTCATCGGAGAGGCTGTTAGCCAACCACGTGCGGACAAGCGCATCACTGGCATCCCAGTCATCAAATTCAGCAGAGTCTAGAGGAGGAGGGTCATCGATGAGGTGATGACGTTTGCGCTGAGAGCGAAGAAGAAAGGTAAAAGAAACGCTCCAATCCGGATAGTTGGAGCCAACAAGTTTAGAAACCGTGCCAAGGTTGCCAGAGGGAGTAGGAAGCGGCGTCGGAGTGGCGATAGAAGTGGTGGTAGTGGAGGTTTCAGAAAGGGCCATAGGAGAAAACAGTGAGAAGCCGCGCAGTTAGAATACAAGCCGTGTGGATATGAAGAATAAGAGCTGTGGCGGTCACAATGACAGACACCAGCGGCCAGAGAAGCCACGACCAAGTCGCAGATCCAAGCAAGGAAAGAAGTCGAGCGGCTAGAAGATAGACCGCGCGAACAGAAGGGATGAACGAACAAGGCAAAAAAGGCAGCAGGTCGCGGCGAGTAAAGATACAGGTCACTGCGACTGAAAGGCAGGAAAAAACGGTCGCGCGGACAGGGCGCAAGCAGGCGGAAGAGACAAACCGCGAGAACAGGTCGCGAGAAAAAGAGGCAAGCCGCGCGGACAAGGCGCACAGAATCAGGAGGAGAAGATCGAGTCCTCTAATACCATGTGAGAAGTAGCGAACAAAAGACTAAAGTAGCGAACAAATGACTAGAAAACAAGCCGGAAGTTTGAATAATTGAAATTTTATTATCCAAAAAGATATCATTTACAAAGGTATGGCCTCCCTTTTATAGAATGGAGGAGAGAGGATATAATACAAACTAACAATGTGGGACTAAAGCTATACATCAGATCTGGGCGGCTAGAAAAACAGACCGGAACAGGCCGCGCGGTTAGACAATGTTCTAACTGCTCGGCAATACCATAAGCAAGAGAGAGATGCGGTAGGAGACCGCTAGACTGCCCGGTTTCCAAGCCGTCGGAGATAAACTGACAGACCGCCGGACACCACACAGCAACAGTCTGGATATCAACCCGCCGGACTCAAACCGCCATACCGCCCGGTCTACAACCCGCCAGGCTCAAACCGCCAGACCGCCCGGTCTCATACTTCGACACACCTCAACCAGGGCGTGGGATCTACGGTAGAAGATTTATTCCACTCTCGTACTACTGTGAGGCGAGCTTGAAATTCTTTGGAAAGAGGCATCCTTTAGCGAGGGCGGGAGAAAATGGGCAAAGTAGATTGGTAAGATTCACCTTATCCATTGGGTTTGACATATATATATAGATCATTGGGGGACCACTAGAAGATTCTCTCAAAATTAGCTGCCACTCGCCAAATATTTTGGAGTTGGACTCTTCTTTCCGAGCTTGAGATAAACTCATAAAGAGCGAGAATTATGTACAACCCCAAATTCGCCGAGTAGGGCCCTTAGAAGAAACCAAGGCCAGAGAAGGTCGTTCAGTCCAGGGCGAGTCGAGTAGGCGAGTTGAGGATGCCTCTCGGGCTTGTGTGGGGCAAGGGCCGAGGGAAAACAGGGAGAGGGTAGGGTGACTTGGTTCACACTCACCCTAGGCTTAGGTCAGGTGGAGGGCGAGTGAGGCGATACGTCCTACACTCGCCCCCGAGTCAGGGTAAGTGGCGAGTGTGGTCTTCACCAAACGCTCGCCTCCCTAAGCGGTGGTCGAGTCACTAAGAAGTAGTTCTCTAAGGAGACCATTTTGGTCTGCTAATAGTCCCTCCAAATAGCGAAGTTTTGTCGTTGGTAGATAAATTTGGGCTGTGTGTAGTAAAATCAATTGGTGAGATTCCGTTATTTATAGGCCAGACTTGGAAAACTATAAATAGATCCCCAAGGGCACCTTTGGATAGGATCCTTTCTTTGGCTTCGTCGTCCTCTGGTTAGTTCTGGTTAGGCTAAAGTGCCCTACAAGGTGCCCAGCTCAGCATCAGCTAAGGAGGGGAAGCTCTCTTCAATCTTCCAGGTGTGTGGCGGGATTTCCTCTTTACAGCTCAAGGTTTATTCCTCAATTTAAAGTCACTGTTCAAGTGCTCTTACTTGTGAAAATTAGTTGTGGGTTACCCCCTTGGGTCTGAACTCCTCTTGGAGCTGAATTTCGGTTCTAACACTGAAATGATTCCTTCATTCATGTACATGATCTTTAGTCACGAGTATTGCTGGGTGGAGGATACTATCTTCAGGATCTTCTTCAAGATTTGGAGGAACTTCACTTCCTACAGACGGTACCAAACTATTATGGCCAACTCAATGCTCCTAATAGACCAGACTAAACTAGGTCGTCTTAACCCATGGAGTGATCGAGCGCTCAAACAGTCACAGAGTAAGTAAAAAAGTGCAAAAGATGATTTTAACGTAGAAAAACCGCTTAACTAGGTGAAAAACTATGTGGCCGTTTTAGTACCAATCAAAGTTCACTATCAGCAACAATTTACAAATTGATAGAGAAATTGAGGGAGATAGTTTGTTCCTCGTTACAGCTCGAAGATGAGAGAATGCACGGATGTGTTCAGTGGGTGACATGCTGCCTCACACAGAGCCCGGTTTCCACTACTTTCTTGTGGTGGAGGACGTTCTCGAACGCTATTTGGCTGTTGAAAAATATCGCGAGGTGTGTAGAGATGTATAAGCGGGGTCTTGCTGAATGCTGCGCATGTTGGAGATTTCTTAAAGCGGATGGTGAAACACCTTCTCCTTTAGAGAATTGTGGACTTAGATGAATTATCAGGTTGCTCGATGGGAGGAGGTGGCTTGTAGGAGGATTTCAGCATAGCTCCGTCCTAAGGAAGAAGAAAGCCGGGAGGAGAAAAGGTTAGAAATAAGAGGGGTTTGGGGGCCTTTTATAGGCCCCAGGTGATGTTTAATGTATTTATGCGGCTATCCACATACTATAATCACCCAAATTACTAGGTGCAGACTATATTTAGCATAGTTTAAATAAGTATTAATTTTATAATATTTATTATGAGCACACCGTAATTAAATAAATAAATCTCCTCACTAACAATGGTGGTCACACAGGTGGTTATGTGGGTGGTTATGTAAATAACTTATGGTGGCGATTGCGATAGAACGATCGGAAGGTAGAGAAGGGCTGCCATCTGTAACACCTCTCCTATAATGACCATATAATATGTGTCCGGTCGGGGCCCCACAATATATAGACGTCACAGCTTTAGCATTAAAAAGTGATATAAAGAACTACGCATCTCAAAACACAGACAACAAGACAGTAGAAACGCACAACCAACACAGAAGTTATCAATAACCATAATAGTTCAACATGGCCTTAAGGCCTTACAACAATCAAATGTTAAAAACTATATCAACAACAAATAGAGCAATGTGCCTTAGCACTCTTAGGCTACCTTGACGTGCAAGCCGGATTACAGTTCACAGAACAAAACAATCAACACTTCATAAACTAATAGAAGGGAGAACACTTCATGAGGTTTAGGCCTTTTTGGCCGGCGAGCTTTCTCTAGTGTGTGACCCTTGACATGTAAAAGTTTTGTTGTAACGTGGGTCAGTAAAGGTTGACCTCAATTGTGTAACCAACACATCTACTCTCAGTCATCCCTAGCGGACCCCGGGGCACTCCATCACCCTGTAGGTCAGCACTTCGTATGCAAATGTACATAAACATAAATAGTAAAGCAATAGATTTGGATGTCTCATAAAATAAACATGTTTCTAGGTTGAACATTTAATAAAAGGGGTTTATAATGCAACATGTATGCAAATCTGGGTTTCACCCAAGACACCCTATAGTGCGAATGAATCTATCAAATCATCACGCATAACATTTCACAATCATCCATACGGGTACTTCAAATTTCCCCTAACAACATTCAAGCAGCAACACAGAACTCTTACCCAGGCCCCAGCCGCTCATGGGTCTCAAATTCGGGCTTACCTGCAAGCTCTAACTTTCACATTAGTTCCGTCACACCAACAAACAGATACAACGAACCCTTGCTTGACCCCACCCGCTCATGGGCTTCATCACCTGTGCTTGTCCAAAGTTTGGCATTCTCATCAGTTTCTCAGAGGGGACTTGTCTCACCGGGATACTCTCCACACAAGACTTGCAACGTCACGGGCTAGCCAGCCGACCACAAAGACAAAGCTGCGCCTTCGCACATCAATCAATCACATACAATTTTGCCCTAACTCACATTCGTTCTTACATAAAAAAGAGGGTAAGCATCCCAAATGACATCTTGTCGCAAACGGATTTCTAGAAAAATCCTAGTGCTTATTATGCAACATCATCGAGTAGGACTAACGGTCGCAACTACGGCTTCACCCACAATGTCTAATCCACTAACAGAGTGTATTTCTAATACAACATCATACCGGGGATGGATACAATCGACCCGGTGGCTCCTCTTGAACCTTGGCGACCCGTACCTCTCTCACTTGAGAGATCTAGTGCCTAAATCTTTAAAAGAAAGCAAAAATGAAATGGATGCTATGTACACATTCTAAAAATCGAGAGGAGAAATGTCATTACCTTATGACTCCTCTTCCTAACCATGTAGATCTTGGTTTGCACGAATGAAAGTGTGCGCCTTCAAGTCCTCTCCACAGATCTGGCCTCGGATCGACGAACGAAGCTCTGAAGCTTCGTCAATGGCGGAAGATGCTCTTCTTCTCCCTCCTCCAAACTCTCCCTCAAAACCCTAAAGGATGAGAACAAATGAGGAAGATGAACCCTTCAGCCCTACTTAAGGCTCAAGGAAGGACAATTCTGGGACATAGGATCGATTTCTAAGAAGATCAGATGGCCTAAAATAAGAAATTACGGAACTACTATCGCTTGCTACCACCGGGCGGTAGATACCTACCGCAATGCGGTAGCTTATAGAGTCGCCTACCTCTGCAAAATGCTCTGCTACCGCCAGTGGTAGCGATACCACCGTGCGGTTACCTCTCAATGCCTTCGTCTCAACGCTTTTGTCTCAACGCTTTTGTCTTGACAAAAAGGGGTTACCACCGAGCGGTACCTAACTAACGCCGCATACTACCACTCGACACTTCATCTCGACGCTCCGGTTTCGACGCAAGAAGGCTACCGTCGGGCGATAGCTACCTACTGTCACGTGGTAGCTCCCAGAGCCTCAATTTATAGAAAACTGGGGTATTACAACTCCTCCCCCCTTAAAATAATTTTGTTCTCAAAATTTAGCATGCACTCCAACACCAAGCATGCCTGATGCAAAACGTTTCGGAAAGTCTTCCCGCATTACTTGCTTACGTTCTTAGGAGAATTCGTATTGCCTGCAGTTATCCTAACGCACTTTAACGAGCTTAACCACTTTATTATGTAACTGCCAAACTTCTGAATCCTCTATGCTAACCGAGCGGACTCTCGCCATCAAGTCTTCTTCCACCGACACTACTGCCGATTTGACCACAACATTTGTCTCCATCAAAGCTTTCCTTAAAATCGAGACATGGAAAGCATTGGAGAAGCAGCCTACCGGTCAATAACTTCTCCAATGTGTTCCATAACTTCGAACGACCCTAGAAACCTCAATCTTAGCTTCTTGAGTCGGCGAATCTGCGAAACACCTTTGAATAGTTTAATTGAAAGTTCTTAAGTTTAATGCAACTTGCAACCTAGAGGGGGGGGGGGTAAACAGGTTCTTTTTCTTTTGATATCTTTTAGTTTTATTCCTTTAATTCTTAGAGAGTTGGTTGTAATTTGCTTTCAAGTATCTGCATAAGAAGAACACCACAGGAAAGCACACAATGATTTATAGTGGTTCCCAAACTTTTGGGTACATCCACTCTACTCCCACCTTTCTTACTTCCTATTAGTCAAGGAACTTCTCTAAAACAATGCTCCACAGAGCTCACACCTCAGATCCCTCAGGATCTCTCAGTCTCCTCCAAGACCTACAACTCAGCCACAAAGGCCTATAACTCAGTGGTCAACAGACCACCTACCTCAGGATGTTAAGCCCTACACTCAGGCTAGGAGGACAACCCTAACTCAAATCCACAAGAGATCCTACACTCAGAGAGATACACTCTCCTATAGCTGGGGCAACTTACCCTACCTCAGGCCAATAGCCCTACAGTCTTAGATCCAGTTGGATCCTATAAGATGGAATAGATTTTATATCTATCACAGAGAAATTTCTCTATGATAGCACCTTGAGCTAAGTTATCTTAGCTCAAACTTTCTTCACAACTACAAGGATCTTGAGCTGGAAGAACTAGCAATAAACTATTTTGCTTCCTATTCTTTCTTAGGACAAAGTCAGCTACTTTATTTTTCCTTCTTCTCAGCTTCAGAAGTAGATCTTCTGGTTTTGGCTTGCTGAACTGAGAAATAACTTGATCTGCAGAGACTTCTTCCTTGTTTCTGCTTCCCTCTCAGAAGGAAAGCCTTCTAATCTTACTGGTGTCGATGAAGAAGACACGCAGCTAACTGAACTTTTTGCAGGGAGACTTCAAGATTTTACTTGCAGCAATGGCGAGGAAGATGATAACGGCTGCTAACTTTTGAAGTTAATAATGTCCTAAAAAGTTGTCTTGTGTCTTAACCCATCTCTTTCTTTTGTAGTTCGCCGATCAACGGCTCTTAGAGATCAGTGGGCCCCACTCGCAGATTCCAGTTGCGCTTTGCTTTAATGGAAGAAGTTGTATAGTAGCTTCTCGGCAGAGTTTGTCGTGTTCTGTAGTTTCTCCGTACTTGATTTGAACTTAGTTGATTTTTTCGATTTTGTTGATGTCAGCATCTGTGGACTTAGCCAAAAATCAACCAACATTAGCATAGGCGCTGAGTGAGTGAGCCTCACTCAACGCCAAAACACTTAGACATATTACTATATATTTAGGCGTTGAAAGCATTGAGTGAACAAGCCTCACTCAATGTTTTTTGCCTTAGCAAAGTCTTCCTGCTTCTCTGGCGTTGAGAGCATTGAGTGTGTCTTCATCACTCAACGCTTTTTACCTTAGAAAAGCTTTCTACATCTTAGGCGTTGAGAGCGTTGAGTGAGCATACCTCACTCAACTCCTTTTGCCTTAGCCAATTTTACTGCTTCTTGGCGTTGAGTGAGTAAGCTCCACTCAACGCCAAATTTCTTAACAAACACTTTTGTTATCTAGCGTTGAGTGAGTAAGTTGCACTCAACGCATTTGGAATTAGCCAAATTTCTGTGTTTAAAACATTGGCTTTGACTGACTGAGTGTTAATCAACACTTATGAGGCCATGGCGTTGAATGAATGACCTTCACTCAACGCCTGTGTACTTAGCCACTTTTCTGCCTCTTATTCCTTAGGCTTTGACTGTCTCAACCCATCTCACTCAACTCTGAACTCAATTCGACGAATTCTGAATTGAGTTCGACGAACTCTGAACTTAGTTCGGCTAACTCAGATTCTCAAACTCTGAGCTCAGTTCGACGAACGATGAGCTCAGCTCGACGAACTCTGAACTCAGTTTGACTAACTCAGATTCTCAAACTCTGAGCTTAGTTCGACGAATGATGAGCTCAGCTCGATGAACTCTGAACTCAGTTCGACTAACTCTGATTCTTGTTGTATGGCGTTGAGTGTGTCAACTCCACTCAACGCCTGTGGACTTAAGCAAATTCCTGCCTTTCCAGCATCTTCACTTTGTGACCACCTGTCACATCACTGTCAATTACAACTATATGTATATCATTGATAACTATATGTATATCATTGACAAGATTGACTTCCTCAAATCTAGGACATTGTGGGCAATGAACCCAACAATCTCCCCTTATTTTAGGAAGTCAAAACTCTTAAGTGAGTGAGTCAATGACATACACAGAACTAGGCAGCAATAAGAATAAAAACTATATAATTGAGAAGTGATCTATAGTTACCACACTTCCCTACATACAGAGTGGAACATCACTGCACCTGCTTCCTCTGAATTGCTGCTACCACACTTAAACATAAATCTGATCATTTGATCATCTTTTTCTCCCCCTTTTTGACTTCAACAAATAGTTGGTAGGATTCTTATCATCTGCTCCCCCTCAAATAGGCAGCAGTGAATTGTTAGAATTGTGTTGGACATGCTCCCCCTCAATTGGAGAATCTTCATTTATTTAAAGAATCTTTCCACCTACAAAATACAAAATAGATTGCAACAAGATGAGGAGCAACTAATGCTATATCAGGTTTAATATACCCAGCTCCAATTTGAAGGTGTTAAACTTTGTTTCATCTAGTGGCTTAGTGAAGATGTCAACCACTTGCTTGTCTATTGGAACAAACTCAAGGGTGATGTCTTCATATTCCACATGCTCCCTAATGAAATGATACATAATCCATATATGCTTAGTCTAGCTATGGGAGACAGGATTCCTAGCAATTGAGATTGCACTAGTAGAATCACAGAATATAGGACTTCTACTTATCTGAAGATTGTAGTCCTGGAGCTGATGCTAAATCCACAACAAGTGAGCACAGTAGCTACCTGCTGAGATGTACTCTGACTTTGTAGTTAAAATTGCAACACTAGTTTGCTTCTTGCTGCTCCATGAAACTAACCTTCCACCTAAGAATCGACAGGTGCCAGAAGTGCTCTTCCTGTCCTCCTTGCAGCCTGCAAGTCTGATCTAAATAGCTTGTTAGTTCAAATTCCCCATTCCTAAAATACCATAGGCCAAGATTTTGTGTGCCCTTAAGATACCTCAAAATTTTATTTGCAGTAAAGTAATGAGATTTTTTGGGGCAAGACTGATACCTAGCACAAACACATGTAACATACATGATGTCTGACCTACTAGCAGTTATATAAAGAAGGAAACCAATTATCCCCCTATACAAAGTCTCATAAATAGGTTTCCCTGCCTCATCCTTGCATATGGGCATACTTGATCCCATGGGAGTTCTCATGGTGGAGGAATTCTCTATACCAAATTTCTTTATTAACTCTCTAGTGAACTTAGACTGCGATATGGACAAACCATCATCAGTCTGTCTTACTTGGAGACCCAAGAAGAATTTAAATTCACCCATACTGCTCATCTCAAACTTCCCATGCATAAGTTTGGAAAACTTCCTATAGAGGTTGTCATCTGTAGATCTAAAGATGATGTCATCTATATAGATCTAAACTAGGATGATCTTACCCTTAGATTCCCTTAGGAATAGGGTCTTGTCTATCTTCCCCCTTGAGAATTTGTTCTCAATGAGAAAGTTAGACAAAGTCTCATACCATGCTCTAGGAGCTTGCTTTAGCCCATATAGAGCTTTCTTAAGTCTATAAACAGAATCAGGTGAGTAAGGAACTACAAAACCTGGAGGCTGCTCAACATAGACTTCCTCTTTTAAGTCACCATTCAAGAAGGCTGACTTCAAAGCCATCTGATATACCTTGAATCCTTTGTGTGCAGCATATGCAAATAACAGTCTGATGACCTCTAATCTTGCTACAGAGGCAAAAGTTTGATCAAAGTCAATACCTTCTTCTTTTCTGTACCCCTTATCCACTAGCCTTGTTTTTGTCTTGATTATAATGTCATTTTCATCAAGTTTGTTTCTGTAAATCCACTTGACTTCAATGACATTATGTCCATGAGGTCTGGGAACCAGCTTCCAGACTTTGCACATTTTGAACTGGTTCAGTTCCTCTTGCATAGCTCCAATCTAATGTTGATATATGTTGGTCTATTCAAACTTCTTAGGCTCCACTTGTGACAGAAAGCTTGAGAACATGGATGTATTCAAACTTTTTCTCCTTGTTATTACTCCATGGCTTGCCTCACCAATGATCTGGTGTGCTGGATGATCTCTTATATGTCTGAATGCAGGTGGCGGTCTTCTTTCAGTATCAGCAATAGGTGCAGCTTCAGGTGCATCCTCTTATTGATCTTCATCCACTCCAAGTGTTCCAGGTATATATTCTGGAGTATCCACTTCATCTTGAATATCTGGTGATGCTTCTTTGATAGTTAATTTTTCCATTATCTGCTTTGTACCTGCAGTACTATAAGAGGAGCTTGGCAGCTCATAGTTAATCATAGTAGACTCATCAAAGATTACAGGAACAGATTCTTCTACAACTTGACTTTTCAAGTTGTAGATCCTATAGGCTTTGCTATGATTGTTGTACCCAACAAAAATTCCATCAAAGTATTTGGCAGAAAACTTAGTCACATAGTAATTTCCATTACGAAACATATAACACTTGCTATCAAAGATCCTGAGATAGCTCGGGTTTGGTTTTCTGCCTTTCAAGATCTCATAGGGAGTTTCCTTGTGCAACTTGGTGATAGAGGCTCTATTGAGGACATAACATGCAGTGTTGACTGCCTCTGCCCAAAAATATTCTGAGAGAGAAATGTCATTCAATAGAGTCCTTCCAACCTCTATGAGAGTTCTATTTTTCCTCTCAACAATCCCATTTTGCTGGGGTGTTCTTGGTGAAGAGAATTCTTGATGAATCCCTTGCTCTTCATAGAACCTTGTCATGCTATCAGATTGGAATTCAGTCCTATGGTCACTTCTGATTTTGACCACAGAGCTGTTGAACTCATTCTGAATTTGCTTGACAAACTTAGTGAAGATATCAAGGGTTTCATTCTTTCTCTTGAGAAAGAATACCCAAGCAAACCTGGAAAAGTCATCAACCACCATAAGGGTATAGACCTTTCTACCAAGACTATAAACTGGCATAGGACCAAACAAGTTCATATGCAGGATATATAAGCACCTTACAGAATCTTTGGTCCCAATACCCTTGAAGGAAGTTTTTGTCTGCTTGCCCTTTTGACAAGCAGAGCAAATGCCCTCCTTGGAGCACTTCACATTGAGACCATTCCTAACTAGCTATTGACTGAAGAGCTTACCAATAGTCTTTTAATTTACATGGGCTAGCCTTTTGTATCATAGGATACAATAAGAGGCTTTCTCATTTGCTACTAGACAGATAGGAGAATCTGTATCTAAACATAGAAAGTTTAAGCAATAAACATTTCCACTCCTAGTGCCTATCAATATGACCTTTTGGTCACTTGACCTCCTAATTAGGCACTCATCCTTGTGGAAGATAATAACATAGCCACGATCAGAGAGCTGGCTTATGCTTATAAGGTTGTGTTGCAACCCTTCAACATAAGCCACCTTAGTGATGGTGACTATGCCATTGGTGATCTTACCATAGCCTTTTGTTACCCCTCTATCTGAATCACCAAAGTTTACTTTAGGTCCATCTTTTACTAGAGTATACTCCTTCAAGTTGCTCCTTGTCCCAGTAATGTGCTTGGAACAATCACTGTCTAAGTACCATATAGGGGTATGACCTCTTGGACTAACCTGCAATATACCGTTTACTTAACCTTAGGATCTCAATATCTATTGGGTCCTAGGTACATAATAGTATGAAACTGAACATGTTCACCAGCAGAATTTCTTACTGGTGGACTGACCCTAGCTCTGGCCACATTAGGATTGTGCCAGCAATCAATGGAAAAATTCTCTATCTTACCACAACACCAACAATTATGTATGTTATATCTTCTCTTCTGTGTAGGCCTTGCAGCTTTGTTAGCAGCAGCCTTAATAGGAGGAAGATGTGCTACAGCCCTTTTCTGATTTCTTTCAGCTAGAATTTGATAAAAGACAAGTCTTCTAGCTGGCTTGTTTGGTCTGCACTGAGTGCTATCAGCAGCAAGCTTCTTTTCAGAGAGCATACTTTTGATAGCATCAGAAATTCCCAAATTAGCCTAACTTTAGACTTGCCCTTAGTCTGAGCCTTATTTGTCAAATTCAGAGCCTTAGCTGTAGTAATATTTTTGAGTGTTGGAGCTGAAGCACCAAAAACAAATGGTCCAGTTTGGGCCATTTGAGTTTTCTCATGGGCATCCATAAAGGCACTCACCAGGCTAGAGCTTTCACCATGGCAGTGAACATCTTTGTTCACCCCTGAGGAACAACCATTCTCCCAGTGACCACAGGAACTTTTCTGGTCATACCTGTTAGAATGTAACATAACTTTTCTAAAAAGAATGAGAGGCTTAGAATCAATAGGCTGAGCTGGAGCTGGAGATTTCCCCTTCCTTTTGGAAGGAGCAACTCTTGTGCTTCCCTTAAATCCCAACCCTTTCTTATCCTTTTGAGAGGAGAAGGTGTCTATTAAGGGTAGTACAATACTTGGCATAGAATAGATAGCCACTATTCTTTTCTCCTTCTCAAGCCTATCTTCAAGCTCCCTGATGAGATAGCTCTTGTGCTTGATGGAGGCTATCTGGATGTCCAAGAGGGGCTTCAGTTGGATTATTTCCCTAGCTTTTTGATCCAATAGATTAGTTGTTACAGTCTGCTGGGCAACTGCAAGCTTAAGAGATGAAATCTCTTTAGCTTGCTTCTTAGACAACTTCTTGACAATCTTAAAGGCATTCAGAAGTTCTTCATACTTGTCAATCAGTTGATTTACATCTCTTTCAGATCCACAATCTTCTTCACCACTAAGTGAAGAGGTTTTTGAGCAAGGACTGGTCTCATACCCAAACATAGAAGTAGAATTAGGTAAAGAATGAACCTTGCTTTGACCAGGCTGATCCTGGCTGCCCTCTTCATCTGTCATTGCCATCAGCCCCCTATAGCTGTGGGCATCTTCATCCTCCTCTGAGTCACTGTCTGATAGTGTCAGAGGGGCCCTGATTCCTATCCTCACTAGAGGATTGACTTCTCCTGCTGCAACAACTTTATATTTAGCAGCAGCAGTAACTAGCCCAATGTAGGCTTCCTCTTCTTCAGACTCAGATGATGATGATTCCGTCCAAATATTTTTGTTTTTAGCAATGATGGACTTCTCCCTTTCCCTTTGTATTGATGTTGCTTCTTCTCCTCAGCCTCCTTCCTCTTCTCTAGGCAATCAACTATCATATGCCCAAACTTGCTGTAAAGTAGCAAACTACTTTAGAAGAGTTATATTTATTAGGTTTGGAATCATACCTGTCAGCATTGGACTGATTCTTCTTATGATGAGTGGAATTGGAAGGTCTCTTCTTCCAATGCTTCTTCTTCATGAGCCTCTAGAGTTGCCTGGAGAAAGCTGCAAAATCCTCATCAAACATGTTGTTATCTGATGCTTTTGATTCTGAGCTGTCTGACTCAGCTGGTCTTCTTGGAGGAGAGGGAAGCCTCTCCTTGCCCTTTCTGGTGCTTTCTGCTCTGAAAGACAAGGACTTTTCCTTGGCTAGGGATTTGCTGGTGGCCTCCTCTCTTCTGGCAGCTAGCTGCATTTCATAGGAAAGCAACTTTCTAAACAATATTTAGGGAGGAGTTTCAGCAAGCTTAGTTACCTCTCTTATGTCACAGATCTTAGTATCCCAGTCTCTAGTGAGATATCTGAGAAACTTGTCATTTATTCATAATTATTGAATACCCTTCCATAGGTCTTCAATTCATTTATGATCCTGAAGAATCTTTCATAGCAAGCAGTTATGTTCTCCTTCAGGTTTTGCCTAAAAGCCTCATACTCCTGATTGAGCAGAGACTTCCTATCATCCCTTACCTCTTCAGTCCCCTCCATGTAGACCACAAGTGTGTCTCACATCTCTTTGGAGGTCTGGCAGTGAACCTAATTCTGAAAAGTTTAATCATCAATTGCACTTATAATGATATTCTGGGCTCTCTTGTCCAATGCAACGAATATGACCTCATCCTTGGTCATTTCTGAATAAGTCTTAGGAGTCTGGACGTTGGCATCTAGAATAAAAACCTTCATGGGAATGAAGGGTCCTTCTTTGACAGTCACAATGATTCTAGGATCATAGGCTTCCATGAATAGCCTGACCCTCTCCTTCCATATTCCAAAGTTCACCTTTCTACAGATGGGGAGTTTCATGGAACCTAGCTTCTTATGATTCTCTCCAGAACCCATAATCACTTAACTGTAGTTACCTTTGGAGATCACTCAGATTGTTAAATCCGTTTTGAGCAACCTCCCTCTGATACCACTTGATAGTTCTTAAGTTTTAGGCAGCTTGCAACCTAGAGGGGGCGGTGAATAGGTTTTCTTTTTCTTTTGATATCTTTTAGTTTTCTACCTTTAATGCTTAGAGAGTTGGCTGTAATTTTCTTTCAAGTACCTGCACAAGAAAAATACCACAGAAAAGCACACAATGATTTATAGTGGTTTCCCAACTTTTTGGTACATCCACTCTCCTCCCACCTTGCTAACTTCGTATTAGTCAAGGCACTTCTCCAAAACAATGCTCCACAGAGCTTACACCTAAGATACCTCAGGATCTCTCAGTCTTCTCCAAGACCTACAGCTCAGCCACAAAGTCCTACAACTCAGTGGTCAGAAGACCACCTACCTCAGGCTGTTAAGCCCTACACTCAGGCTGGGAGGACAACCCTACCTCAGATCCACAAGGGATCCTACAATCAGAGAGATACACTTTCTTACAGCTCAGGCAACTTGCCCTACCTCAGGCCAATGGCCCTGCAGTCTCAGATCCAGTTGGATCCTACAAGATGGAATATATTTTATATCTATCACAGAGAAATTTCTCTGTGACACCGCCTTAAGCTAAGTTATCTTAGATCAAACTTTCTTCATAGCTATAAGGATCTTGAGCTGGAAGAATAGCAGTAAACTGCTTTGCTTCCTCTTCCTTCTTAGGACAGAGTCAGCTACTTTATTTTTCCTTCTTCTCAGCTTTAGAAGTAGATCTTCTGGTTTTGGCTTGCTGAACTGAGAAGCAACTTGATCTACAGAGACTTCTTCCTTGTTTATGCTTCTCTCTCAGAAGAAAAGCCTTCTGATCTTGCTAGTGTCGATGAAGAAGACTTACATCTAACTAAACTTTTTGCAGGGAGCCTTTAAGCTTTTACTTGCAGCAATGGCGAGGAAGATGATGACGGCTGCTAAATTTTTAATTTAATAATGCCCTAAAAAGTTGTCTTGTGTCTTGGACCATCTCTTCCTTTTGTAGTTCGCTGATCAATAGCTCTTAGAGATCAGTGGGCCCCGCCTACAGCTTCCAGTTGCACCTTGCTTTAACGGAAGAAGACGCACAGTAGCTTCTCGGCATAGTTTGTCGTGTTTTATAGTTTCTCCGTACTTGATTTGAACTTAGTTGACTTTGTCGATTTTACTGATGTCAGCACCAGTGGACTTAGCCAAAAATCAACCAACATTAGCATAAGCGTTGAGTGAGTGAGCCTCACTCAATGCCAAAACACTTAGACATATTACTATTTATCTAGGCGTTGAGAGCGTTGAGTGAACAAGCCTCACTCAACGCTTTTTGCCTTATCAAAGTCTTCCTGCTTCTCTAGCATTGAGAGAGTTGAGTGCGTCTTCATCACTCAACGCTTTTTGCCTTAGAAAAGCTTTATGCATCTTAGGCGTTGAGAGCGTTGAGTGAGCATACCTCACTCAATGCTTTTTGCCTTAGCCAATTTTACTGTTTCTTGGCGTTGAGTGAGTAAGCTCCACTCAACGCCAAATTTCTTAACAGACACTTATGTTATCTGGCGTTGAGTGAGTGAGCTACACTCAACGCATTTGGACTTAGACAAATTTCTATGTTTAAAAACACTAGCTTTGACTGACTGAGTGCTACTCAATACTTATGAGGCTATGAAATTGAGTGAATGACCTTCACTCAATGCATGTGGACTTAGCCACTTTTCTGCCTCTTATTCCTTAGGCTTTGACTGTCTCAGCCCGTCTCACTCAACTCCAAACTCAGTTCGACGAATTCTGAACTGAGTTCGACGAACTCTGAACTTAGTTTGACTAACTCAAATTCTCAAACTCTGAGCTCAGTTCGACGAACGATGAGCTCATCTCGACGAACTCTGAACTCAGCTCGACTAACTCAAATTCTCAAAATCTGAGCTCAGTTTGACGAATAATGAGCTCAGCTCAACGAACTCTGAACTCAGTTTGACTAACTCATATTCCTGGCGTCGAGTGTGTCAACTCCACTCAACGTCTGTGGACTTAGGAAAATTCCTGCCTTTCCAGTATCTTCACTTTGTGACCACTTGTCACATCACTGTCAATTATAACTATATGTATATCATTCACAACTATATGTATATCATTAACAAGATTGACTTCCTCAAATCTAGGATATTGTGGGAAATGGACCCAACATTAATCTTTAGACAGACCCAGTCATCAACCGCGAACTCCACATTCTTATGGAGCACATTGAAATACTTCGCCTGCCGATGCTGAGCAACCTTCATGAGCTCCTGAATTGTTCGCACTAACTCGCAAGCATCGGCCACCACTTCCTTTCCCAAAAGTTTGGTGTCTCCCGCCTCTATCTAAGACATCGGTGTTCGACACCGCATTCCATATAAAGCCTCGTATAACGCCATCTTGATACTTTCTTGAAAACTATTGTTGTTGGAAAATTCTACCATGAAAAGGTGGTCTTCTCACTTCTTCCTAAAATCAAGGGTACACATTCTCAGCATATCCTCCATTGTACAATTCATCCTTTTCATTTGACCATCGGCTTGAGAATGGAACGTTGTACAAAACTTGAGTCTCATGCCCAGACTCTTCTGCACTAGTCTCTAGTCTTTAGACGTAAACCGTTTCTCACGATCACTAACAATGCTCTTTGGAATCCCGTGCAACCGCACAATATTACGAACATACAACTCCACCAGCTTCTCTACGTCATCCTCCTTCCAATTCGAAATGAAGTGGGCCACTTTGGTTAAGCAATCCACAACCACCCAAATCGCATTGTTACCCTACTGCGACCTAGGTAAGCCATGCACAAAATTCATGGAGATGTCATCAAATTTCCACTCAGGGATGGGAAGGGGATTCAGGAACCCGCCCGGCTTCTGACACTCAGCCTTTATTAAGTCACAGGTTTGGTACCGATTCACGTACAAAGCTACATCTCACTTCAACACAGGCCACCAAAAGAATTTCTTTATATCCAAGTACATCTTTATACTGCCCGGGTGAATGGAGTACTTCGTGAAATGGACCTCAAACATCAACTCCTCATGGAGCTTGTTGAACTGCAGTACACGTGCCCTTCCATCATTCTTTAAGATCCCACTAACCATCTCCTAGGTACTACCCTCGCCTTTTTTAGTTTCCACCACAAATGGCTGGAACTCTGCATCCACACTGGCCGCTTCCCGGATACGATCGAATAATTCACTTTGTAACTCGATCCAGTTCAACTGAGACATGCTAGACTCACATCTTGCTACACAATCAATGCCAAAGGACTCAAAGTCCCGCACCAACCGCTCATCATGAGCTTTAATCCAATTCCCTTGTCAAGAATATTTTCTACTCAAGGATCGACCACCATGTTGGCCTTGCCTGACATATATTGAATCGCCACGTCATAGTCCCTAAGGAACTCAACCCACCTGCGCTGTCGCATGTTCATGTCTTTTTGATCCAAAAGGTACTTTAGGCTTTTGTGGTCCGTGAAGATCTCCACCTTCGCACTGTACACATGTGTTGCTACAACTTTAACGCAAAAATTACCGCTGCTAGCTTTAAGTCATGGATGACATAATTCCTCTCATAAAGTTTCAACTCTCTAGACCCAAGGCTAGCTCATTGCCATATTGTACTAACACGCAACTCAAACTACAACTTAACTTTTCGCTGAAAATTTGAAATTCCTTAATCCCTTTAGGAAAACTCAGGATTGGAGCCGACATCAACCTTTCCTTCAAGGTGTCAAATGCTTGGTTGCACTCCTGAGTCCACACAAGCATCTGGTCCTTATGAGTCAGAGAAGTGAGGGGCAGAGCTATCCGCGAGAAGTTTTCCAAAAACCTTCTGTAGTACCCGGCTAGTCCAAGGAAACTTCTGACTTCCGCCACGGTTCTCAGAATTGTTCAATCCCTGATGGCCTCCACTTTTGTCGGATCCACCGCCACCCCATCACCACTAATCACATGGCCCAAAAATGTCACATTCTCTAACCAGAACTCGCACTTAGAGAACTTAGAATAAATTGTGTTCTCTCTCAAAACCTACAAGACCACTCTCAAGTGTGTCTCATGCTCCTCCTCTGATTTGGAGTATACCAAAATATCATCAATGAAGACCACCACAAACGAGTTCAAGTACTTCTAAAACACTCGGTTCATTAAATCCATGAATACCGATGGTGCGTTCGTCAACCCGAACGGCAACATCGAGAACTCGAAGTGGTCATACCTTGTACCAAAATGTTGTCTTTGGTATGTCCTCATCTTGAATTCGCAACTGGTAATACCATGTCTTCAAGTCCAACTTAGAGTACACCACCAACCCTACCAATTGGTCAAACAGGTCATCTATCTGTTGAATCAAATATTTATTCTTGACGACCAGCTTATTTAGCTCACGGTATTCTATGTACAACCACATACTATCATCTTTCTTATTTACAAACAACACTGGTGTGCTCCACGACAAAGAGCTGAGCCTAATATACCCCCGCTCCAACATCTCCTGCAGCTGTACCTTATGCCTGGCCAACACCTTCGGTGCCATCCTAAAAGGAGGACATGACACTGGCCTAGCTTATGGTAATAACTCAATCGATAAATCGATCTCCCGTGGAGGAGGTGCTTCTAGAAGCTCCTTATAAAACACATCCTCGAATTCTGCCACCACCGACACTTCTTTAATTGATAACTTAGAAAGGTGCACTTCCAATATTGCTACGAATGCTACTCCTCCCCTATTAACTGCCCGCACCAATTGCATGGCTGAAATTAGGGAGCGGGACAATCCATCAAGCCCCTCAAACTTGACTTCTTCCTTTCCTTTGCTTCTCAGGGTCACCACCTTTGATAGGCAATCAATACTGGCCCACTGTTCTGCATGTCAGTCCATTCCCAAGATCACATCAAACTCGGCTAATGGTAGTACTGTTGTTACCAACACGAAGCCAACTCCGTCTAGATTCCAACAAATGTGCCCTTTCGTCCCCATAGTCATGGAAGACCCATTAGGAAAGCGCACCCTAAGCTCTACATCCTCCAAAAAGGGCTAGACCCCAATTCTTCGGATAAAGCTTTCTGCAAGAAAGGAGTGCGACGCTCCCGTATCGAACAACACCTTAGCGGGATAACCAGAAACTTGCATGAATCCTAGTATACATGCAACACACATAAAATGTTGTGAAAGTCTAAAGCTAAAAAAACAAACTTAAATTTCTCCATACCTGTCATCACATCGGGTTGTCGAATCGCTTCCTGCTGCCCAAGGTTGTAAGTTCTTGGTTTCACGGATTGGAAACGAGAAGCGCTCGACTCTGCCATTTTCCCTTTCTCCGCAGTACTGGAACCGGAACGCACTGACTGCTCCTGTCTTGGCTCTGGTTCAGCACCACCCTCAGTACAATATCGAGCTATGTGGTCTGACTTGTCACACGTGTAGCACATTGGCTGGTCCCTTGAAATAAGATCCCCCAAACATCATACTGCTCTTCTCTCCTTACCTGGAGGGACGAGGTTTCTTCCTCCACTTATTCCCTTTTGACTTCCTTTGCGATTAAGGATACTTTCCTTCTTCCTGCTTCATGGTATGACCCTTGCGGCGTTGGGTTCGCTTCATATCACTTTCCAAAGTCCTAGCGGCCTCAACCAACTCATTGAAACCCGCATTCTTGAGAGCTACAGGGGGTTGTCTCAGATTTTCTCTCAAACCATGATAGAAGAGGTTGTCCCTCTCCTTATCATCAGCCATGGTCGTTCCCGCATAACGACCTAAATGAGTAAATTCCTACACATACTCATCCACGGTTTTGTCTCGCTGCAACAAGTGCAGAAACTGCCTCTGAAGAGCTAGCTTTGTCGATGATGGAATATACTTCCTTAAGAAGGCATTCGCAAACTCATCCATGGTCGGGGTGCGTCCAGGAAACTGTCGGCCGTTATGGCTCACCCACCGTAGTTTTGCATCATCTTCTAGCATGAATGTTGCAAATTAGGACTGCTTATCCTTTGGTGTTTCTGCCACTCTCAGGAGTTCCTGAATCCTTGCCAAGCAGTCCTCGGCATCAGTCGATGTGTGATGAGTATAAAAATATACAATTTTGTATCGCATTAAATTTGCATATTTATAAATAAAACCTTATTTTTGATATATAAAACTAACTATTTTTATAATTTTGTATTTTTTTATGTTTTATATTTATTTTCTAAGTTTTTCTGAATTTTTTATATTTTTACTTAGGTCACGCCCCTAGGTCACGCCCGTGACCTAGGGCGTGACAGCCCTTTTTAATTTTTTTTTTGTTGTTTCTGTTTTTTCCCAGGAAATCTGGAAATAGCTGAACACGCCGTTTAACACGCCCGTGACTAAAGCGACACGCCCGTGACCACTGAAGTTCTATCCAGCAAGCTGCCGCGTTGTCGCCACGCCCCGTACCGCCTGATGAATCAGATGCATGACACGCCCGTGACATCTTCAGACACGCCCGTGACCGGCCCAAATTCTATCCGAATTTCCAATCCGCTTGGCACCTGTCCCGACAGGCTGTAAGTCACGCCCGTGACACTGTCACGCCCTACCCGACACGCCCGTGTCTGGGGGCGTGTCACTTGAAATTTTTTTTCTATAAATAGGAGGGCAGGGCTGAGTGGAATTATTCGAACACCTATAGCTTCCTTAAGAACTGTTAGGACTCCCCAGCTCTCTGACAAGGAACTGGTAGTAGCTTTCAAGTATTCTAAAGTTCTGTAAGTTGTAATATTTTCAGCTTTTTAGAAAGTTGTAATAATTTCGGACTTTATAAAATAAACTCTTTTAATTTTAATTCTGAGTAATTTACTATTTTATTTTTAGCTTTACTTTTCTTTATTTTTTTTCATACTATCCCGAATAAAAGGCGAAGCTCTGCTTATGTCCTGGATTAAGATAGCGTGAAACTGCTTTCAACCCTATTTTCAAAACCTTATTATTTTGTATTATCCCGAATGAAGGGCGAGGCGAAAGCCTATGACCTGGATTAAGATAGTGCGGAAGCTCTGCAAAATTTTACTACCCTATCCTAAAAACAAAGGTGAAACGAAAGCTTAAATCCTGGATTGAGATAGATAGGTAGATATTATTTTCTGTACTTTATACCGCCCCCATCCTGAGAAGAGGCTAAGAACCCTTAGCACTTGGTCAAGATGAGCTCTGGGCTGGATACTATTTTCAACTATTTCAACTCTATTTTCTAGTTATTCTAACTAGGGTTTTCTGTTAATTGATCATATACCAGGTGAGGAGACACTACGTTTATGTTAACCCGTTTAAACGCAAGCCTTCCCGGTCGTACTTTCAAGTCAGTGATGCTACCAAAGGGACCCTCTCGTAAAGTTAGATAATTAAGAAATAAAGTTGTTCTTTAATAGGTGAATTAATATTCGCTCAAAGTAATTCTGAAATCGAGGACTACCTTCTAAGTCCCTATCTTAATAAAATCACGTATATATATTTTTTTCTATCTTTAGTTTTTTTAAATATAAACTCCACTCCGTTCGTTCGATAAAATAATAGTCTGTTCTAAAAAGTAGAATAATTAACACCGATCCCAGGAAAAATACGACCTTGATATTTTCTACAAAATACTATACTCCTATGCGATAGGTACTCTTGCCTTAATCCACAGGATATAAGTAAGTAAACAAAGAGATAGACTGATATACGTAACAGATTATATAAAACCAAATCTATCTTCTTTAAAACAAAATTTACTTATCAATGTGCCGACATCCTTGAACGTTGGAGGATAGAAACTTAGGAAATACTTCATATGTCTGTCTCCTTGCCCGACAACAACTCTCTCAGCCAACGACTCTGCTGGCCTGGCTCCTCCATATGGTGTGACCGGTGTTGCTACCGGGGTAACGAGAGTCGTTACCTGAGCAATAGGGGCACAACATGTGCCGCCACCGCATATTGGGCCGCTAACATTGCCTCCGCTAACATATCACAAAAATCGGTCTGGGATACACCCATGCCCATAGGACATGATGCAGAAGCACTGCTCGCCGAAGGCTCCTCTTGCGGCCTCGACATCCCCGCCCCGTCGCTAGCACCCTTAGCAAAAGCAAGATAAAATAAGAATCAGGTTCCAATCGCAAAACTCAAATACAAGGACACTCACGGTCCTGCAATACTCTTATATGGATAACTTCTTTATGCGATCTGATTACGTTAAATCGACAACTAAACCTTACCTTGGACACTAACCTCCCTCTGATACCAAATTATAACGCCTCCCCTGTAATGATCATATAATATGGGTCCAGTCGGTGTCCCACAACATATGGACGTCACAGCTTTAGCATTAAATAGTGATATAAATAACTACACATCTCAAAATATAGACAACAAGATAGCGGAAACACACAACCAACATAGAAGTTATCCACAACCATATGAGTTCAACATGGCCTTAAGGCCTTACAATAATCAAATGTTAAAAATTGTATCAACAACAAACAGAGTAATGTGCCTTAGCAATCCTGGGCTACCTCAGCGTGCAAGACGGATTATAGTTCATGGAATAAAACATTCAACACTTCAATAAACTAATAGAGGGGAGAACACTTCATGAGGCTTAGGCCTTTTTGGCCGACGAGCTTGCTCCAGCATGCGATCCTTGCCCTGTAAAAGTTTTGTTGTAATATGGGTCAGTAAAAGCTGACCTCAATTGTGTAACCAACATATCTCCTCTCGGTCGTCCCTAGAGGACCCTGGGGCACTCCATCACCCTACAGGTCAGTACTTCGTATGCAAATATACATAAACATAGAGAGTAAAGCAACGGGTTTGGATGTCTCATACAACAAACACATTTCTATATTGAGCATTTAATAAAAGGGGCCTATAATACAGCATGTATGCAAACCTGGGTTTCACCCAAGGCATCCTATAATGCGAATGAATCTAACAAATCATCACGCATAGCATTCCACAATCATCCATACGGGTACTTCCAATTTCCCCTAATGGCATTCAAGCCGCAACACAGAACTCTTGCCTAGGCCCCACCCGCTCATGGGTCTCAAACCTGGGCTTGCCTGCAAGCTCTGACTCTCACATTTGTTTCATCACACTAACAAACCGATACTAAGAGCCATTGCTTGACCCCACACGCTCATGGGCTTCATCACCCGGGCTTGTCCAAAGCTTGATGTTCTCGTCAGTTTCGTAGAAGGGGACTTATCTCACCAAGACACTCTCCACACATGACTTGCAACATCACGGGCTAGCCATCCAACCACAAGAAAAAGCCGTGTCTTCGCACATCAATCAATCACATCAATTCCGCCCTAACTCATCATTCGTTCTTACACAAAAAAGAGGACAAGCATCACAAAGTACATCTTGCCACAAACGCATTTCTAGCAAAATTCTAGTGCTCGTTATGCAACATCACCGAAACAGACTAACAGTCGCGACTACGAATTCACCCACAATGTCTAATCCACTAACGTAGCGAATTCCTAATGCAACATCATGTCGGGGACGGACACAATCGACTCGGTGGCTCATCTTGAACCTTGGCGACTCGCACCCCTCTCACTTGAGAGATCTAGTGCCTAAATGCTTGAAAGAAAGAGAAAATGAAACGGATGTCATGTACGCACCCTAAAAATCGAGAGGATAAATGTCGTTACCTTATGACTCCAATTCCTAGCCATGGAGATCTTGGTTTGCACGGATGAAAGTGTGCGCCTTCAAGTCCTCTCCACATATCTGGCCTCGGATCGACGAACGGAGCTCTGAAACTTCATTAATGGCGGAAGGTGCTCTTCTTTTCCCTCCTTCAGACTCTCCCTAAAAGCCCTAAAGGATGAGAACAAATGAGGAAGATGAACCCTTCAACCCTACTTAAGGCTCAAGGATGGACGATTCTGGGCCATAGGATCGATTTCTAAGAAGATCAGACGACCTAAAATTAGAACTTACGGAACTGCTTTCGCCTGCTACTGTCGGGCGGTAGCTACCTACCGCGTCGCGGTAGCTCACAGAGCCACCTACCTCTGTAGAACGCCTCTTTACCGACAGCAGTAGCTATATCACCGCGCGGTAACCTCTCAATGCCTTCTTCTCAACGCTTTTGTCTCAATGCTTTCGTCTTGATGAAAAGGGCTACCGTCGAGCGGTAGCTAACTAACATTACGCACTACCACCCGACGCTTCGTCTCGACGCTCCAATTTCAACGCAAGAAGGCTACCACCGGACGATAGCTACCTACCGTCGCGCGGTAGCTCCCAGATCCTCAAGTTCTGGAAAATTGGGGTGTTACACCATCAATAGTCTTTGGGCGATGAGCCCGCCAGCGGCAGCCGACTGCTATGGGAGGAGGATGAGCCACGACCGGCAGATCTGTCGGTCGTGAGCGAGCAAGGTGGGCAGTTGGCCTTAGTGTCAGCCATGCCTTGTGTCGTAGTGTCTGCCACACTATGCGGTCGCGGCGCCGGCCACCCTTAGCGGGTGCGGTCGGTCAAACGCACCCGGTCGATGAAGCCGGGAGCGGCCGACCGCATCCCGCGGCACCGGCTGCCCAACGTGGCAACTGGCCCGCGAACACAGGGGTTGGCCCCATGGAGCGGTCGTAGGGGGAGGTCGTTGTGCGCTATCGCTCCTTATGGTCATGTACTTGTGGCCACGAGGGCGGTTGCGCGCGCCCGCTAGGGGCAGCACTAGCCGTGCTTTGCGGTCGCGAGCCTCGTCCTTGGTTGCCGTGAAATCGGTCGGGACCCCCTGCCTAGGAGGGGTTGGTCACCAGGAGCGGCAGCGGCCGACCGCCTTAGCCGGCCGCAGGCGGTTTGTGTATGTGGCGGGATCTCTTATGTGGATTGTGCGGGAGATCAGGTGTGTCGATCGTACATGAGGTGATTTCCCCCATGATCCCCCCACTAAGTTTGTGGGGGGGGATGGAGGTCCAGCTAATTGCACACCGGTTTTTCCTTATAAACTTAGATTGACCCCATCAAAACTAAAAATAATTTGGCATCCAAATTTGATATGAAAGTTTTAGGAGTAGCTAATATCATTTTAAGAATGAATTTAATTAAAACTGATACAAGTGTATCATTATCTCTTTCTCACTCGATTAAAAAAATGCAACATAAATTTAACTTATATGATTCCGCACTCGCATCTACTGCATGTGACGTTGGAATAAAACTTTATAAAAATATTGGTGAACCTATTGATCAACATAGGTATGCACAAATGATATGATCAATATTATATATTTTGCTAATCGCTATTGGCCCGACATTTTCTATCGTAAGCCGACTTAATAGATATACGAGTAATTCAAGTGATGAACATTAGATATGATTAACTAGAATATTTAAAAAACAATAAATTATAGTTTAATATATACGGGTTCTCCTGAAGTACTAGAAAGATATTCATTTGTCAATTGGGTAATTGAATCGTTAGATGTTAAATCTACAACTGAATATGTATTCCTCTTCGGAGAATCCGTCATTTCATGGACTTCCACAAAATAAACTTTGATTTTTAAAAGCACTATGAAATCTGAGCTTATAGTTTTAGACATAACATGCGTCAAAGCCGAATGGCTTAAGAATTTAATTTCTGAAATACCTTTATTTGGAAAACTAATACTTGTCATATCTTTGCATTGTGATAATAAATCTGTTATTAATTTTATTGTTTTCAATAGTATTAATTCTAAAATGAACACGTTCATGAGAATCAGGTAAAAATCAATGAAGCAAAGAAGAAAATAAGTGATATTACTCAACTATGTAAAGTCAGAATTGAGTCTGACTGATAATCTTACCAAGAGATTGTCCTGAAGGGAGATTTTTTTGTCATCGAGGGGAATGAGGTTTAAGCCCACATGATTTGCTTCCAACGGTGGATACCCAACTTATGTGATTGGAGATCTCTTGAATTTGGTTCAATGTGATATAAACAAAGTCGTTGATGTTATGTAGTTGGGAGCACAAAATTGAAATGTTGAGAAAACATTTTCCCAATTTCTATGATGTTGTGCTCTACATAACAGTTTAGGATGAACTTTAAGTTCTTAACGGTTGTCAAAGACATATATCTTTGCGAGATATTAGTTATGAAATATCTCTTGAGGCACCAGGTATATGTGAGGATAGTCGCCGCGACTTTGGGATCCAGGCTGAACCCTAATAACCCTCATAAAAATCAAGAAATGTGCAGACCATTAACGTGTCCATCGTCATAACCCAAGAACAATAAATCTCATGTGTACTTATCTAATTTACTAGTCAAAAGTTTATAATTCAAAACTTGTATACTATTCAGTAGAGGAAATAAGTACTAAGTATATGTTCAAGTTAATCATTTCATATATACTCATTGCTTTAGATACAACTTGATAAAATAAATTTGTATTTGATTTTATTTATCATTAGTAATATCATAATTTATGAAGTTCGTTTTTTTTTTCACTTTTGTGGGAGATTGTTAGAAATTTTATATTAAAATAATTAATATATAATGTTTGATTGGAGCCTTGTTTGGTGTTATGTGTTGGCCTCCTCATACTTGATGAAAAGATCTAAAATCAAATTGAGAGAATCTAAACTTTTGGAGGAAAACCTTTGGTGAAGGAAAGGATGAATCCTTTAGTCCCACCTTGCATATCACCTCTCATGTAGGAGAGTATATAAATGAAGTCACACCTTCATATTTGTTCAAAAGAGCATTAGGAGGAACTATGAACCACACGCGCGTACGAACCTGCACGAATCGCACCGGACCGAATTCGGATTTGGGATTTCATATTTGAGAAATATTTGAATTGAATTATAATTTTTGTGCAAAATAGTTTTGACTCTTTTGAATCCTAATTTTCTTAAGTTGCATTGACATGCGTCAAAAAGTACTCAACATACCCGACTTGCGTCGACTGGAGTTGCATCAATAAGAATCTTGCGTCGACTTGCGTCGAAAAGATCTTGAAGCATGCGTCGATATGAACTCCGTCAATTTGTGTCAACTTGAGTAGCGTCGATAAGGTCTCAACGTGCATTGACAAGAACTCGACGCAACCAGCGTCGACTTCTTTTGCTTCGGTTTCTCCTTTGTTAAAATGATCTCAACGCATGCGTAGACTTATCCGCCATATTACGTTACATGTTCTTTGGTTTACGCATTTTACGTCATTAATATTTTACGTTGGAAATCCAACATTTCTCTGCTCGATTAAAATCTATCAATTATAACAATTTTAATTTATTACGTGATTAGTTTTTTACCGTTTTGTGATCCTATTTATGAGAATTTTCAGATTCATTTTAGATAGGCTCTCTACGAAAACTGTTTTGGCACTTTCTCACTCTTTAGACGATCTTCTTTGTGATTTCCTTTTCATGGTCTTTGCTTCTTCAAGCGGGAGTTTGAGTGTTATGTGCTTCTTCGGTGTGCGCGCACATCAGAGTTTTGAGATCTAGCGTGGTTTTGTACCTTGGAGGAGTGAGTATAGGTTGATAGCCCTGTCGGAGGATAGTGCAACTTCTTTAGGGCAATAATCACACATTACCTAGACTCGATTATATATATATATATGGGCTTGGAGAGTATACACTCGCGCTAATATGGAAAAAGTTAGCGCGAATTTGGTATTTTAAAATTTTGACCCTCAAATTGGCGTCATTTTAAAAAGTGATCAACATGAAAGTTGTAGATCTCGATGAGATCTACATTTTTATGTTGATCACTTTTTCAAATGAAGCCGTTTAGACCTCCAATTTGGGGTCCGAAAAAAGTTACGTTCGTAGCGAGTCGTCCGTACAAGTTGCGGACGTGACTTTTTTCGGACCCCAAATCAGAGGTCTAAACAGCTTCATTTGAAAAAGTGATCAACATGCACAACCTCATCGAGATCTACAACTTTCATATTGATCACTTTTTCAAATGAGAAATATTTGGGTGACCAAATCCCAAAAAAGCCCATTCGTGCTATAATTTTGTAACTTAGCTCGAGTGTACACGCCTCTCTCTCTCTCTCTCTCTCTCTCTCTCTCTCTCTCTCTCTCTCTCTCTCTCTCTCTCTCTCTCTCTCTCTCTCTCTCTCTCTCTCTCTCTCTCTCTCTCTCTCTCTCTCTCTCTCTCTCTCTCTCTCTCTCTCTCTCTCTCTCTCTCTCTCTCTCTCTCTCTCTCTCTCTCTCTCTCTCTCTCTCTCTCTCTCTCTCTCTCTCTCTCTCTCTCTCTCTCTCTCTCTCTCTCTCTCTCTCTCTCTCTCTCTCTAACCTACGTACGTCGAAATGTATTCGACACAAATCGAATACTACTCGACACAAGTCAATCTGAGGAGTATGTACTTTCCAAAGCTGCAAAACTATATTGTTCAAAAAAATACATTTCAATTATTCTCCAAATTCAAAATCCGGATCCGGTGCGCGCACGCGGTCCATGAATTTCCCTTATGTTTCTTTAAAAAGTGGATTTGTTTATATACTCATTACTTAGATGTATAAAAAAAAACTTCGTAAGCTTCTTTCCAATCGCTCTTGTATTTACTGAAATACTGCTGCAGTTCCTTAAGTGGTGGTGTAAAAGATGGGAGTTCTATTGATTTTGAATTTGATTGATGTTGAGGAACTGTAGTGGTAACTGGATCAGCAACACTATTCTGTAGAGGTTGTTTAATATGTTCCCATTAAATTCCTAGACTTTGGTTGACACCAAGAAGAGCATATCTTATTTTCTTCTTGGATAGAAATGACAACTATCTTTTTTTCTTGTTGGATAAAAAGGGGGATTTTAGAATGAGATTTAAATATTATTGGTGTGCAGATAGTTTTTTTAGTTTGCTGTTAATATACAATTAACAGGATAAAAGATTTGGATGGTAGGCGAATTCTGACCACACCAAATTAATCAAAGATATACAATATTATATTTTTAAATTTTTTTGAAAATGTTAATAATTTAAAGTAATTTAATAATTTATAATGCAACATTCTGATTCATGTCTTGCTCTACATTTTCTTTTATAAACTGCTCTTAAGCCTATTTGAAGAATAACTGGAGCTCCTCTTGGATATGCAATCAGGGTTTATGCTTTGCTCTTGAATATATATCCCAAAAGTTAATACAAAATGTGGGCAGAAGCCACATATAACAAACCAGATTACATATCCAAATGGTATCTTAGTATATGATTAGCTTCAATCCTCTAAAGTTGCATATTCACATACAAACAGGCTCTAAAATAGTCTCCACTGCGTGACAAACAGCCAGTTTACACGAGTTGAGCGCATTATTCTGCGGTTGCATGATGATCAACATCGACGTGGTTATCTTGCTTCTTGATAGGTTGATTGGGCGGCGATGGCGACTCCAAAAACTGCAGCGGCAGGCAGCGTTTCGTGAAAAACTTGGCAATACCTTTCTCCTTTCGGCATTTGTCTGTGGAAGTGCAATAACCAAATATCAGTTGAATAGTCATATTGTCGTATTTTTAGCATTATTAGGTACATGTGACTGAGAGGTGCCATACTTGTGGAGGGCGATAAACCAAGGCGATCCAAAACCTCTTTCTTCACCTAAGAGAAAGACAAGTATCATGAGATGAATATTCGCAATTTAAAGAGTATAGTAGGTACGACAAGCTCATGATCATTGTGCAATTTTAGAGTTGCGGAGAAAACTAAGTGTGTAGAATCTTTTAAGATTTGTAAATACATCTAAATACATCTAGTGTACATATCAAAACTTCTATAGAGATATACTATTTAGGGGAAAAGGGCCAAAAGGCTCTGGAAATCATAAAAGAGGGAACCCTCCTATTTTTAACATCCAAGTACCCATTACAAGTACAGTTAAGTACCAAATTCTGAGAACTGGATATGTGTTCTTGTTCTTCCAGTTCCCTCATATTCTTATGAGTTGATAGAATGAAGATTGGGTTAGGAGCAAATCATATTAGGCTCACGGATGGTCCATAACCTCATGTATACTACTTAAAATCTCTGCCATGGACTCAATGAATTATTCATCAAAGGACCAAAAAATAAAATAATAACAATAATTGACATAAATTTGAACTCAGTCTCTTTCAAACATAAACAAACTCTAACAATTGGGTCAGCTAATCTTTGCTTATATTATGTGTTAAATATTTATATATATATATATAGGGCCATTTACCGGGACCTCCCCTCTAACTTTGCTAAATTACTGACAGCACCCCTCTTATTTTCGAAATTACAAAAACTTCCCCTAAAGTTTTCATTTCATTACAAAAACCTCCCCTGAAGTTTTAATTTCATAACATCCATGCACAAAAACACCCTCCTGGATGAACAGTGTCCAGGCGGGTATTTTTCTTCATGGATGCAATGAAATGAAAAGACCAGGGGAGGTTTTGGTAATGAAATGAAAACTTAAGGGGAGTTTTTTGTAATTTCGAAAATAAGAGGGGTGCTCTCACTAATTATGCTAGTTTACAGGGGAGGTTTGGGTAATTATTTCTATATATATATAAAATTACTTCTAGTAACTCATAAGTTTTCCCAAGCCATGAGAAACACCTGGAATTATAAATTTCTCTGAATCTTGTCCCTCTCGTTCAAATTCAAGGAAACAGTTCTTAATATGATAGAATAAATGATTCATCTTAAGCATCCATCCTATTTATTCCTCTACTTTTGTTGGAGGAGGGGGGTAACACATCAGTTCGATTAATATCTTTCTATGATCACCAGCTCTCACTTAGATTTCACTTTTACAGACTTGGTTTATTCTTTAGCTTCATGAACTTCCTTCCTGAAGTGTATTCAATAAAGCTTCCATTCCAACTCAGCATTAGCCTGCTTAATAGGCTCTGCAAGACCTTCAACCCTTTTCGAGAGGGGGACCCATGCTCAGTCGTTAAGGTTCTGTTCGGCTTCGCCCATTCATGACCCTCTTATGATAGCTTTATTGCTCACTTCCACTCTTTGGAGTTGGCAAGGACACTCCGGGGAAGAGATTCATCTTCGTTGCGCGCCTTCAAACTTTTGCAATTCTCCGACATTTCTCTTATCAAATAAGCACCTCAATCACACCTAACAGATCCCGTTTCTGTGGAACCAAAAAGTTTCTTCCAAAAAACAGAAAATGTCTTGTTTCCTATGAGTTTCTATCTCATTCGTGGAGCAAAGAAAGCGGGCTTTGCTCGAGGCTTAAATGCAATTTAATGTGACAAAAATCAAGCAAACTTCTTCATTCATTCAGGGAGAAAAACATATAATTTAAAGTCCTAAATAAGTTTTTAATCAGCAGCCAGTAAATTTTCTACACTGAGACAGAAAGCAGCACGATAACAAAAATACCTGCCATCGATGATCAGAAAATTCTGAAATCTCCCGAACTTTAATCTTTATTTGAGATTTAGAAATGCTAGAGAACTTGAGTTGAATTGATTCTACAACTTTGTTGATATTCTGTGGAGATGATTGGATAATACGAACCTGTGGAAGATTAAAGATAAAAATAAATCAAGTTTAATAATAAAAAAGGATGGGATACAGAGAAACGGCAGATCAAATTTAAAATAGAAATATAATTTTCAATATCAGCTTACAAATTCTGGCAATTCTGAATCTGGAATAACAGCTGCAGCAGCTGGAGAAGTGCTTATATTATTAGTCTGTGAAAGATGGTTTTCTTGATCTTTACTTGGTAGTTGATCAGTTGGTATAATATCGAAAGCTGGAACTCCAGGGCAAGCCCTAATGCATAGGACCTGCAAGCAGATCTGCTCCAGCCTTGCAGTTCCATCAAGAATATCAGTAGTCAGTGATGCTGTTTTTTCATGGAAGAAATTTGTAATTATTAGCGGATGGCATTTCCGAAGAGCCTGTTCTGTCAGATTGTTAAGATACTTTTGTTGTTGAAAAAATGTTTTAAACTCCTCATTTTCAGTTTCTATCTGAGAGCATGTTATGCTCCTGGACTCTTCCTCCATTGCATCTGTTTTTTTGTCAACTAGAACCCCCTTTTCAACAACCAACAAAATATAAAAAAATGTTATTTTTAGTACAAGTGGAATTTGATCTAAATTGTAAATCAAGAGAACTCTAAAATGAAACAGGTAAAATACCTCATTCTCCGATAGATATCCATCTGGCACAACAAAACCATCTCCACTTTCATCATCACTGGCCTCCTTTTGGTCTTCTTCATCTAAAAGTACATCCTCTTTGTCCTCACAATCTGATAGGATTTCGCCTGGTTCTTCCTGCATAACAAAAAAATTGTAAAAACAAAGTAGTTTTGAGTAATCATTCCAGAAGTGAAGAAGAGCAAAGAATCACCTCCTCCCATTCCTCATCGCTGTCAACTTCATAATCCAACTCTGGATCTTTCTTATAAGGATTTCGAGGCCCAACAGCACCACTGAATCATGAGAAGATACTATCAGCATTTCTAATTAATAAAATTTCAGTGATAAGTAGTTTAGATAGAGTTAAATACCACCTTTTCCTTCTCCAGGTACCATAATATGCTGGCCTGTTACTCTTGTCAAACTGCAGAAGCTTTTTAACTAAACAAGAAACCAGGTGAATTTCGTTGTTATTAGGATATTCGTTGCAATCTGCAAAAATTTCAACACATTCACCCAATTGCGTGTCTAACAGTTGTTCTCTCGCAGATTGAAGTTTCTTGTCCACGAGATCTTTTTCCAAAAGTGTGAATTTATCAAGAGGGCCAATTTCAGGTGATGATCCTAGTAATTTCAAGTCTTGGACCAAGTTAACTTTTGGCTTGGATCTTACCCACCATCTCCTCGATCTGTTTGAATGGGAAGCTTTATGCCATCTAGCTATATGCATTCTGCAATTCATGCGGAAAATATTTACTAATACTGAGTCATATGCAAACTAATGATCAACTAACGTATCAATTATCAAGTAATTGCAACAAAGGTGGGCCGCAATGGCAGCTCCATTTGTAAAATTTGACGATCAAAATATCTTTTTCCCCGTACTACTTTCAACAGTTTCCTATTCCAGCAACCTTAGGCTCCATTTGGCGGGTGGGAAATCCCATGGCACGGATCAGGCGGAACACCACGGCGGCTTTGCAGCCATTAGGCTGCGCCATGCTCGACCATTCCGCCGTCCGCGCCTGAATGAAGTATGGGAATTCTGTGGTTTTCAATAGCCGGCACTGTATCCACAGTTTTCAAATGAGTCCTTAGTGAAAGTGGCATACCCCATGCATAAAGCTAACGCTGAAACGACGCTCAGTCAAGTATGGTAAGGTTCTTATCTATACAATAATAAAAAGAAAAACTTGAGTTGGTCATGGTCCTGAAATAGGACCGTCAAATGAAATCTAAGCTCTTTGATTTCAATACCATTGATCTAACGGAATACGTGATTTTTTTTAATACATAAGGCTAGCATAAAATCAGAAAATTTGTATGTTCCTTATAAATATTGGCGCTCATGTATCCCTCTGCCCAGTGTGATGGGTCAATAGCACTCAGCCTTCATTTCAGTGATGGTCAAATATTGTCGCAATCGCACTTACATTCAGGGGGACCCCCTGCACAACCACAGTGAGCTCAAAATATATAATGCATGGAAGCAAAAGAAAAAAAAAAAGTAAAAGCATGTGAACAGTGTGCTAGAAATAACCTGCGTAGGTCCTCTAATGCATGGCTTTCATGCAGTAGTAGAGCATGATCCATCAAGGATAAAGTTGTGCTAACTATACTCTCACTTTTACAGGTTGCAACAGACACCAAAGGTTCTCTTGACGGCATTGACTCAAAAGTATCATTCACCTTTGTACGCTTGAGAAACCGTTCCATAAGTGTTGCCTGCTTTTGTAATTTAAGTTGTTTTTTGAGTTCAGCTGATTCTTTCTCTTGTCGTTGTTGATCCTTTTTAGCTTGCATTTCTTGCTTCTTAAGTTGTTTTATTTGTTCAGCCTTCTCCTTTTCAAGACGTTTTTCCTCCAATGCAATTTCTCCATGGATCCTTTTAAGCTCATTTTCCTTTAAAGGAAAGAAAAAAACACCAATTTTGCTTCAGAAAAAATTCTAAACCAAAACTTTTGGTGCTTTACAAACAAAAAGACTTTTTCTACTAGTCCCAATCATAGAGAGCATCCAGCAACATGTGTGCATGTCAATTTGAAATATAGAGAGGTGATTTCTCTATTTACCGTGTTTTGTTTCTCCTTCAGCTTCTCTTGATCAATTCTTTTCTTCGCCATCTCAGCATTCTGTCTATTTTTCTCAAGTTCTTTGATAAGTACTTTTTCTTTTAGCTTTGATTCTTTCTCAGCCCTATAATTATTGTAGAATAGTTTCCATCAGTAATAAATCCTGAATGAGATTATTGAAGATAAGAGAATTAGGAGACCATTCATTCATACATACATCTCCACACTACTCTTTTCCTTCAATTTTTCAACCAAAAGAGTTATTTTTGAAAGATTCAGCCCTTTTTGAAGCTTCTGATATGATTTCATCAAATCATCATGTTGATTTTCATGAGCCGGCTTTGACAATACTGAAATTGCAGCTGCATTAAGCAAGAAAAAATAACAAATCAGTACAAAAGCTAGTTAAGACGCCAATTTTTGAGCTCTCCAAAGACAATACATGCAGTAAAAAAGAGTAACAATGCAAATCTTACAATAATATAAATTTTGGGTATTGTTATTCATACCCCTTATTTGGATATTCATACCCAAAATAAGTTAATTCTTTGCGTTTTTTTTTCATCTCCCCAGCCCGATATTTGTACCCAGTCGCAACCCTAATCCCCCACACCCGAAGTCACCTTCTCCCCACTCTCCTCGCTTTCTCTCGCCGCAGTCCGGACGCAGACATCGACGGCCCCGCAGCCCTAATCGGCCACACCGGAAGACGCAGCACCTCCCGCACGGAGAAATCGCCGGCTGTTTTGTTTTCCCGCTGTAGCACCCACCGGACGGAGACATCGCCGGCTCTCTGTAAATGTAGGTTCCTGCAAATTTTTCTGCTAAACAAATTTCTTATTACAATCAGCTAAACAAAGGTCAAGCGATTGTCTCTGCTTGAAATCAGAACAAGCTCATTTTTGTCCAGATTTTTGTCGCCAAACAGTTGGGATTGATAATACTTTGCAAGCTCATCAGAACAAGCTCATCAGACCCTTGTTCTGATGAGCTTTGTTTAGCTAAACAAAGGACGCAAACATGGACAGAAATTTGTTTAGTTGATTGTCGCCGACCTTTGTTCTGATGAGCTTGTTCATTTTTGTCCAGAACATCTTGCGGGAGAGCTTGTTCCGAGCCCTATTGTCCAAATACTTGGATCTCCCGCAAGATCTTGCAAATTTTTTATTTACAGCGGGATATCTTGCAAAGTATGACATTTTTCTGCTAAACAAAACAGCTCTCCCGCAGTATTTTTTGCTTACATTCACTCTTCTCTGATTTCTTATTGTTTTTTGCAGATTTTCCGCAGGGGCAGTCTTGAAGTTGGAACATCCAACCATATTTATATTATTGTAAGATGGTGGGTGTTTCCCTATCAGATGACCTTTGTGCTTTGTTTTCATGTTGGTTAATTAGTGGGTGTTTTGGCACATCCAACCATTTAGTGCATGTTGTTAGAGCTTTCTCCTATTTTTTATGATTGTGTTTAGGGGTCACGTAATCATGAGCTCAAAGGAATTGATTTTGTTTGAGAATGTTCAATCTTTCCAAAATGTTGGAATACACTTTTGCACATTGTTACGCCCCCGCTACGCTTTACGGTGCGTCATTATGTTCGGCGGTGCAAGGGAGCGGCGACCAACAGGGCTGAACCAACCGGTTCATCCCCCAACCAGTGAACCGGCCGGCCGGGGCTAAACCAATTGGGTTCAGCCCCAACTGGAGGGGCCGGCCGGCCCCTCTATGGCCCGGGTATAATTACCCGGGGCTGCTATCATGGATGGATTATGCAATTGATTATCAAGGTATTCTCTCCCTCCTCTTCTAACCCTAATTTTTCTTAGCCTTCTTCTCTCTAGATCCCCTTCCCCCTTCCTCCTTCCTATCATTTGGTATCAGAGGTTTGGTTCTCCGACGATGATGACCACGCAGACACAAGAAGAGCTTTCCCGTTTGGAAACCTTAGAGAAAAACTACGGCGGTTTGGCGGATTCGGTAGCCGCGATCGAGGAAGAGATGTGCGCGTCTTCGCAGCGGCTGGAGGAGCATCTGGACGCCCATATGGAGGAACTCAAGGCATTATTGAAAGGTAAAGACACGTGGGATGAAGGATCGAGCGGCGGAAGACCGGATCGGTCCGCCGATTTGTCGGGCACGGCCGATCCGGGTCGTGCGGGCACCGGAGCAGCAGCGGCGGCCGGTGGGGTTGGCGTGGGGTCATCCCGAACCTGCGGGTCGTCCGGCGACTGCGTCCAGGCGGGGGGTCCGGCGGGAGCAGGAACGGCGGCAGCGGAAGGATTTCCGCCTGGTTTGGCCGCGCAAGGAGAAGGCGCACCCTCCTGGCGTCCAGGCGGGGGTTCCAGCAGGCCTGTTCTTGGGGATTGGGGCCGACAGCTGTGGCAGCGGGCTGATGGGGGCCGGGAGCAGCTATGAGGGCTCTAGGAGGTACGGGAGGCCTTCTTCCTAACCCGCGAGGCGGCGTTCCTCCCGTTGGGTACGGAGGCCACGTTTCGTGGGCCGGTCAACACGTTCCTCATCCAGTTCAGCCACCTCGGGGCCACCCAGGAGCGTACGAGGGTCATATGGGTCCGGGACGTCAGGCATGGCACGGGCAGGGCTGGCAAGGGCAAGCGGGGCCTCGAGCATACATGCCACCCAAGTTGACACGAATGAACTTCCCCAAGTTCAAAGGGGGGATGCTTTGGAATGGGTTCAGAAGGTGGAATTGTTCTTCAGTTACCAGGAGGTCCCGGAGGCGCAGTGGGTGCGATTAGCGTCGTTCCATCTGGAGGACGACGCATTTCAGTGGACTCAGTGGTTCCTAAGAGGTAGAGATTATGTGCCATGGACTGATTTTGTGGAAGGGTTCACCGCCCGGTTCGGGCCCCCGAAGTACGAAGATTTTGAGACGCTACTGCAGAAATTGCGACAGAAGAGGACAGTAACTGAATACCGGACAGAGTTTGAGAAGTTGGCCAACCGGGTGCATTGGGAGGAGAGGACACTGCTGAGTTGTTTTGTGTCGGGGCTGAAGGAGCAATTGCGCGATGAGGTTCATGTTTATATGCCACGCAGCTTGAACCACGCCATCAGTTTAGCTCGCATTCAGGAGGAGCGGTTCAACAGGCAGAGAACCCGGGCCACGGGGAAGCCGTCGGCGGCCACAGCAGCAGTAGCACGACGGGATCCACCAACGGGTAGCAAGCCAACAGTGACACGACTTTCGTGGAGTGAGTTGGCCGCTCGGAATGAAAAGGGGTTATGTTTTAACTGCGATGAGAAATTCGTGTCGGGCCACAAGTGCGAAAAGATACAAGTTTTTATGCTGCATGAGGATGTGGAAGACGAGCCAGCTCCGGACGAGGAGTTGGAGGTGGACTTGGCCTTGACCGAGTTCGGAGTTTCCATACACGCTCTCGAGGGGTGCGCCCCTCCTCCGCTTACTATGCGGCTCGCGGGACGGATCGCCCGTGAGAAGGTGACTATTTTGGTGGACAGTGGGAGCACCCACAATTTTATTCATCCAGAGGTGGCACAACGAGTGGGTCATGTGATCGATAAGGGGGTTGCCTTCCATGTTATGGTGGCGGATGGCAGCAAGCTGCAATGCGAAGGGGTGCTGAAGGGTGCCGAGCTACGGATGCAGGGCTATAGCGGGTGTACCGACGTCTACCTGTTACCCATCCGGGGATCGGATATGGTCTTGGGAGTACAGTAGCTACGTCAGTTGCGGAGGGTCACGTTCGACTGAGAGCACATGACTATGGAGTTCCTCCACGGGAGAAAACAGTTCTGTTTGAAGGGTATCATCTCTTCGCCAGTGAAAGAGATTTCTCTTCGGAGCATGCAGCGCTTGGGCGAGGAAGGGAGGGTGATGGTCGTCCTTAGGGAAGTCCCAACGACCGACACGACACATTAAGAGGTACCAATTCAGTTACAGTCTCTTTTGATGGAGTATTCTGATGTTTTCCAGGAACCGTGCACATTACTACCACCTCGCTTCAGAGATCATCATATTCAACTTAAGGCGGGCGCCGAGCCCCCTAATATTCGGCCATATCGCTACCCACATATTCAGAAGGCAGAGATTGAGCGTAGCGTCCGCGAGATGCTAGAGGCGGGCATCATTCGGCCGAGTACGAGTTCATTTTCAGCCCCCGTCATCTTGGTAAAGAAGAAAGATGGGTCATGGAGATTTTGTGTGGATTACCGGGCCCTGAACAGCGCCACGGTAAAGGACAGTTTTCCGATTCCTGTGGTGGAAGAGTTACTAGACGAGCTACATGGCGCACGACGGTTCACCAAGCTCGATCTACATTCAGGTTATTATCAGATACTGATGGCACAGGAGGACATCCATAAGACGGCCTTTCGGACTCATGATGGTCATTACGAGTTCTTAATCATGGTCAATGGGCTGACGGGCAGTCCCGCCACTTTTCAGGCGAACATGAATGAGACCTTCCGCGAGCTCCTGCGGAAATTCGTGCTGATCTTCTTTGATGACATTCTGATCTACAACGCCAATTGGGAGGACCATGTGGGTCATGTTGAGCAGGTTTTGGCCATACTGCGTCATCACCGGCTTTACGTCAACCGTTCCAAATGCTCCTTCGGTCAGGAGGAGGTAGAGTACTTGGGACACTTAGTCTCTGGCCAAGGCGTCAGGGCCGACCCAAGGAAGATCCAGAGTATGCAATCATGGCCGCGGCCCGTCACAGCCCGTACTTTGCGGGGATTTCTGGGGCTTACAGGGTACTACAGGCGATTCGTACGAGATTATGGGAAGATAGCTCGTCCTTTGACTCAGCTGCTGCAGAAGGATTCCTTTTCTTGGACTGAGGAAGCGGAGGTAGCTTTTCAGGCTCTTAAGCAGACCATGACCACCACTCCGGTTCTTGCACTACCGGATTTCACGAAGACATTTGTGTTGGAGACGGATGCCTCTGGTGTTGGCCTAGGGGCAGTTCTGATGCAGTAGGGGCGGCCGCTAGCTTTCTACAGCAAGGCGTTGACCCCCCGCACCTTGGGTCTTTCCGCCTATGAGAAGGAGATGTTGGCTATCATTCATGTTGTGGCGATGTGGCGGCCATATTTATTGGGTCGGCATTTTAAGATCCGCACCGACCACCAAAGCTTGAAACATTTCCTGGACCAAAGGGTCTCTTCTCCTCTACAGCAGAAGTGGGTTACTAAGCTTCTCGGCTATGATTACGAGATTGAGTATCGAAGGGGTAAGGATAACGTGGTAGCGGATGCCCTTTCTCGCCTGCCGGAGGGTAATCTCACTCACATTTCTAAACCGTTGGTGGATTCATTAGAGGATATTCATGAGGTCATGCATACGGCTACCTTACGTCCCTTGGTGGAGGCTTTGCAGCGGGGAGAGACGGTGGCTCCCGGTTATCATCTTCAGAATGGCCAGCTGTACTATGAGGGCAGAGTGGTTGTGCCCCCCGACTCAGCATGAAAAACGGTTATGATGCACAAGTTTCACTCTTCCCCGATGGGTGACCATGCGGGGGTGCTCCGGACCCTTCAGAGGGCGCGAGCGAATGTCTTTTGGGTCGGCATGCGCCGGGACATACAGCAGTTCGTGCGGCAGTGTGAGATCTGCCAGCGTCAGAAGTACGAGACTGCATCCCCGGCCGGGCTATTGTTTCCTCTGGCGATTCCACAACAAATTTGGGACACAGTTTCCATGGACTTCATTGACGGGCTGCCTAAGTCCAAAGGGAAATCAGTGATTTTTGTGGTGGTGGATAAACTATCCAAGTACGGGCATTTCTTGGCTCTCAGTCATTCGTACACGGGCGAGTCGGTCGCCGCACTTTTTGCTCGGGAGATTGTCCGCTTACATGGTCTTCCTCGTGCCATTATTTCTGACCGAGATCCTACTTTTGTGAGCAGTTTCTGGCGGAAACTTTTCCGGTTACAGGGTACATGTTTACAGTTCAGCACGGCACATCACCCTCAATCGGATGGTCAGACGGAGGTTCTCAACAGGGGTGTCGAGACATATTTACGCTGTTTTGTTGTGGATGAGCCTCGGACTTGGCCGGAGTGGTTACATTGGGTCGAATATTGCTACAACACCTCATATCACTCTGCCAGCCGGATGGCGCCGTTTGAGATTGTTTATGGGCGCCTTCCCCCGACCTTGGGTAGCTATGAGCCAGGCAGCACCGCCCTGCCGGCGGTCGACCGCGCTCTTCGTGATCGGGATAGTATGTTGGCAACCCTCCGAGAGAACCTCGGCCTAGCTCAGGACCGTATGAAGATGCAGGCAGACAAACACCGCAAGGAACGGGAGTTCGCGGTGGGAGATGAAGTTTTCCTCAAGCTCCAGCCTTACAGACAGTTATCAGTTGCTCGTCGGGGTAATCAGAAGCTTTCTCCTCGATATTACGGCCCCTTTCGTATACTCAGCAGGGTGGGGCCGGTGGCTTACAAGTTAGCTTTGCCGGAGGGATCCCGCATTCACCCAACCTTTCATGTGTCTTTGCTCAAGCGGAAAGTGGATGCCAATGTACAACCGAGTACTCTTCTGCCTGAGGTTACTGCTGCGGGCGAACTGCGCCCACTGTCGAAGGATGTGTTAATGGTTAAATGGAAGAATCGGGGCACGGAGTATCGGCCGGAACTCTTAGTCAAGTGGAAGAATTTGTCGACGACGCACAATTCTTGGGTGGATTTCTTGGACTTCAAGGAGCTCCACCCCGTCTACCACCTTGAGGACAAGCTGGTCCTTGATAGGGAGGGGAATGTTACGCCCCCGCTACGCTTCACGGGGCGTCATTATGTTCGGCGGTGCAAGGGAGCGGCGACCAACGGGGCTGAACGAACCAGTTCAGTCCCCAACCAGTGAACCGGACGGCCGGGGCTGAACCAATTGGGTTCAGCCCAAACTGGAGGGGCCAGTCGGCCCCTCTTTGGCCCGGGTATATTTACCCGGGGCTGTTCTCATGGATGGATTATGCAATTGATTATCAAGGTATTCTCTCCCTCCTCTTCTAACCCTAAATCCCCTTAGTCTTCTTCTCTCTAGATCTCCCTCTCCCTTCCTCCTTCCTATCACACATCCATTAGTTTTGAAAGCAAAGAAGACCTAATTGAGTGGGCTAGGAATGTCGCCAAACAGTTGGGATTTGTCATTATTATAAGAAGGGCAAATAAGCTCAGTGATAGAGCTACACCCAGAGTTATTTTGCGTTGTGATAGGGGCGGGTTACCTCCAGATACTCAGAATAAGAAGGGGTACGTTAAGAGAAATATCAGGAAATCCAGTTCCAAGTGATGTGGGTGTAAATTTGCACTTAAAGGACAAAAAAAATGAGTACAATGAATGGAAAATCGAAGTTACACATGGTAAACACAATCATGAATTTGTTCACCTAGAAGCACACCCATATGCCGGTAGGCTAGATGTGAATGGACATAAGATTGTCGAGGAGATGTACAATGCTGGATGTAAGCCTCGCAAAATTTTGGCAATGCTAAAGAAGAGAAATCCGGGTAACACTACCACCATCAGAACAATCTAAAATGAGAAGGCTAAGTTATATCAAGCACAATTAGACGGTGACACTCCAATCCAACACTTGTTTAAATGCATTAGTGATTCCGGCTACATTAGTTTCACTCAAGTGAATGAGAGCTCAGTTCAACTAGAAAGTATATTTTTTGCACATCCAACTGTTGTTCGCCTAAGTAATATGTTTTCAAATGTCTTTATGGTAGATTGCACGTATAAGACCAACCGTTATCGTTTGCCACTGCTTTCAATAGTTGGTGTTACCTCGACCAACCAATCATTTTTTCCCTCATTTGGCTTTATGTCTAACGAGAATGAAGCCAGTTATAAGTAGGCCCTTGAATGTTTCAAGCTTACCTTCGATAAGAATGTGCATCCTAATGTCTTTGTGACGGACAGGGAGCTTGCATTGATGAATGCAATAGAAGTTGTTTTCCCGCAGACAAAAAATATTCTATGTCAAGTGCATGTACACCATAATGTTTTGGCAAATTGCAAAAAGTTTTTCACGCAGGGCAAAAAATGTGATGTCTTCTTGGGTGTTTGGCAGCTAATAGTAAATGCATGTACTGAAAATGAGTTTCAAGTGCGATTTAATGAATTGTTCACTGATTATTCTCCGAAATATCCTGATGTTATTGGTTACGTTACAAAAACCTAGTTAGATCCATACAAGGAAATGTTTGCTTCAGCATGGGTTGACAAGTTTTTACATTTATGCAACACTTCTACAAACCGTGTAGAGGGGGGTCATAGCCAACTTAAGAAGTTCCTTGAAGTATCAATTGGAAATCTAACAACCGTATGGAAAACTTTTGATAACATGATTAATTTACAACATACGAAAATTAAGCGACTATTTGGGCAAAGTAAAATTCAGGTTTTTCCAAGTTTCAAAAGTGTATTGTACGCAAATCTTATTGGTAGTGTCTCCGTTGCTGCTTTAGCGATAATAAAAAAAGAGGAAGAGTCCATAAAATCCGGGTTTGAACCGGTTGGGAAGTGCACACATAAGAACAGATACACACTTGGATTACCTTGTGCGCATGAGCTTGTTCCATACATTAAAGGGTGCAATTCATTATCGTTATGGATGGTACACAAACAATGGAGACAATTAACATTGAATGAGAATCCTGATTTTAACATAAATGAGGAACAAAAAGAATCAGTGGACATAGAGAATGACGTGGAGGAGATATTAAAAAAATATAGAAGTATAAGTGATCTCCAAAGAAAGGAAATTGCGTGAAATCGTCAACCCAGATGGTAGTCAAACAAAGGAGTCTAAATTACCTACAAAATTAAAGGGTCGTCCAAGGGGAAGTTTGAAGAAGTTCATGGACGATTACAAGTCCACCAAAAGAGAGCCATCATATTTCGAGCATGTTTTGAGCGAAAAACGAGAGACATTGAAGATTAAAACTACAAAGTTGACAAAGAAATTTAGAAGCACAAGGAGTGAGTTTCTTGATAATGTGTGCAATCAAATGCCACCTAGTGCGCAATCACATCTCTTTGACGTTGTTGATGTTATGGGTGATGGACATTGCGGATATAGAGTAATTTGTGTTGCTCTAAATATGGGGGATAATTTGATGCAAGTGAGACATGATCTTGTGGGAGAGCTTCATGAAAATAATGTGTTATACACTGAAATTTTTGGAGCTTCAGGGAGATTGAAATTATTACAATTGCTTGACTGTTGGGTGTTGCCGGCCCCGCTTGATAGATGGATGACAATGCCCGACATGGATTTAGTTGTTGCATCATGCTACAACATATAACTTGTTCATTTTTCAAGCAAGCAATTATTCACCTTTCTACCGCTGCATTCAACTCAAACGATTCGAAGGACAATTCATATGAGATTTATAAATGAAAACCACTTCGTTTTATTGAGGATGAAAGAAGAATGCCCACTACCTCCTATATTTCCGGTGTGGCGAACATTTCATGAACAAGTAGCAGAAGAATGGGGCATTCCGTATGTTACACGACTAGTTTAAGTGGTCAGGTATGTGAATTTAAATAAACTCATTATACAAAATATATTTATTGTTTTACATTTATAATGCTAATTTAAATCATTTGTTCTTGTAGGTGGAGTTCATTTTGACAGAAAATGATATTTTGATGCTGAGAAAAATTTGATGCCACTTCAAATTTTGCTTATGAAGATACTAACATGTTCTATGCAATATTCATTTTCATAGTTTTTGTCTTTTAAATTGCATGAAAACATTAGATTTTTTTGGGAGTTGAATGAATGTGTTGTCCATTTATAAAAATATGGCATCGAAAATTAATTTTCTTAAGATTTTATGTATGGGTATAAATATCAATTATGGGTACAATTATCTTTTTTGGGTACAACTATCAATGGGTTATAAATATTCATTTATGGGGTACCAATAACAACACCCTAAATTTTTAAACCATTAGGAAACAAGAGAAGAAGTAAATTGTTATTATCTTACTCAAAAAACAAAAACTTGAACCTCCAAAAATATAATTTTAGCGCCATCACAAAACAACAACATTCAAGCCTTTATCCCACTATAGTGGGGTCGACTATATGGATCCTTTGTTGCCATTGTGCCCTATCTTTTGTCATAATCTCACTAATGCCTAGGTACATCATGTCTTTCCTTACAGTTTCATTCCAAGTCTTTATTGGTCTACCCCTCCTTCATTTAACATGCCTAGTGACTAGACTCTCACAACGCCTAACAGGTGCCTCTAATGGTCTCCTGTGTCCGTGTCCAAACCATCATAGGCGAGCTTCTCGCATCTTCTCTGCACTATATGGATCCTTTGTCGCCATTGTGCCCTATCTTTTGTCATAATCTCACTAATGCCTAGGTACATCATGTCTTTCCTTACAGTTTCATTCCAAGTCTTTATTGGTCTACCCCTCCTTCGTTTAACATGCCTAGTGGCTAGACTCTCACAACACCTAACAGGTGCCTCTAATGGTCTCATTTGTACGTGTCCAAACCATCTTAGGCGAGCTTCTCACATCTTCTCTGCAATTGGTGTTACTTCTGTCTTATCCCTGATACTTTCATTCCTAATTTTATCCAATCGCGTGTGCCCACACATCCACCTAAGCATTCTCATCTCCACAACTCTCATTTTTTGCTCATGTACATAATTCACTGCCCAACACTCATAACCATAAAGCATCGCGGGTCTAATTGCAGTACGGTAAAATTTGCCCTTAAGTTTTAGTGGTACTTTACGATCACATAAGATCCCTGACGCGCCTCTCCACTTCAACCAACCAACTTGGATTATGTGTCACATCTTTATCAATACCTCCGTCTTTTTGAACTATCGATCCAAGATATTTAAAACACTCACTACGGGAAATATCTTGATCACCCAACTTAATAACGAAGTCACTTGTCCTTCTTATATTGCTCAAATTAAGCTCCATATACTCTGTCTTTGCCCTGCTCAACCTAAACCCCTTCTTTTCTAAAGTATCTCGGCAAGATTCAAGTTTTGCGTTTACACCCTCGCACGTCTCATCAACCAAAACGATATCATCCGCAAACAATAAACACTAAGGTATTGTTTGTTGGATATGTCTGGTGAGCTCATCTAAGATAAGGGTAAAGAGATCAGGACTTAAAGCTGAACCTTGATGTAAGCCAACAGTGATAGGGAATTCCTATGTTAATCCTCCAGATGTCTTCACCCTTGTCACTGAATTTGTATACATATCTTTGATTGTGTCAATATATGATATATTTACACCTTTTTTTTTCTAAGACTCTCCATAAGATCACTCTTGAAACTCTATCATAAGCCTTCTCAAGATCAATAAACAACATATGCAAATCTTGTTTTCTTTCTCGATAGTTGTCAATGAGTCTCCTCAAGAGATGTATAGCTTCCATGGTCGACCTCCCTAGCATTAATCCAAATTGATTCTCCGAGATGTTAGTATCATGTCTTGATCTTCTTTCTATTACTCGTTCCCATAGTTTCATAGTATGACTCATCAATTTAATTCATCTGTAATTAACACAATTTTGTATATCCTCTTTATTCTTATACAAAGGTACCAAGATATTTTCTCTCCATTGGTCTGACATCCTCTTTTTGACTTCAATATCTTATTAAAAAAATATGTAAGGTATTTTTCCTTCATTTTCTAAACATTTCCATATTTCGATGGGTATATCGTCTGGCTCAACCGACTTTCCATTTTTCATTTTATTTAGACCATCTTTTATATCTGATACTTGAATTTTACGATAAAATGTTATGTTCTTATACTTCTCTGATTTACTTAACTCTTTCAAGTTCAATTCATTGTCATTTATTTCATTATAGAGTTGATAAAAGTATCTTTTTCATCGCTCTTTAATATCCATATCAACCGTCAAAATTGTATCTGTCTCATCTTTTATGCATTTTACTTGACTTAAATCTCTTATCTTTTTTCTCTAGTTCGAGCAATTTTATATATGTCACGCTCTCCATCTTTGATATCTAGTCGCTTATAAAATTTTTCATAAGCTTAACTTCTTTCTTTACTTACTGCTTGTTTAGCTTCTTTTTTGGCGACTTTATATCTGGCTAAGTTTTCATCATTCCTACAAGCATAGAGTGATTTATAATTGTCTCTCTTTGCCCTCACTTTGTCTTGCACTTCCTCTTTCCACCACTAAGATTCTTTATTTGGGGGTATACGACCTTTTGATACTTCTAGTACGTTCTTTCTACTTATCTTTAAATGTGAAGACATAACTTCTCATGAGACATTAGGATCAACATAAGGGTTATCAACTATAATTTAATTTTTCCCCGATGATAAACAAAAGGCAAATCAAAAATTTTTGCGAATATTTTTCAAGTTTTTCCATTTCATTATATTTGTTAAATTGGCTTCAATTTCTGTTTGTGGGTGTCCATAGCCAAAACATTATAAATTTTTATGTGGGCTTGAATATATTGAGTAGTGGGTTGCCTTTAGAGGTGGGTTGGGTGATGATACTGGGCTGGCTGTCTTACGATCAAGATAAAAATTAATTTAAAACTCTGCATGGCGTACAATTTCGCCCTTCGGGGGTGTGGCCAATTCAAGTTTGCATACATGAGCATTTCCTATTTTATGTAACTAAAATTAAGGGGTACTTAAGGGTCAGTATTGAGAATAAATGAAATAACTATTTTATTGTAATGTATGCATATTGTTATCTTCCTTTGTTTGCATGTATAACTATTCACGAAATACTTTTCTCGCATAGTCATATTTTTATGGCTAACCCTTCGTGAATTTATTTTTTAGGCAACAGGAACCACTCTCAGTGCACCAAAGAGAGTTCCGCCGGAAGAATTGGCGAAGGTATGGCTGAAGATATTTGTAGGCATTGGTGAAGCCCAGGAAAAGCAAAAAGCCTCTTGTCGAGATCGTTATTGTGACTTCTGTCTTGAGTATAAATAAATACTTATAATTTCCTTATCGAAGAATGTAAATAAATGGATGAATAAAAAATGCTGATGTTTATGACCTTTGTATTGTGTTTTTAATGTTGCGACTCTGTTTATTGAAATAATATTCGATTCTCGAAATCATTTGAGAAGCCCGGGAATTTGGGTCTTCACGCGTTGGGATGACGGTGATTTCTCACAGGGGTCGGACCCTGTCGATACTCACAAGCTTGATGGGGAGAACATGTGTCCAAGTACTCAATAATAAAAAACAGTAATTCCATATAATTATTTACGCATGTGTTACGCCTCCGGACGAGGCTCGGCTATTTGGCCGGCAAATAAAGGTGGCGGCTGAGGCGTGACGGAGGCGACAACGGGGCTGAACCAAGTTGGTTCAGCCCCCTCTTCATAAGTTTCGGCCCAAGGGGGGCTGAACCAAGTTGGTTCAGCCCCCATTGGGGTCGGCCGGCCCCCTTGACCGGCCGACCCTGGGTCCGGGTATAAATATATCGGACCCCCTCTTTGGATGGATATGAAAAATATTATTCAGGTATTTCCCCCTTCCCTCCTTCAACCCTAATTTCTCTAGTCACCTTAGATTCCCTCTCTCTTCTCCTTCTTCTCCCTAACATTTGGTATCAGAGGCTCTTTTCTCCACCATGGTAACGACTCGCACGCAAGAGGAAGTCGGCCGTTTGGAAACCTTAGAGGACAATCTCGTAGGGTTGACAAATTCGGTGGCCGCAATTGAGGAAAACGTGAAAACTTCCACCCAAAGGCTCGAAGAACGGATCGACACCCGAATGGAAGAGATCATGACATTTTTGGCGCAAAAATTAAAGGGTAAGGCTGTGATGGAGGAGGATCTGGGCGGATCTCCCGCTGCAAAACCCGATCCGCACCATATCGGCCAGGCGGGCTCGGCAAGGGCTGTCGGCACCACGCAGGGGGCCGGATTGGGCACGGGGGGCATCGGCCGGGTCAGAGCAGGCGGGGGTGGCCCCGGCGGGGTCGGATCGGGCACGGCAGGCGGTCCCGGCTTCGGATCGGGCGTTGGAGGCACCAGTAGGTTTGGATCGGGCGTGGGGGGGCTCGGCGGGCTCGGATCTGGCGCAGGAGGCAAAAAAGGTGTCGGCGAGTCTGGAGGTGGCTTCGGCGGGATCGGATCGGTCGGATTTGGCTCTGGCGGGTACGACGCAGGCGGCGGCGGCCCCGGTGGGTTCAGCACAACCGGTTTCGGCGATTTGGGCGCTACTGCGCTAGAGAGGGTGGGTGGTCGGTCCCCCCATATGGAGGAGGGGAGGGCCTGCTACCTCATCCAGCAAGAGGAGGCATGCAGTGGGGTGGTGCTCCGGCGGCGGGGCAGTTTCGTCGTGGCTTCTCGAGCGTGCCTTTTGAACACGAAGAACCAAGGAGACCGTCGGGATTTGTACAGGAGGCGGGGTAGCGAGGACAGGCCGGTCAACGGCCGTACATGCCGCCGAAACTGACACGCATGAATTTCCCTCGATATGTCGAAGGGGATGCCTTAAAATGGGTACAGAAGGCGGAGTTGTTTTTCAGCTATCAAGAGGTACCCGAGGCGCAGTGGGTGCAACTGGCGTCCTTCCACTTGGAGGACGATGCTTTTTAGTGGACGCAGTGGTTCCTGTGGGGGCGGGATTATGTGTCGTAGGCAGAGTTTGTTGATGAGTTTACCGCTCGGTTCGGGACCCTGGAGTTTGAGGACTTTGAGGCTCTCTTGCAAAAATTACGTCAGAAGGGCACCGTGATGGAATACAGGACAGAGTTCGAAAAGTTGGCAAATAGGGTGCACTGGGAGGAGAGGACACTCCTCAGTTGTTTTGTCTCTGGGTTGAAGGACCACTTAAAAGATGAGGTTCAGGCATACATGCCCCGTAGTTTGAATCACGCCATCAGTCTGGCCCGTATTCAGGAAGAGCGGTTCAACAGGCAGCGGTCCCGCACTACGGTGAGGCCCACTACTACTACACCGGCTACTGCCAGGAAGGACCCGTCGGTAGCAGGACGGCCGACGGTGACACGGTTGTCCTGGAGCGAGTTACAAGCACGAAAGGAAAAAGGACTCAGTTTCAACTGTGATGAGAAGTTTACGGCAGAACACAAATGCCAGAAGGTCCAGTCTTTATGTTACAACAGGAGGTGGAGGACGAGTTGAATCCAGAGGAGCTGGATTTCGGAGGCGACTTGTACCTGACCGAGCTCGGGGTCTCTCTGCATGCCATGTAGGGGTGTAACCCCCTCCGCTTACTATGCGGCTTGCGGGGCGGGTCCGAAAGGAGAAGGTGACCATCCTGGTGGACAGCGGGAGTACGCACATTTTCATCCATCCGGAAGTGGCACAGAAGGTTGGGCATTTGATTGACACTGAGGCTGCCTTCCAGGTCATGGTGGTCGATGGCAGCAAATTGCAGTGTCAGGGTGTACTGAAGAGAGTAGAGGTTCGGATGCAAGGGTACGTCGGACGCACAGATGTCTATCTTTTACCCATTTGGGGCTCGGACATGGTGCTGGGAGTTCAGTGGCTGCAGCATTTGAGGAGGGTCAACTTCGATTGGGACCAGATGACAATGGAGTTCTTGCAAAGTGGGAAGCAGTTCTGTTTGCGGGGTCTCACTTCTTCGCCGATCAAGGAAATTTCTCTACACAGTCTCCAACAGCTCGAGGAGGCGGGAAGTTTGATGGCGGTACTTTTGGGGTGCGGACGGATGAGGTAGAGTCAGTTGAGGTGCCTATGCAGATGCAGGCTTTGGTAGAGCAATACGCAAACATTTTGCAGGAACCACGTACACTTCCGCCTTCACGGTTTCGGGATCATCAGATTGTACTCAAGACAGGGACGGAGCCTCCCAATATCCGACCCTACAGGTACCCGCACATGCAGAAGGACGAGATTGAGCGCAGCGTACGAGAGATGCTCGATGCAGGCATCATAAGGCCGAGCACGAGTTCCTTCTCGGCTCCGATCATTCTCGTCAAAAAAAAAGATGGGTCTTGACGGTTTTGTGTAGATTGTCGTGCCCTGAACAGTGCCACACTGAAGGATAAGTTTTTGATTCCGTTGATTGAGGAGTTGTTAGACGAGTTACATGGGGCGACACGGTTCACCAAGCTTGATCTATGGTCTGGATATTATCAAATTCTCATTAAGGAGGAAGACATCCACAAGATAGCATTCAACACTCATGACGGTCATTATGAATTCTTGGTGATGGCCAACGGGTTGACGAGTGTCCGTCCACCTTCCAGGCGAATATGAACAAGATCTTCCGGGACCTTCTTCATCACTTCGTTCTCATTTTCTTCGATGATATCCTTATTTACAGTGCTACTTAGGAGGACCACTTGCGCCATGTTGACCAGGTATTCTCCATTTTACGCCAGCACAAGTTGTATGCTAAGAGATCGAAGTGTTCGTTCGGTCAAGAGGAAGCGGAGTATCTGAGGCACTTGGTCTCGGCCGCAGGGGTGAAAGCCGATCCTCGGAAGATTGAGAGCATGGTCTCTTGGCCACGGCCCCAGACCCTTAGGGCTCTGCGGGGATTCTTGGGCCTTACTGGCTACTACTGGCGGTTCGTGCGTGATTACGAGAAGATTGTCAGGCCACTGACACAACTATTACAGAAGGACGCCTTTTCTTGGCAGGATGAGGCTGAGGTTGCTTTTCAGGCACTCAAGCGGGCTATGACGACGACTCCAGTCTTGGCACTCCCGGATTTCACCAAGGAGTTCGTCGTGGAGACGGACGCCTCCAGGGTGGGATTGGGTGTTGTGTTGATGCAGGAAGGGCGGCCGATTGCCTTTTACAGCAAGGCATTGGCTCCAAGGACGTTGGGATTATCGGCTTATGAGAAAGAGATGTTGGCTGTCATCCATGTCGTGGGCCTCTGGCGACCGTACCTGTCGAGCCGTCATTTCAAGATTCGGACAGATCATCAGAGTTTGAAGAACTTCTTGGACCAGCGGGTTTCCTCCCCCCTCCAACAGAAGTGGGTCACCAAGCTTTTGGGGTACGACTACGAGATTGTTTACCGACAAGGGAAGGACAATCGGGTTGTTGATGCCTTGTCTCGCTTGCCGGAGGGCACTCTAGCCCACATTTCTACGCCCCAGTTGGATGCTATTAATGAGATTCAGGAGGAGGTCCAGCGAGACCCCGAGCTGCAGGCTATTGTGCAAGATCTACGGCAGGCGCGTAAGACAGCTCCAGGCTATCATCTACAAAATGACCAGCTATATTATCGGGGTCGGGTGGTCATACCCTCCCAGTCGGCTTGGAGGACGGTCATGATGCACGAGTTCCACTCGTCCCCGACAGGAGGCCACGCCGGTGTTCTCCGCACTCTACAGCGGGCACGGGCCAATGTGTTTTGAAAGGGAATGCGACGGGATATTCAATTATTTGTCCAGCAGTGTGACGTGTGCCAGCGGCAGAAGTACGAGACCACCTCCCCGACTGGGCTACTTACGCCCTTGGAGATTCCGCACCAGATTTGGGATACAGTGTCCATGGATTTCATTGATGGCTTGCCTCGGTCTAAGGGCAAGACGGTCATTTTAGTGGTGGTTGATAAGTTGTCCAAATACGGACATTTCCTCGCCTTGAGCCATCCCTATACCGGCGAGTCTGTTGCTGCTCTTTTCGCTCGCGAGATTGTTCGGCTTCATGGCATCCCTCGGGCGATCATCTCGGATCGCGATCCCACTTTTGTTGGCAATTTTTGGCGGGAACCCTTTCGTTTACAAGGGACCGCCCTGCGCTTCAGCACGGCTCACCATCCGCAAACAGACGGTCAGACTGAGGTCTTGAATCGGGGCATAGAGACCTACCTCCGTTGCTTCGTCATGGACGAGCCGCGCACGTGGACGAGTTGGTTGCATTGGGTTGAATACTGCTTTAACACTTCTTATCATTCAGCCAGCAAGCTGACTCCCTTTGAGGTGGTCTATGGGCGTCTGCCTCCTTCTCTGAGCAGTTATAAGTCGGGTGGTACGGCAGTGGCAGCAGTTGACCGAGCACTCCGTGACCGTGACCGCACACTCGCTACCTTGCGCAAGAATCTCCGGACGGCACAGGATCGTATGAAGGCACGGGCGGACAAACATCGCACCGAGCAAGAATTTCAGGTGGGGGACGAGGTTTTTCTCAAGCTCCGCCCCTATCGGCAGTTGTCCATTGCACAGCGGACGAATCAGAAGTTGGTACCCCGTTATTATGGTCCATTTCGGATCACCCGGCAGGTGGGACCAGTTGCTTATACATTGGCGCTGCCTAAGGGGTCCAGGATACATCCCACTTTTCACGTCTCCATGTTGAAGCAGAAGATTGGCGACACTGTCGAGGTCAGCCCTTGTTTGTCAGACGCTACTACCGGGGGCGAGCTACGCCCAACACCTAACGACGTACTTTTGATCAAGTGGAAGCGTCGCGGCACGGCGTACTGTCCTGAGCTACTGGTCAAGTGGAAGGGTCTCGGCGCAGAGCACAACACCTGGGTGGATTTGCTAGAGTTTCGGGAGCTCTACCCTGATTACCACCTTGGGGACAAGCTGGTTTTTGATGGGGAGGGGAATGTTACGCCCCTGGACGAGGCTCGGCTATTTGGCCAGCAATACAGGCGGCGGCTGAGGCGTGACGGGGGCGACAACGGGGCAAAACCAATTGGTTCAGCCCCCTCTTCATAAGTTTCGGCCCAAGGGAGGCTGAACCAAGTTGGTTCAGCCCCCATTGGGGCCGACCAGCCCCCTTGACCGGCCGGCCCTGGGTCCGGGTATAAATATACCGGACCCCCTCTTTGGATGGATATGAAAAGTATTATTCAGGTATTTCCCTCTTCGCTCCTTCAACCCTAATTTCTCTAGTCACCTTAGATTCCCTCTCTCTTCTCCTTCTTCTCCCAACAGCATGCAAGTGACGGCGGAGCAGGGTAAGGAAATCCAAGGTGGTTGGCTCCATTTAGGGTTGCAAGCGGTCGGAGAGTAGTGAGGTGGGGCTTGAGAAGAGGGATGTGGAGTACTCGGCAGTGGAAGTCAACGGGAAGGGCGGATTGCAGGCTGTGAGGGGTCGAGCTATGGGAATCGACGGGAATGGAAAGGGCGTTGGTTGTAGGGAATCAATTGAAAGGAAAGGGAGGGTTGCGACAATGGAGATGGAAAGGAACAGGGGGGGTTGTGACTGTGGGGATCGAAACTGAGGGTTGATGTCGAGAACAGGGCAACATGGAGAATCGTGGAAGGAGGTCGGCGGGTTGCAATGGCGTAAATGGAAGGGTGAGTGATTAGCGGGGAAGTAGAGGGTAAGGTTTACGGAATAGTCAAGGGATGCCGATGAAGGGGGAACTGGGAAAGGTAAACCCGGAGTCTCACCAGGGAAGTACTCTCGGCGTCGCACCATGATGGAAGAACTGACAATTACCAAATCTAAAATAAATCATTGATCCCTGTCACCGCCTCATGCATGCGTATAAAATATTAAAACTAGAATAGAACACCCGAATCGGATGACGCATAACGTCTAATTCGATCAGGTGTCAAATACAACTCAAAATAAATAAAGTAATATATAAAAATAACTCAGAATGACTGTCTGGATGCATCTTGGACTCGAATCGCCCAAACGGGTAGCAGTTTATTGCCTCCTGTGGGAATATACGTGTGTGGATCGGCGATCCCCATCAACAACAAAACAATTTAGTATGTGATAAGGAGATGTTGCTTTATTCCAAGTAGTAAAGCATTGAGGTCCTTATCAGTTGCTATTTAAGGAAAGAGCATAGATCACCGCCCACTACAATACCGTCAAACAATCAGGGCTATAATAAGCATAGTATGTGAAGTTGATGGCCTGCCTATAGAAATAATATATGGTGATCAACAGATAACATGAAAGAAAATGGTATATAACAAAATGGTTGATGTGCTCTCTTGGCTACTCTTAACTTGTTGTTTGAGTACTTTTCTGTACGCTCGGCCATGGATCTAATTGTACAAGGAGTTGTAACCACGAGACCCTTTCTCAACCAAAAAAACTTAGGGATCCGCACGAAGATCCTGCAGAAAATTACATTTGGAAGGATGATCCCTCTATAAGGAGAATTGTTATGTTGACAATTGTTGCAATGCAAAGATGTTGATTCTATACCAACAAGTAAAACATTGGCTTCATTATTAGTCAAAAAGGAGACAAAAGTGCATGCAGATCACCACCCACTGCAATACCAACATAATTATAGCTATAACATACATGACATGTAAATTTGATGGCATACCTACAACAGTACAAAAATGGTAATCAAGTATAGAAAAAGGGAAATTAACAAAATAGTCTATATGATCTCTTGGCCTTCGCTTCTTGTTTGATATCATTTTGCTTATTAGTCAGTCCATGGATCCAAAAGTACATTCATCAAAAAATATCAGGAGGGATTCACACAAGGGGCCTCCATCCGGTTACACTTGGAAAGATTACCTCCTTTATAAAAATAAAAGTTATATACCTAAGATGTTACAGACTGCATTAAATGTGTGAAGCACACCCTGACAGTTTGAGTATGAAAAGATCCTATTGAACTTGCAACGATGTGTTTAATGTGAAAACATGCATCAAGATGTCAGTTAAGTTTATCAAGAAATATTTATTGCACGATACTTCAAATCCTGCAAACCAAACACATGATACTTGCAAATAGACTTAGGGAGTGTTGAGAATGTTCTAAGAATATCCAATGTGGTGTGTTCTAGAATTAGCCATTATTTGGGGGCAAAATATTGGATGTCTATAAAGGGAAAATCCCCTCTCATTGTAATCATTCAAGTTGCATTCAAGTTTCACCAAGGTCATAATTAAAGTATACAGCATTCAAATAATTCTCGAGAATTATCCTCATCTCTCCGTGTTGGAGTATTCTGATAAGCGTGTTTGAAGCCTAACTAAGGAGAGAGGATCCAAATTCCGTATGGATATGAGCATGAGAAACTTCAAACCCCATGAAACTTGTACAAGTGCGCACATGCTCAAAAAACACACATGAATTTTAGCAAAAAAATTATGATTGTTCTTGATCAGACACCCAGCCTCAACCATTCTCATCCAATCTTGTACTTAAATATAATGATTTTGTAAGCTAGAAATATGCATACATGTTTTTCCCAATTTGGACAAAATCAATCAGTGAAGAAAAGAACAAAGTTGATTTTAATAAAATATACTATACAACTAGTATGAATCAAAGTAGAAAACAACTATTATGAATCAAAGTAGAAAACAAATAGTTTCTAAAAGAATGTAAAACTAGCACACCAAAAAATCTTCAAATATCTGCATCCTTACAGCACATGATAATTGCTACTAAAGCTGACCAGCTAAGGGGAAATGGATAAAAGCCGTGAAGAAAGTGATGGTCGAACAAGTCAACTCCTTCAAATGAAGGTAATAATTTATTTTGGAATGTGCTAACTTCAATTATGGGGCATAAGTCAACCAGTTAAAGCAGGAACATAGTTAATTCTTCCGTGGCGTTACAAGAATTGTGTGGCACAAAGTAGAAAACAGCATAATATATTTACTATGAGCAATAAATTCCTAAAATCCTCTATTAATTATCAGTCCTTTTGCTAGCACTTGATTCTTCCCGTTGGAACTGACCAAATAAAGGATAATGAAAAATAAGACCGGAGATTGTGACAATGAAACAACGATAGAAACTCTTTTGGGGCGCCTAGATGCTAATTACAGGTAGCAGCATTTTCAGAATATGAAGACAAAACAATTTTGTAGGGGATGATTACCTGAAAGTACTGAAATCCTCTCATGAATCTTTTTTCGACATGTACGGTGGATACTAAATAATCCACGTTGAACTTTGGGCAAAAGCTTCATATCCCTTGTCTGCAAAATCGAAAAATTCAGAGTTCAATATTAACAGATAATACACTTACAACACAAAAAAGAATAGCATTTTAAAAACCATTACCTCCCAGCACCAGAGGCACTTCTCAGATTCATCCTCCAGCACATCAACATCCTCATTCACTATGCCATACATCATTCTCTGGCCAACAAAAAGAACAGCACTTCGAACAGAGGCCAAAGTGACACCTGGACTTCCATCTTTTGCTTTCATCTTGTTATAGATCTCATCCACCAATGCAGAGAAAGAAAGTCTACTCTCCTCCAACATGCATGCAACCGCTGAATTCATAGAAGGAAATTCCCCCTCAAGATGTAGTTTGTAGGAAGATACCTCTTTGTAGAATTCAAAAAGTCCATCAAGCTCGTTTTGGCATTCCTTTATAAGAGACTGTTTATCATCGCCATTAAAATTTCGATCAATACAAGCCCTTTTTCTCTTCTTCTGACTAGTTTGATTTGGGGTGACATTTCCATCCAAGTCAAGTGCTTTACATATTCCTACCGGAGATGTGTTAAGATTCATTGTGTTACTACAAAATGGCAGCATTCTGCGGCCTTCCACTACACCTTCCATAGATTGTTCTGACATTTGCAACCCTCGTAATTGACAATGTAGCTGGCTCAAACAACTAGTACTTTTGAAACTCCTAAGCAGAATTATACAAAAATAAGTCACAGTTTCAAGGGTTTGGGGGCTCACCACAGGTCCTCTTACAGGAATCAGCTTCCTTAAGATCGAAACTTACCTGCACTAATGTACTAATTAAAACAAAAATATATATATGGAGCGAACAAAACATAACTACGAACAAACGAACATTTGCATTTTAGATGCCTTTTACTAAGCGTAACTATCAATTAAAGCTGCCAAAAAAGCTAAAAAGAAAATGGCGAATGTAATTCAGGCCTAAGAAGGCAGAGTGAAGTAGCTTCAGGCGCACATTAATTGCATCAGTCAAGAAGCTAATAATCGGTACAATCAAAGAATGAAAAACCATGCCCCGTTCGTTTCTCAAGAATTGGAAGAAAAGAATTGGTTTTGGCCAAAAACCTTCGATGCGTAAGTTTTGGAATTGGGCCAAAATCAATTCTTATGTTCGTTTGCAGGAAGGTTTTCAGGCACTGCCAATGTATTTAACAAGGCTTGATGGAGAGAAAACAAAAAAGGTTACCCTTTTGAATAAAGTTCGGAATTTTTAAGAACGATTAGAGTAGTACAAAATGGCAAGTTTTATTGGAGTTGCAAAATGTATGCCTTCATGCCTTGGAAAGAAAAGATTGAGATAATCCACAGAACAACCAAAAATCATTATCAGAAACCACATGTTTTTCATTGGAAAGTATAGAATGATCTAGAGTAACCACTGAAACTAACATAAAATAAGGTGGGCGAAAATCAATTGGCATCATTAATAACACCGGAATAACACTGGAAGGTGGGTGAAAGCAAAAAGCTAATCAAGCAAGCACATTTTATAAGAGTCGGGTTTATCCCATTGGTTTTCGGATCAATATAAAGCGCAAGTTATAAGCACATAGGCCGGAGAGCATGTCTATTAATGCGGGAGGAAAGCATCCAGCGAGAGCTTCTCAGTGATCTTATGAGGACAGAAGAAATGTTGGAAGATGTTGTGCCCTTGATGATAAATAAGCCTTTAAATAAGAGTTTTTCAGAAGAAAACTGACACGGAGTACATGAATTCACATATGGGTCTTCCTAACTTCCTATAGAATGTATAATGCTTAATCAGTGGCATCCAATATAAATTCACATATGGGCCCAGTAAAGAGACTTGGACTTTTGAACCCAATATATAGAAGAATTTCCTCCAAAATGATACAAGATAATATACAAAATGATAGCTAATAGAAATGAGTTCACTCAAACATATTTGTTTGTAGAGCTTGATACTCATTATACATTGTTATAGCTATCTTATTTCTAAATGTGGTCAGTTCATTTGTCAATTGAATGGGTTCAACAGTATTCGCATACTCGAAACTATCCCTGCTACTATGTTGTGTTTGAGAACACACAAAGAGAAGAAAACTTGGTTTGAACAAAAACAGTAACACACACAGACATACAACACACATAACCATACGTATACCCACACAAATACAAAATACACAATCATATACAACCATGCATACACATGCACACATAGACACGCACACATACATACATAATACACAAAATCATACACACAAACGCTAACCCGCATAATCATAAACACATATATAACACAAACACTAACACACACACATAACATACAATTACACTCAATACACATACAATACACAATAAACACACATGCACACATATAAACATGAACACACACATACAAAAACATTCACACGCGTACAAACACGCACATACACAAACATTCAAACACACGCACGCACGCACAGACACAAACACACACACACACAAAGACACAAACACATACACACACACAAACACACAGATAACAACACACATACACAAACAAATACAAAATACATACACATACATATAGACACACAAACACATGCATACATACATAATAATGCATACATACATAATAATGCATACATACATAATAATGCACACATACATAAACATGCATACAAACATATAAACACAAACACACACACACACACATACACAAAATTCACACGCAAGACACGGGCATATAAACACACACAAACATACACACATACACACATGCACGCATACACAAATACAAAATACACACACATTTACATATATAAAATCCAAAAAAAAATATAAACCATATATTGCACAATAATCTAAACCATCTACATATATAAAGCAAATATCTTTTCAAAACTTCAACAAGAGCTTCACAAGAATGCTACCACGAAAATAAAATCACATATCCATGCTACCAGTATCTTTTAAAAACTTTAAGAGTTTCACAAGAATATCAAAGAATGCTATCAAAAAAAAAAGAAAATTGGTATACCTAACCGGAAGAAGGAGGTGGGCCGAAGAGAAGGAAGAAGGAGCGGCACTAGGCCCGATTAGGTCGCCCAATGCGGTGCTCGGCCAAAAGTAAGAGCTTGAAAACGGGAGAAGAGGAAGACCACCTTACACACGCTTGAGGAGGAGGACGAGGAGGAGGAGAAGCTGAACTCCGTCGCCGGAGACAAGAAGGGAGAAGCAGTCGCAAGTAGCCAATGGGCAAGCGATTTCTCGCTGTCGAGGGCTCCCCTAAACCGACCACAGAGATGTGAACGGCCGCAAATAAAAAAAATGGCGGGAACCCCCTGCCGTTTGGAGCTGAGAATGGAGCGCGCAGGTGCTAGGTGCTACCGAGAAAGGCCGCTCGATCGCTTCGTCCGGCGAGCAGACATCGCAACTCGAGCGGGACTGCTCTCTCTGGACTCGAGAGAAACCAAAGTGAAATTTGTGGTTAGTGGGAAAGGGGCGGGTGGGAATGAAATTTTCCCTCCATGTATATTTTGTTTTAGAAATTAAATATTTATTTTATTAGTAGTGCACAAAAATCCCGGGCCCGGAAAGCGCGCCCAGGCCCAAAAAAAACCCGGTTATGTCCGGCCCAGACCAAGGTTGGGCTTGGGGCCTTATCGGGCCCCCATATTAGCCGGTTGCTAGGCCTGGTGTCCGGGTCGGGTCGGGCAAAGCCTAGGCGTCCGGCCTAGCCTGGGCCCAACACCCGGGCCGACGGGAAATCCCACCACCCGGCGGGATTTCCTATTGAAATCCCGCCTAATCCATGCGGGATTTTAATCCTGCCTAATCCAGGCGGGATTAAAATCTCGCCTTCCCGTCAGCCTGGAGGGCCTTATAAGGCCACCACTTTGAGAGGGAGGTCGAGCACGGCCCGGGCCGAGCCCGGTTGGCAAAAACCTGGGCCCGACCGGCCCAGTCAAATCCAGCCCGATCGGTCTTTTGTGCAATCATAGTCATCTCATCTCATCAGACAATTCAAGATTGTGGTACCATGAGCTCGGGCGGCTATGGTTGTGATTTTTTGAGCTTATAAAAAAAACTGATTTTCTCTCTAAAATTCCGCGTTTTTTCAATTAATAACATTTAAGTTTTAAGTATTATGCTCATGTACGATGTTCCACTAGAAGGAAAAATAGGGATTTTCTGCCTTGGCTCACGTAATTTCCTCTTTTGAAATCGAAAATTTAACTTCGTCGAATCTCGCGTCCTAGTCGTTCTTAATCTCTTCCCGATCCTCTCCCAATCGACAACCGTTGAAGTGAAGGTGAAAACATCAGAAATCTTGACTGTAATCTTAGTGTTGCTCTTTTGTGCAGAACTCCTGCAGCGTCCGCTGAATCTCTCGTTCACAACCCCTTCGCGTTCCTAATCTCATCGTCGACTATCGCTAAAGAGGAAGGTGTAAACCTCAGAGAATTGGTGTGGATAACCGTAGAGAAGTAGGGGACTTACCTTTTATTCCAGTTCCAATACCTACTGATACAAGTTAGTTTTTGTGATTCCATTTTCAGTCAGTTTCTCTAGTGATTCTCGGTCATTTTCAGTCGGTTTCTCTAATGTTTTGTTCAATTCGATTGCATATTTTTTTGTTTACACACTTGTCTTTTAAATGATGTAGTATGCATTTTTCATTTGTGTTGAAACCGAAAACTCGGTCTCTGTGGAGTTCATCCTTGGGGAAGGGGTGACCGCACACTTACTTCTCTCCAGCGAGCTAAACGATCGAATACTTAGGACAGGGAACAGACCCAAGACTCCAGTACGGAGGTCCCACCACACACCCAGAAGATCTTAGAGCGTTTCCCCTCCTTAGCCAAGTGTTGAAGCTAAGGATACCTCAGAAAGTGCAAGAAGACCAGGGGCTAGTGAGCAAAAGTGGGGAAGCAATAGCACTAGTAAGTCTGCCTTCTGAGGTACCTCTTGCGTCTTATTTATAGTTTTCTGAAAATGACCTGCAAATAGTCAACCTTCGCTATTCTGAACAGCTATGTGCAGCCCACCTCAGTCTACCAATAGCGTAACTCCGCTTTTCCAACTGGCTATAGACAGGCCAGCGAGGGTAAAATAGTAAAAACACATCACAAGAAGCTGGGCGAGCGGCCCTCTAAAACCTCCACTCGCCTGGGGCGGCGAGTGCTCGATGGAGCTGGCACTCGCCGCCTCTTCCCGGCCCTGGGCGAGTGCGGGTCCGACCTGCCCCACTTGCCCTCTACTCGTCAAGCCCCTGGGGCGAGTGCGAGCCGACTTGCTCCACTCGCCCCTCATTTGCTCCACTTGATCGGTCTGGCTCCTGTCGACCACCACTCGCCGGATATGGGGTTGTACACAATCCCCGCTCTTTGCGAGGTTGGCCCAAGCTCGGAAAGAAACATCCAACCCCGCAATATGCGGCGAGTGCGACAGGGGCCAGGGAATATTTTGGTGGGCTCCACCAGCAGCTATATATATATAGGTCCGCGTACCTGGGAGACCTTTGTCATTCCTTCTTACTTGAGCCTTGCCGAGATGCCTATCCCCAAAGAGATCCAGAAGAGGCTTGCCCAAACTCACGAGGTTTGCTCTGCTCGCGTCGCCAACCTGACCGACATATCCCCCATTACCCTGCCGAACAGCCTAACTAAATCCGACCCCGCCAACAAGGCAAAACCGCTTCCCAAGGCGGCCGAAACCATCTTCCAAGATCTGAAATCCACCCTGGACAACGGGGTTGGCTCCTTTACTCGGCTCCCCCCTGAGCCGAATGATAAAGAGGTCATAGATTTCTCCGCCGACCAGGACAGCCAACAGAATGACGGCGAGTACCTCTCTTCGCGAGTAAATACTCCTCATGACAACTCGCGGCCTCAAACTATAAACACTCGCCTGCGAGACCCATCGCCTCCCTTTGGGACCTTGGGGTTGGATTTGCAAAAGCCGAAGTCGCCGGCTCGCACCCCTTCTCGGCAACCTTCTCCCGCTCCTGAACTTGAGGGGGGAATCGCCAGAACCATCCCGGTCCCGGGATTCGACCTCCTCTCCTCAAAAACTCATCGCCCTGGTCGCGACAAGGAACTGGGCATGCCTCCTCACCGCACCTCTATAGGGATGTCGAGCTCGTAAGGTAGGTCTTGTACTTCCATTAGTCTATCCCGCCTAGTTCACTTGTAGCACTCGTCTTTCGCGTTTGATGCTGACTAACCGCCTTTGCAGATCTTCACAGTCAGTCCGAAGCTGACGAATCTTCAGAGCATGCTCGCTACTCGCCCCTTCCTTCCCCCAGCTCTCTAGACTCCTTCCTGGGCCCCTTGCTAGAGAACGACGAGTTGACGAAGCGAGGAATCTGGATTTTCAATAAACTGGTGCACGGGCTGCGTAAGGTTCAGGAAGACAATGAGGCGCTGCAGCAAGATTACGTCCTGCTTACGGACGAGGTGAGGGGTAGCCCGGCAGGCGAGGTGCTGTCCCCTTCTCCGTTCATGGACGAGATCGACGAGAACCTCCAGGCCGCCCAAAAGAACTTGGGGCGGATCTATGAGCTCCACAATTCGCATCGATCTGCGGGGGGAGGGAAGCGAGGCCGGGGTAGGTGGAAATGGATCCCTTACTAAGCCTACCAGCATTCGCCCCCAATCCCCTCAGCTCGCGCGCACTGAAATAATTTGAACATTTTTCCTTTGAACTTTCTTTCCTGCGCTTTCTTTTTTTTGAACTGTGATTCCCCCTGCTCTTAATAACTTAGAACATTTTTTAGATTTCAATATTTGTTGATTGTATGGTGTATTGTTCTTTAGGCTCATCTCGCCATATGTTAGGACAAGGCATAGGGGTCAGCGAGCTGAGGTTGGCGAGCTAGGGCCGGCGAGACGGACTGCCCCGTCGGCTCGACCATAAATTCTTTTTTCTATAAATAGGCCCCCTCACCAACCCCAACCCATCTCCTTTATTGCATTCATACCCCCTGCTTCTTGTTCTTCTCGCAACCCATGCTTGCGTTCGAACTCGCAAAACCATGGGCAAGACTCACCCTGACGCCGACGGTCGGTCTAAGTGCGCTCAGCATTTCGTCGAGTACTATTTCTTTGAAGGGAATACCGGCGTGGAGGAGCCCATGGAGTTCATAACTGACTTCGTGCCCCCAGGCTTTGTAGCGCGCCGACCAGTGGAGAATGAATCCATCAACACTTTCTACAAAGACGAACTTGCCTTCCCCATCTCGCACTTTGAGGTGGGGTTGTGCTTACCCCTCTGGCCGGAAATTTGCCAGATCCTCAAGTACTTTTGCGTAGTGCCCGCGCAGCTGAATTCGAATGTCATCGCTATGATGGTCGGGTTCGCCTGCTTCCTCCGCCGAGAGCGGATAGAGTTCAACTTGACCGTCTTCAGGAAACTCTTCACTTATAAGGCAACCAGCGATGGAGTCGCCTTCCTTATGGGTTCGTTCATCAAGGTTCGTGAGATCGCGAACAAGAACACCAATTGGGTCTCCAAGATAGTCTTCATCAAGGGCAATCTCGGCAATGTACCCTACTCGCCTCTGCAGAAGAGCGAGGAGGTGCACCGACCCTCGTCGGTATCGGGCAATGATGTCGAGCTGCACAAATTCTTTCTCCACAAGAACTTCGAGGTCGCCTTCCTTCGAAGGGGCCTCGACTCGCTCCCCCCGGTTCTGCCCGGCGAAGGTACAACCCTTTCTTTTTCTTCTTTTACTGGGCTTGCCAGCATAGATAGATTTTTTAAACAAGTTTTTTTCATGCAGGGGAGCGTTTGATTCCTGTGAACCTACCCTTTGCAGATTCGGGACTCCACCCGGGCCCGCTCACGCGCGAGCGGGCAGCCGCGGAAGCCTGTCGAGACGAGCTGGCGTCGTCCAAGCCCTCCTCCAGCAAGAGGCGACCTGATCTTGTGGGATCCAGCTCGCCTCGTCCCCTGCCGAAAAATATGAGGACGACGATGGTCTCCAAGGGGAAGCAACGGCAGCCAGAGCAGAGAATCAAGTTCATGAGCTCGCCGGAGACCACACCGAAAAAGTCACTGGAGAGCTCGCAGAAGGACTCACCAGAGAAAGTCCATGGGGGAGGCGAGAACCCCAACTCCCCGGTCGCCGAGGCATATCTGCTGCGCGAGTCGGGCTTGCCGAAGAGTCACCCACTCTTCGGTTTGGGGGAAAGGCGAAGGACCAGGTCGGCGAGCTGATGGTCCGGTGGGATGAGCAGACCCACCGGGTCTCCGTCTCATCCCTCACCCTTCTTGTTCGGAGATCCAACCCCCCTCCAACCATGCCTTCATGCTCGGCTACAGCCTTTATGGGTACGAGGACGCCAAGGCCTATTATGGCAAGTCCCTCCGAGAGCTTGGCCACGAGAGCTCGCAAGCCATGATGCGGGCACTGGAGATGCAACATATGACGGTCTGTCGCAGCTTCAAACTCAGCCACCATCTGAGGAAGGCCGAGCAGTAGCGGGCCGTCGCCAAGGATAACGTCGCCGACCTAGAGAGGCGGCTCGGCATTGCCGAGAACTTACTCGCCAAAGCTGTCGGGGGGATGGTAAGCACCGACAACCCCACTCTCCCTTTGCTTTGGATTTTCCACAATGGATTTGTTTACCCTTTTGCTTCACAGGATGTCGAGGCCGCGAGCGAGCTACTGGCCCACGCCATCGGGTTGGAGGAAGAGAACAACCAGTTGCGCGCTCGCGCCGCCGAGCTGCAGGAGGCCAATGAAAACCTAGTGTCTTGCGCCGTCGGGCTAGAGGCGACGGACAACGGAAAGCTGAAGGATCAGATCAAAGGACTCCACAGCGAGATCATCCGCCAGGTGGACGTCTTCCTTCCCCCGGGCGGCAGCGACCCCCCTCCCGTTTAAGAGGCCGAGGATCTTCGGCGAGCCTGAGGTTACAAAGTGACTACAGATCAACTCCATCGAATCCGCCGAATGCACCCTGCAGATCATGAAGGAGACGCAGGTACTGGTGGAGGGCTACGAGGAGATCACAGCTCGGGACCTCATGTCGAGCCTATTCCAACCTACTCTGCCCGGTGAGGACAGCTTCGGCTCGCTCCTCAGGACTGCGAAGGACTACAAATATGAACATCAGTTCGGAGGGGAGGGCGAGGAAGACCGCCAGTCTTGGGAGGAAAGCGAGAGCTAACTCGCACCCCCTTCTTCTTCTTTTTCCTTTGTTTTTTTGTAATTCTCACTCCCCTCTTTTTGTAATCTCGCTGAGGCGAGCTTCCCATTTTTGCAACATGAATATAGATTTTTAATGAAAAAGTACTTTCTACCTCTTACCTTCTGTCGTGTGATCTCGCTAGCGTAGTATTCGTTGTTTAGAATGTATTTGAGTTAGGATTCATTCCTGCGAGTAGACCTTGAGAGTTCGCCAGCTCTAGGCAATCCGGAGGCGGACCACTCGCCGTGCTAGGCTTGCCTCGACCCAGCTCGCCCGCGAGCTGCCTTCTTCTTGTCGATGTTGAACTGGAATTGTTAAAAATTCACAAGTAAAATCTGAAGGGGGTGAAATGCACCGCCGAGGATTGCCTCATCTTGCATTCCTCAGTAGATGCCGAATACTAAGGTCGCCATCCTTTTACCCCACCTCGCTTAGATAATGTCACCCCACTGTAATAGGTCCTAACTACTTGCCGAGCTGAACCCGCGAGTCCCAACTCGCCAGAGAGGGTTCTCCTCCCCGATTTTGGAAAAAAGTCCAAGAACTTCCCAAGTAAAATTTGGAGAGTATATGACGTAGTTGTTGAGAGCAGCCTAGCAGCCTCGGCTCGCCCTCTTTGACCGTCCTGCTCGCCTATTGGCACTTTGCATGGCCAACCTCCGGGTGCTACCACTGGCCCAATAAGCTGAGTGAAAGCCTAACGGTGGGTGTTGAACATCCTACAGACTCAACCTCAGGGTCATAACAATGTCCATCAAGGCCCTGACCCTGCCAGCTAGGTGTAAGCCTGACAACGGGAGCATCCCGAGACCTAACCCCAGAGTGAGAATCTTACTTTCCATGGCCATCCTCCGGGTGCTACCACTGGCCTAATTAGCTAAGTGAAAGCCTGACGGTGGGTGTTGAACATCCTCCAGACTCAACCCCAGGTCATAACGACATCCATCGAGGCCTCGGCCCTGCCAGCTAGGTGGAGCCTGGCAGCGGGAGCATCCCGAGACCTAACCCTAGAGTGAGAATCTTACTTTCCACGGCAATCCTCCGGGTGCTACCACCGACCAATCAGCTAAGTGAAAGCCTGATGGCGGGTGTTGAACATCCTCCGGACTCAACCTCAGGGTCATAATAATGTTCATCGAGGCTCTGACCCTGCCAGCTAGGTGGAAGCCTGACAGCGGGAGCATCCCGAGACCTAACCCTAGAGTGAAAACCTTACTTTCCACGACCATCCTCCGGGTGCTACCACCGACCTAATCAGCTAAGTGAAAGCCTGACGACTGGTGTTAAACATTCTCCGGACTCAACCTCAGGGTCATAACGACGTCCATCGAGGCCCTGACCCTGCCAGCTAGGTGGAAACCTAACAGCGGGAGCATCCCGAGACCTAACCCCAGAGTAAGAAAAACTTTCCTTTGTCCAACCTCAGGCCTCGCCAGCTAGGTGGAAACCTGACAGCTGGGGCGTTTCAAGACTTAGCTCGACAAACGCTATTTGCCACAAACTTGATTTGCAAAAAAGTCTGAACATAAAAGGATTTCATATTCATTAAAGGAACAAACATACATATTTTCACGGGTAGAAACGTTTCAAGTCATCACCACTCTAAGTGTGACTTAGGGTCTCGCCCTCCACATTCTAGAGACGGTACTCCCTGACCTTAGATCTTCCTCGATAATGTATGGGCCTTCCCAGTTGGGGTTGAGCTTTCCCACTACGGCTGACCTCCCCGCTACATCCACCTTCTTTAGGACCAAAACCCCTTCCGCAAACTGTTTGATCCTGACGTGCTTGTCAAAGTACTTAGTCATTCTTCGCTTTACCTCTTCCTGTCGGATGGCGGAGAGATCACACAACTCTTCCACCATATCAAGGGAGAGTCGCAGCTCCTCCTCGTTTTCAGCTCGCCATTCTTTCCCTCCTACCTCTTCCTCGAGCACCCGAGACGTCCGGACCTTGAAATCTATTGGAAACACGACCTCGCACCCATGGGAGAGCTTGAAGGGGGTCTCCCCCGTGACCATGTTGGGAGTGGTTCTAAGGGCCCAAAGAACTGAAGGAAGCTGCTCCACCCAGCTACCCATCAAAATTTTCATCTTCTTCATGAGGAGGTTGACGATGATTTTGTTTGTCACCTCCACCTGTCCGTTGCTCCAGGGATGGTGGAATGACTTGAACCTAAGGTCGATCCCTAGTTGTTCGCAGAAATTAATGAACTTGGTACTGGCAAACTGAGGCTCATTGTCCATGACAATGGCCTGGGGCAGGCCGTGCCGGTAGATGATCTCCCCCCAAACGAAGATCCTGATTACTTGGGAGGTCACCTTGGCTAGCGCCTACACTTCCAACTACTTAGAAAAATAATCTATCATTACCAGCAGGAACCTCCTCTGCCTGCTAGCCTGGGGAAAGGCCCTACCAAATCCATTCCCCAAATGTCGAAGGGCCAGGGGGCTGTGATACTCCTGAGCTGCTGAGCTGGTTGAAGTTAGAGGGGGCAAACAGCTGGCACTTATGGCACTTCCTTGCAAACTCCGCAGCGTCCTGACTTAGGGTCGGCCAAAAATACCCTTGTCGGAATATCCCTCCTTCCAAGGTTCTGCTCCCTGAGTAGCTCCCACACTCCCCTGAATGCACCTCCTCTAGAATCCTCTAGACCTCCCTCTCGGCCACGCAACGTGCCAACATCTCCGAGAGAGTCTTCATATACAATTTCCCGTCGCGCATGATATAATATGCCGACTTGTGCTTGAACTTCTTCTTATCCGTACCTTCCGGTAACTCCCCTGTGAACTGGAATATTGCGAATGGATCCATCCATGAGGGGTGTTATTCCACCTCCATCAGCTCCCCCTCTTGGATGGACGGTCGAAACAGGTCAGTGATGGTACCACCCACCCGGGGACCATGCTTGGCTAGCTGATCAACCTGCTCATTCTCTTCCTGAGGCACATGCCGGATGGAGAAGGTCTTGAACATGCCGATGACCCCCTTCAACTTTGCCAATTGCAGCTGGAGAGTGGGTTCCCTTACCTCAAACTCCCCATTAATCTGGGAGGCCACCACCATGGAGCTAGTGAGGACTTCCACATCATGCACCCCCAGCTCCCTGGCGAGGCACAATCCTGCTCTCACGGCCTTGTACTCGGCCTGATTATTAGTGATGGAAAAATGCACCACCATCGTCTGCTCAACCCTCGTTCCCTGGGGGCTCTCCAAGATCACCCCCACCTCAAGGGAATGCCTTTCCGAAGCGCCATCCACCATCACCTTCCAAGGGCCTGGGCGAGTGAGTTCCGCCTCCGCCACCTCGACCACATAATTAGCAAGGAAGTCGGCAATCGCCTGGGCCTTGATCGAGAGGCGCGGGACAAAGGAGATGTCGAATTCACTCAACTCTACTGACCACTTCACCAACCTTCCTGAATGTTCCACCCCCTCAAAAATGTTGCGGAGGGGGTGGTTCGTCACCACCTGGATGAAGTGTGCCTTGAAATAGGGTCGGAGCCTCCGAGCCGAGATGACCAGAGCAAAGGTCAGCTTTTCCAAGATAGGATAACGAAGCTCTGCCTTCCTCGGGACCCTGCTCACGTAGTATATGGACAGTTGCTTCCTCCCCTCTTCCCGAACTAGGACGGAACTCAAGGCCTCTGCTCCGACCTCGAGATATAAAGATAGGTCCTCCCCCTCCTTCGACCCTTGGAGCAAGGGGGCCTGAGTTAACTGCCTATTCAAGGCCTAAAACGCCTCCTCGCATTCCTTAGTGCACTCAAACTTCTTACCTCCCCTCATCGCTTTGAAGAAGGGAGAACACTTCTTCCCAGCCTAGGAAAGGAACCCGCTTAGCCTGGCCAACTTCCCCATCAACCATTATACCTCCTTAGCATTCCGAGGTGACCCCAACTCCATGATTACCTTGACCTTGTCAGGATTCGGCTCTACCCCTGCAGGGGTGAGAAGATGGCCCAAGAACTTACCCCTGCTGGCCCCGAAGATACACTTCAAGGGGTTCATCCTCATCTTGTATCTCTGGAGGGTGCCGAAAGTCACCTCCAGATCCTGGAGGTGAGAGTCCACCTCTCTTCTTTTGATCATCAGATCATCCACATACACCTCTAGATTCCTCCCCTTTTGCTCCTGGAAGACCTGATCCATCATCTTTGGGTATGTCTCCGCTGCATTTTTCAAACCAAAGGGCATCATCTTGTAGCAATAACACCCATCCCTAGTGATGAAGGAGACATCTTTTACATCGGGGGGTGCATCCTGATCTGATGATAACTTGAAAAGGCATCTAAGAAACTCGTTACAGGAAAATTGATGGCTGAGTCAACCAACGCTTCCATTCGAGGCAAGGGGTAACAATCTTTAAGACATGATTTATTAAGCAAGGAGAAATCAACACACATTCTCCACCGGCCGTCTTTTTTTTACCATTACTATATTGGAGACCCAGTCAGGGTATTGGATTTCGGATATAAAGCCAGCCTTCAGGAGCTTGTCCACCTCCTCCCTAATGGGCTCAGCCAGCTTGTCCGCGATGGACCTCTTCTTCTACTGGATGGGGTGAGCCTCTGGGTCCAGGTTGAGGCGGCGGCAGACAACGTCCGCATCTATCCCCGGCATCTCCGCGGCGCTCCAAGCGAAGATTTCCATGTTCTTATAGATGCATGCCAGCATCCTCTCTTGGTCCACCGGGGTCAGCCCCCTGCTGATGCGCACCTTCTCCACCTTGCCTCCTAGGGTGAGGACCTCCATCTCCACCACCTCTTATGCAGCCTCCAAACGAGACTGCTCTCCCCATTCTCCGACGTCCCCCTCTCCTGGGACAAGGACCTCCTCCTCAGCCTCCTCCACGACTATTGCCTCGGCTAGCTCCCCTGGACTCCCTCCATCACCTCCATATGGGTGCGGCTCTCCACTTCCATCTCCTCGGCCCCCTCCTGCCAAGAAATGGAGTTCACCGCGGTGACGTAGCACTCCCTCGCCACCTTAGGGTCTCCTCGGACCTGGACCTGGATCCCCTCAGCGTTGAACTTCAAGCACTGGTGAAAGGATGAGGGGACACAACGGAAGGCGCTGATGAGGGGCTGCCCGAAGATAGCATTGTAGCTGCTGGGGGCATCCACGATGATGAAACTATAAGTGCGAGATAGCCTCCCCCCCAGAGAAACATGGAGTCTCACTCCTCCTTCGACTTCCTTCCTCTCCCCCGAGAATCCAAACAGGGGCCCATCCGAGGCCAACACCCTCTTGGCCTCCACTTTCATCGCATCGAATGCCTTCTTGAAGATGACGTTGAGCGAACTCTCGTTATCGATGAGGATCCGAGAGACAGTGAAATTTTCGATGGCTGTCTGGATGACCAGGGCATCGCAAAAGGGATCCTCAAGATCCGACATGTCCTTCCTCGAGAAAGTTATTTTCTCCTCCGGGGTGGGGTCTGGGATGTGGAGCCAACGCTCCGGCGGTACATGGTGTGGAGACTTGCCTTCCGGGAAGCCTCAACTCCCCCCCCCCCCGTGGATCACTTTGATCCCTCCTCGAGCTCCGAAATCAGCCATGTCCTCGCACCTGTCCTCCTCTGCTCTAGGCAGGACCTCCTCAATCCGCACTTCCCGGCGGCCTTACTACTGCTGCTCCCTGACTCACTCCCCTCCTGTCAAGGAGCTCGGGGCACATTGTAGTTGTGTGCCCCTCTTCTTGGTGGAACTCACAATAGGGGAGATCCACCCTGGCTTACTGCCTCCTCCTCCGTCAACCTCTCCTCCTCTCCCCCAGGGCTATAGCCATAGCCTGATTTTGATCGGGGAGAGGGGGTCTCTGGACTTGCCTCCAACTTGGAGGGTGAAATTGACCCTGGCCCCTAGCGATTGTGTAACATCCCATTTCCAACTAGACCCCTGGGAGTGGTTTTGTCTTAACAGAACCCTAGGAAGCCCAGGAATCGAAGTTTGTCGACCAAGATTTTGAGTCAAGGGGTGGTCACGACCGTGACCGACCCGTCACACCCGTGACCTAGGGCGTGACCTCCTTCGACGATCGTCGACCTCAGGAAGATGATCGTCGAGCTTAGAAAATTCAACATAGGTTAGACACGCCCGTGACCGATCCGTCACGCTCGTGACCTTGGAATGGCGTTGAGTGAGCTAAGCTCACTCAACGCCGTGGTCTGGATGGCGTTGAGTGAGCTTAGCTCACTCAAAGCCATAACCTGGACGGCGTTGAGTGAGCTTAGCTCACTCAAAGCCATAACCGGGACGGCGTTGAGTGAGCTAAGCTCACTAAAAGCCATAACCGGGACGGCGTTGAGTGAGCTAAGCTCACTCAAAGCCATAACTTGGACGGCGTTGAGTGAGCTAAGCTCACTCAAAGCCATAACCTGGACGGCGTTGAGTGAGCTAAGCTCACTCAACGCCATAACCTTGACGGCGTTGAGTGAGCTAAGCTCACTCAAAGCCATAATCTGGATGGCGTTGAGTGAGCTAAGCTCACTCAACTCCATAACCTGGACGGCGTTGAGTGAGCTAAGCTCACTCAACGCCATAATCTGGACGGCGTTGAGTGAGCTAAGCTCCCTCAACGCCATCGTTTAAAAGGGGCTTATTCTGGATGGCGTTGAGTGAGCTGAGCTCACTCAACGCCATAGTCTGGGAGGCCATTATAGATGACGTTGAGTGAGCAGAGCTCACTCAACGCCTTATCTGGGATGGCGTTGAGTGAACAGAGCTCACTCAACGCCGTAGCTTTGATGGCGTTGAGTGAACTGAGCTCACTCAACGCCGTAGCTTGGATGGCGTTGAGTGAGCTGAGCTCACTCAACGCCATTGTACTTAGAATTTTTCTGGCATTTTTTTGGCTATGTGCTGGTTCAGCTGAACCGGGCCGATCTAGGAAGTGGGCCAGAATGCATTAGTGGGCCGTTTCCTTTTAATAAAACCCAATTAAATCTTATTTTAAAGAAGGTTGACCGGTCAAGTGAAGCTGTGCCACGTGGACCGTCGGTTTTGGCAAAAGGAGCAGTGACGGCCATGGCCGAGAGCTAGGCTTCATGGCCATCAATGACATTTGATGCCATTGCCTTCCCCCTTCCCTTTCACGGCTTGATTCAACTCCTCTCAGGGAGAGGAGGAGTTTCCAGCCCTCCTCCAGCTGTTACAAACCGTTTCAGCTCCCCTCCACCATGGCCGAAGCTTGCATGTAAGTGGCACTAATGGCTGGACCGTTTCTACTCCCTCCCACAGCCTTGTTCTCCTATAAAAGACTCCCTAGACTTAGATAGGAAGGTTTCACCCTTGCCAGATAAAGCTAGATCTCATTACCTTGCTGTTGAAGAATTCCGGCGACGTCACCACCCCGCCAATCGCATCCCGACGATCGGCTCGACTCCAAACCTCGAATAAGGTCCTCCTCTACCTCTTCTTCTATGGATAGATCTTAGAAATCATTAGGAGAGATATAGGGCTCAAAAGAGCTGGATCGGGTGAGCGTTTCCATGGTTTTTCCGAAATTTCATGGTGGCGGGTTTGCCGGAAACAGCCTCTCCGGCGGCCGTGCCGCCGCCCGACGGTAGCCCTCACCTCAACAGAGGTGGTGGTGGTGGCCGGCCAGGGAGACGGCTGGGTGGCCGGGAAATAGCTTTAGAAAAGCTACAGGAATAGTTGTTTTTCTGGTTCTGTTCGGGTTCGGGTAAAGAAGAAGATGAACAGTGTTATTTTAACATATTATATATTGTATAATTAGAAATTAATTCCCTTTACTGTACACTAAGTTTAAACTGAAAATTGTAGCCCGTAGGGGCTGAAACATAAAAAGTGGTCAACATAGAAAATGTAGCCCTTGAAGTCTAGTTTAATGCAAAATTTATTTCACTCGATTTGGAGTCCTGGTTAGACCACAACACACATTTTGGTGAGCTCTATCCATAGGGTTGTCCTGAGATTGATTTTGATGCCCACATCAATCCAGACATCCAAATGACTTAAAATTTGGGGTATGAGCTATTATTAGCCATACCTAGGTCTTATCCAAAAATCAGAATTTTTGGAGAATATTTTTCTATAGTTTTTGTAAAAATTTAATAATTCATGTATAATTTAGTTAGGTTTCTTAAACACCTTAAAATCCCCCCAAATTTGAGTGGGAGATCTTAGGGGGAATATTAGAACTCTGGTAAAAATTCCACCTCATTTGGAAGTGTTTTGATTGAGTTTTAACTCGACCCTAGGTTGGCCCTTATAGGGTTAATTAGGTCAATTCATTCCTTTTTGGATTTGAGTGGTCAAACAACCTCAACAGAGGCTGATATTTTGTCCACTAGCTTTTTGGGGCATGACACACCCTCCAATGTAATTTGGGATGGTTTGGGATAGGGTAGCCCTAGAACCCTAGGGTAGGTCCCTTAATGGGAATTTTTAGGGTTGTGAAGGTCATGGGGTCAAATGACCTTGGATTGACTTGAAATTTGGTGAAGAGGACCATAAGGGTACTAAAGTCCTCTGGTCAAATTTTAGGGTATTTGGAGACATTTAGCCCTCCTTAAACTTTAACCCTAGTTTAGATCACCAACCTTAATTTGAATTATTAAGCTATCAACTGAACTTCAAATCAAGTAAAGTTTGGGAAAAGTGATTTTCTGGTCCAAATGGCCATAATATAATTTTTTTGAGGCTTTTGGGTTAATTTATACAGTACTTCATTTACAACTCTAATTGTGCCCTAGATATTTATCTTGATGATTTTGGAATTTCTATGCACTGGAATGTTATGAAATCTTGGATTAGGGCATCTTATAGCATGTTATACCTTATGTATTTCTCTTGAGAGTTTTATCTGAATATTTTGGGCACTTTATTCTTTAATGTACTAATTGTGATATGTAGTCAAAAATACAAATAATGCCCAATTACTATTTGTAAAATTATGAAATTTGGTCAGTGGGTGTTTCAGGCCATGATAGTCATCCTGTAAATTTCTATGGATTTTTAGATGATTAAAAATAGTACCTCCTTCTCTAAGCTAGAAAAATTGGTGTTTTACATTAAAATAAATTCAGAGCCCAAATATTAGATAAAAATTATGGGACTTGGTTTCTGATGGTTTTAGGTCACCATAAAGCCTATATAATGTTATTGTGATTTTTGGATATATATTTACAGTACTTGCTTCATAATATAGTAAAAGTAGCTTAAAATGGTAAATTAGGAAATGTAGGCATAAACACCTCTAAAATTTTTCAAAATTTGGAATTACTTCTTAAATGCCTCATAGGATTATTACTGATTTTATGGTAATTTATTGTTGGCTCATTAGTGCACTTCATGTTCATACTAAGGCATTGGGAGGTTGAGAATAAATAAATTAAATGCCAAATGAAATAGAAAATTATTATTTTCTGGATTTAGACTAATTATGTCATGGTAGACCTCCAGTAAATATTATAGGAGTTTCGGAATACAATTTGGAGTACCACCCATTGCATACCTCATAAAGCTTAAGATGGTCTGCGTTTAGTAAAACTGCAGAAGCTGAACTAGAGTGGGTAATGAACTTGGGAAATGGAATTTTTGTAGTTTGTTGGTTTGGATAGGGTGAGTTAAATCAAGTTCATTATTGGAAGTCAGGACGGGTAGGGTGTGAGATTGACTAGTGTTAAGTGGTGTTCGGGTTCGACAGAAGATCGTCCTCTCCGAGAAGAGGAAGAGTCAAAGTCACCCTAGGATTAGCCCACTATAATATGAGAAGGGAATAAGTTAAGGGAACCAATCAATTATAATAAGTGACTTGGAAAGGGAGCTTTGGGATTCACCCCATCATAGCTCCTAGTACCGCTGCGAGCCCTTCACCAGGTAAACCTCGGGAAGTCCAAGGTTAACCTTAAATCTTAGGAATAAAATGATCAAGAGTAACCCTAATAATAGTTGCACCTCACACCTACAATTGTACACTTAGGAAGAAGAATTGGCATGGAATGGGTAGAGTAGGTCCGTGGTCTAAGGGCCTACTAGTAATGTCAATGGTCTGGTTTGTGATTGGGAAATCCGGCGAGCTGGATGCTCGGGGACTTGGTATAAATTTGGAAGTCAAGGGAGCGGGATGCTCGGGGACTTGGTATATGCTTGGTAGCCTAGAGAGCTGGAAGCTCGGTAACATGAGAACTTGCACAAATATAACTGTCATGATTGCATGTGCATAAAAGTGGTGGGTCATCGGTACTGGACGATCGATCACACTGACGTCGGTACGTTGACTCGGCGGTGTGGGACACTTAGCCAAAAAAAGCCTGGTGGATATAGCCAGCACTAATACGCGGATACTCTAGGTTGTGTTCTTCTAGGGGCGTATGGAAGGGCTAGGCCTGGTAGTGTGGTTACCCGCCTAGGAGTGGGGGGCCCGACCCACTGTCTTCGTTTGCCACTATAGAGGTTCTTGGGGGTGAAGCTAGCTGCCCGAACAGGGGGAACTAAAAGTCTGTGCGCATGGAGTCGGGTGGGTGTGTTGCACTTGCTTGTGCATTCCATAACATATTTGCGTGTCATAGCATAAACATTGCCACCTATCGTATAAGATGGTATGAGACGTTTTATACGATAGGCCCTGCAAAATGACCCCTTGGTCTATAGGGGTAATCCCTATAAATCAATGGTTATATTTCTTGTGCTTTTACTTACTTGCTACTCCTTGCTGTTTGATAATCGACACCCCAACGTATAAGTGGTATGGGACACTTTATACAATGGGAGCCCTGCAAAAGATCCCTTAGCTTATGCGCTTCCGCATAAGTTAAGGTTACATTTCCTACTTTCTGCTTTTGTCATATTTATTATGGAATTGCTAGCATAGGTCCGCTGTCACCTGCTTTTGACTTATTCTCCACCTTCATGTCCTTCCCTTTCTTCCTCTTCGCTCGGTACCTAAGAGTCATGGGGGAAGGGGTAGGGGATGATAGGGCTTAGTCTTTTAGACTAACGGTTTTCGAACCACAACATTTTAGGTGTACCATATGGAAGGGTCATGGGTTTTGCAGTTTCTGACAGAGTTGACCCCGCGACCGTGTTACCATTGTCACCAGCCGGGACATACACGGGTCAAATGCCCCTTGATGGGTGGGATCCCACCAGCTCAGCAGCCAGGAGGCCGAAGACGTAGACGCGGACGTGGATTGCGAGGCGGCGACTGCAGGCCAAAAAGGAAGAAGCACCCAGAGATGCAGCACCAGCAGAGTACGGAGTTGGTGGAGATGGGCTAGTCTAGCTTGGGTGCTCTCGGTTCAGTGACAGTTACGGTGACACTTAGTTTTAGTTTTGCTTCCGCGAGTGACTTGTAGTGAGGATTACATGTACTGGGCACAAGCCCTCCTTTTGTACTCTGACTATTATTATTGTGGACTCTCCCTTCGTGGAGATTTATTTATATACATGTGGTTATGGTGGACTAGTTTATAATTACTTATGCTACTGTTCTGCGATCGATTTGGCTGGCAGGATCGGCGTTTTGTAGTGACGACGTTCCCGGGCGTGATGGTGTCACCACAAAGCAGCGGTTATGGGCATAAGACCCCGGTGTTTAAAAGAAAAAAAGGGGTCTTACAGGTTGTCTCCTCCATGGAAACCTCTCTGCGACCCTTGGTCTCGCCACTTCGGCCTCCAACCTAGTCGATGGTTTGGCTCCTAGCGTCCCCACTTGGGTTGCTGTTGTTGCTGTTCCCTCTGCCAGGGTTTAGCTCTCCTCTCCTCCTGAACTCTGCCACCTCTTGGATCCTTCTCCTCCTCCGTGGCCCACCTGGCCAGCTTCTGGGCAAACTCCGGGTTTGACGCCTCCATGTCGACCTCCATCGCCGCTCTCTCCATTAGTGCCTCAAAAGATACCGGAGGAACCCTCTTCAGCTCCATTCCGAAGAACCCCGACTGAAGCCCAAGGGTGAAGGACACCATCATGGTGTGTCTCGTCATCTCATGTACCAGGAGAACTTCCTCCTGGAACCTATCTAAGTAGCTCCCTAGGGTCTTGTTCACGCCCTGCTTGACGCGAAATAGAGACTCAGACTCCTTCTTCCTCTTCTTCGAAGTGGTGAATCTCAACATGAACCCCCAACGCAGGTCCTCAAAATAGTAGACGGAGTCGACCGGAAGATGGTGTAACCAATCTCTTGCCTTCTCCTTGATGGTGATGGCAAAGAGTCTGCATTTGAACCCATCCGACATCTGTCGGATCGATACCACATCCTCAAATCACTGGACGTGCTGAACCGGATCGCCCTTCCCGGTATTGTAGGACATCTCCAGCTCTCGAAACCCCTCCGGAACTGGGGACAATGAAACAAATTCACTGAAGGGGGTGACTCCCTCTGCTGGGCGAGCAAGAGGATCTCACATCCTCGTCTCGCCGAATCGGCCTTCAGATGTTGAGTTGGGGAAGAGCACTCACCCCTACAGCTCGCGCTCGCCTCCTCCATCTGCTAACTCCTTCCCGGCTCGCCTGCCGGGTGCGTCCTCGCCCAGGGCCGGGGGGGGGGGGGGGGCGATTACTGGAAACGCTGGCGTCGAGCTCTCGACACGCGCGGCGATAGTGAAACTGATGAGCCCAAGAACCTCCTGCCTGAACTCTTCAAAAATCCCCAAGGTGGCGAAAGGGGGAGGGAGTGGCAAGTTGCTCTCGCCTGAACCTTGCCCTTCTCTTCCAGTCATCAAGCTTGTAGAAGATTTTTGGTGCTGACCACACTCCACGCTCACCGCACAAAAATGTTGAAACCAAAAACTCGGTCTCTGTGGAGTTCATCCTTGGAGAAGGGGTGACCGCATACTTCTCTCCCGCGAGCTAAGCTACCGAAGACTTAGGATAGGGAACAGACCCAAGACTCCAGCACGGAGGTCCCACCACACACTAGGAAGATGTTAGAGCGCTTCCCCACCTTAGCCAAGTATTGAAGCTAAGGATACCTCAGAAAGTGCAAAAAAGACCAGGGGACTAGTGAGCAAGAGTGGGGAAGCAATAGCACTACTAATCATGCCTTCTGAGGTACCCCTTGAGTCTTATTTATAGTTTTCTGAAAACGTCCAACAAATAGCCAACCTCCGCTGTTCTGAACAGCTATGTGTAGCCCAACTGGGTCTGCCAACAGCGTAACTCCGCTGTTCCAACTGGCTATAGACAAGCCAGCGAGGGTAAAATAGTAAAAACACATCACAAGAAGCTGGGCGAGCGGCCCTCTAAAAGCTCCACTCGCCCGGGGCGGAGAGTGCTCGATGGAGCTGGCACTCGCCGCCTCTTCCCGGCCCTGGGCGAGTGCGGTACCGACCTGCCCCACTCGCCCGCTACTCGTCAAGCCCCTGGGGCGAGTGCGAGCCGACCTGCTCCACTCGCCCCTCATCTGCTCCACTTGGCCGGTCTGGCTCCTGTCGATCACCACTCGCCGGATATGGGGTTGTACAATTTGGATTTATAGCTATTGTGATTGTTCAATATTTTATACATGTATTATTATTAGATTTACAGTCATATTACAACTGTATTATTAGTCGGTTTTATAATGGTATTATTAGTACGTATTACAGCAGTATTACAACAGTTGCATTTTATTTATAGATATTACATAGAATGATCGGGAACAAATATCTTAGCTCCAGGTGTGCTATGTCCACCTTTACATCCCATGCCAATCTTTTGTTGGAGGTCCTTTCAGGGGAATCAAAGGCTACCCTTGAAGATGTCAGAGTGCTTCCATTGTTTCGATGCCAAATATAAACAACACTCAAGCCTTTATCCAACTATAGTGGGGTCGGCTCTATGGATCCTTTGTCGCCATTGTGCACTATCTTTTGTCATAATCTCACTAATGCCTAAGTACGTCATATCTTTCTGTATAATTTCATTCCAAGTTTTTATTGGTCTACCCCTCCCTCGTTTAACATGCCTAGTGACTAGACTCTCACAACGCCTAACAGGCGCCTCTAAATATCCATCAAAATATTTCATCACTATATTTTATTGTGCGGTCTTATAATAAAGAGAAAAAACATTCTTACTAGGTAATTATTATCTGAGATTGACTGTAAATGAGATAGCAATGATATTGAGGCTCAAAAACATAGGGAGTGTTTTTTTATGTTTGTTACACTCTCATTCTTAGACTAAATTTACAAGCATATAACTGAAGAATTACAGTGGCTTGCTGATAAGGAGTATTCACCTACGTTGTAGACCAAGAGAGTAAATGCCTTAGATAAATATCCTTTGGTTGTTTTCATTTAACCGTTGAAGGGCTTGAAGATTTCATCTTCCCTCATCAACCTTAGCAGTCTCACAACATTAAGACAGTACAACTGGCTAAAAAGCCATACACAGTTTTTGCATTCACAATTGGTGGATTGAAGTAGATGTGCACAACGAGAAGTAGGTGCACGTTTGGGATACTTGGAATGTTGCTCTATGATGTTACTGGTAAGAGATGTCAATATATATTTTAGTTGATTGTAAATTAAATTGCACTCGCTATCCATTCGAGTAGGTGTGGTTGTACAAGCATACCAAAGTTTATTCGGTTGTGTTGAATCTTAAGGCGCCCATAAAGGGATGGGGGGGAGGGGTTAATAAGGGTTTTACGAATTTAATAAAAACTTTGAAATTTTTTCGGAGAAGAACACATTTGGTGTGAAGAAAGGGGAAATTTCTAGCTTTATTAATATCATAGGCGATAGGTGCTACCACTGCATGCCAACACTCCAGAGAATGAACCTTATCGTAAAATATGCCAAACAGATTTTTCTTTAAAACAATTGAATAAAAACTTAAAGATAAGGCAAGATGAAAAATAATTTTATTTCAAAATATAAATACAACATTTTGAATTCAATAATTCTTGAAATCTACACCTGATTTTTTTTTGTTTTTATACTGGCCCTTTTGCCACTAACTAGTTAACTATAGTCTATCTTTGTGAAGATCCAAATATTATGCAACGAAATATTTTTAATTTCTCCGATGATGAGAACGCAAAGCAGTATGATTTTATGTGCTAATTTTTTTTGAGCTTTCTTTACTTTATCATTATTTGATTTTTTTATTTTGTGGGGATGCCAATAGCCAAATGTTTGTGATGGTTCATTTTTTTTGGTTTGAAACAAATGATGAATTAGTGTATGTGTGTTGTCATTAGTGATTTGGGCTTGTGTTGGCTGGGTGTTGTGCTGGCTTATGCATCTGACACTTGGAATTTAAATGGTGGCTGAGTTGGAAGTGGATTGTGACACATGAATGACTTGTTGTGGGCTGGTGGTTTAGCTTGGGCTTCTTTGGGTGGCACCTGGATTGGTGAAATTAATGTATTTGGCTTCTTATTGTCGCTGCCCCTTATCTCCTATTATTAAAACCAGTCGAGCCCTTCTCTAATCCCGCATTTACCTCTCTTATGCGCTATTTCACTGTCGCTGAGTCTCGGAAGGATTTCCCCACACTTCTGCAATTTGAGAAGGAACGGTTGCGCAACGACTTTCTTCCTCCCTCTCCTGCTATAAGGCTACTTTCTTCGAACTATTAGTCGTCTATTACAGTTTTTCTGTGATTGATTTCATTATTCGATTGCTGATTTTTCATTTTTGGACTATTTTGCAGGCTGGTTGTAATGTTTTATGGACTAATTGCTCTGATTTTAGGAGCCAGAATAAGTAGTATTTTACCTTGCTATTTTGAGTCGTTTTTGTGCTGCTGGACAATCATTTTGGAAGCTGAATTTAAGTTGGCAGCCTTGTGTATGGGCAGATTTAGTGCTGTTTGGCGGCTGATTTTGTGTTAGCAGCTTTGTTAAAAGGCTGATTTTGTGTTGGACAACATGTATTAATAGATTTTGCCATTTATCTGAGTTGACTTTCGTATTTGGACGGATTTAAAACATCTTTTCCTAAAGATTTTAAAACAGCAACGCTACGCATATAAGAGACGTAACCCAATTAAAGTGCGTACAATTTTAGTGGTTTTCGAGATTGAGAAACAAGAGGATGACGTCTCAAGATAAGCGTAACGATAATGCAGAGAAGGATATGAGTAAATGGAAGACGTTGGTGAGTTTCTTATTTCTTGAATTATGTTTTATTCACGTACTTTTTGTAAATGCTCCACTCAAGATAGTCCACTAAGGCTCATCAAATGTGGAATGACCTTATATAGTATCTCCAGCGTAGAGCCGTTACACTCTAGTGACACGTAACCCATTGGGTCGTTCCGAGTCGGTCTCGACACGCGCGGACATATATAAATACCCTAACAATCTCCTCATATGCCCGCCGTAAACCCGATGTCGGAAAAAGGGTGGTGTGTAGTGTTCAATCGAATATGAAGCACTCACAACCGTGTCCATCAAACTTGTCAGAACATATTAAACGTTAAGTAAAACAGTTGTATGCATGCATAAGAATAAATAGAAAATCTCAGCAACATCATAACAAAGTCAAAAGTACAATCACAACAAAGGTAACAGAACACCTAGTGTCTCATGACCAACTAAAGAGCAAAAAAATCCAAACAAAATAAGTGAAAGAAAGGAGAGCTAAACAGTGCTCTAAGCAGAAGAAAACCAATTTATACTCTAAAAATCAGCGTCCAGTAGGTCATCCTCCTCTGGATCCCAACCTGCAAGTGCTCCTCCATCGGCAACAGCACCTGTAATTTCCAACAGAGAAGTTCATTCAGAATGAATTCAATCTTGGAAAATGTACAAGTATCTAGTTCTACTCATATGAACGTAGTACATTATGAGGAAGCATGTGTAAAGTATTTAGGTTCTACCTCAGAATCCATTATCTATTTTCAAAGAAACGATGTTATGGACTTTTGGACACCGCAGCTGTATCTGTGTTCCTAAGTGGAATGTCACGGTTACTGTTCTTCTAAAGTTAATTGGAACTCATCAAATGTGGAATGGAACCAATAAACAGAAGAAGAGCCAAACCTAGTCAGATTGTGTTATCAAATATGGAATTACACTCTCCTCCTAGATAAGGAAGATGAGACTAGTTGAAGTTGTTAATATCAAATGTGGAATGAAACAACTCATCAGATTCGTACTCAGCAATACCGAACATCAGCGGAGCACAACACGATTGCTTTGACAAAGAAAAGTGGAAAAATCAAAACATTTGGACTAAGACGGAACTGAATCGCCTAATCTTGAAACTAAGGTTGAACTTAAATCGCCTTAAGTTCCATTTCCCCCACTGTTCTGATTGATCGGTTTTTAGGCATTCCTTTCATCAGTGGATCAGCCAGATTATCCTTCGATCGCACATCGATCAAAGTGATAATGCCTTGTTCTTTCAGATAATTTAGTAGAGCGTGTCTCAGTCGTACATGTCGTCTCTTAGAATTAAAAATGACATTCTTCACGACTTGGACTACTGCTTGATTATCACAGTACAGACTCAAAGAATTGACTTGAAGTCTGGACAAGAGAATGTATAGAATCAAATTACTGATCCAATCTGTGTCTTCACCAGCTGAAGCTAAGGCAAACAACTCAGCTTTCATAGACGACAAAGCTATACAAGTCTGTCTTTTGGATTTCCAAGTGATTGTAGCGCCACCCAAAGTGAAAATAAATCTACTGGTGGACTTGCTGTTCCCAACTTTTGAACACCAGGAGGCATCAGAGTTTCCTTTCAAAGTAGGAGGGTAACCAGTGTAGCACAGAGCGTGATCTTTAGTACCTTTCAGGTACCTCATCAGCCGATCTAAGGCATCACAATGCTCTTTGTCTGGACTACTGGTAAAGCGACTCAGCATGACAACAGAGAAGGCAATGTCTGGTCTTGTACAACTTGTGGCATACATGAGACTACCAATGATCTTCGATTACTTTACTTGATCAACGCTGGTCCCTTCATTCAGACTCAACTTGACATTTGGATCAATTGGTGTTTCAACAAGCCTACAGTCTTTATAACCCCAGGTAGTTAGGATCTGCTCAATGTAGTGAGCTTGACTTAGAGTGACACGTCCCTTGTCTACTCTAACTTTCATACCTAATAGGGTATTTATAGGACCAAGGTCCTTCATGTCAAATGCTTTCGCGAGAGCGGATTTAGTATCCCTTACTACGGCAAGGTCTGACCCCAGAATCAATATGTCATCCACATATAGGCATATGATGACTGCTTGATTTAGCATCGAGCGGTAGTAGAGTCACTTGTCTGAGAGACTGGACTGAAATCAGACGCTCTTTACCATTTGATCAAATTTAATGTGCCTCATCTTAGGTGCTTGTTTAAGCCCATAGATCGATTTATCGAGCTTGCACACTTTATCTTTTAGATCCTTATGTACATAACCTTCAGGTTGTGCCATGTAGATCTCTTCATCAAGCTCTCCATTTAAGAAGGTTGTCTTTACATCCATCTGATGAACTATAAAGTTCTCGATAAAGGCTAAGACAAGAAGAATCCTAATAGTGGATAGGTGACATACAAGTGAATAGACGTCAAAATAGTCAATTCCCCCATGTTATTTATAACCCTTAGCTACTAGACATGCTTTATATCTGGCTATAGACCCATCACTGTGCAATTTCTTCATTAGTACCCACTTGCATCCTAAGACTTTAACTCCTTTGGGCAGGTCAACTAGATGCCAAGTGTTGTTTTATAGCAGCGAGTTCATCTCATCATCGATGGATTCTGCCCACATTAACGCATCTTTAGATCACATTGCTTCTTGATAGGAGAATGGATCATCTTCTAAGTGGTAGGTGACGATATTCTCACCAAAATCCTTAGGGATTCTATCTCTTGTAGATATTCTAAGAGGAACAGGTTCCACCTCTAGAGGTAGGATAGTAGTACCAGAGGGGCCAGCTTCAGGTTCTACAGTAGATTCTGAAATCATGTCAATAGACCCGGAGACGGTCAAGCCATGATCTTTGATAAATTTATGTTCAAAGAAAATAACATCTCTAGACTCTATCACTGAATTAGTGGATAGATCTAGAAACCGATCAGCTGCACTATCTTCTGCACTACCTAGATAAACACATATTATTCTAGGTCCTACCTTAGGTCTCTTAAAGTCTTGTATCCTTACATAAACGATACAACCCCAAGTATTTAGAGTATCATATCTACAAGGATGCCCATGACACAACTCATACGGAGTATAGTTGAGCTTTGAATGAAGCACTCTATTTAGAATGTGATTTGCAGTTAGGACTGCTTCCCCTCAAAAGGAATTAGGCATGCCAGCTGTGAGGAGCATAGAATTCAACATCTCTGTTAAAGTTCTATTCTTATGCTCCGCGATGCCGTTTGACTGGGGTGAGTAAGGAGCTATGGTTTCTAGGATTATGCCCTCAGAGGCACAAAAGTCCCTAAATCCAGTTGTAGTGTACTCTCCTCCTCAATCACTTCTAAATCTCTTAATTTTTAAGTTTAATTGATTTTCTACCCGAGATTTGAAAATCTTGAAGGTCTCAAATGTCTCATCTTTCGATTTCAATAGATAAACATGACAATATCTAGAAAAATTATCGATGAAAGTAATTAGATATTTTCTTCCCCCTCTAGTGACATGACTACGAAAATCACAGAGGTCGGAATGTATCAACTCCAAAAGTTATGTGCTCCTAGAAACGGTCTTGAAAGGGTTTCTAGCGATCTTAGTCTGGGCACAAACCTCACACCTATCAAATTGAATAGAAAGATCCAATGTGATGTTTTGAATCCTAGCTAGATCTCGCATCTTCTTATAGTGAATATGTCAAAGTCTATTGTGTAATAGCTTCAGATCTATCAGAGTGGAACTCACTTGGTTTATGCAATCATTATCTAGGCTAAGTCTATACATACCATTGATCAGGTAAGTGCCCCCAAAGTAGTGAGAATTAACAGTTAACGTCATTCTACAATTCATGGTTGTGAAAGACATTCCAGCTTTATCAAGCAGACTCATAGAAATCAAATTTTTAGTTAAATTAGGAACTACTTTAACATGTTGTAAAATTAAAGTTTTACCTGAAGAGAGAACTAGCGCTGTAGTCCCAGCATGAGTAATATCTATCGCTCCTCCATTGCAATTTCCAACTCTATCCTTGACTGCTGTGACCTTTGAGAGAAGACCCCTGTCATTTGTGACGTGACAGGTAGCACCACTATCCAGCCACCACTCAGACGACACACGGCGGTGACTACTCCCAATCATACCCATGAAGAACTTAGGATCAGAGTTGTCGACCACCATGTTCCTCATATTTTGTGTGGCTTCCTCCTTTTGTCTTTTTGGACCCTTGCATTCAACGGCCTAGTGACCCCATTTGCCGCAGTTGTTGCACTTTCCCTTCTTCCTTTTGAGAGAAGGCTTTTTGACCGCCAACGGTGCGTGGGTATTACCCTTAGGTGCTGGGGGCTTCCAAGAAGGCTTACTAGGACGTGAAATGAAGTTGACAGCCTGTGAGGGCTGCGCAACCTGCTCCATGCTTTTCCCAGTGATGTTTTGGTCCTCAATATGGATGAACCTTTTGAGTTCATCTAAATTGATCTTCTCTTTCAGTCTGTGCATCTCAGTAGAGCCACTCAGGAGACAGCTTACTCAGAATCATGTACACAAAGAGGCTGTCGTCCATCTTCGAATGATCATCATCCAGCTTCTGACGCAGGTTGACCAGCTCCAAGAGTTGAGAAGTGATAGGCACGTTCGCCTTGAATCTGAAGTTGAAGAACTTCTATCCATTGAGCGATTTTGACAATCCTTCCTCCTTCTGAAAATGCCCGTTCAGTCGATCCCATATTTCTTTTACAGTTTTGTAAGCGTGGTAGGTCAACGCAAGACGGGGATTCAAGGAGTTCAACAGGTAATCCCTGCAGAAATCTTCATCCTTGTTCCACTAGTACTTGTCCACGTCCTCGACGGTGGAAGGGAAATCGCTCTGAACAGTAAATAAGATCTCACGTTCCTTCATTCCTAGTTGGACTTGAATTTTCCAACTGAGAAAGTCAGAGGTGTCGAACGATTGCAATTTTATGGTGTCGAGCGCGCTTTTCTTCGACATATTTCTAGATTTAAACAGGAATAAAAAATGCTAGAACGATATCACCTGAGCCGTGCGAGATAGAGACGATGTCTTCGGATCCAATCTAAGAATTATATGCACCTCCTCTCCGACTGAACACAATCTACAAGAAAAAAACTCTTCTAGATCCACTTAGTTTTGTTCCTCTTCAGCTCTTTCTTGCAGGAATAATCTCAGATTAATTTTAGCTTTGTCACTGGACCCTTAGTTCTTGTGGCTCTTGGTCAAGAGAAGAACAAATAGAAACTCTTCCAGAGAGGTCTTAGAACACCATGGAGGGCAGGACGGGATCCTCTCGATGGCTAAAGCAAAAGAATCTCACTAATCTAGATCTATAAAATGGCTAGATCTAGACGATCTCCAATTTTTTTTCCTTTTCCAGCAAGAGCACAGGAAGCGGCCAGATCAGCAAAGGAGACGGATAGATCACAAGAGGCTGAGCAAGATAGTTGCTGTCGGATTTGCAACACAAGGTAGATCGGCGCAATAGGCAGACATATCTGCACGGAGGTGGCCGGATCTGCCCGGAGGTGGCCAGATCTGCACGGAGGTGGCTGGATCTGCACGGAGGTGGCCGGATCTACACGGAGGTGGCCGGATCTGCCTGGAGGTGGCTGGATCTGCACGGAGGTGGCCGGATCCGACCTTCTTCCAGAAGTACTCGATTCACATTCAAGGGTGAAGAAGCAGCAACAAAAAATGGCGTTGGTTTTCTTCTCGATTGAAGAAGGCAGAAAGTCCGTTCAGGAAGAGAACCGAGGAGAGCACCGACGGACGGCTTCCACTTCCCGACCAAGGGCGACGAGAACGGCGGTGAAATCCACGATCCTCCTTGCCAAAATAAGAAGCGGCGCAGAGAAACTTTGTGAGAAATAGAAGAGGAGAGAGCAGACGGAAGGGAGCAAAAACCTAATTCATTATCTTGAGAATGTAAATACTCCGCTCAAGATAGTCCACTAAAGCTCATCAAATGTGGAATGACCTTATATAATATCTCCAGCGTAGAGCCATTATATTCTAGTGACACGTAACCCATTGAGTCGTTCCGAGTCGGTCTCGACATGCGCAGACATATATAAATACCATTACAATTTTCATATTTCCTGTTTTACTATTTTGAAAGATAATACTGTCCATGCATATGAGTTTAACTCAATGATATATCGCTGAAAAATAAATGTGGGCGAGGTAACATGAAAGCGATACAAATTCTGAGAGGAAGTTTTATTTTAAAACACCTATTTTCATGGAAGTTATGACAAGATAAGAATAATATAAAAACTATATATAAGGAAAGGTTAAGGATTGAATCCAATAATGTAGATGTTATCTACTGATGGATTCATCAGTAAGGTTTTGCCTACATTTTGCCCTAAAGGGGCGAGGCCCAATTCAAATTTGCATATCTTAATATTTTTTATTTTATGTAACTACAAAAAAAGAGGGGGATCAAAAGTTAGTATTGAAAGTAAATGTATGATAATTATTGTTTAATGTGATGTATGTATATTATTACCTCTCATTACATGTATGTGTAACAATTCACAAAGTACTTTTCTAACATAGTCATATTTTTATGACTAACCCATCGTTGACACATTTTTTTAGGCAACAAGAGCGTCTCGTAGTGCACCGCGAAGGATTCCCCTTAAAGAGTTGACGATGACTCAAAATTTTCATTGGAATTGAAGAAGCTCAAGAAAGACATAAAGCAGCATGCAAAGATTATAATTGTGCATTCTGTAATGAGTATGGTTAAATACTCATAAATTCTGTAAAAAACTTTTGTATATAAATCAATCAATGAATAAAAATCTGGTGCTTTATGTTCTTTGTACTTTGGATTTTTAATTTGATTAAATGCTGCGACTGTTTTATTGAAACTACGCTCGGTTCTCGAATCATTTAGGGAGACCAGAGTGCAGGTCTTCACAGTTTGGTATCAAAGGGAGCGATTTTCAATAATTTGCATCATAGGCAGTACAAAGTCATAACACAGTAATGTAGCATAATTAATTCAAACTCCATTATAAGAACCCATACAAGTTTATTCAAGCCGAAGACGTCTTGAGATAAATAAAAATCTCAAAGATCATCAAAGTACAATATCCGAGGGAAGTGATAATGGGCATCATCACCGCCCTTCTGAATTTGTGTTAGCAACCACAAAAGCACTCAAATTAGTATTCCCTACGCTAGCTGCTTTCGGACCAACATTTCCACAAGTTGATCTTATTCCTAGACAACACCCGATGAACCCACCTCCTAATCTTCCTCCCGTAGCATCATTACCTTAGCAACGTCAATTGGATGTCGATTTAAAACAATTCCTCGAACAGAAACCACCAACGTTCCTCAGAGGCTTGTCTCCTTTGGAGACTGAAGATTGGATTTTACGCATAGAAACAATCTTTCAAGTTATGGATTATCTAGAAGATCAAAATGTTGGATTAGCCTCTTTCTTTCTCGAAGGCGCAACGTAACCTGGACGAACTTTCTAAAAGAATTTACAAATTGGTTTGTTCCACTGTCAGAAAAAATCGTGTTGCATGACCAATTCCTTTGACTTATTCAAGGAACCAAGTCAGTCATGCAATACGAGGCAGAATTCTCTAAGTTAGCATATTATATTGACTCTCTCGTGACTACTGAAGAAGGTCGTTGTCGACAGTTTTAGCAGGGACTGCACGATGATATTCATAATTTATTTATCTCTCTGGATATTCTTGAATATGAGAAAATAGTTGAAAGAGCTCGGTTGGTTGAGATTGATCAAGAAAAGACATAGAAATGTCGAGATAACGGTAAGAGAAAATTGACTGAAATGCCAAGCCAGAACGAAGAGCAAAGCAGGGAAAATAAAAAAATCCAATATGGTTCATCTAATAGTAATGCATCCCAAGTAACTGCAACGAAATGTGCAAAATATGGCCTAGTGCATCGAGCAGAGTGCTTAATTAGACTATGTTACTACTGTCGTCAACCTGGACACACGAAGAAAGCATGTCCAAAGCTCCTAAATAAAGAATATAACTCTCGAGGACCACCACTCCTGCTGCAACCCCAATTATATATATCAATTGCATGCTGAGTCATTAGCTTCAGGGCTTGCTCCTGCTCCTATCCCTGCTCAAGTTCCTCCTCAAGAAGTTCTAGAGGACCATTTGATCCAACCACGAGCGTTTAATTTAGAACCCTGTAGCAAGAAATAATTGTAATAAATCTTTATTTTTTATTCTTATACATTTGTGTAGATAAATAAAAGTGTAGTTATCTCAATACTTTATCTAGTGTAAACTATCAACTTCTAATCAATGAGTTTTTCGAGGACAAAAAAGCTTATAAGGAGGGAAGAATTATGATTAGTGATTTGGGCTTGTGTTGGCTGGGTGTTGTGCTGGCTTATGCATCTAACACTTGGAATTTAAATGATGGCTGAGTTGGAAGTGGATTGTGACATATAGGTGGCTTGTTGTTGGCTGGTGGTTTTACTTGGGCTTGCTTGGGTGGCACCTGGATAGATGAAATGAATGTGTTTGGCTTCTTATTACCATTGGATGCTTATCTCCTATTATTAAAACCAGTCGAGCCCTTCTCTAATCCCACATTAACGTCTCTTCTGCGCTATTTCTCTACCGCTGAGTCTTGTCCACTGCTCTTGATTTCTCCTTCTTTCCGTGCTCTGCTTCTCCTTCCTGGCTGATATTCCTCTTCTTCCTCTCCTCTTCTTAGTAACTGTTGCTACATCTGCTCTATGCTATTATTTTGTGTCATTGACCATGTGCTGCCGACACTCTACCGTCGATTTAGGGATTTGCTACCGTAGAATTTGAGCTATTGCTGCTTGTTTTCTCTACTTCCTACCATCTTGCCTCCTCCGGAGAATTAGGAAGGATTTCACCACACTTCTGTAATCCGAGAAGGATCTATTGCGCATCGACTTTCTTCCTCCCTTTCCCGCTGTAAGGCTACTTTCTTAGAACTATTAATCAGCTATTACAATTTTTTTGTGATTGATTTCGTTATTCGATTGCTATTTTTTTTGTTTTTTGGACTATTTTGTGGGCTAATAGTACTGTTTTTATGGGCTAATTGCGTTGATTTTGGGGGATTGGTTAAGTAGTATTTTTCCTTACAATTTTGAGTCCTTTTTGTGTTGCTGACAACCATTTTGGAAGCTAAATTTAAGTTATCAGCCATGTGTAGAGGCTGATTTCATGCTGTTTGGCGGCTGATTTCGTGTTGACAGCTTTGTTAAAAGGTTGATTTTGTGTTGGACAGTACGTATTAATAGATTTTGTTGTTTATCTGAGTTGGCTTTCGTATTTGGATAGATTTAAAATGCCTTTTCCTAAGGCTTTTAAAACATCAACGCTACACATATAAGAGACGTAACCTAATTAAAGTGCATACTATTTCAGTGGATTTCGAGGCTGAGAAACAAGAGGATGGTGTCTCAGGATAAGCGTGGCGATAATGCAGAGAAGGATACAGGTAAAGGGAAGGCGTTGGTGAGTTTCTTATTTCTTGAATTATGTTTTATTCACGAACTTTTCATATTTCCTATTTTGAAAGATAATACTACCCGTACATATGAGTTTAACTCAATAATATATCGATGTAAAATAAATGCGGGTGAGGTAAAATGAAAGCGATACAAATTCTGAGAGGAAGTTTTATTTTAAAACATCTGTTTTCATGGAAGTTATGACAAAATAAGAATAATATAAAAATTTTGTATAAGGAAATATTAAAGATTGAATCCTATGATGTAGAGGTTATCTACTGATGATTTCATCTGTAGGAGTTTGACTACATTTTGCCCTAAAAAGGTGGGGCCTAATTCAAATGTGCATACCTTAATATTTTTTACTTTATGTAACTAAAAAAAAGAGGGGGATCAAGAGTTAGTATTGAGAGTAAATATTATGATAATTATTATTTATTATGATATATGCATATTGTTACCTCTCATTGCTTGTATATATAACAGTTCACGAAGTACTTTTCCCACATAGTCATATTTGTATGACTAATCATGGACACATTTTTTTAGGCAATAGAAGCATCTCCCAGTGCACCGCGAAGGATTCCCCATGAAGAGCTGGTGAAGGTATGGCTCAAGATTTTCATAGGAATTAAATAAGCTCAGGAAAGGTATATATAAAGCCACAGCTAAAGATTATAATTATGCATTCTATAATGAGTATGGCTAAATACTCATAAATTATATAAAAACTTTTGTATATAAATCAATCAATGAATAAAAATCTGGTGTTTATGTTATTTGTATTGTGGATCTTTAGTTTGATTTAATGTTGCGACTGTTTTATTAAAACTACCCTCGGTTCTCGAATCATTTGGGGAGATCGGAGTATAGGTCGATCTTCACAATCTTATCATAGATAAAGCCCCTAGCTGCCCTTAGATCTAAACCTAGACCTAGTCGTCGCACGCATTGCGATGAATTTCCCCTAAGCCTTGCAAGGCCTAGTCGCCAACAATTGCGAAGAATTCCCCATCATTACAAATGAATAAAATAAAAAAATATAATGTAAATTTAGAAATATAAAACTCACTATAATGTAGAGCTCTGAAGGAAATGCTGAAGAACCGTCATGAACATTGTCGGAGTTGAAGCATGTGTCCTTGTAGTATGACTGTTTGGAAATTTCCTTCAAGCTCTTAATCTTCAAAGATAGAGTTGGGAGTGATTTGGAACTCAGGGATTCTCACAAAAGGTTAGAGTTGTGGCTTGAGATCTGGTAACCATTCATTAAGGAGATCCATCCTTTTTTAGACTCTGAAAGTTTCCTTCAGCGGTAGGATACTGCCACGTGGTATCAGAGCATGCAGAATCGTGGTCTTCAGCATATGTATCATGAACATATATTGTGCTGAACGTGCCCTTACCGTGCCATGCTAAGTCCAAGCACCCTGTGATAGCGTCATCATGTGTATCGTGTTCTTGGAAAGTGTTGGTCGTGGTAGAACATTTCCTTACCGCGTAGCGATAGTTATTGGAGCGATGCGTTAGCATCCTTGAAGGCTTCCAATCAATATAGCTGTCTTTAAATTGATATAGCTCATCTTCTAGTCAACATTCCTAGCACCAACGATAAGTTTTACCGTCGTGCGCTAGCTCCCATTTTAGAGCTTCATCTTCATTCTGCATCTTTTACATAAAGGTATTGTAGTTCTTGCACACTATAAACTTATGACAAGCTTGGTCAAATACATTGTGAGATTTGTTATTCTCAAACTAAGAGATACAGAATGAATGTTTCAATAATCTATCTCTTTTGATAATAACAAATCTTCAAAGAAGAAATCAACTATAACTAGAGTAGTGTTTATAGTAAATGATAAGCGTGAAAACCGTGCATAATCCCCCTACATAGATACATCCTATATTTTTTTAAAATATTACCCCCCTAAATAAAAGATTTCTTCAATTTATTCTCCCCCTTTTGGAATTATCAAAAGATGGTGAATATGAGTTTTAACAATATGTTTGATTGTACACTATGTAGAGAGGAAAGTAACTTTAACTTTAGAGATACTACTTTTCTTAAAAAAAACATTAGACATACTACTTAAGAAATCATGATGAGTACATGCAGTAGACACGATGGAAAATAGTGTAAGCACTTTTAAAAAGAACATCTTTTAGAATTTTAAAGTACAAAATATAACGAGTGTTAAACTTAATAAGAAAATGTTTGAATTTAAGTACAAGACATGTCATTTCATTGAAAATTTTGAAATAAAATTGAAAACATAATTTGAAATATCAAGAAAAAATATCAATTACAATTTAAAGTAATTTACACTTCAAGTGAAAATAAATATTTTAAAGATCATGATTTGTTATCTAGTGCATTTACTAATATTTGTAGAGAATAGTGTAGCTATGCTTTAGGGTTCAATTCTCATGAATGAAAGTTTTATATAAGATAATGATGTGTATAAAAAAATATTTTGATAAAGTATACATGTATATAAATCAATTCACATGAAAACATATAATGAAAGAACACAACATTAAAAATATATAAATAACTTACTTCCACAAATTTCAATGCACATAAAAGATAATACTACAAAAAAGTGGTGTAATTTTTGTTTGCACAAGATACTATACAATTATTTCCACGGTGCTCAACCTCAAAATATTTATTAAAACATATCAGAAGGGTGAGTAGTACTTTGCGGAGTTTTTCTTATTATAATTTTAATTTGATTTATTTTTTTAATTTAGTGACCAATGACTCCGAATTCACATGTTATGCAAATATAGATTTTTTTTAAACCACATTTCGCTAATAACTAAGTGCATGAAAACAAAAAAATGCAATAAACAATTCAATATTGTATAGGTAATCTATTTATGCAATTCAATAAATTATGTTATCGCACTACACAATCACATAAGAATAAAATTAAAACACATGTATGTTATCAAAACAGTGAGTAAGTAAATCATTATCAACACATAAAACATTACTTATACTTAGAAACATGATAAAAATATTCATACACATGTGATCTACAATCAATTTTATTGCATATTATAAGATAGTATTCAAGATATGATATAATCAAAATATTATTTTAAAAACTTTAAAATAAAATCAAATATTGTAATTAATATTTAAAAGATAAATCTAATCATCATTGACTTTGGCAATGAAGCATAAATAGTTTTTTTTTATTTTTGATTTTATAAAAAACAAAAGCAAATCAAACAAAAAATGTAAGATTTTTTTTTATAATTTTGAAATTGGTTTTTTAATGTTGTCTTTGTTTTTTATTTTTGAGAAAAAAATAAAAACAAAAAAATAAGTTAAAGTTTCTGAAAGTAGCGAAAATACAGTAAATTAATTTTTCAAAAAGGAAAAAAAATCAGAAAGGGATCAAATATTTTAAGAATCAGGCTATCGCCAGCGGTAAGTTAGCGCCTGACGGTGGCTCACAGATACTTGATTTTTCGTTTAGAACGCATATTTTCGTGTTTTTTATTCTTCCAATTTTTCTTGATTATGACTTGTCATTATGGGGGTTATTATATGCAACAAAGAAATAAGAAAAATATATAAAAAAATTACAGATTTAACATTTTAGGTCAAGATATCAAAAACTTCCATATCATCTTTGTGTTGCTCGTTCTCATAATTTTATGGTATGACTCATTAATTTAATTCTTCTATAATTGACACAATTTTGTATATCTCATTTGTTCTAATACAAAGGTGTTGCGGTCTAACTCGATGCTCCGGTCGGACCGGATATTCTTGGACCGCCTTAGCTCTCGGAGCGGTCGAGCGCGCACACAGTCAATTGAAGAATGAGGGATGGACACGGGAAGTTTTAACGTGGAAAACCCTTCAACCGGGTGAAAAACCACGTGACCGGGTCGGTGCCGATCAAAATCCACTAGGTTGTCGGAGTTTTACAGTTTGATGGGGAAATCGGGGCGACAGGCCGCTCCCGTTACAATCTTTAGGAGAGAGAGTATGTGCACTCGTTGGTGGGCAACAGACTGCCTTGCCAACGGGACTTGGATGGTGGAGATGCGCGAGGTACTTCGGTCGCACGTGTTGGGAGGCGTCGCTTGTCCTGGGGTCGTCGCCTCTTCCTTCGTGCGTTTTCCCCGGTCTTTGGAGTGTTCCCCTTGCAACTGGACTCTGGTGGGGTGCCAATAACCGATGACGGGTTCTGGTGGCTGTTGGCGGGTGCAAATATCCGTTGGTGGACGCTGGAGGTTGCGGGTGACTGTCGGTGGTTGGCGGCGAGAGGTGGCCACCGGTGGTTGACGACGAGGGGTGGCCGCTGGCGGAGAAAACGGGAGAGCTCCCACCTGAGGAAGAAGAAGAAGAAGGAAGCGTAGGAGAAGAAAATTAGGAAATGAGGAGCCCCTGGGGTCCTTTTATAGGCTCCAGGGGGAAGTTATGGCGGGTCCCCCCACTAACCTAGTGGGTTAGTGGGTGGTTTTGTCCCGATCGGACGGCCGGTGGGGCCTCTCCCTCGATCGGACGGCGGGGAGGTCTTCCCACGATGGCGGGCCGTCATGACGGCGGCGGCAGCCGGACGGCCGGCGAGGGAGGCCGGCGGCGGCCAAGGTCACGGCCGGCCGCGGCCACGGCCATTCATGGCCGGGGCGGCCATGGCCACGGCCGGCCATGGCCGGGGCGGCCATGGCCACGGCCGGCCATGGCCAGGGCGGCCATGGCCGGGGCGGCCATGGCCACGGCCGGCCATGGCCGGGGCGGCCATGGCCGGGGCGGCCATGTCCACGGCCGGCCATGGCCGGGGCGGCCATGGCCGGGGCGGCCATGGCCGGGGCGGCCATGGCCGGGGCGGCCATGGCCTCGGCCGGCCATGGCCGGGGCGGCCATGGCCGGGGCGGCCATGGCCGGGGCGGCCATGGCCGGGGCGGCCATGGCCGGGGCGGCCATGGCCGGGGCGGCCATGGCCGGGGCGGCCATGGCCGGGGCGGCCATGGCCGGGGCGGCCATGGCCATGGCCGGCCATGGCCGGGGCGGCCATGGCCGGGGCGGCCATGGCCCTGGCCGGCCATGGCCGGGGCGGCCATGGCCGGGGCGGCCATGACCGCGGCCGGCCATGGCCGCGGCCGGCCACGATCGTGGCCGGCCGGTCATGGCCGGAGGGGAACCGCCGGGGGCGGTTCCTTCCCCTAATGATGGGGAGAGAGGGGGCCCGCTCCCATGATCTCCATGAGAGATCATGGGGATTAGGGGGGCCCGCCCATGATCTCCATTCATGGGGATCATGGGGGTCTCCTTTCTCTTATAAATTAAGGTGGAGCCTATCAATTGCCCCCCAAATCTCTTTCAGTTGGGAGGGAAGCGAGCGCCTGGAGAGATTTTTAACTTTGGTTGCGGTGGTGATTGCCGGCGTGAAATCCGGGATGGCGGCGATGGTGAGCGGCTCCAAGGTATGCTGGTTCGTGTCAGTTTGGAAAGCGGATGCCGGACTGGCTCGCGCGGGGGCCGACAAGGCGTTGAAGTTGGTGGTGTGCCTCCGTTGCGGGAGAGGGACCGAGCGCGCGTAGGCCGCGCGCGCAGGCCGCGCGTGCGCAGGCCGTGCGCAGGCTTTGCGCGCGGACTGCGCGCGCTGGCCTTGCGTGCGGACTGCGCGCGCTGGCCTTGCGCGCAGGCCGCGCGCGCTGGCCGCGCGCGCTGGCCTTGCGCGCTGGCCGCGCGCGCTGGCCGCGCGCGCTGGCCGCGCGCGCTGGCCGCGCGCGCAGGCCGCGCGCGCAGGCCGCGCGCGCTGGCCGCGCGCGCTGGCCGCGCGCGCTGGCCGCGCGCGCTGGCCGCGCGCGCTGGCCGCGCGCGCTGGCCGCGCGCGCTGGCCGCGCGCGCTGGCCGCGCGCGCGCAGGCCGCGCGCGCGCAGGCCGCGCGCGCGCAGGCCTTGCGCGCGCAGGCCTTGCGCGCGCAGGCCTTGCGCGCGCAGGCCTTGCGCGCGCAGGCCTTGCGCGCGCGGGCTTCGCGTGCAAGCCGCGCGCGCGCAGACCGCGCGCGCAGGTCTTGCGTGTGTATGCCGCGCGCGCAGGCTGTGCGTGTTGGCCGCGTGCTTGCTGGCCGGACTTGGCGAGGTTGCGTGCATGCGCACGCGCAGGCGGTGCTTGCGCGGAGGCCGTGCGCGGCCATGGAGAGGGTTGTGTGCGTGATTTTTACTATTCTGAAATGACTAATTTTTTGCGGTGTGCAGGTACCGAAGCGCTCTGCTGGACCAATGCGTCTACGCTCCTCTTTGACTGAAGACGGAGTTGCTATTTGGAGAGCAAAGTTCGGGCTTCCTTCAGACTTGGAGGTGAGGATCCCGCGTCCCGAGGAGCGGGTTCAAAATCCTCCCCGTGGTTGGCTGACTGTCTGCGAAGTGTCGCTTAGATCTGGTTTCCGTCTTCCTCCCTGCGACGAGGTGGTGGAGATTCTGAAGTTTTGTGGAGCTCCTATTTCCCAGTTTGTCCCTACCGGGGTTACTCGTATCATGGGCTTGATTGCTTTTTTTCGTGAGCATGGGGGCTCCCTCTCTTTAGACCAGTTCCGTGATTGGTGCGACGTGCGCTTTGATGGTGGTGAGCGGATCGAGGTGCGCGGCAACAAGGTTTGGCTGGAGTTTGAGTCTCGCAAAGATCGTCGTCACGGTAACACTTTGTTCGGATATGTGAAGAACTCTTGGGGTCTTCCTGAGGTGTGGAATGCACTTCCCGACCGTTGTCGCCGTGTGAAAGGGAGGGAGCGAGACTTCTCTCCAGTATTGGGATTTTCCGAGCCTCGTGAATTGGCTAACCGTCTCTTCAACATATATGCGTTTGTCGAAGAGAAGCGATTGTTGGGATGTGGTATTTCTGTTGGCACAGGACGGGCGGTGTTGTCTTCTCAGGGAGGAGGCCGCAAGAGAAAAGCGGTCATGGCCCCCGATAGTGATGTTGATGTTGTGGTGGTAGCCTCTGATGATTCAGTCCCAGAGACGCAGTTACCTATTTCCCCGACTCTACGGGCGCTTGCTAGCGCAGCGGTTCCTCGGATGTCTTCCTCTTTGAAGGCGATGAGTGATGCGGTACGTTGGTGCCTTATTGTTTCTTCCTCCTTCTATTTTTTGTTTGAAGGCGGCTAATTGCGTTTTTTCCTTTTGCAGATCGAGACTCAGGCGCAGATAGCGGTCACCTGGAATGATCATTACGTGAGCCTGAAGGACGGCTATCTTGCTTTGCAGGAGAAGCTTCGACTGTCGATGGGTTCACTTTCTTCTCTCAAGGAAGAACATGACCGGGACATCGCACAGTATCATCGAGTTAGGTCAGAGCTGAAGTCTGAGATAGAAGACGTGCGTGCTTCCTTGGACGTGGAGAAAGCCGTGGTGGAGAGGACTGCCCAGATGTTGAAACATGCGAGGGAGGAAATATCTGGCTTGGAGACTCAATTGCATGCGGCGCGAGATGAGGTTGCAGGCCTTGAGACCCAGCTTTGTGCGACGAGGGCGCAGGTAGAGATGTTATCTTCGGATGACCGTACATCAGAACTGAAGGCCGCAGGCCTTGCGGAGTACCTGGAGTCCTTGGACTATATGCGGGATCGTAGTCTGATCGCGGAGGAGGTTCGTGATGACATTTGGTCCAAGGAAGTAGAGCCTCAGATGGATGACATGCGCCAGTTAGCGCTTCGTCGTGGTGTTTCGAAGGCTTTTCGCTTCATAAGGAAGCATCTTGGGTGTGATACTTCCAGTTTCAGCTTCGCGGATGTTTCAGATGATGAGCGTTTTAGCTCAGATGCTGATGATGAGTAGCTGTAGTGCTTTTGTCTGCCTCGTTGGTTATTTGTAGTCATTTGTTTCTATTATAGCTTTTGAGATTGTCGCCGTTAGGGCTCCCATTCGTTGTTTGTTATGATAGCCTTACTTGTATGTCGTTGTCCTGCATTTTGCATAGATGGATTTTGCCACGAGATGGCTGTTTATAGGAGTTGATCTTTGTCATGGTGTATTTGTATTTTGACGTGAGATAGTGTGTGGGCCTGGCTCGCGGCCTAGTTTGTATGTGGGCATCTTCGTGAGGGGGTCAAGTCCTCACGGTGTTGCGTAGAACAGGTCCATGGCCTTTCGCGCGGGACAGGCTCGCGACTTTTTCGTGAGGGGGGCAGGCCCCCACGTGTCGCGTGGGACAGACCCACGGCTTTTCGCGCGAGACAGGCTCGCGGCTTTTTCGTGAGGGGGGCAGGCCCCCACGTATCGCGTGGGACAGACCCACGGCTTTTTGCGCGAGACAGGCTCGCGGCTTTTTCGTGAGGGGGGCAGGCCCCCACGTATCGCGTGGGACAGACCCACGGCTTTTGAATTTTGTTAGAACATACAGTGTTTGCAGAAAATGAAAGGTAATTCTTTAAATAATAAGCGTGATTCAAAGTATTTGCATGAGATCAGGTTTGTGACTTATATAGGTCACTTAGTTTCAAGGTGGAAATGATGGCATAAAAGAGTCATAATGTGTTACTGGTAAAAGCGGCGTAGATTTTGTGCGTTCCAGGTGCGTGGGAGAATCTTTCCTTCGGCATTTCGTAGCTTGTATGTTCCTGGCTTCACCCTAGCGGTGACAACGAATGGTCCTTCCCATGCTGGAGATAGCTTGTCGCCTTGTGTTCCCTTCTCGGCAGCTTCCAAGGTGCGAAGGACTAGGTCTCCGACGTTGATTGAGCGGGCCTTTACCCGGCGGTTGTAGTAGCGGGCTGTGCGTTGTTGGTAGGCGGCGGCGCGAAGAGCGGCTTCTTCTCGTACTTCGAAGATCAGGTCAAGATTGTCTCGGAGTGCCTCGTTGTTTATCTGGGGATCGAAGTCGGATGTCCGAGGACTAGGGACGCCAATGTCGACGGGTATAATAGCCTCCGTTCCATAACAGAGATTATAAGGAGTTTCTCCGGTAGGCGTTCTCTCTGTAGTGCGATATGCCCATAACACATTAGGAAGAGCGTCCACCCATTGCCCCCCAGCATCTTCTAGTCGTGTTTTTAGTCCCTTTAAGATAGTACGGTTGGTTACTTCAATTTGCCCATTGGATTGGGGATGTGATACTGCTGTGTGTCGCAATGCTATCTTTAAGTCTTCACATAACTTGGTGAAGGACTTTCCAGTGAATTGAGTGCCGTTGTCTGTTATAATGACTGCCGGTATGCCGAAGCGACATACGATGTTCTTCCAGACGAATTGTTTGGCGTTTTCTTCGGTTATCTTGGCCAGTGGTTCTGCTTCGATCCACTTGGTAAAATAATCGATTGCCATAATGATGAATTTCCTTTGACCAGAAGCTAATGGCAAAGGTCCGAGGAGGTCTATCCCCCATTGTGCGAACGGCCAGGCTCCTTGTATCGACGTGAGGGCTACCGGGGGCTGCCGGGGAATGTTGGCGTGTACTTGACAGCTCTTGCACTTCTGAACGAATTCTGTCGCTTCCTTCTTCATGGTTGGCCAGTAAAATCCTTGCCGTAGGATTTTCCTGGCCAGGGCTTTTCCCCCGAGATGTTCGCCGCATACTCCTTGGTGAACTTCGCGGAGCGTGTATTCGGCATCTTCTCCTGATAGGCACTTCAGGTAGGGTCCTGCAAAGGACCGTTTGTAAAGCTCCCCGTCTATCAGAGTGAATGCTGCCGCTCTCATTCTCAGGCGGCGAGCCTCCTTTCGATCTTCCGGTGACGGTTGGCCCTTCAGATGGGCGATTAGCGGGGCTGTCCATGATTCCTCTGCTTTATTAACTTCTGCCACTTCCCACGGGCCGTGAATACTAGGGAAGACTATTTCTTCAACTTGGCGCCTTCTTGTTTGGTATTGCGTTGAAGAAGTGGCCAGCTTTGACAGGGCATCTGCCTTGTTATTTTATTCTCGGGGGATATGTATAATTTGGATTTGTGGGATTTGGACGAGAAGGGACTTGACGAGCTTCAGGTATTGGGATAGCTGCTCATTCTTGGCTTCAAATTCTCCTTCTACCTGCGAGACAACAAGTTGTGAGTCAGAGTAAATGATCAGCTGCTTGACCTGGCAGCTGATGGCGAGCCTGAGTCCCGCGATGAGGGCTTCGTATTCTGCTGCATTGTTTGTGACAGGGAATTTTAGTCGAAGTCCATATTCTAGAGTAACGAGTTCTGGATTAACGAGGAGCAGGCCTGCCCCAGCACCTTCAGCCCCTGAGGCCCCGTCTACGTATAACGTCCATGTTCGTCCGGCTTCTGCGGGTGCAAATTCTGTTTCCGTCGGTAGGGTGTTCTCTACAATGAAGTCGGCCAAAACCTGGGACTTGATGACGGGGCGCGGGAGGAAGTGGATATCGAACTCACTCAATTCGACAGCCCACTTAACTAATCGACCGGATGCCTCGGGTTTTTGAAGAATGGCCCGGAGTGGTAGCTCGGTTAGGACCTTAATGGTGTGTGCCTGGAAGTAGGGACGGAGTTTTCTTGCGGAGAAGACAAGTGCTAAGGCTGTTTTGTCTGAAGCTGGGTAGCGGGTTTCGGTATCAGAGAGGATTTTGCTCAGGTAATAGATGGGGCGTTGAATTCCCCCCTCGTCTTTTACTAGGACTGAACTTAGGGCTGCTGGTGTGATGGCAAGATATAAGAAGAGAATTTCTCCGGGAGTTGGCTTGGATAGAAGTGGAGGAGAGGCCAGGTACTGCTTTAGGGATTCAAAGGCTGTTTGACACTCATCGGTCCATTGAAACCCTGAGCTTCGCGCTCCTCGGAGAATTTTGAAGAAAGGGAGGTACTTGTCCCCTGATCGAGCTAAGAATCGGGATAGCGCTGTGATTCTTCCGTTCAGCCGTTGCACATCCTTAAGCGACCTGGGTGGAGACATTTCTTCGAGAGCCTTAATTTTCTCAGGGTTGGCCTCTATTCCTCGCTGGGTAACCATGAACCCCAGAAATTTTCCGGAAGTGACACCGAAGGCGCACTTGCTTGGGTTGAGCTTCATTCCATATTGTCTGAGGATTCTGAAGCATTTTTCTAGGTCTTCTAAATGGTCTTCTTGGCGAATGCTCTTGACCAGCATGTCGTCTACGTACACTTCCATGGATTTGCCGATGAGTTGTTTAAAGATCTTGTTCATGAGCCGCTGGTAGGTGGCTCCTGCATTTTTAAGTCCGAATGGCATTACCTTGTAGCAATAAATCCCTTTGTCGGTACGGAAAGCCGTGTGCTCCTCGTCGGTCGGATCCATTCGAATCTGGTTGTATCCAGAGCAGGCATCCATGAAGCTAAGCAGTCGATGTCCGGCGGTTGAGTCAACTAGTTGATCGATCCTGGGAAGTGGAAAACTGTCCTTAGGGCAAGCCTGGTTGAGATTTGTATAATCCACGCACATTCTCCACTTTCCTGAGGATTTCTTTACTAGGACAACGTTGGCTACCCAAGTAGGGTAGTCAACTTCTCGAATGAATTGCGCGCGCAGGAGTTTTTCAACCTCTTCTTCTATTGCTTGGAGCCTCTCAGGGGCGAAATTCCTCTTCTTTTGAATGATGGGCTTACATGCAGGGTTGATGTTGAGGGAGTGTCGGATGACCTGAGGGTCGATCCCAGGCATATCTTCTGGGGACCAGGCGAAGATATCCTTATTCTTGCGGAGGTAGGCTGCTAATTCTTCCCTCTCGTGCTCTTGTAAGAGGGATCCAAGCTGGACGGTGCGATTCGGCTTTGTCGAAGAGAGGGGGACTTCAATTAGACCTTCGGAGGGCGCCCCCCGTTGCAGAACTGCTTCATCTCTGAGGTCGAAGTCATCGATGTTTAGCGTGGTAGGCTCGGTGGGCTGTGCTTGCTTGGAATAACAACTCCTTGCGGCTTCCTGGTTTCCGCGTACTACCCCAATTCCTCCAGGAGTAGGGAACTTCATCGCTAGATGAGGGATAGATGGGATGGCCTTGAAGGTAGTCTGAACTGGCCTTCCGAATATAGCGTTGTATGCTGAGTTTGAATCTACAACCACGAATTGGGCTTCATGCGTAATCTGTCTTGGGAATTCTCCCAATGTGACTGGTAGAGTGACTGTTCCGATGACTTGGACCTGATGGTTGTCGAAACCATATATTGGTCCTGCAGCTGGAGTTAGCTGCTGCCGAGATATGTTCATACTCTGCAGAGTGGTGGAAAAAAGGACGTCGACTGAACTGCCATTATCGATGAGGATTCGCTTAACGTTATAGCAGGGATTTCCGATTCCGGCGCTAATTACGAGCGGGTCTTGATGCGGGATTCGGACGTTGATAAGGTCTTCATCCCCAAATGATATGGTGGTGTCCTGCTTTCTTCTTTTATCTTCATGGACTTCTTTTACAGAGTGGACTGACAGTATCTGTGAGGTTAGAATAGGTGACCCGGCTATAGTCTCAATGTTTCCTACTGCTTGCCTTCCTCCCTCGGGCGCTGGTGGGACATTCTGATGGTCCCTGGGTCGTCTAAGCGGGTCTTGCGGCTCTGGGACCCTTCCTTGCAGAAACCTACCGAGCAGTCCTAAACGGACTAAACGCTCGATTTCCTCCTTTAGGCGAGCACATTCTTCAGTGGTATGCCCGGTTGTCCGATGATATTCACAATACTTCGATTGATCGTTCTTAGGATTTGGAGGTGGTTGCCTTGGTCGCTGTAATGCTGGTTCATTCTGAATGGCATACAAAACGTTGGTGCGAGAAGTGTTGAGAGGGGTATAGTCCCTAGGGGGATCTCTCTGCGAGTCACGCCTGCGTTGTCCGGCACGACGTTCCTCATGGAATCTTCCTTCCTGCCGTTGAGGAGCCGGCTCTTTATCTCTTTGCCTTTTCTGTACCCCATCGAACTGTCGCCTATGAGCTTCAATAGCTTCGTCTGCGGCTATCTGTGCCTCAACTCTGTGTACCAGATCCGGGTAGTTGGGTACGGTCTCTCTCATGAGTGCCGAATAAAAGCCGCTGGGGCGAAGACCCCCCAGGAATACTCCACGTAGGAGTTCGGGGTCGACGCCCGGGATCTGGCGAGCTTCCGCAGTGAAACGTCGAAAGAATTCTTTGAGGGTTTCCCCTTCATTCTGGCGGATTCCAGAGAGATGAGATGGATCACGGACAATCTTTCGATTAGCTATGAATTGGTCTGAGAATTGTCTGGTTAGCTCGGCAAAACTAGCAATGGTACTGGGCCTTAAAGAGTGGAACCATGTTCGAGCTTGCCCTTTGAGAGTAGTTGGGAATACTTGACATAACAATTGATCGGTGGCATGGAAGATCTTCATGATGGTGGTGAAATGGTTGACATGTTCGAGTAGATCGTCAGTTCCGTCGAATGTTTCGATGCTTGGGAGCTTGAACCCGGGTGGAATTGGATGATCGAGGATCTGCTGGGTCAAGGGGGAGCCTTGACAAAGCATTCGCTGAGGGTGAAAATCTCTTCTTGCGGCTTGGCGGCATTCTTCAGCCACGGCCTCCCTGATCTCTTGACGAGTTAGCAGAGGGTGGATGGGAGCATCGTTAATTGGACCGTGGGGGCGACCTGCCCTTTCTCTTCCTAGATGGGGATGAGCCGAACTGGCGGCATCTGAATGATCTTGGGGTCCTTCCTGCTCTACAGGGTCATCCTGGTTTCTTGGTGGATTAAATAGTGGAGGATGGTTAGCTGGCGGAGGTGACCTGGGCGGAGCTGGAGGCGCTCCCAAGTTCCGAAGTAGTGTGAGCATTTCTGTCTGCTGCTCCTCCATTTGGCGGACACGCCCCTCCAGAACGGTGACAGGGGCGAGCGCTGCTTCAGCGGTTAGTGGTGCGTCTACCAGAGAGTGAGATCGTGCAGGCTCAGTGTGTCCGCCAAGTGCGGATCCTTCTGCGGTGCGGGCATTCCTCTTTGCCATTGTGATGAACTTGCTCTGCGAAGGATATTGGGAATGCTTCCCACAGACGGCGCCAAACTGTTGCGGTCTAACTCGATGCTCCGGTCGGACCGGATATTCTTGGACCGCCTTAGCTCTCGGAGCGGTCGAGCGCGCACACAGTCAATTGAAGAATGAGGGATGGACACGGGAAGTTTTAACGTGGAAAACCCTTCAACCGGGTGAAAAACCACGTGACCGGGTCGGTGCCGATCAAAATCCACTAGGTTGTCGGAGTTTTACAGTTTGATGGGGAAATCGGGGCGACAGGCCGCTCCCGTTACAATCTTTAGGAGAGAGAGTATGTGCACTCGTTGGTGGGCAACAGACTGCCTTGCCAACGGGACTTGGATGGTGGAGATGCGCGAGGTACTTCGGTCGCACGTGTTGGGAGGCGTCGCTTGTCCTGGGGTCGTCGCCTCTTCCTTCGTGCGTTTTCCCCGGTCTTTGGAGTGTTCCCCTTGCAACTGGACTCTGGTGGGGTGCCAATAACCGATGACGGGTTCTGGTGGCTGTTGGCGGGTGCAAATATCCGTTGGTGGACGCTGGAGGTTGCGGGTGACTGTCGGTGGTTGGCGGCGAGAGGTGGCCACCGGTGGTTGACGACGAGGGGTGGCCGCTGGCGGAGAAAACGGGAGAGCTCCCACCTGAGGAAGAAGAAGAAGAAGGAAGCGTAGGAGAAGAAAATTAGGAAATGAGGAGCCCCTGGGGTCCTTTTATAGGCTCCAGGGGGAAGTTATGGCGGGTCCCCCCACTAACCTAGTGGGTTAGTGGGTGGTTTTGTCCCGATCGGACGGCCGGTGGGGCCTCTCCCTCGATCGGACGGCGGGGAGGTCTTCCCACGATGGCGGGCCGTCATGACGGCGGCGGCAGCCGGGCGGCCGGCGAGGGAGGCCGGCGGCGGCCAAGGTCACGGCCGGCCGCGGCCACGGCCATTCATGGCCGGGGCGGCCATGGCCACGGCCGGCCATGGCCGGGGCGGCCATGGCCACGGCCGGCCATGGCCGGGGCGGCCATGGCCGGGGCGGCCATGGCCACGGCCGGCCATGGCCGGGGCGGCCATGGCCGGGGCAGCCATGGCCGGGGCGGCCATGGCCACGGCCGGCCATGGCCACGACCGGCCATGGCCGGGGCGGCCATGGCCGGGGCGGCCATGGCCGGGGCGGCCATGGCCGGGGCGGCCATGGCCGGGGCGGCCATGGCCGGGGCGGCCATGGCCGGGGCGGCCATGGCCGGGGCGGCCATGGCCGGGGCGGCCATGGCCGGGGCGGCCATGGCCTCGGCCGGCCATGGCCGGGGCGGCCATGGCCGGGGCGGCCATGGCCGGGGCGGCCATGGCCGGGGCGGCCATGGCCGGGGCGGCCATGGCCGGGGCGGCCATGGCCCTGGCCGGCCATGGCCGGGGCGGCCATGGCCGGGGCGGCCATGGCCGGGGCGGCCATGACCGCGGCCGGCCATGGCCGCGGCCGGCCACGATCGTGGCCGGCCGGTCATGGCCGGAGGGGAACCGCCGGGGGCGGTTCCTTCCCCTAATGATGGGGAGAGAGGGGGCCCGCTCCCATGATCTCCATGAGAGATCATGGGGATTAGGGGGGCCCGCCCATGATCTCCATTCATGGGGATCATGGGGGTCTCCTTTCTCTTATAAATTAAGGTGGAGCCTATCAAAAGGTATCAACGTACTTTCTCTCCATTAGTTTGGTATCATTTTTCTCTTCAGTATCTTATTAAATAATGATATAAGTCACAAAATTCCTTCTTTTCAAAACCATTTTTAAACTTCGATGGGTATATCGTCTGACCCTCTTTGCCCTCACTTTGTCATGCACTTTCCATTTTCACCATCGAGATTCTTTATTTGAGGGCACAAGACCATTTGACTCACAAAATATGTTCTTTTCACTTATTTTTAAATGTGAAGACATAAATTTTCATGAGATAGTATGATCAACATAAAGGTCGTCAATGAGTTATTCCATAATTATTGTCTTGAAAACAACCTATTTTGTTATTTTTAAGTTTCACCGCTAAATTTTTTTATAACACTTTTGTCCTTGCATTAAATAAATTATATTTAATTTGCATGTCCAACACCAGTAACATGTGTTGTATTATTAGACTTTCTCCCGATATGACTTTAGAATTCTTACAAATAATTTTATTCATTTTGTGAGTCATAAATAATCAATTTGTGACTTATTTGGTCAGCTTTTGAACATAATTGAATGTTCTTCCCTTTTCATGAAGAGCGAATTTGTCACAATTAACTTTTGTGTTATGACAAAGTTGAAAAAAGTTCATCTATCTTCATATCCAAATCCTTCATGAATGACTGGATAATCTATATTTTTCTTCCCTATATGTTTATTTAAGTCTTCTCATAACTGGGATTTCTCTTACTAAATCATATAAGTAATAACTTCACTTAATCTTACTTGAGGCGCATAAGCACTGATCACATTAATAGTTTTCTTTCCTATGATCAATTTAAAAGTTATGATTCTATCACCTTATACTTTTCCAAATAAATCCATCCCTATAAGTGGTATCTACAATAATACATTTATCATTGCTTGTTTAATTTTTTTCTTATGTACAATAATTTAAAATCTGAACTGTCTAAAAATTTAACTTTTTCACTCACTCATCTAATCTCTTGCAGACATAAGATATTTACCATTCTCTTAATCATCATATCTACTACTTCCATCACTTTTTCCATTAGTGTACGTATATTCTAACTTTCAAACCCAAGACAGTCACAAATCTTACGATCAACTTTCCTAGGGCGTCTAATAAGTGGTGGTTTTTACATATTTAACACTACACTCAAGTTCTCTTGGAGGTGCAACAGTCCTTGCAAAGACGCCGCATTCGAACCATACGATGATGACTCTTGCATATTTAACACTACGCCCAAGTTCTAGAGATGTAATAACGATCATTGCCAAGATGCCACATTCAGAATATATGACGCGTTTCTTCAAGGGAACACCTTAATTTTTGCACAACTTTTCAAATGACTCATATTCATAAGAGAGACTAGATTTTATGCGGGTCGTCTACCTAACACAATCCTCGTCATTTTCATCCGGACTTGGGACCGATATAGACTGAATTAACAGACATCAGAAAAGAATTAGCAAAATTAATAAATGAGATTCTTTTAATTAAATGAGCACAATAATCAATACTTAAGATTATTATTAGATAAAAAAGATAAAAATAATTTATTGATTAATTATTAAGTATCCTTTAAGAACTTGCATAATTAATTTCTAAAATTTAAGTGATCAATTAAACTTTAATTAATAAATAATCTAAATATATTAATAATTACAATCTTGCTTTATATAAAAAATAAAAAATACTAACAATTTAATTAAAATCTTCATTGCCCAGAATTGAAATAAAAAAGGGCAGCTCGACGCACAAAGCATCCCAATGCAGCGAGGGTTTGGGGAAGGATCCCACCACATCCCACCATAAGGGTGAAATGTAGGCAAACCTTACCTTGCATCTTTGAAGAGTCTGCTTCCAGGACTCGAACTTGTGACCTCAAGGTCACTCGACGACACTTCAACCGGTGCGCCAAGGTTCCCCTTCTATTATTCCAAATTAGCATATAAATATTAATTGCAAATTACTCTAACTAATTCAAAACTTATTTATTTTGAGCATGCACAACATAACAACAACACTTGAGCCTTTTATCCCATTAATCCATTATAGTGGGGTCGGCTATATGGATCATTTGTCGCCATTAGGGGTGTTCACGAACCGAATCGAACCGAATAACTCTTCAATCGAATCCAAATTTGACAAAAAATGCAGAGATTCGAATTCGGATTCGTTCGAATATTCGGTGTCGGATTCGGATTCGAATTCGTCATGAAATATTGGATTCGACTTTGGGTTCGAATTCAGATTCGAATTCGGATTCGAATTCGAATTTGAATTTTGTAATATTTAATTTAATATAATATTAAAATATAACTATATTTAATATTTATTTACATATATTAATTTTTTTTAATATATATTCCAGTATTCACGAACTATTCGCGAATCCTTCAAATAGGGAGAAAATTATTCGGATTTGGATTCGAAAACTATTCGAACATGGAATTCGGATTCGAATTCGAAAAATATGAATTTTAATCGAATCTTCACGAATCGAATCCCGAATTATTCGCGAACTATACTATTTGTGAACAACCCTAGTCGCCATTGTGCCCTATATTTAGTCATAATCTCACTAATGCTTAGTACACCATGTCTTTCCTTATAGTTTCATTCCAAGTCTTTATTAGTCCACCTCTCCCACATTTAACATGACTAGTGATTAAACTCTCACAACGCCTAATAGGTGCCTCTAATGATCTCTTTTGCACATTTCCAAACCATCTTAGTTGAGCTTCTCGCATCTTCTCTGGAATTGGTATCACTTATGTCCTATCCGTGATACATTTATTCCTAATTTTATCTAGTCTCGTGTGTCCACACATCAACTTAAGCATTCTCAACTCCGCAACTCCCATTTTTTGCTCATGTACACAATTCACTGCCCAACATTCGAAATCATAGAGCATCGTTGGTCATCACCGTTTTTTTGAACTATCGATCCAATATATTTAAAGCACTCACTACGGGAAATATCTTGATCAAACAACTTAATAACGAAGTCATCTGCCCTTCTTGTGCTACTAAATTTAAGCTCCATAAACTCTATCTTTGCCCTGCTAGACCTAAAACTCTTCTTTTCTAAAGTGTTGTGCTAAGATTTAAGTTTTGCATATAAAGCTCTCACTGTGAAAAATATCTTGATTATCCTCTCGCATCTCACCGACCAAAACAATATCATCCGCAAACAATAAACACCAAGGTATTGCCGGTTGGATATGTCCGATGAGCTCATCTAAATTATCTAATACCCTCCAGCATGAATATGCTATTAAATTTTAATTATGATTATAGTACAATATTAATATGTAACTAAATATTAATAACATTTTGGTCAATCTTACCAATGAATTATTTTAATTTATAACTTGTCAATTGTATCATAACTTATTAATTTAGTTTAATAATAAATAACACTTATTTCAAATTAATTAAATAAATAAAATTATTAATTATAGTCTAAATAATAGACTAACGCAGTTAACAAAAATAGTTGATTTCCCAAAGAATCTGGGGATTCTGATGCAGCCAATATTTCAAAAACATGTGAAAATACTTCAGAAGTGCCAAATATTTTAAGAAATAAATAGTTCATTTTAAAAATAAAACTAAATAAAACACCAAAAAAGGCGATTGCGGCACTCCAATCATCACACAATTCGAGGGCGGCGACCTCTTAAACACATGAGAAAATTGGCAAAACTTATAAATCAGTCCCTAAACTTATCATGCTTTTAGAAATCAGTCATCATACTTTTTTTTACATGATTTCAGTCCTCATAGTTTATTAATTAACGGAAATCAGTCCTTCTAAGCCATTTTTCATTAATATCATAGGATTAAAGGCCTAAACTCTGTTTTAAAAAAAAATTCTGTAACATCTTCATCTTCATCCACGTTATTGTTAGTCAAGAAGTTCGACGACAAGGGACGGTGGAGAACTTGGTCAAGCATTTCAAAAAGGCTGCTGGATTTAGGATATGAAATATTTTACTCCCCTGATCACATTTAGAGCACACTACTATGATAATGGAGCCTAAAATATCTCTCACTGATGAAAAAACTGAGAGCTTTTCATTTATTATTTCCTTTCTTTGGACCTCCAGCAAAAGAGGTAAGTTTTTTTTTATTTTTTCTTTCACAGCAAAATTAGAGGGAAAAAATATACAAAAATAAGAATTTTCTCCTCACAGCCAACAAAAAAATATAGAAAGAAATGAGGTTTTCGTTTTTGGCAGTGACACAGATGGTGTCAACTTGAAAAAAAATCTGGATGTATTGTTTTATTTTTCTTTTCTTTTCCCGCAACGTCATATTAGAAAGTTTGAAGGGGCAAAAATCTAGAAAAAAAGTGGAGGATCTCCTACTTCAGTGAGCGGCGCTAAACATAAAATGAGGGACAGATTTCAATTACTATGTTTTAATCCCATGGTAATAATGAAAAATGGTTCAAATGGACTAATTTCAATTACTTATAAAATAAGAGGACTGAAATCATGCAAATAAAAGTTTTGGGACTGATTTCTAAAAATGTGATAAGTTTATGGACTGATTTATAGATTTTGCCAAAAAAATTTCCATGAGGTAAATCACGAGCGATCGGTGAACGATCATTTTTGATTCAAAAATACAACTATATTTTCATTGATTGTAAAAATAAACTTGATTTTAATTTAAAAATTGACCTTTTTACAGTTATTTTTTCACCACAAAATATAATCATATAGGAAGTTAAAATGAACATAATAATAGATAGATCAAAATTCCGTGACTTATTTTATAAGAAAATAAAAATCATAGAAAAATTTTGTATTTCCCCCACGGTCCTCCCCGTGGAAGTACTGCACAGAAAATTTGCGTAACCAGATAGTCTCCTCACATTTGAAAATATATTTTTCTAATTTTTTACATTATATTTTATTTTAAAATGTAATAATAAAAGTATAACAATGGAATGACTGCCAATTATAAAGGAAAAAAATTTAGGCGCGTTTCTCCCATCTAAGATCACTGTGAGAACGCGCATCAAACCGTTGATTCCTGAAAAAACAATATGATAGATCAAAATACTGACAATATTGGTAAAATACTGCAATATTTCGTAAAAATAATTGAGCCGTAGGATACCAGATCGTACGGCTGTATTTAATCCCCCACCTAAAATTAGACGAAAGAAACACACCTAATTTTTTTTTTCATTTTAAAGATGGTTTATCATAACTCAAAAGCCTAGATAAAGATGGTTCTATAAGGCAAATATATACATATATACTCACACACAAATATCTAGAGAGAGAGAACAAACTGAAAGGTAACTGTCTCTTTACAATGATAATTCACTAAAGTATGCAATATGTGTAAAATGATCATCCCAATGTAGAGAATATGAACACATACTGCAATCTGAAATCACATAACATCTCAAATTTTTATATGCTCAATTTTCTAATTTCATCTAATCCGACATACATACGAAAATATGCGTCTCTGTTGCGACTATCTCCGCAACGGCCCGCGTACTCTCCTTCAACTGTGCCTGTGCCCGTGAATCTCCGGGATGAGCGGAACCTGTTTGTAGCGGAGCAATACCAACACACACAACTAGGGCTGTTAACAAATAGTATAGTTCGTGAATAATTCGAGATTCGATAAATATTCGTAATTTTCGAATTCGAATCCGGATTCGAATCCAAATTCGAATTCGAATAATTTTTGAATCTGAATCCGAATAAGTTTATCCCTATTCGAAGTATTCGCGAATAGTTCGCGAATAGTAAAATTACTTAAATACAAATATATATATTTAATAAAATTATATATTTAATTATTCATAATAGAAAAAATCGAATTCGAATTCGAATCCGTGTTCGAATCCGAATTCGAATCTTAATTCGAACCCGAATTCGAATCCAACATTTCATATCGAATTCGAATTCGAATCCGAACCCGAATATTCGAACGAATCCGAATCCGAATCCGAATATCTGCATTATATGTGAAATTTGGATTCGATTGAAGAGATATTCGATTCGATTCGGTTCGTGAACAGCCCTGCACACAACAACCAGAGAACTTGATACCAATAGCACGACGATTAGAATAGATAACAAGAACAAGAACCAGAGATCTTAAGGCTATGCCGGAACAGATCTCTCTTGCACGGAGCAGGGGAGATTTCCCGTAGCCGCCGCACACCTCCTCAAATATAAAACCTATTAGAACAAAAGACCAAACTACCCCTCCCAAATACAGAAATAACAGAACTAACATCAAATTAAAAGATGACGTCCATCGGGGCGTAACAGTCTCCCATTTTATGAGCTGTAATATAACTCACCTGTTTTTTTCCTTTAGGAGCTTCATAAACTGAAGCAATTTCATCCACGTCAGGAAGCTCAGAACTCGGTATCCATGCAAGCATTAAAGATTCTTGAAACCATAGACCGTGCAAATGGAATGTAGCTCAGGCCATACCTGTTTAGGAGAGTAAATAACTGAGATCTAAGATGAATATTATGCATAAAATGGACAAATAATAATACAATTGCTACTTCACTATGTAATTAAACTATATTAGCAACACTTATGGATATGAGTGAAACCTACTGATATGTACATGTAGGCCATCTGTTAACAAGCAAAAGCTTATTTTATGAAAAAGGTGGGAGGACTCCTCTAATCTATAGAGTAAACAAGCTTAATATAAATTAATATTAATTCTAACATTTCCCCTTAAATTGGGATGTTATATTTCTCACACTCAACTTGTGAATAAAACTACAAAAACATTCACCCTAAGACTCAAGTGAAAAAATCAGTCAATTGTCCATCTGAAGAAACAAATAGAGCACAAATAATCTTTTTCTCAATATTTTCTTTAATAAAGTATTTATCCACCTAAATATGTTTGGCGTGATTGTGTTGAACGGATTGTGGGAAATAATGATTGTAGCTTTGTTGTCACAATACAACCGGATGGGACAGCTATTCCCAGATCATACATAAGGGAGTGTAACTACAATCTCTCACAAATGTCATGTGTCATAGCTGTAAATTCGATTACTGTACCAGACCTTGAGACAACGGGATGTTTTTTTGCTTCTCCAAGTAGCCAGGTTCCCACAAATGAACGAGCAATACTCAAACATAGATCGTCTGTCTTCAACATATCCAACACAATCCGCATCAGTATAAATGTCAGTTTTCAACTCAATAGTAGGAGTGAAGACGACGTCTCTTCCCGGTGAGGTCTTCAGATACCTTAAGATTCTATGAGCAATATCAAGATGTCATATCTTTGAGGAATGCATATACTAGCTAACGACACCCACAACATAAACTATGTCGGGACAAGTAGGGGATATGTACATAAGCCACCCGACAAGACATTGGTAGCCAGTGATGTCCTCATTAGGATCCCCATCACCCCTTCCAAGACCGTAGTTGGCCTCCATAGGAGTATCAATGAGTGCACACCCACTCAAACCAAATTGTTGCAGTAAATCAAGGATATATTTCCTTTGAGGGGTGAAAATACCATGTTTAGATCAAGCAACTTTAATCCCCAAAAAAGATTTGTTTTCCTAGATATTTTACTTCAAACTCCTTCGTCATATTTCACTTTAAAACTCACTTCTTCAACACCATCATCAGTTATGACGATATCATCAACATAGACAATGAGATTCGTTAATATGTTGTTCCTCTGTTTGATAAACAAAGTATGGTCAGCAAAGCTTTGTCTATATCCAAGAAAAATAATGACTTTGTAAAAACATCCAAACCAAGTGCTCGGAGAATGCATCAAACCTAAAGAGCTTTATTAATTTTGTGCAATTTCCATTCAGAACCGTGAGGAGAAAAACCAGGGGGAGAGAGATATATACCTTTTCTTATAAGCAAGGCAGTAAATATAGGATGTCCGTAACATATCGGATTAAGTTTTTAAATGTCGGATATCGGAAGTCGGAAACATGTCAAGGATACACTATAAAATATTGGATTTTTCATTACTCATAAAAAATATTTATATATATAATAAGTATAATTATATGTTCTAACCTTTAAAAAATAGCATACCTAGTTTATGAACACTGAATCATGCATATCCCAAATAAATTCAAAAAATATTTGAAATAAAATATTAGTAGTACACTATAAGTCTATAACTACTATTAAAAAGCACAAATAGATACTTTATAAATTATATTTAATATTATATATATTTACATAATACTAAGTTTTATAACAAATACACAAAATTAAAAGCTAAATATATTTGAACAATTATAAATCTTTTCAAGCTTAACAAATATAAGTTAAAAATATAAAATAATCAACTAATGAATATTTAAAAGTTTTAATAATTTTGAAATGCATAATTAGAAAAAATAATTTAAAATTTTGATGATAAGAATAACACATTAAATAGAACGAAACAATATGCCCTCGATTCAATAAATACATATAAATGGTTTAAACATATACTGCAAACATTATATAAAATAAAATATCGGACGATATATTCAAAAGTCGTGTCGACCAATATATCAAACAAAATTGGATATATCGGCCTATATTTTACAAAAGAACATAATTTATTTTTTTAGAAAAAATTTATCGTTTTGCCCTAAAAATGACATATCGAGAAACATGTCGAACCTGTCGACGGGCATTTAAAACAATGCTTACAAGTTTCCATGAATGAATGCATTCTTCATGTCCAATTGGGTAAGTTCACATCCCTTGCACACAATATAAGTAGTAAGACTCTTATAGAGTTCATTTTTGCTACAGTTGTCTTGATAATCGATCCCCAGGGTTTAAGTATATGTCCTTGCCACCAGTCTTGCTTTCAAACATTCCAACAAGCCTTCAACATTTTGCTTCATGGTACACACCCACTTACAACTAATGGTCTTCTTTCTGTATGAAAGGTATGTTAAATCCCACATATGATTTTTTTCCAAAACAGACATTTCCTCAACCATTGTGTCTTTCCAAATTTGATGCCCAAGAGCCTCCTGCCATGAGTATGAAATAGAAACAAATCAAGAGAAGAAACAAAAACACTATACAAAGGATAATGGGATAATGGGATAATGGGTGTTGAGTGCAAGATCTGATATCTTTACTAAGAACAATGGATAGGTTAGAGGAATTTGCTGACGAATTTGGCTTGATAATCGATCCCCAGGGTTTAAGTATATGTCCTTGCCACTAGTCTCACTTTGAAACGTTCCAACAAGTCTTCAGAATTCTGCTTTATGATACACACCCACTTACAACTAATGGTCTTCTTTCTGTGTGAGAGGTATGTTAAATCCCACATTATTTTTTTTCAAAGCAGACATTTCCTCAAACATTGCGTCTTTCCACATCTGATGTCAAAGAGTCTCTTGCCATGAGAATGGAATAAAAACAACTCAAGAGAAGAAACAAAAGCACTATATGAAGGAATTGGTTTCACAGGTAGCATAATGAGATAATGGGTGTTGAGTGCAAGATCTGATACTTTAACTGAAGGGAAAGGGAAGATTAGAGGAACTTGCTTATGAATTTGGCACTTGCACTGGAAGAATGAGATGAGTTTGTGTTAGGACCCTTAAATCGTCTGGTGTACACCTATATGTTCTTTACAAGGAAGCTCCCTCGGATTGGGAATCTCATCATGAATCTGAGTACGTGGAGTAAGAGAAAATGGTGAAGAAAATGACAAGGATAAATTATGAGAGCTCACTTCTTCTGTAGTTCTCAACTCCCCCTGAAGTGAGGTCACATAATAAGGCTCGGATTCACAAAAAGTAATATTCGTTGTCATAATGATCTGCTTGGTATGAAGATGATAACATTTATACCCTTTCTGAGTAGGAGAGTAGCCCAGGAACACACACTTTAGAGCACAAGGGTCAAGTTTAGACCGGCCAGGAGAATGTATGTAAGAAAAGCACACAACCACAATTTTGGGTTGGAGAGGCGACGAGGTTAACCTTAAGGTGGTAAGAGGGGTTTTGTGCACCAAGACCCAAGAGGGCATCAACAACAGGGACAGTGGTTAGGAGGGCTCCAGGAAAGCAGAAAACTGTGAAATAAATTCTTGGACAGCTGCAGCTAATGTCCATGAGCAGGCAGGGGGTTTCCCAAAATTATGTAGTTGAGAAGAAGAGGAGATGGGCAGCTGGAGGACTCTTCCAATGAATTGCTAACAATGATCCACTCCTGGATGTTCTGGGCGGTGGGAAGGAGGCTGAGAGATTGCAGAGGTTGATGGCTACTTGAAGAAGGAAAGGAGAGCTCGATTTGGATATGAAGTGGGGGTAGGGTGTAAGAGGTGTGGCCGGCTATTATTAGGGAGATGTGGGGCTCGGTTGAGGGCTGAGAAAGTGACTCCACATGAGGAGGTTTAGGAGTTAGTGTGGGAGTGAAGGAAATAATAGATATGGTGGAATTTTAGGGGAAAGACCTAAATTTTAGGATAGTAAGAATATGGGGTAGTCGAGTTAGTGGGAAGGTAGTTATGATGGTTATGTTGTTGGTGGGGTGGTGGCAGGCCGAAGGTGATCGCCAGAGATGATGGCGGTGGCCGGAGGTGATTTCCGGCGATCGCCAGAAAACTAAGTTGAAGGATTTTGAGGAGGGTAAGAAGGGGCCAGTTGGTGGTTTGTGGTGGTGAGTGGAGGATGTCGGTTGTTGGAGGTGGGGAAAAAGGGAAGGTGGTCGGATGGAAAGTTGTGGGGGATGGAATGGCAAAGCCGGCTGAAGATTTTGAGGGCGAAATAATGGGGGCAGGTTGTTGGATTGTGGGGAGGAGAAGAGGAGGCCGGCTGGAAGGAGGAGGGGGGTCTCTGATAATGAAAAGGGGAGCTGAAGTGGTCAGTTGCTATGGGGAATGGAGGGTAGTGTCCAAGCTTTGCACTTAGAATTCCGTCTTCGGCATCAAGTGATGAAAAAGAGGTTTTTTCTCTATCTTTCAATAGTCATTTATGGAGTCCTCTACCCCTAATTATAGACTAGAGTGACACAACGAACAATCATGATTATACGTTCATTATAACCCCCCAAATAAATAAAAATACAATGAAAATAAAAAACACAAAGAACATAAAGTGTTTTGATCGGTGATTCGCTCGTGATGAGCAATCTCGATCATCAGTAGGCTTGTGGTCGACGTGAGTAGACCCTAACGGGTCATGTGCCTCGATCATGAACAACTCCCCCTGTCTCAAAGGTATACAACTCTGAAAAATGAAGATGATAGTGTTGTCGTTGTAAGGTCAGGGCGAGTCTCTCGAGCTCTGTTGTGAAGATCAATGTGTCGTAGATAAAAGTGTGGACCTGTCAATGAACCAAGTATCCGACTCGGTCTAGTGCTGGTACAAACTCATCGGTCACGGTCTTAGTGATGATGTTTGTTACGGAGATACACGACGACGAGTCTCCTTGAAAAGTTTACACGCGCTGAGCGCGTATATCGGATGACCCCACCATTCCCGCGGAAGATAATTAGTAATTTATTAGTTGCTTTGTTTGCTTGAAACGTTTTATTTGTTGCTTTGTTTGCTTTGGTCATTTTAAGTATTTCCTAATTTCAGAATTTCCTTTTGCATTCGCTAATCATCGCTATAAGAGGACGACTAAGCCCTGTATTATTTTCATCCTAGAATGAATGTGTGTTTTCGCTTTCTCCTCTAAACCCTAATCCCTCATCTCTTCCTCTCTCTCTCCCACTCTTTCTCTTTTTTCCGTAGCCGTCGATCTCCCCGATACTCAACATCTGGTCCGTCCTGCCGTATCCTCCTGCCGTCCACAGGCCGCCGGTGTTTCCGTCCATCAGTGCGTCCCAAATCCTCGAGCACCGCCCGACCGCGCCGCCTCCAGCGCCAGCGCTGCACCGACGCGCGACCGTCCGCGTTCCGCACCGCGCTCCGGGCCGCATCCAGCACCGCCGGTGCCACATCTACCGCATCAGCCGTCCGCAATTGCCTCTGCCACACCGCCACTGCCGCACCATGCCTTCCGTACCGCCACTGCCGCCCTTCTTTCCGTCGCCATGGCGCCGAACACCCGCTCCTCCGTCGAGGCTCCATCGAAAGACGCCAACGAGGCCCTCCTTCACCGTGTCAGCACCCAGAAGTCCATCGCGGCCTCCTTGCAGGCCTCCTTGTTCGCCATACACGCAAAGCTTGATGTGTTACAACCTCCCGCGACCTCTTCCGCCAACGGATCCGCGTGCCCAGCCACCGCCACGTCGATCCTGGGGGCGGCACCACTTCCGCACATCGGGGACGCCGCACGCCCTCTTTCCCACGGCCGCCCGACCCATGCCTTGGACCTCCCCACCTTCGTTGGGGTAGAACCGATCGGGCGGATCGCCAAGGCAGAACAATACTTTGATCTCCACCACAAACTCGAGCTGGATAGGGTCTCTACCGTCGTCGTAAGACTCGACGGCTCCGCCGTCCAATGGGCCCGATGGCTCCGCCAGACCAACCCGACCATCTCCTGGTCGGAAATCAAGCAAGAAATGATTCGTCGCTACGACAGCCGTTACTCCGGCTCCGCCATCGAAAGACTGTATGGGGTACGACAAACAGGTGCGCTGAATGACTAAATCGATGAGTTCGTGACCCTCGTCACTCATGTTCCGGGCCTACCACCGGACCACTATCTCGGATTCTTCATGCAGGGTCTTCGGCCCAACATACGGTCCCGACTCCGCACCCACCACCTCCGGACGGTTTCTGAGGCCCTTGACATGGCCCGCCTTGTGGAAGCGGATTTTTCACCTCGGCCTCCGCTGATTCCAGGCGGGCCTCCGCCAGGCGGCTGACCATGGAGGACTGCTACCCCGGAGCCCGAAGCCCCTCGGCTCCCTCTGGTCGCAAGGTCAGGCCGTCCTGCCCTGCCTCAGCGGTTCTCCAACCATGAGTTCGACGACCTCCGCCGCAAAGGGCAGTTTTTACGCTGCCGTCAACCTTATTCCTCTACCCACGTTTGCACGGTCAAGGAGTTCCATGCCATCATCGGTGACTTCGAGCCCGAGATTACTTTGGCGGATTTTGAAGACCTTGAGATCACGACAGAGGACACCACAGATACCGCCGCTGACACAGGCCTTCACCATTCCGGAGCTTCCATGCTTTTCCGTGGGCGACATTTCAGGCCCCCAAACCATGAAGCTGGCGAGAAAGTTGGGCGACCGTCACATTGTCATCATGGTGGACAGCGAGGCGAGTCATAATTTTCTTTCATCTCATCTGGCCCGACAGCTACGTCTTCCGATGGAACTTTCTCCAGATTTTACTGTTAGTTTGGGAGATGGTCATCGCTGCTCGATCCAGGGTCGTTGTCCGGCCGTCGCGCTTTCAGTGGGCCCTTACTCGATGACGATTGACTTCTACAACTTCGTCCTTGGCGGGATCGACGCCATTTTGGGAGTTGTGTGGCTCTGCACGTTGGGCGACGTGCGAGTCAACTGGGGGACTATGACGATGCATTTCCTCCAGGACGGTCGGGACTGCTGCCTTGTGGGAGACGCCGCGCTACTTCGCTCCCTCGTCCCTGTCTGGGCAATTTAGCAGTCTGTGGACGTCGATTTTTCGGCACGACTCAAGTCCATCTCAGACGTCGCGCCACCAGCCTCAGCATCACCTCCAGACCTTCAGGCCCTCCTATCCGAGTTTGCAAATCTCTTTGCTGCACCATCCGGGTTGCCACAAGCTCAGCCGCACGATCATGTCATACCTCTTTAGCCCGGCGTGTTAGTAGTCTCGGTCCGATCATAGCGCTACGAGCACGTGCAAAAGGACGAGACCGAAAGGCTGGTATGGGAGATGTTGATGGGGGGCCTCATCCGCCCCAGTGCCAGCCCCTTTTCCAGGCCGACCCTGTTGGTCAGGAAAAAAGACGGCAACTGGCGTTTCTGCGTGGACTATTAGGAACTCAACAAAGCCACCGTCCAAGACAAGTACCTAATTCCGGTGATTCAGGAGCTTTTGGATGAGCTCCACGACGCGACCGTCTTCACCAAGATGGACCTTCGTGCCGGCTACCACCAGATTCGCGTTCGGCCGGTCGATGTCGCCAAGACGGCTTTCCGGACCCATGACGGCCACTATGTGTTCCTGGTTATGCTTTTCGGCCTGACCAACGCACCAACCACTTTTCAGGCCACGATGAACAACATTTTTCGCCTGGTACTTCGTCATCACGTACTTGTTTTTTTGATGACATATTGGTGTACAGTTCTTCTTGGCAGGAGCACCTCCAGCACGTCCGCCAGACATTGGCCACTCTACGACGCCACCACCAAAAGCTCCACTCGACAAAGTGTTCCTTTGGGGTCCTAGAGGTGTGCTATCTGGGACACACCATCTCTGCTGCAGGAGTCGCCATGGAAAACAACAAGATCGAGGTGGTCTTTCAGTGGCCGACGCCATCATCTCTCCGCAATGTCCGTGGATTCTTGGGACTGACAGGGTACTACTGTCGGTTCATTCAGTGGCACAACACGTTGGGCCGACCCCTCACCCAGCTTCTGAAGAAGTCGGTCGAAGGCCCCTTCAAGTGTACGGCGGTGGCCTCCGCCGCTTTTACCGCTCTACAACAGGATTTAGTTCGTGCACTGGTGTTAGCCATGCCGGATTTCTCCCAGCCCTTCCTCGTGGAGTGCGACACGTCGGGCGTCGGCGTGGGAGTCGTATTGATGCAGGCCAGCCGCCCTGTGGCCTATTTCAGTCGCGTTTTTTCGGACACGATCCGCAGCCGCTCCGCTTACAAGAACGAGCTCATGGGCCTCGTCCTCGCTGTTCAGCATTGACGACCTTACCTCCTAAGCTGACGGTTCGTGGTCCGCACCGACCACCACAGCCTTCGCTACCTCCTACAACAAAAGATTGCTACGCCCGCTCAACAAGTATGGCTGGCCAAGCTACTAGGCTACGAATTCAGCATCGAGTTCCGACCGGGGTAGACGAATCGCGCGGCCGACGCCCTCTCGCGCAACTCCATACTCGCAACCACCTCCCGCCCGGTCTGGGAGGATGTGTATACCCTCCAACGAGAAATAGAAGCCGACCCGATGCTCAACGGGATACAGATAGCACTCCTTGCGGACGCCACGACCCATCCACCATACTCCTTGGTTGACGGCCACCTACTATTCAAGGGTCGTCTCGTACTCGCCCCCTCCTCCCCGAGCATTCCTCTGTTGTTGGCCGAGTTCCATGCTTCACCCATGGGGGGCACACTGAGGCTTACCGGACGTACCGACGACTGGCCGCCTCAATCTATTGGCCTCACATGTTCGGACAGGTCAAGGCCTTCATGGCCGCCTGCCTTACTTGCCAGAAGGCCAAGTACGAGGCGATGTTTCCGGGTGGCCTACTTCAGTCCCTCTCGATCCTCGATTGCATTTGGGACAACGTCGCCATGGATTTCATCACATGACTGCCCCGATCACAGGGACACGACTGCATCCTGGTCGCGGTGGACCGGCTCTCGAAGTGCTCATTCCATTCCCCTCTGCCACCCATACACGGCTGCCACAGTCGCCGACAGCTTCATCCAGGGGTCGTGCGCCTCCACGGGTTTCCTCGGTCGATCGCGAGCGACCGCGATCCTCTCTCCTAAGTACTTTTTGTATCACGTTGTTCCGCTTACAGGGCTCCTGTCTCCGCATGATCACACAATACCATCCGCAGACAGACGGCCAGACAGAGGTCCTCAACCGGTGTCTGGAGACGTACCTCCACTGCTTCGTGGGGGCAGCAGCCTCGCAATTGGGCCAAGTGGCTCGGGTGGGCCGAATACTTGTACAATACCGCCTACCATCAGGCGGCCGGTACTACGCCATTCGAGGTCGTTTACGGCCACCCTCCGTCTATTGTCCACCACCTTCCAGAGGAGTGCAGGTGGAGAGCTTGGCCACCGCCCTCCGTGACAAGGACACTATTATGGATCATTTGAAGCACCACTTACGTCGGGCTCAACAAAAGATGGTTTCCTTCGCCAAAAGAAAATGTCGGGACCTCTCCTTCGAGGTAGGAGAGAAGGTTTTCGTCAAACTCCACCCCTACCGACAGCTTTCTGTGGCCCGCCGACCTTGTCCGAAACTGGCACCTCGTTTCTTCGGGCCTTTCGAGGTCCTCGCCCGCATAGGGGCGGTCGCCTACCTCCTTCGCCTTCCAGGCGGGAGCCACATTTATCTGATCTTCCATGTCTCGCAACAACGACGCGTAGTGGACGAACACACCCCCACAGATCACATCCCGGCCGACCTTGACCTCGCAGGAGAGGCACCCTACTACCCCGCTTCGATCCTCGATTAGAGATGCCGCACCCCAGGGGACCGTACATCGGAGGAGGTCCTTGTGGCTTGGACCGGCCGGCCCGACTCGGACGCGACGTGGCTGCCCCAGGATGATTTCCGCCGCTAGTTTCTCGACAACTGCCTTCAGGATAAGACACATTTTCCAGATGACGACATTGTTACGGAGCTACACGACGACGAGCCTCCTTCGAAAGTTTACACGCACCGGGCACGTATATCGGATGGCCCTACCATTCCCCCGGAAGATAATTAGTAATTTATTGGTTGCTTCGTTTGCTTGAGATGTTTTATTTATTGCTTTGTTTCCTTGGGTCATTTTAAGTATTTCCGTATTTCATAATTTCAAAATGTCCTTTTGTATTCCCTCCTCATAGCTATAAGAGGATGCGTAAGACCTGTATTATTTTCATCCTAGAATGAATGTGTGTTCTCTCTCTCATCTAAACCCTAATCCCTCCTCTCTCTCTCCCTCTCTTCCTCTCTTTCACTCTTTCCCGTAGCCGCCGATCTCCCCGATATTCAACAATGTTGAACGGTCCGGTGTCTGTGGATGGTAAAACCTATGTTGGAGAATGTAGTACTGTTGTAGAAGAAGTCAGGACTGTGGATGGAAGATCAGTATGTGTCAAAGGCCCGAGATATGGTGAAGTAGTAGGAGAGGTTGGGACGGCGTAGAAGTAGTAAACGAAAGCTTGGGTTGTAGTGAGGTCGTAGGTGAAAGTTTGGCTGAGGAGCTGAGCTGGCAGGTTGCTGGGGAGCTGAGTTGGCAAGTGGAAAAGGGTACAAGTAGTAGTGTGGCTCAAAAAATTAGGTTAAATCGTCAATGTTGAATACGGGTGAAATTTTCATACACTTCGAAATATCTAGTTCACAAGCATTTTTTCTATTTCTTTTGATAACCTTGTAAGGACTCATTCACTTGACTTTTAATTTTCGAGTCGTTTCCTTAAGGAACCTCTCAACATGTTCTCCTTTGAAATCTCATGTGGCTATCATCATGAGATTTATAAATATCATTATTGCAAGTAATTTTTTGTTGGATAGACTCATGCATACAATGGGGGTGTCTAGCAAAGGACTCAGAAGACTCACTAAAACGGCACTCTATAGTTAGAGGAATAAGATTTATGGGTTTCCTAGGTTAATAACCTAAGACTACCTGGAATCGACTCAACCATATCGTCCTTTTTATCGAGTTATTAAGCAAGAACTATGCTACGAGTACCATTGAATCTGAAGAAGAGGTGTGGTCATCTACAAGGCATCACAATAGATTTCTTAGGCTCATGTTTACTAGTTACTTTACATCTGTTTGCCATTTCATATGTGGGTGATAAGCAGATGAGAATTGTAGTGTAGTGTCCGTCTTCTTCCAAAGTGTTCTCCATAAATAGCTCATAAATCAGACATCTCGATCAGATATAATAGTCTTAGGTAGATCGTGAAATCAAAAGATGTCCTAAACTAAGAATGTGACGTGTGGTGCATCAACAATCTTGTTGCATGCAATGAAATGAGTCAGTTTGGAAAATCGATTGATAACGATAAATTTGTGCTTAAGCAAGTGTTAGGCAGTCCGAGCACAAAGTCCATACTGATGTCTAACCGCGGCTGATGTGGTACCGAAAGTGGCGTATATAGACCATGTTTTGTCACGATCCTTTGGGCGTCTCACAGATGAAGCAATGCCGGCCGACTCGAGCGACGTCTCTCTTAAGTGTAGGCCAATATAAACGGTCATCTGCATGTTTGAGGGTTTTATCTCTATCAAAGTGACCAGATGCAACGTCGGCATGCAACTCGCAGTCAAAATGATTTCAGATAGATGTATGGGGGAGCATAAGAGGGTGCCACAAAATAAATAACCATCGGTGATCGAGAAGTCAGGGAAGACCTCAGGTGGGTTTTGAGACAATGCGGAGTATACATTCGCACAGTTTGGACAGGTCAAATACTCAAGGATCAAATGACCGAATCTCGTGGTCTCAATGGTAAGGGTGTGGAGTAGGCTCACTCGACAGCTAAGTGCATTAGAGGCTTTGTTCTCAACACTAGATCAGCGTTTGAGAACATAATAAAAATCTTGTAGATACACAACCCACTTAGCGTGGCAATGCCTAACCTTCTTCTTGGAGTCCAAATAAAGTAAGGTCTGGTGATCTGAATATAACATCAATTCGCAGGGAGGAGATAGTGTCTTCAATATTGTAGAGACTGAACAATCACGTAACACTCCCGCTAGTACTTGGAATATCTCTATCGAGCGTCGTTTAATTTCTCACTGAAGTAAGAAACTAGATGACCTTCATGACTGAGTATTCCTCTTATATCTATGATGGAAGCTTAGCAAGCTACCTTGAATGCTCGATTGAGATCGAGTAATCAGAGAACCGGGGTCAAGGTCAATTTAGCATTAATGTTCTCAAATGCATGGGTGGCAGCGGGTGTCTACTGAAAATCTCCCTTCTGAAGGTAACTCATGTAGGGAGCCATAATTGTGCTGAAACGTCTGGCAAAGCATCTGTAGAAAGTGGTCAATCCATGAAAATTACGAGCTTCATCTATATTCGTCGAGATTGGTCATTCTCGAATGGACTTGACTTTGTCAAGATCTACGGACACGCCCGAGGTAGAGATGATAAACCCTAGAAAGTGTGCACCTTCTCAGGTGGATATCAAACTGCTCCTTACAAAGGGTGTCAAAGAGCAACCGCAAGTGTGTGAGGTGCTCCTCGTGACTCTGGCAATAGACTAGAATATCATCAAAATAGACTACTAAGAACTTGCCCATATACAGGCGCAAAATTTAAATCATCACGTGCGTGAATATACTACGGGAATTGGATTGCCCAAAGAACATAACCCTTCACTCATATAAACCATCCTTTGCAATCTTCCACTCATCACCTTCTCTAACCATGATCTAATGGTACCTGTTATGAAGGCCTAGCTTCGAAAAGATCTGGACACCTGACAAAGTGTCAAGAAGGTCATCGATTCGGGGAATGAGAAATCAATATTTGATCATAATCTTGTTGATAACCCTATTATCTAGGCGCATCCACCAACTATCATCCTTCCTAGGGGTAAGGAGGGCATGCACGACACAAGGGCTCCAACTTTCTATAATAAATTGCTTCAAAAAGAGGATGGATATCTTGTTTCGATTCCTCATGTTCATCTGGATTCATCAAACAGTGTGGAAGATTCGGCAAAAATGATCCCGATAAAAGATCGATCGCGTGTTGGATGTCCCGTAGTGGGGGTAGCTCATCTGGGAGCTTGTTTTGCATAATATCGATGTGCTCATCTAGGAGGCGTTGAACATTGGGATGAACAAACTTTATGTCCATAATAATTAATATCCCTCGTAATATGTGAGGAAACTACATAAATGATGTCAGTATCGTGACTCTCTCGAGTGAACTCACTACATTGTAAGATATGAATAGACATCGAGACACCTACAGTAGCTGAAGGTTCGACCCTTCTGTTAGGGGAATCCTTGGTTGGGTTAAAGACAATGTGATCTTGCGGCCCTTATCGAAGAATACACATGTGTTGGACCAAATATAACAAGTCACATCCTTATTATATAGTCAGGGCCTGCCTAGTAGTACACGTGCTATGTCCTTGGGGAATGACGTCACATCATACTCTGTCCTCGAAGGAAGCTAGTCGAATGGGTACCAGACATCTCTGAGTGACCCAGATTTTCGTCTTATCTACCCAAACGACTCGATATGGGCGTGGGTGGGATTCTGCTATATAATGTTTATACAACCCCCACTATCAATGACAAGTTTGTAGGCTCTGTATGTGCTCGTGAAGTATATAAGATAATGGTCTGCCGTCAATCCTCATCAGTGCGGGAAGTATGTAGTAGGTAGTGGATAACGCCCATCTCAAGTGCTTGATAAACTTCCTCTTCCCAACCCTCTTCTATGTTCACGATGAAATCTTCTTCAGGCAGCTCCATGGAATCTGTACTAGGGTCAGGGTCCTCCTCAATAAGTAGATCATGTGTGGGGCATTTTGTCGTCGCATGGCCTCAACCTTGACAATGAAAGCACTGGATTCCCCCGGGCTTTGCCGATGGCAGTGGATGTGTCTTTCGTGTCTACGTAAGCACGAGTAGCCATGGATGGACTCTGCTGGGGAGACCTATTCGCAGAACTATCAGATAGTGGATTAGGTGCCTTGGGTCTGAAGAACGTAAATATTGTTCGCATTCTAATGTGAGTTGGAAGATCTCCTCAACTGATTCCAGCTGCTGGGGAATGACTTCCCTACGAATGTGCGCCCTTAACCCGGACCGAAATTAGGAGGTTGTCACGACGTGCTTATAAAAAAATATCACTCCTAACAACAGGCTCATTATAACGAGTCATACTCGGCTACGGAAAGGATCCCTTATCGTAGGGCTGGGAGTTGATCTAAAAGCGATTTTGATAAAAAGTAAAAAAGTATTTTCTTTGAGCTTTTGTTTCATATCGTCCCAACTGATGAAGTGATGATGACGTAATAACCCTCTCTATCCAAAGAGCGCTCAAGACTCATCCAATATGAATTTGATCAACGTGATTAGGCAAAGTTTTTTGAAAATCAGGCATTGACATATCAGTGCTAAAGTTGTGGTTGTTAGGTTATCTAAAGGAAGATACCCCCATCATGATATGCCTAAACATCTTACAGCTACAAAGCATGCAAATTGTGCAAACCCGAGGCTCTGATACCAAACTGACGTAGAGTAGGTCATCTGGAGGTTATGGGTAATTTCTATATGCAACACAATTTTGACGAACTTTAAGCTCACAATAGTATTTTTTTATAAATTCAGATGCAAGATAAACCATAGTAGTTAAAGCTTAGCAAACATGAAAACACGTGATGTTGTACAATTGTAAGAGAGTTTGAAATCAAATACTAAGTAAATGGAAATGCACAATGTTTTAAAATTCGAAAACAAAGATTACAAATAAATATTCCTCAAATAGAGAACTAAAACGAGATTGAACGAAAAATAAATGACTTCCAAAAAGAGAGCTTACACAACTAGGTAGTAGATGGCGTAGTAGGTTTCAGACAATCGTCGAGAGGCTGGATAGGTGGCAAAGGGTTGAAAGAGGGTCCCCCGGGAAGATTGATATGCTAGTGGTGGACTGCAACAGGGTTGGATGACTGTGGAAAGCAGCGGGTTGGGTTCAAAGAGCTGCTCCAAGAGGTTGTCCGGCTATAAGAAGTAAATCTCTGACAGTAAATGGATGTTGAATCTGCTCTCGGGTACAGATTTCCAGGGCTGAATGAGTGTCCAGTAAAAGTGGGAGTGTGGGGAAAGAGATTCAAGGTTGCTGGAATAGGTCTCTAGAAGCAGGGTCAGCAGTTGGGAGGGCTCCAGGACAGCAGGAAACAGTGAAATCTATTTTTCCTGCGGCTAATGTCCAAGAGCAGCTAGGGGGTTTCCTAGGAAAGTGGAGTTGAGAAGAAGAGATGGGCGGCTAGAGGACTCTTCCAGTGGGTTGCCTCCCATGAGCCCCTCCTAGATGATGTTCTGGCGGTAAGAGGGAGGCTGCAGAGGTTTTTGACGGATTGGTGAAGGAGAGGAGATCTTGGTTTCTATGAGAAGTGGGGGTTGGGTGTGGGGCACGTGGTTGTCTGTTGTTAGTGAGAGGTGGGGCTCTGTTGACGACTGAGAAAGTGGCTCCACTTGATGTGGTTTAGAAGTTAGTGGGGGAGAGGAGGAAATGGGAGATGGGGCGGAGTATTAAGGGAGAGGCCAAAACTTTAGGATAGTGGGAATATGGAGTAGTGGGGTTAGTGAGAAGGTAGTTATTGTGGTTATGGTGTTGGGGTGATGGCTGGTCGAAGGTAGACGAGACAGAGATGGTGGCAGGACAACTGAAATCGAAGGGGTTTTGAGGAGGCATTGGAAGGGGGTAGGATGGCAGTTTGTGGGGGTGAATGGGGGCTACCGACTATTGGAGGTGGGAGGAAGGGGGGAGGGGGGGTTGGAAAGTTGTTGGGGATGGAATGGGGAAGAGGGATGGAAATTTGAGGCGGAAATTGTGGAGGCCGGTTGCTGGATTGTGGGGAGGGGAGGAGTCCGGCTGTTAAGAGTATGGGGGTCTCCCTTAATGAAAAGGGGAGGGGCAGAAGTGGTCGGATGCTATGGGGAATGAAGGGTGATGTCCAAGCTTAACACTTGAAGTTTTGGCTTTGGTACCAGGTGATCAAAAGAAACTTCTTCGCACTATCTTTCAATACTAGTCGTGTCCAAAAGGCTTAGCAAGCCAGGCTAGGCTCAGGTCTGCCGGGCCAAGATTTTCCCTCTCCATACCTTGGCACGGGCGTGACAAAACCATGCCCAGGCTGTTGGGTTTTACTACGGGTGGATACACATCAGATGTGCGCAGCGGAAACAAATCAAGAAAACCCTAACTAGATGTGGGATCTTGCGAAAACTATGAATCAAGAAATGAAAAACAACAAATATCAAACGCATGGTACCTGTACGGAGTCGATTCACAAAGATTGACCAAGATGCTCCAAGAAAAACCTCCTAGTTCTCAGTTGGAATCCTATTCCAAGCGCTCCTTGTCTGTTGAGTACGAGAGCACAGAAAAGTATCTGCGCCTTTACGGGATTTTCATACTAACGGGACAAACGCCTCGTCGTAGTCACACAAGGGCAGACTGAAAGGGATGATCGAGGCCTTCGTCTCCACGAACTGCTAGGTTCGTTTTCAGGAGAGGACCGCCGGTGCGAGGGCTCTGATTCGCAAGGGGAGGCCGCTGTCGGGTTCGTCGCTCTTCAGAACTCTTCTGAAAAGTTAGGGCTCGGGAAAAACCGAAAAACTTCTTAACCCTAACCCTGAAATTATATCAATATATAATCTTCAGTGAATCGGGTTCAACTTTAACAGAAAATACCATAATAAAATCCGAACCGATCCAGGGTTTAAGACAGGAGAAGGTCTAGCCGATACAAGACTTAATCTCTATTTTTAAGCTGATATACATCATATCGACTGCATCGGCCGGACCATCTCATGTCGACAAACTGTCAAACAACTATTCCTGGAATTATCAACTATATCGACTACAAGGTTTGTTGACTGCATCGACTGTATCGACTGCATGATTTGTCGACTGCATCAACTGCATGGTTTGTCGACTGCATCGACTGCATGGTTTGTCGACTGCATTGACTACATCAACTACACCATCCAGTCAAAAAAATGTCAAACAGCTTCTAGTCAATAAACCTTCCAGCCTACAAAGTACTTGTCTCTCTGCACCCATATCCTATATGAGTCGAGTCACCTCGATCAATTATCTAATTTCTCGTACGTTATTATGTGCGACCCCATAAACTCACATTACGTTGGTAGCGAAACTAACTCGTTGGCTACTTCTAGATCACAAAGACTTGAACACAAGTCCCCCCTTAAAAGGGGTCTGATAAGGCCTTATAGGCCTGGCCTGGCATATAATAATTAACTAGTCTTTAATTATTATTTAAAATAATATTTTTTTAAAAAAATAGATATCCCACCTCACGGGCAGAATTTACTTGGAAATCCCGCTTGTATGCGGGATTTTCTTTTGGAATCTTGGAATCCCGTCTGTAGCGGGATTTCCTTTTGGAATCCCGCTTGTAGGTGGGATTTTCTTTTGGAAATCCCGCCTCCAGACGGGATTTAGAAGGCTGGTGCTTGGCCTGGGCTCCAAGCCCATGCCAGGCCCGCTCTAGGCCCAGGCCAGGCCTGATGCCCGGGCCTAGCCTAGGCCTGGCCAGCAACGTGCACCAGGCCAGGCTTTGAGGATAAAAGGGGCTTTTTAAGCCCCATAGGCCTAGTCTGGGCCTTCCCGGTCCCATACGGGCTTTCCGGGCCAGGGTTTTTTGGGCACCCCTATTCAATAGTCATTTATGGATCTCTCTACCCATATTTATAGACTAGAGAGGAACAACAAACGGTCATGATTCTCTATTTGTTTTAACCACCAAAACAAACAAAAATACAATGAAAATAAAAATACAAAGAACACAAAATGTTTCGACCGGCAATCCGCTCGTGATGAGCGGCCTCGATCGTCATTGGCCCGTAGTCGGCGTGACTACACCCTAATGGGTCATGTGGCTCTACCCCCATCACCATACACATGTACACCCAAACATTAATGGAAGAAGTAATTTATGGACTGTAGCTAGAGGGTATTTAATGAAGGGATTTTAAAAATCTGTCACAGGTAGATTTCTGTTTTCGGTGAAGGAAGATTAATGGAACGCCATGATCTTATTCCATTTAGACAAGATCTAAGGGCTAAAACAATTCCATCCCCTCTATAAAAAGGTCCTTGACACCTCCTTTCTCTTGTTTAGAAACTCCTCTCTACAAAAGCTCCCTAGTCCAGAAATCTCCAAGGACCAGCTCATGGTTTCGACTCCATAACACCTCTCCATCATCATCTTCAAAACCAAAAGCATCCAAGGAAATCCTGAAGTTTTCAGCCAACTTACTCCACCCATCCTTAGCCATGACTCCAAGAGGGATCTAAGAGGTAATGTGAAGGGATCATGTCACACAAATGTCTTCATGACGATCAGAGCCATTAGTTTTATGTGAATCAATGATCCATGATTTGTAGTTGTTTTTTTATATTTTTCTTTCGATGTATTTTGGAGACCTTCATGATTGGAGAATTAAGTATCATCTATGGCGGCTCCTAAATCCATAAATAGAGATAGAGAGATCATTGAAAGTTGAAAAAAGAATTCGTCCATTGGTCACCCGGTATCGATACCGAATTCTAGGTGTGAAGTCTAGAAGACTCTTCATTTTCCCTAGCCAGCCACATCCCTCCCTCACGTCCAGCCCCCACCCAAGACGCCATCCACCTCTCCTTGGAAGGCCAACCCACCATCACCACTCATCCCCATAACTATCCCAACCACCCTTCCCCACAGCCCTTAAACTCCACCTGCCCACTCATAACCTATGTTGCACGGGTACAGGGACATGATACAAGATATGATGTGATATGAATATGGGAAAAGCGATTTTCATAAAACATAGGATACGAGATACATTTTTGAAATTTTAATTAATTAAATATAAGCACAAATTAATATAAATAGATGAGTGAAATTCACGTCTTCATTTTTATCATTATTATATCTCACATATCATATATTAAGGCTCCGTTTGGCACGACTGTAGCAGTTGTGAACACGGTGGTTATAAACCGTCGTTTGTGAACACCCGACCTCACATATCTAACTTCATTCATTTTTATGTTCATAACTAGTTTTCTTTTCACGGCGGCGGTCATAACCATTGTCATGCAAAACATACATTTTATGATGATGACGTTTGTCCAAACTCATCGGAGCAAAAACACCGCGCCAAACGGAGCCTAAGTGAAAGCAAAGTGTATGTGTCACAAAAATACATCATATCCTAGATAGGAGCCATGTATAAAAAATATGTAATCAATTCAATCTCATCGCTTATCATTCAACACTTTCTTCCACATGTCCTTCATGTCTTCATCACAAAATACATAATATTTGGTCATTTTGAGCACACTCCGATGTATTAGGGTATGCTCGTTAGGTCGGAATTGGAGCGTTGGAATTGAAATTCAACTAACAATTCCAATTCCAGTGTTCGACAGCCATAAAAATCCTTGGAATTGGAATTCATTTCAATTCTCATAGGAATTGGTTATAAAGGAAACATGTCTCCCTCAATTCCGACCTCGTGAGACCTCGTGAGATCTTCATTCACAATTCCCACCCTACCAGTGCACCCTGAATCTCTCAAAATGACTTTGATGCCAACTCTGTTGCCTGAGGACGCATTTTTTGCCCAAAAGTGAATTTTTCGACGGGGCACACATATTTCCGCCCGGGCATGAATATTTCGCCCGGGCGCATATTTTTCGCCTTGACGCGCATTTTTCGGCCAAGCGGGCATTTTTCGGCGGGGCACGTATTTTTCGGCGGGGCACATATTTTTCGGCGGGGCGCGCATTTTTGGGCCCGGGCGCGCATTTTTCCGCCCAGGCGCGCATTTTTCCGCCCGGGAGCACATTTTTTACCCGAGCGGGCATTTTTCGGTCGGGCGGGCGGGCATTTTTCGAATGAGCGGGCATTTTTTGGCGCTCGGGCGAAAAATGCGTGTTCGGGCGAAACATGCGCGCCCAGGCGAAAAATGAGCGCACGGGCGAAAAATGAGCGCACGGGCGAAAAATGCGCGTCCGGGCGAAAAATGCGCGCCCGAGCGAAAAATTCCCCACCGGTCGGAAAAATTCGCGCCCGAGAGAAAAATGTACGCCCGGTCAGAAAAATGCGCGCCCAAGCAAAACATGCGTGTTCGAGGAAAAAATTCTAATATGCGGCCAAACAGTGGAATTACTAATTCCAATTCCCGTGATAGAATTTCTGCGAAATGAACGGAGCCTTAGATAGTATCTGATAGTATCTATAGGCATCCAAAAATTATTTTATTTAAATTAATATAAAAAATTTCGAGAGTTTCGGGATGGGTTTCCTAGAGTTTCCCAACTCCAAAACGTTTCAGATACGATATGCAAGGTCGTTGTAAGTATCTATGTTTCATAGCCCATAACTTCCCATGGCCGCCATATAACTACCCACTAACCCCACCCATAACTCCCCTTTAATCCAATTCCATGATGCTTCCCTCTCAAATAGCTGGCAGCCAACTTCTTGATAAGGAGTATCCATGCAATTTGAAAAATGTAATAGCGGTTGGGTCAGACAATATACCCATCGAAGTATGAAAATGTCTAGAGAAAGAAGAAATTTTGTGGCTTATATGTTTCTTCAATAAGATACTGATGTCAAAGAGGATGTCGGACCAATGAAGAGAAAATATTTTGACACATTTGTATAAGAACAAAAAAGATTTACAAAATTGTGTTAATTATAGATGAATTAAATTAATGAGTCATACCATGAAACTGCGAGAATGAATAATAGAAAGAAGAGTAGGACGAGAGATTAGCATCTCAGAGAATTAATTTGGATTCATGCCAGGGCGGTCGACCATAGAAGCTATACATCTCTTGAGGAGACTTATTGACAAGTATCGAGAAAGAAAAAAAAAAGATTTGTATATGATATTTATCAATCTTGAGAAGACTTAAGATAGGGTTCCAAGTGAGATCTTATGGAAAGTCTCAGAAAAGAAATGTGTAAATGTATCATATATTGACATAATCAAAAATATGTATACAAATTCAGTGATGAGAGTGATGACATTTGGAGGATTAACACAGGAATTCTCTAGCACAGTTGGCTTACATCAAGGTACACTTTTAGGCCCTTATATCTTTACCCTTATCTTAGATGAGCTCACCAGACATATCCAACAAGCAATACCTTGGTGTTTATTGTATGCGGATGATACCGTTTTGGTCGATGAGATGCGTGAGGGTGTAAAAGCGAAACTGGAATCTTGGCGAGACCCTTTAGAAGAGAAGGGGTTTTAGGTTGAGGTTGTAAAAAAAGTAGTATATGGAGCTTAAATTTAGCAGTGCAAGAAGGACGGATGACTTTGTTATTAAGTAGGGCAATCAAGATATTTTCTGCAGTGAGTGTTTTATATATCTTGGACGGATGGTTCAAAAAGATGGAGGCGTTGATTAAGATGTGATACATAGAATCCAAGTAGATTGGTTGAAGTTAAGAGGCACGTCTGAGATCTTATGTAATCGTAAACCACCATTAAAACTTCAAGGTAAGTTTTACTGTACTGCAATCAGACCAACGATGTTCTATGATTCTGAGTGTTGGGAAGTGAATTGTGTACATGAGCAAAAAACGGGAGTTGAGGAGATGTGGATGCTTAGGTGGATGTGTGGACACACGAGACTAGATAAAATTAGGAATTAATGGATCAGTGATAAGACAGGAGTGACACCAATTACAGAGAAGATGTGAGAAGCTCGACTAAAATGGTTTGGACACGTACAAAGGAGACCATTATAGGAACCTGATAGGCGTTGTGCGATTTTAGTTACTAGGCACGTTAAACAGGGGAAGGGTAGACCAATAAAGACTTGGAATGAAACTATAAGGAAAGACATAATATACTTAGACATTAGTGAGATTATGACTAAAATATAGCACAATGGAGACAAAGGATCCATATAGCCGGCCCCACTATAATGGGATAAAGGCTTGAGAGTTTTTGACAAGGAGAAACCATCGGTTGAATGGTTGATTAAGTAGTTACTTGGGGCTGTGTGGGTGCTTAGGTAGTTATTTAGAATAGAGTGGCGAGTTTCCAATTGAATGATAGTGTTTATAGAAGGAGGTTGTCCAGAGGAGAGGAAGGGATTTAAGCTTCAACACCAAGGTTCAATGACATCAGCACCGCGGGAAATCGAGGTATCTTCGAAAAATCTATCAAAAACCTTTGATCCTCCTAATAGGCCTCTTGCACGTAAATATAGAGATGATGTGTGTGGGCAACTTTTATGGCTGTCTTGATCTTCAGATCATAATGATCATTATACATATACAAATAAAATATAGAAAAATAAATAAAATACATACAATTATCCCACAGTCAATCCAGACTTGATTGTGGGCTTTGATAATCCAGAAGATGATTCGAGCTTTATCTCCTATGAATGTACACTTGTACAAGGCCCGGTAGATAATGATTAGCTTCAGTAATGTGATCACATCCACTTTCCCCAGCTTGAAAACATACATCATTGCTACATGGAGATGATCATACTCTCAACATAAATAAGAAATAAGTTGGTCTAGCTCAACGGCCTCCATAGTCCATACAGGTGTCATCCATAAAAGGGCGCCCTCTCCAAATCACCAGGTATCACACTATGAATTTGCGAGGAATCGTTGCGAGCTCATGATCTACAATATCTGATATGTCCTCTGACTCACCGGAGCCGAAGGTCGTACTATTGAAACTGCAGGTTGTTGCAAGGTATGCTCAGATTATAGCAGAGTATAAGGGTGAGCATATTGCAAGGTATGCTCAGTTTGTGGCTGGATCGGGGTGCGAGCGTGGAAGGGGTATAAGGCATGGATTATGGGATGGTCTCAAGGTGGGGGTTCCATGTTCTCAAGTGACTAATAAAAAAGAGTAGGATTGTCAACATTGAATGCGGGGTGTATCTCCATGTTCTTAGGGATATCAAGATAGTAGGGATTTGTTATAATTCTCGCGACTATGTAAGGGCTTATTCACATTTTACTTTTTAAGTTATTTCTTGGAGGAACCTCTCAGCTCGCATGCGAACAATCAACTGGTCGCTCTCTCTAAAACCATGTTCTCATGTGGTTATCTGTGTAAGCTCTATAATTTCATTACTAATAGCAATCTTACGTTGAATAGACTCATGCAAATCAAGCAAATGATAAATAACAAACTCGGCAGACTCCATACGACGAGGCTTGATTAGTCTCTCAAAAAGGGCACATCATTGGGAGGCTTAGCTAGTTGGGTGTATAAAAGCTCATCACAAATGCGACAATTGTCAATAATCACATGATACATTGACGCTAAGATGCAATTTTATGGACAGTTGAATGCCTCTAAGGTGTGACTCGGTTGTGTGTGCGGGGGGGGGGGGGGACTCAATGATCTGGGTATGTGAAAACTCATCACACGCATGAAAAGAACCTTAATGCCGGCGCAAGACATCAACAGTAAGACGCGACATTAAGGTGTACTAAATGACTCCAAGAGTGGGTGATTCATCAAGTAGCTCGTCGGGTAGAGTGGCGATGAACTTGGAGAATGCAAAGAATAATGGAATAAGATCTTAAGACATCAAGAGTGTCCTCAACCCCAACTAACTCACTAAATAACAACTCACTAACGACGGATACAACCCTAAGAAGCGAAGGCTCGTCAAAAGTTTCATCAAAGAACTTGTCGAGGATGTGACGAACATCCGAATGAACCGTCGAATCATCCTTAATGTCAACAGTAGAATATGAGGCAGCCATTACATAAACAATATTGATTTCGCTTTCGCACAAGATGTTGTTTTGTCACAAGATGTGGAGGGGCATAGAAGTTTTCGAGCTAAAAGATGCATTGATCTTCCTTTTGGATTGATCAGTGAGTTGGGTTGGGGGCAGGATAATCTTTCGACCCTTGTCAAAAAATGAGCACGTGTTCAATCGAATGTAACACATAGCAACATGATTTAAAAGACAAGATATACCTGATAGCACATATGCAACGTCCATGGGAATGACATCACACTGCTCCAAATTCTCAAATGAAGCACGATTGATCCGTACAAAACACCGTTGGGTGACTTTTATGGCAGTTTATCAACCAAGAAAACTCAATAGGGATGTGGGTGCAGGGTGCAGCTTGGCCTTCACCATCATATTCTTCTGGGCTACAATATTTACATAGGTAAAGTTATATATGGCGAGTGTGGACTGTGGAGGCACCAATTGCGCTAGGGACAAGTATAGAAAATGGTGCTGCATCTCCAATCCTCGCACATAGTTGTCTTATTTTTTACATTTTTTTTAATTTCTTATGTGGTGATGGCAGGATGGTTGTGTTAATGTGCTTGAGTGTATTCTCTAATTTGTGATAAATGCTTCATTATTAGCATGATTTTAAATTTGAGTGCAATGCACCAATGATTATGTGCTTTCTAATTGTTCTTGCCTAAATATAAATGTGGAAGACAACAGGCCTTAAGTCAGGCTAGTCAATCTAATCTAAATCTTTCTAAAACTACTGCAAGCAGCTCAAGCCCGCACTCCAGCCAACTAAAGCATGCAAAAACTTTGTTTAACAATTTAGATCTGTCGAGACAATTTGATCATGTTAATCATGGGTCTATTAAATCGGGCAACACTAGATTCTTGTTCAGTCTTCTATAGGAGCCATGATAAGTTCTTCATGACAAATGCTACAAATCCGGGAGTTGTAACTCGAATTGCGGGTGCATTACAGCACTGGCATTGTTAGACCCTAAAAAGATAGCATGGGATTTTTGGAAATATGTAATTTGTATGAGTATACCTATAAAAGGGAGGATTATGTTGGTGTTTACTCATCTTCAGCTTCTAAGGTTTGGAAAGCAATCTCTATCTAGGTGAGTGAATCATCCCTCGGTAGTATCTTGGTGAGAGCATGTCTCTCAAAATTTATTGTGGTCTTCTTCATGCAACCATCTTATTACTAACATTTGGTCTAACTTACTGTCCTGCTCGCCTCCTCCTATGATTACAAGGACCAACCTATCACTGCCACATCTTCAACACCGCAATCCATCATGTTCGTTCTAATCATCAGAGCCTCGTCATTGTCCCTTCTGCAGTTTCCCTTCTTCGTCTCACCATACTCTTCAACTCTCTAGTTGCTCCTATTTCGTCTTCTGCCAATACATACATGTGCACAGTGAAACCAGACTTACATCACATGCGCCAATTCCAGCTCTTAACACCGGCCACGCATGTTTCTTATGTCGCCAACAAAAAAATATCTTTTATTATATCGAGCCCCTGGTTCACCCAATCGAGCACCAATTACTTGGCTCGCAGAAAGACTTCAGTCTCAGTTCGTGCTAGGCCCCTAGTTTGCATGATTGACTCCCAATAACACCTCCTCAACGCATCTTCATTTTCTATTTGTATCGGGCCCTTAATCCAACAGATGTTGATAGGTCCAGCGGTCTTTCTTTCTCTCTCCATTTTCATACCCCGGACTTGAAACCCCAATAACACTTCTCAAGCCTTTATCCACTCCACCCCTGCCACATCTGTCAACACCATAACTAAACCACCAACCGCAATGATTCTCTCATCACGAATAACTCGAGCTCTACCCCCAGGGCCTCTATTTTAGCGCTAAGTGCTAACTTCCCATATATCAAAAACTACGATTAGTTGTTTTCTCTGAAGTCTGTATTGAACTATTGATTGACATTATTTTTCTTACTGCTAACTGCCCATATATCAGAAGCTAGTAAGTTACTGTTTACTGCTATAAAGAAAAAATCTGTGTGGCTGTGTGTTTATATTTGCCTATTTGGTAGTTTAGTAAATTGACATTGTTTTTTCTTACTGCTAACTGCCCATATATAAGAAGTTGCTGCTTACTGCTATGAAGAAAAAATATGTGTGATTGTGTGTTTGTATTTGGTAGTTTGGTAGATTGACATTATTTTTTTCTTACTGCTAACTGCTCATATATCAGAAGTTACTGCTTACTGTTATGAAAAAAAAAAATCTGTGTGGTTGTGTGTTCGTATTTGGTAGTTTGTACTTGGTAAACATTCTGTTTTAAGTAAAAAAAAGGAGCATTAGACAGCAATTATTATAATAACCGTTGTTTAAAGTTTGACAGACATGCTTTAAGACAGCGGTTATTATAATAACCGCAGTCTATAGTCTTCAGTCTATAGACTGCGGTTATTATAATAACCGCAGTCTTAAAGCCTGCAGACTATAGATTGTGGTTATTATAATAAACGCAGTCTATAGTCTGTTTTTTTTAAAAAATAAAATAAATTGAAGTAAATTGGCGCCTTGCGACTTGCTCGCCTTGTGGTCGTCTAGGCGTCCGCCTTGTCGCCTAAGCGTCAAGGCGCCTGACGCTCGCCTTGATTCGTCTTGACGCCGTGACAAGAATGATCCCAGCATAGATCATCTTTGTTCAGATTTGCTCGCTTGTCTGATGCTATGAAGGACACATTTATTCCTCCCTTTCTGGATTCAGACGTTGCTGCAGGAACCCAGCCCTTCCGTCCCTTGATGCATGGTCCACCAAATGTGCACTCTAGTTCATCAGCCTCTTCCTATGCTCACCAAGGACCTTTCAATGCTCATTCTGCCTCCACACTTCTGTCCTCGCAATGGATCATTGACTCTGGAGCCACTAACCACATGACTGGGTCAGCCACAGGTTTTGTGTCCTACACTCTCTTGTCTGGCTGGGACAAAGTTAGCATTGCTGATGGATCTTTCTCCTCCATTGCTGGTAAGGGATCTATTCCTTACTCCTCTCCTACTCTCTCCTCTGTTCCTCATGTTCCTGCATTCACTCGAAATCTTTTGTTTATTAGTCATTTGACTAACTTTATGGACTGCTCAGTAACTTTTTTCCTACCTCTTGTGTTTTTCAGGATCTTAAGACGGGGACAGTAATTGACTGGTAAATTGTGCAATGGGTTATATATGTTCTATGCTTCCACCTCATCTTGTTCCAGTCTCGTCCAGTCTCCAACGACTCATCATGTTAATCGACTCTCTGATGTTGATGTCTGGTATTGGCGTCTTGGTCATCCCCCATCTCTACTATGAAGTTTTTGCTTCATATTATGTCTATTACTCAGTTTAATGGTTTTCATTGTGATATTAGTGAACTTGGTAAACATCATCGTAGTTTTCTCTTATGTCTCCGCGTACCTCTATTCCCTTTACCCTTATTCATACAGATGTTTGGCGTCCTAGTCCTACTGCATCTATTTCTGGTTGCTCCTGATTTGTTTCTTTTATTGATTGTTCATCTCGTTGTACTTGAGTCTATTTGATGAAGCATAAAAGTGACGTGTTTCCTCTTTTCAACGATTTCATAAGATGGTCGCTACTCAGTTTAGTGCGACCATTAAGGTCTTGCGTAGTGACAATGGTCGTGAGTATAATGACTCCCGTTTTGAGAATACTTAAGTGATTTTGGTATCCATCAGACTTCATGTTCTTACACTCCAACTCAAAATGGGATTGCAGAGCGCAAGAATCGGTACCTACTCGAGGATGCTAAGTGTCTCCTCCGAATGAACTTCTCAAAATATTTTTGGGGGTGATGCAGTCCTCACTGCTGCCTACCTCATCAATCGCATGCCTACTCGTGTTCTTGGGTTTCAGACTCCTCTAGCCACACTCGGGGTTTGTTCCCCTTCTCTTTTGCCTCACATCTTTGGGTGTGTGTGTGTTTTGTGCACATCCATCCCAAAACCAAACTCGACCCCCGCGCTCGGCGGTGTGTCTTCATTGGCTACTCACCCACCTAAAAAGGCTATACGTGTTTTCTTCCCATCACCAAGCGGACATTTGTCACTATGGATGTTACTTTTCGAGAATCAGAACCTTACTATGAGACCTCTCCCTTCAGGTGGAGATGAGCACTAGAGAAGTGAGTTCCCTTGTTTTTGTTCCCTTACCTATTCCCCTGCTTCTGTTCCTTTGCCTCCTCCATTGTAGTTTTTGCTCTCCTATCCCCAGTGATCCGGTGGTGCCTTTCCTCATATGCCTCCTCCATTGCAGGTTTACTCTCGCCGACGACGGGGCACGAACACACAGACATTACCCACTCTACCTGGGCCACCACTTGATCCATCTTCCAGTACTGAGAGAGGTAATGGTAGTTCTACTCAACATCCTCTTTCTCATTTTGCGACCTATGACTCTTTGTCTACTTTATTCCTTTACATAGAGCATTTGTCACCTCCTTGTGTTCCATATCTATTCTCCGTTCTTGGCAGGAAGCTCTTGAGCACAGTGAATGGAGAGCAACTATGTTGGAGGAAATAGTGACCCTTAACAAGAATCATACATGGGAGCTTGTCCACCTACCTAAAGGGTAACCGTTGTGGGTTGTAAATGAGTCTTCTCTGTGAAGCAGAACTCCCAAGGGCTGGTTGAACAGTATAAAGCTAGGTTGGTTGCTATAGGATAACTCAAATAATTGACATCGTTTATCAAGAGACATTTGCTCTGGTTGCTAAAATGAATTCATTCCGGATACTGCTTTCATGTACCGTGTTCAAAGGGTGGAGTCTCAGCCAGTTGGATGTGAAGAATGCATTTCTTCACGGTGATTTTGAGGAGGAAGTATACATGACCCTGCCTCCTGGTGTTCTTCCAAAAGGGTCAGCAGGGAAGGTTCGCAGATTGAAGAAGGCATTGTACGGCTTGAAGCAGTCGCCTCGGGCTTAATTCGGGAGATTCCACCGGACAATGATGTCCTTTGGGTACAGGCAGAGCAACGCGGACCATACCTTGTTCGTGAAACACCGACATGCCAAGGTGACTGCTCATATCGTCTATGTTGATGATATAGTGATAACTGGTGATGACACAGGAGATTGAGAACTTAAAATCTAGGCTTGCAAAGGAGTTCGAAGTGAAGAACCTTGAGAGTCTCAAATATTTTCTTGGCATCGAGGTGGCCAGATCCAGACATGAGACTTTTATACCTCAAAGGAAGTATATTCTAGATCTACTGGAAATAACTGGAATGATTGGGTGCAGACCCGTTGACACTGCAATTGAAGCCAATCATAAGTTGTGTAGAGATGGTGGAGGAATGGTTGATGACATACCAGGTTTCCAACGGTTGGTTGCTATGTTATTAAAGGCGCGCCTAAGGCTCTAGGCTCACCAGACTCAGAGGTTTGCGCCTTTGTGCATCTTATTTGTGCCTTTAGAATATAAAAGCCGAGTCTGAGTGAAATTTTTATTGTAAAATTTTTCTTTAAATATTAAGGAAAAAAATTAGTGCAAGAACTCAATAATTTTTTATTGATTTAGTATTAGTGAAAAATAATTGTGCGTTGAGACTTAGATATGATATATGTGACCACATTGATTTTATTTTTAAGAAATATAAACGATAATAATGAATGATTAATTAGTAGACTAGATGAAGAATTTGATCGAGAAGCTGAAATGATGTTTGATGCTGATTATTTAAAATGGATGTGGTTATGCCTTGCTTTCGTGAGGCTCGCGCCTGCGCCTTGAGCCTTGCGCCTAGGCTCCAAGACATCTTTGCGTCTTGGTGCGCCTTGCGCCTTTAATAACTAAGGTTGGTTGGGAAACTTATCTATCTCTCGCATACCCGTCCGGACATATCTTATGTTGTATCTACATATGGATATTGATCTATTGTTGGGAGAAATCTGGTGACCTGGAGCGGTAAAGAAACATGTCGTTGCCAGATCCAGTGTCGAGGCGGAGTTCCAGGAAATGGCGTCTGAGATATGCGAAGGGATATGGGTTCAGTCGATTATGAGGGACTTAGGTGTGGAATGCGGTGGTCCAATCAGGATCTATTGTGATAGTAAAGCCGCGATTAGTATTGCCCACAACCCAGTACAACATGACCGTACTAAACACGTGGAGATCGACAGACACTTCATTAAGGAGAACATAGTTAAAGGAATAGTGTGTACCCCCTTTGTTCCATCAAAGCAGCAACATGCAGATGTGCTTACTAAGGGACCGAGTCAGGGCTCCTTTGACAAGATACTTGGCAAGTTGGGGATGACCGACATTACACGCCCAACTTGAAGGGGAGTGTTGAAGATTTCATACACTTTGTTATGTTACGTCTTATATATTTGTTGTCCGTCTTACCTTATGTACTCTTTTACTACTATATATAAAGGAGTAGTATTGAATAATGAAGTAATTTTTCTCCTCACAACACAACAGAGGCATTTTGAAAATATATGTTGATGTGAGTTGAGTCCATACTCCCTATATAAGGGAGAGTCTTTCTCTATTTTTGGCTACAAAGGTTATTGGTAGTGTTCTCCTTCGTACAACCTTCTTGTTACACTAACAAAATTCATGCATGATCAGCTAAGGACAGAATCCCAACAAAATGAATCATTGCACAATATTCCTTTGCATGATTGTTTCTTTATTTTTGCCTGGCTCAATCCATCATTCAAAATAACAAACAAACATTTTACATAAATTTGACAAATAAGGGAAAAATATTACATACCCAAACGACCTCTTAAATGTTCAGGACTTACCAGACAAGAGCACCAAACTCTAACATGATTGCTAGAAGCGTTAAAATTTTATTATGAACCTGCAGATCAAAAAGTATAATAGTTTATATTAATCTCGAAAGATAGCTGGCACCCACAAAATTGAAAAATGGAAGAACTAAACATTTAACGTCAAACTTACATAGAAAGCACATAACAGAGCTAATATGAGGCTTGAGATATATATGGCTGTTGCATATATACGAATAGGATCAAGCATCATATCAAATTGTCGTTTGGGACCAATAAGGAATGCTGTGCTGCCACAGAAATAAACATAGACTTCAGCCTTAAAAATGCAAAATTAACTAAAACAAGAACCTAGAAATAATATTCTCTAGGCATTCTGAGGATATAATATAAAGTAAATAGGACAACAATAGGAAATTTGGGAACACAGACACAGCCAGTGTGAACAGTCCAAGTCTCGAAGATGCAAGTGTCATGGGTTAGGAAGAGCGTCAGCCACTTTACTCTGACGCTACTCATCCCGTTGTAAAACTGCCTTCAGCATTTTTATAGAAGAAATGCATAAAAGCCCAATACAAAAGCCCATTTACTATGGCCCATTAGGAGTTTGTTTTGTTTATCTTGAATAGGTTATCCTTACACTGTGAATAGGAGTTGTAGTATCACTTCTCACTATAAATATACATACATGCTCTTGTATGTTGGAATATATGAAGTAATAAATATTATTATACTCATTGGTGTTTTATCACATGGTATCAGAGCTACTCGAGTCCTGAAGGCTCCTCTTGCCTAAGATTGAGCTCCCGCTCTCCTGTTGGTTCAGCTCCAGATTTCGCGCTGCTCTCCGGTTGTTTCCAACAAAGTTTACTCGTGCCGATCTCGCACTTGGTGAAAGAAAAAGATGAGCTCGCACGACCAACACTCCCAGCATGAACCAGTACCCTGTGTCCGAAGAAGACCTCACTAGACATTTCGACAAACCAGTATCCAAAGCTCACGCAACTTTGAAGACCCCTTCTACGATGAGAGCTCGGCGACTAGTATCCACAACCCATGCAATTTCAACGACGAGACACGTCAACCATGTGCCTCGACAAACCAGTACGTCGACCATGTGCGCGGATATGAGGTTGTAAGCGATGCAAGAAATAGCCCAAGTAGTGTCAGGTGGAAGACCTGGAACATGGGTTGCCAACTCGATAAATTCTTTCACATACGAGTCAATGGAGCGGGTCTAACGGACCCCGTAAAGATGTTTGATCACATTATCGGAGTAGTGGTGATCATACCGTTGAATAAGAACATCGGTGAGAGCTATCCAAGTGAGGTCAAGAGATGATTAGCGGAGCCTACAGACCCTTCCATGCCGATAAGAGACGTGGAGATCTTTTGCGCCTGATAAGTGATGTAGGGGTAGGCTACAGGTGCACAAAACCTACAATGCTAGGTGTGAGTGCAAGGGTGACACACTAATCCAAACTTACATGCGATGCAATGATCGATGTTTCGACAAATAAACGTAAGCAATGAAAAATTCAGCACCACACAGATATTAAAATAGAAAACAAATATTTATTTTGGGCAATATTATAATGGCTTTCCTCCGCTCGGAGGGTCAAAGAGAAGCGCGCGGCGAATGTCTCCTCCTGCAAGTTATTAGGGCACCAAAACAAAGTTCCACAAACAGGAATCACAACAAAATATGATAAATCACCAAATGAAAAATGCTGAATCAAATAGTACAATACTACAAAAGCTCACAAAATAGAAGGCTGAATCGAGGCACTGAAGTTTTGGAGGGCCGGATGTGTAAATCGGCGATCGGAGATGGAACCGGTGGCGATGCGACGATGGCGGTGGCTGTCCTCGGTGGTAAACGGCGAAAACGGATAATAAAACGGTGGATTCAGCCACGTATAAGTAGATCCGGGTCGGGGGAGGGTAGATCTGATGTAGAAGAGCGGATCCAGACAAAAATGACAAGTATGAGTGGTGGAAATTGTTAGAAAAGCCCATGTAATTAGCCCATTATTGGGCCCATTATTTATTGTTTTCTTTCTTCTCTTCTTTTAGTCCCACATCATGTATAGGATATCTTCTCTCCTTCTCTCTCCTATATATATGTATTCTCTCTTTGTATTTACATACACAAGCAATACATACAAGTTTTGAGCTCCTTCAACATGGTATCAGAGGAAACTGTTCGGGCCATGCGGTCTCCCCTTTTTTAACCGCCCGGCCTGTTTCCCCCCCTGTCCGCTTCCCCCTTGCGGCTTCTCCCTCTACTCGCTCCGGGTAGCGAGTTCGCTTTTCCCTTGCGGTTACTGTGTGTGTTAACCGCGGCTTGCCCTCCCGTCTCCTCCTCTCGTGGATCCACCCTTCCTCCGTATATTTATAGCCTTTCTCTTCTCCTCTCCCGTGGGCCCCCCCTCTCTACCCGCGCTACCCGCTGCCCTCTCTCTTCTCGCCGCGCGGTCTGCATCTCCTTGGCGCTCGAGTATTCCTACTCGCGGCCTCTTTGTTTTCGCGCGGCTTTCCTCTTCTCGCAGTAGCCCGCGTGCCTCTCCGCTTGCGGTCTCTCCTCTTTAATCGCAACGATCTTCCTTCTCGCTGCGATCTCCTGCTCGCCACTTCTTTCCGCGTCTATCCGCCAAGGCTTATCTCTCTTCCTGTCGCGGTCTACTGCTATCCGCTCGAGCTCTCCTCGCGGATTGCTCTTCTTCTCGTCCGGCTTGGCTTATCTCTCGCCCGGCTCCTCTTCTCGCCGCGCGATCTGCGTGCCCCCCTCTTGCAGCGGCCTGTTTCCCTCTCGCCGCGGTCTGCCTCTCCGCTGCGGTCTCCTCCTCTACCCGTGCGGGTTGTGTGCCTGGTGCCCCTTCTCTCCTGGTCTCCTCTCCGGCGGTCTCCTTTTCTACCCGCGCGGTAATCATGGGCTCTTCAGTCGATTCAACCGGCCAGCCGGCTATTGCCTCTGATGACCGCCCGCCCTCTCTTCCAGAACTTCGAGATGAACTTCGGATCACCACTATTTCCCTCTCCGGCAAACGGAACTTCATTCCATGGGTGCACTCTGTCCGCCGCATTCTTCAGGCCAAAGGCCTTGTTCGTCATTTGACTCAGGGCCCGCCATCTCCTCTTACCGACGAGTGGCTTCGTAATGACGGTAGAGTTCAGACTTGGCTCCTCAATTCCCTGGAGGGTGAGCCTTACCAAATGGTCATGTACCAGGAGACGGCCCAGGATATGTGGACGAAACTGCACTCCTTATACTCCGGGAAGGATAGCCTTCAACACCTTTATGATGTTATTACAGAACATCAAACTCTCGATGCTGGCGGGGCTACGGACATGACATCGTTTGTTGCTCGGGTTAAGACTCTTGCGGAGTCCTAGATCCAGCATCAGCCCTCTACTTCTGATCATGCAGTCCAACGGGCACAGAAGGAAGCCGTTTGCATAGCTATGATGCTGGCTCGAGTCCCACCGCATCTTCAGGGTATCCGGACTCATGTCCTTGCTTCCGCGACCACTCCTTCTCTCTCAGATGTGTGTACTATGGTCCTTCGTGTGCCACCCCCCCTGGAGTCTCCTGTTCCCTCCTCTCCGGCCCTTCTCCAGCAGACCCTTCCTCCCTTACTGTCCACACCGCCCTCTACTCGTGGCGGCCGTTCCGGCTTCCGTGGACGGGGTCGTGGGGGTCGGGGCCGTGGCAGGTGTTCATACTGCGGCCGGGACGGCCACACAGATGCGGTCTGCTACAAGAAACACGGTTACCCTCCTCGTCCAGCTGCTGCTGCTGCCACTGATGGCTTCCCCTCCACTGGTACCGACCTTGAGGTCGTTCGCCTCCAACTACAACACCTCCAGGGGCTTCTTAGCCCACCGTCGGCGTCTGTTGCCTCCATCTCTCCTGCAGGTATTACTTGTCTTTCCTCTGGTCCGCGTTGGATCTTGGATTCAGGTGCAACTCATCACATCACCTCGCTGCGGCCACAACAGTACTCGGATGCTCCTCATCCGAAGTCTATTACCGTGGCTAATGGTGCGATCGTTCCTGTCTCCGGCTGCGCCGACATCACGCTTGATCATTCCATCTCTCTTCGCTTGGCTCTTTATGTTCCGGGCTCTCCGTTTAATTTGCTATCTGTTGGCCGCCTCACTCATGATATGGATTGCTCAGTAACATTTACTCCCTCTACTTTTGTGATACAGGATCGACGGACGCGGAGTACCATTGGTAAGGGTCGCCTGCAGAACGGGCTCTACCTCCTCGACGCCTCTTCAACAATCCTATCCTCTGTCTCCTCTGCTGACTGGCATCGCCGTCTTGGGCATGCTCCCCTACCCATCCTTCAAAAGGCTCTGCCTGATGTATCTTTTCATGCTTTTCAGTGTGAGTCATGTATTTATGGCAAACAGCCGCGTACCTCTTTTCCTGCCCATTGTACTAGGAGCTCTGCTCCGTTTGATTTGATACACTCCGATGTTTGGGGTCCGTTTAAAATTACTAGTATCTCTGGCTATCGATATTTTATGACTTTCATTGATGATTTTTCCCGCACGACATGGCTGTACTTACTTCATGATCGCTCTGAGATTCCGCGCCTATTTCGTGCTTTTATACAAGAAACTCAAACACAATTCTCCATAACCATCAAAACCTTACGTATCGACAACGCTCGTGAATACACCAGCCGCGAATTTGCAAATATATGCGCCGACTTTGGCATCATTCATCAAATCTCATGTGCCTACACCCCACAACAAAATGGGGTTGCCGAGCGGAAGAACCGTCACCTTCTTGACGTTGCCCGCTCCCTCATGCTTCAGATGCATGTTCCAAAGACTTTCTGGAATTTTGCGGTCTCCACGGCTTGTTTTTTAATTAACCGTCTTCCTTCCTCGGTCCTTAACTATGCCACTCCTTTTAGCCTCCTATTCCCCTCCACTCCGGCCTACCCACTCACCCCAAGGGTCTTTGGGTGCACTTGCTTCGTTCACCTCCTGGGTCCATCCGTGGACAAATTGGATCCCAGAGCGGCTAAAACTATCTTCGTCGGTTATTCACGTACTCAGAAGGGCTACCTTTGCTACTCTCCGGTAACCCGGAAGGTCACCATCTCCGCCGATGTTACCTTTTGGGAGGATAAACCGTTCTTCTGCTCCACTTTACCTACCGCGTCACCAACACCCTCTCCACCACTGCCTCGACCCGTCATACCCACTACTCTGCCGATTCTCCTACCTCCCTCTACCTCACCCCTGGCTCCCTCTACCTCACCCCCGGCTCCCTCTACCTCAGCCCTTGCTCCCTCTACCTCAGCCCCTGCTCCCTCCAAACCTCCAGTTATCCAAGTTTATACCCGCCGACATCCTCCTCGCTCCGCTACCCCTCTGCAGTCGGCTTCATCCTTGGATACACCGCGCTTGGCCGATCAGGTATCTCCCTCCACCGCTCATCCTCTGGCGAACTATGTCTCTCTGCATCGCCTCTCTCCCCAATTGCATACTCTTGCAACTTCTATTTCCTCCATTTCGGTTCCTAACTCTGTGCAGGAGGCGCTTCAACATCCTGGCTGGAAGGCTGCCATGGAGGAGGAAATGGCGGCTCTCTGGGCCAACCAGACCTGGACTCTTGTCCCTCTTCCTCTCGGACAGTCTCCGGTTGGGTGCAAATGGGTTTTCGTCGTCAAACATGCAGCTGATGAGACTATTGACCGTCTGAAAGCCAGATTGGTCGCCAGGGGCTTCACCCAACAACAAGGGCTTGACTATGAGGAAACATTCTCTCCCGTTGCCAACTCAACACTGTTCGGGTTCTGATCTCTGTCGCTGTCCATCGCCGATGGCCCCTTCTACAACTCGATATTAAAAATGCCTTCTTAAATGGCGACCTACAGGAAACGGTTTATATGCAGCAACCTCCCGGGTTTGAGACCACGGGGGAGTCTCGGGTGTGTCGCCTTAAGAAAGCTCTGTATGGCCTCAAACAGTCACCACGGGCATGGTTTGACCGATTCAGTAAGGCTCTTCGGGAGGTTGATTTTACTCGCAGTACAACAGACTTCTCTATGTTCAGTCGCCACCGCACTACTGGGACGGTACTGCTGTTAGTGTATGTTTATGACATCATAATCACGGGAGATGATTCGAAAGGAATACAGGAGGTCAAACAACATCTTGGTACAGTATTTCAAACAAAGGATCTGGGGCCCCTCCGGTACTTTTTGGGTCTAGAGGTCGCTAGACGGCCAGATGGTCTCGTCCTCTCACAGCGGAAGTATTGTCTCGACCTCCTTCATGACGCAGGTTACTCTGGGTGTAAGCCGATCAATACTCCAATGGATGTGAATCACAAATTATGCACTCAGGCCTCTGATTCAGATCTCTTACTCGAGAATCCTGAGTACTATCGCCGTCTAGTTGGCAAATTGATCTACCTCACGGTAACAAGACCGGACATCTCTTTCACGGTTGGTATAGTTAGCCGGTATATGCATTCCCCGAGAAAATCTCATCTTCACGCCGTGGAACGCATTCTAAGATATCTCAAAACGGCTCCTGGTCAAGGTTTAGTTTACAAACCATCACCTACAGCTCCTACCTTGGTTTCCTACTCAGATGCTGATTACGCTGGGTCTCTTGATGATCGTCGGTCAACAAGTGGTTTCTGCACATATTTTGGAGGACATTTGATTACCTGGCGGAGCAAGAAACAAGCAGTGGTTGCTAGATCATCTGCAGAGGCCGAATATCGGGCAATGACTTCAGTTGTGTCTGAACTAACTTGGCTGGAAAGTCTTCTTACCGATCTTGGTGTAAGACTCCATTCTCCCGCTCTCCTCTTCTGTGATAGTCAAGCGGCTATACATATTGCCAAGAACCCGGTATTCCATGAGAGGACTAAACATATTGAAGTTGACTGTCATTTCATCCGAGAAAAAGTCCAAATGAAGAAGATCGACTTAAAACATGTTCCCGGGACAGAACAGGTTGCGGATGTGCTCACTAAGGCTCTTCCCAGTTCACTCTTCTATCAGTGCTTGTCCAAGCTTGGTGCGTATGATTTGTACGCTCCAGCTTGCGGGGGAGTGTTTGAAAAGCCCATGCAATTAGCCCATTATTGGGCCCATTATTTATTGTTTTCTTTCTTCTCTTCTTTTAGTCCCACATCATGTATAGGATATCTTCTCTCCTTCTCTCTCCTATATATATGTATTCTCTCTTTGTATTTACATACACAAGCAATACATACAAGTTTTGAGCTCCTTCAACAGAAATAACGGATTGTGAGGCTATAATCCTAGATCTGGACGGATCTAGAATTTTAGGGTTGTTAGGATGGTGGATCCACGGAGGGGATTTAGAGGAATGGCCGGCTAGGGTTTGAGGTGTTTTCCGGGCAGTGGGGAGGGGAGTACGGTGGTCGGCTGGCTGTAAGGCGGCAGTGGGGGTGGTCGGCTTGAAGGGGGGAGTGGTGGTTGCGGGTTGGGGGGTTGGAGGAGGCCGGAGGTGGGGTTGTTTGGGACCGGCGGCGGCAGACCTGGGACAGCATGCCGACGGGTTTGTGAAGGGATTTAGGGGACAACCGGCGGCTGGGTAAGAGGAGGGAGGGGTGGAAAATGAAGGTGAGGGTAGGGATTACCTTGGGGAGGAGTTTAGAGGCCAAGAAGTCGTCACCTAGGGTTCCACGACGTCAGCACCGGGGAGGGATCGCTGGAATTCGGGAATGAGTGTTCTCCAAATTCTGCAATGCACCAATTCAGCCCTCAAGACTCTTATTTATAAGAAAAGAAAAGCTAGGGCTTCCCCATCAACGGCTATGATTGGCCGGTGGATCGTCGTTCGGCCCTTAAATACATCAATAATAAACAGAAAAATATAAACTAATATAGTGTTTTGACTCGCGGAGACGTCCCGTACACAACCGCAGAGTCCGATCGGTGATCCGATCAAGTCTTCCTGCGCGAATAAATGAACGTGGGTCCCGCCTTGCGGCGAACCCCTCCAGGTGCATGATTCGATGGATTCCCATCAACTCCCCCCGACTGAAAAGCCTTCATCTCCGATGAATGGAAACGATCGTACTGAGGTCAAAGTCCAGGGCCGAGTCGATCAAGCTCTGCCGGTAGTATCTAAGTGTCGTCCGCGTCGGGGCAGCCCTGCCAGTGTACTAAATAGCGACATCGTGGTCCGTCCGTGGTGGGAACAAACTGATGGGATCTGATCTCTGTGACGCACTCATCTCTCATCTCTCGAAGGGTGGATCCCGATGCGATCGATAGTGCCTGCGGTGAAACCAAAGAAGACGAGTTCCCAGGTGGGCGGATGTCAACAGTGGGTGGACTGGGGTGGCCATCATGTAACATCCGTGAAATTTTTTTACGACAAACTTATTTCGATTGCAGGGCTCGATCGCAAGAGAAATTTATCGAGCGGATAGCTTGTCGAGGTATGACGTTTTAATTATTTATCGCTCGTTAATAAATAAAAAGGGGCATCGCTACAATTGTTCTGTCTAGACGGGTGATTGTGGGATAGCGTTGCAGTAATGTTCTATGTATTGAAGGGAAGGGCATTAGTGTAATTAAGTTTGAAAACTTAGATTGGTTTTGAAGAGGAGCACCGGTTCAAGCCCTCTCTCCCCATACTTTTAATTTAAACCCCAGCGACACGGGAGAACCGCAAACCACCTCCCGATTTCGGAATTTCGCAATCGTGCGCTCCGCCTCCCGCAACCCTAGCCGGCGTGTTTCCCCGCTCCGATTTCTCAGCGCTGACCCTCCCTCCTTCCCCTGCAGGCTCCGACGAGTTTCCTCCTCCCTTCCTGTGTCGTAGGAGAGCCAGATTCTTCCCTAACCGATGGAAGTCAAGAGTGCTGAAGCATCCTTTTGGTCCCGGTGAGTTTAGTTCCTCACTTGTCTTCATTTCTTGGTGGAAATCCTTCTAATTGGAAGTTGATTCTAACTATCTTCTCTTTCCTTCATGCCCTAATTAGGGGTCGGAGTGCCAGATCTACCGCAATCTGGAGTTGATCGCATAGTTGAGACTTAATCGCTCTCATATAGAGGTATCGCACCATATTGTTCTTTATATTATTACCCTAGTCATTTTTGAGTTCCTTTACCGATAACCCTAAGGGGAAAAGCGCGTGATTTAGAGTTGTCATGGATTGCAGATTTTTGATGGCCTCGGGGCAAAGTTCTGGAAGTCCTTAGTAGTCAGATATGTTGGGAAGGAGCACCATGACACCACGTCGAGTGTATGAGCGTCGCAACGCTACTGTAAGGAAGTCTAATTCCTTTTAGTTAGACATATCAAGTAATTATTTTATGTACACATGGGTAAGTTTCGTATAAGCATCATAACCATGCATAGAAGGGTGTGGCGGTAGGGAAAACGATCGCGAAATTAGTTGTAGGATAACACTTTTTTTCCAAGACCCTAATAGTTAGATCATGTATGTTAATGTTAGGTACGAAACCTTTACACATATACGCAAGTTTGGGAACTTGTTAAATTAAGGGCGTGAACGTCCCTTCTAGCCGACCACGAGAAAATCAAGGGTCGCTCAGTAGTACACCAAAAGAGATGTCCCAAGCAGAGTAGCGTCAGACCAAAAAGGGTCAGTAAGCACACATAAGTCTTCTCGTGCTTGGTAGAGACACACTACCTTCCTCATAAGGCATATGGTACCCTATGAGCAGTAGAGTCTTGGGAGTTGACTCCCCTTTGAGACGGTTAGTGGATTCGAGACCGTGTCAGCGCGACACTAGAACAATTGGGTTCATAAGAGGGTCTCGGGTCGTCAGTTTTTCAGATGCACGTTAGGAGCTACTCTGCCTAGAGCCTTTCAAGTAGAAGTGCAGATTAGAAGCCACCTAGAGCGAGTTGTGGTGTCAGTGAATAAAATGAAAGTTCATGAACATAGAGTGAATATGTGTGTTGACCAGGAAACATTGTGAAGGCATGCATAACATTTAGCATAAAGATTTTTTTATAAAATAAAACTATTTATTTCCAAGGCATGCATTCTTTATTTAAGGAAATATTTTTAGTGCCACTAGGAGGAGTTATTTTTCCTTACTCTGACCCCTTGTGGGCAATGTTTTTACAGGTGACCCAGGTGGGAAACTACGTCTATGATGAGCGTCCTTGTGGTGTCAGTTTGTAGTTGGTTTCCCATTCAGTTTTCTTTCCTTTCAGAATACACTTGTAGCCTTGGATACTGTATCATGTTAATATTTTGAATATTATGTATCAGACTTATTATGTTACTTCAGATTTTCAGTTCTTTCATCTCAATTCATGTTTAGTGGCTCTGTGAATCCAGCTTATAAAGGTATGTGGTTACCCTTAGTTTCTGTGATAGCTTCCGTTGTAAGTTTAAATTCTCAGCACTTTTTTTTATACCTGCTGTGTACTAGTTTTAATACTGTTTTCTAATTTTCTTTATATCGCTGACCCGGCCGGACGGCGGATTTTTGTAAAACTGGGATGGGGTGTTACACATCAGACGGTGAGGATGTATGAGGGTGGTACAGTAACAACAGTGGGGGTGACTGGGTATCTCCACTGCTCGGGTCCACATACTCATGAGGCTCGTAGTGTGGAGTAAGATCCTCAACATTAAACACCGGGTGAATTCCCATACTAGCCGGGATATCGAGTCGGTAGAAATTTGTCCCAATACGACTAATAACAGAGTACGGAACCATTTGCCTGACGCTTAAATTCTTGGCAGGCCCCGAAGGGAGCCTCTCTGGGCGGATTCGTACCATTACCTTTTCGCCTTCAGTGAATATTTGTTCTCGCCTTCGTTTATCTGCATGTGCTTTATAATGTTCATTGCTTGTTATTATTCGTCGGCGAACCGACTCATGCAACTCATGTAAATGCTGTGCAAATGACTCAGCAGACTCACTAGGGCGCGACTCCAAAGGACTCGGGATGAGGTTTATAGGTTTCCTAGAGTCATATCCTGATACTACATGAAATTGACTCAACCCGGTAGACCTATTGACTGAGCTATTGTAAGCAAACTCTGCAACAGAGAGATCTAAGTCCCAATTACCTACATGCTCTCCTACCAGACACAGCAAAAGATTCCCTAAACTCCGATTCACTAACTCGGTCTGTCCGTCCGTCTGTGGGTGATATGCCGAGCAGAACCTAAGGATAGTGCACGTCTTATGTCACAGGGTTTTCCAAAAATAACACATGAATCTCACATCGCGGTCTGACACGATCGACTTGGGCAGGCCATGCAGTCGAAAGACGTCCCTCATGAATATAGATGCAACGTGAGCCGCATCTGCCGTCTTGCGGCAGGCAATGAAGTGCGCCATCTTCGAAAATCGATCGACCACCACGAAGATGGAGTCGTGTTTCCGTAAGGTGCGGGGAAGTCCGAGAACAAAATTCATATTAATGTCCTCCCAAGGGCGATGTGGGACAGGTAAAAGCGTGTACAGACCCGTGTTCTGCTTAGTGCCCTTTGTCGTCTGGCAGATACGATAGTGGCGAACAACGCGAGCTACGCCCTTCTTAAGGTCGGGCCAGTGGAGGCGGTCCTCAACAATGGCTATGGATTTATCTCACCCGAAGTGGCTTGCGGCTCCTCCCGCGTGCAGCTCCCAAATCAGATAATCACAGTAAGATGTCTGGGAAATGCACAGGCGGGAGCACCGGTACAGATATCCCTCATAGATCTGATATCCCTCAACATGGTCGGGTGTGTCTCGGGACAGGGCGGTGTAAATCTCGCCAAAATCTGGACATGTAGGATAGTCCAGCATCAATCTCTCCAGTCCTTCTACACTCGCAGTCATCGTCTGCAACAGGGATACGCGGCGACTCAACGCATCAGCAGGCTTGTTCTCAACACCAGCTCGGTGCTTGAGAACATAATGAAAGTCCTGCAGATATTCGACCCACTTCGCATGCCGGTGTCCTAGCTTGCGTTGCGAGTCGAGGTAGCGTAGTGCCTGGTGGTCGGAATATAACACAAACTCCCGGGGAAGGAGATAGTGTCTCTAGTAGCGCAGAGACTGGACGATGACATAAAATTCTCGATCATAATTCGAGTATTTCTGTTTAGCTTCATTTAGTCTCTCACTAAAGTAATAAACTGGATGTCCCTCTTGACTCAATATGCCACCTATGCCAACACCTGATGCATCGCATGCGACCTCAAAGGCGCGGCTAAAATCCAGCAATCATAGGACAGGAGCCGTCGTCAATCTCTCCTTAATTTCTTCGAAGGCTCTAGTGACTGCGGGGGTCCACTGGAACTCTCCCTTCTTGAGACAGCTTGTGAAGGGGGCCATGATCGTACTGAACCCCTGTACAAACCTCATATAGAAGGTGGCAAGTCCGTGAAAGCTTCGAGCCTCGTGAATATTCGCAGGCACAAGTCAATCCCGAATGGATTTGACCTTCTCGGGATCTACGGATACTCCCGTAGATGATATAATAAAGCCCAGAAAGTGAACAGACTCGGAAATGAATGAACACTTCTTGAGGTTCACATACAGTTTCTCTTGCCGGAGGGTGTCAAAGAGAAGTCTCAGATGATCGAGGTGAGCAGCCTGAGTCTGTCTATAGACTAGTATGTCGTCGAAGTATACTACCAGAAACTTGTTCATGTAGGGCCGCAACACCTGCGTCATAACTCGCATAAACGTGCTCAGGGCGTTAGATAGCCCAAATGGCATGACTAGCCACTCGTACAGACCATCATTGGTCTAAAATGTCGTCTTCCACTCGTCTCCCTCACGAACTCGTATCTTATGGTACCCACTCCGGAGGTTGATCTTGGAAAAGATCTGGGCACCGAACATAGTATCCAGAAAGTCATCGAGTCGTGGAATTGGGAAATGATATTTGACCGTGATTTTATTAATGACGCGGCTATCGATGCACATACGCCAACTACCGTCCTTCTTAGGGGTAAGAAGGGCGGGGACCGCACACAGACTCATACTCTCGCGAATGAACTGCTTCCGGAGAAGCTCATCGACATGCCGCTTGAGCTCAGCGTGCTCATCTGGGTGCATACGGTAATGGGGCAGGTTCGGGAGGGAGGCTTCCGGGACTAAATCAATAGCATGCTGAATGTCCCGTGGAGGAGGCAGGTCGTCGAGGAGCTCGTCAAGCATGATGTCCGCAAACACGCCTAAAAGGGGACGCACCGCGGGTGGATGGTTAACAGGGGTACCCTCAGTGACCTGAGTAGCGGCGACAACGTAAATAATATCCGACTCAATACTATCCCGCAAAAACTCACCTCGCCGCAGAACATGCAGTGGCCTCGAGGGGCTCGTACTCACAGATGGCTCTACCACACCTTTGGATTTATCTCGGAGCTGGGTGAGTGTCAACGTAATCTTTCGCCCCTTGTCATAAAAGACACACGTGTTCGAGCGGCCGAAGCACGTGACATCGCGATCAAATAACCAGGGGCGGCCAAGCAATACATGAGCGACGTCCATGGGAATAACATCGCACCAGACCTTGTCTTAAAAGGATGCAATAGTAATCGGGACTAGGCAACGCTGGGTGACCTGAATCGTCGTCTTGTCTACCCAGACGACATGATAAGGGTGGGGGTGAGGCTCTGCTTTCACCTGCATACGGTCAAGCCTCTTCTAGGCCACGATGTTCACACAACACCCACTGTCGATAGCCAACTTGCAGGGGCCGCCTGCACTAGGAAAGTATGTATAAGAGATGGTAGTGCGTTGCCAATCCTCATCTACACGAGGGGTGTGTAAGAGGCGTCTAATCACTCCCACCTCTAAAGATCTCTCGGCGTCACTCGCCCAGCCTTCCTTGACAGTGGCCTTGACTTCTTCCGTACCCTCCTCTTCTTCCTCCAAATCCTGCTCCTCACCCTCAACTAGCAGGTTCCGCGTGGGGCAATGCGCCGCCACGTGTCCCCTGCCAGAACATCAATAGCACACAATACTCCCAGATCGCTGGCCATCAATGACTATGATTGGTCGGTGGGTTCGGCCCTTAAATACATCAATAATAAACAGAAAAATATAAACTAATATAGTGTTTTGACTCGCGGAGACGTCCTGGACGCAACCGCGGAGTCTGATCGGCGATCCGATCAAGTATTCATGCGCGAATAAATGAACGTGGGTCCCGCCTTGCGGCGAACTACTCCAGGTGCATGATTCGATGGATTCCCATCAATAAGTCTGGTGAGTGTCAAAATATTGGTCTGCACGGGTAATTCAACCCAGGGGGTCAGTCTCATTAAATGTATGCATGTAGAAAGTCGTGGTTGTAGTCGGGCAAGGAGCCCAGAGCGAGGGGTGGATGTAATGGAACAATGTTTGTTGAGCCAGGACAAAACAATGGGGATGCTCTCGGGACGGGCAAACGCAGGCCAGCTAAGGGAATCAAAAAATGTATGCGGAATGGGAAGCTGCACATGGAGAGCAAGCGATTAAATTCATGATCGATGCTAACAGACGGTGCGGGAAAGGCACAGGCTATGGCCAACGATCGATGCGGTCAAAGGATGAGGGAGGCACGACTGCAGAAATGTGCGGGAAGAAGCGGGTTGGAAGAACTATAGATGGCAGAGATGTGCGGGAGTTGTCAGGAAGAAGCGGAGGGCCGAGAGAGGACGCGAAGAGGGCGATGGAGAAGTGAAGAGGCGCGGTCGGACGATGTCGCGAGCAATTACGGGGCGATTCCATGCTTTAGACGAACACGAGCAATTGCTGGATGATTCCTGTGCAGGACGATTCTCACATTGGACGAATGCAAACAATGTTTGCAGGACTCCCGACGACTAACAAATTAGCGAATGGGGTCGGCAGGTTGGACCAATCTTACCAAGATGAAATTATTTGCAATAAACTCAAAGAACTCAGATACAACCAAGAGGAATAATCGTCCTTAACCTCAGGAGGCTAGTTCTTCCTATAAGTCCCTCTCCAAATGAGAGATAACAAAACCCTAAGAAAAACATAACTAAAATTCCCAAGCCACCTCCTTATATAGGGAGAGGGGCTCACATGAATTTTACCATAATGCCCTCCAAATTAAAGTTAACCCGTAAAGTGGGACTAAACCCACTCACACATGAATACTAATATAATACTCGTAAACTAGTCAATACTCCCCCTCAAGCTGGCGCGAAGATATCAAGCATGCCCAACTTATCACAAGTAGAGAGGAGTCTGGAAGGCCCAACTGCCTTGATGAAGGCATCTGCAATCTGCTCTGCGGAGGGAACATATGACGCTTAAAGAGTCCCTGAACGGATATGCTCCCTGAGAAAGTGAATATCAACCTCAATATGCTTAGTCCGCTCGTGCAGAACAGAGTCAAAGGCTAGCATGGGAGCGGACTGGTTGTCGCAAACAAGTGTCGAGAAACCAGAAGGAGGAAAGCCAAACTCGGTCAAGAGAGAACACAGCCAAAGGAGCTCAGTAGCGCCATGGGCCATAGCCCGTCACTCAGCCTCATCAGAAGAGCGGGAGACAACACTCTGCTTCTTGCTTTTCCAGGAAATAAGATTGCCACAATAGAAAGTACATGTCTCCGAAGTAGAACGTCGATCAGTGAGGGAACCAGCATAGTCAGAATCCGTGTAACAGGTGAGACTGGGGGACGTAGATGAACGGTAGAAGAGCCCGAGACCAGGAGATCCCTTCAAATAGTGGAGGATCCAAAATGTTGTATCGAGGTGAGAAGTCCGTGGAGCATGCATGAACTGACTGATCACACTCACATCAAAGCTAATGTCACGACGAGTGTTGGTCAAGTAGATAAGTCTGCCAACAAGCCGTTGATATCTGCCCGGCTTAGGGAGGGGATCGCCAGACTCGGCATGTAAGCCGTGGTTCGGATCCATGGGTGTATACACAGGAGAGAACCCAAGAAGGCCAGTATCACTTAAGAGTTCGAGTGTACACTTGCGGAGACAAAGAGATCCCCTGCTGAGATCTGGCAACCTCAATCCCGAGAAAATACTTCACAGGCACCAAATCTTTCACCTCAAAATCCTTCTGAAGCACCCCCTTGATTTGAAGTATCCCCGAGTTGTCGTCACCGGTAAGAATGATATCATCCACATAGATAAGAATAATGACCCTACGACCATCCACAGCAGTCCGAACAAAGCACGTGTGGTCGACATGACATCTGGTGAACCCACTCTGAAGCACAACAGTACCGAACCGCTCAAACCACGTTCGAGGGGACTGCTTCAGCCCATACAAGGATTTCTGCAAAAGACAAACACGACCCAAATACTCTCCATGAAGCTTGTAACCGGGGGGCGGATCCATATAAACTTCCTCAGCAAGATCGTCATTGAGGAAGACATTCTCCACGTCCAGCTGATGAAGAGGCCACCCATGGCAGACAGCGAGAGAAACAAGTAGACAGACAGTAGAGATCTTGGCCACAGGGGCAAAGGTCACGCCGTAATACCCAGGAGTCTGAGTGAAGCCCTTTGCGACAAGGCGGACCTTGTAGCGGGCAAGAGAACCATCAACATTATACTTGACAGTGTAAACCCAACGACAACCAACAGTTTTCCGACCTACGGGAAGAGGAACCAAATGCCAGGTGCCAGCCTTCTGTAATACGGACATCTCATCCTCTATGGCCTCCTCCCACTCGGGGTGCTGGAACGCCTCAGTCATCGAATTCGGAACTTTGATCTGGTCGGTAGCAGTCAGGAAAGCCCGGTAATCCTGGGAAAGGCGTTGGTAGGACACATAGCTTACCACAGGATAGTCAGTAATACAAGAACGCTTACCCTTGTGAAGTGCAATGGGTAAGTCATAAGAGGGAAAAACATCACCTGCCAGAGGATGTGGAACAAGGTCCTGTGAGCTGGGCGTAACCAGTGGGTACCAAAGTATGAGGTGGATATGTGAGGGCCCGCGTGGACCACGGGAATACGTTCGCAACAGAAGTGAGTCGTGCAGCGAAGCTAGGGCAACCGGAGCCGGCTGTGGCGGAACAAAAGGAGGAGCAGGGACAGGAGAGGCACCATAGAAGGGGACATCCTCAAAGAACGTAACATTGAGGGAGTGAAAAGTCCTGCGAGAAGAGGGGTCAAAGCACCGATATCCCTTGGAAGAGGAGGAATATCCCAAAAATAAACAGCGGATAGCTTTGTCATCAAGTTTTGTCTGAGTGGGACTATGGTCCTAGACAAATCACACACACCCGAACACCCGGGGAGGAACGAGAAATAGAGGGTGTCGGGGAGATAGGAGACTAAGGGGTACCCGACCTGCTAAAGACAGACAAGGCAGACGGTTGACCAAGAAGGTCCCCGTAAGAAGGGAAGCACTTCAAAACGACTTGAGGACGTGAGACCCACGAAGAAGACACCGGGTGACATTCAGGAGATGACGATTCTTGCGTTCCGCCAGTCCGTTTTGTTCCGGTGTATAGGGATAGGAGAATTGGTGAAGGGTTCCTTGGCTAGCAAGGAAAGCTGTGAAAGAGGAAGAGGTATACTCCCCCCCCCTGTAGCGAAGGACCCAAATACGAGAGGAAAACTGAGTCTTAACCATATGAGTAAACCGAGTATATAAATCAAAGACGTCAGATTTGGCACGCATAAGATAGACCTAACAACAACGAGAAAAATCATATATAAAAGTAACAAAATACTGAAATCCATCATAAGAAACAACTGGGGCAGACCCCCAAACATCTGAGTGAATAATATCAAACGATGCAAAACTACGAGAAACAGATGCAGGATAGGAAGTGCGTGTGTGTTTGCTAAGTTGACACACATCACACTGAAAGGAGTGCTCAAACAAGACACTCAGAAAAGGAGACGACACAATCTGAGGACTTGCATGCCCCAGTTTGGCATGCCAAAGAGCGGGTGAAGTAGCAGCGTCAGCGATGGACGGTGGTGAGAGACGTGGCGAAAGAGGTGGGAGCTCCAGCTAGTAAAGCCCGTCGCGCTCACGGCCGTAGCCAAAAGTCCTCGTGGTCAGATCCTGAAAAACACAGCCAGAAGGAAAAAAATGTCACCGAGCAGTGCATCGAACAAGTCAATTGACTAACAGAAAGAAGATTTAAAGCAAGCTTGAGAACATGAAGAACTGAACCCAAGGAGAGAGGGGGACAGAGGAATTGTGCCCCGGTGAAGGATGGGGGTCACAGAGCCATCGACAAGGCGAACCTACCGATGGACACTCGGAGACTCAAGAAAAGAGAACAAGCGTGTCTCACCAATCATGTGATAAGTGGCCCCAGAGTCAATCACCCAGGGAGAGGAAGACCCCTCTTGAGTGACGTGAAAGTTCGTCGGGGTACCTGATGCAGACGCTGAAGTCGACGAGAACGACGAGGAGGCAGACAACGGCTGAGCAGGAAGAGGCTGGTGCTGAGGCTGAAACGGGGCCTGCTGCTGAAGCTGAGACTGAAGATGCTGCACTTGAGCCATAAGCTGACTCCAGTCGGCGGAAGGGGCACTAGAAGAGGCATTGTAATCAGGCTGGCCCCCCAAAGTTTGAAGAAGTAGCGGCGGCGGTACGCGTGGCGGAGGACTGCTGGCGTAGGTGAGGAAAGAGCAGCCAACATCTGGCCTTCTCATGACCAGTCCGTAGGCAGTGCTGACACTGAGCAGAAGCAAATGGACTCCCACGGCCACCCCCACGACCTTTAAGGGTAGAAGTACGCACCCCCCCCCCCCCCCGCACAGAAGAAGTACGACCCGAGGTGATGCAGGACGACGCGTAGAGTTTACGCGCCTGTCGGCTTTTTCTAGAAATCCCTAAATGCATGCGATTCTTAAATTAATTCTGCAAAAAATTAGAGCGGGCGCAACACTTTTAAAATTTTGCAACTTGAATTTTTTAAAGCACAAATCGCTACTTTCTTTAAAATAGAATTTTACTTAAATAAAGGTTCAAAATTAAATCCGGGAACGGAAGTTCGCAACTTCGTTCCGTTCCCCTTGTCGTAGCAAAACGGAAATCGTGAACTCCAAATACGTTTCAGTTTGGAGTTTTCGACGTAGCGTTTGCTGACGAAACTCGGGCGAAAACCCAGTAATGAGTCTAATGATCCTAATGAGAAAACTTAGACACACACAAAGGAAAAGAAAGAAACAAATACCCACGGAAGATGCGTCTTCCGTATTCCGAAGTCGATGGCGATCACGCGAGGAACTTCTCGTCACCTTCGATCTTCGCTCCAAGGTCGGTCGCTATCGCACACGGGCACCAAGGAAATAAATCACTCCCTCACACAAGGTGGTTCCGCGGAATCACTCAACAAGTAAGGAAGCCACACACTAACACGCCTAAAATTCACTCGCACTCACACTTGAAGTGGTTCCACGAAATCTCAAAACACTTGTGGTGGCTCCAAGAAAACTCTAACGCTTAAATGAAACAAGATTCCCACAGTAGAACAAAATCCCAATTTCCTAACTATTCACTAACTCTAAACTAGCGGTAGCAACCAACAGCAAGCACCCAATCAACTTTCATCGGACAGAAAGCATAGCTCCAAATGTTCACTAGCATTTATCTATTACAGAACCATTAAACTCACTGTTCACTAATCAAAATACACTAACAGCCAACTCAAACTGGAAGGTAAGCACCGCAAAACTTCATCTTCCTCAACTATTAAACAGGAAACAGGAAATTTACAGCAATCTCTTAACAACTCTCATCTAACTTCTACAGGAAATCAAAACTTCTACAAATCTCACACGCCTAACAACTAACAATGCTCACACAGAGCTTCAATCGCACCTAATCTCTAACAGGAAGCACACAGCAATCTCACAAGTGTCGGACGTCGCACTGTTCATCGTCTTCCTCGACGGGATTTGCACAATAGCAATCAACTTTAATATTTCATTCATCACCACACGAAAAATACAAAATACATCCTTTTTTATAGGGTTACAACAGAGAAGGAAAAAAACAAAAAAAACAGAAATTTCTAACCGACTAAAGCATGGAAGGTGCGGCCATGGCGGAGATCCGTGGAGTTGAACCGGCGGGGAGTGTGGCGTCGTGCTCTGCAGTTGTAGCCGACGTGGCCTGCGGTTGCTGAAGGCGTCGTGGGGCTGGATCCTGCAAGGGCTTGGCGGGATTTCCGCTGGGCGTGAGGCCAACAATGGCGGAAAGGCTCCTTGCGTGCTTGGCTGGAGAAGATGAGCTGACCGGGCATTTAATAAGCATCTGACACTCTGACCCGGCTTGGTTGTGTTTTAAATCATATGTATATAATATATATATACTTATATGAATTAGGTATATATATATATAGTCACACACCTTTGAAATAAAACTGTCTATATATATATACATATTTATATGTATTACATATATATATATATATATATATATATATATATATTTTCACACACCTACACAAATTACAATTTACATAAACTAGACATGTAAACTCAGGGCCGATAAAGGTCCGGTCGGGTGCGGCGTCGGGTATGTTTCGTCGACCTGACCTAGGTTGGTCTTCATCAACTCTCCCCCTCTCGAAATCACTCATCTCTGGTGAGTGCTCCGAGCGGTAGTACGGGAAAAGTTTAGCATTCATGCCAAAGATCTCTGAAAGTCATCATCAGTAGCAGTAACTATCCAATATGTGCTCGAGAACTGTAATAGAATAATCTCCGGGTGTCCATGCTCAACCTGAAACTGGTAGTGAAAACAGAAGGAACTACGATGGAAGTGTCAGTAGCGGAATGAACTTTGATATGTCCTGAATGTGGCTCCTCACTCTCACTCACCAACCCAGAAGAAACAATTGGAGGAGAAGGCAATGGAGATTCTAAAGACTCATGCGAGTAATCGTAGAATTAAATCAGATTGGCTAGGTTAAAAACAGGATTTGTTCCCCAAACGGAAGGCATCTCAAGTTCTTACGCATTTTACCCAATCCGTTTTACTACTCGAAAGGGTCCAGTTCTATAGTAGCTAGTTTCTTTACGGTACTAGAAGGTAACCGTTCCGGATCTAGCCGAACCATAATCAAATCATTCATTTTAAAATTAGTAGCTCTTTTATGCTTTTTAAATTGAGTTGCATAAAATCATAAATATTATGCACTTTCCGCTCAAAATATATTTTATGCAAATCATGCAAATGCAATGAATGAACTACTAATATGACTAACGCCACAAACCAATGGTTTCAGATACCAAGAGCAACTCCTGAAAGAGGCACATGATCAGGAGGCTCAGAGGGTGGATCATAAAAGAATTCATCGCGGGGGCGATGAACACTCAAGTGCAAATCAGAGACATCAGTGATCAGATGTGTCAACATTTTGTGCGAACTGTCTCTGCAAGTGCAAGTGACAAGATATAACATCAACGAATCTGTGAGTGCACCCTCAAACTCGACTGTGTCACTAAAGATGGAAACATCCCTAATGTACGGTGAACCCATTAGTTTTTCATCTGGGGGTTCACCAGGAGGGGTATAATAAAATTCGTCGCAAATGCGACGCGTGCAAACGTAAGCTCCAACAACAGATGGAGTGCCCTCATATAAATGTACACGAAGTGTGACAACCGTAATAAATGTGCTAAGGAAGAGTGAGACATCAGGAGGCTCACCGGGTGGGACATATGAAAACTCATCGTGAAGACGATGGTCAACAGTAAGTGGTACGTCCCATAACTCATCTAGAGTGTAAGTCACCAGACGGCTATGCCTAAGCACTATCAACATCAAGTGAGACAATGGAGCAGGTATACATGTCTTACAATTTGCAAGTGTACTACTCAAATAAAGCGCATCCACATAAGGACAAGGTGGATCATCTGGAGGCTCAAGAGGAGGGTCGTCAAATGACCCATCAGTCGAGTGATGGTCCTCCAGAAATGAACCATCAGAAGGGGTCATACTCTCAGATAGGGTAGGGGTGACTACCTCGTGGTCACTACTAAGCTCTCGGCTCTCTAACGTAATGTCACTCGGTGCAACATCAGGTGTGGTGATGGGACTCGATGTGACATCGGGTGTAGTGTGCAAGGAATCTACACTCAAAAGAGAGCTAATAGATATCGAATCAAGGACAGGGTCACTCAATGGAGCAGACTCATATGGGGGTTGACTCCACACATCCTGTATAAGAATCTCAGATAGAATGGGTGACGTCTCCCTGGTGTGGGCAGTGGAATGCTCTTTCTGACCCTTAACGTCTAACATCATGTTTACCTTTGGAACACTAGGAGGATCACTAGGTATGACGTACTCGTGACGATAGTGGCCTCTATAGGTAGTTCGAGGGTAATCATAATGAGTGTCCCCAACATAATCATAACGTGCTCGTGGATAATCGTGAGTCCTATGAACGGGTGGTGGTGGTCGCACATGTACAGACTCAGATTCCTCATATAAGGGTGACGTGTAGTATCGATAACGGGCGTCATACTGAACTCTACCCTCATAATATGGTGTCGAAGAACCAATATGATCCACTCGAGTACGAGGATAATAACGATGATAGTCATCGTACTGATCGTCCCTAACATAATGAGAACGTGTTGGTGGGTCAACACGATCTCTGGAAGTGGTATACGGTGATCGAGTATAATCATCGAAGTGTCGTAACGATCTCTGTGACGGATCTCTATAGGAGTGAGTGTAAGTGTAATCGTGATCCTCATATAATGGATTCCTCCTAAAGGTAGATCTTTCTACGTAATGATGTGGAATACCGTAATGGGGACGGACAGAATGCTCATCTTGAATTTGAGGTGGCATAGACGCTCGAGAAGGTGTTTCTAAACTACTCACCCTACCTCTAAGGTCTTCTAACCTTTCACGCATTTGACAGGTACTCTCAGTTAATACAGTCATTTGGTGGGCGAATGGTAAAAACCACGGGGGTGGTTCATTCCCACGACTCGGTTGACCAAGCTTAACTTGACGCATTGTATCACTATGCAATCTGATGCATGCGAACACAAGTCAAATGCAATGATAATGCTAAAAAAAAATTCTTTTAAAAAAAAATGATTTGTGGGTTCCTATTCTACGCAGGGCGGACCCAAAACTTAGAAAAATTTCGGAACCTCCGCCTCTGATACCAATTTGATGCAGGACGACGCGTAGAGTTTACGCGCCTGTCGGCTTTTTCTAGGAAACCCTAAATGCATGCAATTCTTAAATTAATTCTGCAAAAAATTAGAGCGGGCGCAGCACTTTTAAAATTTTGCAACTTGAATTTTTTAAAGCACAAATCGCTACTTTCTTTAAAATAGAATTTTACTTAAATAAAGGTTCAAAATTAAATCCGGGAACGGAAGTTCGCAACTTCGTTCCGTTCCCCTTGTCGTAGCAAAACGGAAATCGTGAACTCCAAATACGTTTCCGTTTGGAGTTTTCGACGTAGCGTTTGCTGACGAAACTCGGGCGAAAACCCAGCAATGAGTCTAATGATCCTAATGAGAAAACTTAGACACACACAAAGGAAAAGAAAGAAATAATTACCCACGGAAGATGCGTCTTCCGTATTCCGAAGTCGATGGCGATCACGCGAGGAACTTCTCGTCACCTTCGATCTTCGCTCCAAGGTCGGCCGCTATCGCACACGGGCACCAAGGAAATAAATCACTCCCTCACACAAGGTGGTTCCGCGGAATCACTCAACAAGTAAGGAAGCCACACACTAACACGCCTAAAATTCACTCGCACTCACACTTGAAGTGGTTCCACGAAATCTCAAAACACTTGCGGTGGCTCCACGAAAACTCTAACGCTTAAATGAAACAAGATTCCCACAGTAGAACAAAATCCCAATTTCCTAACTATTCACTAACTCTAAACTAGCGGTAGCAACCAACAGCAAGCACCCAATCAACTTTCATCGGACAGAAAGCATAGCTCCAAATGTTCACTAGCATTTACCTATTACAGAACCATTAAACTCACTGTTCACTAATCAAAATACACTAACAGCCAACTCAAACTGGAAGGTAAGCACCGCAAAACTTCATCTTCCTCAACTATTAAACAGGAAACAGGAAATTTACAGCAATCTCTTAACAACTCTCATCTAACTTCTACAGGAAATCAAAACTTCTACAAATCTCACACGCCTAACAACTAACAATGCTCACACAGAGCTTCAATCGCGCCTAATCTCTAACAGGAAGCACACAGCAACCTCACAAGTGCCGGACGTCGCACTGTTCATCGTCTTCCTCGACGGGATTTGCACAACAGCAATCAACTTTAATATCTTATTCATCACCACACGAAAAATACAAAATACATCCTTTTTTATAGGGTTACAACAGAGAAGGAAAGAAACAAAAAAAAACAGAAATTTCTAACCGACTAAAGCATGGAAGGTGCGGCCATGGCGGAGATCCGTGGAGTTGAACCGGCGGGGAGTGTGGCGTCGTGCTCTGCAGTTGTAGCCGACGTGGCCTGCGGTTGCTGAAGGCATCGTGGGGCTGGATCCTGCAAGGGCTTAGCGGGATTTCCGCTGGGCGTGAGTAGAGCTGTCACTTAAAATCGAAAACCGAAAACCGAACTGGAACCGAATCGGAACCGTAAAGAACCAAACCGAACCGTTCACGAATTATTTAGGTTCTGGTTTGAATTTTGGAACCGTGAACATCATTGGTCCGGGTGTGGTTCTTTCATTTTATTATCCGGACCAGAACCGGAACCGGAACCGCAACATACAAGTCTCAAGTGGTTCCAAGATTTTTAGACCCGATCCGAACCGAACCGAAACAGAACCGAACCGCAACCCGTTTATTATTATAATTTATTATTAATAATAATTTTATTATATTATTATTTTTTATAATCCATCAATAATATCTATACTTACTAGTATGAGTGAAACTGACGCAGTTTGATCCAAACCGCAATCATACTAAAAAAGGTTAGTTTTGGACTGAACAAAATCGCATCATATCAAAACAGTGCAGTGTGGTTTGACATTGGTGCGGTTTGGAGTCGGTTTTTGCAGTACAATTTCAATTTTTACACTATTATATAATGTATTTACAATTTTACTCATACATTTTCCTGAAATAATTAAAGTAACTTGTACTTATTGGCGATGATTGGAAAATCATAACCTCTCAAAGAAAATAATGCGGCACGGTTTTGTCAATTTTACGCCGCCAATAAATGCACTGCAAATTATGTTGTTTTGCAACCAACGAACTCACTCTACAACCAAACCATTTAGTACGGTTTAAAATCGGCGCGGTTTAAGATCAGTGCGGTATGGTGCAATTTTGTGATTTCAGTTTTTAACTTTCAGTGATACTTACTATATTACACAAAAAAGTAATCTCGCTTGGAGTAATACAAAATTCCTACGCCCGAGTCCCGGACTTCGAAGTCCTTGCAGAAAAAACCGAATGGATTTACATTTCTCCTCCGATTTTTTTATTTTTTACTTCCCAAATTCATTTCGTCAAATTTAGTTTTGGTTCTACTTAGAACCGATTGGAACCGGACCGAACCGCATAGAACCGGACCGAACCGTTAGTGGCCGGTTTGGTTTTGGTTCATGTGGAACCGTAACCGGAACCGTTGACATGACGGTTCTAAAAACTATTCTGGAACCGGAACCAGAACCGGAACCGGTCAAACCAAATAAGGTTTTGGTTCTAATTTAAAAAACCGTTACCTTAGTGGTTCGGTTCACGGTTTTAGTAGAACCGTAACCGAACCGGAACCGTGACAGCTCTAGGCGTGAGGCCAACAATGGCGGAAAGGCTCCTTGCGTGCTTGGCTGGAGAAGATGAGCTGACCGGGCATTTAATAAGCATCTGACACTCTGGCCCGGCTTGGTTGTGTTTTAAATCATATGTATATAATATATATATACTTATATGAATTAGGTATATATATATAGTCACACACCTTTGAAATAAAACTGTCTATATATATATATATACATATTTATATGTATTACATATATATATATATATATATATTTTCACACACCTACACAAATTACAATTTACATAAACTAGACATGTAAACTCAGGGCCGATAAAGGTCCGGTCGGGTGCGGCGTCGGGTATGTTTCGTCGACCTGACCTAGGTTGGTCTCCATCACGAGGCCATGGTCATTTGGTCTAGAAGAGGAACAGAAGCTAGAACAGAAGAAACGGCGGTCAGGCAGGCATGATGCTCATGCTCCTAGACAATCGAATAAGCATCCAAGATATCAGGAAGAGGATTCATGCTGATAATCTGAACCCAAATCTGCTCAAACTCGAGCCGCAACCACATCAGGAACTGGTAGGTCTCTCGCTTCTCCTGCCTCCGCTTGACAACAAGCAGATCCTCTGGATGTGGAAAAGCACTAAGCGGCTCGGGGTCAGAAAGCTCCTGGAATCTCCCAGAGAGAAAGGTAAAGTACTCATGCACAGAACGATCCCCCTGACGAGCAGTAGAAATCTCTTGGAAGACAGAATAAATTCGCGTATCAACGCGTGTGTGGCTGTAGGTACGCGTCAAGGCAGCCTAAAGAGACGGCACAGAATCAAAATGCATAAATTGCTCGTAAATGCGGGGCTCTGTGGAGCATTGAAGCCACCCGAGAATCTTGAAATTTTCCGTGCGTCATTGACGGATAGCCTTTTCGTCGGGAGGCTTGGGAACTCCATTAGGTTCAAGCCAATCAAGCTTGTCATGTCCGGCAAGATGGACTCGCACGGAGTTGGACCAAGCAATAAAGTTTTTTTCATTGAGAAGGGCGGTAGTGATGCGCTGAGCAAAGCCATCATTCAAACCAAGAGGGAAGGGATCCATGGGATGGGAACAAGAGAACTCCCAAAAAAAGGCAAAATCTCCAAGAGAGGATAGCAAAGGATCCTTAAACGCAAGAAGGAAATCTCATCCAAAAAAGAAAGGAAGACCGTAGATCACAAATCTAGGTCATGGAAAGAAAAAGAAATAGGGGAACTAGTGTGAAACACCGAGCAAAACAGCGGCGAAAGAACATCGGGATCGGCGGCGAAGGGCTCGCGGAATACCGACAACGGGTTTAGCGGAAGAGCAGCATGGAACAGCGGCGGAAGAATTGCAGTGGATCTGGCGGCAGGGATCGAAGCAGGGATCGAAGCAGGGATCGGGCTCAAACGCAGTGGTGGAGCGGCGAAGACAACGACGCGGGAGGGGGAGACGGCGAAGACAACGACGTGGCGAAGCCCTCACATCGTCGGCGCAGCCGACCGGGCGCGGCGAAGGCGAAGACGTGGCGAAGGCGAGGACGCGGGATTGGGTTCGGACACGGGAATAGGGCTCAGACGCAGGACCAGCTCTGATACCAAATTAAATGAGAAAAAGAAGAGTTAATTCTATTCATCCACACAGGGGAAATATATATAGGAGATACAATAATATCCATAAAGTTAACCCGCAAAGTGGGACTAAACCCACTCACACATGAATACCAATTTAATACCCGTAAACTAGTCAATAGTTCTTAGACCCCAACATTAAAATGTAATTGGAACTAAATGTGACTATAGGAATAAGATGGATGAGCATGAAGTAATAATTAAGAATAAAGCAAGGCTGGTGAAAAAAAGACTACAGACAAGAAGAGAGAATAGATTTTGACCAGACATTTGCATCGGTGGCCAAATTGGAGGCTATCAGGTTGTTCTTAGCATATACAACTCACAAAAAATTTAAAGTCTAACAAATAGATATAAAGTCTGCATTCCTCAATGCAGAGCTCAAGGAGAAAGTGTATGTAGAACAACCTCTAGGTTTTGTGTTCCTAACTTATCTGATCATGTTTATTTTCTTAAAAAAGACTTCTATATATTGAAACAAACATCTAGAGCTTGGTATGAAACTCTGTCTAGATTTCTTATTGAAAATAAGTTTTTAAGGAGAAAGATAAATAATACATTATTTCTAAGGAAAGTTAATGACAAGATATTGTTAGTCCAAATATATATTGATAACATTATCTTTGGATCTACAGATGACAACATTTGCAAAAAGTTAGATAACTTGATGTAAGAGAAGTTTGAAATGAGTAATATGAGAGAGCTGAAATATTTCTAAGGATGAAATGTTTATCTGCCAGAGTAAGTTCACTAAAGAGTTGATCAAGAAATTTGGAATGAAGAGTGCAACCTCAATGAGGACTCCAATGAAATCAAATGTGTTTCTAGACAAGGATGAAAAATGGAAGCCTTTTAATGAAACCTTGTACAAAGGCATCATTGGATCTCTGCTCTACCTTACTACTAGTAGACCAGACATCATGTTTTACACCTCTACAAAGAGCATAATGAGATACCTTAAAGGTACACCAAATCCTAGCCTCTAGTACCATAGGAGTAATGATTTTGAACTAACAGAATTTTCAGATACAGCTTTTACAGGGTGCAAAGACGACAGAAAGAGCACATCTGGAACCTGTCAGTTTCTAGGTAAAAAGTGGATGTCATTGAGCAATAAGAAGCAGACCAGTGTGACAATATCTACTACAGAATCAGAATAACTCAGCTGAAAGTTGTTGTGCGCATCTCCTGTGGATTCAACACCGATTGGAGGATTACAACATGCAAATCAAGAACATACCTATATTTTGTGATACCTCTAGTGCAATTTCAATTGTCAAGAATCTTGTTTCTCACAATAGAACCAAACATATAAAAATTAGGTATCATTTTATCAAAGAACATATGGAGAAGAACATATGCATGTAGTATGTGCCAACAGATAAACAAGTGACAAATATATTCACCAAGCAGTTGGATAAAGATAAGTTCAACTTCTTCAAAATTGAGCTTGGTATGCTCAATGTTGAATGAAGTCACATTCTTTTCTTATATTAAAAAAGTCTCTGGTGTATTAACAAGTACCATTAGATGTTCATTAATAATATTTACTGATCAAACTATTTCGTATATTAACCTGATTATGTTGATTGAGAGAATTAATTCATGTTTAATGAGGAGCATTCAAATCCTTTTGTCTAGTACTGTGTTGACTAATAAACCAGTCAGCACAGTGGCTCTAACCTGGAGAAATACATAAATTTGTCTAAGTGATGACAGTAATCAGGTGGGAGTCAAGCCAATCGGGTGGAAGTCAAGTCGATCGGGTGGAATCGCATGGGATATGATGCAGTATCGGCTGGACGCGCAGTCATTCAATAACTAGCTAATCATGGACATCTATTCTTTATTTAAGCAAATCCAATGGTCAAGATTTCTACAAACATGTGCGAGTCTTTTGGCCTTCTGAAATAGATATATAAATAGGTCTGAATGTTAGAATTAGCTTAAGCAATCTATTGTCTTCTTCCTTCTCGCAAAGGGTTCAACGATTCACGCAAGGCTATCAGTAATGGCTCCAAAGTTAGTGGAGGAGAAATTTAATGTTGGCAGCGAGTAAGTTCATGGAGGATTTGCTAAGGGTGATGCAAATCTGAAGGCAGTGATAACCTTGTGCGTGAATGTAAGGTTAGAATTTGTTCTATCTGATCCATCCAAAATTTTTGAAAGAGAAATTATGGAATTTTATCAAAATGCAGAGATGTCTTCTACAGCAAGAGTAATCAACTCCACAGTCACTGGCCACCAAGTAAGAATCTTTTTCTGTGCCCTAACAATTGTGCTGAAATTCACTGTTATTGCAGAAGGGGAAGAAGAAGAAATAAGTTCAGGTGACTCTGAACAGGCTCTTCAATGGTGTGAATATCCGGATACACCTTATGGGTGTCTACACCAGAACAAGTTGAACACACCAATGAAAGCTTATGACAGATATCATTGGGAAAGTGTTAACTGCAAACCTAGCTCTTATGAAAGAATTTCAAGAGAAATGGTTGATCTCATGACTAGGGTGATTCTGAAGAAAAGAACTGACTGGGGAAAAGTATTATTTAAAAAATAAAGGACTCCCCACAAGTCGCAAACTTCGGAAGAATTTTGTCCTTATATCTCCACAATTCTTCTGAAGAGCTTCAGCAGAATCAATCCCTAAGAGCACAATATATTACCTGAAGAAGATTGATCTCAAGGTTGTAGACAAGTGGGGCAAAGCCTTTCCCAAGGTAGGAAAGAAGTTGGATGGGAGTGGTTCTAGAGTCAGCAAGGAGGCTGAGGATGAAGTGGTGCCACCAGAGTTGGCAGCTCAAGGTGTTAAAGAGATTGTTAATCAAACCCCTGCAGACACAGAGGGGGAGACAAGGGACCACTGTAGAAATTGCTTATGAACCTACAGTAGAGCCAGCATAAACAACTAATAGAACTGTAATTCAAGTTGTGGAAGAAGTAGATTCAAGTGAGGGGGAGACTCACTCTGAGTCATCTAACCAAGTGGGAGCTTCAACTGAGGGGGAGGCTCACTCAGAGTCATCTGCCTACGAGACAGCAGGAACTGGGGGGAAACTCAATCTGAGTCTTCTGATCAAGAGCCAGCTGTTGGTGAGGGGGAGGCTCATGAGAAGTCACCTACTCATGTAACCATCTCTGAAGTACTGGATAATTTGGCTAAGGGGGAGGCGCAATCTGAGCCCTCTGCCCAAGAGGACCTAAATATTGTTGAAGAGGCGGTCTTTGTTGAAGATGTGACAAGTCCCAGCTCAGCTCAGGGAAGATGTTGCAATAAAGGAGAATACTTACTGATATCTGATTGTGATCTCAAGAAAAAAGGAAGAAGAAAGAGCAAAAAGTTATATTCTGGTATCTGACTCTCAAGATACAGAGTATGATGATTCACTCCTGAATGTATTAGAGATGACAAGGAAAAAGAAACTGAAGTTCCAAGCAAATCTGGTGCAACCATTCATGAAGAACCATCTGGTTCAATAATTGACCAAATGAGGCTACTACTGGGTGAACAAAGAAGGTATTTTGAAAACTATAAATCCAAGTCAAAAGTCGGTATTTGATTGGCTGATCAATCCACCACTATTATTTACCCCTCTAGACCTACTCCTGCTCCTAACAAGTCCTTACAAGTAAAGATAGCAATTATAAAGCAGAAGATGAGGACCGTAAAGAGGAAGAGCTAGAAGATCTGAATAAAGAGTTGGTCAGATACAATATAAGCACATTTCAAGTTCTAAAAGGCTGCTATCAAGATGATGTGTCACTTGACTCAGCATATAAAAAAATACATCTAGAAAACAAATGTCAGCTTACAAAAATCTGAATATAAATATTCTGATGAAGAAAAGCTCTGTAAAAAGGATTACATCCTAAAGCTGGCATCAGCCCTATGAAGGTTATCATTTCTATTTGCATTGATGATTGATTTAATGTAATTTTCTTTTGATGTACATGTATTTATGTATCTTAAATCATTTTCTCAACATGTTAAAATGTAGCTGGACAATTTTTGGAATTTAAGAAAAAGAAAATCTTGATTCCAAATTCTGTCTCTGCTATTTTTGAGCATGTTATATTGTGACTTTATTGCCCTTATAACTTATGATTATTTTAAAACTTGTTGTACCAAAAAAGAAGAGATTGTTGGGAAAAATCTCTGACGAGTTGGCAAGCAGGCTAGTTTTATGTGTGATAAGAGTATGTACAAGCACTTAGAAATAAATGTATAGGAGAAGGGCTATGATCAAATATGTATTCTTCATTTTGTTGAGTCACTAAAAGTAGACAAAATGTTTTTTCATTAACCCTAACTCTCAGCTAGCGTACATATATAAATGACACCTAACACATGACATATCACGTGTAAAATAAGCAAAATATGCATATTCAACTCTCTCCCTCAAGTTGGGAGTATATATCAATCATTCTCAACTTTACTGTATCATCCATAAAGTTGTCATAGCTTAATCCTTTGGTGAAGCCGCCGGCCAATTGATCACGAGAGTTCACGAAAGGTGTACATATATTTCCCTTGTCTAGGTGATCTTAGATGAAATGTCGGTCAACTTCAACATGCTTCGTCCTATCATGTTGAACCAGATTGTGAACAATATTGATAGCAGCTTTGTTGCGCAATAGATAGTAACAAGTTTGTTCACCTGGAATCCCATATCCTGGAGAATTGTCTTCAACTACAACCCCTCGCATAATCGTTGTGTCATAGCCCCATACCCCGTTTCGGCACTTGAGCGAGCAACAACATTCAGTTTCTTGATTTTCCACGATACTAGATTTCCACCCACAAATGAGCAATACCCGGTAGTAGATTTTCTATTGTCTTGGCTACCGGCCCAATCAACATTTATAAACACTTCAATTTTTAAAGGTTGGTTTGCAGAGAACAGAATCCCACATCCTGAAGACTTCTTAAGGTATCTCAATACCCGATATGCACTAATGGCGAACTGTGGGGGAGTGCATGAATCTACTTAGGACACCAACAACATATGTAATTTTAGGGCGAGTATGAGATGAGTATATAAGTCTCCCAACCAATCGTTGGTATCTTGAGATGTCAACCTTCTCTCCTCTAGTATCACCATCAATCTTTTGATTAGCCTCAATAGGTATATCCACAGGAGCACACTCAAGCATGTCAGTTTCCTCCAAAAGATCAAGAGTATACTTTCTCTGAGAAATGAAGATCCTCCAACGAGACCTTACTATTCAATCCTCAAGAAGGTAAAAAGTATTTTAACTTTCCCAGATCTTTGACTTCAAATTTTTTGCCCAACTGTTCTTTAAGTGCATTATTTCATTAAGTTCATCTCCTGTAATGATGATGTCATCTACGTATACAATGAGTATCGATATTTGAGTTCCTCTCCTCTTGATGAAGACAGTATGATCAGCTTGTCCTTGAGTATAACTCAATTATAGCATGGTTTTTTAAAACCGTCCAAACCAGGCTCTAGGGGATTGTTTCAAACCATATAAGAATTTCTGTAGATGGCAGACCTTTCCATTGGGCCCTCCTTTAGTAATTCTAGGCGGGATAGTCATGTACGCTTCTTCCAGATCACCATGGAAGAAGACATTTTTGACATCAAGTTTATGTAACTCCCACCCAAAACATATAGCACAATAGAGGATCACACAAATAGAATTCATCTTTGCAACAAGAAATTTGCGCGAAATAAAACAAACTACATGCATGATAATTAAATAAATGTGCGCGAAGACATACAGTTCAAAAAATATGCGAGAGATAATAATAACATAAATATGTGCAAAGATGTGACGCGGGTTGCATCAATTCTCCCGAGGTTAAAAGACCTCGACCCCGTCTAGAGTGTAATGTAGCTTGCAATAAGGAAATCCGACTGCTGATGACCAGTAGGCAAACCCCCTTTCCTGAAAAATACAGGAAATCAATCTGTGTCAAAAAAGATAATTCTCGGTGATAGAATCAACCATGAAATTATAGATTTCGGAAGAGATGAGTATCATAAAGTGGGAGAGAGTGGGGATCAAAGAAACAAGGTAGGAAGCAAGCAAACTCGACTTGTAGAATCATTAAATCACATCACATCATATGCTCTCCTATCGAACTCACATGAGCGTCCACTAGACCAAAATCGACTATATCAAACTTTTCACCTACAAGAATCTGACTAACGTCACAAAATTTAAAATTAATCATAAATTTACTATTTAAATTTTTCCAGAGAAATCTTTTAAATCGTGTATTTTATTTGGTGTGAAAATTCTTGGAGTTCTCACTTTCTCTAAAAACACGAGTTCTCTTAAATATATTGATAATTTGATAATAAAATAATTTGGACACATTTATATTTATGGATAATGTAATGACATAAAATGATGTTCTCCAAATATAAAATCATATGATAATGATTTTACTATCGAACGTAAGTGAAGTAGATGACAAAAAATGTATTCTCATTATGCTCTAACTCAAGGCAAGTATATATATAGAGGATACCAAGCACGCGACATATCACGTGTAATGTGTAGAGATAAAATAACAAATTAAAAATAAAATACGCATATTCAACTCTCCCCCTCAAATTGGGAGTATATATCAATCATTTCCAACGTGACTATATCATCCATAAAGTTTTCATAGCTTAATCTTTTGGTAAATACGTCGGCCAGTTGATCACGAGAATGTGTACAAATATTTCCCTTGTCTAGGCGTTCTTTGATGAAATGTCGGTCAACTTCAAAATGTTTCGTCCTATCATGTTGAACCGGATTGTAAACAATATTGATGAAAACTTTGTTGTCACAATAGATAGTAACAAGTTTGTTCACATGAAGTCTCATATCCTGGAGAATTGTCTTCAACCACAACCCCTCACATACTCATTTTGTCATAGCCCTATACTCCACTTCAGCACTTGAACAAGCAACAACATTTTGTTTTTGCTCTTCCACGATACTAGATTTCCACCTACAAATGAGCAATACCCGGTAGTAGATTTTCTATCGTCTTGACTATCAGCCCAATTAACATCTGTAAACACTTCAATTTTTAAAGGCTGGTTTGCAGAGAACATAATCCCACGTCCTAGAGACTTCTTGAGGTATCTCAATACCTGATATGCAACCTGTTGATGGTGAGTTGTGGGGGAGTGCATGAATCTACTTAGGACACCACAATATACATAATATCGGGGCTAGTATGAGATAGGTATGGAAGTATCCCAACCAATCGTTGGTATCTTAAGATGTCAACTTTCTCCCCTCTAATATCAGCATCAATCTTGTGATTATAGGTGTATCCGCGGGAGAACACCCAGGCATATCAGTTTCCTCTTGGAGATCAATGGTATACTTTCTCTAAGAGATGAAGATCCTCTAACAAGACCTTACTACTTCAATCCCCAAGAAATATTTTAACTTTTCAAGATCTTTGATTTCAAATTCTTTGCCCAACTATTCTTTCAAGTGCATGATTTCCTCCAGATCATCTTCTGTAATGATGATGTCATCCACATATACAATGAGTAATGATATTTGAGTTTCTTTCCTCTTCATGAAGAGAGTATGATCAACCTGTCCTTGAATATAACCCAGTTGTAGCATGATATTGTTAAACCGTCCAAACCAGGCTTCAGGGGATTGTTTCAGGACATATAGGGATTTCTGCAGATGGCAGACCTTTCCATTAGACCCTCATTTAGTAAATACAGGTGAAAGAGCCATGTAGACTTCTTCTAGATCACCATACAAGAAGACATTTTTGACATCAAGTTGTTTTAACTCACACCTAAGACATGCAGCACAAAGGAGGATCACACGAATAGAATTCATCTTTGTGACAGGGAAAAAGATTTCTTGGTAGTCAATTCCTTGGGTTTGGGTATACCCTTGAACGACCAAGCGCGCTTTATACTGCTCCACCACCCCCATATTGATTCTGCTTAATAGAGAAAATCTATGGTGATCCAACTGTTCGCTTTCCAGGAGGGAGACTCGCAAATTACCATGTTCCATTTTTTCCAAAGCACACGTCTTTTCTTCCATAACCTATTTCCACTCAGGTATCTGAATAGCCTCCTGCCAAGTCTTAAGAATCACAATAGAGGAAAGAGATGAACTAAAAGTTCTGTGAGCATGAGAGAGGTGATGATAAGAAATGTAATTGGCAATGGACATTTGGTGCCACCAATATTACCTTTAAGCAGAGTGAGGGGAACATGGATGTCATCATCTGAATCTGGAGCAGAAGTGGGCACCGACACTGACAGAACATACAAGGACAGTACTTGTTCAGTGGTATGAGGTCTGCGAAAGTATTTATATAAAATAGGAGAAATAGAAGTGGGAGGAACAGGAGCAGTACAAGAAGAAATGGAGGCAATTGTAGGAGGAATATGAGGAGAAGCAACAATCGGAAGAGGAGAGTTGAGGGTCCCGTCAATATTACTACTCATCTCCCCCTAACGATGACCAAAATATGACTCCCCCTCATGAAAAGGAACATCAACAATGCAGTAGAAGCGACGCGAAGGAGGGTGATAACACCGATAACCTTTAGTGGTAAGAGAGTAGCCAACAAAAACACATTTAAGAGAACGAACGTCCAATTTATCTCGATGGGGCGTATGAACATGAACAAAGCAAATAGAACCAAAGATGTGAGGAGAGATGTGAGAGGTGTGGAGAATGTGTTTCTGGAAAAAATGGGAAAGGGGTGTATCGTAGTGAAGGGAGTGCGACGGTAGACGATTAATGAGATGAGCTGCAGTCAAAACCGCATCACCCCAATAGGACTTGAAAAGTTTCATGGCAATTAACAAACACCGAGAAACCTCCAGCAAGTGCATGTTGTTTCGTTCGGCCACGCCATTTTAAGTTGAAGTGTGGACACGAGTGATTTGGTGAAGAATGTCATGTTAGGCAAGATATGCACCAAACACTCCCAGATCATCATACTTCCCACCATTATCGGTATAAAGCACATGAATTGTACCGTTGAACTGTGTCACAACCATTTGATGAATGGAACGAAAGCAAGTAATACGTCACTCTTCCTTTTTAAAAAAATACAGTCAAGTAGTACGAGAATAACAATCAATAAAAGTAACAAACCATTTATAGCCAGATAAAGATAACACGGGTGGAGGGACTCCAAACATCAGAATGAATTACATCAAACAGACAGGAACTAAGAGAAGAAACATGACTGAGACAATGACGAGCATATTTTGATAGTTCACATGTGTCACAAGTAAATAATTTAATTAAACGACTAAAAATAGGAAATAGTTTGGTAAGATATAAATCAGAAGAGTGGTCAAGACGAAGATGTCAGCGTTGAATGTCATACAAAGTTGGAGAACGGGTGGTGGAGAGAGCACTGAGAGATAATGTCTGGTTCAGTAGGTACAACCCGCCAACGTTCATAAAGTTGTCAAGCATCTGCTTCGTATACAGATCCTGAAACACACAAACATCAGAAAAAAAATAACTTTTCCTCACAATCTTCTCTCCACTAGTTACTTAACGTCTTTAAACTGCGAGGAAAAGAAGGGACATGCAAGACCGAAAAAAGATATGAGTCCGGAGAACAAGCAATGGTTCCTTTGCCAACAATAGAAGAAAGGGAACCATTGGCAATAATAACCTTATCACGACCAGAGAGAGGAGTGTAGGAGGTAAAACCTGAGGCAGAGCCGGTCATGTGATAAGTTGCACACGAGTCAATGATCTACTCGGAGTGGGAAGAAGATACAACATGAGCACTGGAGATACCAGAAGTAGCAAATGCGGCAGTGGAATCAGCCGATGTAGAGTAAGAATGGGAACGCAACATACAGCGGAAGACCTCTAACTCCATAGCAGAAAGGCCCCCAGTTGGGGGGTTGTCCTCATAAACTTTAGTCGAATGCACAAAATATTATGTACGGGCACAAGTCTGACGACCACCACCACAGTGACCACCTCTCCCACGAGCACCAGCTCACCGACCAGGAGGAACAAGATGAGGGTATAGACAAAAACAAACGTCCTTAATATGTCATTTCTTTCCAAAGTGGCCACATACAGGAGAGGAAAAACGAGGAAGGCCACGACCAATCCCAGTAAGGGTGGAGTGGTCTGTAGAGAGACCAAGAGAGCGACGACGATTCTCATCACTGAGGAGCATACTGAAGGCTTCCCTAAGAGAGGGAAGAGGCTCGCGGAGTACATGTAGGCAAACAACATCAAACTCTATATTGAGCCCCATAGGAAATTCGTGAACACAAAAGCGGTCTTTATACTTTTGAAGAGCCTGCGCATCAGGAGTGCATGCAGCCGTAACCGTAAAGGTGTTGAAAGTTATCTAATTCCTGATAAAGACGTTCAAACTCAAACTAATAAGCAAAGACAGATATGGTGCCCTGCTTCAGCTCCAGAAAACGGCGAGTGAGCTCATAAATCTGCGTCGAACATCCTGCCTGGGAGTAAGTGTCACAGTCCCTTTCCAAATTTCATAAGCAGAATCCAGAAGCAATTAGCTGCGATACATCTGAGGGGATATAGAGTGAAGTAACCACGAGACAACCAAGGAATTGTCCGCATCCCATTTTTTCCATGAGGGATCGGTACGCGGTGGGCGGTAGCTCAACAGTGGTTCCATCAATATGTTCATATAACTGGTGATTTCGAATAGTATGTTGTGCCACCCTGGACCATTCAAGATAATTTGTGTCATCCAATGCAACAATAATGATCTTTAAGGATCCAGATTGGGCATGGCTCCGAGGAGGATCTCCAGAGGGACTAGTGCGGGGAGACGATGAGATTTTGGAGGAATCACTCATCGATGACCGTCCAAAGGTAACTAGCAAGAAGAACTCAATACGGAAGAAACCACATCCTATGAGTGTCCCTTAGATCGCGCCGCCGGAGAGGACGCCGGAGGATATGACCACGATGTCTACGACAGCCCCCAAAGAGGACAAAACGGCCGGAAACAAAGGGCCGACCAGAAAACGGGCGGAGAAAGGAACAGAAGACGGCGAACGCCGCTGGACGAGGAAGCGTTAGAAGCAACGCCGCTGGAAGCCCTAGGCATGGGCGGTGGAAGATACGACGAGGAAATGCTACTGCAGAAGCCGGATCGAACGCGGCAAGATCGGAAGCCGGATCGAACATTGGAGGAGCGACAAAAGATGCGACGAGGGAACGCGGCGAGATCGAATGTTGCGGAAGCCGATGGAGCGCGGCAGAAGCGGGATCACGTGCTAGCCTCTGATACCAAGTAGACGGAAGAAATGTTTTTTCATTAACCCTAACTCTCAACCATCATACATATATAAATGATACCTAACACGTGACACATCACGTGTAAAATAAGCAAAATACGCATATTCAATTATAAAGACCTATGAAGAGTAGCTCAAGCAACAGCTAAACAGATAAAATTTCAGAAGGTTTCAATCATCAAATTGCATTCAACAATCATCAACTGGTATTCGATGATCAAGTTGAAGATTACATATTCTCCGGAATACGCGGCATAAGGCGATTGTTGACTAGTATTCGACGATCAAGTACGATTTCAGGAAGATGAAGTTTTTATTGATGTGATTCTTTACTAGTGGTCAAAATTAAATACTTTCTACAGAAGATAAGAGGCTACCTTCTTCTAGAGGAGTCAAACTGAATTAGAGGAATTGAAAAGCTAGCGGTTTGGAAAAGATCCGTTGCAGAGTAATTGTCTGTAGTTATTAAAGATGTCATTTGGAGCCCTACTATTAAATGTCATTGGAACTCATTTCTTTTTAATAAACGAGAATCTCTCATTCTCAAGACCCATTCTGCCGTCCAAAGAAGTTGATTCAAGATTGCCGGGTCATATAAAAAGAAAAAAGACAGATACAGGAAATAAAGCCATTTATTCAGAAGTTTTTGTTGACAAATTATTCATTCTAAATTGATATGCCCTAGAAAAGATTCAAAGCACTCACAAAAGAGAAACGGAAGAGAAAGCTTCTATACACAAAGAGAAGAAGAGACTGTTGATTTTCATTGTGTCCACATTGATTCATTGTAAAAGAAGTCTTCCTTCTTTGTGAACTTTTTCTTTGTGGAAGAATAAGATACAATTCTCTGTTAAAGGGTTCTAAGAGTCCCACTTCAAATGACATCAAACTTGTGACAGGCACTGAGGTTCTTGAGTCTTTTGTGAGTCTCATGTAAAAAAGACAACGATCTTGTGACAGGCAATGGATTGCCACCAACAGTAAAAAAGTGGAAGTACCCATGTTTAGGGAAACCACTATAAAATTCTGTCTCTCTGCTCTATAGACATGTTGCACTTTAATTCTTTACTACTTGATGTCTAGAATTAGATCTGAGATTGTTTTTTAAAGGAGATATTTTTTATCTTCTATTCACCATCTCCCTTTATAATCTGAAAGAGAAATAACCATATAAATTGGCCTAATCTTACTAAATTTAAAAATTCTAGATATTTTATGCCCCGTTATAAAGGAAATGACTACAAACCATGCACATTATAGATATTAAATGAAAATGTATAAGAATAGGATGCAAACCTTCCAAGTGCAAGCAAATTTCCAAAAGTAAATGCTATCCCAAATTTGATAGGGTTGAAGAAAACAAGCGTTGACTGAAACAAAAAAACGCAGGAATATAAAAATTCACAGAAAAATAAAGCTAAAAATCAGTCTACAGAGTTCAATAATTAGTTGAAATACAAATGGCTGGGATAGCAAATGATGATAATGACAAATCATTTTTGTTAGAAAATAATGATGTAAAGGCCCATAATGGAGTCTACTATAGGCCCTCTTCCTCTACTTGTAATAATCCCACATCTTAAAATTGAGATTTCTCTCTCTCCTCTCCCTATATAAATGTATTCATGCTTGATTTTGTACATTGAAGAAGTATATACAAGGTTTCAACACTATTCTACATGGTATTAGAGCGCCCGGTCCTCCTTGGGTGGTCTCTGAGTCTCTAACCGCTTTCCCTTGGGCGGTCTCCTTCCTTCCCACAGGCTCGGCGAGCTACCCCTTTTGCCGGATAGTTTTCTTCTGTCTGCACGGTACTCGGCGAGATACTCCCCTCCTGATTCTCTTGTTTTTCCTGTGCTTTTATAACCTTCGTTGTTGTGGCCCACCTCTCTGCCCTCCAGCGGTCTGCCTTGTGTCCGCTGCGGTTTACCTTATTGCCTCTTCTAACCGCTGCGGTCTCTCCCCTTCTCTGTCTGCTCCTTGGTTCGTCTAGCCGATAGCGACTTCCTTTCGATCAAGGATCGCTTTACAAAATCAGGATCGATTTACAAAAGCTGGATCGTAGGATCGTAAGATCCTATGATCTGGATCGCGATCCTGACAACCTTGGTACTCGCCAAGATTCTCCTGTTTGTCGCTATTACGGGCTGCCGCAGACTCCTGCCACTGAGTGTTATTTACTCTTTTTCTGCTTCGATCTGCAATCTGCGCCCTGTCCGCTGTTATCTGCGGTCTGTCTGCTACTATCTGCGGTCTGCGAGCCACTCTTGTTCACTGTTTACTCTGTTCGCTGCGATCTGCTGCATGTTCGCCCTTCTGCGATTTCCCTTAGCCGCAGCGGTCTTCTCTCTGCTCAGTGCAGTCTCCTTGCTTAAGGTTCCTTCCGACTTGCCTCTGCGAGTTGCGGCCTGCCTCGATTACTCGCGCAGGGTTGCCTTCGCGGACTGTCGGTCTTCTTTTCTGTCTGCAGGCTGCTCTTGCTGCCTGCCTCTCCTCTTACCGAGCGGCCTCTACTCTGTGTTCGTCGGGTGTCTCCCGCTTGCTCTCTTGTCGGTCTCTCCTCTAAAGGATGCGGACTCACATGTCGCCTGGCTCCTGCGGACTCTCCCTTCTCGGCTGCTCTCTCAGGCCGCTCTCCTTTATTCGCCATGCCGCCCCTGCTCCAGGTCGCCGTCTTCTATTCGCCAGACCGCCCAGTCTCCTCGCCCGATCGTCTTGCCGTTGCGAGCTCCGCCTGTTGTGAATTCTTCTAGTCGCCGTGAGCTCTGCCTACTGTGACCTCTGCCGCTGCGAGCTCTGTCTGCTGCGATCTCATCTAGCCGCTGCGAGCTCTGCCTGCCGCAGGCTCTTCTAACTGCAACTCCTCTACCTTGCCCGTTGCGAGCTCACCTTGCTGCGAGCTCATCTTGCCGCATTGCTTAGCCGCCTACCCTCCAGTTGTGCTTGAGGTTTGCTTCCCCCTGCTGGTTAGCTGCCTTGTGTAACCGACTTCCCTCTTGGTCATAGATACGTCTACTGTTACTTCCTCTCCTGCTGCGGGGGCAGGCCCTGTTCCTGAACTCCGTGACGAGTTACGCATCACTACCATTTCTCTGACAGGGAAGAACTTTGTTGAGTGGGTGCATTCTGTTCTCCAGGTTCTTCAGTCAAAAGGATTTCTGCATCATTTAACTCAGGCACGTTGTCCCTACTGATGATTGGCTTCGTAATGATGGGCTTGTTCAGACATGGCTCCTCAACTCACTTGATGGTGAACCTTATCGCATGGATATGTATCACGAGTCAGCCAAGGCAATGCGGGATGAACTTCATTCCCTCTACTCCGATAAAGACAGTCTCCAGCACCTGTATGACATTATCACCGATCTTCGGACCCTTGACACCGGCAGTGCTGCCGACTTAACCTCCTTTGTTGCCCAGTCCAAGACTCTGGTTGAAGCTTGGATTCAGCATCAGCCCCCGACTACGGATCTCACTGCCCAGTGTGCTTAGAAGGAAGCAGTTGGTATTGCTATGATGATGGCTCGTGTCTCGCCTCATCTTCAGAGTGTTCGGGCTCAGATCCTCTCATCTACGATTCCCTCATTCTCTGATGTGTGCTTCATGCTGCTAAAAGTTTCACCACCTCCTGATACTATCAGCCTTCCTTCACCAGCTCTTCTCCAACACTCTTCTGTGCCATTACTGCCTCTAACTTCCCCTTCCCTTGGAGGATGTGTTGGGTCCCGGGGGCGGGGTCGCGGTGGTCGGCCCCGACCTAAATGTTCTTTCTGTGGCAAGGATGGCCACTTTGAGGCGACATGCTATCGTAAACATGTCCTTCCTCCTAGTCCAACCGTTGTTGCTGCAACTCACAGCTCTTCTGCCACACGTGCTGATCTTGATGAAGTTCGCCTCCAACTCCAACAACTCTAAAGGTTGCTCCACAACTCACCTGCCTCTGTTGCCTCTGTCTCTAATGAAGGTATCACTTGTCTCTCCATCCGGGCTGGATTGTGGATTCAGATGCTACTCATCATATCACCTCTCTGAAGTCACCCCAATACTTGGATTCTTCAATCCCAAGTTTATCACTGTAGCCAATGACAACACCACTCCTGACTCTGGCTCGACTGATATACCTCTCAATCCCTCTATTTCTCTTCGCTCGGCTCTCCGTGTCCCGGGCTCTCCTTTTAATTTACTTTCTGTCAGTCGCTTCACTGCTAATTTGGATCATTCTATCACATTCACCTCTTCGTCTTTTCTGATACAGGATCGCAGGACAAGTATCATTGGTAAAGGACGAATGCAAAACGGGCTCTACCTTCTTGATATCTCCCCTACCATTCTCTCCTCTGTATCCTCGGTTGACTGGCATCGATGTCTTGGACATGCTCCTCTTCCAGTTCTCCAGAAGGCGCTTTCTGATGTTCTGCTTCCTGCTTTTACATGTGATGCCTGTATTTTGGAGAAACAACATCGTCCTCTTTTTCATCTCATTGTACCCGGGGCTCTGCTCCGTTTATGTTAGTTCATTCTGATGTTTGGGCCCGTATAAAATAGCAAGTGTGTCTGGCTATCGTTATTTTATCACATTTATTGATGATTACTGTGGAATGAACTGGTTGTACTTACTTCGTGATCGCTCTGAGCTTCCTCGCGTATTTCGTGCTTTCGTTCTGGAGACTCGCACACAATTTGCCGATAAAATCAAAACGCTCGGGACGGATAATGCTCGTGAATACACGAGTCACGAATTCGATTATCTCAGCTCAGAATTTGACATTATTCATCAGACTTCCTGTGTCTATACTGCTCAACAAAATGGTGTGGTTGAGCGAGAGAATAAACATCATCTTGATGTTGCTCGCTGCCTCATGATTCAAATGCATGTTCTCAAGGCGTATTGGCATTTTGCGGTTTCGATGGTATGCTTTCTCATTAACTGTCTCCCTTCCTCCGTCCTCCATCATGCCACCCCATTCAGTGTTCTCTTTCCATCCACACAATCATTCCCCCTCACCCCTCGCATATTTGGTTGTACTTGCTAAGTTCATCTTCTTGGTCCCTCCATTGACAAGCTCGATCCTCGGGCAACCAAACAGATGTTCGTTGGTTATTCCCGTACTCAAAAATGGTATGTTTGCTACTCTCCCACTACCTGCAAGGTGACTGTTTCGGCGAATGTCACCTTTCTGGGAGATTAACCTTTTTCCCTTCTTCATCACCATCTCTTTCACAACCATCATCATTACCACGGCTTGTCGTCCCCGTTACGTCCACCTTGCCACCACCACCTCCCACCAACACTCCTGCTCTCCAACAACCTCCACTTCTTTGTGTCTACACTCGTCACCCTCCTCGTTCCGCCGCCCCACTGCAGTCGGCTTCCACCTCTGGCACTCTGCGACCTGGTGATCCCACTCCTACCTCAATAGCTCATCCCATGGCAAATTACGTATCCTTACATCGCTTGTTCCCGACGCTTCAGAAATTTGCCACTACATTATCCTCGGTTTCTGTTCCTGACACTGTGCAGGAGGCACTTCAACACCCGGGTTGGCGGGCGGTCATGGACGAATAAATGATAGTCCTCTGGGCTAATCACACATGGGATCTGGTCTCTCCTCCTCCAGGACAGACTCATGTTGGCTGTAAATGAGTCTTTGTCATCAAACATGCAGTTGATGGGACAATTGACCGACTTAAAGCCTGTCTGGTGGCTTGCGACTTTACTCAACAATATGACCTTGATTATGAGGAAATGTTCTCTCAGGTGGCCAAGCTCAATACGTTTTGTGTGCTTCTCTCCGTGGCTATGCATCGCCAATAGCCCCTACATCAACTGGATATCAAAAATGCTTTTTTAAATGGAGATTTGCAAGAAACTGTCTATATGCAACAACCTCCCGGGTTTGAGAACACGGGGGAGTCCCAAGTTTGTCACCTCAAAAAATCAATTTATGGTCTCAAACAATCTCCTCGTGCATGGTTCGATAAGTTCAGTAAGGCTGTTCGGGAAGTTGGCTTTACTTGAAGCTCGGCAGATTTCTCCCTGTTCACTCGACATAAGAAAACAGGAACGGTTCTCCTTCTAGTCTATGTTGATGACATCATAATCACAGGTGATGATAAAAAGGGAATACAAGCGGTCAAACAACATCTTTGTTCTGTATTTCAAACAAAAGATCTGGAGAACCTTCGATACTTTCTAGGCCTTGAGATTGTAAGACGGCTTGATGGCCTTGTCCTATCCCAACGGAAGTACTGTCTTGACCTTTTTCAGGATGCTGGCTACTCGGGATGCAAACCGATTAATACTCCTATGGATGCAAATCACAAGCTTTGTGCTCATGCCTTTGACGAAGATCTCATCCTCCCAAATCCGGAATACTATCGATGTTTGGTTGGAAAATTAATTTATCAAATCGTCACCAGACCGGACATATCTTTGGTTTTTGGGGTTGTCAGCCGGTTTATGCATTCTCCTTGGATGTCTCCTCTACAAGCTGTCAAACGAATTTTGAGATACCTAAAAACAACCCCTGGTCAAGGGCTGATATACAAAACTTTTTCATCTTTTATTCCTACATTAATTGCAGATTCAGATGCTGATTATGCTGGCTCCATTGATGATCGACGATCCACCAGCGGATTCTGTACATACTTCGGAGATCACCTTGTTATCTGACGCAGTAAGAAACAGTCTGTGGTGGCTCGATCTTCAGTCGAAGCTGAGTACAGTTCAATGACATCTTCTATATCTGATCTCACATGGCTTGAAGGTCTTCTACAAGATATGGGAGTAAAACTTTCCTCTCCGGCTACCTTACTCTGTGGCAGTCAAGCTGTTATACACATAGCAAAGAATCCCGTCTTCCATGAAAGGACAAAACACATTGAAGTTGACTGTCATTTCATCCGGAAAAAGGTTCAAATGAAGAAGCTGGAATTGAGACATGTTTCAGCTACGGATCAAGTTGCTGATATCCTCACTAAGGCGCTACGGAGTACCTTGTTTTATCAGTTCTTGTCCAAGCTGGGTGTCTACGACTTGTATGCTCCAGCTTGCGGGGGAGTGTTAGAAAATAATAATGTAAAGGCCCATAATGGAGCCCATTATAGTCCCTCTTCCTCTACTTGTAATAATCTCAGATCTTGAAATTGGGATTTCTCTCTCTCTCTTCTCTCCCTATATAAATGTATTCATACTTGATTTTGTACATTGAAGAAGTATATACAAGGTTTCAACACTATTCTACAATTTTAATATAAGATTTAAACTTGATCATCTCTTTTGTAGACCCAAGAATGTAAGATCAGAGCAAAAGGCCTATAATGCATCAACTTAGATATCCCAAAATAGTTTGGGATAAATGTCTTAGTTGAGTAGCATGCACAGCAGAAGGAAGAGCAGTCTCGCAAGGCATAACAACGTTATTATAAAGAATTACATTAATAAGTAAATACTTCAAGAAGGTTTACAATGGAATGCATCAAAACGATAGTACATAAACTGAGCATTCACCTAAAGTAGCAGAGGAGCACTTATGGCAGCTACAAAAAAGATTGACAACCATATCTCCGACCATTTCGGAGGAAAAGGAAAATGCTAAAGGATTGTTGGTGAAAGACGGCTTCAGAAGTACTACAATCATGAAAATTAATTTGAAGAGATTAAAAGTTTGTACACTTCAATCGAAACTGCTGCTCTACAAGCTTTCACAACATTGAACATGTTATATTGTGAAAGATTGACAGGGATATCTCTATTCCTCTCAGTAATGCACATGAAAAATGTTAGCTCAAAGGAAAAAAATGATAGACATTGAAGATCAAAGGAAAAAGTTAGCTACATGGGGAAAATAATGAATATTGTAGACCAATCTGGGTTGGTTGGATCATTGGTTTTTTTTCGAGTTCATCGTAGATTCGTCTTACGGAGAGTCTTAGAAAAGAAATGTGTAAATGTATCATACATTGACATAATCAAAGATATGTATACAAATTCAATGATGAGGGTGAGGACATGTGGAGGATTAACACGGGAATTCTCTATCATTGTTGACTTACATCAAAGGTCAGCTTTAAGCTCTTATCTCTTTGCACTTATCTTAGATGAGCTCACAAGACATATCCAACAAATAAGACTTTGGTGTTTATTGTTTGCAAATGATATCGTTTTGGTCGATGAGACGCGCGAGGGTGTAAATGCGAAACTTGAATTTTGACAAGACACTTTAGAAAAGAAGTGTTTCAGGTTGAGCAGGGCAAAAACGAAGTATATGGAGCTTAAAAGCAGCGAGAAGAGCAGGTGACTTCGTTATTAAGTTGGGGGATGAAGATATTACTTGCAGTGAGTGTCTTAAATATCTTGGATTGATAGTTCAAAAAGATGGAGGTGTTGATAAAGATGTGATATATATAATCCAAGTAGTTTGGTTGAAGTGGAGAGGAGCGTCAGGGATCTTATATGATGGAAAAGTACCATTAAAACTTAAATGCCAGTTTCACCATACTGCAATTAGACCAGCGACGCTCTATGATTCTGAGTGTTGGGCAGTGAATTGTGTACATGAGCAAAAAAAGGGAGTTGCAGAGATGAGAATGCTTAGGTGGATGTGTGAACACACGAGACTGGATAAAATTAGGAATGAATGTATCAGTGATAAGACAGGAGTGACACCAATTGTAGAGAAGATGCGAGAAGCTCAACCAAGATGGTTTGGACACGTACAAAGGAGACCATTAGAGGCACTTGTTAGGCGTTGTGAGAGTTTAGTCACTAGGCATGTTAAACTGGGGAGGGGTAGACCAATAAAGATTTGGAATAAAACTATAAGGAAAGACATGAAGTACACTTAGGCATTAGTGAGATTATGACTAAAGATAGGGCACAATGGCGACAAAAGATTCATATAGCCGACCCCACTATAGTGGGATAAAGGCTTAAGTGTTGTTTTATCGTAGATTCGCCTTACTTGGACAAGTCAAAGATAACTGGCAAAAAGGATGCAACAGTTCAAGAAATATTATATATTAGAACAAAATGAAAATCCTAGATATCAGCTATTATAGATAATAATTCGACAAAGTGAATAATAAGTAACAAGCACAAACCACCCAGTGCACTATTGAAGTAGGCTTCAATTATGATCCACCTTAATATCCTGATACGAATACGTCTTCCAAGACAACCCTCCTCACACAACAAGGGAAGATTCGGAGTCGTCTCCCCATATCTATTGTTTATTAATATTGTATTTTATATTGTTGTGGTGAATCCTGCCTTGAGTGGCATAAGTAATTTAGGTAGGCGAGGTTATCTCCCTATATAAGGGCGAGTAGAAGTAGGTTTTTATTGTAACGGCCCGCTAGAACTCCGCAATTGAAGACATTGTTCTTGATCAGAGGCACGGGTTAGTATGAAATGATTCTTGCAGACAATTTGAAATAAACAGAACAACAGAATTTACACTTTGCAGCATAATTGTTATCATTTCTGTAGAAGAAACTGACCACCACAGAATGTAAAGAGGAATAAATTAACTTCAATATTTACAATAACAGTTCTACATTACAATATCATACATATTTATAAGCCCTTAACTATTTTACACAAACTGGGCTTTAAGATGCATCCATAAAAATACTATATTATCCCGAAATGTGAGTCCCTACACAGACTCTACCCCAACACACAAACTACTACCACCAAACTATAAAAACTCTAAGTCCATCACTTCGGATCTTCATTTCCCTTGTTACGTTCATCTAACTTCTTGAGTGCCTCCGTGATGAATTTAAACCAGAGACAATACTTCTATTCCTTCAGCTGGTGTCTCCCTTCAACTGACAATTTGCTAGAAATTTCTTCTTCTTCAATTACTTGGTCCTAAAAATATATTTAAAAAAAAGGGCAAATCATAATTACCAAGTGATCTTACCTATTTAACCGCTTGCAAACATCAGAAGAAAAGTTAGTAGCAAAAGACATACGAAATGTGCAGTAATCTTATGCAATGAAAAGTAAGCAATAAAAAATTAACTAGCAAAAAAAGTAATAACATAGCATTGCATTCTATTCATCATGAAAGTGTAAAATATTTCTTGTTATATTATGGTATTAAGCAGACAGTCATTATAATTCTTAATCTTATTTAATATTGATTAGCATCATTTAGCTTCTCATCTTTTTTCATACATTTGTCAAGGTTAAGAGTAACTTTTTTTTTGGGGCCGACATATGATCATTTTGTTAGCCATCTACCTCTACTGCCCCTTTTGAGTGTCCTAGCATAGTCATTGATAATAAATTCAGGTTGGATCTACTGGCTCCCTTAAGAGGGGAGGGGGGGGGGGGATTGCTGAATAAGGGATTTATGAAATTTAATTCGAAATATTAAAAAGAAAACTTTACTTTTACTTTTCAGAGATGATAATATAGAAGATTACTTTTAGTACGATGATAAAGATGGAGTTCAATCTTTATTAACTACCGCCGGTGGTAGATGTTACCGTGTGGTGTTAGCTCGCGAAGATTGAAACCTGCGAGTCTTAACATGATATTCAATGATGAAAGAAACTTTCAATATAATTTACCAAAATGAATGATTACAATAGTAATGATCTTTTGACGCTAAGATCAAGGTGATAGTGTTTACTCCTTTTCGTTTTTTATACCGACCATTATCCCAAAGGACCGATTGGCCCTAACCTATCTCTCCATAGATAAGGCATCAAGCCGCACCCAAGATCTAAACTCTAGATCTAGACGCCAACACCCACGGAGAATTCTCTGCTATAAGCCTCACATGGACCTAGTCGCCAATGTAACACCCAAATTTTGTCGTACGACATAAAACTAATAAAACTTTAAATAAAATTATTTTCGCAAAAAATAAAAGAGAAGCATTTGCGAAATATCGCCGCAATGATTTTTAATTCATAAATTACGTTTTAATAAAGTTTGTCTCATTTAAATTATAGTGTATACAATTTAATTTAAGATGTAAATAATAAAATTTATGCACATTGATGTACTAATAGTTGATTTTGGTGTGCGGACAATAAATTGTGAGAAAATAGTAAGACGCCTGGGTTAGAATTAAGAAATAATGGACTAATTGAACATAATCTAATCCCCTTTAGGTTTAGGCGATGATATCTTAGGTGGTGATATCTTAGGCGGTGAAGTGGGACCGGCTTAGAAAGGGATAAGAAATACTGAGCCCCTCTTAATTCCAAAATCCCGAACTTCCTCCCCCTCGCTCGCTTAGTCCCCCGTTTCCGCCTAGGGATTTCGTAAATCGCCTGCGTCTCCTCCCTCCTCCGATTTCTCATTCTCTCGGCAGAAAAAAGATTGGATCAACTCTCTTTATCTTGCTACCAGCCCCTCTTCTTGATGGTGGCCAGTTTTGGAAAGGATATATAGCAACCGAAGAAGGATTTGGGCATCCTCTATAGCAAAACCCTAATTTCTCCTTTATTTCCCCACTATAAGCCATTTTACTCCTCTTTCCCTCTCCTTTATGCAAATAATGAGTAATCTGAATTAATTTTAGATATTTGGAGGGAAAACGATTTCATTTTTTAAAGTGAAACTTCATGGTGGTATGCAAATTAATATTTTTATGGGACGGGATAATTAGGAATTTGAGTTTTATGTTCTAAAAATTATTAGGGCTGATTTTGGGAATTTTAGTTGTTAATTTGATGTAATCATAGATTTTTATGTATGATGACTGCCCTAGATTGAATGACATGTAAGTTAATTTAGCATGCTCATGAAGAAATTAAGTAGAATTGACGGGGCTTTGATGCGAATCTTACTAGAGTTGGTGAAAATTATATTTAAGACAATTAATAGTAGAAATTATGTTGTGAAACACAAAAATTGCTGGAAATTCATGTTGAATTGGTGGAAATGTGGTTATTGTTCTTAGGAATACTGTCCATAAAAAGAAATTGCTGAAATTTTCATATTTTGTTTTTAGAACTACTGTCCTTTGAATTTTTTAAAAAATTATGATTTATAATTATGGGGCTGCTATTTTTCACATGTGAGGGCTGTTTTTATATATGCCCACTATAATCATGATTAGCTATGGATTTCCTTAACTTGTAGAATAGATTTACTTCATATTGATGTCTGATTTATGATGGTTTCGCTGAAATTGAGTATCTTATGGATTTTTGGATACAATTTATGAAAGGAACCGGTTGTAGAAGTTTGTGATTGACCTTTCGGATAATGTTAAGGCTTCATATTATGGATTGTTGAGTGGATGCCAATATAAAGCCTATGTAATGATGAATGTCTAGTCCATCATAGAATCATTGATATAAATTGGGGGTTCTTGCATTCTCGGTTTTCCATGAAATTATAAGATTATAGATTTTAAAATAGGGGCACTAACATGGTTTATTGTTTTTAGAGGTCCACTTTAATTTTCAACTTTTAAAAAGTAAGAGCAAATCGAAATCTTCCAAGGAGTCAACATGAGGTATATTAAACAACGCAACGCTAAACCTCAAATCATATTAAAAAGAAAGCTTACTTACAGATACAAAGAGAATGACGTCCCAAGGTCGACGCGGCGATGACAAGAGAAAAAGCAAAGAAACAGAAACTCACTGTGAGGATTACCTTTTTAATTTATGTTTTATTTTCAAGTATTTTCTTATAGACACCGTTATGAATTTTATAAAAACTTATTTCTTGAGTGTGAACTGAATTGTTATAAAATTATATAAGCTCGCAAATCATAAAAACTGATAGGTGTTATCGCCACTACTGAATTAAGGGAATGAATATATACCTGATACTCTGATACTCTTCCTTCTCCCACACACACACACACACACACATATATATATATATATATATATATATATAAAATAAGACCGTACCCACATATATGCATAAAAAACTAAAAAGACAAATGAAAGAAATAGGGATTGCATTAATGCATACGTTAAAGGTATCTGTGGACTAAATTAAATCCAGTTGGACCTTAATAGGTCTTAAGAGAGTTGTACGCACTGGATCGAACTCCCGGGTCAACTCAGTTGGGTCTTAACGGGTCTTAAGTGAGTTGTATGCACTGAGTTCAACCCAAGTGAAGTGGGCCCAAGACTGAAGACGGATATAAATACAGTACCCCTAAATGTAACGAAAAGAAATGAAATAGGAAACCATGATTTATGAAAAAGGCACATTACACCATAAATGTTATTTGACTGATACACTCTTTTACCGTTACTTTCTTATTGTTTATATAACTACAACATGAAATATATGTCATGTGCAAGTAACAATTTATTACTGATTATGATACATTATGTACTGACTCAAAAGACAGATATCCTACTATGAATCTGAAATTTACTACTATATATGCATCCAACTGAAATAAGAAAATATGTATGTACATTATTACTGATTCACCTGGTTTGCATGTACAAGTAATTAAAAATGCAAATATCTCACTTAGTCTTTATTAAAGACTAATCCTTTAGTTGAAATTTTTTTTAAGAGAAATAATGATTACAACAACACTCAAGCCTTTATCCCACTATAGTGGGGTCAGCTATATGGATCCTTTGTTGTCATTGTGCCCTATCTTTTATCACAATCTCATTAATGCCTAAGCACATCATGTCTTTCCTTATAGTGATTAACGAAAATAAATTCTGAAGCATGGCTACACATGATCATTAGATACGTATTTTATTCAATATGGCATTTTAGACATGTATTATTTTTAATGCAAAGACAAGTTAAGTGATAATGTATATAGTCGGTACTAAATGTGATATATGATTTTGTACTGCGCTTTAATTTATTTATAATGCAATGAATATTGTTACTTCGTGGTGGTCTCAAGTCCATTACAGCCAACACGGGAGAATTCTCCCTAAGCCACTCGCAGACCTAGTCGCTAACCACCAGCGAATTTCTCTACCGATACAAAAAGGGTAACCATAACAAAAGAGAATACAAGATGATGATAAATCTAAAATATCCAAGAAAACTCCTAAAGAAGAACTTGTGAAGGCGACGACGAAGAAGCGAGAGAGATCATCGTTGTTAATGCATTCCCCCTTTGTATAGAATAGTCGTTGTAGTGCTTCCCCTTCAATTTATCCTTTTGATCTTTGTGTTCTCCCAAGGGGCTCTAGAGTAAGGAGACGAGGCTCTGGAAAAATTTCAGAGTTTTGGTGCTCTCATCGTTCGACGTTTGATGTCTTGGAAGGAGCGAATGCGGCCTTTAAATAGAGATAGCAAGCTGTTGAGTATTGTATCCACAATAACCTAGATTTGTATGAAGACACCCTAAAACTAAAATAGAGTTATGTGTTTGCATGACTTAATTGTCAAGTGTAGACCAATGTCAGTCTATAATGAGTCACCAAACACAGGACCATACAATGTAATCTCTCATTATGTGATCCATGGTATTGACTCATGTGTAGCCTCTCTATTGAAATACACTTCATCTTCAAACACTATACTTGTAAGAGAAAGACTTGTTGCTGATTTCCTTTGATGAAAGAAAAATTTTCAGGAAGCTAAAAATTTTCTAAGTGTTTTACTCGAGAAGGACTTGAGTACTCGAGTAGATATTCAGTGAGTACTCGAGTGAGCTAAGTCTAGTTTTCGAGTAAGAGAAATAGTTCTCGAGAAGACTGAACTTAGTTCTCGAGAAGCTAATTCTATTACTCGAGTAGATCTCTCCTTGTTCTCGAGTTAACAGAGATTTCTAGCTCAGGATTTTCTCTAAGTGTAGTACTCGAGTAGCTATAAGCCTTTACTCGAGTAGTTTAATACTTTGTCTCGAGTGACAGAAGTCAAGTACTCGAGAAGCATATCTATTACTCGAGTAGTGAAGTACCTGTACTCGAGTAGTGAAGTACCTGTACTCGAGAAGTTCATCTACTTCTCGAGAAGTCAAGTTCTATTACTCGAGTAGCCAGAATTATTTTTTAGGATTTTCTCTAAGTCTTATACTCGAGAAGCTTACATCCATTTCTCGAGAAAATAATTGAGTACTCAAGTAATCCACATTCCACTCGAGTAACGAAGATGATTTTCCTGAAATTTCCTTAAGTGCTGCTTCTCGAGATTCCCACAGTTGCTTTCTCGAGAACCAGACATTGTTCTCGAGTAGTCTTATCTTCACTCGAAAACTGAAGTTCTTTTTCTCTGGAATTTCGTTAAGTGACGAGACGCGTTTTCAAAATAATTTTCTTAATTATTGGTTCACGTGTCTAAGTCATTTATGATTATGACCGTTGGTTGATTCCTATAAAAGGTCTAATCGCATTTGACTAACACTAAGGAAGAATAACAGAGAGAGAAAAGTTTCTGAATCGGGCTTTATTCATTCTAAATTGGGAAGAACCGCGCCGCTACTCATCGTCTTTATCGACTCCGATCTTCTCGATCCAAAGGATTCAGACAAGAAGAATCAACAGATCAAGCCTTCTCTACCGCCGCACATCTCTTTCTTGATCGTGGTGATTCTAAGTTTTCAGATCCAAGCATACTCAGATTTCTTTCTCAACTTTTCTGAAAGGGTTTTTCAATTTTCAAGAAGGAAGAAGCTGAGTCCTTGCCAGATCTGTGAAGACAAGTTTGTTCATTTATTTGTAAAACATTTTATTCTTATAGGAGATTTTGTCTTCGAGTTTGTAGGAAGTTTTTCTTCCGAGTGTAGATCCGTTTTTGTGGATCGAGTTGTAGGACAATCCGAGGAAATAGTGAAGTAGCCGAGTCTAGTGTGTTGCTAGATCGGTGAGGTGGAGAGTGGACGTACCCAAGATTGAGAAACCACTATACATCTGGTGTACTCTGTGTTGTGTGTTTGTTTTCTGTGCTTCGCTAGCTCAATTTTTTATTCCGCAAAAAGACGCAGACCTCACCTATTTACCCCCCCCCCTCTAGGTGATTTAGGTAGACAACTAAAAACATCAATTGATATCAGAGGGAGGTTGTTCATCAAAAAGATTAACACCTTGAACAGATCTGCTCCTAGTTTTCTTTAGAGGATTCAAGCATGGACAGAGTTAAAGATTTTGCAAAGCTTCCTCTGTGCACAAAGAACAACTTTTCTATGTAGAAAGAAAGGATAAAGTTCTTCATGGAAGCTGTGGATCCCAGAATTTTTATGATTGTGAAAGAAGGTCCTCATGTTCCAATGATAGCCACCACCATTGATCCAACAAAACAAGTTCCTAAGAAACTGATGGATCTTGATAAGGATGAGATTGCACTTGTCACTTTAGACAAGAAAGCTAAAAATAACATCGCAAGTGCAGTCGATGATTATATGCCGCAGAATTTGATTCACTGCCAATCCGCAGAGGAAATGTGGCAGTCCCTCATCATCTTGATGGAAGACACTGAAGAAGTTAGGGATGACAGAAGATCCCTTCTAAATCAGAAATATGAAGCATTCCGACAAGGTCCCAAGGACTCCATTGCAGATACCTTTGAGAATTTCTTCAAGATTGTCAACGGCCTAAGAGTCTATGGTCGGGTCTTCGCAAATGGGGAACTGAATGATAAGTTTCTGAGATCCCTAACTAAGGAATGAGATAACAAGGTTTGTGCAATCCAGGAATTTGGAAAGCTAGCAGAGACAGACCCGCAAAATCTCTTCGGAAAGCTTATGTCATATGAGCTGCAAATAAATTCAAGAAAAGCTGAAGAAGAGAAGAACAGGTCTTCATCCAAGGAGAAGTCTGTCGCTCTAAAAGCAGACACCTCAAGAAAGTTTAAGGCTGCTTCTCCTGCCCCATCACAAGAAGATAGTGAAGAAGAATCTTCAGAGCCAAGCACTCAGGCTCAGAATTATCTGAAGAAGAGTTCTCTCTTCTCTCAAGGCAGTTCAAGAAATTCTTGAACAAGAAGAAGCAATGGAAAGGCAAGGATGCCTCATCTAGAATATCACGTCACGATGGTGATCGTCACAAGAAGGGCTCAAGTAGCCAAGACAGGTATCACCCTAAGAAGAACAAACATCTTTCTACTGAGATTGTTTGTTATTGTTGTAATAAGCCAGAACACGTCATAGCTGACTGCCCTCACAAGAAGGAGGGTGGCAGAAGAGAAGAGAAGACAACCTCTTACAACAAGAAGAAGACCGAAAGAAGCCTAATAGCCAAGAAGGGCAAGACCCTCAGTGACACAGACTCATCTGAGTCTAGTAATGAGGAGGAAGCCTACTTTGGGCTTATAGCATAAACAGATGAAGAGGAAGAACCCCAGTTCACTGGGAAGGTAAATTCTCATACACCTCTTTCTGAATCTGATGATTCTGACCATGATCATGAGGAATGTTCTTCTGACGAGGAATCTGAACTCATGTCTCAATATACAGAGTTGATCAAAACCTACGACAAATTTCGTAGAGTTGCAAGAGCTCGGGCTAAGGAGATCAAATCTCTTAAGGCTGAAGAGAGCAATCTGAGGGAGGAAATTGTAATGATGGACTCACTCAGGAAAGACTTCCATAATGCAATGGAAGAATATAATAAGGCTCTCAGGCACCTAAATCTGAAGGAGAAAATCATCAAGGAATTGGAAGAACAACTTGCAGCTGAAAAGAAACTTGTTGAAAGTTTCTCCAAGCCCAAGACAGTTCTTCCCCTTGTTGCTGAATTCTCTGCTTAGGCCAAAGGTGTTGGCTTAGGCCATGTGGCATCCCCTAGTAAATATTCTAGGAGAAACAAGGCCAAAAGGAGAAATAAGGCCGCCAAGAAGGCTCTAGCCAAGGAGAAAGGGAAAACTCCTCAAGAACAAACTTCGTTCAAGAAGATTATCTTTCCAACGAACGAGTTTGATCTTGACTCGTCCTACGGTCACTTTGCTAGGCCTACTCATGTAGAGCTCAAGTATCGGTACCAAGGATGGACTCGTTCTCGAAACTTTGACGAGAGTATCTTCAAGGCACCCTATGAGGAGATCACTCTTCAGAGCTACGAACCTTACAATCATGGTCATAACATCAAGAAAACACCAAAAGCTAAACCCGTTGTAGAAAAGCCTACTAAGGAGAAGAAGTCATGTGAATTTCATCACCATGAGCTTTTATTTCAAATTCTACTGCCCCTGCTAGACCACAATCTCAAAAGGTCGAGCAGGAGATCATTAGGCAAAGATACAAAAGATTTGACTGTTGGTGCTGTGGCAAGATTGGTCACTTCGACATAGATTGTTGGTTTAATCCCAGAAATTTTGAAACTCCTCAAGTTAATAATGTGAGAAAGACCGCTCACAATATTAACACTCATAGGGGGAGTGTGCTAACAAGAGACCAAGGACCCAAACAAGTTTGGGTTCCTAAGGAAACTTGATTTTATTTTTGCAGGAATGTCCAAAGGCCACCAAAAATCCCATCTGGTATTTGGACAGTGGATGCTCTCGGCATATGACCGGGACTAGAAGCCTTCTTCAGAATTATTCTCCAGTCATGAACGGGCCAAAGGTCGTCTTTGGAGGTTCTGACAGAGGAATTACAAAAGGCTACAGTATGATTACCAATGGTAGTGTATTCTTTTCCGATGTGGCTTATGTTGAAGGATTGGAACACAATCTCATAAACATTAACCAACTATGCGATAAAGGATACATCGTAGAATTTCATGCAGACAAGTGTTTGATAAAATCGATTGATAATTTAGAAATGATTTTATCAGTCACTCATAGTTGGAATATCGTTTAAATTTTATTTGCATAGACTCTTCTACACCAGTGTGCTTTTTGGCAAAAGATAGTGCGTCTCTTGATGACCAATGGCACAAGAGATTAGCACATATAAATTTCAAAACTATTAATAAATTATTTTATCTTAATTTAGTACGTGATGCCCCAAATGTCAAGTGCGTTAAAGATAGACCTTGTCACGCATGTGTGAAAGGCAAGCAAACAAGGGCTACCTTTAAAAGCATTATTGGCAAAGATTCTAATAGGTGTTTACACCTATTTCATATGGACTTGTTCGGTCCACTACAAATTAAAAGTCCGGGAGGTAAGGATTATACATTGGTTATTGTTGATGATTACTCTCGATTTGCGTGGGTGTTCTTTCTAAAACACAAGTCAGATACCTTTGATATCTTTACGAATTTTGTCAAGCAAGTCCGGAATGAATACAGCTGTTCCGTTGTCAAAATCAGAAGTGGCAATGGAACAGAGTTCAAGTCTGTGGCCATGACAGAATTCTGTGAAAGTCTTGGTATCTTTCATGAGTTTTTCTCTCCTCGTACTTCTCAACAGAACGGAGTTGCTGAGAGAAAGAATAGAATACTCATAGAGTCTTGCAGGACCATGTTGAGTGATGTCTCACTATCGGAATATTTTTGGGTTGAAGCTGTCAACACTGCATGCCACGTGCAAAATCGAGCACTCATAAACAAAAACCATAATAAAACACCTTACGAACTACTAAAGGGCAGGAAACCGACCATTTCATACTTTAGAATCTTTGGTAGTAAATGTTTCGTCCTTAACAATGATAAGTATCACACCACTAAATTTAGTGAAAAGAGCTTTGAAGGTATTTTCGTAGGATATAGTAATCATAGTAAGGCATATAGGATTTTCAATAAAAAAACTCTGCTTGTAGAAGAATCTATTCATGTTGTATTTGATGAGACGAGCTTGCTGCAAAGCAGTTCTTCTAGTGTGTTCATTGAAGATGCAGATTCACGACTGAAGGAATTGAGCTTGGATGAGCAAACTAAGGAAAAAGATCAAGAGTTCATCACGATCACCACTCCAACCCCTATTGGAGAAGATGATCACCATGATGAAGACGTCATCCAAGTTAATGAAGTCACTCAAGGGATAGAAGAAGCTTCAGATGCAAGAAACCTAGAGCTCAGACACTTGAAGGATCACCCAATTGATCAAATAATTGGAGATCCCCGGGATGATGTCAGAACTCATAGAGGTACAACTAATGAAAATTTATATTTGAGCTTTCTCTCACAGGTTGAACCAAAGAAGTTTGAGGAAGCAAACTCAGACGCATATATTGCACTTAAAGGCTTCACTGTCTATCAGATGGACATGAAGTCGGTCTTCCTTAATGGTGACATAAAGGAAGAAGTGTATGTGGAACAACCTCAAGGTTTCGTTGATTCTAACTTTCCTGATTATGTTTATCTCTTATTTAAAGCATTATATGGTTTGAAACAAGCTTCTCGAGCTTGGTATGAGACGCTGTCTAGCTTTCTTCTTAAGAACAAGTTCACAAGGGGAAAGATAGATAAAACATTATTTCTTAGAGAAATAAAAGACAAGATTTTGTTAGTGCAAATCTATGTCGATGATATTATTTTTGATTCTATTGACGACAACCTATGCAAGAAGTTTTCAAAACTTATGCAAGAGAAGTTTGAAATGAGCAGTATGAGAGAGTTGGAAGTATTTCTTAGGACTTCAGGTGAAACAATCTGAAGATGGAATTTTCAGATCGCAGACAAAGTTCACCAAGGAGTTAATTAAGAAATTCAGAATGAAGAGCGCAACCTCTATGAGGACTCCAATGGGTTCAGCTATGTCTCTGGACAAGGATGAGAAAGGGAACCTTTTGATAAAACCAAGTACAGAAGCATAATTGGATCCTTGCTCTACCTTACTGCAAGTAGACCAGACATAATGTTATCAACATGTGTATGTGCTAGATTTCAAGTGAACTGTAAGGAATCTCACTACGCTGCTACAAAGCGGATTTTGCGATACTTTAAAGATACACCAAATCTTGGCTTATGATACCCAAGAAATAATGATAGCGAACTAATTGGTTTTTCAGATGCAGATTTTGCAGGAAATAAAGATGACAGAAAGAGCACTTCCGGGACTTGTCAATTCCTAGGAAGAATACTCATATCCTGGAGTAGCAAGAAGAAGAACTGTGTTGTAATTTCAACAGCTGAGTCAGAGTATATCTTTGCAGGCAGTTGTTGTGCACAGCTGTTATGGATAAAGAACCAGTTTGAAGATTACAACATGAAGTTCCAAAATATTCCAATATTTTGCGACTCTTCCAGTGCAATTGCAATCACCAACAACTCAGTCTCTCACAGCAGGACAAAGCACATAGAGCTGAGGTATCATTTCATCCGGGAGCATGTGGAGCATAGAGACATCAACCTCCAGTATGTCCCAACTAATAGGCAGGTAGCAGACATCTTCACGAAGCTGTTGAACGAGGCCAAGTTCTCGTTCTTCAAAATAGAACTTGGCATGCTCAACAAAGAAGAATAAAGAAGGACAACTCACAACATAGCTCAAGGATCAAGAATCACTTCAAAAATTCAGAATTTCTTAAGTCCAGACTTCATTTCTCGAGTAAGACCAATCACTACTCGAGTACTTATTTGGACTATGTAGACAAGTAGAAAAACCACCTTGCAAATATGTTCACTTGTATTGAATACAAAGAATGAGTACAAATATATAGATGAGAGAAAGAGAGAGCAAGATCATATACACAATGTGGGACTAAAGAGGAGAGTTCTAATAACAACAAAAGAAACTAAATGGGCCTAGTTAAGTGGGCTTCTCTAACACTCCCCCGCAAGCTGGAGCGTATAGATCATATGCACCAATCTTGGACAAACACTGGTAGAACAAAGTGCTTGATAGAGCCTTCGTGAGAATATCAGTAACTTGATCAGTGCCCGGAACATGCTTTAACTCAAGTTTCTTCATTTGAACTTTTTCCCGTATGAAGTGACAATCGACCTCGATATGCTTCGTACGCTCGTGAAACACCGGATTCTTTGCTATGTTTATGGGCGCTTGACTATCACAAAAGAGAACAGCAGATGAAGGAAGTTTTACTCCCAAGTCAGCAAGAAGGCTTTCAAGCCATGTGAGTTCAGAAACAACTGATGTCATAGATCGGTATTCAGCTTCCGCGGAGGATCGAGCGACCACGGCTTGTTTTTTACTTTTCCAAGTAATGAGATGACCTCCAAAGTAAGTACAGAATCCACTGGTCGACCGCCGATCGTCCAGGGAACCGGCATAATCGGCATCAGAGTAAGCAACCAATGCTGGAGTCGAGGTGGAGATTTTGTAAACAAGCCCTTGACCCGGAGCTGCCTTAAGGTACCGGAGAATCCGTTCAACGACTTGGAGATGAGAAACCCGGGGAGCATGCATGAACCGACTGACAACCCCAACAGCAAATGATATATCAGGCCTCGTGACTGTTAGGTAGATCAACTTTCCGACAAGGCGTCTATAGTACTCCGGGTTTTGGAGAAGCAGATCCTCATCAGAGGCATGTGCACAGAGCTTGTGATTTGCCTCCATCGGTGTATTAGCTGGCTTACAACCTGACTGGCCAGCATCTTTGAGGAGATCGAGACAGTACTTCCGTTGGGAGAGGACAAGCCCATCCGGTCGTCGTGCGACCTCAAGACCGAGAAAGTAGCGAAGATGCCATAGGTCTTTGGTCTGAAAAACGGTGCTCAGATGTTGTTTGACAGCTTGGATCCCCTGTGAGTGATCTCCAGTAAGTAGGATGTCGTCAACATAAACCAACAGAATGACGGTTCCCGTTGCCGGTGCCGGGTGAAAAGAGAGAAGTCAGCAGAGCTCTGAGTGAAACTCATATCCTGAACCACCTTGCTGAATTTTTCAAACCACGCCCGGGGGGATTGTTTGAGACCATAGATGGACTTTTTTAGAAGGCACACATGAGACTCTCCCGTGGTCTCAAACCCGGGCGGTTGGCGCATGTAGACGGTTTCGTGAAGATCACCATTCAGAAAGGCATTCTTGATATCGAGCTGATGAAGTGGCCAGTGGCGGTGTACAGCCACGTAGAGAAGCACACGAACCGAGTTGAGCTTGGCCACCGGAGAGAAAGTTTTCTCATAATCGAGGCCATGCTGTTGAGTGAAACCACGGGCCACCAGTCTGGCCTTCAGTCGGGCAATAGTGTCATCCGGAGCATGTTTGATGACAAAAATCCATTTACACCCAACCGGGTGCTGACCGGGAGGCAGAGGGACCAGGGTCCAGGTCTGGTTGGCCCAAAGGGCCGTCATTTCTTCCTCCATAGCAGCCCGTCAGCCAGGATGTTGACGCGCCTCCTGTACAGAGTTAGGAATAGAAACAGAGGATAATGATGTGGCAAAGTGGTGGCGAAAGGCGATGGAGAGAGACATAGTTTGACATCAGATGAGCGGTGGAGGCAAGAACCGGAGCAGCAGGTGGCGGAGCATCAGAGGGCGAGGCCGACTGCAGTGGGGCAACGGGAGGAGAGGAGCGACAAGAATAGACCCGAATAACAGGTGGAGTCGGACGGACCGGAGCCGGGTCAGGAGGAGAGGATGAGGAGCAGGGAACCGGGATGATAGGACGAACGACGGGCTCTGGAAAGGGAACGACATCCGGAGCAGAAAAGAAGGGAAGATCTTCCCGGAAAGTAACGTCCGCAGAGACAGTAACCTTGCGGGTAGTAGGCGAATAACACATATACCCCTTCTGAGTGCGCGAGTAACCGACAAAGATATGTTTGGCCGCACGGGGATCCAATTTGTCGGTAGAAGGACCGAGATGGTGAACATAGCAAACACACCCAAAGATACGAGGAGTAACAGGGAAAGGCGGAGTGGACGGAAAGAGGAGGCTGAACGGAGTAGTATTCTGAAGAACGGAGGATGGTAGAGGATTGATAAGAAAGCAGGCGGTGGAGAGCGCAAAATTCCAGTATGGTTTGGGAACCCGCATTTGAAGCATAAGGGATCAAGCCACATCAAGAAGGTGTCGATTCTTGCGCTCGGCGACACCATTCTGTTGCGAAGTATACACACACGAGATTTGGTGAATAATGTCGTTCTCAGAGCAGAGGGTCGCAAAGTCATGACCTGTGTATTCTCGCGCATTGTCGGTACGAATAGTGCGAATGGGCGCAGAGAATTGAGTGCGAGTCTCAAGAATGAACGCCCGGAAGACGCGGGGAAGCTCAGAACGATCGCGAAGAAGATACAACCACGTCATGCGCGAATAATCATCAATAAAGGTAACGAAATACCGATAGCCAGAAATAATAGTAAATTTGTACGGACCCCATATATCGGAGTGTACTAAGATAAAAGGAGCGGAGCTCCGAGTACAATGAGAAGGAAAAGATGAACGTGGCTGCTTGCCAAAAATACATGTTTCACATTGAAAAGCAGGAAGAGATACATCCGGGAGAGCCTTCTGGAAGACAGGTAGAGGAGCATGACCAAGACGTCGATGCCAATCAGAAGAGGAGACAGATGCGAGGAGAGTAGGAGAGTCGTCAAGAAGGTAGAGCCCGTTCTGCAGTCGCCCCTTACCAATGATAATCCGCGTCTGCTGATCCTGTATCAGAAAAGAAGAAGAAGTAAAGGTCACTGAGCAATGTAAATCAGAAGTAAGACGACCAACAGAAAGTAAATTAAAAGGAGAGCCCGGAACATGAAGAGCCGAGCGCAGTTGAAGAGAAGAGGTGATAGGAATATCAGCACAGCCAACAACAGGGACAGAGGCGCCATTGGCCACAGTAATGTACTTCGGGTGAGGGGAAGACAAGTACTGAGGCGGCCGAACAGAGGTGATGTGATGAGTGGCACCAGAGTCGAGGATCCATCGTGGGCCAAAGGAAAGGCAGGTGATACCTTCATTGGAGATGGAGGCAGCGGAGGCAACAGAGGCGGGCGGGCGGCTGAGCAGGCCATGAAGATGCTGAAGCTGAAGGCGGAACTCGTCGAGATCAGTACGAGTGGGAGAGGAGTCGGTAGCAGCAGCAGACGCCTGCGGACGAGGTGGGCGACCATGCTTACGATAGCACGTGGCTTCAAGATGCCCATCTTTGCCACAGAACGAGCACTTAGGCCGAGACCGGCCACCCCGTGTAACGCTCTGTGCCCGGTATGCAAAATAAATTTATACATGCATCATTTAACATAAGAAAATATATATATATCAGTAATAAAAATTTAATAATTTCAGGTCACGTCCCCGATGATGGAAAAAGGCATACGCAGTGATGACTCGGCCTCGCCATGAGCTGCTATGATATGGAGCTAATATCTTTTGAACGTTTTTATATTTGTGCCTATGTTTATCTACATATGAAAGTGAACAATGCTTATTTAATATGGTGATGTGAGTAAGCTGGCATGACACGTTTGAATAAGGCTGATTGTTGGACTGATTTGTTGGGAATGCGGGTTTACGGAATGTTTTTGGGTTTATATGTTGGGCTAACAGGTAAAGAGTGGGTTGACATAATTGGCTCACCGCTTTATGTTTTGAGCGGCGGCATCTTTCGGGATAAAACCCGTCTTCCGCGAATTTTTTTCTTTATGTGCGCTGCTGCCTTATCTTCTATTCGGGCGCTGCTATCGGGGGAAAGCGGAGAACGCTAGGGTTTGGCGATTCGCGTCTTTCCGTCGTCTGGTAAGGTGGAATCTTGCACTCCTTTTCAATTCTTCCACTAATCGAACCCTAAATCTCTATTCTCTCACAGTTTTTGGGCTTTTTACTCCTCTTTTGGCCGGTGGAGGAAAGTTTCTTAATAGATCTCAGGTAAATTGTTTCCTTGTCCATGGATCTTCTAACTTTGTATAATTTATTTGGGGTTTTGGGCTTTGGATTGGCTGGCTGGTTTGGTTTCAGCTGTAGGCTGCATGTGCTGCAGTTTTTAGCTCTATGTTAAGTACTGTTTTCGGGCTTAGAGCTGCTGCGGTTTTGTGAACATATTCTTGCAGTTTTTGACTCTCTGTTAAATGTTATTTAGCTTGGATTTGCGGCTGTTTTCGGGCTTAGCGCTGCTGCAGTTTGGTGACACTATTGTTGCAGTTTTGCTCCTATGTTAAATGCTATTGTTTTGAGGCTTAAGGTTGTTGCAGTTTTTATCAGCCTTCTTAAGCCTCCTTTTCAGCGAAGTGTGACTGCAGTTCAACCCTATTGTTGGTGCTTTTTGGGCTTCGTTGTGACACCGTTTTAGCCCAATTTGAGTGCTGAATTCAGCTACATGTTGTTACAGTTTTCAGCCCTATGTAAATGATTAAATGCCTACCGAATATACACGCATGCGTCGATTTGAGTGCGTTGTGTCGCTTTGTGAGATGTAACCTCGTGTAATGGTGACCTCATGTATGTACAGATAGTGCGAAGGATGACATCTCCAAGTAGACGCGACGTCTATTCAAGGCGAGGCAAAGGAAAAGAACGAGCCATGGTGAGAATATCCCTTTTTAATATATGTTTTACCTCAATGTATGCTTTGGTTTAAAATACATGTTGATTTCTATATTGCAAATGTTTAGAATTGCCTATGCTATGAATGGCCTCCGATGGAGGCAATCAAGCAAGAAAATATTTCTGAGGGGACTGTTTAAAATCAATAACTCATTATAAATAATTATATGTGTCGACACATGGACTGTAATACCAAACCAGTCGAGCCGGAAGGCATAAACGCGTGTTGTACATACTGGTTTGGAGACTGATGACCCCTAAGGGGTTGGGCCCAAAGACTGAAAATGAGATAAAGAAAAATGAACAAATGAAAATCATTTTTTTAGCTTACTGTTTATCGTTTATTGCTTAACTACTTCGCGAAATTTCTAGAATGAAAAGTCTACATTATATGATTACTGCATCTATTTCCGTCATCAATAGTAGTTGTTTTCGTACATTTTCTATAACTGTAAAACAGGTTGAATAAAAAGGGGTAAGGTTTTCACTTAGTTTTTATGCAAGACTAATTGTTTTATTTCTAAAATTTTAGGAACAGGAAAGCCGACAGCCGAGCATCAGTGAAGCACAGGTTGGTCAAGTTTATTTACCTTGCTATTATATGTTAGTTTTCTTCATTTCAATAAGCAAATAAACTGTATTGTAGATGCTTAGTAATTAGGTTCTATACTCGTTATGAAATATTGGAAATGCTCAGTTTCACTCTGATATTGCTGCAAATATAGATTTAGATTTTAAAATTGAAAAGAGAAAATTGTGGCGGTCAAGCGGGCCGTTACAGATTTAGTGGTATCAGAGCCAGGTTACAAGTTAACCTCGGCCATAACGAGTATAGCTAATAGTGTTAAGAAACTCATTCAAGTGTGATTTGCATGCAATTGGTACAGGAAGCCCGAGAGACGATATCTGAGGGCGGTGCTTCGGGACAGGCTCTACAGGAACGACCGCAAACTATACCTACACTGTCGCAGACAGAACAACAGACTCCCCAGCAGCTAATGGAGTTGACAAAGATGTTAGCGGAGGCTATTAAAATGGTACGCGATGCGGCCCCTCCCACAGCATTAGAAGTAGCGGGACCGTCGCAGGCGAGACAACTAGATATTGATTTAAAGCAGTTTATGGAGCTGAAGCCGCCAGTATTTCGGGGAGGGTTGTCTCCCCTGGAGACAGAGGATTGGATTTCGCGCATTGAAACAATCCTGGAGGTTATGCTTTGTCCTGATGAACGAAAGGTGGGACTGGTTACATTTCTACTGGAGGGAGAAGCAAAGAGGTGGTGGCTGAATGTGCGAGGCAGGTTGGCAGGCCGCGGACAAACAAGCATTCCGTGGGCCACTTTTCTTCACGCCTTTACTAATTGGTTTGTTCCCGAATCAGAAAAGAAGTTACTACAGGATAAATTCTTGCGTCTCGTGCAGGGTTCTCGATCAGTCCTGGAATATGAAACAGAATTTGCCAATTTGGCGTTTTATGCTGAGGCCTTTGTGCCTAATGAGAAAGAAAGATGTCGGCGGTTCCAGGAAGGATTGAGAGACAATATCCGTTCGGTTCTGGTACCGATGGAAATTGCAGACTATGGGGCTTTGGTGCAAAAAGCCCGTTTGATGGAGATTGACGCAGAAAAAACGCAGAGGCGAAGGGACTTTGCAAAGAAAAGATCGTCATGGTCGTCTTCGAGTAAGGACACGTCAAGCAGGACAAGTACATCAGGAAAGTCTAGTGATTCAGGAAAGCGGTCTCGTCCCATCGAGAGTAGTGGAAGTGCGCCAACAGCTGAACAACGATGTGGCAAGTGTGGCAAGAGCCACAAGGGGCAGTGTCTAGTGGGGAGCAATGTTTGTTACTTGTGCCGTCAGCCTGGACATCGACAGAGGGAGTGCCCTCGTAGCCGAGAAGGACAAAGAGCATCACAGTCGTTTACAGTGCCTCAGGGTCAGAGGTTATATCAGATAGGTAGTGCTCAGGGAGGTGAGTATACGGCCTCAGCCTCTACGTCAGCGCCAGCCGGATCATATTATGAAGAACATCAAATGCAAGAACGCTGTGTGCAACCGCGGGTGTTTAACCTTAATCAACAAGAGGCAAAGGCGGATGACACCGTGGTGACAGGTATTATCCCTATTGGCCACAATTTATTTAAATTATTATTTGATACTGGAGCAAGCCACTCTTTTATTTCTGCATCAATCCTAAATACGATTGCGGCAAAACCGTACCGGGTACAAGAGGTGCTACATGTCACATTGCCAAATAATGAAGTGCTCCCAACGCAGCAACGAGTGATTGTTACCTTTGCTCTAAATGATAAACTGTTTACCTCAGATTTAGTGGTCCTTCCACTAACCGAGTTTGATATTATTCTGGGTATGGACTGGTTAACCCAACACGAAGTAATTATTGATTGTAAGAATAAAGAAGTATCGGTACGATGTGCAGATCATAGCAGAATTAAATATCGAGGGTTAAGTGAAGTGTCCAAAATGCTGATTTCTATAATGAAAGCACGTTCGCATATTCGAAAGGGTGGTGAGGCGCTTTTGGTAATGGTGAAAGGACCATCTGAAGAAAGGAAAGACATTTCGATGATTCCGGTTGTATGTGAGTTTCCAGAATTGTTCCCGGAAGAATTGACTGGACTCCCTCCCAAGAGAGAAATTGAGTTTGAAATCAACCTTGAGCAAGGAGCTAGGCCAGTAGCAAAGTCTCCATATCGAATGACGCCAAAAGAATTGACAGAATTGAAAATACAGTTACAAGAATTAATTGATAAAAATTTCATTCGCCCGAGTTCCTCTCCGTGGGGTGCCCCAGTATTGTTTGTAAAGAAGAAGGAAGGAACGTTACTCTTATGTGTTGATTACCGTGAACTCAATAAGCTAACGGTGAAAAATAAATATCCCCTTCCTCGTATAGAAGATTTATTTGATCAACTTGTGAATGCCAGAGTATTTTCTAAACTGGACTTACGATCGGGATACCATCAGTTAAGAATCAAAGAAGGAGATGTTTTCAAAACTGCGTTTAGCACCAGATATGGTCATTTTGAATTTTTGGTTATGCCGTTTGGATTAACGAATGCGCCAGCAGCATTCATGGATTTGATGAATCGGGTCTTTAAAGACTATCTGGATCAATTTGTCATAGTATTTATTGATGATATCTTGATTTACTCTAAGACGGAAGAAGAACATTGCCGGCATCTGCGATTGGTTTTGCAAACGTTGAAAGAACATCAATTATATGCCAAATTTTCCAAATGTCAATTTTGGCTGACAAAGGTGTCCTTCCTTGGACACGTGATCTCAGAGCAAGGTTTGGCCGTAGACCCTGCAAAGATTGAATCTATCCTCTATTGGCCCCAACCAGTTTCAGTGACGGAAGTACGGAGTTTTCTGGGTTTAGCGGGATATTATCGACGGTTTGTAAAAGACTTTTCTAAAATCTCCTTACCATTGACTCAGTTAACCAGAAAGAATACGTTATTTCAGTGGTCCGTTGACTGTCAGAAAGCATTTGACATTTTGAAAGAAAAATTGACCACAGCGCCAATATTGACTATGCCGTCAGGTACAGACGGGTTCCAAATTTACAGCGATGCTTCATATAAGGGATTGGGTTGTGTATTGATGCAACATGGAAAAGTTATTGCTTATGCGTCCCGACAGTTGAAAGATGCTGAGAAAAATTACCCAGTGCACGATTTAGAATTGGCTGCAGTTATTTTTGCACTGAAAATTTGGCGGCATTATTTATATGGCATACGCTACGAAGTGTTTACCGATCACAAAAATTTAAAATATATATATTCTCAGAAGGAATTGAATCTTCGGCAGCGCCGGTGGTTAGAGTTCATCAAGGACTACGATGTGGAGTTACAATACCACCCTGGTAAAGCAAACGTAGTTGCTGATGCCCTGAGCCGTAAGCATGCCGTTGGGTTGTCAGTGTTGGCAGGGTATGAGGCACAGTTAGTGTATGAGTTGGAAAGGATGGAAATCACGCCACTTGGGACACCGGAAAGTAAACAGGCACAATTATCTCAGTTACAAGTCAGATATACTTTGAAAGATAGGATTAAAGATGCTTTGCCCAAAGATTCATTTCTGGTTGAAGTGCAAGAACAAGTAAGAAAAGGGGAGACTGATAAATTTACGTTACAGAATGGGTTCTTATTTTTGAACGGACGGTTGTGTGTCCCAAACGTGAATAACATACGAAAGGATATATTATATGAGGCACATCATACTCCGTATTCAATCCACCCAGGACGTACGAAAATGTACCACGACCTGAAGGAGGATTTCTGGTGGCCTGGAATGAAAAAGGACATAATTATGTATATTGCGTCGTGTCATACATGTCAGGTGGTCAAAGCAGAACACCAGAAACCTGGAGGATATTTGCAGTCCCTACCAATACCAGAATGGAAGTGGGAAGACATTGCGATGGATTTTGTTTTTGGTTTACCCCGCAGTAAATTGGGACATAACGGTATTTGGGTTATCATTGACCGTTTAACGAAAAGTGCACATTTTATTCCAGTGCGACAAGATATGTCTCCTGTAAAGTTAAATGACATATATAGATGTTATTGTCAAATTGCATGGGATTCCTCAATCCATAATATCTGATCGTGACGGTCGCTTCACATCCGGCAACTGGAGATATATCCACAAACGTTTGGGGACAAAATTATTATTCAGTACGGCATTTCATCCCCAAACAGATGGGCAGTCGGAGCGAACGATTCAGTTCTTAGAAGATTTACTGCGTATGATTGTTTTGGATTTAAAGGGCTCTTGGGAAAAGTATTTGACATTGGTAGAATTTGCATACAATAATAGCTACCAATCGTCTATCCGAATGGCACCTTTCGAAGCGTTGTATGGCCGACGTTGTCGAACACCATTAAGTTGGGCGGACGACGGTGAACGAACGTTGTATAACCGGGAAAGGATTGATAAATGGCATGAAAAAGTAAAACTCATACAACAACGGATGAAAGTAGCACAAGATCGACAACAAAAATATTATAATGCCCGCCATCGTCAAGTACAGTTTCAAGTCGGCGACCAAGTATGTTTAAAAATCAGACCATTCAAGGGAGTTTCACGGTTCCGTCGACTTGGAAAATTGAGTCCACGATATATCGGACCGTTTCCAGTCACTGAACGGGTAGGCGATGTTGCGTACCGCTTGGAGCTACCAGCAGAGCTGCAAAGATTGCATCATGTATTTCATGTATCGGCATTACGAAAATATATCCGTGAACCAGAGACGATGGTAGCAGCAGCGGATATTCAAATTGAGCCAGATCTAACTAGCCCGACAGAACCACATCAAATTATAGATCGACAAAGCAGGCAGTTACGAAATCGTGATGTACATTTTGTACTTATATGGTGGAAGGGTCATCCTCGGCACGAAGCAACTTGGGAACGTGAGGAGGCAATGAAAAATCTATTTCCAGCACTTTTCGATGTCATGGAAGAATGATTTTCGGGGACGAAAATTTGTAAGGAGGGGAGAATTGTAACGCTCTGTGCCCGGTATGCAAAATAAATTTATACATGCATCATTTAACATAAGAAAATATATATATATCAGTAATAAAAATTTAATAATTTCAGGTCACGTCCCCGATGATGGAAAAAGGCATACGCAGTGATGACTCGGCCTCGCCATGAGCTGCTATGATATGGAGCTAATATCTTTTGAACGTTTTTATATTTGTGCCTATGTTTATCTACATATGAAAGTGAACAATGCTTATTTAATATGGTGATGTGAGTAAGCTGGCATGACACGTTTGAATAAGGCTGATTGTTGGACTGATTTGTTGGGAATGCGGGTTTACGGAATGTTTTTGGGTTTATATGTTGGGCTAACAGGTAAAGAGTGGGTTGACATAATTGGCTCACCGCTTTATGTTTTGAGCGGCGGCATCTTTCGGGATAAAACCCGTCTTCCGCGAATTTTTTTCTTTATGTGCGCTGCTGCCTTATCTTCTATTCGGGCGCTGCTATCGGGGGAAAGCGGAGAACGCTAGGGTTTGGCGATTCGCGTCTTTCCGTCGTCTGGTAAGGTGGAATCTTGCACTCCTTTTCAATTCTTCCACTAATCGAACCCTAAATCTCTATTCTCTCACAGTTTTTGGGCTTTTTACTCCTCTTTTGGCCGGTGGAGGAAAGTTTCTTAATAGATCTCAGGTAAATTGTTTCCTTGTCCATGGATCTTCTAACTTTGTATAATTTATTTGGGGTTTTGGGCTTTGGATTGGCTGGCTGGTTTGGTTTCAGCTGTAGGCTGCATGTGCTGCAGTTTTTAGCTCTATGTTAAGTACTGTTTTCGGGCTTAGAGCTGCTGCGGTTTTGTGAACATATTCTTGCAGTTTTTGACTCTCTGTTAAATGTTATTTAGCTTGGATTTGCGGCTGTTTTCGGGCTTAGCGCTGCTGCAGTTTGGTGACACTATTGTTGCAGTTTTGCTCCTATGTTAAATGCTATTGTTTTGAGGCTTAAGGTTGCTGCAGTTTTTATCAGCCTTCTTAAGCCTCCTTTTCAGCGAAGTGTGACTGCAGTTCAACCCTATTGTTGGTGCTTTTTGGGCTTCGTTGTGACACCGTTTTAGCCCAATTTGAGTGCTGAATTCAGCTACATGTTGTTACAGTTTTCAGCCCTATGTAAATGATTAAATGCCTACCGAATATACACGCATGCGTCGATTTGAGTGCGTTGTGTCGCTTTGTGAGATGTAACCTCGTGAAATGGTGACCTCATGTATGTACAGATAGTGCGAAGGATGGCATCTCCAAGTAGACGCGACGTCTATTCAAGGCGAGGCAAAGGAAAAGAACGAGCCATGGTGAGAATATCCCTTTTTAATATATGTTTTACCTCAATGTATGCTTTGGTTTAAAATACATGTTGATTTCTATATTGCAAATGTTTAGAATTGCCTATGCTATGAATGGCCTCCGATGGAGGCAATCAAGCAAGAAAATATTTCTGAGGGGACTGTTTAAAATCAATAACTCATTATAAATAATTATATGTGTCGACACATGGACTGTAATACCAAACCAGTCGAGCCGGAAGGCATAAACGCGTGTTGTACGTACTGGTTTGGAGATTGATGACCCCTAAGGGGTTGGGCCCAAAGACTGAAAATGAGATAAAGAAAAATGAACAAATGAAAATCATTTTTTTAGCTTACTGTTTATCGTTTATTGCTTAACTACTTCGCGAAATTTCTAGAATGAAAAGTCTACATTATATGATTACTGCATCTATTTCCGTCATCAATAGTAGTTGTTTTCGTACATTTTCTATAACTGTAAAACAGGTTGAATAAAAAGGGGTAAGGTTTTCACTTAGTCTTTATGCAAGACTAATTGTTTTATTTCTAAAATTTTAGGAACAGGAAAGCCGACAGCCGAGCATCAGTGAAGCACAGGTTGGTCAAGTTTATTTACCTTGCTATTATATGTTAGTTTTCTTCATTTCAATAAGCAAATAAACTGTATTGTAGATGCTTAGTAATTAGGTTCTATACTCGTTATGAAATATTGGAAATGCTCAGTTTCACTCTGATATTACTGCAAATATAGATTTAGATTTTAAAATTGAAAAGAGAAAATTGTGGCGGTCAAGCGGGCCGTTACACCCCGCCCACGTCCCCGCGAGTCAGAGTGTCCTCCACGGTCAGAAGATGGTAAAGGCAATAAAGGAGCAGGAGCCTGCTGGACAAGAGCTGGAGAAGGAGGGCCCGACACATCCGGAGGCGGGGTAACTTTGAGAAGCATGGAGCACACATCTGAGAAGGACGGGGTAACAGTAGAAGAGAGGATGTGGGCCCGTACACTATGAAGGTGATGGGGTAGCCGATCCATCATCATGGCTATGCCCACAGCCTCCTTTTGAGCACGTTGGGCAACAAGGTCCACAGTAGGAGGCTGATGTTGGATCCATGCCTCGACCAAGGACCGAGCCTGAGCCACAAAGGAAGTCAGATCGGTCGCACCACTGTTATCAAGGGCCTGGAGAGCAGTGATTATGCCATACAAATGGTGGAGACTATCCTTTCCGGAGTAGAGGGTATGAAGCTCATCCCACATGCCTTTGGCCGTCTCGTGGTACATAGTCAGGCGATAGGATTCGCTATCAAGAGAATTAAGGATCCATGTTTGCACACGACCATCATTGCGTAACCATTCGTCAGTCGGAGTCCCGGTAACCACCTGGGTCAAGTGATGAAGAAAGCCCTTAGATTGCAGGACCCGATGAACAGAATGCGCTCATTCGACAAAATTCTTCTTGCCGACCAAAGAGATAGTAGTGATACGGAGTTCATCCCGTATTTCTGGAATAGAAGTCGGGCGGTCTGCAGGAGGAACCGTCGTGCTAGTCGAATCAGCAGAAGAACCCATGGAGGAGAAGCGGCTAGGAGAGCAGACTGGCAGCAGAGGAGTCCGCGCGACTAGAACAGAGACCGCTCGGAAAGGAGGAGAAGAGAGTCCGCGCGACTAGACCGGAGACCGCCCAGTCACGATGTAAAGACACCAGCGGCAGGAGGCCGCGACCAGAGGTGGATAGAGAGCCGGCGAACAGAGACCAATCCGCGCGGAGAGGAGAAGAAGACCACGACCTAAATGCGGGAGAAAACAGTCCGCACGGTCAGGCTGAACCCAGCAGCGGTAAGAGACGGAGGCTACGAGCGGGCAGAGAGAAGAAACCGCGAGTAAGGAACACTCAAGCGGATAGAGAGAGGTCGCAGCGAGCAACAGGACGAGGCGAGCAAAGAAAAGACTCGGCGGAAAAGGCGGATACAGACCGCGCGAGAAGGGAGACCGGAGGAAAGACCAGGCCGCACGAGAAGGGAGCCGCGACAAGGCGGAGAGCTGCGATCAGGAACAGGCCGGATAGCGGGAGAGAGCTGCGGATAGCGAGAAGCCGGGGAGCAGGAGACCGCGGCGGAGAGCACAAGGGAGACCGCGGCGGAGAGCACAAGGGAGACCGCGCGAGAAAGGCGGGCCCCACAGGAATGCTATAAGAGACGGGAGGGGAGGAGTGGAACCACGGAGGGGAGAGGGGAGAAGAGACACGAAGCGGATAGGAAGAAGCAGTCCGCCAGAGACCGAGCGGGAAGAGCGGGAAGCGGACAGAGAGGGCAGTCCGCAGCTAGCCGCACGCCGAGGCGAGAACACAGGAAGAAAGGCGGTTAGGTAGAGGGTAGCCGCCCAAGGAGGACCGGTGGCTCTGATACCATGTAGACAAGTAGAAAAACCACCTTGTAAATATATTCACTTGTATTGAATACAAAGAATGAGTACAAATATATAGATGAGAGAAAGAAAGAGCAAGATCCTATACACAATGTGGGACTAAAGAGCAGAGAGAAATAACAACAAAAGAAACTAAATGGGTCTAGTTAAGTGGGCTTCTCTAACAGACTACTCGAGAACTAAGTATACCTCTCGAGAAATACTACTCGAGTAAAAAGATACCTCTCGAGAAGTTCCAGATATCACTCGAGTACTATAGATCTTCCACTCGAGTAATGCTTGTCCACTCGAGAAATCAGAAGAATTTTTTTTTCTTTTTCGGCTTCACGTTCAAATTTGGATACTCACACCAAGATATTTATGCCGCCATATTCTCAGGTATGTCATGTTATTTAATTCCTTAATCATCACAAATTAGGGCTTATATAAATAGAAAAATCCGGAATTTCCATTTTACTCGATCTCAAAACCCCTGTCTCGAAAAGAAAGAAGAAGACCGTTCGTCTTCCGTCACCGTCGCAGAGCTCGCCGTCGTCTCTTCCCGCAGTCAAGTTTCGTTCTCTCTGGATCAATGACACCAACCTCGAAGATAGGGATTGAAAGTGAACTCGTCTCAACCGGAATTGCAGAGATTTCAGAAGATTTTCAGAATCTTCTTCTTCTTCTTGATACCGCTGGCTTGACATTTGTTCTACAACAACCATGTAAGATTCTTTTTCCAGAAGTCGAAGAATTCTTTCAGAATGCCAAGGTCAGAAGAAATGGTTAAATTCTTAAGTCAAGAGTTCGAGGAATCAAGATTAAGCTTTCCAAGTCAGTTGTTTCCAAGCTTCTCCGACTTCCAGTGATTGAAGAAGAAGATGACATATCTGCCGAGGATTATGACAGAGCCTACAGTTTTTGTGGAATTTCTGTTGTTGTAAACAACATTCGTCGATCAGACCTCAATGCAGAGGGCAAACTTCTGGTGGATATTCTGGGCAAAGTTCTTCTATGCAAGACATCTTCCATAAGCTTCATCAGTGCCGATCTCTTTTATATGATGACAGTCATTATCTGTAGAAAGAAGTTTCAGTTTGGTATGATTATTCTCGACAAGATAATAGAAAGCATTCTGGCTCCCAACTATACTAGGATTATTTCTCTACTCTTGCATGAGTTCAATCCAGAAATTTTTGATTTATCCAAGGGCACAACTCTTCATCAAATGAAGAAAGTTTTTATTTCTTCCATTCAAAGATGGGAACTTAAACTGAAGAATCCAGTGCAAGCTGCCAAGGCTCATGACCATCCAGAAATTGAGGACAGGACTCCATCTCCTCCTCTAACTCAAGTAGCTGGCACATCTGGTACAGCTGCTGAGGGGGAGCCTGCTCCTTCAGTTCAAGAGGAAAGAATCCTTACCCCTCCTCCTGCTGCTGCTCTCCACCCAGCCACCCCTGAAGAGGCAATCTCAGATGCCCAAGTGCAAAAGAATATCCTTTCTACTGAAGAAGATATAAATCAGATGATAGAAGAATTGTCTTCAATAGAGCCTCTTCCTCCCTTCCAACCAGAAAAATCTCCATCTCCAGAACCAACTCCAGCACCATCACCCTCTCAACATCATTCTGAACCAGATTCCCCTATTCCCCAGTCAACTGCTGCTAATATAAAAGAAGAAGAAACAGTTTTGATATCTGATGAGAAAGGAGACTCCCCAGAACCAGCTGAAGCTCCTCTAAAGAGCTTGGATTTCACTCTTCCCACCATTCTTGGTGAGGAAGGTGATATTCTGATTCACACTACAAGGGCTCAGAGTTCAGTGGTAATTGAAGAAATTGTTCCATGGACTGCTCCTCCTCCAGCTCCTCAAGCTGTAACTCCTCCTTCTTCTGCTGCAAATGATATATTGGGTAAGATAGAATTGATGTTCTTACAACAGAGAAAATACTTTGATGATTCTCTAAAGGCTGTTACAGAAAAAGTTACTGCTCTAGAAAAAGAGATGAGCAGAGGTTTTGCTGAAATCCAGCATAATACTGATGAGCTGAAACACCTTTTCAAAATAGGTGGGAAAGCTCTGGACTACACCATCACCAGCATTGGTCAGGTGATGGACCAATCAGTAACTCTTACAAATAATCAGATCCAGTTGGAAAAGAAAGCCAATGAGCTTAACTTCAAGGCTTGTGAAGAAGTGGGTAAGTTTAAAGAGGATGCTATAAGGACCCTCTCTGTAGAAGTCAGAAAGGGGGACAGTTTAGTCAAAGAATACTTGGAAAAATCAGATGCCAACATGAACACTCTCTGGGAAGCAAAGTTAAAGTAAATTCATGCTGATGTGCAAACTCAGATAGATGGTGTAAAGTTTCACACTTATGACACAACAGTATGGATGCATAATCAGATATTCCCTGATTTTCAAGGAGATCCAAATCTAATTCCTCATCATCTGAACCCTTTTGCTCAGCATCAGCCAGTTCAACAGTCAGCTCAACAGCCAACATTCTCACCAAGGCCTGAAGGATCAGAAGCTCCTCCTCTAGAAACCTATGCTCAGGTTTGGGTAACTGATCTGCATCAAGAACAACCTGAAGCACCTATTCCTAAACGAAGAAAGTATGGTGACAGAGCTTCTGCTAGCAAGTTCATTCCAAACCCAGAAGCAGAAAAGAGGAAAGCTCAAGAATTTGCAGAGATTTGGAGCCCTACATCTAAGTCCTTAATCCTTGATACTCTCAAATTAGCTATGGACTATAATGAGAATAGACATGATCATTACAGCTTCCATGAGTGGGACTTGTATGAGAAATCTATTACTAAAAGAAGAATCTATGATAAAGAGTATGGAAGGAATAACTCAATTGCTCCTCCAAGACTATCAAAGTATTATCCAAAACCATTCAGCTACCAAAGAAGACAACAAGAAAAGAAAGAAAGACAACAACAACAACATCAAGTCAAGGAATGACAAAAGATTTAGATTGTGTTGAGATCGTGTGGAAATGGAATTCATGGAAAATTCTATACATATATAAATCTTTAATTTTGATGATCTATTTTTGCCTTAATTCTTAGCTTATTATTCTCATTTTCTCTTTGCTATCTAGTCCTTTTATTTGTTTATCTTAATTTAATTTACCTTGGTGTAGAAGGTTCTAACTTCTACAAATAGGGGGAGATTGTTGGGTATTGTATCCACAATAACCTATATTTGTATGAAGACACCCTTAAACTAAGATGAATTAAGGTGTATTTGATGTATTGTTTAAGTTATATGTTTGCAGAACTTAATTGCCAAGTGTAGACCAATGTCAGTCTATAATGAGTCACTAAACACAGGACCATACAATGTAATCTCTCATTGTGTGATTCATGGTGTTGACTCATGTGTAGCCTCTATATTGGGATACACTTCATATTCAAGTACTATACTTGTAGGAGAAAGACATGTTACTGATTTCATTTGATGAAAGAAAAATTTTCAGGAAGCTAAAAATTTTCTAAGTGTTTTACTCGAGAAGGACTTGAGTACTCGAGTAGATTTTCAGTGAGTACTAGAGTGAGCTAAGTCTAGTTTTCGAGTAAGGGAAATAGTTCTCAAGAAGACTGAACTTAGTTCTCGAGAAGACTGAACTTAGTTCTCAAGAAGCTAATTTTATTACTCGAGTAGATCTCTCCTTGTTCTCGAGTTAACAGAGATTTCTAGCTCAGGATTTTCTCTAAGTGTAGTACTCGAGTAGTTATAAGCCTTTACTCGAGTAGTTCAATACTTTATCTCGAGTGACAGAAGTCAAGTACTCGAGAAGCATATCTATTACTCGAGTAGTGAAGTACCTGTACTCGAGAAGTCCATCTACTTCTCGAGAAGTCAAGTTCTATTACTCGAGTAGCCAGAATTATTTTTTAGGATTTTCTCTAAGTCTTATACTCGAGAAGCTTACATCCATTTCTCGAGAAACAAATTGAGTACTCGAGTAATCCACATTCCACTCGAGTAATGAAGATGATTTTCCTGAAATTTCCTTAAGTGTTGCTTCTCGAGATTCCCACAGTTTCTTTCTCGAGAACCAGACATTGTTCTCGAGTAGCCTTATCTTCAATCGAGAACTGAAGTTCTTTTTCTCTGGAATTTCGTTAAGTGACGGGACGCGTTTTCAAAATAATTTCCTTAATTATTGGTCCACGTGTCAAAATCATTTATGATTATGACCGTTGGTTGATTCCTATAAAAGGTCTAACTAACCCTAAGGAAGAATAACAGCAAAAGAAAAGTTTCTGAATCGGGCTTTATTCATTCTAAATCGGGAAGAACCGCGCCGCTGCTCATCGTCTTCATCGACTCCAATCTTCTCGATCCAAAGGATTCAGACAAGAAGAATCAACAGATCAAGCCTTCTCTACTGCCGCACATCTCTTTCTTGATCATGGTGATTCTAAGTTTTCAGATCCAAGCATACTCAGATTTCTTTCTCAACTTTTCTGAAAGGGCTTTTCAATTTTCAAGAAGGAAGAAGCCGAGTCCTTGCAAGATCTGTGAAGACAAGTTTGTTTATTTATTTGTAAAACATTTTATTCATGTAGGAGATTTTGTCTCCGAGTTTGTAGGAAGTTTTTCTTCCGAGTGTAGATCCGTTTTTGTGCATCGGGTTATAGGGGCGTTGCTCCGAGTTGTAGGATTGGTTTTCAATCCGAGGAAATAGTGAAGTAGCTGAGTCTAGCGTGTTGCTAGATTGGTGAGGTGGAGAGTGGACGTACCCAAAATTGGGGAACCACTATACATCTGGTGTACTCTGTGTTGTGTGTGTTTGTTTTTTGTGTTTCGCTCGCTCAATTTTTTGTTCCGCAAAAAGACGCAGACCTCACCTATTCACTCCCCCTCTAGGTGATTTAGGTAGACAACTAAAAACATCACAAGCTACCACCGGCGGCAGTGCTACCGCTCCGTGGTAACCTATATGGAAACCAAGAGGCACATGGATCGAGACAGACATGGTAGGTGTTCTTCATTTTAGGCATGCTCATTTTTAGTAACACCTAGCGCACCGTGCTAGTGATACCGCACCGTGCTAGCTCCACATACGCTGATCCGTTGATTTTTTGCTCCATTTGGTTCTGCAATTCAGTTGTTGATTGTCGGACATTCCATAAGTTACGGTCGGGTATTAGTGTTAGCGCGTCACAGTAATACTTGATATAAATGAACTGCTCTCGCCAATCATTGCGTTCAAATGCACTCTGCCAGCTGTCCTTTAGTATTTAAACCTACCGCCAGCGGTAGGTGCTATCGCCCCATGATAGCTTTCAATTCAGAGCATGTGCTCTGTCATTTATCCTTTTTAATGTGTGCTTGTACTTGTAGGAACTGCACACTATAAACACACAAAAGGCTAGATTAAATACATAACGATATTTGTTATATTCTCAAACCAAGAGATGCAGAACGCATGCTCCACCAAACTTCCTCTTTTGATAATGACAAATACACGAATGAGAAAATAGTTATATTAATAATATAATTGTGCTTATAGATAAGTGCGGTAAAAGATATGCATGAATAACAAGTATGTAACATGATAAATTCAAGCATATAAATATTATGAATATTCTAATATCAATTTTCCTTCATATGAGCTCTCCCCCTACATAAGTGTTTCCCTATATAATTTACTCCCCCTGGATATCCACTATACCAGATTTCTCAATTTATTCTCCCCCTTTTATTATTAGCAAAAATGGATAGAGGCGAGTATAGTCATAAGATTAATTAAGAACCACTTGTTTTAAGGATAGTCATAATCGAGCAAAAGAAATGTATGCACCCACTATAATGAATAATGCCCCTACATAAATGCTTTTTCGAATATTATAATGTTATATTTTACTCCCCCTAAATTATTATATTTCTTCAATTAACTCTCCCCCTTCGAGTATTATCAAAAGATAGTAGAGGTGAATGTTTAGCAATAAGAGTTAGTGTACTTTATGTAGAGATGAAATAAGATGCAATATTAAACTTGTTGGATATTACTTGTTGGAAAAAATAATAATCATGATCGAGCACAAGAGTAAAAACACAGCGGAAAACAGATCAAGCGCTCTTAAAATAAACATCTTTTAAAAAATAATAACACAAAATATAATGATTTTTAAGTTTGATGAGAAGATGTGCGAGTTTTGCACAAGAGATGTTATTTCATTGAATTTTTGAAGAAATCTATTGCAAGTATAATTTGAAATATCAAGAAAAGATAAACAACAACAATGTAAAATAATTTGTATTTAAAGTAAAAAGAATATTGCATCGGTTATATTTTGTCATCTTGTACATTTACTTCAGTTTGTAAGAAATAGTGCATATGTGCGTTAGGATCCAATTCTCAAGAGTGAAAGATTTATATAAGATAATGATATGTACAAATAGTGTTTTATAAATTATACAAGTGCACTAATCAAAACACATGATATATGTAATGGAATGGACACAACATAATCAACAAGACATAAATAGAATTACTTCCACAAAATTCAATGCACATGAAAGAAAGTACAACCCACAAAGTGATTCGCGCACACAATGCTAATTAAGACCTATCAGGGTGTGAAGTAGTGTGTTTAAGGGATCACATAATATTATTCTCTTTAATTTCAATTTTTGCGTTCCGATGTACAAAAGAGAAGTGGCGTAAAATTTGTTTGCACAAGTCACTTTACAATTCTCTCCAAGGTGCTCAACCTTACAATGCTTATTAAGACTTATCTGGAGGGTGAGTAATGTTTGGTGGAATTTTCCAGGTTTTTTTTTTAGTTTTATGATCAAAGACTCTGAATTCACTTGTTTTGCAAACATATAATTTTAAAAAAAATCACACTTCTCAAGTAAATAAGTACACGAAAGACCATTAGGGATGAAAATGAAATCAGACACTCTAACCTTAATCTATATGCAATAGTTCCGTCGATGACGGGAGCAAATTAATATGGGCAATAATAATTTTTAACCCACGCAACAATAATTTAAAGCAGAGAAATAACATTCAATAAGCGAACATTCAATGACTTTCTTCCGGTCAGAGGGCTAAGGTAAATTGTGAGGTGAATGAATCTCACCTACAAATTCACAAGCGATCAGAGACGATCTTTCTACTGATAAAATTTCCAAGCAAATAGAACAACCAATCCAATATAAATATGTTGAAAATAATACTCCAATACAACAAATACTCACAAAATAGTGGGATGTCCAAGGCAATGAAAATTTTGGAGGCGGAAATGCAAAGACGACGATCCGAGATGGAATCGGAGGCGTAGAAACGACGAAGGCGGCTGAATCCGGCGATGGAAGACGGGATTGGGTCGGAAATGAATAGATCCGGCTAGGTGGGGTGGATCCGGGCACCGGGAGGATGAATCTGGTGTTTAGGAGCAGATCCAGACTATGGGATGTGGGGTGGACAAGGGGAGGATTGGATCTGGGCTAGACTGCTCAGACATGGGCGGATTTAGGGCTGGGGGCTGTGAGGTGGCTCCACGAGATAGGAGTGGGTGGCGACAAGAGGAGGGGTTGTAGCTCGGAAGAGGGTGGCTGTTGGGCATAGATGAGAGGGCGGCGGTGGCTCTAGGAGGTGGAGGGACTGGCGGCGGTAGAAAGGAAGGGTTGTGGGCTGGCGGCGGCTTGCTTGGAGGGATATTGGAGGGGTGGCGGTGGGTTGCTGGAAGGGGGGAGGTTGGAGGCTGGGTTGTTAGAGGGGAAAATGGGTTACCTACTGTATGGAGGTAAAACAGCCAACAACAGGCTATTTTGGAAGGTTTTGGGCGGTGCAGAGGTGGATTAGAGGAGGGAAAATGAGGCTGGAGTTTAGAGATACCTTTAGGGAAAGGATGAGCGCCTAGGAGTCTCACATAGGGTTCCACGGAGTCGGCACCATAGGGTGATCGCGGGATTCCGGGATTGAAATCTCCAAAACTTGCAATGCCCAAAAACAGCCCACTAATTACATATTTATAATAAAAGGAAAGTTGGGGCATCCCACCATCGACGGCTATGATTGGCGGGAGTACACGAACACATCCATGGAGTCGATCCAATCAAGCCCTCCGGCGCGAGTACACGAACGTGGGTCCCGCCTTGCGGCAAACCCCTCTTGATGCATGATCTGATGGATCTCCATCAGACAGTGCATGAGGGCCCCCGTGCCGGCCGGCGGGGGCGGTCGTCGCCCGCCCCCGGCGGGGGCGGGCGTCGCCCTCCCACGGCGGGGGAGGGCCTCGCTCTCCCCCCGCGGGGGCGGGCCTCGCCCGCCCCCGGGTTTATTTAATTTTTTTTGTTTAACTTATTTATTTTATTATTTCATTTAATACATTTACTTTTTTATTTTATTCTTTATTACTGCTTTTTAAATTATTTCGTTTTTTTAACCGAACTCGCGGTTTTGGCCGCCGCCGGCGGGCTGCCCGGAGCCCACAGGCGGGTTCGCGGAACTCTGGCAAACCCGTCAGGGATTGTCAAGCGACGCTCCAGCAGGACAACTGCAGGCGGTCGCCTTGCCCGTGAAGTCCGAGGTGGACTTCACGGGAAGGGCCCCCGCCGACGGTGGCCCTGCCGGAGAGCCACCGGATAACCCCCGGCAAGTTCGTCAGGGTGGCGAACCTGCATGTGGGCTCCAGGCAGCCCACTGGCGGCTCCGTCGGCGGCGGAGGCAACGTGCAGTGTGCACAGTCATACTGATTTTTGGGAGAGTCGGGAGGATATATGGCTTGCAGCATATTGATTTTTGGGGTTTTTGTTATTCGTAGGCCATGAGTCTTTGAACGGACGACCCTGATGCATTTCATGGTCTTGAGGACTATGATAGTCACCTAAGTATTTCTTTTTATAATATAGATACATATATAATATAGAAATTAGGGGTGTAAATTGGAACCAACTAAAACGCCTAACCAAACCAAACAAAACCGCACAGTTTGGTTCGGTTTTAGAAGGTTGCGGTTCGATCATAGTTTCAATTTTTGAAAAACCGTGTGGTTCGGTTCGGTTCATGATTTTGAATGTCAAGCCAAACTGAGTTGAACCGAACCGAACCATATGGATATTAAATTTTTAATTATATCTCGTCATAAATAATTTAGGAATCTTTAGCAGTTTCTTCAATTTATGCCTTAGGTTTTCCTATACAACCTCCGACCCCTTTCCTGTTTTACGTTTCTTCAATTTATGCAGTTTATGTTTCTTCAGTTTATATTTCAATTTATTCTTCAGTTTTTCTTCAATATATGTTTTAGTGCTTAGTAGTTAAATTATTAACATAAGTTCTTTTTGTCAATAGATAATAGATCTACTTCAAATTTTTTTATTTCTAGTTTCTTCCATTCCCCCAAAAATCAAATACAATTTCTTGTTTCTTCCGGTGCCCCTAAAATCATATATCATTTCTTGCTTCTTCTAGCCCCCCTAAATCATATCCAATCGTAATAAACTACCAAGGGCTTACATTAAATTTTATATATGTATATTAGATTTTGTATGATTTTAACAGGTTTTCATTTTCATATTTTTTAAATCACTCAAACCGAACAAAACCAAACCATACGGTTCAGTTTAGTACGGTTACATTGGTCTTCGCGGTTCGGTTTGGTTCCAGATTTTCGGTACAACAAGGGGGTGGTTCGGTTTGCGGTTAGATGATAAAGCCCGACAGGTGGTTCGCAAGTTAGATGATGAAGCCCTTTGTTCTGTAGGGCGCACCGAGTCGACCCACTCAATAAAAATTTTCTTCTCAGTGGGCAATTCATCACGGGTGTCAAGAAGTGGAGCCGGAGCGAGGGACGGAAGAGTAGAGAAGGAAGATGTAGGATTCATCACCATATTGCTAGGAGTGCAGGGTTCGGCGACCTATAGAAGGGAGGAGTGGCGAGAGCTAAAAAAAGTATGGGTTGGCGAGTACTCAAAGTTGCAGGAGGACGATCCTGGCGAGTTCTGGGCGCGGAGGGACAACTAACTCAATGGGCAGCAAGCAGTAGCAAGCGCGGGAGGAATGGTTGCGAGACTGGGTAGAAGCGATGACACCAGTCGAGGCAGTGGCGATCACGCCTGCGAATCTGCGCAAACGAGAAGGAAGATGTAGGATTCATCCCCACATTGTTGGGAGAGCAGGGTTGGGAGACCTATGGAAGGGAGGAACATCAATTACGAAAACATAAAGGTCGGTGAATCGCGGGAGAGAAGCAGCAACGGGTTTAGGGGGTAACGGTTTTGTGAGTACGCGAAAAGTAGGAAGCCGTGAGCTTGAGCAAAGGGCGCGAGTCCAGCTTGTAGAGGTAGCGGTGGGTCCAGGGAGTATCAGTTCTCCGAGTACGCAGTAAGCGGGAAGCCACAAACTTGAGCAGAAGGCCGGTGGAGATGGAAGTGCGGGCGTATGCGAATACAAGAGAAGAAATGGGCACGAATGTGGATTCTGCGGCAGTATGAGTGCATATAAAAGGCGGAGAAAGGGTGTTGAGGCCGACAGAAGTTGGGGCAGAAGAGTCCGACGAGTGCGGTAGTGGGGTTGTAAGTTCCCAAAAAAAAGGAAATCCGGCCAAAATTAAGGACTCAATCAGCAAGAGTTGACGCTCAATTGTCGAGAGGTTGAAGTGAGAGTCACATTGCTCTAATACCATGTGGAAAATTGGATTGCAGGGCACAAAAGTTAAATAATTTTTATTTATTTGCTCACATATTTCTATACAAATCATGTACACGCATATATATAGATGGGACTAACACCCTAACTCCAAACCCAAGTGTGGGACTAATTTATACAAGAGAGAGAAGAACCCCTTAATGGGCTAAATAAGTGGGCTTTTACATATTCTTCTACAAATTCTATTAGAAGTTTTATATGCTGTTTGCAAAATCTGTTAACAAAAAATGATGTTTTTTTCCACACAAAATAGTTCAAAAAAGGGGAAAATCTTGCTTAAAAAAACTGAATGGAGAGAAGAAAAAAATATAAAACGTGATTTTGTTGGACTGGACCATGATAATCACTTTCCTTACTCTGGCAATAGCAAATTGACTTTCCTTACTCCTGCTTACGTTTCTGGAAGGAAATAATGGCATGAATTTGCTATTAATGTGTCTTTGGAGGATCAATATAGTTTCTTGCTTACTCTTGCTCCCACCTTGCTCCTTTGTCTCTCCATAGATTTCTACGTCACTCTACCTTATCACTGCACCATCCTCCTTGCAAGCTTCCGGCGCCTTTACATACTTTGCACGAGTAGTCTTTCGTCTTGCACCGGACCTTCCGCCGACCACCCTACCCTACATTTTCATACCCGATGAGATATATCATAATCATTGGGGTCGCGCCTGTCTAACTTAGAGTAATTAACATAGTTTTTAAGGGAGGTTTATTCAGTTGTTTTTTTCCTTCCAACAAAACCACTTTTATCTCGCACAATTAGTTTGCTAGTTTGGTTCATATTGATTGTTGCAGGATTGCGAACATCGAAGGCTTTGCGCCGTTAAAAGAAATTAAATTTCTAATTTATTGCAAGCTGCACTCTAAATGTGCTTCGTTGAATCTATAGTCGTTTTCAATAATTTAGATTGCCTCAAATTATTTTTGCACTACATTCATCCCATTGGGTACAATGATGAATGGCATGATGTACTTTGGCATTAGTGAGATTATGACAAAAGATAGGGCACAATGGCGACAAAGGATCCATATAGCCGACCCCACTATAGTGGGATAAAGGCTTGAATGTTGTTGTTGTATTCATCCCATTGTGTGTGACTATAAGTTTATCATTAGTTCAACAGGTATGAAATGCGAATGGATGGGGGGAAAATGCTCGTTCTATAAACGATCTTAATTACATCTAGCTATTCAATGACAGACATTACTCATTAGAGCCTAAATGTAACTTTTGAGTGATTACATCTCAAGACATGTATAAATAAATTTGAGACTGAAAGGTAAGGGGAAAAGTCTGAGCATTCTTGTAAGGTCCTTTACCTCAAAATTCTATTATAGTTATTGATGTTTTGGAGGTGGGAGTACTATTATAAAATCTTGGGTACAAAATGAGAACTCCATTATGCGTCCTCCCAATTCTTCTAATTAAATATTTATTTTCAAAATTCTTTTGTCTTCAATACCTCTACGGTGTTGAGAGTTTGAATATTGGTGAGTAGAGTTCCTTCAATCAATTTGCAGATAAATCAAAGTTCAACACCCTAAAGGTACGGTGAGCATGGAGGAAGATTGATGTGAATTGTAAAATCAGTGTGACAAACCCTCAAGGTACTATTCAAAATGTTGATCAATGAGAACATTCGGCTGATGGAGAAGCAATTATAAGAAGAATGGAAAAAACATTTGCCGACATGGCAGCAACCGTACAAATCTTAACTAGAGCAGAATTGCAACAACCTTCCTCAATAGCAACACCTAGAATCCAGTTTCAAATCTGTCGATAAGGTTACTGATGTAACACCGGCAAGCGGTCCAATTGAAAGACAAGGTACTCATTTTTGCTAAATGGATGCCACTATTTATCCTCCCAATCATGATGAGGAAGAGGAATAATAACTGGGAAGACGAGGAAATAGCTTCATGTTTCAATTAGAGAATCCTCGCCAACAAAACTCAGTGGGATTTAAACCACCAAAGCTGCCAAGTTACAATGATAATGGAGATCACAATAATCATATTAAAAGGTTTGAATTCCCTAGCCCGGGGAAGCAACTGTCTCGCAGCCTCAAATGCTGATTGTTGTTCATGGCATTGAAGGTTGTCGCGGTAGATTGCTTTTTTAACCCACCAAAAGGAAGCATTCCGAGCTATGACAAGTTTAAAAGAAACTTCTTACGTCAGATTTTGCTTGCTTGAATAAAATGAAGAGAGGTCTCCAACATCTCTTTGACTTGAAGGCTGAAGCAAGGAACAAATGGTCTCTCTGGAATTATGCAAAACATTTTCAAAAAGAAAAAAAATCGGAGATGTGGAATCAAACATTGCTCAAGTTGTATTGGTGAGGGGGTTACGCAATGGGTATTTGAACACCAACTCAGTGTCACGCTATCTTCATCATATGTTGAGATGTTGTAAATGAAAAGCTCCCATGTTGATGTGGAGGATACCCTTTCCAAACCACTTCATCGTGAGACTACACAAATCCCAACCAGCTACATACAATTATAAGGTATATAATGTTCTCTAGTGAAACAAATAAGTAAAAGAAAATTGTGAAAAAGCAATTACAAGCATCATGACAAAAAAACATGTTGGATTCATATAACAGTCCATGAACGAACCAGGAAAGTACATGCTAGGCCAGAACCCAAGCAGATAGTAAATCCGTATAGCCTCTGCACATAGAAAGAGAAAATATGTATCAGTCCCCTGTCAATGAATAAATTTTGATATGTTTAAAATTGAAATCGATAGTCTTGTTTTCAAATGCAGGAAACAAGATAATAAAAAATGAAAAATTAAAGAATGTTGACGACACATATGAGTTCATTTGGACATGCATTCTCGGGAATTGTAGGATCCAAGCGTATACCCAACTGGTAAATAAGCATGAACTTATGGAAAGAGTGCTACTTTTTTCTTAAAGAAGAAGGGATGCGCCCCAAGCAGCCACTGCTGACGGCCGCCAGACCGGCGGAACACATAGGTTGACAGGTAGATTGGATTGCGAGATCACACAGCTAAAACAGCCCCCCCCCCCCCGGCCTCGAACCCGTGACTTCCTCTGATATCACTTGTAAGATCCAAGGTGCATACCCAACTGGTACATAAGCTCAAACTTAAGGAAATGGTGCGACTTTTTCCCTTAAGGAAGTAGCGATGTGTCATGGGCAGAGTGAGGGACGCTAGCACCCCAACAGGAATTATATGCAAAAAATATTGTGCACCTTATTTGACTCTATTTTATTTGATAACAGTATTTTTGCAACTAAACTTCTAATTTTATTTGATAACAAGGTATTGTTGGGTCCTTTGATCAAATGCAGAAAGGGAATGTGTGCAAGATGCGTATTTTGAATGACGGGGTTTTCAAGTGTTGAGTTTTCAATTCATGTACATAACAAGGACTCCACAAAAGTAAATGCAAATGTATTGCGAAATAATAACATAGAACTATGTAAAGGAGGATTTTGGGTGAGGAGGCATGCTACTAGAGAATGTAAAAGTGAGGGAAGATAATGTTGGAATATGAATTCTGCATTTCTTGATTTGAGAGTAACCAATCTCATTATGTAATTAATCAAGCTTGCATGTGTTTATATTGTACAGGACATATAAGTACAATGACGTATTGAACGAGAATAAAAGAAGGAAAACATGATCTGATTTGAGCACTATCGTTGGCGGTAATTGCTACGACCGACGGAAACGGTCAGTGTTGAGAGACAGCTGGCAAAAGGAAAATTGAACGCAAACATTGGCGGGAATACAGTCCATCTTTAGCAACACGTGCTGTAGCGCGTTAAATGCCCAGCAGTAACTCTATGGTAACCCTGAATTTCAGCAGCCTAATTGAGCGAAGGAAAGAGCGACATAACACATGATTGGTTGGATCGTATGCGTCACTAACGCGGCACGTTCATTGTTTTAAATGTCCTCCGACATGTCTGACATGTCTGCCAACATGTCATTTTAAGAGCAAAACGATACGTTTTTCTAAAAAAATAAAATGTTATTTTGTAAACTATAGACCCGACATGTCAGATTTTTTCTGATATATCGACCGACATGACTTTTAAATATATCGTATGCTATTTTATTCTATGTTGTATTAGCAGACTAGCAACATATGTTTAAATCGCTTATATATATTATATTATGTATGTTTAAATCGCCTATATATATTATATTATGTATGTTTAAATCGCCTATATATATTATATTATGTATGTTTAAATCGCCTATATATATTATATTATGTATGTTTAAATCGATTAGGCTTATTGTTTAGATTTTTTAACGTTTTATTCGTATAACCAAATTTGTATAATTATTTCACAATTTTTTAATTTCATATTACAAAAAATATGAAAATATTTAATACAATTATTGGTTGATTGTTTCTATTTTTTAATATAAATTTATAACTTTTTAAAAATACTTATAATCAATCAAAGATTTTTAACTTATAAATCTTCTTTATTTGCAATAAACTTATTGTTATCAAAATAAAATTATTGTATATTATTAAATACATTTTACAATTATCATTTTGTATTTGTTAATAATATTTATCTTAGATACTATTCAATTTTATTTTGTAAAATAAATGACTGATTTTTACCTATTTATTATATTATTTTTATAACATATAATTATAGTTAGTATACATAAAAATTTAAAAATTTATTAACAAGACATGGAAATCCGATATTTTAAAATATTTCGACATGTCTCTAACGTCCAACGTCCGACATTTAAAAATTCAATCTGATATGTTGTCGACATTCGATATTTACCACATTGAGCACGTTAGTCTTATCGCGAAGCGATGGCCATTGCCTAAAATGACAAAATCTGCTTCCTTTCCAGGACTAGCCGTGGCGAAAAAATCCTTCAAGATAGGGTACCGCGGGGCAGAAACCACTACTGTTGTTGATAGCTGACAGTTTTATAAATAGAGCCATTTCGCTCTTCTTTCTTGAATGACACCGAACCAACTTCGAAGGGGATTTTGTGCACCCTCTCTCCAGTCGTCTAAAGGCTTTCCTATATCAATATTGGAGATCTATAAAAGAATTTGAAGGCGGAATTCAACAACGCTTATTCTACGCGAAACGCGAAAGGAACGACAATGGCTATCTCTTACGAGCCTTCGTCATCGCCTTCAGATCTACTATAGGGGGTCTTTTCATTTATTGAATATCATTTCATATTGTATTTTCTTTTTGGTTTGTTACTTATGTGTAACGATAGAGGAATTCGCCTTGTGAGTTCGCAACTAGGTCTGTGTGAAGCTTAAGGTGGAATTCGCCTAATGAGTTAGCGACTAGATCTAGGGAGTAGGTCTAGGGGTGGCTTGAGGCCTATCTACGGAGAGATAGGCTAGGGTCAACCGGTCTTTAAGGAGAAGGGTCGGTATAGAAAACCATGGAGTTATTATTTTCACCGCCTTAATTTCTAGCATCATGAAAATCATCTTTATGTAATCAAAATATTAGTGGAATAAATATCATGCATCTTGTTTTCTTTTTAAAGATTTCATTTTCAATTCTCTATGTTGTTCTATGAAAATTTTGATCTAATTTTAAAGTTAAAACAAAATTTCATAAACACCCATATTCACCCCACCCCACCTCCCTCTATGGGCATCTGACGATCCAACAAGTGATATCAAAACTGGATTATTTCAATAAGTCTAACTACCTGAAATAATAAAGTATCATGATCTTGCATCAACTAGAGGGGGAAGAAATTTCAAATAATAGAAAATCATTACCACCACTATTATTTACCAGCATAAACTATGAAAGGTGAAAAATATTGATAAAACAGTTTCTTATATCTTTAGATATCAATATATGGAATATCACCAAAACCAAACCGCCGAGTAAGTTAAATAGAGAGGAATGCATTTTAAATGTTAAAGCCATAAATAGTTCATATTGTGCACTTTCAAAAGACATCTTTAAATTAATCTATTTGTTTTCTACTGCTTACGAAATATGAAAAATTTCTTGAAAAAATCTAAAACCTTCCACATGCAGGTATGAAACAATCTAAAGATCATCAACCTTGCATAAATATAAGCAAAGAAGCAGCAATCTAAAGATCACCACCTTACATAGTGTTGGAGATCTTGATCCACCGGGACTAGGTCGTGTGGGACCGGCGTCCGTTCGCCCTTAGTTGGCTACGGTCCAGTGGCCCGGCGTCCGGGTTATCCCCGCTCTCCCGTTGTTGGATTAGTCCCACACCGCCTACAGCGGGTGATCCATGGTGTTTATGTACCCCCGGTTCCCCTTACTATCACCTCGGGGTTTTGGTATAGAATGGGCCGGGCCGGTTTCTACATGGTATCAGAGCCAGCCCGTTGCGGGGGGGTGTTGGAGATCTTGATCCACCGGGACTGGGTCGTGTGGGACCGGCGTCCATTCGCCCTTAGTTGGCTACGGTCCAGTGGCCCGGCGTCCGGGTTATCCCCGCTCTCCCGTTGTTGGATTAGTCCCACACCGCCTACAGCGGGTGATCCATGGTGTTTATGTACCCCCGGTTCCCCTTACTATCACCTCGGGGTTTTGGTATAGAATGGGCCGGGCCGGTTTCTACACATAGATATAAACAAAGAAGCAGAAAATGAGTCGTGCTCAGAAGATGATGCTCATTTAGACACATTAAAGCACAAATGAAAGTGATAAAAGAACTTGTTGTTCAAATCATAATTCCGAGCCAGAAAGCACTGTAAATTCTTCTCTAAACTAACAAAACACATTTCAATCATAATACCACAATAAATGAAGCGCGGGCGAAAATAATAATTTTAGAAAAGAAATTGAGTTATTACCTTAAGAAAAATTTCCGTTCAAAAATGAGCGTTCTAAGTGACAAAATTCTAAAATTGAAATTAAGGAGATGGATGACACTTTCGAGAAATTAATAAATGATTATAAAACTCATATTAATTCTATAGCGCCACAACTCCTAAGAATAGCATAATCATGTACAATAAAGCAAGACATAATCATATGATAAAAAATAACGAGTTGGAAGGTGCTCTCATGTTACTTATCAACCAAAACTTCAATAGTTTTACTCCAAAATTTGAAAGCATATCTAAAAGAAAGCAAGGTATTGAAAAACATCAAATAAATAAGAACCAATTGTTTAAGATCTATCATTACCCACTCTCTCAAAATGAATTTACCCTTAAGAAAATTTCCACTCATACAAACTTCCAACAAATCAATTTTCTAAGAATCATTATGATTATTATAAGCAACATCAATCTACCTTAAAAATAAATTTAATACATATAAACCAATAACGAATTGTTTTTCAAAAGACTATCCCCACATGGAGACTAAATATAACCACTGTAAAAATTTGAAAGGTAAATGCCCATTTCACTCAAAATATAAATGGAAACCAATAAAGAGAAATAATATCTCATCCCTACCAAGCGTGTCCCTCTCAATTTTTCAATAATCAAAAAGAGAACTAGTGAAGTATGTAGAGAAAGGCCTCAAAGCTTGTATATACTTCTTGAATGAATAGTTACAAGTATGAATACACTTATATAGGAGAAGAAGGAGAAGAGAAAACTTAAATACAAGATGTGGGACTAATACAAGGAGAGAGAAAAGAGAGAAAACATGGGCCCTTAATTGGGCTTTTCTAACACTCCCCCGCAAGCTGGAGCGTACAAGTCGTAGGCACCAAGCTTGGATAAAAACTGATAGTATAGAGGCCTAGAGAGAGCTTTAGTCAGGATATCCGCAATTTGGTCTTTAGCAGGAACATGCTCCAAATCTATCTTCTTTGACTATACCTTTTCTCGGATAAAGTGACAATCAACTTCGATATGCTTTGTGCGTTCGTGAAACACCGGATTCTTGGCAATATGTATTGCTGCCTGACTGTCACAAAATAAGGTAGCCGGTGATGAGAGACGAACACCCAAGTCTCCCAGAAGGCTCTCAAGCCAGGTTAGCTCGGAAGCAACCGCAGCCATATCTCGATACTCGGCTTCAGCAGAAGAGCGTGCAACCACGGATTGTTTCTTGCTACGCCATGTTATGAGATGACCACCAAAGTAAGTGCAGAACCCCGTAGTGGAGCGCCTATCATCGATAGATCCTGCATAGTCAGCGTCAGAGTAAGCGACGAGTGATAGAGATGTGGATGGCTTATACACAAGTCCTTGTCCGGAGGCGATCTTGAGATATCGAAGGATGCGCTCGACCGCTTGAAAATGAGATGTCCGAGGAGCGTGCATGAACCGACTCACAACTCCTACAGCAAACGAGATGTCTGGTCGAGTCACCGTAAGATAGATCAGCTTCCCAACCAAGCGTCTGTAATATTCCGGATTTGTAAGTAGCTTGTCAGAGTCAGAACTATGGGCCGAGAGCTTGTGATTGGCGTCCATAGGAGTCTCCGCAGGTTTGCATCCAGAATAACCTGCATCATGAAGGAGGTCCATACAGTACTTCCTTTGAGATAACACAAGACCATCAGAGCGTCGTGCGACCTCGAGCCCAAGAAAGTACCGAAGGTTGCCCAGATCTTTGGTCTGAAAGGCGGAATTTAACTGTTCCTTGATCTGTTGTATTCTTGTCGTGTCGTTGCCAGTAATCAGGATATCGTCAACGTAGACCAGAAGGATCACAGTCCCGGTTGATCGGTGGCGGGTGAAGAGAGAAAAATCAGCCGAGCTCCGAGTGAAGCCACTAGCACAGACCACTTTACTGAATTTTTCAAACCACGCACGCGGGGACTGTTTGAGACCATAAATGGATTTCCGAAGGTGACATACCAAAGACTCCCCCGTGGTCTCAAACCCGGGAGGTTGCTGCATATAAACTGTCTCGTGCAGATCGTCGTTGAGGAAGGCATTCTTAATATCCAACTGATAAAGCGGCCAGTGACGATGAACTGCCAAGGAAAGAAGGACGCGGACCGTGTTCAATTTGACCACTGGAGAGAAAGTTTTCTCATAATCCAGGACATGTTGCTGAGTAAAGCCCCGGGCCACGAGGCGGGCCTTCAGACGGTCAACAGTGTCATCCGCCGCATGCTTTACAACAAAGACCCATTTGCAGCTCACAGAGGTATGACCAGTAGGAAGAGGTACCAGATCCCAGGTCTGGTTAGCCCAAAGAGCCCGCATTTCATCTTCCATGGCTGCCCGCCACCCTGGATGTGTAAGCGCCTCATGCACAGAGTTAGGAATAGAAATAGAGGAAATAGAGGTGGCAAAGGCGTAGATAGGTGGTGCCAGCCGATGGAGAGAGACGTAGTTGGCCAAGGGATTAGCTGTAGAGACGGGAGACGGATCTGCCGGAGCCGAGGTATCGCTGGTAGCGGGGAGCTGGTGCACGGGAGTATCCTTGGATGGACGCCGAGAGTAGACCCGGATAAGAGGTGGAGGAACCCGAGGAAGAGCTGGTTGAGAGGAGGAAGAAGAGGGTAGAGACGATGGCGTGACTGGTACGACAGGCCGGGGAAGAGGTGGAGAAGAAGACGAGGTGGGGCAAGGTAAGTGGAAGGGCTGGTGTTCGCAGAAGGTGACATCTGCAGAAACAACCAACCGACCATCAGAAGGAGAGTAGCAGACATATCCCTTTTGAGTCCGGGAGTATCCAACAAACATATACTTTGCAGCCTGAGGAGCAAGCTTGTCGGAAGGAGGGCCAAGATGGTGGACATAGCACACACACCCGAAGACCCGTGATGTGAGAGAGGTGGGGTTGGTGGAGGGATAGAGAAGTTGGAGTGGTGAGGCAAAATTCAGCACAGAGGAGGGGAGGCGGTTAATAAGATGACAGGATGTGGAGATGGCAAAATTCCAATATTCGTCCGGAACCTGCATTTGGAACATAAGGGAGCGGGCAACGTCAAGAAGATGGCGATTTTTCCGTTCGGCGACCCCGTTTTGCTGAGGGGTATAGGCACATGAAGTTTGATGGATGATACCGAACTCGGTGCAAAGAGTAGAGAAGGCACGCCCGGTATATTCGCGAGCATTATCAGTGCGGATGACTCGGAGGGGGGTGTCGAATTGCGTACGCATCTCAGTCAAAAAAGCACGAAACACAGAAGTAAGTTCAGTACGATCATGTAGTAAATAAAGACATGTAGTATGCTAGTAGTCATCAATGAACGTGACAAAATAACGATAACCAAAAATACTGGGGACACGATAAGGACCTCATACATCAGAGTGTACTAAAGAGAGAGGAGTACTACTCCTGGTACAAGCAGGGGGAAAGGAAGAGCGATGTTGTTTGCCGTAGATACAAGATTCACAAGAGAACTCCTGCAGAGGTACATCAGGAAGAGCCCGCTTGAGAATCGGTAGGGGGCATGCCCAAGGCGGCGATGCCAATCAACCGTGGAGATAGCAGATAGAGTAGTAGGGGGAATGTCCAAGATATAGAGCCCGTTCAACAGCTGCCCCTTACCAATGGTACTCCGGGTGCGACGATCCTGCATAAGGAAAGAAGAAGGTGAAAAAGTTATGCAACAATCAAGGTCGTAGGTGAGACGACTAACAGAAAGTAAGTTGAAAGGGGAGCCCAGAACATGCAGAACCGAGGAAAGAGAGAGAGTCGGAGTAAGCTGAAGAGCAGCGGTGCCAGAGACAGGAAGGGTATCACCGTTGTCCACAGTGATGCAAAGGGGATGAGGCGTCCGTTGGTACTTGGTGGGCTTCTGGGAAGTAATATGGTGAGTGGCCCCGAAATCAACGATCCAGCAGGGACTATGAGAGAGACAGGTTATACCTTCCGCAAAAAAAGATGCGACGGAGCCGGAGGAGCGGCTGAGAGCACCTTGAAGTTGTTGGAGTTGAGTGCGAAGCTCATCAATATCTTGGCGGGTAGTGGAAGCCAGATCGGGGGCAGACGGCCCAGTGGGAGGAGGAGGAGCAGTGGTAGTAGCAGTAAGATGAGGAGGCAGGCCGTGCTTGCGGTAACAAGTAGCTTCAAGATGATTATCGCGGCCACAGTAAGTGCATTTCATTGAAGAACGACCACCACGTCCTCGTCCCCGAGACGGTGGCCGGCCCCCCCTAGTGGAAGATCCACGAGTAGGAGGGTTCGGAAGGAGAGGTTGTTGAAGAAGAGCTGGGGCAAAATCATGAGGAGCCTCAGAGGGAGGCGTGACTTTGAGCAGCATGGAGCATACATCAGACAGTGAAGGAGTTGTGGCGGAGGATAGAATCTGAGCCCGAATACTATGTAGGTGGGGAGGAACTCGGGACATCATCATGGCGATGGCGACAGCTTCTTTCTGGTTACGTTGAGTGGTGAGATCGGTAGTAGGAGGTTGATGCTGAATCCAAGCCTCTTCCAAACTCTAGGCTTTAGCCACGAAAGAGAGCATATCACCAGGAGCACCCGGGGTAAGATTCTGAAGATCGGAAATAATATCATACAGATGTTGTAGACTGTCATGACCAGAGTAAAAGGTGTGAAGCTCCTCCCACATGGATTTAGCTGTATCATGATACATCGTCATCCTGTAGGGTTCAGGATCCATAGAGTTGAGAAGCCAGGACTGGACCCGACCATCGTCGCGAAGCCAGTCATCTGAGGGTGTAGTCGGAGGGGCCCGGGTCAAGTGGTGAAGAAGACCCTTCGTCTGCAGAACACGGCGAACCGAGTGAACCCATTTAACAAAGTTCCTTTTTCCAGTGAGGGAGATAGTTGTAATCCGTAATTCGTCACGAAGTTCGGAAGCCGAGGCAGCCGCGCGGGCTGGCGGATCAGAAGTAGCAGCAGAGGTATCGGACGCCATGCGCGGTCAGCAGAAGAGGCCGGGCGGTTAGAAGAGGATTGTCGCGCGGGTAGCAAAGAAAGGCCGGGAGGCAAGAAAGGAAGAAGTCGCACGGTCTCGGCGGACACGCCAGAGACCAGGAGATCGCGACCAAAATGCGACAAGACAACAGCAAAAAGGCGAGGCCGCAGCGAGAAGCGAGTAGAAAGCAGTCGCTACAGGCCGCAGACGAGTAGCGAGTAGAAAGCAGTCGCTACAGGCCGCAGGCGAGTAGCGAGAAGGAAGGACTGCAGCGGATAGAAAGAGTTCGCGCGGCAAGCAGGAGAGGCAGGTCGTTGCGAGCAGCGAGCAGGGAGAAGCCGCAGCGGAGAGAGAGAGAGACCACATGGCGAGCAGGAGAAGCAGGTCGCTGCGAGCAGTGACTAGCGAGCAGGGAGAAGCCGCAGCGGATAGAGAGAGACCGTGCGGTGAGCAGGAGAGGCAGGTCGCTGCGAGCAGCGATCAGTAAGCAGGGAGAGGCCGCAGCGGATAGAAAAGAGTCCGCGCGGGAAGAGAAGGGGAGAGAAGGTGGACCCACGTGAGAAAGGAGTATAAAAAGAGGAGAGGAGGAAGGGAGGAGGTGGAGGCCACGAAAGAAACAGAGGAGAGGGGGGGGAGCGGATAGAACAGAAAAAGCCGCAGGAGGCCGCGGGAAGGAAGGACCGCGCGGACAGCCGGTTAGGAGAAGAGACCGGTTGCGGTTAGGAGAAGAAACCGGGTAGGCCGGATACCACAAGAGGAGACCGGTCTACCTCTGATACCATGTAGAGAAAGGCCTCAAAGCTTGTATATACTTCTTGAATGAATAGTTACAAGTATGAATACACTTATATAGGAGAAGAAGGAGAAGAGAAAACCTAAATACAAGATGTGGGACTAATACAAGGAGAGAGAAAAGAGAGAAAACATGGGCCCTTAATTGGGCTTTTCTAACAAAGTAGAAGTAAAACTAAAAGACACTAAGAATCTACTTCACAATATATCTAACTAAAGTAAAGAAAAGACCATAATAAAAATGAACTACACAAAGAGCAAAATAAACAAGTAATCAACAAAAACTGGAAGAAGTAAGGGATACAACACAGATAATAGTATCAGGCGCAAAGAGCAAAATAAACAAGTAATCAACAAAAACTGGAAGAAGTAAGGGATACAACACAGATAACAGTATCAGGCGCTAACGTTGGCGGTAGCGCCTACTGTGAAGACCCTTTTTCCGGGATTCCCAAATGATTCGAAAATCGAACATGTTTTCAATAAATAAGGTCGCAGCATCACAGTACAAAGAACATGAACATCAGAAATTTTATTCATTCATTTGTTTATTTACATCCGACGAATAAGAGACTACAAGTATCCATCTATACTCAATACAAAAATCACAATCTGTATCGGTGCACGAGGCTTTGTGCCTTTCCTGAGCTTCTCCGATGCCTATAAAAATCTTCAACCATACCTTCGCCAACTCTTCCGGCGGAATCCCTTTCCGAGTACTAGGAGTGGTTCTTGTTGCCTAAAAAATGGGTCTACAATGAGTTAGTCATAAAAATAGGACTATGTGAGAAAAGTATTTCGTAAAACAGTTATACATGCAGGCAATGGGGAATAGTAATATGCATACATTACAATAAATCATCAATTTCATTTACTCTTAATACTGAATCTTAACTTGCCCCTTAATTTTAGTTACATAAAATAGGAAATGCTCCGACATGCAAACTTGAATTAGGCCCCGCCCCCGAAGAGCGTAAGTGTAGGCTCACCCCTACTGGGGAATCCATCAGTAGATAACCTATATATCAATGGATTCGAATCCCTCACATTTCCTTATGCAGAGTTTTATCATTCTTATCCTAACGTAATTTACATAAAAACATGTGCTTTAACATAAAATTTCTCATCAGAAAGTTGTATTGCTTTCAATTTCGCTCGCCCATAATTATTTCATAGCGATATAACATTAAGTTAAACTCATATGCACATGCAATGTTTATAAAAAAGGTAAACAAAAATAGGAAATTACGTGAATAGAACTTAATTCAAGAAATAAGAATCTCACCAAGGCCTTGCATTTATCAGTACTTTTGTTCGCATTATTGTCACGATTATCTTGCGACGCTATCCTCTTGTTCCTGGGCCTCGAAAACCACTGAAATCGTACACACTTTTTATATGGGTTGCGTCACTTAATATTCGTATCGTTAATGTTTTTAAAAGGCGTTTAAAAATCCGTTAAAATCCGAAAGCCAAAATAAACGACAAAAGAAATGTCTAAACGAGCTATCCAACCAAAACAGTCATCAACCGAGACTGCAAATCTCAACCTTAGACGCCCAAACGGCACAAAATAGCCAAAGAAATAGCTCTGAAATTAGCTCAAAAACAATCTCAAAGTCAGCCACTTAAATAGCATAAAAACAGTGTCTAGATAGCGTAAAAAGAAGCGCAAAATAGTCCCCAAAAATATGCATATCAGCCCTCTAAAATCAGCAAGATTTGAATACCAAAACAGCCCACAACAGAGCCACAAAACTGTCTCAAAACAGCCCACAAAAATAGCTCAAAATGGTCACGAAATTATCTCAAAAAATTCTTAAATATAGCTACTATAATAGAGGAGGAATGACCAAACTAGTAAATGGAGGAGAGGAGAAGGGGCAGCTCACAGCACAGCAGCTACACAGAAGGCAGCATAGCAGGTGAACCAACAGCAATTCGGAATCAAAAGCAATTCGGGAGCAACAACAATTCGGAAGCAGCACGGAGAAGCAGGGATCAGCAACTGTTTGGGGACAGCAGCAGGGAGGAAACAACAGCTCGGGGCAGCAGGGAGCAACAACTGTTTTGGAACAGCACAACCACACAAAGGGCAAGAGAGGAAGAGAGGAGGGAGTAAAAAAATGAGAGGAGTTCAGCTCTATTTTTAACAAGAGATAACAGGTTATAAGAAAAAATCCAATAAAGAGAGTTATTGCACCTCTTAGAGGTGTCACCAAATCAGCCCCCAAAGTACAAGCCAACACTTGGCTAGCCAAGTGTCAAAACCAGCCAGCACACATAAAAATCAGCCAACACACTAACTCAAATTCAGCCAGCCCACCACTAAAGGCAGCCCACTTACAAGCACACTTACAAGCCCACTTAGCTATTGGCACCCAAAATGAATAAATAAAGTAAATGTAACCAATTAAATGAAATGAAACGTAAACGAAAAGGCAAAAATTGTTCGAAAAAAATCGATTTGCCTAAAATTATTTGGCGCATTTTTGGGTCGTCACACCTACCGCCAGGTGAAAGCTCGTGGAAAGAGAATATTATCCATCACCACCTGATTACACAAAATTAAATAGAAAAATAAACTAATGCCCACTCTCCCTGCTGCTATCACCTCCACCCCAGCTACTACCCTCACCTCTCTCCCTCCCTTAGTTATTAAAGGCGCGCCTCAGGCTCAAGGCGTAGGCGCGCGCCCGAAGAAGGCAAGGCGCAACAACATTCATTTTAAATAATCGACATTAAACATCAATTCATCTTCTTCAACAAAATCTTCATATATTCTACTTATTAATCATTCATTACTATCACTTATATCTCTTAAAAAATAAAATCAATATGATCGCTTGCATCATATCTAAGTCTCAACGATCGATTATGTATCAAAAACACTAAATGATATAAAAATTATTAGAGTTCTTGCCTTATTTTTTTCATTATTTTGAAAAAAAAAGTTTGCAACATAAATCACACCAAGACGCTCCTTTGATGTCCAAAGGCGCCAAAAAGGCGCACGAAGGCGCACACCTCTGAGCCTGATGAGCCTGGAGCCTTAGGCGCGCCTGAGGCGCGCCTTTAACAACATAGCTCCCTCCTTAATCGTTTGATTGATGATCGTGGCGGCTCAACCACAGAGTTCTCCCATTCAGCCTCCTCAACCGGTGTGGGAGTGAGCCTAAGCCCACGCATGATAAACTTCATCATCTTCTTGAGATCATTAACTCTCTTCCTGGTCTCGCGTATCTCCTCTTCCTGCTCCTTGACCATGCTATAAATATCATGGCAAATTGGACTTCCACGTCGAAATGGTGGCTTTGAAGAAGTGTGTCTAGCTCGAGAAGAAACGGGTGGAAACGACCAAGTAGAATAATGGACCGGGCGGCAGTCAATAGGACAAAAATTATGATTAATGTCGTGGTACTTCTTGAACATAATTTGTTAGATAATCCCATCAAGAGGAAGAGTATTTAGTCTCCAACGAGACGGGTACTGAAATGTATAATGAATAATAGATAAAATCAGATCTGCCACGTCAAGCAGTATACCCTCCAGTATATGGTAGGTAACCATACTAAGTTGTGCGATGACCATCTTCGTATCCCCTGCTTTAAACATATTGGTGTGACAAAGTATGTCCTGAATAATATAAGCATTGAGAGTGAGAGAAGAAATGGTCGCAATCAGATCACATGCATTCTCCTGTCAATGCAACACAAGATTGATCTCCGACCAATCCCTATGGGTATGATATTTCACTACTATATCCAACTTGTTGTCACTTTCAATCAAGCTGAACTCGTCGCTTAAATCTGAGTGTTTAATTTGTACAACATGCCCTTGAAAAGTGGACATTACTCCATCTTCAAGTGAGTTGTCAGTAGGATCATATAAATAGTCATAAAACTCTTTCAGAGATTTAAGTTAATTTAAAGCTAAGATCATTTTTGTACTTAATTCTTTGGGTTTCTCTATACATAGCCGCAGACTACACCCGCTCGCCCCTCTGCTCTCGCGGTCGGTAGCAACTCCGCTTCACTTCCTCTGGCCGGCAGCCTCTTTCTCCTCCAAGGTCCAGCAACCTCGTTCTCCTCCAAGGGCCAGCAGGCCTCTTTCCTCCTCTTCAAGGGTCGGCAGCCACCTCCATCCCACTTTCTCTTCGTTTTGGTCGGTGGTGGCAAAAGGGATACCTAAGGTTAACTCGAATCCCCCTTTACTCAGATTTTTGGGCCCGGATTAAACTCCATTGGCTCGGATTTGACTTCTTTTGGTAAGGTTCTCCCTCCTTTCCCTCTCAATTTAGATTTTCTGGATCCTTTATAATTTATTAGTGTTTTAAGTTGCGCATACACTTAGATTCAAGTTTATGCTCATCCAATAATCGACTAACTACGATTTATTTTTTTATCCCCGGCATCGTTCATCAAACCAAATGATGGGATCGTTCAAAACCCCTTCCGATTTAGGGTTTACCTTAGCTTCTGTAACTGCGCCGCCAGCTACCTGAGCCTGACCCGTGCCAGGTTCCTGCATCCTGAAAGATTATCTTATTTCTTGTTGTTCAGGTTCTATGTTTCAATTTTTGTACTATTGGAACAATGTTTTTTTATGTAATAGTTAAAATTAAACTTTTTTTTAAATCATGGACAATTACTAGGCTATTGTATATGTTAAAAATTTCATGTTTTGCATGCACAGTTTCTTGGGATTGTCATTTGCATAAACCCTTTGTTATGTTATTAAGAGTTAATTGCTTTAATCTAGTTAGCTTGGATACTTAATGATGTCATAAGTCTGTGTTTGAAATGCATGTGTATTAAATTTTTCACTATTTTATTTTAAACTCTCGCATAAAGATATTACATTTTTCTCTAAATTATTTATTTTCAATCTAATAATACAATTTTTGCTCCCGCCTAACAAATATGGCCTTTCTTTTCCCATGTTTGTGGCATTGCGACACGTCCAAAGCATGCTCTGATTTTTTGCTTTTAGACAGGTCGTGGCAGTTGCTACCAGAGCTCTAGGTTGAATTCTAAGGATAAAATATCTTATAATTTCACATATTTTGAATTGCATTGTATAAATATATGCATACATCATTTTTCACTTACCTTTTCATTATTTAATATTCTCAGCTGAAACATTTTTCACTACACTCATAATCATGAGTAGTATGCACACGAATGTTAAGGAGTTTGGGTAAATTTAACATTTTATGTGCATATGAATTTCCACTAGGATATACACCGCTTGCGAATATTAAATGGTCATGAGCAAATTTAATAATTTCAAGTGCAATGACATTAGCAGCATAATATACATGACATAAGTGATATGGGCACTTAACATGGTATGTGTATCCATTCATGAACATCCTTAGGAATGTATGTTGGGTACAATGGCATTGCATTAATAGCATAAAATACTGCACAAGTGTCAAGCTAAGAACAACAAATAATGATTGTACACACATAGATTTGCTATTCATCTACTATTGCACGTGATCACATTGTTGCATTTGCATGATCATTACCTAGAGTTGTGCAATGAAAATTTTGTAATTATTACATGATTTACGTATCCGACAGTATAAAACGTGTTAGAATCTTTAGTTTCAAGTCACTGATATTCGTATTCAGTCTTTTTTGTTCTGTTTGACTACCAATCTTACTTAACTCTCTTGTATCTCTTTTTAGATGTCTCCTAAGCGGCAGCGTCGCAAGCAGACTACCCCTTTTGCATGGGAAACTTCTAGTGATGCAACTGCACGGCTTCTGAGGCAGAATCTGGATCGTATCGCTTGTCTGGAAGAGGACCGCCAAATATTTGATCCAGCCTCTGGTTCCGGCCACACGGGGACAGCTTGAGTAGTTATCACTACTACCACTCCTAGAGCCACCCCTCTTGCTTCTGGTCCAAGAACCAGCTCGCCTGCCACCAACCCGGCGACCCCGCTTGCGTCGAATCTGATTGATCTTCCTGTAGTGATGACAGTACTCTAGCGTTCAAAAGGCTGAAGCGGTCATTTTACAATGGCGATCATGACTACTTTTTTTATATCTAAGTGGCTCTCCCATATGGAGAAGCACTTTGAGTATGTTGGAGTTCCGGAGGTTCACAAGGTTCTTCTTGCGACCTACCCGCTGACTGAGGATTCTTACACCAGGTGGCTTCAGTGTCGCAACCTCCCCAATTCTGCACCTTGACCTGGGATCAATTCAAGGAAGTTATTATGGAGAAGTTTCTTTCTTCTGAAGAGCGTGATAGGCTAGCAGAAAAGTTCATGTTCCTACAGTAGCCCGGCAAGATAGTGACCGAGTATGAGGAGTTATACTGTCTATCCCTCCTTGTTGTGGAGTTGGTGCCAGATGAGGCTAAGAAGATCAGTCATTTCGTGAAAGGGCTCTGTCATGATTTTCACCAGTATGTGGTAGCTCATGGTGCCACTACCTACGCCGAGACTGTAGAAGTTACTTGCAAGTAGAGGCTATTGAGCTGGAGCATAATGGCTAAGAAGGTCCGGTATGGTTCTATCAATGCCACCACATCTGACCTCAAGCGTAAGGTTGCTCTATCCTAGGAGCAAGGCCTCAAGTCCAAATAGGTTTGCCTATTGCAATAAGATGGGTCATGTAGCGCCAGTCTACCGCAGCCTCTTGAAGAAGCAAAATGTTGTTGTTCCTGCAATGCAACCTCAGGTGACGTTTGCCCCTACCTTCACTATTTGTGTCTACTGCAAGAAGTCAGGTCACCTGCCGAAAGACTGTCGCCATAAGCAGAAAGTTTGCTACATATGTGGACAATTTGGGCATCATATCCAAGCCTACCCTACAAAGGAAAGTCCAATTCCCGCTCAGCCTCTGCAATCTATTTTGGGAGCTCGGGAGAAGGATAAAGCAGTGTTGAACGTCATCTCCCAGGGAGAGACACTTGCATATACTGATGTCATCTCTGGTATGTATTGTATTGTTATCAGTTTTCTGCATCTTAATTTTTCTGTCTTAGTATCGAACAGTCATGATTTGCGTCTGTGATTTCCATTTCTGGGGAGATTTATGGTCAAGAATAAGTGGATGAAGGTTCTTTTTGATTCTGATGCATCTCATTCGTTCATTGCTCGTCATATTGTGGACCTTCATCGTTGGCCTACTTCACCACTTAAGGTCCCTTATGAGATCTCTTTGTCTGGTTATCTACACTTTTCGAATAGGAGTATTCTCAATTTTCCGATCATGTTTGGTGAATTGCGAGTCTCAGCCGATCTCATGGTTCTGGATATGACGGAGTTTGATGTGATCTTGAGCATAAATTGGTTGGTTGCGTATAGAGCAAACCTGGCCTGTATGGCAAAGAGGGTCAACCTCAGCAACAATGACAAGGACTACATGGCTCATGTTCAGACCCGCAGTCACATGAAAGTAATTTAAGTTGTGTGCGCCACTCGCCTTCTTGGACAATGATGTTCTGTCTATTTTATATATGCTTCGCTTTGGGATTCTGTTTATCCTCAACTTGAATTCATTCCTTTTTTTTGTTAGTTTCCTGAGGTTTTTCCTGTCGAGTTGCCCGAGATGCCTCCTAATCAAGAGGTGTTCTTCATTGAATTAGAGCCTGGAACGTGCCTTATATCTAAAGCTCTGCGCGAACTAGAGGAACTTAGATCGCAATTGGATGAACTGCTTGAGCGTGGATACATTCATCCTAGTTCTTCACCTTGGGGAGCCCTCGTTCTCATCGTGAAAAAGGACGACTTTATGAGACTTTACATTGATTATCGGATCTAAACAAGGTGACAGTAAAAAATAAGTATCCCCTTTCGCGTGTGGATGACCATTATGATCAGCTCAAGGGTAGTAAAGTTTTTCCAATATAGCTCTCAGATCAGATTACCATCAACTGAAGATCAGAGAATCTGACATTCTCAGAATTTTCTTCTGGACACGATATGGACATTTTGAATTCCTAGTGATGTCATTTGCTTTAACTAACGCAGTTTCTGCCTTAATGGATATGATGAAGCGTGTTTTCTGTAAATATTTGGATAAGTTCATCATCGTATTCATTAATAATATTCTGATCTATTCCAAAACTCATGAGGATCATGCGACACATCTTAGGCTCACTCTTTTCACACTTTGTCAACATCAACTTTATGTCAAGCTAGCGAAATATGAATTATGGCTGGATCGTGTTGCATTCTTGGGGCATGTTGTTTTAGGAGATGAACTCTTCGTTGATCCTGCCAAGATTTCTGTAGTTATGGAATTGAAGCGACCTAGTACCCCTACTGAAATTCACAATTTCCTTGGATTTTCCTCTCTTGTTGCTCCTCTGACAAAACTAACTCATAAGCATGCTAGATTCGAGTGGTCAGATCAGTGTGAGTAGGCCTTCTTGGAAATGAAACAACGTTTGTGTTTGGTGCTAGTTTTAGCTCTTCCTTCAGAGGAGGCAGATTTTTCAGTTAACACTGATGCTCCGGAGTTGGCTTAGGATGTGTCTTGATGCAGGATGATCGTGTTATCGCCAATGTCCTTATGAGTCGAGTCAGCTGAAGACTCATGAGCGCAACTATTCAACTCATGATCTAGAATTCGCTGTGATGGTGTTTGCATTGAAACTTTGGCGGCATTATCTCTACAGTGTGAAGTGTCATATCTATACTGACCATCAGAGCTAGAAATATATATTTTTTCAGAAAGATCTCAATCTCCGTCAGAGGCGATGGATGGAATTTATAGCAGATTATGACTTGCAACTCACATATGTCCCAAGTAAAGCCAATTCGATAGCAAATGCAATGAGTCGATGGGCTTCTGTTTCCTCTTGTGCACCCATGTCAGCTACTTTTGCAAACTTGATTGCTGACCTCGAACAAATGGACATATCCAACTCATCTGAGGGTCAAAAAGTGGTTTTTGGCCAGTAATAGGTGAAGCAAGTAAAAGATTTACAGTCATCTGACCCCGTACTCCAGCGCATTTGTCAAAGGGTTGAACTTGGGACTTTTCCAGATTTCTCTATCTCTGACGATGTTTTGCGTTTCAAAGATCGTCTATGCATCTCTGATGTTCCTGAATTGCTTGATTTTATATGTCAAGAAGCTCATGAATTCTACACATCTGGTCATCCGGGAAACAATAAAATGTATCATGACTTAAAGCAAATTGTGTGGTGGCCTAGTATGAAGAATTACATAGCTCGCTTCAATTCTCGATGTTTGACGTGCCAGAAGGTGAAGGCTCAACGTCACTGTCCTGGTGGCCTTTTGCAACCGATGTTTATCCCTAAATTGAAGTGAGAAAGCATCTCTATGGACTTCATCACAGACTTATCCTGCACTCTGAGGGGGCATGATACGATTTGAGCCATAGTGGATCGTATGACTAAGGTGGCTCACTTCATTTCTTATAAGAAATGTCACTCTACTAAGAAGATGGCTCGAATCTATGTATGACTTCACGGGATTCTTTTGCAGATTGTGTCAGATCGTGACTCGAGATTTGTATCACATTTTTGGAAACGCTTCCAGCAAGCTTTGGGCACTGAACTCAACCTTAATTATGTTTATCATCCGACGACCGATGGTCAGAACGAAAGGGTTAATCAGATACTTGAAAACATGTTTCAATACTACATTTTGGATTACAAAGGAGCCTGAGATGAGCTATTACCATTGGTTGAATTTGTCTACAACAATAGCTATCAAGAGTGCCTCGAAATGACCCCCTTCGAAGCATTGTACGAGCAACGTTGTAAGACCCCTCTCTATTGGTCATACGTGGGTGAAAAGGTTGTTTTGGGGCTTGAGTTACTTCAGGAAATAGAATAAGCCACGAGGAAGACTTGACTTCAGCTCAGACGTGCTATCGAGAGACAGAGAAAGTATGCAAACCAGCGCCGCCGTTCGTTAGAATTTGATGTAGGTGACAAAGTGTTCTTGAAGGTTTCCCCTTCTCCTAAGGTGAAACAGTTTGGTCACCAATATAAGCTTAACCCGAGGTTTGTGGGACCATATACCATTTCAGAACGTGTTAGTGGATTTGCATTTCGTCTTGAACTACTTGTTGCTTGAGTTGGTGTTCACAATGTCTTTCATGTTGGTCAACTTCAAAAGTACATCTGTGATCTCAATCGCATCATTGAAGAAATTCTTATGATTCCTAAAGCCAATCTTTTATATCTAGCCGAACCCGCTAAGATCGTGGAGTATCAAGTACACAAGCTTCAAAATAGAACCATTCCTACCGTAAGAGTGTTTTGGATGCATGGGAAATCTGAGGAGTACACTTGGGAACTTGAATCCGACATACGTAGCAAGTATTCGCGACCATTCTCTTGATCTTGGTAAGCCTTAGCAATTGTTCTCCTTTTCATTTCATTATACTTGTAGTTAATTTTTCGTACCTTGATTTGCAAATATTGTTGGAAAGAATGACATCTGAATTTTTTTCATAAGAGACCTCATTCAGGGAATACTCTAAAATTTCGGAACGAAACTTTCTAAGGGAGAATGTAACAACTCATTAAAAATAAGATTTATGTTAATTTAAAGCAAAGGGCATTTTTGCAATTAATTCTTTGGGGGTCTCTATACTTAGCCGCAACCCCCCACCCACCCACCTGATTCCTTCCGCACCCGGCTCCTGCTTGCTCCCGTTTTTCGCAAGCTGCATCTCCTGATTTCACCGCTCCCGCTCGCTCCAGTCTCCTGATACTTCCCATTCGCCGCTGATTACTCTCGTTCGCCCCTCTGCTCCTGTGGCCAGCAGCAGCTCCTCTCCTTTGGTCGGCAGCCTCTTTCTCCTCTAAGGGTCGATAACCTATTTCTCCTACAAGGGCCAGCAACCCTCTTCCCTCCTCTTCAAGGGTCGACGGCCACCTCCATCCCTCTTCCTCTTCATTTTGACCGGTAGTGGCAAGAGGGACAACTAGGGTTTGCTCGAATCCCCCTTTACTCAGATTTTTGGACTCGGATTTAGCATTTTTGGTAAGGTTCTCCCGCATTTCCCTCTCTATTCTGATTTTCTTGATCCTTTTAATTTATTAGTGCTTCAAGGTGCGCATACACTTTGATCCAAGTTTATGTTCATCCAATAATTGACTAACCACGATTTATTTTTGATCTCCGACGCGGTTCATCGAACCAATTGACGGGATCATTCAAAATCCCTTTTGATTTACGGTTTTCCTAACCTAAGCACCGCCAAATCTCTGATTCCTCGTGATAGTATTCTCTCCCCTCACTATTGAGGGAGGTATTTTTGCTAAACCGTCTTGATTAAGTAATGTGATAAAGAATGCATGTGCTGGCAAAAAGAATTTTACCATATTGAAAATCACTCTTATTGTTCTTAAACAAGCTTAAAATAGGGTTTTTAAATTTGTTTGCATTACTTAGCCGTCACTGTCGGATTCAGCTTAGTTAAGGCAAGTAGATAAATCTCTTTCGCTTGTAAACATTGAGCTTACTTGATTGCGTCCTTCTTTATAATATATGAACTTACAATTGAATATCTGCATCGTCAAATTTACAGTTTAGGTCTTGATATGCTTAGAATGATACAAATTAGTGATTGAAGGTTATTTTATTTGGACACTCACTCAGATGAATTGCATCTCATTTAATGAATAATTTGAAGAATAGTAGATTTTTGAGCATAAGTAATCATTTTTATAACGATAAATATTGAGATTTCTTGTTAATAAATAAATGATCGGTGTTACATCATGCTCATATCGTACACACTTTTATTTGAAAGAATATCGTACCTAAGGATGGTTTGTCCTAGATGAGTACCTGTTATCCCGAGAATGAATGCACAAGTAATTTTACCCCTTTGATGTAAGTTCGTTCCTATTAGAATCGCAACTATGAAACATTTCATTCATTTGAGATCGTAAGCAAACATTGTGTAGAGAAAGATCCAAACCTTGTATATACTTCTTGAATACTGAAAAACAAGTATGAGTACAAATATATAGGAGAGAAGAGAGCAAGATCTAGCTATACAAACAATGTGGGACTAAACACTAACTCCTACATTAGTCAATACATCATTTTTCCTAGTATTTTCTAACACTCCCCCGCAAGCTGGAGCGTACAAATCGTAGGCACCGAGCTTGGACAAGAACTGATAGTAGAGACGCCGAGGTAAGGCCTTGGTGAGGATATCCGCAACTTGCTGAGCAGCAGGAACATGTGTTAACTCTATCTTCTTCAACTGAACCTTCTCCCGAATGAAGTGACAGTCAACTTCAATATGTTTTGTCCGTTCATGGAAGACCGGATTCTTTGCAATGTGTATAGCAGTTTGGCTGTCGCACAATAAAGTTGCGGGTGAGGAGAGCTTGACTCGTAGATCATCAAGGAGACCCTCAAGCCACGTGAGCTCAGACACAACAACTGTCATAGATCAATACTCAGCCTCAGTAGATGAGCGAGCAACCACGGACTGTTTTTTGTTGCGTCTTGTAATAAGATGTCCTCCAAAGTAAGTGCAGTATCCACTTGTGGAACGACGATCATCCAAAGAGCCAGCATAATCAGCATCAGAATATGCAGTCAGAGATAAGGGAGACGAAGAGGACTTGTATACAAGCCCTTGTCCATGAGCAGTCTTCAAGTAATGAAGAATACGTTTGACAGCCTGAAGATGAGAGATACGTGGCTCATGCATGAATCGACTGACAATTCCAACAGCAAATGATATATCAGGTCTAGTAATAGTTAGGTATATCAGCTTTCCCACAAGGCGACGATAATACTCTGGATTCGGAAGGAGCAAATCAGAGTCCGAGGCATGAGCACAAAGCTTGTGATTGATATCCATGAGAGTGTCAGCAGGCTTGTATCCCGAGTAGCCTGCATCATGAAGTAGGTCAAGGCAGTATTTTCTCTGAGATAGCACAAGCTCATCAGGTCTCCGAGCCACTTCGAGACCAAGAAAATATCGAAGGCTTCCCAAGTCCTTTGTTTGAAACACAGTTGCTAGATGTTTTTTGATCATCTGTATTCCTGAAAGATCATCTCCTGTAATAAGAATATCATCCACATAAACCAAAAGAATTATTGTGCCCGTTGAACGATGATGAGTAAACAGAGAGAAGTCGGACGAACTCCAAGTGAACCCAACAGCACTAACGGACTTGCTAAATTTGTCAAACCATGCCCGTGGAGACTGTTTGAGACCATAAAGAGACTTCTTCAGACAACAGACAAGAGACTCTCTCGTGGTCTCAAACCCGGGAGGTTGCTGCATATAAACGGTCTCCTGTAAATCGCCATTAAGAAAGGCATTTTTGACATCCAGTTGGTGCAAGGGCAATGGCAATGAACAACGAGGGAGATCAACACACGAACAGTATTGAGTTTAGCGACTGGAGAAAAAGTCTCATCATAATCCAAGCCTTGTTGTTGAGTGAAGCCGCGAGCTACAAGACGAGCTTTCAAACGATGAACCGTCCCATCCGGACCCTGTTTGACGGCAAACACCCACTTACATCCCAAACAAGATTGTCCAGGAGGAAGCGAGACAAAATCCCAGGTGTGGTTTGCCCAAAGGGCAGACATTTCCTTGTCCATAGTCGCCCGCTACCCGGGATGCTGGAGAGCCTCCTGTACAGAATTAGGGGTGGAGATAGAGGATAAAGAAAGAGCACTTTGTCGGAGTTCCGGAGAGAGACGGTGAAAAGAGACATAGTTAGCCAGCGGGTGGGCAGTGGAAGTTGTTGTCGGATCAGCAGGCTGCAAAACATCATTAGAGCAGGGCAGCTCCCGTAAGGAAGTAGACGAAGAAGGACGTCGAGTGTACACACGAATGACAGGTAGTGTAGGTGGTTTAGGTGGGATTGGTGTGGGAAGAAGAGGAGGAAGGTGTGAATGAACAGGGATAACAGGCCGTGGGAGAGGTGGGGGAAGAGGAGAATCAGCTGGTAGAGAGTAATATGGTTGATCTTCGAGGAAGGTGACATCAGCAGAAGTAAGCACCTTGCGATCCTTGGGGGAAAAACAAACGTAGCCCTTCTGAGTTCGAGAATAGCCCACAAACATATATTTAGTAGCATGGGGAGCAAGTTTGTTAGTGGACGAGACAAGATGATGAACAAAGCACACGCAACCAAACACGCAAGGGGTGATGGAGAAAGAAGGTTTGGAGGGAAAAGAAGATTGAAGGGAAGCGCAAAATTGAGAATGGAGGAAAGCATGCGGTTAATAAGAGTGCAAGCGGTAGAGACCGCAAAATTCCAATACTGTTTGAAAACATTCATTTGAATCATGAGAGAGCGGGTGACCTCAAGCAGGTGTCAATTCTTACGTTCAGCAGTGCCATTTTGTTGGGGGGTATAGGCACAGGAGGTTTGATGGATGATCCCAAACTCAGCACAGAGGAGAGCGAAGGCATGACTCGTTTATTGACGGGCATTATCGATGCGGAGAGTTTTAATTATAGTAGAAAATTGGTTGCGAGTTTCAATGAAAAAGGTACGGAATACAGCGGGCAATTCAGAGCGGTCACGAAGGAGATACAGCCAGATCACCCGAGAGTAGTCATCTACAAATGTGACAAAGTAATGATATCTAAAAACACTCGCAATTTTGTATGGTCCCAAATATTGGAGTGTACTAGATTAAAGGGAGCAGAACTCCGAGTAGGATGTGGTGAGAACGTAGACCGATGATGTTTCCCATAGATACAAGACTCACACGTGAACTCTTGGAGGGACACGTCGGGGAGAGATTTTCTGAGAAAGTTTAGAGGAGCGTGACCCAGACATCGATGTCAATCAACAGAGCTAATAGATGACAACACCGTTGGAGGAGAGGGGTCAAGGATATAGAGACCATTAGACAGATGCCCTTTTCCAATGATAGTTTGTGTCTTGCGATCCTGCACAACACACAAGTTAGAAGAAAAAATAACATCAGAATCGAGGTCGGTACTGAATCGACCAACAGAGAGAAGGTTGAAGGGAAAACCCGAAACATGAAGGGCAGAGCGAAGAGTAATGGAGGGAGTGAGGTGAATATCTGCCGCGCCAGAAATGGGAATTGTGTCCCCACTAGCAACAGTAATGAACTTGGGATGCACGAAGTTCAAATATTGTGGTGGTTTCCGTGAGGTAATGTGGTGAGAGGCACCGGAATCCAAAATCCAGGATGAGTTATGAGCAAGGCAGGAGGTACCACCATCGAAAATAGACACCACAGAGCCCGGAGGACAACTGAGCATCTTGCAAGGAACAGTTTGCAGCGGTCACGGTGACAACGCACCAGCGGCAAGAAATGGCCACGACCAGCGCGGTAAGAGAGGAGCTCGCAGCGGATAGAAACACGTCGCGGCGGTTAAAAAAATCGAGCAGGTAGTGCGGTTAGGAGAAGACCGCAACACGAAGAGTGGCGTAAACGAGAAGCCACAGACAGACCGCGCGAACAGCCAAGTCGAGAGGGCAAGGCACCTGGGTGGGCAGCAACCAGGGAAAACAAGAGAGAGGCCGGCGAGCAGATACTCGACCGGGCGGTTAGAGGCAGGCCGCAACAGGAGCACAAGCCGGCGAACAGGTACTAGACCGGGCGGATAGAGGCAGACCGCAACAAACAACCCAAAGCGGTTAGAGAAGAGAGGCCACCTGGAGAGAGAAAAGGAGAAGCTGCACGGTCTTGGTGTCAACAAACCAGCGGCAAGAGGCCGCGACCAATATGCGGAGCCCGCGGTGGGTAGAGAAGCCGCAACGACTAAGGAGGCCGCAACGGTTAAGCGAAGCCCGCGCGAGAAGCACGCAGCACTAGGGGAACAGCAGCGGGAAGGGAAACCGCGGCGTGTAAGGAAACCGCAGCGACAAAACAGCGAAGACCGCACGGTCACGGTGATAGCACACCAGCGACAAGGAGGATGTCGTGACCAAAATGCGGTGCCCGCAGCAGAGAGGAGAAGCCGCCTTTGAGGAAATAAGCCGCAGCGACTAAGCAGAGATCAAGCCGGTCAAGAAGGCCGCACAGTCACGGTGAGCACACCAGCGGCAAGGGAAAATGTCGCGACCTAGATGCGGAGCTCGCCGGGATGAGGGAAGCCGCAGAGACTAAGAGAACAAATCGCGGCGAGAAGAGAAGACGCGGTGACGAAAGACAAGTCGCGGCGACTAAAGACAAGTCGCGGCGACTAAAGACAAGTCGCGGCGAGCAGAGAGCAGAGCAGCTGAGAAGACCAGAACTCGGCGGGTAGACAAGGAGACCGCAACGAGTAGCGACTAAGAGAAGTCGCGGCGAGAAGGGTGGAGAGCAGCGAGTAGGGAAGATCTCGACGGGTAGACAGGGAGACCGCACTGAGTAGAGGAAAGCGGTTAGCCGGGATGAAACCGCGCGGGCAGAGGAAACACGGGAGGAAAGGCCCCACCTGTTAGAAAGGTTATAAAAGGGAGGAGAAGGAGAAGAAGGGGTGGAAGCCACGGGAGAGAGAGAGAGCAGAGGAAGCGGTTAGAACGACCGTAACCGCGCAGGAAGCCGCGGTTAACAGAAATTCTAACCACCCGGAAGCGGTTAGAAAGGGAGCAGGCCGCAAGACACTGCGGCTAAGCGGGAGAACAAGCCGCCCGGTAAGCAGGCAGAGCAGGCGGTTAGAAAAAACCAGGCCGGACCGTATGCCTCTAATACCATGTAGAGAAAGATCCAAACCTTGTATATACTTCTTGAATACTGAAAAACAAGTATGAGTACAAATATATAGGAGAGAAGAGAGTAAGATCTAACTATACAAACAATGTGGGACTAAACACTAACTCCTATATGAGTCAATACATCATTTTTTCTAGTATTTTCTAACACATTGAAAGGGATGTGTTTAATTGATACCACTGCTTGACTTGAGTTCCTTCTTGAAACCCTAACCAGAACAAAGGACTGGTCACAGCAAGCTTGAACTCTTTGGCTCTAGAGAGAGGGTTCGCAAGAACCACCCTTTAGAGATCACAGGAAAAATTTTGAATGTCTGATAAATACTGAATATGTTCTTGAATCTTTCTGAATCATTATTAGTGTGCATCGAATAAAAACACCTAAACTTTTCATTTGTTACAGTTTATGTCATTACATGAATGGCTTATGTTACACTCTCGTTTAGGCAAATAAATTTTTTTCTCCGCTTAATTTACTTACCTATTCATTTCGCCATTTGCGCCCCCTGAGTTTCAGCAATAGTTTTTTTCCCTGATCTTCTGCTAGTTATGTATTTACTTGCTTCTGTCATTGTTCTAAGATTTTTTCTTTATTTGTTTTGGAATTTGTCTTAACTTGAGTGACTGCGCCGTCAGCCACCTAAGCCCGACCGGTGGCAAGTTCCTGCCTCCTGAAGGTTTTTTTATCTCTTATTGTTCAGGTACTATGTTTCATTTCTTATACTGTCGGAACAATGTTTTTTTTATGTAATAGTTATAATAAGACATTTTCTCTTGAATCATAAAAAACTACTAGGGCTATTGTATGTGTTAAAAATTGCATGTTTTGCATACTCAGTTGCTTGTCATTTGCATGAATCCTTTGTTACGTTATTAAAAGTTAATTGTTTTAATCTATTTAGCTTGGATACTTGATGATGTCATAAGTTTGTGTTTGAAATGCATGTGTATTAAACTATTCACTGTTTTATTTTAAACTCCCGCAAAAAGATATTGCATTTTTCTCCAAAGTATTTATTTTAAATTTAATAATACTATTTTTGCTCCCTCCTAACAAATATAGTATTTATTTTCCCATATTTGTGCATCACGACCCGCCGGAAGCACGCTCTGATTTTGCTTTTAGACGGGTCTTGACATACAGAAAGAGGATACCTAAGTCTGCAAGCCAAGTATAGATATGCCTATGTTTCTTGACATACAGAAAGAGGATACCTAAGTCTGCAAGTCAAGTATAGATATGCCTATGTTTCGTCACATTGATTTCAAAGCACATACTCACAAGTCACACTTATAAATGCGTCCTCAACACCAAGAAAAGCTGCATGCGGACGTTTAGTCAGACTACGTCGACTACGGGAACTGGAGGATGGTATTTTCTGCGAAAACAAGAGGTTAAAAATCAAAATCAGTTCTCTTCCTTCTTACAGCGACACGGTAGCGTTACCGCGGTGCGGTAGATAACGGAAAACCCTCATCTCCTTCCTCGCTTCCCTCCATGAAATACAATCATTCGCATTAATTTTTCATGGGAAAAGGACAGATTAACACCACACAATATAAGTAATGAGATAAACTAACACTCAAAACCTAATTCCAAATAAAAATAAAACTCAAAACCTAAAATCATTCCAATATCACTTAAGGATTCATGAATACACCTCCAAAATCAAATAGGATCTCACAATAAACAAACAAAAAGTAAAATCAAGTTTTTTTTAGAGGTAAAAACGAGCTTACCTTTGGGTATCGCGTGGCGCAAGCATTGTAGACAAATCTTTAGAAACCCTAGGAGCAAAATAAAATCGGGTTGGACACTTTTTGATTTATTGAGCACTACCATGACACGATAGATACTACCGTTGATGGTAGCAAAATTTGATAGGAAATACAGCTAAAATTTTTGTAAAGTAAATGCTTGAAAATATGGGGTTAATATAAAGTAATTGATAGAGAATACTCTACACATAGGCCGCACAAACATCCTTAAAATTTTAAAATTAATAAATACACAGCTTTCAACGATCCAATCATGCCATTATTTTAAGTACCCCTCTTTCACCACGAAACTATATTATCATTAGCAAGACATATGATGCAGACTACCCCTACGCGAAGCTAAAACTGAAAATAACAAAACTGAAAGCCTAAGGGGAATTTGAGCGAACACCAAACGAGCATCTAAAACAACCTAAGAGGCATTTCAACGAACACGTGGTGTGCGTGCAAAGTTGGAAATTTCGGCAACATTTCGTTTGTAATTGCGCGATCTCACAAATGGGAAGTTTCCACCCAAACCTGCATGAACATACACATTCACTAATAGCATATCCTAACCATACATCTAACATCGCAACACATCATTTCCATCCACAACGAGGGCGTTCCGGACTAAAGCTTCGATTCGGAAAATAGTCCAAGCTACAACCCTCAAAACAAAATCATACGAGGATATACCAAATCCTCTTGATCCGCTCGAAACCAAAGGCTAAACAAACCCCGGTTTGCAAACGTCCAAGGGGACCTACCCTTACGAAAATCTTCGTGAAAATCGGATAATAAAAAGCAATTAAAATTCAGATTTTATACATGCACTTGAATCAAAATTTAGGATGAAATATGAAATCACAATCTCCACCAATCTCACAACCTAGCTAGAAGAAACACACAAGTGTAGGGGAAGGAAGGTCGTTACCCACAACTTCTGAAATTAAAGAGGAGGAGAGGAGGAGGAGGAGGATAGCTATGGAAGAGTCGCACTTCCAAAAGGGTCACCGGAGTCACACCGGATGAGGAAGAGCCGAGCCGCCTTCTTCGGAGTCACACCGGAGGAGGATGGAGGTAGCCGGAGCAGCAATATCACCACCGAAGGGAGGGGCGGCAGCAAGCGAGCGGCGGCTTTGTCCAGGCGTCGGGTTCGGCCAGGCCGAATAGGGGCGGCGGTTTTGGGAGCAAACCGAGCACTTAGGTTTAGGAGAAATTCTTTTTCTTCTTCAATTGTTTTTTCTCTCCACCTCCACATACATATATATATAATATTACACCTCTCCATCAACCCTCCATCTCATCAAAATCAAACACCTAAAATATTTGTTTTAACAAAATTAAAAACACATAATAAAACTTATAATTTTAGGACCTAAAATTATAAGTCTAATAACTTTTAAAATGAAAATTAAGGTTATGAGTATAATATTATTTCAACGATGAAATAACATTATATTCATAACGAAGAGACGAAATGTCGCGGCGGTGGCGGCGACGGTGGCGGTGACGGTTGCGGCAACAACCATTGCGGCGACGTTTGCGGCAACGACCATCAAAGTCCTTGAACATGTAGCGGTGGCGGTCAAACGAGAAATCCATGTCGGCACGAACAAATGGCGGGGGGGTCCTCGCCATCAACATATTTTGTGATTGCATAACTTTTTTTTGCAATATTGAAGTTGCATGGATTAGAGTTGGGTGTTTTGTACATCTCAAGCTCAAACTTTAAAATCCGCAACTTTTTGATTATTATTCTAAACATTTTTACTGTAGTTGGTGCCCCCTATCATAGAAACAATAATCAAGAAAAATTAGAACCAAAAAAATCACAAAACTTGATTTTTACTCAAAATAGTAAAACTTTGTCTGCTACTGCCAAGTGGTAACTGTTACCTTCGGCGATAGCTTTGAAATTCTTTTAATGCTTACATTTTTGCATTGTTATTGCTGGCTTAGAAGATTATAATTCTGACTTACTTGATAACACTTGATAGGAATTGAAGATTTTCTATGTATGCACAATTAGTAATGGTAATACATATATATGTACAAGGGAGAGTGATCCTAACACCTGAGATGACTCTAAGCTAACACGACTACTCATAATATACAACATATCTAACACCCCCCACCCCCAGTCCCCACAAACTCACGGGGGATCATACACCGAGAGTTTGGACAGTAGATAGGCATTCTGGGTCCTCGTCTGCGGTTTTGTCATCAAATCTGCAATTTGCTGCTCTGAAGGAATAAAGGAAGGGGCAAGAGTGTCACGACCATAGTGCTCACGTAGGAAGAAAGCATCCACCCCAATATGCTTTGAGAGAGAATGTTTCACCGGGTTTAGAGTAATCTGAATGACATCGGTGTTATCACAGTAGAGGGGAGTGAGATCTGGAGAAGAGACGCCAAGATCCTCAAGAAGCCAACGGAGCCAAATAATATCCTCAGCGGTGGTAGCCATGGCTCGAAGCTCAGCCTCAGTGTTTGAGCGAGAAACACCAGTCTATTTCTTGGACTTCCATACAATTAGTGAAGAACCTAAGAACAGACAAAAACCAGTAACAGAACGACGGGCAACAGAATCACTAGCCCAGGTGGAGTCGGAGTAAGCACGTAGTTGCAGATAACTACTGCTAGAGAAGAAGAGACCTCGAGAGGTCGTCGCCCGGAGATAGCGCAGGAGCCGCAGCAGATGACCATAATGCACAGAGGTGGGCGCACTAACAAACTGGCTCAACACATGAACAGCATGGGCAACGTCGGGCCGAGTAATGGTGAGATAAAAGAGACTTCCCACGAGGTGGCGGTATCGAGTAGGATCAGAGAGTGGAACCCCATCATCCGGACGTAGTTGAAGGTGGAGCTCCATAGGGGTGTCCACTGTGCGTGAATCAGAGAGAGCAACCCGAGCAAGGAAATCTGATGTGTAGCGCTGCTGAGAGAGTTGAAACCCGCAATCTATAGAGCTGACCTCAAGACCCAAGAAGTGGCTCAGCTGTCCAAGGTCAGTCATCTGAAAATGTTGCTGAAGGTGATGCTTGACGAAGGCCACATGAGAAGGATCATCGCCAGTAATAATCATATCCACGTACAGTAACAAAAGGGTCTGACTACGAGAGGAGTGCACGAACAGAGCTAGATCATGGGGACATGGCTGGAAACCGGAGGCTGTAATGACTGAACCGAAACGTGCAAACCACGTGCGGGGCGCCTGCTTGAGCCTATAAAGAGCTCGCCTCAAGTGGCAGATAAGGCCTGGAGGAGAGGATAGACCCGGAGGAGGAAGCATGTATACCTCATGTTGAAGATCACCATGAAGAAAGGCATTCTTCACGTCGAACTGTGATAGGGATCATTGGCGAACAGCTGCAACAGCAATAAGAGTACGGATTGTAGTCATGTGAGCAACTGGAGCAAAAGTCTCATCATAGTCTCTCCCCTACTCCTCCTGAAAAGCACGAGCAACAAGTCGAGCCGTGTACCTCTCCACAGAACCATCAGAGTGAGTCCTGACCTTAAAGACCCAGTTGCAAGTAATAGAAACAGCACCAGGTGGAAGAGGAACAAGCTGTCATGTACGAGTGTGCTCAAGCGCCTCCAACTCAGCAGACATAACAACATGTCACTCAGGTATCTGGGCAGCCTCACGGTAGGAAGTCGACTCTGGAGTACTGCAGGCAGTAGCAGAAAGGGCAGGTAGGTCCAACGGTAGGGTAGCTAAGCTAAGGCGGTCCGGTAGGATGCCTCTCATGAGGTGGGTTGCGGTGCACAGGAGGATCATCCACAGGGCACTCGCTGGAGGAGGTAGACACTGAGTCTGGGGGCACTGGAGGCGATGAGATGGGAGGAGGACGACGAGTATAGTGATAAGTAAGAGGAGAGACACGGTCCCAAGTGGACAGCTCATCAAAGGGAGAAGTGTGTGACGGAGGAGAGGAGTGAGGAGGTGACGGAGTATACTGCGGCAGGGAAAGAGGTGGAGACGAAGTATACTGCGACAATGGAGAAGGAGGTGACGGAGTAAACTATGGCAAGGGAAGAGGAGGTGGACATACCGGAGGGGAGGATACATGAGGCGAAGAGATGGAAAGAGTGAGAAACTGCACGTTAGAGGGAGTAACAGATGAGTGTGAGGTCGAGGAAACGGAGGACACAAAGAAAGGGTGAGACTCATCAAAAGTGACATCACGTGAGATGCAAAGCCGACGTGCAATATGGTCATAACATTGATAGCCATTGTGCTCAGTACTGCACACAAGAAAGGCACAAGGAACGGATTGAACAGAGAGCTTGGTACGCTCACGTGGCAGTAGAAGAACAAAACACCGACAGTCAAAAACACGAAGATGCGTATAACGTGGGAGTCGAGAGTATGGACACACACTAGGACTCTGTTCCTGAAGGAAAGTGGAAGGTTACAGGTTAATAAGATAGACAGCGGTGAAAACAGTCTCAGCCCAAAAATGAGGAGGAACGTGGGAGGAGATAAGAAGGGTGTGGGTTGTCTCAATGATGTGGCGATGCTTCCTTTCAACGGTGTCATTCTGAACATGAGCATCGGGACAGGCAAGTTGAGGAAGGGTGTCGTAGGAAGCTAACAGATCTCGAAAAGCATGAGAGAGATACTCCCCCTGAGTCGGAACGGAAAATGCGTATAGAAGCAGAAAACTGTGTGCGCACCATAGCAGAAAAGTAACTTATATCTAAAAAAAATTCAGATCGAGAATACATAAAATAGACCCAACAATAACAAGAATAGTCATCAACGAAAATAATATAGTACCGGTGTCCATTCTTGGATACAAAAGGTGCGGGTCCCCAGACATCAGAATGAACTAAATCAAAAGGACGTTGAGACCTGTACTCACTAGACGGATAAGGGAGTTATAGCTATTTACTGAGCTTACAACCCGAACATGAGTGAGATCGATCAATGGAGACACACCCAAGAAAACCATGACTAATGAGAGAAGCTAGACGTGAACCACTAGGATGACCAAGACAGTGGTGCCACTGAAGAAACCCACCGAAGGAAGACAAAGGGAGGAAACTGCAGGTGACGGTGAAGTGGATGGAAGGTGGAGACGATCAAGGACGTACACCACGCAACGACGACGAACAACTCCAAGGAGTGCCCCAGTTAGACGATCATGCACACGACATGTGAACTCATCAAAGGTAACAAGACAACCATGGGATGTGAGCTAGCTAGCGGATATAAGGTTCATGGATAACCTACGTATGTGTGCAACGTTGGGAATATGAAAATGGGTGGTATGAAGGAGGCCACGACTGGTGATGGAGTGAATGGTGTCATCTGCAACCATGATACTAAGGGCAGGGGTGATGGGCTGACAGGACAAAAGGTGTGTACCATCATAGGTCATGTGAAAAGACGCTTCAGAGTCAAGCAACCAATCGGAGGTGGAGATACCTGCAGGGGCGGAGGCAGCTAGCTGGCTGAGAGGAGTGAGGCAGTGAAGTCTGCTGGGAGAACTGCTGGGCAATCAGCTGAGTAAGGTCAGATACAAAGAAAGATTGCGCTGTAGCCGAAAAATAAGCGGAAGGTGCTCCAGGAGCACGCTACTGACCAGACTGCTGAGCGCGTTGAAGCTTGCGACACTCAGAGTTGACGTGTACAAGACACTGGCAGTAGTAACAACGGACCGGCTGACGACAAGGCGCGCCAGACTGAACTGTAGAAGGTGTCATAGGAGGACAAGCACCGAGTGCCATCGAGATGATCAATCAAGGAGGTCGTTACCGCAAAATCGGCGGCGAAGAAGATCGTGAAGTGTCAAAGTCACGGATCGGCTAAATCGGAGTGACACAAGGATCGAGCGATTCGATGCTATGTATGAGAGATCTGGATCACAATTGATCGGCTAAAAAGCAGAAATCAGCGGAATCGGCAAAATCAGACGGGCTGCAATAGGCAGGGAAGAGCAGCAGGATACAAACTGCAGCAGAAATGGACTAGCTTCGGATTACAGCGGAGAGCAGTGTCGGGCTGCAGAAGGCAGCATCGTTCCGTCGAGGAGAAACGAGAAGTGAGATTCTTCGTCGGGGTGAATCGAGGAGACCGCTGGTTTCTGCGCCACAAACAATGACGGGAGGAAAAAAACGACATCGTAGGCCGGCGATGGCAGAGAAAATGCGAAACCTAGCGAGTGGAAGTAGAAAACCCTAGCTTGGTCGACGAAGGGTCCAACTGGCTCCTGTGTGTGATCTTCCAGCGAGGATCCCCGAGAAATGTTCTCGACGGTAATTGTTCTCGGCGGCAAGAAAAATCGCGGAAACACGCGCTGAAAACGAGATGCGCGAAGATGCGTCGGAAACATTGGCGGAAGAGGAAGACGTGCGGCGAGATTGAGAGGGGAACGAGCGGCGGAAAACCCTAGATGGGCTCTGATACCATGATAGGAATTGAAGACTTTTTGTGTATACACAATTAGCAATGGTAATACATATACATGTACAAGGGAGGGTGATCCTAACACCCGAGATGACTCTAAGCTAACACGACTACTCGTAATATACAACATATCTAACAACACCTTTCGTGCTTTTCAGCAAACTCGTTTCATTATTTTCTTAATTTTCTTAAGACTCCAAAACCAAAAAGAAAATTACAAAACAACCCAAAATCACAAAAATAAGTTTTAATTCTTGACTTTTTATTGCATGTCATTTATAAAACCAAAAATCCTCAAAACTGCTTATTATTTTTCATTGATATAGTCAAGGATGAATAGATATATCATTTAAAGAATCATTTCAATGTATTATTTAATTTTCAAACTTCTTAAACATTGTCTTGATTATTCACGTCATGTTACTATCTTTTATTATACAATGATTGTAGGAAATACGTGGAACATGGTAAGCATGGCTCTAAGTATGAGTGATTCTTTATATTAAACAATGATTTTTGCACTCACGTTTGATGCTTATACTTGCAAATAATCATGTATATGTAGTGTAATAATGTAACTAATTGATATGCCCGGATAAATTACCTACACATCATTATCATGCACCTAGTATTAGAGAAATGTGTTTGCAAAATAAAACTGTGTTTGCATACAAGTGAATTCAGTGACCAAAGAGAGCAATCAGAATGATCCCAACTTCTTCAAAAAAAAAGAGCACAACAAAGCCACAAAAACTAGGGTCACAGCCGTAGAAATAAGAGAGAGGAATGAAGCTACAGAAACCAGAGCTCAAAGTCGCCAAAGAGAGGCACTAGAAAAATTAAGGAAAAAACTAGAGAGAGAACCCGAAATGAGCGCAGAAAAGCCAAAGAAACATGAATCGCAGCCACAAAAACTAGAGAGAGGAATGAAGTCACAGAAACCATAGCTCAAAGTCGGTAAAGAAACCAAAGCTCGAAGTCACCAGAGAAACCAAAGCTCGAAATCACCAGAGAAACCAAAGCTCGAAGTCACCAAAGAAACCAAAGCTCAAAGGAGAAACCAGAGATCAAAGTCATTAAAGAGAGGAACAAAGTCGTGGAAGCCAAAGCAAAAATAGACAAGTTCAAACACAAATGAAATCATTGTTTTAAATGCCCTTCAACATGCCCGACATGTCCTTCGACATGCCCGACATGTCCTTCGACATGCCCGACATGTCTCCCGACATGTCATTTTTAGGGGCAAAATGATAAGTTTAAAAAAATAGATTATGTAATTTAGTAAAACATAGGACAACATGTCCGATTGTTTCTGATACATCGATCGACACGACTTTTTAATATATGTCTGCTAATTTATTTTATGTTATATTAAAAGAATAACAACATATGTTTAAATCACTTATATATATTATATATTATATATTATGTATGTTTAAATTGATTAGACTTTTTTTTGTTTTATTCATACAACCAATTTTGTATAATTATTTCACAATTTTTTAATTTTAGATTACAAAAAATATAAAAATATTTAATACATTTATTAATTGATTGATTGCATGTTTTAATATAAATTTATAGGTTTGAGAAGACTTATAATCAATTAAAGATTTTTAACATCTAAATCTTCTTTATTTGCAATAAATTTATTGTTATCAAAATAAAATTATTGTATACTATTAAATATATTTACAATGTATCCTTTTGTATTTGTTAGTAATATTTTATTTTAGATACTATTCGATTTCATTTTGTAATATAAATGGCTCATTTTTTATCTCTTTGTTATATTATTTTTTATAACATATAATTATAGTTACTATACATAAAAAAAATTCTATTTATAAGACATGGAAAGTCGAAATTAAAAAATATTCCCGACATGTCACTGACATCTGACATTTAAAAACTCAATCGAATATGTCGTCGACATCAAATATTTACAACATTGAATGAAATGGAAACCCAAAAAAAAACTAGAGCCAAAATAATAATGATGGTTATCAAAATAATAATAATAATAAAGCGTAATATATTTGTCAATATATTAGTCGGCTACCAATATATTTGGAAATGATATTTTGAAGAAAAAATCGATTTCAATTTTCCATTAAACATTTCTATCAGTTGATATCCGCAAGACTGTTATTGTGTTTGTTGTAGTTATTCCACCTCAAGCCGGAAGTTTTGAAAACATGTACATCCGACGGAATCATCAATGGAGGAAGACGGAAGGTCTCTGAAAGCACTTGTGCTCCTTGCAAATGATATGTTGAGATGAGAAGTGTCTCCAACTCCACACTCAAGAGAAAATGAGATGAGGGGACAGTGAGTTGGCGGGTACTATGTTGTAAATACAAGGGTTGTGAGTCAGCGAGTACTATATGCTGCGAGTACCAAGACAAGGAGAAAAGAGGTGCGGAGAGACCAGATTTCGCAAAGTGCAAACCTTAGTTGTGTGTGATATTATTTATTGATTGAAATGGGTTATAGCATTGTTACAGATGCAAAAATAGATCTCCACTAAAGTACTCGCAAGTAATGTTCTTGGACATGTGAATACTGAGGGAGGTCTTGGCTCAATTTTTCATGCCTATAAAGCTACTAGTCATGCCTTATTTATAAGCTTAGGGAGCTCTTCCTGCGAGCAACCTCCAAAAATATAGATTGCCTGCTTGCAAGGTGCGGTAAAACATGCTAAGTGCAAAAGGCGGAGTGGTCCACGAGACCTCTGGAATGGTCGGCCAGTACTCTGTGATGGTCAGCTAGTACTCTAAAGGTATATGAGTACACTATAGCTAAGCTGGCTAGTCGGCAAGATCATCAACTTTGTGAAGAAAGCAAGCTATCATCCTGGACGTCGGCAACGAGTATAAAGAAATTTGGGCAGACATGAGAGTTGGAGAGTCCTCCTAAGGAACCTACGAATTTTCTAAATGAAAAACTTAAAGGGAAATTTCTACGTAAGAGAACCCAATAGATGCTAAGATAGGGCAGGAGAAACTAACTAACACCAATTCTTAACATCCTTATCTCTAAACAGAGTTCAGCCAGGTATTTTATACTACGTGAGTGTGCAGGTAAATAGCTAAAATACCCTCACTTCACTGATTGACTATTGAGCAGGTTGATTTATAAACCGCTACTTTAAATGTCTACATCACACATGTAACAATAAATCCAAGCAAGCTCAGCTATAACAATCCGTTAGCTTGACTGTGAAGTTCTCACACAGAAAAAGAAAACAATCACCAAAAGAAAGTAAATCAACATTATAAAAACATAAGATCTAGCCGGGCTTTTTGGCAGAATGCACTCCCGAAAATCATGTGATTGGAAAAATGCACCCCAAATATTTAAATTTGGCGAAATGCATCCCCGAATATCTGTTTATTGGCTAGGGTGTTTTGGTTATTTCCTCTGATTCCGGGGTTTTAGGTCTCCTCATTTCTACAACCCTCTCCCGATTTTCTGAAATCACTCAGCATATGACACTGCTTCTCCCCGAGCGAGCTATTTCTTCTCCCTGATCGAGTTGTTCGCCTCCCCCGAACACCAGATCGCCGACTTATTCCCCTCCCCCGAGCTTTTTGCCTCTCCAGAATACCCAAATCACCAAAAAAATATTTCATGAAATAATTCTCGCGGGTCCACCATCAGATTTTCAACCAAAAAAAGTTTTCATGAAGTAATTCTCGCAGGTCTAACATCAGATTTTCAGCCAAAATACTCTACAAAAATAGTTAGTGGTGCATTCCGTCAATGAAATCACAATCAGAAGTGCATTCGGTCATAGTAATTTCAGTCAAATAAAGTCAAAACATAAGAGGAAGACCAAAATACCTCTGAAAAAAGAATTGGGGTGCATTCCGCCAATAAACAGATATTCGGGGGTGTATTCCGCCAAATTTAAATATTTAGGTTGCATTCTGCCAATCACATTCCGCCAAAAAGCCGATCTAGCTGCTGCACGCAATTTTCCGTTCGAGGATTGGGGCAACGACAATAACCCTAACTATGGAATGCTCAGCGAGTTCGAAGTTCATATGCGTGCGGTGAAGGTGACGTATATTAATAAAACTGAACCTGTTTTGTGGAAAGCGTGCAGTGTCGATTGAAGTCGTCCAAGAAGGAAGGATCTTCGGCCGGCGCTTCCTCGTCAACCTCCATTCCAACGAGCATCTTCGCCCGCTCCAGAGCTCTGCTCATCTTCTCCATGCCGACCTCTTGATGAAAGATCTTCCTGGTCTGAAGTTCAATACGTGATTCTCTTTAAGAATCGAAACCTAGCTAACAAGAAATTCGGAGGGTTCCCGCGAAAGAGTTGCGACCAAGGCTCCTTTGGGAAGGGGATTGTTATTGGCAGATCATCAATGTCCATTCGCAGATCGAAAAAAAAATCTTTTTTTTTGTTCAAAAGCTCAGGCGATTTCTTATTTTTTTTAGAGAATTGATATTAGCAGTTCATAAATGGCTATTTGCAGTCCACTTTTATTCACAGTCCATAGATTATAATCGTAGTACAAAATAAAACTTGCAGTACAAACAAAATTCTTAGATAAAATAAAAAAATAAATTTTCAATTACACAAAAATAAAATCTCAAACAATAAAATTTTTAAAATGTGCAAAAGTGTTGATTTAGAGCTCTCGTTGCGATCGTCCATAGATCAAAAAGCAACATGAGAAGAAGACGTCGTCAGCGGCTTTTTTGAGGAGGAGGCGGCGTCCGAGTGCAAAGACGAGAAGCCGCCGTTCGGGGAGGGCGAAGTCGATTGAGGAGGAGGCGACATCCGGGGCGAACAGGGGCCGGCGAGGTTGGGATCGCGAAGGAGACGGCATTCCGGGTGGAAAACGCTCGTCTGGGTGATTAGATCGGCTTCGCGGTCATGTTGATCGGGATTACAGAGACTGACGCGATAGAAAATTGTTAGCCACACACCATAAACCATTATTAGCACACCAAAAAAGATCAAACCCTCTACAGGTTGCTGCGCACCCAATAGTAACTCTGCCCCGAAAACCCACTCTCCAATACTCCACCGCCGACCTCGCCGTTTCCCCACCGCCGACCTCGCCGTTTCCCCACCGCCGACCTCGTCGTTTCCCCACCGCCGACCTCGCCCAAAATGAGGTTGGGATCACGAAGGAGACGGCGTTCCGGGTGAACTTTTATTTTTTTTATTCTATCTAAGAATTTTGTTTGGACTACGAGTTTTATTTTGGACTACGATTATAATATCTGAACTGTTAATAAAAGTGGACTGTGAATAGCCATTTATGAACTGCTAATATCAATTCTCTTTTTTTATTCTCAAATCAAAGTCCTAGTTTCTTCTCCCCCGATACCTGCTCTCTCTGGAAGGAGGCGATCTACCGCTCGCGACGGCCGATCGCTCCGCTCGCCATCCGCTGCTCGCCCCGCTTGCCGGCGAAGAAGAATCGATCGCCCCGCCGCTCGCCGCTGTGTGTACTTCACCGGCGAAGAAGAATCGATCGTCATTCGCCGCTCGCCACGCCCAATGTACTTCACTTCTTTCGCATCAAGGATCTTGGTGGATCTTTAGGTAGAGATGCATCAAGGATCAGTTTTTCTTTGAGCTTATTATTCTCAGTTGTAGGTCAGTTCTCTTTAAGAGGATTTTAATTCTTCTCAGTAATAATCATTTTATCTTGTCTAAATCTCTGCTTCCTCATCAATGTAGGGGATTTCTAGGTGAATTGCTGGCATAGTTCTTGAAGATCTTTGGGTCTGCGAATAACAATGATTTCTGCGAATAACAATTTTAAGAGTCTTTGGGTCTGCGAATAGTAATAATTTGTGAATAGCCATTTTCGATCTGCGGATAACAACCCCCTTTTAAAATGAACCCGGGTTTCATTCAGTGTTATCAGCAGACCAAAAAAAGTTATGCATAAAATTGACTATTTAACTGCTGAATTTCGTCATGATTTTAAGGCTTTGTTTGGTTTGGCGTTTCGCCGCCTTAGTTTGGAGCAAACACCGTCGGACGGCGGGTAAACAAATGAGCGCCTACAACGTTTGCACCTGCCGGACAGAGAAAAAGCCACCAAATCGGAGCTTTTACAGCCCCTCCTCCCCTCCTCCGGTTTTACACCTCCGTTTGGATCCGCCGGCTCCTCCCGCACTGCTCAATCAAACGAACCCTGAATTTGATATTCGTGTTTTTGATTGATTTTTTAGGAGTTGGGACTAAACCAGTTATTATACATCCAAGCATTGCATGCATTTTCATGAATACTGACAATTATTACAATCTAATAACCAGATTTTCATTCATATTCATGTTGGCTGGAATCGGCGGGAGAGAGAGAGTGTGTTCCAACTAGAGCTGTCACTTAAAACCGAAAACCGCAAACCGAATCGGAACCGAACCAGAACCGCAAAGAACCGGACCGAACCGTTCGCAAATTATTCGGGTTTTGATTTGAATTTTGGAACCGTGAACAACATTGGTCCGGGTGTGTGGTTCTTACATTTTATTATCCGGACCGGAACCGGAACCGGAACCGCAACATACAAGTCTCAAGCGGTTTCAAGATTTTTAGACCCGGTCCGAACCGGATCGAGGTAGAACCGAACCGCAACCCGTTTATTATTATTATTATATTGTTATTATTTTATAATTTATCTATAATATTTATACTTACTATAACGAGTGAATCTGGTGAAGTTTGAACTCAAACCGCAATCGCACTAAAGATAACGATTTTGGACCGAATAAAACTTCTTCGCATAAAAACCGTAGGTATGATTTGACATTGGTGCGGTTTGGAGTCAATTTTTGCAGTGCATTTTTTATTTTTATACAGTTATATAATATATTTTTAATTTTACTAATATATTTTTTTGAAATATTTTATTTAAAAAATATAGAAGATATAAAACTACTATTTATTAGTAATCATGAAAGACAACTAATTGTAGGCGGTTGTTACGGTTGAGCATGCCGATGAGACGTTCGCAAGTCAATTAGAATTCGTGGCAAGTCTACACGCGTAGGAAGGAAATTGATACTATCCCACCAATCGCGGAAAAGACTGTCGAGAAGTGCGCAACATAATTATTTTTATTTCGATATTGTTTTGAGTTTTACTATTTGCAGTCCGCTTTTATTTCATTCTGTCAAGCTTGATTTTGATTTTAGTTCGAACCGATTGGAACCGGACCGAACCGCATGGAACCGGACCGAACCGATAGTGACCGGTTTGATTTTGGTTCTTGTTGAACCGTAACCGAAACCGTTGACACGACGGTTCCAAAAATTAAGCTGGAACCGGAACCAGAACCGGAACCCGTCAAACCAAATAAGGTTTTGGTTTTAATTTGAAGAACCGTTACCTTAATGGTTCGGTTCATGGTTTTAGTAGAACCGGAACCGAACCGGAACCGTGACAGCTCTAGTTCCAACAACATGATGCAAAGTCCCTCCATGGGTTATGTAGAGTTATTTTTTTAGAATAATTTGTGTTATTTTTATCAATTTCTTGCATTTTTTAAATAACGTTTTTAGGGTAGGTTGTTTTTTTTTAAAACTTAAAATAATATTTTGTTCAATTTGAGAATTATATATTTGAGATATTATGCTTTTATATATAGAAATAATTATCCAAACCTCCCCTGTAAACTAGCATAATTAGTGAGAGCATCCCTCTTATTTTCGAAATTACAAAAAACTCTCCTTAAGTTTTCATTTCAATATCAAAACCTCCCCTGATCTTTTCATTTCATTGCATCCATGAAGAAAAATATCCACCTGGACACTGTTCACCCAGGGGGGTGTTTTTGTGCATGGATGTTATGAAATTAAAACTTCAGGGGAGATTTTTGAAATGAAATGAAAACTTTATGAGAAATTTTTTGTAATTTCGAAAATAAGAGGGGTGCTGTCAGTAATTTAGCAAAGTTAGAGGGGAGGTCCCGGTAAATGGCCCTTTATATATATGGCAATGTTAATAACACTAAACTATTTGTTGGGTGTGATTCCCATCCGAGTCGATAAAAACCACCGGGCGCGCTAGTTACGGCTCGTGATTTCATTTTCGAGCTTACCCATATATATATATATATATATATATATATATATATATATATATATATATATATATATATATATATATATATATATATATATATATATATATATAATATATATATATATATATATATATATATATACCAATTACAAAAGCAAGTCAAACAAATGCAGTAAAAGCTTTCACCGGTTCAGCAAAATTAAAAATAAAGAAGAGTAATCATGGGCTATCAGTCCTTTTTCATGATTGGTGTTCGGTGTAGTCAAAGCAAGGAAAAAAACAGCTATTTTATTTTTTTATTTTGTTTGGAACCGGACCAGCGGCTTCTTCCTCGCATTTTCTTGAACAAGCATCAGCCGCCCCACGTTTTTTGCTTTGCTGGAGCCATTAAATAGGGCCCCCCCCCCTCATTTCTCCTCCTAGCCAGAGCAAACAGAGCAGCCCCCTTTCGTTTTGCTGGAGCCGCTGAAGCCGGCCGACCTACTTCCGCTATTTGCTGGAGCCGCAAACGCCGGCCGCCCTCATCCTGGTATTTGCTTGAGCCGCACCCGCTGCCGCCATCGCCGTCAAGGCCGCTACCGCTGTCGCCAATCCATATCACTGCGACATCGCCGCCGCCACCCGTGAAGGAGCAGTCCTTTTGGTGCTGTCCAGATTCGTTGCCGCATCTTGTTCGTGGCTTGGAGGTTGAAGACGAAGAAGGAAGGGCTGTGCATAGCCGTTTTCTTCGTGGTTTTGGTGAACGTCATCTTCGACGTTGGGACGGATTGTTCAATCCGTCCGGGTAACGACTCCTCACACCTTTTGTATTTTTTTTCTTGCAAATTATTATTTGTGTGAATTGTTGGAGAAGAGGATTGTGGTGTAGATCCGGTTTTGGATCGTGGTTGTGTGGGTCCTTTGTGGATCGTGTTTATGGTGGAGTGGAGATCCTTTGTGGATCGGTGGAGGGAAAGCCTGTAATCAGTGCTTGTGATTTTCACACATCTTTAGTGGAGGCTTTCCGGGTTGGACTCCGATCGTCCCGTGATTTTTCACCCAAGTTGGGTTTTTCACGTAAAAATTCTCTGTGTGTTTTTATTACTTTCTGCACTGCATTTTTGTATTGCGCTTGCTCGAATTGCAACAGGTGTCCTGGTCGGGATTGCTCGCTCGCATTCCCAACAAGTGGTATCAGAGGGAGGTTAGTGATCGAGCCAGGTTCAGTGACAGAGCCGTTTCAGTGACGGGACAGTTACCGGGCTGACCTATTAGGGTTTCAGGACGAGTCGATCGGGATCTCGGGTGTGCAATTGGGAGTGGTAGTTTACGACCATTAGCCCACTGGCTACCCTCTCTAGTTGTATACTTTGAGATAGTCGACTCAAAGATCAGTGGTCGGTCCGGCTAGTTGGCAGAGCAGGATGGAGTCTATATCCGGTTCAGAGCAGATGATAAAGTTGAATGGTGCTAATTATCACCAGTGACATCTACTGATGGAGGATTTGATATACGTGAAGGGTTGGCATGTTCCTATCTTTGAGGAGATGCCAAAGGACACAGATGCGATAAAATGGAAGGTAGAGCATCGGAAGCTGTGTGGCTTCATCAGACGGTTCGTGGAGCCGAACGTATACAACCATGTGGCTAGCATCAATGATACAAAAAATCTATGGAAGACTCTCGAGACCTTATATGTCAAGAGCACGGGCATCAACAAGTTGTATTTGCTGAAGAAGCTTGGAGAGTTCAGATATCGGGAGGTCTTACCCATTTTGGATAATGTCAACGAGTTCCAGGGAATTATTGATCGCCTGACTGCTATGAAGGTGACCTTCGAAGACGAGGTGAATGCATTATGGCTTCTCAAGTCACTTCCAGACTATTGGGAGATGGTCAGAGTATCTCTGATCAATTCTTCCCCCCAGGGGATTGTTTCCATGGAGATCGCCAAGAGTGGGATCTTGAATGAGGAGGTGAGACGAAAGTCTCAGGGGACTTCAGGCTCTTCTTCACGAGCCGACGTTCTCTTTACTGAGTCCAGGGGGAGAGGAAGGAGTAAGAGTTGAGGTAGGAAGGAGGATAGGAGTCAGAGTAGGGGCAAGTCGAAGTCACGTTATCAGAACGTGGAATGCCACTACTACCATAAGAAGGGCCACATCAAGAAATTCTGTTATTTGTGGAAGAACGATCAGAAGAAGAAGGGGATTGCCACTGAGGGCAAAGATGAGGGTCACACGACAGCCACCATTTCGACTGAGGAGGAGGACGTCATTATTGTTGGCGACGACGTCACAGCTGCACTCTCGTGTGATGACCAATGCTGGATCGTTGATTCTAGAGCCTTTGCGCATGTCTCCTACAACAGAGAGCTATTTTCCACTTACACCACTCATGACTGTGGGGTGTTAAGGATGGGCAATGGGGATACGTCCAAGGTACTTGGGCGTGGAGACATGTACTTGAAGACGAGCACTGAAGCCTTACTAGTTCTGAGGGATGTGCGACATGTGTCAGACATCCGCTTCAATCTGATATCTGTTGGCAGACTTGGAGATGAAGGACACCTGAGTGTCTTTGGAGGAGATTTCTGGAAGCTGATCTGGGGATCACTTGTGATGGCCAGGGGTTATAGAGATTTTGGCTTGTACTACATGGAGGGGAGGCATGAAGCTGCTCAGGCCAACTCTGTCAGGGATGAGACATCCACTTCCTTATGGCACAGGAGGCTGGCACACATTAGCTAGAAGGGATTGGGATGCCTGGCGAAGAAGAAGCTGATCAGTGACATTTCTAATGTTCACTTGGAGAGGTGTGACCACTGCATGGCTGGGAAGCAGAACAGAGTTTCATTCCACAGCCACACGTCCACCAGGAGAACGGAGCCTTTGGAGCTAGTTCATACTGATGTTTGCGGACCTCTGAAGGTCCAGACTAGAGGAGGAACTTTATACTTCGTTACTTTTATCGATGACTGTTTGAGGAAGCTTTGGGTCTATGTCATCAAGACCAAAGATCAGGTCTTCGATACTTTCAAGAGATTCCATGCTGATGCGGAGAGACAGTCTGGGAAGAGACTGAGGTGCATCAGGTCCGACAACGGGGGAGAGTACATTGGTCCATTTGATGAGTACTGCAGGGGCCATGACATCAGATATGAGAAGACCCCGCCAAAGACACCGCAGCTGAATGGCGTAGCTGAGAGGATGAATCAGACATTGATGGAGAGGATTCGGTGCATGTTATCTGAGTTGAAGCTGTCAGGGATGTTCTGGGGCGAGGCTCTTCTTACTGCAGCGCATGTCATCAACCTCTCGGCGAGCTCAGCATTGCAGGAGGACATCCCGGATAGGGTTTGGTATGGAAAAGACCCCTCTTACAGTCACTTGCAGGTATTTGGCTGCAAAGCCTTTGTGCACGTCCCTAGGGACGAAAGATCGAAGTTGGATTCGAAGACCCGGCAGTGCATTTTCTTGGGGTACAGCTACAGTGGAGAGTTTGGGTACAGGTTCTTTAATCCAGTTGTGAAGAAGCTTGTACGTAGCCATGATGCTGTTTTCAGTGAGGATCAGATTAGTGGTGATTCTGAGGAGACTGGTGAGATTGAGGTTGACTCTCCCACTGCAACAGAATCGCCTATAGTTGGAGATGATGACACTGAGGAGGCTGTTGAGTCTGAGCCGGCACAGGGTACTGATACCCTTCCGGATCATGATATCACCACTGATGGTGAACCAGGAGTCGCTGAGGATATTGCTGATGATGTACCTGCATCGGCCCCGGAGCCGGCCCTGCGAAGGTCTGATCGAGCCAGGCACCCACCCGCTAATTATTCTACATCAGAGTTCATATTACTGACTGATGCGGGGGAGCCTGAGAGTTATGTCGAGGCTGTGGAGAACATCGAGAAGCGTTAGTGGATGGTTGCTATACAGGAGGAGATACAGTCGCTGTAGAAGAACCACACGTATGACTTGGTGAGATTGCCTAAGGGCAAGAAGGCCTTGAAGAATCAGTGGATTTTCAGGGTGAAGCAGGGTGATTCCTCCACACCTCCCAGATACAAGGCCAGGCTGGTGGTGAAGGGTTTTGGACAGCGATAGGGTGTAGACTTCGATGAGATCTTCTCACCTGTGGTGAAGATGTCATCTATTCGTGTCGTCCTTGGCCTTGCTGCGAGGCTAGATTTGGAGGTTGAGCAGATGGACGTCAAGACCGCCTTTCTGCATGGCGATCTTGACGAGGAGCTTTACATGGAGCAGCCTGAGGGCTTTAGTGTCAGAGGGAAGGAAGGTCTGGTGTGCCGCTTGCAGAAGAGTTTATATGGCCTAAAGCAGGCCCCGCAACAATGGTATGGGAAGTTTGATTCCTTTATGGGGGAGATCGACTTCAGGAGGACCACCCTTGACCACTGCGTGTTCATCAAGCAGTATGCTTTAGAGGACTTCATCATTCTGCTGTTGTACGTGGACGATATGTTGATCGTCGGGAGGAACACTGCTCGCATTGCTGAGTTGAAGCGGCAGTTGAGTTCCACTTTTGAGATGAAGGATCTGGGTGCTGCGAAGACCATTTTAGGGATGCATATTCGCAGAGACAGGGGAGCCAGACTACTTTGGTTATCCCAAGAGCGGTACATCCGCAAAGTGCTGTAGAGATTTGATATGGATCATGCAAAGAAGGTGAGCACGCCTCTTGCGGCTCACTTAAGGCTTACCGCTGATCAGTGCCCCAGCACAACCGAGGAGATCGAGGCGATGCAGAAAGTTCCTTATGAATCTGCAGTTGGGAGCCTCATGTATGCGATGGTGTGTACTGTCCAGACATTGCGCATGCCGTTAGGACAATAGATTCCTCTCCAATCCTGGGAGAGAGCATTTGAGCGCAGTAAAGTGGATACTGAGATATCTGTAGAGGACTTCAGATTTGACGTTGAGATTTGGGGACAGTGAGCCTGAGCTGTTGGGCTACACTGATGCTGACATGGCTGGAGATTTGGATTCCAGGAGGTCGACGTCAGGGTACAGGATTATGTTTGTAGGGGGAGCCGTCTCGTGGGCGTCAAGACTGCAGAAGTGTGTTGTACTGTCCACCACAGAGGCTGAGTTCATTGCGGTTACTGAGGCTGGGAAGGAGTTGCTTTGGATGAAGAGGTTCATCAAAGAACTTGGATTCACTCAGGACCGATACACACTCCTGTGTGACACTCAGAGCGTTATTCACCTGGGAAAGAACCCCACGTTTCACTCGAGGTCGAAGCACATCGACACTCGATATATTTGGATACGAGATGTCCTGGAGCAGCAAGAGCTTGATCTTCAGAAAGTGCACACTAATGATAATGGGGCAGACATGCTGACCAAGACCGTGCCAAGGGAGAAGTTCGAGCATTGCGTCAGAATCGTCGGGATGGCGGTTTCTTCCGCCTCGATGTGAAGGGGGAGATTTGTTGGATGTGGTTCCCATCCGAGTCGGTAAAAACCACCGGGCGCGCTAGTTGCGGCTCGTGATTTCATTTTCGAGTTTACCCCCATATAAATATATATTTATATATATATATACCAATTACAAAAGCAAGTCAAACAAAGGCAGTAAAAGCCTTCACCAGTTCAGCAAAATTAAAAATAAAGAAGAGTAATCATGGGCTATCAGCCCCTTTTCATGATTGGTGTTCGGTGTAGTCAAAGCAAGGAAAAAAACAGCTATTTTATTTTTTTCTTTTGTCTGGAACCAGAGCAGCGACTTCTTCCTCGCATTTTCTTGGACAAGCATCAGCCGCCCCACGCTTTTTTGCTTTGCTGGAGCCATTAAATAGGAGCCCCCCATTTCTCCTCCTAGCCAGAGCAAACAGAGCAGCCCCCTTTCATTTTGCTGGAGCCGCTGAAGCCGGCCGACCTCCTTCCGCTATTTGCTGGAGCCGCAGACGCCGCCCGCCCTCATCCTGGTATTTGCTTGAGCCGCACCGCTACCGCCATCGTCGTCAAGGCCGCTGCCGCTGTCGCCAATCTATATCACTGCGATATCGCCGCCGCCACCCGTGAAGGAGCAGTCCTTTTGGTGTTGTCCAGATTCGTTGCCGCATCTTGTTCGTGGCTTGGAGGTTGAAGACAAAGAAGGAGGGGTTGTGCATAGCCGTTTTCTTCGTGGTGTTGGTGAACGTCATCTTCGACGTTGTGACAGATTGTTCAATCCGTCCGGGTAACGACTCCTCACACCTTTTGTATTTTCTTCTTGCAAATTGTTATTTGTGTGAATTCTTGGAGAAGAGGATTGTGGTGTAGATCCGGTTTTGGATCGCGGTTGTGTGGGTCCTTTGTGGATTGTGTTTGTGGTGGAGGAGTGAAGATCATTTGTGAATCGGTAGAAAGAAAGCCTGTAATCCGTGCGTGTGATTTTCACACATCTTTAGTGGAGGCTTTCCGGGTTAGACTCCGATTCGTCCCGTGGTTTTTCACCCAAGTTGGGTTTTCCACGTAAAAATTCTCTGTGTGTTTTTATTACTTTTTGCACTGCATTTTTGTATTGCGCTTGCTCGAATTGCAACAGGTGTCCTGGTCGGGATTGCTCGCTCGCATTCCCAACACTATTGGCTAATAGCACTCCAAAAAAGACCAAAATAACACATTGAAATGGCTGCTGAGCGACTTCAGGGGTGCTATTAACATTGCCCTATATATATTAGGGGGGCAACCTAGATCGGTTCGGTTTCACTCAGAACCAAGAACCGACTCGTATATGTTCAGTTATAAATTTTTGGTACCGGAACTGACCCACGGTTCTAAATTATAGAACCGGAACCGGACAAGAAATATCGGTTCGATTCCGGTTCGGATCTCAGTTCCTTAAATTTAGGGTTCAAACATGTTGCATTAGAAAAAATAAACGCAAAACCGATGTTTATAAATCGAAAAATAGGAGACCTTAGACTTTCATGACTCCAAAATCATCAAGAGTTCTTAAATTACTAAATGCATTTAATAATCTCATCATATAACATTTAATGTTCAAAATTACACATGAAGTAACTCCATCAAAGTAATTATTCACCAATCTCTTTCAAAAGTCTCTTGCTCACCACAAATATATTTTTGATACTTAAATTCAATAACTCAGTTCTCGGGTCAGTTCTAGATATCCAATTGTAAGAACCAAGAACCGAACCAAGTGGTCGGTTCTGAAAATTTTGGACCCAGAACCGAACCGAGACACTTGAGAACCGACCTGAATTGCTCGGTTCGATTCGGCTACGGTTCTCGATTCTTCGATTATTTTTGCACACCCCTAATATATATAGTGTAGAAAACTAGTCAACGAAACTCGTACATTAAATGATTCTTGCATAATAACATAATATATCCATGTAAACACATACAACTGAATAGTATCATAAAATACGCAACTTAATCCTCTAGAGGATGAATCCTATTAGCCAAAATCATTAAATATATCTAGATAATGAAACTTTGGCTCTCCTTATTCAATGTCATCCCAAACATCTTCCTCACTGTACAACCCCGTGTTCGCCGAGTGGACCCATCGGGGCAGAGCAGAGCCCTTAAAATGGGCCAGTGGATCAAAAGCCCTAGGCAAGCTGCGCTAGCCGGCCCGCATCCGCCCAGGAGGCAGGCGAGCCGGGGCAGCCGACCTGCATCTGCCCAGGAGGCGGGCGAGCTGGGGGAGCCAGCTCGCATCTGCCCAGGAGGCGAGTGAGCCGGGGGGGGGGGGGGCAGCCCGCATCCGCCTAACAGGCGGGCGAGCCAGGGAAGCTGGCTCGCATCCGTCTCGGAGGCGGGTGAGCTGCTGGAACCCGGCTCACACTCTCCTAAGAGGCTTGCGAGTCGCGGGAACCAGACAACACTCATCCAGGAGACTGGCGAGCTGGCTCGCGCTCGCCCCCATATGTGGGGTGCTAGTATCATGTATTTAATGTAATTGGGTCTGCCAATAGTCTCTCCAAACAACGGAGTTTCGTTGTTGGCAGACCTACCTTCTGCTGCGTATAGTAAAATAGAAAGGCGAAGTTACGCTATTTGCAGTCCGGACTCAGAAATCTATAAATAAACTCACATAGGTACCTTAGAAGACATGCTTTCTTATTTCCTAGTCTTGTAGCGCTTTCTGAGTTACCCTTAGCACAGCACTGACTAAGGAAGAGAATCGCTCTAAGATCTTCCGGGTGTGTGGTGGGACCTCCGTGCTGCAGTCGTGGGTCATTCTCCAATCCTAAGTTTCTGGTTGAGCGAGCTCATTTGGAGAAATAGGTGTGCGGTCACCCCTTATTAGGGTTCGAACTCCACAGAAGCTGGTTTCCGGTTTCAACACTCACCTGCAAAATAGCAATACAGTTTATAGTGGATGAAATTTAAAAATTATTAAATGAAACTTATGAGATAATTTCACTGTAATTAAATGCGCACAAAATGATTCCTGTGTAGCAACATAATTTGTCCATTCATGCAAACTTGGATTTTTCTTTTTTACCTACATGAGAGTAAAAAAAAAATTTATTGATAATGGTACATAGATGATATAATTTAAAGGTAATAATAAAAGTCTTACTAACCTGTAATTTTTGTCAGAATGTTGACGTTGCTGGAATTGTCGATTTGGTATTCTTTAATGATTGACCACAACACTTTTTGTTATTCCCTATCACTCAACAATTGAGGATGCATATTTTGTGGTTGATCTTTTTAAACCATACTTTCGGCTAGCCAACTCATCTTTTTTTCCTTCCTATTTGTTTGCATTGAAGGTCTTTCGTCCTTTTTGGGTTTAATAGTCCATGGTACAACAACATTTAAGTTAGAACGTGGTCACTCTTTTTGTCTTTTAATAGGATACAACCAATGTTCATAGACTTAAAATTAGGTGTGTTTTTCTTGTACCAATAGTCAACATAATCTTTAACCCTTTCTCGTTTGCAGAAGATACATGTTATGACATGCACATAAGGAATTCCACTTAGATCTCACTTATTGCAACTACAATTTTGGGATGCTAAATCAATTGTTCATTTATCATCGACCAATCCTTTCACCTCAAATTTATTATTGTTATTTCATTCTAAAATATAGTCATGAATCCCTCCTTTAATTTCTTATTCTCTAATTTTTTTTGAATGTTCGAACAAAGATCTCCACTACATTTTAACATCTAATCTCTTTGTGTGTGTTTGCATCATCATAATTATTCTTATGATTTCAAGCATTATTATGATGAGTTTACCTCTTACCTTTAGTGTTACATTGTTGAAATATTCACAGAAATTATTTAGTAGTATATCATAATTTGGTCATGTGTTCGAATGGGACCTTGCCCAATTTTCAGGATCTCTTTCCCTTACCTAATTATAAGCCTTTATATTAAAAGCATTCAACTTTTCTATTTCATCATTAAAGTCAACAACTCTTGTAGCGGATGCAACATTCCACAATAAAGTTTTTTGTTGTAATTATTATGTATTTGTTTGAAATTACCATACATATGTCTTATACAAAACTTATGCTCCGCATTAAGCACTAATTCTTCGACTGCTCGTATAAGACCTTTTTAATTATCATAAATGATTGTCCAAACATGATTGTTAACAATATTTAAATCAAGCATAAGTAGACGAATAAATCGTTCCCATGATTTTCAATTTTCCTTTAAGACCATTGTATATGTTATTGATACATACCATTGTTGATGTTACTGCACACAGTAGAACTCCTCCATTTGAGGTCTGTAGGTGAGTTCCATCTAGACTTATAATGGGTCGACAACTAACAAGGAAACCCACCTTCAAAGCACCCCCAAAATATATGTAAGCTCTTAAAAGTATATGCTTGGGATTTTGAAAGTTGTTTACATTGGAATTTAACTATCGTGTTAGGATTAGTTCTATGAATTTCTTCACAATAGTCCAATAAACTAACATACCGATCCAACTATATGTTATGAATGATCTTGTTAGTGTGTTTTTTGCTCTATACAATTTCCAAATATAATGTGATGTTGATATTTTTTGTTAGATAATCCGAAGTATAATATTTAAAGCTAGAAGTCCTATAGCATGTGTTCTCTTTTTATGGTCTTTACTTAAAATGTTGTGTCAATTCTAGATATAAAAGAAGCATATATAACTCATCCATATTCATAAGTGACTTTAATTTATCGTTACAATTCTTTATGAATATAATTGGCTTACCTTGCATGTTAGAATATGTCCTAGCTACCTCTCTAAACTCTTCAGGTGTATTGAAGCATACGCTAACCTGCAAGGTAAGCCAAATGTACTAACTACCTCTCTAAACTCTTCAGGTGTATTGAAGCATAATCTGACTTCAAATTCAAAATGTGATTTTCTAGCATTGCTTTAATATATTAGACAACGTGGAAATTTGCTTTTGTTGGAGCTAGAGGTGAGTTGACCATTGCCTTTATAATGTTATATCATTTGATTTTGTTCACTCCTACTTCCTTCGATGTTCTCCTTCAATCCAACTCATTCAATAGATTCATCAATATTTTCATCATTCTCTAAATCATCATTGTCAAAATCATTGTCTACAAAGTCATCACTAAAAGTGGAATCATTCTCGTATGTGTCATCTTCATTGCTAAATGAATCACTATCATTCTTAAGTTCAAATATTTTTGAGACTTCAGGATTTTCTACCTCCATATCAAAGTTACTTTGAGCTTAAACTGTTTCAATGTACACGTCAACTTTCCTCTCATCATTGATATACCTAATCAAATTTTTAACACCATCATCCATTAATAATAAAATCAGATTACTACAAGCTTCATGTCTGCTTAAACAACAAAAAAATCTAGCCCAACCCGTGTAGTCAATTTGTATAATCACTTTATGTAAATCAGTCAAAGTTGCGTTGTTGTAATCATAGTAGTCAAAGTAACTGATTAAATCAGACATATCTTTACAATATTAAAAGAAAAAAATTGTCTCTGGTGAAACATTCAAAATTGTAAATTATACCATTATTTTTATAACTTAATAACTCAACATATATTACAATATATTAAAAAAAAATTAAAATACAATATCCATTCCATTAATTACACTTTCCCAAGAGTTAAAATAATGATGAAAGTTCATAAAATCCAAAAAGTTTTTAGTTTAGTTCCTACACCAACTATGGTAGGTTGTCATGAGGCATGTCAGCTGTCTATTCGAAGAAGATTGTCATTAGGCATATCAACGGTATTTTTGAGAAACTACTATTAAATTAATAAACTTTATTAAAGTTGATTAATTAATATTTTATTTATTTTAAGCTGCATTAAATAATTGATAGAGCGAAGCGCAGAATCTATCACAGTTCAGGTACTATCGTGATTGGTCGTAGGGGCAGAGCCTCATGTCTGTAACAACAAACAAACAAAAGTCAACAAAGCCCTAAGCCATTTGGTGAGTTCTCAAGCTACGAGTGTTTATCAGATCACATTCCCCAAGAAAATACAATGATGAGCAACACATATAATTATTTGTAGGCACAAACAATCAAAACATCACCAAATCATACTGATGACCACAATTAAGGTTCACACATTGCCTATCCCAAGATCACATTCGATATTCTAATGCAAGCATGTCTGAGTCATAATTCCATTCCTTTGATGGTTTACAATAAATTGTTGCTACCCAAGATCTCTAATTAAAGACATCGGGTGTCAAAATCACACCGTATGGATAAAATAAAGCAAGCAAGCAAACTGAGTCCTAAACCCAGAGAGAAAGAGATGGTTACCTTCATCAATTTCTTTTTGGCCATGGAAGCCTCAAGTAAATGGGTGGAGAAGAGGTTCAGCACCATTCTTTTTTAAGTTGGAGGCGATGACATATCGATTGGAGCTCTCTAAATA